>CM060420.1:123162553-124652553 GCA_030545235.1 Helianthus tuberosus
GTTACTTGCACTTTGGACACGGGACCGTGTCCTCATAAGCACGCTCTGTGCTGCAAGTGCCAGTAACCAAAAATTTTTGCTATTTTCATACGTTTTACACATTTTACCAAAATAAATCCTATTTAGGACACACTGAGGACAATGTGTAATTTAAGTGTGGGGGGAGGATAATAAAAAACTTGAATCGTTTGTCCTAAATCAAGCCTTACACAAAACTTGCTTTGGAACAGTTAATCACCCCAAAATTTTTCTTTTCATTTTTTTTACTTATCTTGGTTTAGTTGGGTAAAACAAGTTCTAAAAATTATGTTTTTATGAATTTACAACTGATAGCGTCATGATAAAAGAACCATTAGAAAAATTACGAAAACGGGCATAACAAATCTTTGTAAAATTTGATTATATATACATTTTTACATAATAACCCTTTTCCCACAAAAGTTAGTTTTGAGCCATTACCGAGCATACAAATATACATTTATACTAATTGCTCAAATTTCCGTTTCTAGTGTGAATAGCCCGTTTGGTTCTCACAAATCTAGAACTTGACAATACGATGCGTTCCAAGTCCTTACCGACAAAAATTCAAGTAAGTAAATGATAGAGGCATTAGGACCAACCCATTTTTTTTTCAAAAACAAACCTTTATTTTTCTTTGTTTTATCCAAAAACATCCCCCTAGTTAAACCCTTTGAACCTTAAAACCTTTTTTCGTTTCCAAACCCACAAAAAAAACAAACCTTTTCATTTTTCATTTTTCATCTTTTATTTTTGTAAACTTATCGGTTATGAAATTACGATTACGGCTCAGTTTCAACTTTGGCAACCAAAAAAATCAGAAAAATATGCCAAATCATTTTTTTGCTAAGCCACAAAACAATAGAAAAACCAATATTTACGTTTTTCACCCTTTTTCCAATAAAACCTACCAAACCCGAACCACCACCTACCCTTAAAAAGTCCTCTTGATATTTATAAGGATTTAACGTCAAAATGAGGAGGTTTGATCAATTGTCAAGCCTATGGTAGGAGTAAGTTCCAAATACGGGCACAAGCGTTTTCACTTGATACATCATCGGCCGAGTGTTGAGTGAATACTTGAGAGGTGTATAAATTTGTATATAACTAAATGAAATTTTATAAAGGCATGTTTTGCCCAAAGTAAATAATTTTTTAACTTGAGTTTTAAATAAATCATGACGAATAAGATTATAACTAAAATAAAAACCAAATAAATTTAGAACTTGGATTCCCGACACTCTAAAGTGTCACACCCCGATATTTACGGCTCAGCCGGTGGGACCGATGGGGAGTATCGTGACGTAAGATTGATATCGTCATAGTCAAACATACACAGAATAGCACAGCGGAAGTCTTTGGAATATAAAATATTATTACAAACTCAATAATCGGAAAATACCAAAGTAATAGGTGCAGACGAGCTTGTAACAATAATCCACAGGCGGATCATTATATACAAAAGAAGTTTATCAAACAAATGGCTTATGCGAAGGAGTTGAAAATTCCTCGTCTAACAAATTCGAGCAGCTTCCAGCCTATTTACATATCCTGTCACTTAGTCTTTTAAAAATACGTCAGTTTTCACTGGTAAATACAATTAACTGACACATTTGAAAATATTTTCAAAAATTGATTTAGGTGCACAAGGCACGAAAGATCTTTTATACTTGGGACAAACTATATCTCATGTTATCAGTTTTACATAACTTGACATACATACAGGGCCCAGAAACTATGTCGTAACCGACACACCACTTGTTCCCTTATTGGGACCCATATTGGGTATAAAATTATTTAATAAACCATATCGCATTTGTCAGGTGTATGCCTACACCCCGTGCTTAGATCGTGGCCACTTACAATTAAATGAGTCAAGGATATCCAGGACACGGTCGCATTAACCCCCAATGTTTCAGTCAAGCAATACGAATTAAAATGGGTTATTTGAATTTCCTGACACATTGGTCTTCGAATCCCATACCCGACCATGCGGTAAATATTTTACCGTATCCCAAGCCCGTATAAAGGAAAATAGGTTAAGAGTATTTACCTGAGCTAGCTCCTGTCTTAAATTGCAAGATTTATAATAACTCAGCCGTATTCAATTAAGTAAGCGTAGGTACAATTTACCGGAAGGCTCTAGTGTGGAATGATGGTATAAATAACCAATTAGAATGTTAACGGGTCTTATTTAAGTCATAGATTTGACCGGCTAGCTTAAAGTATTAATAACGGTACGATACACTAGATTAAGCGATGATCGGAATACAATGAAATTTTGACCCAACAAGTATGAAGAATTGTATAATATGGGTAAACTAAATACATTCTATATTTTGAGATAGAAATGATAAGGTTAAACCCGTTTCGGTAAACTTACGTAAACTAGTTATGAACAAGTTCCATATGCCAATATACTTTAAACAAGTTATAATATCAGTAGGATATCAACTTGTATGTTCGTTAGGGTTTTAAAATCAAACTATGCATCATAAGGGCGTTTTGGTCATTTTACGACGTATAAAAGAAATCTGCGTACAATCTAATGTTACGATCATAAACACTCAGTGAAAACACTATATTTAAGATATAATATCAGTAAGATATAAAACATATGTGCGTTTTATAATTTAAGACCAAACTATGCTCCGAAGGGGCATTTTGGTAATTTCGCACATAGTTTTGAATACTAATTTGGGAATCTGAGTTTATATCATATACTACTGTAAAAATATTTTAAATGATTTATAAAATTAGTAGGTAACAGTTCTTGGTTGTTAGTTATGGTTTAAAACAATACTACGTGCCGAAAAGGCGTTAAACGACGATATGTGCAATGTTTAAGTAAAAATGATGTTATAACCAGGTTTATATGATCAAAATATGTTAACTAATATAATATATCAGTGGTAAAAAGGTTTTGTATGAAAATTATGCTTTAAAACCTTTTTAGGTGCAAAAAGGGCATTATCGTCATTTAAGGACATAATTCAAGAATGTATGCATAAACTCAGTTTGTGAACTGAATAGATATCCCAAAATATCCTAATTATGATATTACATCAGTAGGCAATGAGTTTTGTATGAAAAATTATGCTTAAAACCGATCTATGCGCCTAAAGGGCATTTTGGTCAATTTAAAGCATAAATTACGACATTACACGCAAACTAAGTTTATAATCAGGTTCGTAACATCAAAATATGTTAAACATGTTAACATATCAGTACCTAAGTTGTTTGCAAGATTATTGGTGTCTAAAACCTTATTTTCGCTAAAAAGAGCATAATAGTCAAAGTACGACATATTAACGGAACATGCGCAAAAACTCAGATTTCTAGTATGATCGTGTAATATAACCTTATGGGGTTATGCTACATTATATTACGATGATAACTGAACCTAAAATCAGTAGCAAACTAATTCTAATTCGGTTCAAAGCAGAAGTCAAACTTCGCGACTTTCAGTTGTGAACCGACCCTAAAACTGGAATTGACGAGCCGAATATGTTTACACATGTTCTAATAATTATTACCGAGTTATTTAAGTGATAAAACATATTTTTTGAACACTTCTAAACTCAGATCGTAATTAATTCAAAAACTGTCCCGTTGACTTTTTAAAACAATATTATGTTGACTCGTCAATTGACAAAGCAAACGTGATTCTTAGGAGGTGCCCTTTTTAGGGACTAACACCTACCTAATTACGATCACGTAGCCATGTTCATTGCAAACAATTGTTTGACCGTTAAAGGTCTAAACCGAAAGTCAAAGCGTTTATCGAAAACGCTTGACTTTTCGGCTTTAAAAGCCTAAAAACTGAATAAGCCACGAAAGGAACACTTACAAGTGGTCCTAGGGGCTGAATAAAACTCAGTGGATGCTCCCGATAGCTCAGGAACTTCAAGAGAAGAGTTACAGGAAGAAATGAAGATTTGGTGCAAGTTGTTCAAATGAATTCAAGGCCTATTTATAGTATTTGGGAAGTGTTAGGATGATTACAAGTGTTATGAAACTTCTTAGGATGACAACAAGTGTCATAATAGCTATCTAAAATCAATGTACAGCCCATAGAATCAAAATAAACAAGTGTTAAATCTGTTTGAGTGGGCTGCAAGTCAGATTTTGAAGTTTGGCAGTTTTAGTCCCTACACCTGTTTTGTCACGTTTTGGCACTTCTAACACCCGTTAACCCCATTTTTAAGCTCCATAAAGAAGTTGAAGTATATTCAAGTTGAATTATGCTCAAAAATTTCATGGATGTCGGTTCGTTCGGTTGTACGGTTGCGTTTTTCGCTTAATTACGACGAACACTTTAACGAATGCGAAAACAATCCAAATTTCGCAACGAATAATATTTTTGGATTCATATCACTAAAATATAATATTTTAATGATTACAAAAATTTTTGGATGTGCGTATATGGTCTGAATGCAGAATATACGCGAATTGGCATACTTTCGCAGCTTTTATCATTTTATGGAACAAAATCCTAATTGGCCAACATTAGGCATTCCCGAGAGTATGATCAAACATCATGAAGTTCTCGGTTCGTTAAAAGGTCATTCAGAGGTAAGAATTAACATGTTGACGCTTTTAACCCATTTAATTCGCAAACTTGCGCGTTTTATCATTTAACAGCATCAAAGCCCTATATAGCCAATATTAGGCATTCCCGAGAGTATGATTGAACATCATAAAGCTCTTGGCTTGTTAAAAGGTCACTCAGAGGTAAGAATTAACATGTTGATGCTTTTAACCCTTTCTCGCGCAAACTTTCAAACAATTACGCAAACGGCTCCTCTCGTCCAACAAGTAGCTCATTTGAGAATACGGAGGCCGTGTAAGGTCACTCAGAGGCTTAGTTTTACCATGTTGACACTTTTAGTCCCTCCACATGCATAGTTTTCGATTTTGGCAAAAATAGTCCCTCCTAGCCAACTTTAGGCATCATTAGGATTAGGGACACGTGTCAATACATTATTGGACACGATTTTACGAGGTGTTACATCCTTACCCCCTTAAAAGACATCTCGACCTTGAGATTTTCCCAAAAACATGGGGGTACTTATGTCGCATAGTGGACACGACCTCCCATGTATATTCGGGGCCTCTACGGGCATCCCGCTTAACCTTTACAATAGGAACATACTATCTTTGGAGCTTCTTGACCTGTCGATCTTAGATCAATGCCGGTTTCAAAATAAACCATAGGTTTTCATAACTCTACACATCTTCGTGCAACATAGCTAGCGACTCATTGGCTAGACATTTCCTTAAATCGCAAATGTGGTACACATTGTGAATTCCACTGAGCTCCTTAGGTAAGTTTAACTTATAGGCTACTGATCCGACGTATTCGATTTTCTTGAATGGTCCTATATATCCAGGGCTCGACTCGCCCTTCACACTGAAATGTATCATACCTCTCCAGGGCTGTAATTTTAATAGAACTTGCCCATTACTTGGAACTTTTAAGAGGTTTGCGCCTCTTGTTAGTAATGTTCTTCTACCGATTACTGGCATTTCTCAGACGATCATAGATTCATATGATCTTATCCGTCGTCTCCAGGATAATTTCAGGTTCGGATAATTGGACCTTCCAAACTTATGCCCAACAAACGGGCGTTTGACACTTTCTTCCATACAAGGCCTCCAACAATCATCAGGAAGGTTCAGGCGTTTCCTTTCTTAGCCTCTCCAGACTTAGTTGTACCTTCTTTGGCAGCTTTAGGGCAATTAGTACTAATGTAGCCCTTCTCGCCACAGCTGAAACAGACTGCATTCTTTATGTCCCTACATTCATGGGACTGATGACCAGTTCTTTTACTGATACCATGTTGCTTTGGCTTCTGGTCTATTCGACACTGTCCCTAGTGCCTTTTGTTGCAAGTTTCGCACGTAGGCTTTTTGTTAGATTCCCGCTGGTTTCTAGTGGACTCAGACTTCCCCTTTTTCTTAGAATTCTGGGAGTTATCCTCCTCCCACTTTCGTTTCTCATTAGTCTCATTTTTGACCGATTTTTATCTCACTATATCTAGAGTGAGGGACAAGGATAGATCCAAAATTGATCTGAATGTGGTTGGCTTTGAAGCCTTAACATTCACTTTTATTTCCGGTGCCAGGCCACTGATGAAACGCACAATGGGTTTAGGGGTAATTAAATAGGGTACTAATCTAGACATTGAATTGAAGTCGATAACATACTGACGACAATCTAGGTTTTTCATTGTGAGAGTCAGAAAATCGGTCTCCACTTTTTCCACTTCATGTTGTGGACAGTAAGTTTCCCTGATAAGATCCACAAACTTGGTCCATCCCATATTATATAGGGGGATCTTCCCCGTAGACTGTATCATGGCCTTCCACCATGCGAGGGCCTCGCCCTTGAAGGATTGTGAAACAAACTTCACCACATCCTTATCAGCACAATTGCTGACGTCCACAACAGTCTCCATTTCATCGAGCCACTTCATGGCATCGATCGCCCCTTTTTCCCCAACGAAATCTCTGGGTTTACATGAGACAAAGTATTTGTATGTGCACCCATCTTTAGTCGAATGGGGCTTATCATGAAGTACCAAATTCTGAGGTTTGCTCTTCGCATTTGAAGAGTTAACTGAGCTCTCTTTGCGAGCTGATGAACGTGGTTTTGTATGGGACTTTGAGCGAGTAGCACTCGACTCATTATAGTTCTCGAGAACTTTACCCATAGCTTTACTAACTGATGCATCAATCATGGCCTGAAGATCAGCGCCATTAACATTTATATTTGCATCATTGTTTCTATTTGCAGTACTGCTGTGTGCTTCATCAGAATCCACCATTTTGAATCTTTGGTACTAAACACCAATAATAACAACTGCTTAGTTGCAAAATAATTCTGAATCAACGTATTTGATGATTAACAAGCCATGGTATCATTAAAGCATATCGGCTATTAGGTTTTAACTTCCTTATAGTATGTTACTTGAAAGTATATCAACTACATTTAGCCTAGGTCACAAAGGACCATTTATGGCATTTAAGGTTTGGACTGAATCCATTACCTTTTAGACAGGGGATCACAATGTCACAGCTGTCTTTGTCTTATTGACACTTATAAATAGCTCGAAGACTCGTCACAAAGGACTTTTCAAAAATATGGCACAGAAGCGCGTCACGAAGACATATAGATGTAGCACATAGGCTTGCCACTAAGGACAGAAAAATAATACGGCATAAAGCCTAGTCACAAAGAACATCAATAATCATATGGCACGAAGGCCTTGTCGCAAAGGACATATAGGTATGGCACAAAAGGCCTTGTCACAAGGACATTATAAGATATGGCACAAAAGGCCTGTCACAAAGGACATAAAATATAGCTCATTGGCTTATCACGAAGGACATTTAGAATACGGCACATTGGCCTATCATGAAGGACATTGATTTATAAGCCGCAATCTTATTTGATCAGGGGCTTTAAGGCTTGAACATAGTTCTTCACCTTTGGACTGGGAGTCATAGACTACAACTGTCATTGTTTTGAAAAGACGGTTTATTTTGGCCCAAAGGCAAATAAATTGACATCACTAATGGATGTTTATATATATATATAATCATCGTATCTGATGATATTAGTCATGATCACATTGATCATATAGACTATTAGGCTTAATCATAGCTCACCACCTTGGACAGGGGATCATAAAAGATCACAGCTTTGAATGTCACAAAAGGATAATATAATATGGCCCGTAGGCAAAACATCACTAATGGATGTTAAATAATATGATCATCGTATTAGATGATATTAGTCATGATCATATTGATCTTATAAATTATAAGGCTTGGACATAGTCCAACATCTTTAGACAGGGGTCGTAGACCACAACTGTCGTTGTCTCATTGGACAACATGTATAGCCCGTAGGCACTTCATCACTAATGGATGTTTATAATATGATCATCACATTGATGATACTTGCCATGATCTAATTTGATCATATAGGTTTTAAGGCTTGGACGTAGTCCAAATACCTTGACGGCTGGTGTGGTTTCTCAAGTCACACTGCCAGGAGTGTTAACATTTTCTGAATGCTAACAAGGATTTATTGTCTTAAGAGGGTTTTACCATCATAGCCATGTTCATATTGACATATAGGCTAGGTTAGACCATTAAGAGGATCTTTTGAAATTATTTAGCGAATCGATAAAGTTCGAATGAAATCGAGATGACCGTTTTTGACAAAGGATGTAATGAATAAAATTTCTAAAACCTTCCATAAGTCATTAGGAAATTTACAATAGTGCTTTAATTAGGACTTTTGATAACTAATTCGTCCACTCAGGGACTTAAAAGTAACACAAGTCCACATAGGGACTTAAAAGCAACTCAAGTCCACACAGGGACTAAAAGGAAAATATAAGTCCGTATAGGGCTTATAAATATGTCCACATTGGGATTATTATGATATATCATGTCCACAAAGGGACTTTATTAAACAATTGTCCTCATAGGGACTTTAAGTCGAAAGATACGTCCACATTGGGACTATTAATGAAACAATATATCCTCGAAGGGACTATAATGAAATATCATGTCCACAAGGGACTTTAATGAAATAACAAGTCCATGAAAGGACTATAGTGGAGTATAATATCCACGAAGGGATTATTTCGAAAAGTAATGTCCTCGAAGGGACTATATTGAAATATAAAGTCCATGAAGGGACTACGATAGACAAATGTCTAAACAGAGTCTTATCAGAAGAGGTAGGTCCACACAGGGACTATGATGAAATAATGTGTTCACAAGGACTACAATAAGCAAATGCCCATATAGGGACTTAAAGGAGAATGAAATACAAAGAAAGAAGGATTTTCTAATGCCTTCCTTGTTTCATTCCGATTGTTTCTCTTCTTTGTTTACCGCACGCGGTAGTGACACTGAAGATCTCAGTGTATAAAGTAAGTATTCAAATTCAGGATCCGTTGTAGAAGTAAAATCCAAGGATTCTATGGTCAAAGAATAATTATGGATCACGGATTGGGTTTTGACTGATATCATCCGAGTCTAGGATTCCAAAACTTGGAGGTAAGAAAATAGGGATTTTTAGCATTCACAAATATCATCTTCAATACGGGAGTTTTAGGGACCTCCTGGTATGGACTCCATTGGTACAGACTTCAAAAGTTGAGCCTCAGGGACCTCCGGCATGGACTCTGAAATCTGATTAAAAGTTTCAATAGGCTTGGTTTTGGGAATGAATCCATAAAGGTCTTCCTCCAAACCGGTCGCACGCATATCCTAGCTGTGATATGAAGCTTGTCATTCCTTTGGCTTCGGACGAGAAGAATCTCCATCGACGGCTTCTTTGCTTGGCGACATGTTCAAAACACTTAAAATCGAAAACAATGTTTACTTAATAGGGATGAGAGCATTCCTATGTTAAGTCTAGACTCAGAAGGTCTAAGGAATATGCTACTGTGTCATTTGAGATTAAACACAAAAGGCTAGTGTTTAATTCACTCAAGCGTTGGCTCTGATAGCAACCTGTCACACCCCGATATTTTAACCACAAACCGGTGGGCCCGGTAGGGAGTATCGTGACGTAGTTGATATCATCATAGTCAATTAATATAGCACAGTGGAAGGCTTGGAAGGTAAATTACTATTACAAACCAATTGTTCAAAGTACGAATAAAAGAATATACAGACAGTTGTAAAAGACAGAGCCAGGGCCGGATCGGTGGTGCCAGGTCCCGCGAGGACGCTGGACCCCTTGAGAGGGGGTGAATTGTGACATCCCACATAGGTTGTGAAGGGGACAAAGTCTTCCTTATAAGGGGCTGGATACATTCACCATCATGACACGTTTTAAAACCGTGAGGGGCGGGCGCTGAGGGCGTGTTGGCTTCCAAAGCGGACAATATCATGGTGCGGTTACGCTGGGCTGTTACATAAAGATAGGGCCAAAACCTTCTCTTCTACCTATTCTGTTTGGGTGTGTAAGCCACGTAATAGAGTTTTGCTTGAGGACAAGCAAAGATTCAAGTGTGGGGGTATTTGATGTGCTTAAAATACAACATATAAATTATATGAAATACGTCGTAAAAGTAACTCTTTTTTAGTACTAATGTTGGAACAAGCTCGTGTTTTCGTTCCTTTTTAATTTTCAGGGTTAAAAGAGCTTAAATGTGCCAAAGAAGCAAAAAGATAGCAAAAACCAACATAAATGTAAAGAAGGAGGAATTTTCGCAACTCGTCAAGCCCCGATTCACATCCAAACCACAAAAATAGCAAGAACACAAGACTTGACACGTGGTCGTATCCACCAGACACGGGCCATGTCCGAAGATGGATGCTGTGTAGAAGAAAAGACAACTGCGAAAGACAAAACCGGCAGCCGACACGGGGCCGTGCCAAGCCAACACGGGGTGTGGTCAACTCAAAGATTTTCAGAATCTGCGATAGTACAGCAAGTACTTTGGCCACGGGTCGTGTCGTTGACACACGGGGCCGTGTTAGTACAACATCTGACAAGGAGTTAATGAGGAAGAGAAAGAAATGGGCACGGGGCCGTGCCAGCCGGGCACGGGCCGTGCTGAAGCTTCTGAAGACAGCTATAAATAGAAGTGCTTGGTTCCACTTCATACCATCCCTTGGCAAAGCACTTCTCTCTCACTTGCAACCACTCCACCACCACTACAACACCATCATCCACCACCATCATCCATTTTCCATCTTTTAGAGTGTGTGTGTAGTCTCGGGATCCAAGATTGATCGTAAGAATCTTTGTCAAACAAAGGCCATGCTTGGCTAAAATCTTACATCACTTGGTAAAGACATATTTTTTATGTATTTCTTTTATGATTTCTAATCTTTGGCAAAATTTTAATTGGGTATGTATTAATGACTTTAATAATTAGTTTTTTTTATATTGAAGGCGAATTTATTCAACCATTCTTCATGTGTTGTTTATTCACATATTCATGTCTTTACGGTCTATATAAAGCATGTTAAATACTTGGAAGGGGGTTAGAAGGGTGGTTGGGTAATTCTATGTCTCGTTCAGTGTATAGATCCTGCGAGAACCTAGTGCAAGTTTAGTATTACTCCATTGATTGGCTGGGAATGACTGGCCAGACTGAGAGTAAGAAATCACTTGCACCCCTTATTCATAAACTACTATTAAAACTTTAAACCAACCCGCCGAGGACTGTATCCCTGCTGACTCAGACCAACGGGTTGAGGGTGACCGCTGCCTGGAAGGGGGCCCACCACATTTTGCATTAATAACTTACTTAATTATCTTTCAATATTCCGACCTAGTGGGATTGTATCCTTGCTGACTCAAACCACTAGGTTGAGGGTAACCTCGCCTTCAAAAGAGGGGCCTACTACTATAACTAAGATAATCTCTTAAAATGCCCAAAGTGCGGAAATCATCAAAAGGGTACACGAAAGATAAGTCGGATCCAAGTGATTCTTTATTGTCTATCTAGTTTTATTTTGTTTTATTTTCTGTTTTTATCTTTTTATTAGTTTAAAAATCTTTTCTAAAAATTTGGTTCGATTAGACGTTGACGATAAGCCGGTACTAAAAGCTCTTGTGTCCTTAGAATACCTCGGTATCTTGCCATCACTATACTACGTCTGCGATGGGTGCACTTGCCCTAACGTGTGTAGAGTGATAGTAAAATATCGTGTTTTATAAATTTAAAACTTGAAATTAACGAGTTAAAATGAAGCTAAAAAATATAACTAAAAATATACTCACACCGACACACGTCACCTTGACGGTTGGATACCAGTTACAATCACAAGTTAATTTAATAACAATGCAGTGGAAGTATTTAAGAGTAAAAATAAAAATTAATTTCATTGAAAATGTTTAATATTCAAATATACAAGAATTTTTTAAATAAAGCCCACAGGTGGATCGAGACGAAAAGAAGCTTAGACATCAGAGACCTTAAGCTAGGAATTGCAAATTCCATTACTTTTATCATAGCCGACCCGGATTCCCAGCCTAACAATCAAGGTTCAGTACCTGCAGTTTAGTCTTTTGAAAATATGTAAGCTTTCGCCGGTAAATACAATTAACTGACTCATTTTGAAAATAGAGTTTTGAAAATGATTTTGATACATAGAGAAAACCCGTAGGTAATCAATTAATATTTCTTGGGATTTATTCTTGTCACCAGATTTACATATTTGTCATATGATGGGAACACGATATCAAAGCCGGTCATTTCCAGTGCTATAATAATTATGGTACTCGCCAAAGTTGAATAAAACGTGTCTTATAGTCAGTATGCCTACTCTTGCACGCTATTCCGTATGGCCATAACAGTATATGAGTCGGGACGCCCGGACACGGTACCAATAACCCCCAATCATTTCAGTTATCAAATAATACGGATTAAACCGAGTTCTTACATTTATTGGTTATCATAGGCGACCCATTTATGTAATACCCACTCCAAGTGGCGTATTCGCCATACCCCAAGTTTAATAACAAAATAAGTTAAGAGTATTTACCTTTTAGCTAGCTTCCAACCGTTACCGATTTTCAATATAGTAAAAGCCATACAAACAAGAACTAAACTCAAGTCCAATTATCTGGGGGTTCTATAGTCCGGAATGAACAGATTTAGCTATCTGATAGAATGTTTACGGGTCATAGGTTAGTTCCTCTGAGATGACCCTTTACGTAAGAATAGGATTAATCGGTAGATTAAGCGTAAACCGATTTGAACGTGGTTTATACCTATCCGAGTGTAAGGACTCATTGGATAAAGGTAATTTAAACCAACATTCTGATTTGAAATGATTTAAAATAATTTTGACCCACTACGCCTAGTTTATGCGAACTAGGTTCGCATAACTAGTTACGCGCATAAAAACGGGTTCGGAAGGTCGGATGGGCTTACGATAAGTCTTAGTATCAAAATACATTTTAAGTTTAAGTATCTACTGATATAAAGTCAGCTTATAACTTAGTTTGATTCAAAATCATTTGATTAACTTATTTGACCACATAAGGGCATTGTGGTCATTTATGAAAATACAATTGCGACTTGTCAATAAACCTATCAAACGAACTGATTGTTATGGGTGGTTTTCTCCTCATATATCCTGGATGATATTCTGACTCTGTTACTTTTGATTGTGATCAGGATACCAGATCAGGATATTGGTAACATCCTGATGCAGTATCCTAGTAATGACTAATTGTTCACGTGCAGATTAGCAAGGAATGTTTATAACGGTCAAGAGGATTGCTTCTCCTGAAGACTCGGACTTGATGGTTAAAAAGAGAACGTTGAAGCCACAAAGAAAGGGTCTCCAACGTTCTAAAAGGAATATTTGGAGCATCTCACATTCTTAGGATAGTTTGTTATTTCCTTTTGCTATATAAAGGAATGTACGGATCATAGGAACACACGACTTTTCACACACATTTCTGCTTTCTCTACTAGCTACAATCACTCGCAAACACTTACACTTACACTTGTACTCGAATCTCACTGTAACACTTAGCTGATCCGTATCATATCCTGCACTGTATCCTGAAGTTTGAAGTAATAAGAAGAACAAGGCAGCTGCGATTGTCAGCTCCCGAGGTTTTATGCCGGTGATCTAGATTGATCAAGGGCTTTCCTCGTATATCTTGTGTCACTCTTTACTTTTTTAGCTCATTGTTTGATTGTTAGTATAGCTAGATATCCTGAGCTATATCCTGAAAACTTTTTTTTGCAAACAACATACTCAGAATATTTTCAACACACTCTGTTAGCACACTACCTCACTTAACTAATTTGATCACTAAATTGCTTCGGTAATTTTTGACCAAAACACTGACCATGTAGCGTAACTTCAATGAGTTATGCTTAACTATAACATGGTCCTAAAGCAACTTTAAAACAGCCCTAAACATTGAACAAACGGGTCAGAATCAAAAGTCAAAGCAAAAGTCAAACTTCTTGACTTTTGACATAGAATAAGACCCTAAACTGAATTGGACAAGTTGGACATGTTATAATCAGTTTATACAAGTTATAAAACTTATATGAATGATTAAATACTGAGTTTTAAGTTATAGAAAGCATTTATGCAAATTAGTCGAAAATTCAAGTTTTACGACAAAATGCTCAACTTACAATTCAACTAGTAAACGAGATCGTTTGAAGGTATGATCGTAGAAGAATCATATCAACATTATTATAAGCATGTAGTAAAATTCGGACCGAACTTTACTTTGACCAAAATGGTCAGAAGCTAAAGCCAAACAGAAAGTCAATTGTTTAACTTTTAGCTTAAACATAACTAATTAATTGAACTTGCACCAAAGTAAATACTTACTTGGAAGTGTATGGCAGAAAGTGAACTAAGAAATGAGTCCTCTTATGCAGAGGAATGCTCCAAATAAGTTTAGAAGGAAACTTGAGATGAATGAGCAAGTTTGGATGAGAAATCAAGTTCTATTTATAGTTGAGGATGATCAAGGGGATCATTCCAAGTGTCCGTGATCATTGTAGGATGTTACCAAGTGCCAAAGAGGTGGCAACATCTGAGTGAGAGTGGCACAATTGTGGATAGGTGTCACCATGGCATTAAACCTTGGTCCCCAAGCATAAATCTGCCTTTGGCAGTCCCTTACGGACCGTAAGGGTTAAGGCCTTGCGGTCCGTAAGGAGCTAAGGCACGCTGAACATTCAAGAAGCTTACGGACCGTAAGCCTTTAGGCTTTGCGGTCCGTATACGACGACCAGAACATGATTTTTGAGCATTTTACATATTTAGCCCTTGAACTTTATATCTTTGGCCATTTGGTACTTTTAGTTCCTCTCTTCCTCGTATTTGGGATTAGTAGGAGATCCGGGACGCGTTTTAGCTAATGCTCAATAAAATTTCGTTTCTCCTTCCCAGATTCAGGATTAGTTGGAGATTCAAAGATACTTTTTCAGTTAACGTTTAATGTACGTCCTTCCTCATTCCACATAGTCAGGACTAGTTAGAGGTTTCTCCCTCCACGTAAATGGGATTAGCTGGAGAATTGGACACGTGCCGTCACATAATTGGACGGAATTTTCTGGGTGTTACACTTACATTTCTCAAACGGTCTTATATTAGCTTTGCTAATTGGGCTCACGTTTTGAGTTTTGTGTATTTAACTATATTTACACTTTACCAGTTGTTATACATTAGTATTTTATTTATTTCTTTTTTTTTATGCACAATACAATCTGGTTTGCTTATAAAAATATTTTCATTAAGTTTTAAGAGATTTATTTTTTGAATTAGAAAATTTATTGAAGATATTAATTATATATATATATATTTATAAAACCAAATTTTGAGGTCAGAAAAAAATTAACATCACTGTGTGCCCTCGACTCGAATTTGGCGATTGTTGTGCACATGTTATGAAAGTGATTAGGGTTATGACATCCAAGTCGTAATAGAAAACTAGTTAGGATTTAAAACGTATTACCAAAAATCGCATCATTATACTTGTATTCAAAAATCATATAAATTTTTATTTGATTTAAACTAGTTCGTTCAAAGTCAAACTCAAATTGTTCTATTCAAAATGAACTCATTGCACAAAAACATTGTCGCGCTGCTGACCGCATCATTGTGACTGGATTGGTGTTGAGTGTTCGTCTGCATGCCTACTAGTTATCTTGGTTCACTAGGTTAGCTTGAACGGCTCGATCGTAAGGAACGAGTTGGGTGTCATATGGTATGGTCAGTTGATCCTAGGTGGAGTGTCTCGTTGAACATACGGTTGGATCATAAAGTGGGTGTTTGGCCGGTCAAATGGAAGGGTCACGAGTTGCGCATTGAATGGATCCATAGGTGGTTTTGTTTGAGGTTTATAGTGTCGAAAAGTGTCGATAAACTTACCATAATGTCCATAATAAGTGCAAATGTGGCACAGGGAGTTGACTGGGTGATGTTTTCGATAGGTGGCGCATTGTGGAAAATGTCCACGATAAGGTTTTCTGTTAAGTGGAGGATTAGGGGCAACCTTTTTTAGCGAAATAGTCACACCAGTATGGCATTGTTTTGGTTGGTTTCACTCCTCTGGTGGTTGTTGCGTGTGAAGACGATTCAGCTTCAGCCTCTTCGATCTGATTCGTGGAGGCGTTGGTGTTGAGCGCCTGTTGAACTTGAACGGCTATAGTAGGATTAACTACGGCCATTTGTTAGCTATTAAAGATGTCATTCGATGGTTAGAGATTCTTAGGTGACGACGACGACAATAAGGCGGCATCTGTGAGAGACAAACGTAGGTAAGGCGTACGGCCCATAGCGAGAATAGAAGCACAGATGATTGGAGTTCATGTCGCATCAAAGGGTAGCAAAAGTCTAACCCTTTGACAAGTACAAAAAGATATGGTGATTTATTTGAAACACGAAACGATATAATCATCACATGGAATACGATAAGATAATAAAACTTATGATGAAATAATATTTCAACATAATATATTGAAAATTCATAGGTTTGGCACATCATAGGGTTTAGTATGACTTCGATGCATCACTTTCATATTTATGTGTGCACCCGCAAATATAGAGCTTCTGCATGGTCCGCATATGTTTACACGTTGATGTACAACTTAACCCAATGAAAAATCGTGAGTTAATAAATGACTCGAGTTGGGGTGTTGTAAAATGATGTGTTTTGATAGCCTCAATGAATGAACATGGACACGTTTGACGTATCAAAGTGTTGTTAGCTCACATGACGTTTAGTGTGACATGATTTGGCCTAGCAGGAATTGGTACTCTCATCGTTAGTCCCCCAGGTAGGCAAACTGGTCCATTAATTGGATTTATACGAATGTCATCCTAGACATACATCCTGACTACCGGTACTTAACCCTTTCAGTTACTACATGTCCTCCACAAGAACTAACTTTGACGAGATTGAAAACCCAAATGAAAATACAACCTCAAGATAAAATTAATAAAAATCCAATAGTAAGCGAAATCCATTGAATATGAAATAATTGAGTAATCATAGAAACTCGAGAATGAAATACAATAAAGTCCAAGAATGATTAAAATGTATAGAAGAAATAACTCTCTTTAAAGCTTGAGATAAATGGGAATAGAAAAGAAATAACATTATAATATTTAATATTCATATATAATATAAGATGTGTGCATACTATGGAATGAAGCACATATTAACATGCAAGGCACATAACACTTAGCATATAACAATTAAAAGTGCCTACATACATATTTGTGTGACACTAGAGAATGTAAATCATGTACACGTTAAATATTTATAAGTTAAGACAAATAAACAATTACGCATGTAGATACCTAAGGTACCTAATCAACTATACTCTAAGTCTAAGGGCTTAATAACCTAAACCTAATTCTCTATAGTTAATGTCTCTCATACCAATCTATCACACCCCGACCCGCAGCGGATTGGTACGGGGCATGAGGATTGTCCATAGCTCAATACAACGTATAACAACCCTCCTAAAACCCTTAACATACCCTAAAACATCCTAAAATATACCTCGTATACCAGAAACGGCCCTAAAATACAATTATATTTATAAAATAAAATCCGATACTCGAAGCTCTTGTGGGGCGCGACCCGGTCAAGCAGGCCTGTCGCGGGCCGCGACAACGTGTCACTAGGCGACACCCTGATCCACCATGTGTCCCTTACGTGTTGAAGCTAGATAGGTGAGTCGTCAAGGCTAGGGCCTACCCTATCAGGCTCGCGGGCCGTGAGAGAGGAACAAGTGGGCTTTGCGGGGCGCGAGCCGCCCTTCGATCAGCCCTATAAATAGAGGCGATCGGCCTCAGTTGAAATTCGTTCAATTCTTTTCTCTCTGTCCCTATTATAGCAAAGTATTGCTTGATAAAATACCCCTATAAAGCGAAGCTCAGCCTCGTTATAAGTATTATAACCCCCGGTTACGTATTCGTTACCCTACCCGATTGATCTAGGGCTCTGTAACGCATGTCAAGGCTCTGCCTGACTCAGTTCGTTGGAGTTCTGTCTCGGTTGTATGGCTAATGTAATTTGGGTTATCTTACTAACACGTGTGCATTGTTTAATTTTTAATAGATAATAACCAGGAGAATCACCAGGAAGCAGTAGTATTATCTAAGTCAGCAAAGTGAGTCATTCTCTTTTTCTACCAAACTGTTCTACTAAAACCTCAAAATGTTTTAAATTATGATAACAGTGATTGAGTCTATGTATTCTACAATTATTGTCAGTATGTTGGAGTTTTGTATACATTACTTGTTACTGTTGCGAATGGTAACATGACCACAAGTCGGGATTGACAGTACCGTGTGGGGGTAATTGGGTAGATATAAACATTGTAATCGCTCTCAATACTGTAAAGTTATAAAAGCTTGTTTTGATTAAACTGGAATGCACTCGCCAGTATTTCTTGCTGATAAAACCTTTTTAAAACGCGTTTCAGGTAACTTAATGTGAAGCTAATAGAAGCCAGCTGGAGAGCACTAAATACTTAAAGAAGTGGCTATAAAAGTTATCTAAAATAAAAAGGATTTTATGTTTTCAATAATTAGGGTTTTATCCCTATAAATGTATTGTCAATGAACTTGGGTTTTTATCCCATGTATTTATTATTTATAAAAGTTTGGTGTTTAAACTCTGATAAAATATTTCCTAATTACGGTCCTGATGTTTAAATTCCGCTGCCAAATTAATAAACACAATAGTTGTTAAAAGCCATCGCCTCTTGCGCCTAGGCCCATTTTTCAGGCGAGGCGAGGCAGTTGCGCCTTAAGTCGAGAAAATTGCGTTTTAATTCTCCAGGTGATGGTTCAGGTGCACATTCCGGCGAGATTCCTAGATTTCAGAGAGTTTCCGGCCAAATTTTCTAAATCCAGCAAGATTCTAGCCAGATCCGTACTTTTATCTAAGGAAAACTACTTTTCTACACTAATACATTAATATTTTAGAACTTTTGGTACTAAATAAATGATATAAAGTGTTATATAATAGATTTTGTTTATTTTATTTAAAGAATAGTATTCTTTTTTCTAATACATAATATATTTTTAATTTTTTTCATTATGCGCTTTATTTTTCTTAGGCCCTTGCTTTTTTTGCGCTTTGCTCCTAGGCCCCAGGCGAGGCCTATGCGCCTTGAGTGCGCCTAGCGCCTTTAATAACTATGATAAACACCGATACCACCGGCTCTGAGTAGCTCGCGGCCGCCCGCCCTTGGGGCAAGGGGTCTGGGGTTGCGACACAACTATTATAAGTTTAATATATAAAACATGATCAAATTAAATTGTCACACTTTTCATATAAATCTCAGATAAATCATACAATATTCAAATTCATCACACATAAGATAAGATCCAATTTAGTAATATAAGGCATGTCGTACCAATGTTGCAGAAATCGGCCTAGATGGTCGATTAATCAACGCCTAGGCGGTAATTGGAGGTCCATCGCCCAGAAATAGCCAAATCGGCCAAATTAGGCGGTAATGGTCAAAATCGGTCAAACTTGTAAAAATCGGTCAAAAATCGCTTGAAATCGGGCCTAGTCGGTTAAGTATGAGGTCAAAACTGGATCAAAATGAGTTAAAATCGGAACAGTACAGTCAAATTAAAACGAGTTCTTACCTTGACTAGAACCTAAATCTGATCTGCACTTGTCTCCAATGTGCAAAATCGAACAACATTGAAGAATTAATCAACCAGAAGAAGCAAAATTGGTTTTAGAGTATGTGTTTTCTTGTTGTGTCTGATGAATGTGGGTGGGTTATGATGAATGTGGGTGGGTATTAGGTTATATTAAGTTTGGGTATTTTGATATTTAGCCCCCTCTATCTTTCACTAGTTTACATATGGTTTCTAAACTTGTAAAATTATATATAAAAAGTATAGAATTAACTACATATTTATAAAAAAATATAAAATTATATATAAAAGTTCAATTCGATTAATCCCTAAGCGGTACATCACCGCCAGACTAGCGCCTAGCGATCTCTATAACACTGTGTCCTACATGTCTTCAATCTTCAATCCACTCATACTTGTGTACTTGTATCATACGTAAAAAAAGAAAAGTTGGTTAATATATCTAAATTTAAATAAAATATTATGCTTTAATATTTGATTTATTTTATTTAACATATATAGTAATTAATAAGACAATGAATCATAAATCATAAATAAAATAAAACATAACCAACTGCTTGTGTCCCACATCCACAAGGATGTGACTAAATGAGGTGTTGATACCAATTTCTCATAGTCATGAGGAAAGGTCAACCCACGAAGAAAAATGTGAGGTGATACCAGATCCCATAGTCATAAAGAAAGGTCAGCCGTGGATCCACAATATGTTAGCTTTCTTACTTGAATTCAATAACCAACACAACAACCAAATAAACATCAACCAAATAATACACGTAGTACACACTAACATGGCATGTTTGGTAAATGGTTTAAAATAATCACGAAACTTTATGACGTAAAGATACACCCCAAAAAAGTTTAATTCTAAAAGGGGGAAAATAGATCTACTCGCTGGTTGCGAAGAATCGATCCACGAGAATTACAGCACAAAAAGAAACGGATTATATCTAAAACAATAACAATAATCACCCTAAAATATCAATAAATAAATAGACATCAAAAAGAATATTTATATTATATATAGAGAGAGATTTTGTGAGAGAGTGGTTGGGACAAGTTCGAGAGAGTTTTTGGAGTCTTGAATTAATTGTAAACCTCATGTTCGATAATCAATAGAAGACTATTTTTACCCATGGCATTATAGCCTAGTGGTATCTTGGTGGTGGGATAAGGCTTATGACCATTAGGTCATGGGTTTGATTCCCACAAAGGGGTTTTTTTCCAGATTTATTGGGTTTCCTCCTGAATTGGTGTATAGGCATTATTGCCAAGTGGAGATGGATATGATCGGGTGGTTCTGCTGGTGGCACGATGATACTCCAGTTGTCTGTCAGTGATCCTAATTTGCTATTAAAAAAAAAACAGAAGACTATTTTTTTGATGCTGATTTGCAACAGTTTACTGCTTTCTCTGTTAGTTTGTCAATCTTATCAAGATCGAAGGTGAAAGGGGACCTACAATAATCAAATGAATTAATATCTTTTTCACTTATTATTTATGTAGTTCCTTCCTTGATGCTATTCTAACAAATTACTAAAAGACAGATCTTTGCTATATAGTCTTATGTTAGTTATCATGTAAAATAAATTAAGACACATGTCTTTATATAAAATACATGTTTCCAATGACTACTTCTGGAAGTAGGCATAGTCAAAGATGACTCAAATAATACAATATTATTGCTCTTCACAATAGTCTTAGTAGATGCCTAACTTGATTTCTTTTCATTTTATAGAACTAAATGAAAACGAAAGAGTTTTAGAAATTTGAGTTTGAATACTATTAGGTGTGAATTTCTGACACGATCCGAAAACTCGATACGAACTTAACACAAAATTCGTGGGTTTAGGTTTAGTCTAAACGGGTTCGGGTTAGTTTCAGGTTGAACCTGCGAACCTGTTTAGGTTAACGGGTCGGGTTCGGGTCAACCTGGTCGGGTTTGCGGGTCTCGTTTAACACATTTATACTATATTATATTTTTATACAATATATTTTATGTCATAAATTAAATGGGGTGTGTATTTTATGCCATGATTATAACTTAATAAGAGAAATTAACATAGATTTTATAATTTAAATATGATATTATTATATACATTTGTGTTTCTTAAGTAAATTTTAATTTTAATATATTAATTTTAGAAAAAAAAAACCTCAAGTTGAACGGGTCATATTCGGGTCAACCCACGAAACTTCGGGTCGTGTTCGGGTTCATATGTATGATATGATTTTCGGGTTCGGGTCGGGTTGAACCCGACAACCCACGAACACAACCCGTTTAACACCCCTACTCATAGATAATGTCACATTGTATTCTCTTCTTCAATTTTATAATTTTATTTATATTTTATTTAAAATAATTTTTATCCTTATCCTTATTATTATTATTTAATACACACACACACACACATATATATAGGGTGAGGTTCGGCTACAAATTCCATTTTTCCAACAAAGTGTACAAAGTCATAAAAATCACAATTTCAGTCATAAAACACACTCGAAACCGTCAAATAACTAAGTGAAGATCACTAAAACATAATATCCAAACCCTAACAGTCCATAGAAACTTCAAACACGCTATTGTAAACTATGAACATAAAACACAGCATGATAATAAACATAAAACACACTAATGTTAATCATTCAATAATCAAAGCCTTATCATCCAAAACAGAACACAAAACCCAAATTTTAGTAATCTTTACTTTGTGCGTTTTGAGTGTGTTTTATTGTTGTCATTGTGGTGTTTTATGACTTTTTACACTTTGTAGGAAAATGGACTTTGCAGCAAACTCCCACCATATATATATATATAGGGTAAGGTTCATGCGAGAACCACCCTTATTGCGAGAACCGCGGGAACCAATGTGAACACAACCTAAAATAGCTAAAAAAACCTAACCCCCCCCCCCCCCCAAGCTAAATGCTAAAAACTAAAACCCCCAAAAAACCTAAAAAAACCCTAACACCCCCCCCCCCCCCCCCAAAACCTAAACCCCCTCCCCCACCCCCCAAGCTAAAATGATAAAAACTAAACCCTCAAAAAACCTAAAAAAATAAAAAAAAAATCTAAAATTTTTTTTTAATATTTTTTATATTAAAATCGCTACTTTTAGTAGCCAAAAAAACATTTTTTTTTTAATTTAATTTTTTTTTTGCTTCGAAAAGTAGCGATTTTTTATAAAAAATATTAAAAAAAATTTGTGTGATTTTTAGCTATTTTTAGGCATTGTTGGTTGTGTTCACATTGGTTCTCGCGGTTCTCGCAATAAGAGGTGGTTCCTAACGGATCTTTGTCCTATATATATATATATAGGGTGAGGTTCGGCTAGAAAGTCCAAGTTTCATAAAAAAGTGTAAAAAGTCATAAAACACAATAATTTCAGACATAAAACACACCTAAAACTCACAAATAATAGAATGAATATTACTAAAACACCATATTCAAACTCTAATAGTCCATAAAAACTTCAAACACACCCTCGTAGAACTATGAATATAAAACACAAAATGCTAAATAACATAAAACACAATAAAATTTGTCATTCCATAATTAGAGCCTTAACATCTAAAACACAACACAAAACCCACATACATGATGTTTTAGTAATCTTCATCATGTTATTTGTGAGTTTTTGGTGTGTTTTATGGTTGACATTATGGTGTTTTATGACTTTTTACACTTTTTAGGAAATTTAGATTTTCTAGCCAACTCCTAGCCTATATATATATATCCTATAGTCGTTCAAAAAAATTTTACCCTAAAAGATTGGTCAAACCTACTGATATTATAAAATAACTATTATAACAAAGACGCTATATAATAATACAAATAATATTATAATATTACTTTATAATATACTACCTCCGCTCAAATCTTATAAAATGCGATTGAATTTATCACACAAAAATATAAGTAATATTACAATTGATATACGCATCAACAAAACACATATTTAACCGTGTGATAAGATTATAATATTATTACATTTATTAATGGTATTACACAGTTTTATAAGATTATAGTTTATACTTCCTCAACCCGTGTGATGATATTCATGAATTATGAATTTATAAGACTGTGATATTATTACATATTTAACCGTGTGATAAGGATTATATAAAAGTTTATGATTTACATTTTTTCGTTATTCAACCCGTGTAATACACGGGTTTATAACACCTAAAATAACAGTCAATCTATTTTTTTTATCATACATGTATAAATTGCTATTATGGGGATACAACCATATCTATCTCTCTTGATCTAATGTGATGTGTTGTGGTTGTATTAATATCCTTGTTTTTTTTTAACGGCTAATTCTTTTAATTTTTGTCATTGGTAGGATTTGAACCTAAGACATTCCTTTTAACCCAAGTATTTTAAGGGTTTACCTTTACCAATGGATCACGACCCAGTAGAAGTTTCATATTGATATTATATATATAAGTAGAATTAAAACAAGATTAATACTATAATCTAATAGTTTTACTAGAGAAAGCAAGATGTAGAAGTAAATATCTCGAATGAAAGTGTATGTTTAAATTGCATTTATATTTACAATTTAAGGGTCATTTAAGAAAAATGTTTACCATCCATTGATCTTGTTTTAATACTTTAATAATAATGTAAGACAAGTGTAACACCCTTACTATTTTTAAACGGATTTCTTCTTTTATTGCGAACAAAATCATTTAAATATAAGTACATGTACACTAGAGAATACGGATTAATTGAATCTTTTACAATTTTCAAGTACACCACATAATGTGACTACATTCGTCGTTTAAAATTAACGATTAACAATGTGCGGAAGCTTGTAACTTGATCGTATTCGGTTCTTCGTTGAGCTTGATCGTCCCCCGGTATTGTATATAACACCTACAATTCATAAAACATGAATTGAATTAGTCATACGTAGTTTAGAACGTGTTTAAACGAGTTCGCGAGGCAAAATAATTGGAAAAAAAAAAACAATTTTTTTAAAAACTGACTCCGTCATGCCACGTGACAGAACCCACTTGCTCCCTCGCGTGGCGCGAGGGAGACCCTTTTCCAGCAGGTTCGTTACTGGAACCTACACTCTATCAGCTATGCCAGTTTTTACGGAAACGGCCATAACTTATTCGTTATTGATCAGTTTTACGCGATTCTTTTTCATACGCGTCCGTAATTTAATTATCCATCTTATGGAGTTAAAATCCAACATCCGACATAATAAATTTTGAGACTTCTAAGCCTTCGACTCATTACCTTTTTACCGAATTTTAACCCGTTTATGCATTTTATTAAACAAACATATTTGTTTGATCCTTATTTCACATGCACCTCTTCAAATTAATGTTATCTACCATGTTAGGTTCTAATCACAGGTTTCTTACACAAATTAAACTCGTTTTCGCTCGTATGCTTATTTTGACCCGTTAAGGGTATTTAAGTATATTTTAAACGTGATTCGCTTTCATTCGTACCAAGCTTTATATTTCCACATTTCTTACCAAGTAATCTTCCACCACAAGTGTATTTGTGGTGGATTTAATATGAAGATCTATATATTCCGAGTTTTACCCCTCGGATCATTGTTTTACGGCAAAGACTCCTATATAGTCATTTGACCCAAGTATTTACATCTTTCACTTTCTATACTTATCCTAATTATTTATTTACTCATAAAGCTCGTTTTCAAACAACCTTTATATGTCATTTGTTCAATTTAGCTTATAAGGGCTTTTTGGTCAATTTTCACCCTTTTTTTACGACGAAGGACTTTTAAATACCTGTTTGACCCAAAATCCGACCTTTTAACCATAATCTTATTTAGAAACCAATATGTTTCTAAAACACCATAATCATAACTCAATTTATTCGCTTTACCTAAAAGGTAACCGAATATCTTATTTTAACCTTGTCTAACTGTTATAGAACTTCAAATTCTACATGATGAGTTGTATCATTTTACATACTTGGCTCGGATCAATATATTGACCCGTTTCAATACCTTGCTTTAGAGGCTGCTAAGTAATGGCGATGTAAACATCCATGTGCTATTTATTTCCTAAAATCATACAACTCGACAACCCATTAGTCGATATCGTCAAAGGTGATAATTTCACCTTTTGACCCGTTTGGTCTAAATGACCGATTATACTAGTGAGATGACATTTATTACCACCTCGTATATATGACTCACTCCGGTTTACACCGTGCGGTCATTTTACTTATAAATTCATTTCTTAACACTTTTTGGCCTATTATGGCTTATGTCATAATTGTCTTTCAAAACTAACGGTTATGGTCAACATGTGACCAAATTACCATTTTGTCCTTATTGGTTATTATGATTTACCTTATATGATAACCATTAAAAGTGCATGCTTCATTCGTCATAATATGATCGAATTACCGATTTAACTCATTTTTAGTCATCACTATGGTTGCTTATCATATTTGATTATCTTGTTCCGTACGACTACACGCCGAAACACCATATCTTAATTAGGTATTTGTCTTTGTCGTAATTAATACGACAAAAGAATATTCTAAATTATATGACTAGTGTAAGATATACTTACCTTGCATCCAAATTACGCTTTTCCTTCATTCTTGATTCGTTTGACCCTCTTCCTTCCCCAAGCTTTCACCTAGCTTGCCAAGCGTCAAACTATCATTGTAATTGTAAGATGGTTAGGTTAGTCATAATCATTTACGACCATTCCATCCTACGCTTCTTATATCGAACTTATCATTCGATCATATACTTGGTCGGTTTGACTTTTTAAAGTCAATCGACTTATCAACTTATTCAATGCACATTTGGTTTATTGAATTTCGCTTAGGCATTTCATCTGAACTCTTAACGAAATCAAATTTTACACACTAACTACTAGGTAACATGATTTCAAGCATCTATATCACGATTTTAACATCAATTCTTTTATATCATACAAAACCCATTTCGTGAGAAGTATGATCTTGTACCCAACTTCATGGTTTAATCAAACACCTTCTATTCGTTATCATGCATGTTGATTCTAAGCATAGTTATATCATCAATTTCATCGTAACATTAAAACCCACTTATCTAAGTGTGTTAATTAATCAAATCCTTCAATTCATAGCATGTTATGTATGATTTTCACTTAGGGTTTTGTTTCTAAGCAAATATACATCACTAATCTAACCATAGCTTCTCTAATCCATGCCTAATTTGCGATTAGGATGATTATCAATTTTTTACAACTTCACCTAACATCAAGATTTTACATACCTTGTGATCCCCTAGCTTGGGTGATCATTAATCCATGTTCAATTGTGAATTCAGGCTTCGTTTGAGCCTTCAATTTGATGATTATAGTGAAGCTAGGGTTTTGAAGCTCCTAGGGATGCTTCTGGTCGATCTGAACACCCACAACACACACTGAATGTGTATTTTATTTTTAAGTTTTTCTTTTTATAACTTAACTTTCCATTTACCCGCATTTGGTCCCTCTTGTTTGGTTAGTTTATTAAATAGGTCACAACCTACTTAACTTCTAACAACATTACCACTTTTTAAACTAGGTTAAACATTCCTAGTTAATTTAATGAGTTCGGGGAATTTACGACTAAGTTTATTTTAAGTCCCGTTATCTCGGGCTCCTATAAACTTTATTTCTTCGAAAACTTTCATTTAACTTTTATTTTAATAATAGGCTTGTTTATTTAAGAATCCTAATATTCATCGGGTTACTTTTACCACTAAAGGTAAATTACCCGTCTTTTAGTATAAACGTGGTTTGATTACCAAACCCGTTTTCGGGGTGTTACAACAACAAGTTTGGAACACGGTATTGAAAATCGGGTTGGATCAACCACCTAGTTAATTCAGCTCGCATGCTATGGATTGTCGAAGGTTAAACCCCGAACCCGAGGATCTTAACTGTTGGGTTTACAGATCATCATCATAATCCTAAAACTGGAAACTCATTCAAATGCAATATAAATACGTTCAAATATAACATCAAAGTCTATTACATAATCCTCAACAAAATTAAAGCTGCAAAAGCAAAACATAACTAATCAAGATACCAGTCGCTAAGTAGGGTATCCTTCACTTCCGAGCCAATCATGTCTTTACAAACCCCTAAAGCAAACCGACATTTTATCTGGATGTGCATACTAAAAGTCAGCTACACTAAGTGACTTCTGGTTTCATAAACACCATTAAAGCTTTATCATGTGTCATAACATAGTATAACGCAATATAGCATAACATGGCATACATAGTATAACATGACATCATTTCATTTTGTTGGCATTGCTAACGTCTTTTATCCTATGGCCTGGTTGTAGAACTATTAACAAGCCACGAATAAAATGTCCTAAAGCATGATCATAGTGTTAGTTGTCGCCAACGCCTGTTCATACTGTTAGCTATTGCTAACGCCCAGTCATATCATAACATTATCCCTGCAACTTACCTTTATCAACATTAGCTTATGTCATATTTGTATTTCAATTATACATCATAGTTTAAAACATTTCGTAGTGTGATTAAAACATTACTCACAACGTCCCGACTAGAAGCCAATATTTTCCTTTCGTAAGACTATTTACTTTCAAAAACATGCTTTACTTTAAATACTTTATCGAGTATACACACCACCCCCAAAATAGTCTAAAAAGGGGTCCAGAACTCCCCTAAGAGAACTAACTTCTATTAACTATAAGTTGGATGATCCTGACCCTCTAATGTCACACCCCGACCACGTAAAACAACAAACCGTGGCGGAAACGTCGGGGAGTGTTCCAACAGAATCATCGTTTCACAACCATGGTAATTAAAAGTTTCGTTTTATTGATTCATTAAGTAATGTACATTGTCTTAAAACCAAACAAACAAATTAAACATCGTCTACTATCGTTTTTATGTCACTAAGGCCTTGTCCAGATCCTAAGTGAACATGCTTCCTAGCAATCATCACGCAACATCACCTGAAACATATGTAAAAACAAAGTCAGCAAAGAAATGCTGGCGAGCACATAGGTTTTGTGAGAGTATCGGATTCATGGCTCGTTTGTATGTTGCAGTACCTCATTTAGACTACAAGAGTCAAAAATACAAACCTCGTTTTGAAAAGTGTATTGCAACATAATTTAACCAACTCAAATCAAGATGGTTATAGTATATAAAATCTCGTTAGCCATGATTCTTAACCCCAAAACATTTGTTTTAGTAAACCAATTCGTAAGACATCTCGTTAAAACTCGTTAATAAAACTCGTATGGTTTATATCATTTCGAAAACCTCGTTGTGTGACATCATTTCAAATCGTTTCCCAAGTGAACTAAATGATGACATGAAATGTAATATGATAAAAGCACTTATATATAAGATGTACCAGCGGCGTATCTACCATGCTTCTATCATGTTACACTCATCCCATTACCTAATCACAACCCAACCCAAACCAATCGTTCGTTCAAATCGTTTTATCTCGTTTAGGTCGTTCCAAATCGTTTTAACTCGTCCCAAAATCGTATTCGTTTTAATTGTGAAACTAATTTTGGTCGTCTCGTTAATAACATTCAAACCTTCGTGACTCGACTACCTCGCTTCTCGTATTAACAAACCACCAAAGGGTAAGTTAACAATCATCATATTCGGTCATTACCTACATAACCCCCACACATAACCATGGGTGTAGTCTGATAACGGGATTTGTCAGATCATATGGTACCATAACCTAATACTGGTCGGCTTGATCAATGCTAATGAATGTCATTTCTTATGTAACTACAACCAACAAGTTTGTTCACTTTATTAAAATCGTTATTAGTTTAGTATAAACCATCTTCATTGTTTTTGAAAAACCATCGTTTAAACCTTGAAAATCATTTTGTATATATGAATCACCCGAAAACAATTGAAAATAGTAAAATAGGGGAACTATGTACTCACATTGAATAGAAGGGTATCCTTGATCTAAAGAACTTAGCGAAGCTCAGACAAACCAAGGGAATTCAAGTAGTACCTAGTAATCGGATTACTAGTAAATAAATCTACACCTAAATCAGAAGATCGGATAGAATGAGGTCTTGTAAACCAAATGAGTGTTGGAACTCATGTGATATGGTTTAACAAAGCCTACATCCTAACTCAGAACTTAGCCTAAGTGCTTTTGACCCGTTACGACCTATTAAGATAGCATATGCTACTTTAACGCGTCGTTCGCGCAAAACTATGTTCGGATGGTTAACTATGTGCTATGTCAAGTCTTACATGCCCAATAATACCTAAACATGTTACTAAATCAGATTATATGTCAAAAACATGTTCACATATGTAAAATACGGATTTATGTTTCAAAAGGGCGTTTTGGTCATTTCTTATGGGCATACAAGCTACTTAACAAATAACTAACCAATCCTATGTGATCATAAGGTATAACCTCAGTGGTTATTCCCTATGCAACTATGATCACTAATCAAGCTTGGTCGGATCCTAATGATCGACCAAACGGGTCGGGTTCGAAAGTCTAAGCGGTTGTTTAGACCGCTTAACTTACGACCCTAAACAAGCACTAAACTAATAGTGACGAGTTAAACATGTCAAAACATGTTTAACTAGCTTCTAAAACTTATTTGGTATCAAAACAATGGGTTTTGATACCCGAAATTAGTTCCGTTGCAAAATGCGTGCTAAAACGCATTTTAACCGAAACTTTGACTCGTCACTATGCCTAGTTAACATGGTAATCAGTAGGTATAATCGCTGAGGATTATAACCATCGTGATTACAATCACGTTGCAAAGTTCAATTGAACTTTGAATTGACCAATTGATGGTCAAAACCGAAAGTCAAACTGTTGGCCAAACTGTTTGACTTTCTGCACTAACATAAAGAATAAGCATGAAAGAAGACTTACAAAGGGTCCTAGCTATCTTTTCTACCAAAAATAAGTTTCCAATCAGATTAGAAAGCTCCCCAAGTCAGATGTAGAGGAGAAATGAGAAGAATGAGCAAAGAAACAAGTGAAGGACCTTGCTATTTATACTTGAGGGGAGTTCATAGGATCAAAACAAGTGTTTATGTAGTCCCCAAGCATCAAATCCTAGCCATACAATTGTTGTAAGCAGGTTCAAAGCCTTGGAGAGGTAATAACTTGGCTACCACACAAAGATCTTACAAGAACAGCCCCTGAATTATCAAACAGCGGCTGAAATTAACTTTCTGGTCCCTGGACATGCTTTACGGTCCGCAAGGGGACCCTTACAGTCCGTAAGGACCCTGCATCTGACCAGCAACTTTCACTTAATGACAGTTTTGGCCCTTGAGCTTGTTTCGACGTGTTTTGACACTTCTAACACCCGTCAAGCCCATTTTTAAGCTCCATAATGAAGTTAAAGTATGTTTAACTTGAATTTTGCTCAAAAATGTTACGGATGTCAGTTCGTTCGGCTGTACGGTTACGTTGTTCGGTAAATTACGACGGAAGTCGTAACGAACACAAAAACGATCCAAATTAAGCGACGAACGGTATTTTTGCATGCCGATCACTAAAATAAAAATATTTTAGTGTGTACAAAAAATTTGGATGTCCAGATATGGTCAGAACGTAAGATATGCGCGAAAATGCAAACTTACGTCATTTTTGACACTTTTAGTCCCTGTAAGATCAAATAAGCATATTTTTGCACACCGAACCCCTCAAAGCTTATTTCTAAGCTATCTTTAGGTTATTTATGGTATTTTTAGCTTATCATCAAGTTCCGGACTGTTCGATACCATACGAATCGGTATAGTTTCGCAGTTTGACACAAATAGTCCCTGCGATCGAATAGACTTGTTTTCAACACATCAAACCATCCAAAACTTATTTCTAAGTTATGTGGAGGTTATTTTAGGTATGTTAAGCCTATGTCACTATTCCGGAGTGTTTTTTGCGTTAAACTGACCACGTTTACGTGCCAGTTTGCGTATAACCTTCCAGAAAGCGATTTAAAACTTGAAATCGGAATCGAATCGAATTGTAAAATCACCAAACATAAATACACACATAATAACACATATAATAACACCAAAGCACATTTTTTTTATTGATAACTAACATTGTTTTGCATTGTTCATCGATTAAAGAGCACAGTTGTCACATCTAACAACTTAGTCAATCTAGTTAAAAGTTCACATGTGAAATAGGTCAACTTTTGCATAGGACTTTCATGCAAGAGTGGCAACTCTCTCATGTCACTATTCATGTGAGAGTAAATGAACTTCCCATGTAAATGGCGCCAATGGATTATGTTGGTCTTGGTTTCGGCAAGATCGCCTGTGTTGGTTAATGATCTCCATCTTTTGAGTTTTAGTTTCAAAAGGGGGTTAGACAAGGAGATCTTCTATCACCTTTTATTTTTATTATAGGAATGGATGATCTCGAAAGCGGTGGAAGAGTGCATTTTTGAAGGTATTCAAACTCCTAATTATGGTCTTATTGTGTCTCATTGTTGTATGCGGATGATGCCTTTTTAGCAGGGAAATGGTCTAAAGAAAATTTTCTCACATGGAAAGAATTCTTAGATGTTTTCATTTGGTCTCCGGATTAAAATTAATTATAATAATCCGAATCTCATTGGTGTGGGTGAATTTGGTTGAAGCAAATAATCTAGCCGCGTTGATTGGAAGCAAAAACGGGTGCTCTTCCTTGTCAATATCTTGGTATAGATATTATAGCATATATGAACCAAATCAATTATTGGAATGCCATTCTCAATACTTTTGATAAAAGGCTTTCATTGTGGAACGCATCAACTCTGTCAATAGGGGCGTTTAACTTTATTAAATTCGGTAATGGAAACATTACCAACTTATTTCTTTTCTTTGTTCAAATCTGCTTGCAAAATAATTGACCAACTCGAAGCTAAAAGAAGATTTTTTTTTTTTTGGTGGGACTAAAGATAAATAAAAAATGAGTTGGATTAGTTGGAAAATAATTACATCTCCTATCAAAGAAGGGGGTGTCGGTTTAATTCCTCTAAAAGAAGCAAATATTGCACTTCTCACAAGAATGAACCAAATGTTGTATGGGGAAAAGTAATTACATCATTACACATAAACGAGCGTTCTTGGGTTTTTCTTCCATGCAAAAAAAATTTGGCGGGTACGTGGAAAAATATAGTAAATATAGATTCTTTTATGGATAATCATAATATTAGGATGGGTGATCTTAAAAGGAAAAGTAGGGTGGGGGAATAAAATTGGTTTTTAGGTAGACCCTCGGGCGACTAATCAGTCTCTAATTGTGCTTTTCCGAACTTATTTCGCATTGAACAAAATAAAAAAAATTTGATACAAGATTGTTTGGAAAGAGTGGATGAAGTGGTGAATTGGAAGTGGCGACGAAAAAAAGGCTAGTTTGAATCAAGTTGAGTTATTTAAACTATAACGGATTGTGTTAATATATGGTTGTAAAACAAGGTCTCCAAGGTCGAGTACTCCATGAGTAATCGCTCCAAAGTAGGCTGTTGAGGCGACTTTATTCAACTCCGCCTAATTACTTGGAATTGATCAAACGCGGTCAACCTCGGCTAGAATCAGATCTAGCAGGTCAACTCATCCCGAGTTTAACTTTAAAAAATAAAACATAATTTCTATTCCTATTATATCAAAGAATGAATATCATTTTCACGTATTTTGTTATAAACATTAATAAATTTATATTATTTGACATATATTTAATTTCTGAAAACTAATTTCCTTATAATTTAAGATGTCCGAGTACTCTTGGAATACTATATGCTTAGGTCGAGTACTCTCAACTCCTCAGTCAACCGACTAGGGAGCGCCTATCGACTTTTGCAACCATGACTTAATTTAATTACAAGAGTAGGTTTGAAGAACGAACTGAACAATTAGTTATGGGTACCGGATTCGGATACAATTTTCTCGGTTGTGTCCATGAAAAGAAACTGTCTGAGTCAGTTGTTATAGTTGTTCCATTCGGGCTCAATGGAACAATTGGGTGCCTAAAAAGATTAATGTTTTTATGTGGGGAGCTGAGAAAAGAAGGATCCAGAGGATCCCAACTGTAGATGCTTTGATTAAAGGACATGTATTGTAACACCCCAATCGCGTAATACAACGACACGCGGCGGAAACAACGGGGAGTCACGTTACAAATTGCTCACAACAACTGGTACTAAATAGTTTCATTATGTAAACAATATTTTACAATACAAAGAATACATTAAATTGTCTTTTGTTTAAATAAGTCTAAGGCCCGGATGCATTCCTATGTGTAGAATGCTTGAATAATCAAAACCTGAAACATATGTGAAAAAGGACGTCAACAAAGAATGTTGGTGAATACATAGGTTTTGTTAGCCAAATAAATGTCAAAAAGTTTGGTATTGCAATTCTTTGACAACTACGAGAGTTGTCAATTGAAAATGGACTCTTTGAAACCAATAAATGGCAAAAAGGTTTAGCATTGCAATACATTATCTTGATTATGAAACTTGTCACAAAAGAGTTTTGTATATGGCAATATGATTCATACTAGGTAATTTTTATGCTATTGAAAATTGTACTTTGATCTTTGTTACCACATTGAAATCGGTCATAAACTTGTGAGAGTATTATTAGAAATCCAATCAAGGATTTATAATAACAACATTGAAATCAGTCATAACTTGTCAGAGAATCATTAGAAATCAAATCAATGATTTATAATAATACTTTGGATATCCTTCTAAGAATCTAACATATTAAAGTATAGAAGATTCTACAAGGATTTGGATAGTGAATATTTGAATCAACTTAACACAAAAATCCTAAAGTGATTTGGATAACGCTACAAGGGTAATACAATAAGAACACTTATATATAGAAAGTACCAGCGGCGTATCCACCATGTTCTTATGGTATTACACTCGTTTCATTATTTAAATCACTACTAATCACATAAACACATAATCATCAACTTGTACATACGCATTAGAGTACAAAAAGAATCCAATCAAGGACTTCAATTTAGTACTTTAAACATCCCACAAGAATCTAACTATGAAGATAGATAGATGCTATAAGGATTCGGTTTGGTCACATTGAATCATAACATATGCATTAAAGCACACAAAGAATCCAATCAAGGACTTCAATTTAGTACTTTAACCATCCCACAAGAATCTAACTGTGAAGATAGATATATGTTATATGGATTCGGTTTGGTCACATTGAATCATTGGGTCATTGAATCACAAAATCCTAAGTCCTAATGGTGATTCAGATAATGCCACAAAGGGTAATACAATAAGAACAATTATATATAGGAAGTACTAGCGGCGTATCCACCATGTGCTTATTGTATTACTCTAGTTTCGTTATCTAAATCACCAAAAATTCTCTACACATAAACAATAACCATTGGCGCGTTCATACATAAAGCACTTCTTAGAAATCTCACTATGAAGATAGAAAGATTTAAAATAGTACTTTAAATATCCTACAAGAATCCAACTATGAAGATAGATAGATTCTATAAGGATTTGGTTCGTGTTCTCATCGTCGCGTTTTGCTTAATAAGAATAATACACAAAAAGCACTTAGTAAACACACATATGCCATACATTGAGAAAAATTGATTACGCATGAATCACCCTAAAACATTTGAAAACGTAAAAGATGGGACTATGTACTCACAGGTTTGCGTATAGATCTTGTTCAATCGAATAGCAAAGCTCAATGTGCAAGTGTTTGAAATGGTTCCTAGTGTATCGGATAACTACATATTAGTGTGTCGAAACTTGAAAATAGGAGATCGGATAGAATGAGGTATATAAACCAAACAAGAGTTCAATCTTGTATAACATGATTCATAATACCATACATTCTCATTTGGAAGTGTTTCAAAGTGCTTTGACTTGTTACGGCTCGCTAAAGTAGTTTACGACACTTTAACAGGTCGTAAATGTAACTATGGGTTCAGATGGTTAAATACGCCCTATGACGAGTCTAATATGTCAAAACTAGTTTATATAAGTTGTATAATCAGTTTAGATGTCAAAACAATGTTCATATATGTTCAAAACTATTTTATGCGCAAAAAGGTTATTTTCAGCATTTAAAGAATATATAATCGACTCGTCATTTGACTAACCAAATGAATGACCATAAGGTATAACCTCAGTAGGCTATTCCCTATAATACTATGGTCATAATAAAGGTCTTGGTTGGATCCTATAGTTGACCAAACGGGTCGGATTCGAAAGTCAAGGCGGTAGTCGAACCGCTCGACTAAGGAATAAGCGCTAAACTAGAAATGACAAGTTAGACATGTTGAAACATGTCTAATTATGTTTATAAAACTGATTTGGTGTCAAAAATTTAAGTTTTAAAACCCGAAAACCATTTCGTCGTAAAATGTACTTGTGCGCATCTTTGACTTTTAATAAACAAAACTTTGACTCGTCACTTCGCCTAGTAAATGTGGTAATCAGAAGGTGCAATCGCAAGGGATTGTAACCTTCGTGATTACGATCATGTTGCAAAGTTCAATTTGAACTTTGGCTTGACCAAATGGTCTGAACCGAAAGTCAAACATAAAGTCAAATTGTTTGACCTTTAGCTCATAACAAGCTAAAATAAAGAAATAGACTAGAAGTGAGTACTTACTTGTGTTAAGCGACACTTAAAAACTCAGTAGGAGGTTTCCAGAAGCTGGAAACAAGCTCCAAGAAGATGGGAGAAAGAAATGAGAAATGAGCAAGGAAAATGGCCAAACTTGGTTGTTATTTATAGCATTCTTGGGTGCATAAGATCAATCCAAGTGTCCCACACGTGTCATGATCAGATGGGAGGTGTTAACACATGTCAATTGAAGGAAAGAAGCTGGAAAAATCAAATTCTTGGGGACCAAGGATTTGCATATGAAGTTGCCAGGTTTCTGCTGTGTTGGGCACCCCTTAGGGACCGTATAGGGTTTTCCTTTACGGTCCGTAAGGCCCTGGTAGGGACAGATGTTTCAGCTTTTGGCAGATTTAGCCCCTGGACTTATATTGTCGCATTTTGTCACTTTTAACCCCTTTTAACCTAATATTTAGGTTATATAAAGGTGGTAAGGCATATGTAACTTGGATTTTGTCCGGAAATGTCGTGGATGTCGGTTCGTTCGGTTGTACGGTTACGCATTTCGCAAATAACGTACAAGACTTTATCGAACACGAAAATGATCGAAATTACGCAACGATTAATAATTTTGCATTCTTATCAATAAAATACAAGATTTTGTTGAATACGAAAAATGATTGGATTTGTACACATGGTCCGTTTGCTGAGGGTTTGGGCAGACTTTTTGCAGTTTGTCAAAAATGGTCCCTGAATTTGTATAAACGTGTTTTTGTGATTCCTAACCCCTCAAAACTCATATCTAAGTTGTGTAAAGGGTATTTAGGGTAAGTGTAGCTTATGTCCTTGTTCTAGCGTGTATGTTACGTTAAACTGATTACGTTTAAGCATCAGTTAATGAATTACTTCCAAAAGAAAAAGTTTTTGAAAGTTTGGAATTTTTTTTCACGAGGGTTACATGTATCAATGGAGAATAGTTCATGCCAATGTTGTAGAAGGCGTTAGGCGCTAGTCGGGCGGTGAGGTACCGCCTAGGGATTAATCGGGATTAATAGGGATTAATCGGAATGGACTTTTTATGTATGTTTTTAAAAAATTATATAAATATATAGTTAACTTTATACTTTTTATATACAAATTTACAAGTTTGGGAGCCATATGTAAATTTGTGAAAGATAGAAGGGGTTAAATGTTAAAATACACAAACTTAATTAAACCTAACCCACCATCTCTTTCATTATACGTCGTTCTTCCCTTTCATCAGACGCCGCTCTTCACTCCTCATCAGACATGGCGCACAAGAAAGAAACCCTAGCCCCAATTTTGGTTCAATTTTGTTTCCAAACAAGGTAAGAACTCATTCTATTAGATCGATTTGGTCCAATTTTGACCGATTAGGTCCGATTTTTTACCGATTTTCCCTGATTTTGACCGATTTTGACCACTGCCGCCTAGTTTGACCGATTTGCCAAAATCCAGGCGGCAGACTTCCGATGAACGTTTAATCAGAGCCTAGGCGCCGCCTAGGCGCGATTTCTGCAACATTGGTTCATGCAGCCTATGTGGTGAAAGTGGGGAAACAGTGGATCATTTACTGACATTGTGTCTGTTCGCCTGTCAGATTTGGCAAGGCGTGAGTACCTGGTGTGGATTTCTGCCTATATATGCTTTTGGTATTCAAGATTTATGTTTGGTTCATAAGAATCTCTATATTGAAGCTCGTAGAAAGAAGGTAACGCATGGAATTTTTTACCGTCAGTTGGTGTATTTTTGGAAGGAGAAAAATGAAGCAATTTTTGAAGGAAAGAAGGCAAACGTGGCTAAAAAAAGTGGAAAACATAAAATTTTTAGCTTACCTTTAAATTAAAAATAGTTCATGCATCAATGAAGAATAGTTCATGCAGCCTATGTGGGGAAACAGTGGATCATTTATTGACAATGTGTCAGTTCGCCTGTCAGATTTGGCAAGGTGTGAGTACTTGGTGTGGCATTCCGCCTATATATGCCTTCGGTATTCAGGATTTATGTTTGGTTCGTAAGAATCTCTATATTGAAGCTCGTAGAAAGAAGGTGATGCATGAAATTTTTTTGCCGCCAGTTGGTGTATTTTTGGAAGGAGAAAAATGAAGCAATTTTTGAAGGAAAGAAGACAAATGTAGCTAAAAAAAGTGGAAAACATAAAATTTTTAGCTTACCTTTAGATTAAAAATAGATCCCCACCCACCAATCTTTAGTAAAAAGATTTTTGTGATCTTGATTTGTAATTTTGTTGGTCGTATTTTCTAGCTTCTTGATAGTTTCCATTTAATGAAAGTCGCAGTTAAAAAAATAGAAAGAAAAAAAAAAACTAGATTTAATCAATTTTTTCTTCTCCTGTTTCTATTTATATTTCGTTGCATGCATCCGGTTAATTCGACTCTACAATTTTGTATTTGAAATGATAGGACTCGTAGGTGTAGAATTAGGTTCAAATTTTAATAGTAAAATAGAATTAGGTCCAAATTTTAATAGTAAAATATATTGATGTGTCTTGGTTAATTAAAATATTAATATAAATTAAAAATATATATAAAGGGTAGACTAATTTACAAAACAATTTTTGGACATACGCCAATTTCCAAAATTTTATCTATTATCAATAATCATGATCATGATATATCATATTACCAAATATGATCACCAACCGTTTTTTATTAGATTAAGTACAAAATCAATAAATTATTAGTTTCGGGTTCACAAGTTTTTTAATGTTAATAAACTATTAAGATTTAGCTTTTTTTCTAAGGAAAAAATAAATCCAGTCATTTTAATAAATCTATAATCTATTATATAGATTAACACTACTAGAAGGTTGCCCACAAACGATGAGAAAAATCTCTTAACACTAACAGGCAATGTTTCGTTAGGGATCTCCACTATTCATTTACCTGTAACATTTTTTACCAAACTATTCATTTATGTGTAACATATTTGATCATTGTTACTAACAAACTTTAAAATTTGAAATTTTATTAAAAAAAAAAAAAACAAACAAGTTACACTAGAGACAAGAGTGAGCACTTACGAATAGAAAAGTTATATATAAATTATTATAAACAATAACATATACACGAACAAAGTAGGGTTGAAATCATCAAAAAATCAATATAACTTTTCATAAAAAGTTCACTCAATATAATTTTCACATTTAGAAAAAGCTCTCACTATTCCCACACCACTAAAATCTTATTTTCACATTCCTATGTGTATACGGTCCGTATAGAGTTATACAGGCCGTATAACTAATTGTTGCACAAAAAAATGTCAGGGAATGTTTTTTTGTCTCCACGTATACGGGCCGTATAATATTATACGACCCATATATAATGTTATACGGCTCATATAATGTTATACGACCCAAACCTCATATAGCGTATACGGCCCGTATAATGTTATATGGTCCGAATAGAATATTATACGACCTAATATTTCTTCATCTATACGAGTCGTATACATTATACGAGCCGTATAATATTATACGACCAAATATTTGTCATGTCAAATTATTCTATACAAGCCGTATAACGTTATACGGCGGCCCATATACAAAATATAAAATTAAGATTTTTAACTTTCCAAAATTACTAACATTATTGTCCAAGACTCAAGTACAACAAATGAAGCAAAATGGCTGCTTTCTAAATTTTGAGATTTTCAATTAAAATAGAGAATTCAGAAAAGTCAAAGAGAGATCCATAACAACAAGTCCTGCATCATGCATCTCTGTCCCTCACTTTCAAACTCACACTTCATCTTTGACAAATCTTCCCTTTGTTTATCCTCCAAAAAAAATCAACACCCCAACACTTGTAAATTCACCAAACATGCTTCCTCTTTGTCTCCTCTTTTTTTCTCTAACACTCCCTCTTTTCCCAAACCCATGTTGTGCAAATGCAGAACTCACTGTTCTAATGGACATCAAGGCTTCTCTAGACCCCGAAAACAAGCATCTTATGTCGTGGACCGAATCCGGGGACCCCTGCAGCGGTTCGTTTATCGGTGTGGCGTGCAATGAGCATCTAAAAGTGACCAACATCTCGTTGCCAGGCCGCAGCCTCACTGGAAAGGTGCCCACGTCAATCTCGGGCCTAAAGAGCCTCTCGGGTTTATACCTTCATTACAACTCATTAACTGGAGAGATACCAAAAGAGATTTCGGGTCTCGCTGAGTTATCAGAATTGTATCTTAATGTCAATAATTTAACCGGAGGAATACCCGCGGAAATTGGAAACATGAAAAATCTTCAAGGTTGGTTTATAAGGTTTATAAACTCGTTTGGTTTCCTGGCGCAATAAGAGGCTATGGACGTAGTTTTTAAAAGACTTAGTTTTGTTATTCAAAAATGAGTAGCAGCGCAGCTTGTTGCCCTTTTACCATCTATCTCGATGGAAATTAATATGTTTTTAAGTTTGTGATAAACTCATTCTTTTAAAATTTTGAATGAAATATGTGGTGATCAATGAATATTCTTTCGTCTTTGCAGTTGTTGAGTTGTCGTGTAACCGGTTAACTGGTCGGATTCCATGGACCCTTGGAGGGTTAGCCATGTTACAGAGGCTTGATCTTAGTTTTAACGGGCTAAGTGGTCCGATTCCTGCAAGCATGGGCAAACTACCACAGTTGAAGTTTCTTGATGTTCAGAACAACACACTCTCGGGCTTCGTACCAACCGGTATGCTGACTTACGTTATAATTTTTTTTAACGGCAAATTTCTTTTATTCCCTGCGATCTCAGTACGGCATCATGATTTGAAAAGGTCTTGTTTTTTTCAGCTTGTTTTTTATTCATTTGAAATTATAGGTTTGAAGCAATTGAAAGACGGGTTCAGTTATAAGAACAATCTTGGTCTTTGTGGCGTGGCGTTTTCTTCACTAAGGCGGTGTCGCAACCAAGATGCATCAAAGATCGACCCACTCGAACCATCTAAACCCGCACCAAACACCACCGTATCTCAAAACAAGCCCCAATCGGCTAACATTACACCTCGTTGTCACCAAACCCACTGCAAGAACTCATCGAATCTCAAACGGGTTGCCATCATAGCAGCCGTAGTCACAGTCATTGCAACTTTAACCGTAACCGCATGTGTCACAATATTCATCCGCAGAAGACAAAAACAGAAAATCTGGAACAAATCCGAGACTCCCGATCGCAAATTTAGCATGCAAGAATCACCCCCGAAAACCAGCGATTCCATTTGCGCGTGGGACCCGAAACAAAAGTCACCACAAAAATCACCGAAATCTTGCGGGTTTCGCGTCGAGTTGGAATTGAACTCGTTACAGAGTTTCAATTTGGAGGAAATCGAATCCGCCACATGGTACTTTTCAGATGCTAACTTGCTCGGGAGAGGCAAGTTTTCCGCGGTGTACAAAGGCGTGTTACGCGACAGATCAGTCGTCGCGATAAAGTGTGTGAGCATCACAAGTTGTAAAGCCGACGAAGCCGAGTTTACAAAAGGGTTGAGCTTATTAACCTCTTTAAAACATGAGAATCTAACAAGGCTTAGAGGGTTTTGCTGCTCAAAAAGCAGAGGTGAATGCTTTTTAGTGTATGATTTTGCATCAAAAGGGAATCTATCAGACTATCTTGATGTTGAAGATAGAAGAACCAGTCATGCTCTTGACTGGCCCAAAAGGGTTTCCATTATTAATGGCATAGCCAAAGGTAACTTGTGTTACAAGCTTGGTTTTAAAAAGCGCGCCTTAAGCGCGCTTAAGCGCGAAGCGCATCTAGGCACCAGGTCCATCGCCTTGTGTGACATAAGGCGCACGTTGTACATGAAGCGCAGCTGAGGCGCGCTTTTTAGGGGAAAATCGACCTAAGGCGCAGGCTGAGGCGCACGCTTTTTGTACTTGGAGTGTTTCTATGCTTCTAAGTGTTGTACAGCAGGCTTTTTATGCTGTACATTTATGTTTTTTTCATTTTAAAACATATATAAAGCTTAATTATAGCTAAATCATAGGTATTGGAGGCTAAACACTTATGGGATATATAAAATAAATTTTATAATCACTTTGCGCTTCGCGTACGAAAAGCTCACCGCTTTTGCGCTTCGCTTTAAAAAAAGCTTTTTTCGGCCTCATCGCTTTTGTGCGCTTCCCGCTTTTTTAAACCAAGGTTACAAGTTTCTATTTTCTGATTTTCATTTCATGTTATGAATAATAATTTTTAAAAATTTCTTAGGTCTTGCATACTTGCACAGAGATGACCCGGAAAAACCTGGGATGATTCACCGAAACATATCGATGGAAAAGATTTTACTCGACCAACAGTACAACCCTTTGATCACGGACGCAGGCCTGTTGAAGCTCCTAGCCGATGATATTGTATACTCGGCGCTAAAAGTCAGTGCTGCTTTAGGCTACATGGCTCCCGAGTATATTACAACCGGCAAGTTCACTGAGAAAAGTGATGTTTACGCTTTCGGGGTTGTGGTTCTTCAAATACTTTCGGGTAAAGGTAATGTCACCGGGTCAATACGGGCAGCTGCTGCAGATAGAAGGTTTGATGATTTCATAGATGAAAATCTTGAGGGAAAGTTTTCGGAATCTGAAGCAGATAAGCTGACAGAAATCGGGTTGATCTGTGTCGATGAGCTTCCTGAGAATAGATTGACGATGGAGGATGTGATTCGAGAACTAAGTAGTTCTATTTAGTCAATTGATCTGTTCTTGAATTTACTTATATTTATTTAATTTTGAACACACATTCATAAAATTCATGAACAAAAATTTCATTTCTATAAATCTTTTCATCAAAAAGATACAAGTCAGTCGTGCTCGGGTTCACCTATCCAACCTGTCAACCAGCAAACCGGCACGATTGACAAAAGTGATGATTAACTTTATTTGTGCCAACTTTTATTTATCATCTAAAGTATACAATAAAACTCGGAATAAAACAGTTTTTACAGGTTAACATTTAACAAAACGGTAGGACTACCCGACAAATATACTAACCAGCAGCTTGGTACGGCTCATGCTCGGAAAGCCACTGTGTCGGCCACCATTCAGGCCGGATAGCGTCCACCTTCACGTCTTCTTGACCTTTGATGACCAAATTTCCCGACCCTTTAAAAGCTTCTTCGAGCCTGAGTAGCCCGAGCCCACGAGACCCTAGTGCAGTGGTGACTGTTCCGGCTTTCTTGCCGGACTTCAACGCTATTACTTCTGAACCAGGAGCAACCTTCTCCACCTCTGAGAAAAACATTGTTCAAAAGTCAAAACAGTTGACCAAATAGTCGAATCAAGATAGTGTTTAAAGATGGTGAAACTCCAACCTGTTCCAGATTCATTTAGGAACCTGAGAGGAAGCAATCGCTTGCGAACAACCCCGCGGTGATGGGACCGAGCGATTAGTTCTTGGCCAACGTAACATCCTTTGTCGAAGCTTATCGCGTTTAAACCCGCAAGATTGTACTCCAGCGGGATTGCTTCACCTAAAAGAGCAGATAATTAGCAAATGTATTATGTAATTAATAAACCTAAAATGTACCTTTGGGGATCTCAATAGATCCTTCAGCAACACCCTTCTCTAATCTCCAAAGAAGATAATTCTCTTCTTCGGTTTCGGTATTCGCCTCAACCATCGGTGCTGCAACAAACATTTTGTACGACAGTACAAGGTTAGTGTAAAATTTTTCGATTATTAGCATGTAACATTAATCTTACGAGTCACATTGGACGGGAAGATTCCTCGGAACCCAAGGCAATCCAAACGGGGGTCTTTAAGCCATTGCCAGCCGATGTTATTTCCTCGTGAAGATGAGCTGCCGGTTGGGTCAATCGCACCGCCCCACCCTACGGAATTGGCTGCAGGGTCTTCTGCAGATGATGAAGCTGGCGGTCTTTTGTGGAGATCAACACCAAAACGTTGCCAACAGGAGAACTCTTCCCCCACATTCTCGATATCAACCTTTGACCTTAATCTATATCTGTATCAACACAAAGAAAACACTACAGAACAATGAAAACCCAGTAGGGTATGTATTATTAATACACAATATATAGAGAGATAATAACGATAAAAACACATTCAAATCATATCTCTTACAGTTAGGACAAAAGTAACTACTGTATTCTAACAGATAAAAACACCGGACTTTAAATCTATATTAATAAAAACTACAGACTAATGAAAAGCTCGTAGGATATTGAGAGCATTCACATTCCATTCCTTAACTAAACTAATATACATTAACTAAGAAAAGAAAATATAGGGGATAGTTAACTAAACTAATTAACCCTAATACATTGGTACTTAACTAAGAAAAGAAAATAATGGGGATAGTTTTACCCTTGGCTTAAAAAAGCACGCCTCAGGCGCGCCTAGGTGCGAGGCAAACTGAAGCGCAAACCTCAGCACCTTATGTAGCCTAAGGCTCAGGTTGTACAGAAAGCGCAGATGAGGCGCACTTTTTTGCTGAAAAATCCACTCTGAGGTGCGCACCTCATGTACATGACCCATTTTTGTGCAGCAGATTGTTGTAAATCATGCTTTTCAGGCTGTACTTGTATGTAATTTCAATATTAAAACATATATACAGCTTACTTGTGTCTAAATATCAGGTAAATGATCATAGAAACCTATATAATATATAAAAAAAAATTATATAATCGCCTTGCGCACCGCGTACGAAAAGCCCACTGCTTTTGCGCTCTGCGACTCGGTTTTAGACCTTGTCACTTTTGTGCGCTTCGCGATTTTTAAAACCAAGGTTTTACCCTAGATATCTGACAACGCAGGTTAAGACCCCACGTTCTAAACTGCAGCTAGTTGGGCCCTGGTCCCTGGGTCAAACAATGGGTTCCGAATTACAAGTGGAGCTAGGCCTAGGTTACTGGGTTTCATAACAGTATTGGCCACCCGGAAAAATGACTTGTCCTGAAGTCGAGATGAAATAGTACGAGTGAAACCGTCATGATGGTCAATGGAGTCTGCTCCACCAATAATGGCTTGGTTATCCTCCTTGGCATGAGCCTCAAGGAGCTTGAAGGTCCCCGTTTTGCAGCAGTGTCCATGCCCGTATTTATCCCCACATCAAAGAACACCACCCCCCCCCCCCCCCAAACCAATTGGAACCGCCCTTGTTTTTCCGCCTTAGAAATACGTAACTCTGGTGGTTTTTGTGTGATAACAGCCGTGCTATCATTGGTGTCAGAGCCAATCTCGGAGTGGTGGCCTGGAGGAAGCCAGCCGTGACCAACGAGGACAGTCGAATGTTATGGACTGAAACCATTGCTAGGTACGGGACTTGTCCCACGTCAGTTGTATCGCAACAAATGTGGGGTTTATAGTTCAATGTTTCCTAAATCTATTTTTGGTAATTTTCATAATCTTCTGTAGGGCTATTTGTTTACCTCTTAATGAGGCTCTTAATGGTTCAGACATTCAGCACTTAATGGTTCAGACTGTTTGGTTCACGAGCAGATGTCTGAATGGTTCAGACATTTGCCTCTGAACGGTTAAGCATTATACAGAGTCTGAATGGTTAAGGCCTCTAATCTGAATTGGTCAGACATTTGCCTCTGAACGGTTAAGCATTATACAGGCTCTTAATGGTTCAGACCTCTTACTGGTTCAGCACTTAATGGTTCAGACCTCTTGCTGGTTCAGACCTCTTACCATTCAGATATTGCCACAGCCCCTAAATCTTCATTGCCACGTATTCAATATTTTCTAAACCCGCGTAATACACACGTTTCTAACCTAAATAGAAATAAACCTAATCAACTCATATCTCTGCGAATCAGGATACTAATATATTTTATCTAAAAAAAGCAACATTTAACCTTAAATATATCCAAAAACAGATTAATTTCATAATTTAGACAACAAACATACTTTTTCAAGGTCTCCACCAGCTCATCCAACACAGAACAATCAACATCAGCAAGCAACACCACCTCATCCGGGTCGGGTCCAGGCCCAGACCCACTCTCATCAAGCCTCTCATCAACTCGGGGCGGCTCATACAAAAACAAATCATACAAAAACCTCCCTTGGGGCGTCAACATAGCCGCATAAACAGACCGGGCCGATGAAACCGGCACATTAGGAGTAACCAAGCTCGACTTCTCATCACCAGCCGGTTCACCGAACCGGCGAACATCGTTTGTTAATAAACCTTGTAAGAATTTGATGGTGTCGGGGCCCCGGAACCGGACTACGGATCGGGTTTTAAGGAGAGAAGCCATTGGACCCGCATCGTGAAGGTGGGACGAGAAGTGGCTAATTTTGAAGATGGGTTTTAAGGAACGGATTGAGGGTTTGAATTTTAAGAAGTTCATTTTTTTGTTGTTTTTTTTTGTGTTCGGTGAGTTTGGTTGGGGGGTTAAGGAAGAAGGTGTTTGTGGGCTTTTGGTTTGATACGTGGAATTGAGGCTTTGTTGGGTAGACAACACGTGGGGGTGTTGTGTGGGCATTACGGTAGCCTTCTAGAAATTAATGTGAAGAATAGATTTTGGGCTTCATCTAGTCCTCTAGATTCTTATGGGCCTGTGTGTGCTTTACTTTTTATCACTTACCACACCTAATCGTTAAACGTCAGGTCATCGAACTTGGTATCATTACTAGTGATGGATTTTAGTAGAGGTGCTCATCACTCACCACACCCTTCAACGGTCACCAAACCAACGTTCACATTCCATCTTTACGCGTCATGGCCGCTACGCGTGGTCACCCATGATGGCGGCGGTGTTCCACGCGTGGTCGGACAACCATCACGGAGCGCCCCCACCCCCTTAGGGTGAAAGGGGTGTCATGGGATGGGGTAAACTTTCCACTCACCCAATCATCTATTGTCATGTCAATTCCCCTCTCTAACTCTCCTCTTGCCCAAAAAACATAAGGGGTGGTCACCACACATGAGATGGGATAAACTAATTCTTTTTCCTTTTTTTATAAACTACTTAATTAATAAATAAAACCTTTTTTCTCAAAATAAAAGTACAATAAATTTAAAAAACATTACATTACATTAAATTAAAACAAATTCTTGTCATCTCGTGTTGCTTCTTGAACTTCTTTTCGTCTAGCAGTTTGATATAATAAGATCATTTGCAGTTTCATGTTGTAGTTTTAGTACAATTTGAGCAGTGTCGAACAATCAAGGAATCGACATTTTTAAAGGGATGTTCTATACCTTTGTTGTTAATTGAAGTGACCAATAGGTGAAACATTTTTTTACCGAATGACATACATTTCAAGTGAAGCACATGACATTGGATCCGTCAACAGTTGACTGCTTTAGACGGTGAAAATCAGTTTGAAAAGATAACCAACAACAACCATACACCTGGTATAGTTTGAAAAGATAATCAATTAATTTAAATCTAAAATGCCAAAAAAACCAGAAAATTAGCAGACACAAACATGAAACAACCATTACCAAAAACCAGCTAGCTTCAGACCATGATAGAAAAATATCAAGGTTATAAAAAGGAGCTTGAGTTTACCCAAATCAATCATTTGTGAGAATTGGGTAGAATCATGTGCTGGATTTGAGATACTTCTCAACCAACAAACAAAGACCAATGTGAATTTTGTAATTAGGTTTTCAAAATCTCATAACCAAAGTTCCAAAGACAACATTCACATATCCTAATATAATTGAAGTCATACCAACAAACTCAAGTGGGAAAGAAATTAGAATCACTGAACCAAATGACAAAAAGATTATTCTTAAAAACCTCAAGGTTCTTCATCAAATTTTGAAATAGAAAAATATAAACTTAAACCAACTTGGTCTAATGAATATGATGTTCTTAAAATTTCAAACCAGTTGAATTCATAACCACTGATGGTGTCAAAGCATCAATGGTAAAAATCATTTCGATTACTGACTCTCAAGTAGATGTTAAAACATCTGTTTCAATTATAAAAATAAAAAAAAGACAAAATTAAAACGAAAGACAAGCTCACCAACCTATTTTGTGATTTTTGTGAAAAGAAAAATCATATGACTGAGGATTGTTATCTTTTAAAAGCATATGATATAAACAAAGGAAATAGTATTTGTGAATCAAAACCAGAGTGTGCCATCTGTGGAAAGAAAAACCATTTAACTAAAAAATGTTATTTTCTTAAAAATTATAACATCAAAAGAAATAAGTTCAAAACTAAACCATCTGATTTTCAAGAAGTTGGTCCTATTAAAAGGAAACCACAACCAATACATGAAAATTTTGAATCTGTTCAAACTCTAGTTACCAGGGATTTGAATCAAAAACCTATCTATAGGGATATTCAAGTCACTGATGTTCCTCCATCAAACAAATATCCAAAAGGCTATAGGTAACCAGCTTGCCACATAATGCCTTACAGGTATGAAGAGTCGGTCAAAATGCGTCAAAAGCCAAGGGTAAATAGACACTCTCATGGATATAGTCAGCTCATTAGAAGTGGTCAAACAATTGTTGGCCCAAGTGTTGACATTAAGCACTTGCATATGGCCAACATCAACTGATGAAGATGATTCAAAAACTAATTCTCACAAAAGATCATTCTCAAAGGATTGATTCTGTGGACGGAATAATCACAAGCAAAGCCAATATGGCTTTGGACCCTCACCATAAGTAATTCATTATTGACGTGCAAAGAGTTTCTACATGCTTTGAAAGTTTATGGTATGTGGACAGTGGAAGCTCCATACACATGACAGGATGTAAATCCCTACTCTTAAACTTTTCTGCTTATGGGGGGGGGGGGGGGGGGTGATATATCTTTTGGTAGTGATTCAAAAGGTAAGGTAAGGTGTTGGATTTATGAACTGTCCAAGCAGGTAAGCTAAAATTTGAAAATGTTAATCTTATTGACAATCTAAAGTTTAACTTGCTTAGTGTTTCATAAATGAGTGACAATAGATATGACTCATTCTTCACTAAGAAAACTTGTAAGATTGTTGGCCAAGAAGTTGTGAAAAGGATTGATAAAATTGTAGCTGACAGCACTGCACAACTTGTTCATAGAAATGGCAATGTATATGAAGTATACACGTTAAATGATGACCATGTACCAAATGTTTGTTTAGTTTTTGTCGCATCAACAAAAGAAACAGAACTGTGGCACAAGAGATTGGGACACGTTAATTTGCAAACTACTAACACTCTTTCTAGACAAACTATTATGTCATTTTTATTTATTTAATTTCTATTTTTATTTCATTTTATGTAAATTTTTTTAATTCTAATGAAAACTTTTTTTTTATTTTCTGGTTTAGTATTAAAAAAGAAAATAAAAAATGGAAAAAGGAAGGGTAGCACACCTTTGGATGGGAGAAGGGGATGAGGTAAAAGAGAAGAGTGACATGATGTTGAGATGAAAGATGGAGGAGTGAGGGAGCGCACCCTATAGCCTTTTAACGTTACATCAAACCACTCTATGAATAGATCAGTTTAGTATAGGGTGTACGTTCTCTGAAAAAATAAAAATTAGACTAATATATTTGTTTGTAATTATAGTTATAGTTAGTTGCTAATATCAAGGTAATAACTTATTATTAGCATTTCCTTTCCAGAATTATACTTATTATAATAATATTTATTATTATTATTATCAGTATGACTTACACTTTAATTTTTTTAATTAAAACATCATTTTGAAAATATTATGTAAAAGGATAAAAATAACATTTTTGCACAAGTTGTAGCTACTTAATTAGCGTATGATATATTTATAAGATTTATACTTGGTCAAATGCCAAGTTATAACCTTAGGTTCAAACCACGTACACCTGGTCACGAACCACAAAGTCAAATCGAGTAGCGGCATGGATGATGGAACGGGACCACTTTTCATATCAAACTAGTATTTTACCCGCCACGCGTTACGGCGGCTCGCGACAGGTGGAAACATATAGTAAGACAAAACACGATTCGTAAAACGCAGTGCGTAAAAGACAATTATAAAAAAAGTGTAAAACACAATGACTAAGACATTTCGTAAAACACAATGCATTGGCATTTGGAAAAGTATGAGTTGTAGTCTAGGGGTTACAATTGCAATTTTTTTAAAGTTGGGCGGGTGTAAAAATGGAGTAATAGTATAGAGGTGATGGCAAAAATGTGTAAAAGTATAGAGGTGATGGCAAAAATGTAAAAAAAGACAGTGTAAAAGTATAGAGGTGTAAAAGTATAGAGGTGATGGCAAAAATGTGTAAAAGATGAGGGGGTGTTGATAGAAATACAAAAGAAGAGGGTTGGTGGCGTAACTTTGTAAGAGTTAAGGGGGTGATGGTGGAAAACCAAAGTAGAGGGTTGGTGCTGGCAAAGTTTGAAAGATGTGGTTGTGGTTTTGAAAATTCAAAGTAGAAGGTTTAGGGACTAAATTTACCATTTTATGAACCTTTGAAGGTACCAAAATCAAAGTGATAAAATTGCAATATCGTTAAAGTACAGGGGCTGAAAGGCAAAGCCGATAGAAAATCCACCGACTTTGTCCTTTAAGATTGTATACAATGTGTAATAAGTTTTGCATTATCTGAAATTATATTTTTTTTTAACATGAATCAATAATCAATTTCAACTTAAGTTAATATATTGAATCAATAATCAATTTCAACTTAAGTTAATATATATGCATGAATGATGAGTGATATAAATTCAATATTTTGCACTACTAAATTAGTGTCATGATTTATATATAGTTTTTATCCAAAAGAGTGTTATGGGTAAAAGTATTTACCAAAATGATGTTGCTTCATAAATATTTAGTAAAATAGTGTTTTTGAAAAATTTGTTTTTCTCACTCCTAATCTTATTGGATAAACTATATTTTGATAGAATAAAACTTCTTTAATATTTTAAAGTTAAATAAAATAAATTTCTACCGACGAAAAAAAAATCATTATTAAAACGAATAAAATCCCAAAAAAAAGTAAAATAAAATAAATTTATGTTTTCTAAGACTGCCCCCAACGCTTCTTGTTGGGGGGTTGCACTTGATGATGTGGATGATGCATTTGTTAAGGAAGCATTGAGGTAGGGGACATTTAAAGGGGTTGGATGTAGGGAAGTGCACCTACATGTAGGAGAGAGAAGGTGAAGGTGGGCCCTTTATTAATAGAAAAAGAAATGATGATGTGGAAGAGAGAGGATGCATGTGGGAAGGATGTGTTGGAGTTAAAAAGAGGAGAGAGAATGCATGTGGGAATAATGGGTTAAAAGCTAATGTGGCAGTGTTGACTAGGATGCATGTAGTAAATGCAGGTCGTTGCTTTGCGGACAGTCTAAGGTTGCCAGTGTTATGTCGGTTATCTATTAATAAATCTATTACTCACGTCTGGCTCTATAGAGCATCACTGACTATTGATGTTTTCATTAAAGAATTTTATGATGGGTGAAAATGTAGTGTGAAAATATTTGATAATTGAACTATGTATTGAGTGAGCTATAATCCAAATTTGCTAGATGTACAAATTGATACAACCTCGAACACTAACATTTTGATGATGATCCTACATATATTCGGGGGCAGACCTAGGTGAAGCCTAGGGTGGGTGGGCGGGCGCATCCTTTGAAAAAAAAAATAGTGTATTTTTTAGGCAAAATACCCAATTACACTCCCTGAAAATATGATTGAACCATTCATTCGTACCCCAGCAAATAATTTCTCGGTCCGTCACTTATTTCAATTGAAAGTTTCCAAGATTAATTTTGGAATAACTAATTTGTTTTCACGTATTTTTATAAATCGTTTCATATTTTACTTAATTAACGATAAGAATCATAGTTGGAAATTTGGATTCTATTGTAACATAATCTTTGTGATAATTTTTTGAAGAACTTCTATAAAATCTTGATAAATGAAAAACTCGTATGTATCAACATTAGCCGATTATTCGTTGGTGTAACAATTATATTGAACCTTCTCTATGTTTGAAAATTGTGTTTCTTTGAATTGAACATTTATGTTAAGCTTATTAAAAATCCAATTTTACTTGGTTGTAAATGGGTGTAAAGCACAAGGACGTTATTTATTTTATTGTTGTTTTTTTTTTTTCACTTCCACTGCTTATTAGTTTCTCATAAATATCTTTGGTGCACTAGTTTCTCATTACATGCAACTGTACATTTTTTAAACGTCATACAACTTTATATATATATATATATATATATATATATATATATATATATATATATATATAGGGAGCCGCTAGAATGAGAACCACCACGAGTTATGAGAACTACGAGAACCGCGCCCCGCGGGTGGCCGTCGGCGACGAAATTTTTTTTACACCTAGATCCGTATATTTTAGCGGGGGGTTTAAATTTTCGGTTCAAACGGCGCGCCCGAGGGGGTAGTTTTTTACGCCCAAAGTTTGGTAAAAAAAAAAGAAAAATTAAAAAAACCCAAACTTTGGGCGTAAAAAAACTACCCCCTCGGGCGCGCCGTTTGAACCGAAAATTTAAACCCCCCGCTAAAATATACGGATCTAGGTGTAAAAAAAATTTCGTCGCCGACGGCCACCCGCGGGGCGCGGTTCTCGTGGTTCTCATAACTCGTGGTGGTTCTCATTCTAGCGATCCCCTATATATATATATATATATATATATATATTTTTTTTTTTTTTTTTTTTTGAACGGTAAATTCGGATCACTGACGGACCACTGGAGTATCATCGTGCCACCAGCAGAACCACCCGATCATATCCATCTCCACTAGTCAATAATGTCTATACACCAATTCAGTAAGAAACCCAATAAATCTGGAAAAACCCCCTTTGTGGGAATCGAACCCATGACCTAATGGTCATAAGCCTTATCCCACATTCCCACCACCAATATACCACTAGGCTATAATGTCATTTCCCAAATGGATTTATATCATTATGTAATGGAATATAAGTAAGATTATCTGTAATGGAATATAAGAAAGACATTATAATCTATACTATATTATAATACATGAGGGAGGGGTATTTTAAGATACCCAAAAAATAAGAACTTTTCCCCCCTTTATTTATAGATAGACCCCTAAAATGAGGGTAATTTGGTCTTTTAAACACTATTTATTTTTTAGCCCCTTAACTTATTACACTTACCCCCCCCCCCCAACTTATTATACTTAAATCCCTGAGTTTTAACAAAATTATGGACAATTAGTTACACTTTTCTCACTCTACAACAAACTTATAATTCTTTTACGTTTCTTGATATATCTTATAAACTATAATGTTTAAAAAAAATCTAAAGGTACCGTGACGACCTACTCATTTTTGTCGACGTTTCGATAGTTGTCTTGTTCAGTATTGACGTGCGGATTAAAATGTACAAGTAGATGATAAATTCCGTCAAAGCCACAAAATGTTTAATAGCTAATTTGTTATAGAGATTTATTTAAAAAATATATATATGAACACATACGTGTAAACATATCCATGTGATATTTTATGATGAGTTAAACATATATAATCATTTAATGAGTTAAATAATTGGTTCTATAATATTTTCGTTCCAAAATTTTTAAAACTAAAACTATTGTCAAATAATTGATTGAACAATTTCTTTATATTTTAGTCAAATTTTAACAAAACTTCCTAATTTAAAGGATTAGTCAAATGTGAAATGTCAACAAAAACTAACAAAACTCCCTGCATTAAAGGTTTAGTCAAATATGATAAAAACTAACAAAAATTCCTCATTTAAAGGATTATGCAAATTTCAAAAGAAGCTAACAAAATTTCATCAATCTATATTTTAAAATACCCAAAAAAAAATAAGAACTTATTTATTTATTTATTTAATGTATAAGGTACAAACTAAAATTTTAACCCTTGATCTTAATTACCCTTTTTAACTCCCTCAACTTTAACAACCAAAGCACTTAATAAGCTGGTTACATGAACAGGGCTTCTCAAATTTTGAATTCCTCTTCTGCCGTTCTCTCTCTACATTCAGATCTAGGGGATTACATAAAATAGAAGAAAGGATCTGGATGAAACCCTAAAGTGGGTGTTTGGGATTCCTTATTCTCCCAACTTATTGACTTATTAACTTATTGAATAGTGAAAAAGGACTTTTTGAGTGTTTGGGATTCCTTGTGATGTGAGTGTAGAAGTCAATAAGTCAGGAAATCCTGACTTATTAACTTATTGAATAGTGAAATAGAAGTGAAAAGGAGTTTTGAGAAGGAATCCCAAACACCCTCAAAATGTTCTGCAGTTCTCTCTCTAAGATCACTAGCTACAACAAATCGATAGGTGATTAAAATGGTTGAAGTGGTTGTCTTCTTGTTTGCCGCCAGCGGTGGTGATTGACGGTAGTTTTGGCAAAGCTCCGGCGGTGGTTTATAGAAGTGGTGGTCATTGGAATTTAATCATCCGCAGATGCTTCCCGCTTTTGTTATCATTGGACCTTCATTCCTTTTGTTTCTATCTTTTAAAGATTACAGAGGTTTGTCTTGCTTTTACAAGAACCCTAATGACAAAATACATTTAATTTCTTAAATGAATCTATTATTGATGTTCAAATTCTGAATTTTCTTGGTTACATGATTTTCTTTGCTTGTAAATTTGCAGATCTAGGGCTTAGAAGGGCGTTTACTGTTCCTCTTAAAAGCTATACTAATGTGGTTATGTTATTTTTGTTGTTGTTATTACTTTTTTCCAGTGATGATAATTTAAAATTTGATCAGTGATATGTTATGAATTGCAGATTGTTACGTTTTGGTACAGAGCTCTGTAGGTTATGTTGGGATCCACTCCACTGGAGTTGATACGTGGTATGTTGGTTTTCGGTCTGTATTTCGAAATCTATCTCTCTTAGCCTTTGTTATTGTTTATAATTTGTGTGTTGATGTGTATGATCTATATGGAGTTTTCTTTCCAAAATGAAGCCCAAATATGACAAAGACGATCACAAATAGTTGATCTATAACACAGTGAGTGGAGCTAACATATTTAAAGGAGAATTGCACTCTAGGCTATCTCCAACTCCAATGGTTCCAAGGCTCAGCCATCTCCAACTTGAGCAGAGGATAAGAAAGTCCAATTTTGACTTTTGGAAGTCAAATGAGTTGGTCTCTTTGATAAGAAAACTTGGGGAACTTGTTTGATTTTAACAAAAATAAATGACTTTTGCATTTGAATTATTTATGCAGATGCAATTTAACTATTTTAGAGCTACATGGGTCAAGATTTTTGGGTCAATTTTGAATTTGGAAAGCAACAAGGTTGACTTCTGAATAACTGAAGTTATTGAAATTGTCAACTTGTGATGATTTACAAAGAGGGTTCCCAATTTGCTGGAAGTGTGTCTTGGCATTAGTTCACAACTGATACTGATCCATATAAGGTCACATATTCTCGCTTTTTATTTTTATTTTATTTGTTTTTTTATCTTTTACGTGAACACAATCTTAGTTTACTTAATGAAGAGTGAAAAGATGTTTGATCACAAGGAGGCTTGATTTTTCTTTCTTAGGTATAAACATTTTATTTATACAATATATAACCTTATTTGTGTATTTAATTACTGATTCGGTAATCATTGAATTTGGACTTATGACATTTTTTTATAAAGTTCATGAAATTATTGGGTTTTAAAGTTGATTACAGATTGTTTGAATGATGGTTGGTGCAAGTTGAGAATGAGTACGGATCTATAGGAAAGGTGTATGGAGGTGCAACTACATGACTTGGGTTGCAAACATGGCGGTTAAATTGGACACCCCATGGGTAATGTCCCGTTCACATGTTAGCCTTTATGAGCTTGGGCTAAAAGCCCGCTTGATTTTAAATATTTGTTCGGGCCTTCTTGGCAGATAAACACATGCAATGGTCTTTAGTGTGATGACTTTTTTTCCCAACAAGCCCAGAATTTGGACCGAGGCTTGGAGTGGCTGGTATGTAATTTTGTTTACTTTCTTTTGTAACTTCATCAAGATCATATGCTTATGGGGTCATAATCAAGTTGTAACACGGCGTTGGGTTGTAGTAATTGGGTTGTAAGTGTTTGAAGTTGCTTATGACAAGTTGTTTATTACAAAAACACATGCATTTATATATTGATGATTAAGAGTTTTAAGCAACAAAATAAAAAGTTTTATGTGTACGCAGCAACAACAATTCGTGAAAAAAAAAATTCATCTGCTTTATTGGCACTTCTATACCACATAGAAACCATAGATTGTACACATGTGCCGGTTCGCGTTATGCTTATAGTTTCTCTTGCATTTTCATGTTTATAATTTGTTACAAAAGTATAATGGAATCTAGCCTTTTACAATTTTCTTTTCTGAAATTTATGATTATTCAATGTGTTAATCTTGTTAACAAAACTGTGATATTTCAACCAATTTGACATGTTTTAGCCAAGTTTTTTTTTATTTGACCCGGTATAACCCATGTTTAGATAGACCGGTTGAAGTTGCCATATCCAAAGTACACATAAATACATTATCGAGTAACTGCAAAATCTTTATTGCAGTGTAGTCACAATTCAAAAGCAAATGGCACCAAGATGCTTGAGGAGGTTGAAAGGTATGTATTGACTACAGTAAAAAAAACGAGAATAAAATGAAGTTTAGTAGGATTCTGGAAGCTACTAAGGTTTGTTTTCGTCATAAAATAACTGTTTTATTTAGCCTTTTTAAGATCAGATGAGTTATAATATGTTTTTATTTTCATCATTTTAGGCCAACTTTAATATGAAGGTATAGGAAGAAGAGGGGCGGTGGAATTATGGGTTCCAAATCTCAGGCAAAAACGAAGGCGAAAGAGCGGGTTTTGGCCAAGGAGGTTGCTCAGAGAATGAATTAGATGTTTTGGTATTGTATTGTATGCATTTGATGATGTCTTGTAATGCTTTGCATTTAGGAACTTGTGTTTTTAGAACTTTAAATGGTTGTTTGATACTTCTGGAAGTTAAAATATTTAATGTTGAACTTGCCTTTGCAGTTTTGATCCAATTTAGTGTGTTTGTTTCATTTTTTATTATTAATATGAACCTACCTTTAACATAATATTTCACAATAAGTAGGTTTCGTTTACCATCTTTAAACAAAAGATCAACATAAAAAGACAATGGAGGGTTAGAAAAATATTGTATTCACAAAATTGGTAACTAAAAAAAGTTAAATCGGTTAGTACCATGGAAAAAAAGTGCTCGTGGCTTTAACGCCAGAGGCTTGTTTAGGTTTTGGCTTTGGTCATTGAACTTTGTTTGAATACAACAGGCGGTTATACAATAAAAAACTACCGGAAACGAGTATCACAATACAAAGTGTCGCCCCCGCCGCATCGCGCGGGCACCTTACTAGTAAGATTATATAAGTAAGATTACTAGAATTGGGAGGTGATTTTAAAAGGGACCACGTTTTAATATTTTTATTGTAAGAACAATATTAATTTTGATTTCTTTAGCCATAAAATAATACCAACTAGGATTGCGACCCGTCGCAATGCGGCGGTGATTCTTTAGTTATAACTAGGTCAATCTAGGACCCGCACGTTATGTTAAACCTGTCAAACGGGAAAAAATAGACGATGTAAAAACGTTCGCCCACACACGCACGTTGCGTCGTGTTAACTCGCAAAATTTAGAACAAACGTAAAAACGTTAAACCAAAGACGCACGTTGGGATGTGTTAAGTCACAAAATTTAGAACCAAGCATAAAGCGAAAAATTTGCGGAAAATGAAAACTATAAAGGATCAAAGTTGAAAGTAAAAAAAGTTATGAGAATAGTTTACAAAAGGTAAAAAGTTTTGGGTTAAAAGTAAAAAAAAAAACAAATAGTTTTGGGTTAAAAGTAATTTATGAAATACTTTTGGGTGAAAAGTAAAAAAAATCAAATTTTTTTGGAAAACCCCAAAGCCAACGTTACAACAACCATATGCATAACATTTTTTCTTTGAAAACCCCCTAAAGCACACCCCGCGTTGTAGCGGGGCGTAAAACAGTGTGTCAAATAGTACTAATGTCACACAACCATCATCGACCACCAACACTGACTCGACCTAGGATATGCGTGTTGCGACGAACTTGTCAAACATGGAAAAATAGAGGTAAAAACATTGAACCACACATGCACGTTGCGTCATATTAACTCGAAAAATTTAGAACTATACGTAAAACGAAAATTTGCGAAAGATGAAAAGTGTAAGTGACAAAAGTTGCGAAGTTAAATTGCAAATAATGAAAAGTTTTGGGTTAAAGTTAAAAAACAAATTATGTATGGTTAAAATTGAAAAAGGTTAAAACATTTTGATTAAAAGTAAAAAATCAACTTTTTTTTTTTAAAACTCACAAAGCACAATGTACAAGTTGTTATGTACAAAAAATTTGCAAACTTATATATGGAATAATATCAATTCCCATATACTCCAGTTATCTTGTAATTTACACATGAAAAAGGCACAAGAAATGTTTTTTTTTTTTTTTTTTTTTTTTTTTTTTTTTTTTTTTTTTTTTTTTTGCAAATACCATATCCACAAAGTTTTTAACAGCACTTATTTTTCTAATTCATTTGCAAAGATAATATTATAGTATACTAGATTAGAACCCCGTGTATTACACGGGTGAATAAATGTAATTTTATATACTAAATTAAAACAGTTATTCTTTAAAAATCTCGTTTATTACAAGAGTTGAGCAAATGTAATTTTATTTATTAAATAATAAAAAAATTATATCTCTAAGAACCCCATTATTGTACTGAATAAATGTAATTTTATATACCAAATAATAAAAATCCGTGTATTGTACGGGTTGAATAAATCTAATTATATATACTAAATAATAAAAAAAATTATATCTTTAAAAACACTGTATTACACGGGTTTATCTATTGTAACCTTGTATATCGCAATCGGGGCGAATATATATACTAAATAATAAAAAAGTTATATCTTTAAAAACATCATGTATTACACGGGTTAAATAAATGTAATTTTGTATAGTAAATAATATGCTATTGGATTCGTTTAAAAAATCATAAATTTGGTTCGGTTTAATTCGAGTCAAATCACAAACTTGGTTAAGTTTAATTCGAATTGATTAGAACCGCAATTTGAAAAATCAAAAACAGAATTATATTATTAGCTTCTCTTCCTAATTAGTGTTTTTTTTAAGTTTGATCTAATGTCTAATAAGTTATTTTGTTTATTTTGTTCGTACTTAAAATTTTTTATATGAGCGTATTATTGTTTTTTTAAGTTTAAGATTATTGTTTTGTGTTATTATTTAAAAAATATCTTTAATTTATAACTTAAATTTGAAGATAATATATTATTAGAAAAAATAGAGTAATTCTATCCGACATTAAAAGTAAGATAAGATTTAATATTAATTGATTATTTATTATTTAGTTAATTGATATAAGATAAGTATGAAAAACAGGAAATTACAAATGTAGACGCCTTCAGTGAATGACACGTGTCACTTATTGTTTTCTTTTATTATAGTAGATAGATTATATTTATTGAGTTAAGATCCCGTACAAATAAATATATTGCACAAAGCGTAAGAATTGAAAAAAAAAATTAGAAACTCATGATAGTGATTTAGTAAATATTGTCAACTTTATATCTATACTATATAATAAAAGAAACCTGTTTTGGGACACTTGTCATTCTCTCATTTAATTGATTAAAATTATTAATAATACTAAAAATAATAATATTTAATCTAAATTAATACAAATTCTTATTATTAATAATATTTAATCAAATCTAAAATCTAATCTAATACAAATTTTTATTATCAATAATATTTAATCAAATCTAATACTTCAAGCTCCAATAATACCCATTAGTCTATTACAGTTACGAAAATGAAATAAAAACTGGTTAAAGTAATTAGTTTTAATACTTGATAATTAGCTCTACTTATAGTCAGCAATATACTAAGGGCATGTTTGGCTAAGTTTTTTGAAACAACTTATTGACTTATTGGCTTTTTGGAAAAGTCAGTATGGAGTGACTTATTGGCTTTTTCCCCTCACATACACTCTCATTGCCAAACATCATTTTAGAGCTTATGACTTTTCAAAAAGCCAATAAGTCAATAAGTTGTTTCAAAAAGCTTAGCCAAACATGCCCTAAGAAATTATCTCATTAACAATATATGTACCGTCAAAACGTGGAAATCAATATACTAATGAATTTACATAATCTATAATCAAATCTGACCATACAAATTTAACCTATATGTATCATGTAGTCAAAACCTGGAAAGCAGTCAAACCTTTTGGAACACTTGTCATTCTCTCATTTAATTGATTAAAATTATTAATAATACTAACAATAATAATATTTAATCTAAATTAATACAAATTCTTATTTTTAATAATATTTAATCAAATCTAAAATCTAATCTAATACACATTTTTATTATCAATAATATTTAATCAAATCTAATAAGAATTCATACGAATTCCAAAGTTGATATTAACTTTCAAATAATTAAAAAAAATCTGCCTAACATCACAAATGTTTCTGTTAAATTCGATTAATTAATTTGTTCAACAATCACTATTATCTTTATCATTCAGTACGGTTAACCGATTTATCATAATACAACCTCCCACCTATTCAATCACATGATTTTTCAATCTTATATTAACTAAATAAATAAAGATTAATATTCAATCTTATCCTACTTTAAATATAAAAAAATCCGTTAGTTCAGATTAATATTCAATCTTATCCTACTTTAAATATAAAAAAAATCCGTTAGTTTTTTTAATTTTTTATTATTATTATTTGGTATATAAAATCATATTTATTCAACTCATGTAACACACGGGGGTTTTTAAAAATATAACTTTTTAATTATTTGGTAAACAATGTTACATTTATTCAACCCGTGTAATACAATGGTTTTAAAGATATAATTTTTTTTATTATTTTGTATATAATATTACATTTATTCAACCCGTACAATACATATGGTTCTTATAGATATAACTTATTTTATTATTTAATATATAAAATTACATTTCTTCAACCCTTGCAATAAATGAGGCTTTTAAAAAGATAATGTTTTATTATTTGGTATATAAAATTCATTTATTCAACCCGTGTAATACACGGGGTTATAACCTAGTATATAACTAGAGTAAATATTATCATAATTATTCTAGTATAGTTATGTAATTACTTTGGTGTATTTATATGTTTGAGTTGAATCTATATATTATATAAAGAAATAAAGTTTGGGACACGTGGTGTGTTGTGGTGCAACCTCACTAGGTTTTGGGTGGGAACATGGATGGGTCAAAGTTGTTTTGTTAACGGGTCAGTCGGAATCCGGATTTTGACCCGACTATATAAAAGCTTTTTAAACACGCTTTCTTTTCTAAATCCTAGCCTCCCCATCCATCTTCTCTTCTGGATCAATCATCACCATTCTCACCATCGAAGGGATCAAATGTCGACCAACAACTCCATCAGATCTATCCAATTTCTCTTCTGCTCTTCGTCTAGCGACCGATTTTGGTGCCTCCCTCTGTTCAAGCGTCAATTTTACATCTTCAAGGTTCGATTACTTTTATGAAAACATAACCTCGGTAGGTAGATCTGGTGCTTTTTTATGATTTGCGATATTGTTATGGTTTTTTGAAAGCAATTTGTGTAGATTAAGGTTTCCGAATCATTCGATTCAGTATTTGGGATATGTATGCTTCGCATTTTGAAAACAATATATGAACACTAGGGTTGAACGAATCAATATATGAATGTTCTTCGCTGCTTTAATACTGGTCTTGTGTATCTGTTGTGTAGGTAGGATTTTAGGAACATGATGTCAGCAAAAGGTCCGAAAATGCTATGTATCAGGTATAATTATTAATAGTGGCGAAGCTTGAGATTTCCGACCGGGGGTCGAAGACGTATATACCAAAAATTTCTATAAATTCGAGGGGTCAAAAACGTATATACCCAAAATTCCTATACGAAACTACATACTCTCCACTACTGAGTGAAAAGTTCGGGGGGTCAGGCGCCCCCTCCCGCCCCCACAAAGCTACGCCCTTGATTATCAACCAATAGTTTCATGATCATTTTAGGACTAAGATTGCGTTTTAGAAAAAAAATCATTCTTTTGTGTTTTTTGTCCATTGCGTTTTACGCATTTGGGCTATCGATTTTTTTTTCCAAAAGTATAACAATAGTGTGCTCGTTTTAAAGATAAAAAAACGCTCGTTTTTATGGTGCATTTTTTATAAAAAAAAAAATTATGTCGTATGAAAAAGTTACTAACGTTTTAAAAACGGTGGGAATTGCAGGAGAGAGAAACTATTGACTTTGATGGACTAGAATAGCCTTAGAATAACCCCCGCACCTCATTTTTTTGTTCAATCTCACCCATTTAATCTTAAACCTTGATTATTTAATAGATGTTCAAGATTACTTAGGGGGTGTTTATTTTTTGTGAAAAGCTCTTCGGACCTCTTATGTCTGCCCCACGCAGACCACGCGCAGACATTTGAGTCTGCGGTGTGTTTGTTTTCTTGAAGACCTTTCATTAAAAAAAGTCTCTGTAACCTCTTTATGGTGCAGACATGGATCAAGGTCTTCTTGGGTCTGCAGACTCTCTTCTCCTTCACAAAACCCTAGCACCTCTCTACCTTTCTCCTCCACCCCATCTTCTCAACCGCCACCACCCACCCTCCCACCGTCCGCCACCACCTCGTCACCCTCCCACTGTCTGCCACCCACCTCTGTCCAAACAAGTAGTGTAACAATGTCACCGACAACCGGACTTAAATCAACTTTTGTCGGGAGCAGCAATGTCCGACACAGGTTAAAACAATTACCAAGTTCAAGATTACACACAACTCATGTCTGCAAATGCCAACTTGTTCAAGATTTTGCCCCTATAGCTTCTGCAGGCTACGCTGTTCTTCTTCTTGGTGGTGGTCTTTTTGCCTGTAAGTTGGTTAAATTGGGGCCTGTTTGTTGTGTTAAAGTATGAAAAATGTTTAATAAGTGGTGTAAAGTTAAGTTTTGTTATGTTGGTTTTGCAAACAGATAACAAATCTGGAAGCAAAGGGTCGCTTGTTGGTGGGCTTACAGGGGCAACTCTTATGTCTGTTGTAAGTGCTAAGATATGTATAACTTAAAGTCAGTTGTTTGATTTGTTGTAATTTTGGTGTTAATTTTCAGAATTGTGGTGTTAATTTGTTGAGTTTTGGTGTTAATTTGCTGAATTTTGGTGTTAATTTTCCGAATTGTGGTGTTACTCATGCCTGTTATGTTGTTTGATTATGATATTCATTGTGATAAAATGGTAATTATAATTTGTATGATGTTCAACAGATTGCAGAAGTTAAAAAACAAACAGTCTTCTTTTTGTAGACTGCAAATGTTTGGTCCATCTCTTCTGCTGCAGATGTGATCCGCAGACTACAGACATTTTACCTCTGAAAAAACAAACAGCACCTTACTATCATTCATACATAAAACATACTTTCTATTATATCCTGACCCTTAATGTGAAATCGGATTTAAAAAAAGAAAATAACAAATAAATCACTAAGTTAATTTGTACTTAATAAAGACGTTTTATGAGAACGGATGTCATTAATATCTAAGACTATTTTATAATTTTTTACTAAAATTGGAGGTTTAGAATTCATTAATAATAAGTGCACTTTACATCAATATCGCAGGTAAGCGAGCAACAAGCTGCGCCGCTACCCCTTTCTGAATAGCAAACCCTAGCCTATTAAAGACAAACCCCTGCCCCTCTTTTGATGAGCAACTGTTATGGACAACCTTTTGGACCCTAGTCAACAAACGGATAGCTTCTGGAGCTAGGGAACCAAAGGTGTCGAAGGCGAAGGGGACAAATGCATGTTGGTTATCAGCACATGCTTTAGCGTGTTTATCCACCTTTTTTGATTCTGCTTTCCTTATAGCTTGTCCTGCTACAAACCCGCTTTCCCTTAAACCAGCTAAGGGGGAGACTCCTGTGAGATCCACACAAGCATGTTTCCCTCCTGCCCAGCCAAAGACGAGCAGATCCGCTGGTCTCAGTGTAGATCTCCCTTCCATGGGGTCTGTAAGGAAATTCACAGGGGCCTCCTTCTTCGCAGAAATCCCCGCTCTCCTCAAGATGTCCCCCAAAACATCTCTCACCCAGTCATGCCGATATTTGAAACCAGGGAGCTCCTTACAATGAACAGCATGCTCCCCGTATTTATCCATGCAGGCTTTACGGCAGATTGGGCAGGTTTCGTCTTATGGATACATAGGGATCATCAGCCGGTATTTGAGGATAGCCCTATACTCAACAGCCGACATGCATTGCCCCAGCCCCTCGATCGGGATAACAGTCAAAAAGTCTTGCGCATGGGGGCCTTTCAAGCACTCAATCACCGCCTTCTGGCGGGGAGACAGATCAAATGTTTCTCCCAGACTCTGAGCGATTTTGTCAAATAGAGCATTCGCCAAAGTTTTTTGTGGCTTTGGGGGGGCGGTGTCCATATTAGAGAAACCGCCAATATCAAAGTCTGGAAGAGAGACACTTAAGTACTCAAGGGCCTGTTGGTAGTCTACATCAAGCTTAACAACCCCGCTGTTCCGAAGGATATGGTCTTGTAATACATACGACTGAGCTCTAGACGCCACAAAAGCATAAACTCCAACCTCCCGAGCTGAGAGAAGGCCCAAACCACCCAAACGCATCGGCAAAGATGCCAAACGCCACTGAAGGTCACCAAAGTAGGACCCCCCGCAAACAACAATGTCTTCGATAGCCTCTCGGAGACCATCGTCAAAACAGGATACTGCATTTGCCATCAAGTGGGGTTGGCAAGTCCGCAGCCCAAATAGTAACTTAGCTACCCCCATGCAAGACCTTAAAAGAAGAAGCTCGCACTGGGGGTCCTGGAGGCAGGGCAGGAGTTTCATAAGGTCAACCGCTGACGATGCCCGCCGCCCAGCTAATTCCCCGATAAAAGCAGAATCTCGGCTAACCGCCCCCCCAAGGAGCTTAACCCCCCTCTCAGGTCTACCTATCCCTTTCGGGAAAAGGCCGTCCTGATCCTTGAGACCGTCACACGATGGCCAGTACACTTCCGTTTTCTTAATATTGAGATGGAGCCTTAGGGATGGTCCCTCCGTGTTGATGATGTCCAAGGCTTTAGCAACTTCTATTGCATTACCTATAATCGTGCCATCATCCAAATACCAAGCATTAAAGGGGAGGTTACAGTGCTCCTGGACACGGAGAATAAGGGGGTGTAAGGCTAGGGCAAAGAGAAGGGGCCCCAATGGATCTCCCTGTTGCACTCCAGTGGTGGCCCCAATACACTCGCTGCCAACATACAACCTAGCGGGTTGGGCGTACAGGAACTTGACCCACCGATAGATAGATGGACAACGTTGGTGGACCTGTTGGAGGAACGCTGAGCGGTCAACCATGTTGAAAGCATTGGTGAAGTCTACCGTAAGCAAGGCCATGGACCCATCTTCATGAAAAGAGTTCAGGAACCTGTTCGCACTATGAAGCACCGCCTCCGCCCCATTTGGTGTACCAACCCCGAATTGAAAATCCCCCAAATACTGGGCCATGTCCTTCCCAACCTTCTTCATAGCCACCTTAGAGACCAACCTACGCCAGATGCCCCCCACGGCGATAGGCCTAATACCCTTATCAGGTTTCAATAAGGGGGTGAGGGGGGCTGAGGCCACAAACTCTGCTAACACCTTAGGGCAAAGCCCCTCAAGCCATAGGTTAACGACTCCAGTAATAGCTGTGAGCAGACCCGAGAAACTTACCGAACCCTCACAACCAATAGCGTCCAACAAGTGTTGGGCCCGCATCCCATCTCTGCCACAAGATGTCCCTCTAGGGAAGGATTGGATACATTTAAGCACGCAATCCTCTGCTGCAAAAATAGTGGGTTGGGCAATAGGGTTGGAAGGCAGTGATGGGGGTGGCACCACCGGATGTTTATCAATAAGAGCTTTCATGGTCGATTCTCCAAATGGGGCAACCCCACTGGAACATAAAACTTTGACCGCCGCCGTAAAATGTCCATCCCTGACCTTCCGCAGACATTGCTTGATATTGGAATCCTTTTTATTGTCTTCGCCCCTTCCGGAAACCCCCATAGGCACCCCAACGTCTCCCCCACTATTCAAGAGAGAAGAGACCAGATCTGTGAAACCAGACCCATCTTTCCACAATGCAAGCGCCTGCAAGATGCTGCTGCACTGCAGGGATTTTCTATTTCCTGATCTCCGCTCTTGCCTGGAAGAAGGCCTGACAACCCTCAGTGTACAACACGGCAACAAAAGCAACTGAACCCAATTTTCAACCGAGCCTGGAGACGCCACCACTTTACGTAGGGCACCCGTTAAAACCTATTTTATAATCAAATATAAAATAATTAATTAAAAATAGGTCAATTTTACAAGAAATAATAAAGTATTTCAATGAGAAAAAAATTACATATTTACCCTTTTCTTTTGCGATTTAACTTTTTTTAACGCCAAATTTGAAACACTGACTGACCATAGAGTATTATCATGCCACCACCGGAACCACCCAAAATTAATTACACATTAATCATTATTTCTTAAATAAAAGCTTTAATTCGAAATTGATTACACAGGTACACACTTTAAAAAGTGATACATTTAACCACTTATCCAACAAAAGAATATGTCTTTTAAAAAAATATCGTAGTCTTTATTACACATTAATTTATTTGATGTTTGTTGAAAACTTTTAAAGATATTTAAATGTCTTTCCCTTTCATCACTAAATGAAATATAAATAGCCAGCAAAGCAACAATTTCCAAAACGGAAACCAAGATTCACACACAACCCTGAAAAACAAAGAGATTCATCGGAGGAGATGAAGCTTGTTTGGTCACCGGAAATTGCTGCAAAAGCTTTTACGGACACCGTCAAATCTGTAAGCTCTCTATCCTTGATCAAACAGTTTTGTCAAATGTTGTTACACAGTATTTCTAGCGGCTTTCTACGTGTTTGGTCCCTTTAGGACCAAACCTCGTTGACAGTATTGCAGTGGCGGACCCAGAAATTATTAGCTGGGGATGCGAATGAGGTGTTCAACCATATTTTCAAGGGGTGCGGTCGGGTTTTTTACCTAAAATATACACTAATTTTTTTTTTCAAGGGGTGCGGCCGCCCACCCTGACCACTATGTAGGTCCGCCCCTGCAGTATTGTCATATGTTGTTACTTACAATATTTCTGGCCGCTTTATGATTTTTTTTTTAATTTTGTTTAAAAAGTGTAACATTTTCTAAGGATCTTTGGGCTTTGGCAGTGTTGTCATATGTTGTTACTTACGATATTTCTGGTCGTTTTGTGATTTTTTTTTTAAATTTTGTTTAAAAAGTGTATCCTTTTCTAAGGATCTTTGGGCTTTGGCAGTGTTGTCATGTGTTGTTACTTACGATATTTCTGGTCGTTTTATGATTTTTTTTTTTTAATTTTGTTTAAAAAGTGTAACCTTTTCTAAGGATCTTTGGCAGTGTTGTCATATGTTGTTACTTACGATATTTCTGGTCGCTTTATGATTTTTTTTTAATTTTGTTTAAAAAGTGTAACCTTTTCTAAGGATCTTTGGCAGCGTTGTCAAAATATTGTTACTTACGATATTTCTGGTCGCTTTTTGATTTTTTTTTTAAATTTTGTTTAAAAAGTGTAACCTTTTCTAAGGATCTTTGGCAGTGTTGTCATATGTTGTTACTCGTGTTAATTCTAGTATAACCTTTTCTAAGGATCTTTATCGTTTGATCCGTCTAGAATTAAACATAATTGGCAGTGTTGTCATATGTTGTTACTTATGTTATTACTTGTGTTATTTCTAGTGTGAGCTTTTCGAAGGATCAAGCGCGGCGGAGCTAATATCGGCTATGGCAGCCGGTTGGAACGCTAAGCTCATCGTCGAAACATGGTCACGTGGCGGTGTGACAACGATGAGCATTGGTCTGTCCGTAGCAAGCATTCACACACGCGGGCGACATGTTTGCATAGCTCCGGACGAGGATTCGAAAGCGGAGTACATCGCCGCGATGAACAAAGCCGGAATGTCGCCCGAAGTGATAGTTGGGGAGCCGGAGGAGGCTGTTAAAGGGATGGTAATAGATTTTTTGGTTGTGGACTCTCGGAAGAATAATTTGGGTCGGGTTATAAAGGAAGCGAAATTCGGGCACCGTGGGGCGGTGTTGGTTTGCAAGAACGCGGCGGCGGTGGCGGCGGATTTCCGGTTGAGGAGTTTGTTTGATGGTGGATCACGGCGGATTGTGAGGTCGGTTTTTTTGCCGGTGGGGAAAGGGTTGGATATTGCTCACGTGGCAGCGGGTGAAAACGGGTCGGGTTCGGATAAAGTGAAGAAGAGTAGGTGGATCCGGCGGGTCGATAAGTATTCGGGTGAAGAGTTTATGATCCGAAAGTAAGATGGTTTGTTTCAAGTTTTTGCTAGTTTAAAACATAACTCCTTGTTTCTTGACTTTTTATAGTTTGGGTTTTTTCTTGTTAGTGCAAGTTAATTCTTGCGGAATTATTAGTTTTAGGTATGTCATGTCAATATAATCATATATGTTCATAGTATAATTTGAGAGATTGTGTTAGGTTGAATGCATTAATCATGGGATGTTTAAAAACGGTAGAAACTGACTGAACCGTTTACTCTGTAAAAAGTATTAGAGTTAAATGTCATTTTAGTCCATGTGGTTTGGGTCATTTTGTTAGTTTAGTTCAAATGTTTCATTTTTCGCTTGTGGGTCAAAAAGGGTTTCACCGTTCCCATTTTAGTCCACTGGGTTAACTTCATCAATTTTTTCTGTTAACGAGAAGAGCAATTCGGTCATTTTATATGGCCGAATTGCCCTTCAAGTTAATAGAACTACATATAAAATGACCGAATTGGCCTTCTCGTTAACAGAAAAAATGGATGAAGTTAACCCAGTTGACTAAAATAGCAACGGTGAAACATTTTTGGAACCACAGGCGAAAAATGAAACCTTTAGACTAAACTGACAAAATGACCCAAACCACAGAAACTAAAATTACATTTAACTCAAACTTTTAAGAACGTGCAAGTAGGGGTGCAAATGAGCTAAGCGGCTCGAGATCGGCTCAAGAAAAAGCTTGAAACGAGCCGAGCCTTATCGAGCCCGAGCCGAGCTTGAGCCTAAAATAAAGCTCCTTTGTTTATCGAGATCGAGCTCGAGCCTCGCATGTGAAGCTCGTTAGGCTCGTCGAGCCTTATCGAGCCTTAGTGTAAACGAGCCGAGTCGAGCCGAGCTTATATAAACTTGTTTACTAGCCGACCTCGAACCTAAAAATAAGTTTTTTTAGTAAACGAGCCCGAGCCCAAGCTTCACTTATCGAGCTCACGAGCCTAAAAAATCTATCATTTATTTTATTTTTACATAATATATTAACTAATAGATAATAAACGAGCCGAGCCCGAGCCGAGCTCGAGCTTGAGAAAATACCAACGAGCCGAGCCCGAGCTTTGAAAACAAAGCTCGAATCGAGCTGAGCTCGAGCCCGAGCTTTCATAAGTTAATCGAGCTCGAGCTCAAGCCTGGTGGAGCTCGGGCTTGGCTCGGCTCGTTTGCACCCCTACGTGCAAGGCATCTAGACCAAGCACAAAACCTTTGAACGAGTTACCACAAGAGTTAATTTAATTACAAAAAACAAGTTAAGGTCAAACAAATCCTCCAAGACTTCAAAAGCTTGGTACAAAAGTGTCTTATGCTATTGACTAACATCTAACACAACATTGCTATCTGATTAACAGTTTTGTTTAATTTTTATCTAGCCTCTATAATCTGACCCATTAGTCTCTTGTAGTAGCGCTTGACCTTGGCTCACTAACTTACAACACCTCGAGTTCGGTTCATTTTGAGCTTTATGTATAAGGTGTGGGATCAGCTTGTGACTATTTTTTTCAACTCGAATTTCACTCGTTTATTATTTATTAATTATTTCATGTAAAATACACGAATATTTATGTATATATGTTTATGATTATAATCACACACATATATAAATATATCAGATTCATAATGTAATATATGAATATATTATGTATTTTTATTTATTAGAAGTTATCATATATATATATATATATATATATATAGGAATAAGTAAAAATGAGAACCACCTCGAGTTGTAAGAACCCGCGAGAACCACCCCCGCGGGGGGGCGTTGACCACGATTTTTTTTTTACAACTAGATGTGTATATTTTAACAACCTACGTAAAGTTTGGGTTTAAACGGCGCGCCCGAGGGGGTAGTTTTTTACGCCCAAAGTTTGGTTAAAAAAAAGAAAAATAAAAAAAAAATAAAAAAACCCAAACTTTGGGCGTAAAAAACTACCCCCTCGGGCGCGCCGTTTAACCCCAAACTTTACGTAGGTTGTTAAAATATACACATCTAGTTGTAAAAAAAATCGTGGTCAACGCCCCCCCGCGGGGGTGGTTCTCGCGGGTTCTTACAACTCGAGGTGGTTCTCATTTTAACCTTCCCCTATATATATAGGGAGAAGATCATGCGAGAACCACCTCTTATTGCGAGAACCGCGAGAACCAATGTGAACACACCAAAAATGGCTAAAAATAGCTAAAAATCACACAAAATTTTTTTTTTTTGATTTTTTTAATATTTTTTAGGTTAAAATCGCTACTTTTCGAAGCCAAAAAAAAAATTATAATTTTTTTTTTTTTTTTTTTTTGGCTTCGAAAAGTAGCGATTTTAACCTAAAAAATATTAAAAAAATCAAAAAAAAATTTTTGGATTTTTTTTTGATTTTTTTAGGTTTTTTGGGGGTTTAGTTTTTAGCATTTTAGCTTGGGGTGGGGGGGGGGGGTTTAGGTTTTTGGGGGGTGGGGGAGGGGGGTTTAGGTTTTTTTGTGGGGGGGGGGGGGGGGGGTGGGGGTTAGGTTTTTTTTAGCTATTTTAGGTTGTGTTCACATTGGTTCTCATGGTTCTCACAATAAGGGTGGTTCTCGCATGAGCCCCTCCCTATATATATATATTGAACGGCCAATTTCTTGCTCCTTGTGAGACTTGAACTTAAGACCTCACATTTAAGTGTTTTAAAAGGCTTTGTTTTACCACTGTAAGGTTGTCTCTCACGCTCCTATGTGGAGGTGGATCCGTAAGAATCTTTCTTAAATAGAGAGAAGGTAAAGGAGAGAAGATCCTTGGCCGAGGGTATGGAGCGGGAGGCGAAAGACTGGGAGTTGAATCTACGTCGACACATGTCATATTTTTTCAAGTAGTGAAGCGGGAAGTAGTTATCGAGAGAGTGAACAATTTATGAAGAGCGGGATAGTAGATAAAGACGAAGGGGATCGGGAGAGCGGGAACGTCGTCCCCTTTATTAGGTGTAAGGATCGGGAGCTTTTTGCTCCATACCGTCTCTTTAAGGGCGGTCAAGGACAAAAAGAGAGTGGGTTATGTGAGAGGAGCATGAAGAGAGGAAAGATAAAGAGAAAATGTATGAAGACTCATACGAAATAGAAAATACGCTAAAAACGCAATAATATCAATAGTTGGTGGTTAGATGTTCCATGACGGGTACAAGGGTACAAAATACGTTTTCATTTTGTATTATAGGACCGAATAAAAGAACATGTGAAGATAACAAACCCAACAAACCTTGAAAACTAATATATTATTTTTTTTTTCTTCTTGAAGATGAATATATACTATATCTGGTTCTATTTTGTCGTACTTGCAACTTTAAGTTATTATTATTTTATCTATTATTATTATCTTCTTAAATGAATTTAAAGTGATGATGAACAGGAATGATAATTCTTAGCTTTTTTTTTTTTTAATATTTTATATAGTGTTTTCGATGTCGTGCGTAAGCGTTACGAAAATTACATACCGGCCCCTCAATATCCTGCGGCCTTGACTGTCGCCAACATTGCTCACCTATATACGCGATAAAAACTAATATAACCAGTGAACCGCTAAATATGTTAATTTATAGATAAACTTTTGTTATATCTAACATACATACCATATTTGTCTTTCGTTTTATTTAAATAGATAGATGAGAAAAAAAAATTAATATTCTTGATCTTATCGACCAATGGTTTAGTGGACCGTGGACGGGAGTCACATAAAGAAATGGCCAACAAAGACCTTCTTTGCACATTTTAATTTTACCTTAGTCTTCAAGTGTGTGTATGTTATGATTCCTTGAAATTTGTGTATTATTTATTTATTTTTATTTTTTAACGGCTAACAAATCCTTCAAATGGGCTACTGACGAAATTCACCACATCGGGATACACTCGCCTCCGAACCGGGGAAAACCCTCACCTAGGGCCGAAGTCCGTGAACACTCGCCCGAAGGCACGACAATGCTGTGAGGTAAAATCCGCTCAGTTTAAGGATCGAACTAGCGATCTCCACCTTTTCGCCTAGTCTCCCACCATTACCAGGTGCCGCAGAAAATAATAGGGATGTTAGGAATCGAACTTGGGTCTCTTAGGACACTAAGTCTCTCCATTACCACTCCACCACCACCACCTGATTAGCTTGTGTATTATTTGTTACACTTACTAAATATCCACTCTACTCGCTCAACTCAGCCTTTTTATTTCATTGAGTTAAATGCCATTTTAGTCCCTGTGGTTTGGGTCATTTTGCCAGTTTAGTCCAAAGGTTTCATTTTTAACATCTGGATCCAAAAAGGTTTCATCGTTGCCATTTTGGTCCAACTGACTTAACCCCATCCATAGACCTCTGTTAAGTTAGGGGTAACTTGGTCTTTTCCTTTTTATTTTATTTAAAGGTTTTATTAAATACCCCATATTTTATATATTAACAACTTTTACCCAACCATTTTATATCTCTGTATCTCTCTATCTATCTCTCACTCTGCTCCTACCAGCCACCACCGCCGCCCCCAACCAGTCACCACCGCCACCCCCACTACTATCAGCCACCATCCATACCCATGAGTAAAGCCGTCACCCCCACTACTATAATCTAATTGAAACACACATATCCATACCCACTTTCCATTCCAGAAAGCACGAGAGAGATGAGAGAGAATCGCAGAGAGGGAAAGAGATCATAGAGAGGTCGGAGATGCTCAGAGAGATCGGAAATGGGGCCTTCGACTGGCCGTCCGATTCTAACAGTGGTGACCACCGGCAGAACCAGATCCACTGCCGGCCACTGTTGGAACTCCGACGAACCCTCCGATGTCCAATCCGACACCATTATTGGTAATTATTTCCACCACTCCACTTGGTTTTCAATTCCAAACAAAACCCCTTTGTCAATTTTCCATGACAGAGGAGATTCAACACTCAATTTGGTGGATTTGAAAAGGTTAAGCGGGTGGTGGTGATGGTTGCGGTGAGGCGGTGGTGAGGCAGTAGTGGTGATGGTGGTAGTGGTGGTGAGGATGTGGTGGCAATGGTGGTGATGGTGGTAGTGGTGGTGAGGCTGTGGTGGCTTTGGTTTAAGTATCGGTTGTGGATGGTTGTTTTTTGAGGCTTGGTTGTGATGCGTTAAACATATATTTCGATTACTGATGTAGATGGCATGGCAAGGATGCTGGATGGCGGGTTTTACCCTGGAACCATCCTTGCGGTCATGGATTTTAAAAACTCTGAACCACTGAAGGCTCAATTTCGGTTGGTAGCATGATCGAAAAAACACTTTCAGCTATGATGATGATGAGCCTTTGCTCACCGGAGAGAAAGAAGAGAAAGACCGTTGTATGTTTTTTTGGTTAATTTTGAGGTTAGGGATTTCATTTGATTTTGTTAAACCATTGCCTTTTTGGCATTTTGATTCGTTCGATGATGATGAACATTTGCTCACCGGAGAGAAAGACGATTGTCTGTTGTTGTTACTAAACCCTAGTTATTTATAAATAGAGAGGGAAATATTAAAGGTTTAATTAAAATAATTAAAGAAATGACTAAAGTGCCCTTGCCTTAACAGAGGTCCATGGATGGGGTTAAGTCAGTCGGACCAAAATGGCAACGATGAAACCTTTTTGGATCCAGATGTTAAAAATGAAACCTTTGGACTAAACTGGCAAAATGGCCCAAACCACAGGGACTAAAATGACATTTAACTCTATTTCATTTCATTAAATTTGAAATGATAACACCACAAATATTTTTAATCATAGAAATTAGAAATTGTCCATCGATTAATAAACATGATAAAAATAAGAGTTAATATTCACACATCCATCATCTCTATCTCTCTGTGTATATATATAGAGAGAGATAAAGTGAAACATGATGTGGAGATAAGACGTAGAGACGTGGGAATAAAGAAAGCCTAAAAAAATAGGGGTATTGGATTTTAATAATCCAAAGTTTCACCCATTGGCCACTAATAATCCCAACTTCAAAAATTCCCTGTAATAATCCCAACTTGTATGATTTTGGCCACCAATGATCCTTGTCTAACTGGGTTAGTTAAAAGTGACGTGGCAAGTGACGTGGCAAGTGACGTGGCAGCTGACGTGTTTAAAACTTGAAAGATTTTGGCCACCAATAATCCCAAGTTTCACTAATTGGCCGGTAATAATCCTCCAGTCACCACCATCATCTCCTCCAGTCACCACCATCATCTCCGACCACCTCCTCCTCCTCCACTGCCACCACCATCTCCTCCAGCCACCACCATCATCTCCGACCACCACCTCCACCTCCTCCTCCTCCACTGCCACCACCATCTCCTCCAGCCACCACCATCATCTCCGACCACCACCATCACCTCCGACCACCTCCACCTCCACCCACAGTCTTCCAGCACCGGAAAAACACTATCACCTCCGATTCACCATATCCACCGAACACCCCACCCATCCAACCTCCGGCCACCACCATTAAACTGCCATCCACAACTCCAACCGCCTCACCGGAAAAACGTGATACCTAGATATGATGGAAATTTTGAAGTTTTGAGCGGCGGAGAAGGTCACTAGAGGTTGGAGATGACAAGTGGTGGTCTCCTTTGGTGGTTTTCAGGGGTAAAGAAGGTCGTCGGAATAAGTTGCAGGTCACCGGAGTTGCATAGATGGTGGAAATTTTAAACTTTTGAGAAGCGGAGAAGATTATAGGAGGTCGGAGATGATTGGTGGTGGTCTCGTTTGGTGGTTTTAGGGGTAAAACGGGTCGTCGGAATAAGTTGCAGATCACCGGAGTTGGGTAGGTGATGGAGGTGGTCGCAGGTGATAGTGGTTTCCGGTGGCAGATGATGGAGGTGGTGGTCGGAGATGATGGTGGTGGCTGGAGGAGATGGTGGTGGCAGTGGAGGAGGAGGAGGTGGTCGGAGATGATGGTGGTGACTGGAGGAGATGATGGTGGTGACTGGAGGATTATTACCGGCCAATTAGTGAAACTTGGGATTATTGGTGGCCAAAATCTTTCAAGTTTTAAACACGTCAGCTGCCACGTCACTTTTAACTAACCCAGTTAGACAAGGATCATTGGTGGCCAAAATCATACAAGTTGGGATTATTACAGGGAATTTTTGAAGTTGGGATTATTAGTGGCCAATGGGTGAAACTTTGGATTACCAATGGGTGAAACTTTGGATTATTAAAATCCAATACCCCAAAAAAATATAACTAATATATTTCTAAATGTATTAAAATGAAATTACATACCACATTAAATAAAAAAAAATTGCAATCATAGCTAAAGGGTGTACCTATTCACACACCCATTTGCCTATTGGCACACCAAAAAGGTGTTTTTGTCCTATATGCACACCCTGCAGTGTCGAGCTGTGGCTAAAACGTGGCATTTTGGTCCGGTTAACCAGACAAAGACTGACGGGTGTCTGACGGGTCTGTTAACCGGACTGAAACGCCGAGCTTTGGCCGCGTATTGGTCCTGTCAACCAGACAAAAGACTGACTGGGTGTCAGTCTTTTGTCTGGTTAACGCGGCCAAAACTCGGCATTTTGATCCGGTCAACAGACCCGTCAGACACTCGTCAGTCTTTGTCTGGTTGACATGACCAAAACGCCGCGCTTTGGCCACAGCTCGAAACTGCAGGGTGTACATATAAGACAAAAAACACCTTTTTGGGTGTGGCTATCTACACACTTGGTGTGTAGATAGTTTGAGCCTAGCTAAAATTAAATTTTATAAATCTATAAATAAATCATAAATATGTAAGGTAGTGTTTGGTACGCAGGAATGAGAGGTGGAATGAAATGAATGATTACGAGGGAATGAAGAAAAAGATGTTTGGTTGGTCAATGATATGGAATCACTCATTCCATAAAGCATTCCATTCCCTCAAAATCATTCCTTCCACCCCCCATGTTTTTTTCTCCATTTCATCCCCTATTGCACCATTCATCAACAACACCACAACCCACCACCTTCGCCACAACCCACCAACACCACCACCCACCACCAACGCCATCGCCGCCACCCGCCACCACCTCACCCCGACAGCCACCGCCGCCGCCGCCACCCACTCACCACCGTTATCACCCACAACTGCGACCAACCGCCAACGCCACTCGCCACCGCCGCCCACAACCATCGTCGACGCCACCACCAACCGCCGCCGCCGCCACCAACCGCCACCTCTGCTGCCACCCACCACCAACGGCCACCTTGTCTCCACCACCACTCGTCGTCACCGTCGCACCGCAACTCGCCGCCACCACCGCCACCACCTATAACGACCCACAATCACTACCACCGACCACCACCACCACTCATCGCTGATTTTATTACTCCGTTTTTCTTGCCTACAGAACAATACACAATAATAATTCATTCCATTCATATATGGTAGTCAAACAAGACATGGAATAGTAATGATCCATTGTATTCCCTCGTCCATTCCATTATCTCGTCCATTCCATTCTTTCGTCCATTCCATTACCCCATACCAAACAGACCCTATATATTTTTTTGTATACAACCATTCGTAGGGGCACAATAAAGATTTAGGAAGGCCGGGGCACTCGCGGGTAAGGGTCTCTCGGCTTCGAATCCATGCCAGAACACCGCCATCACCAACAAGGGTAGACAAGGCGGGTTGGGTTTGCCTTAAGAGGTACCCGTGAACCATTTGAGTTGTTTGAGGTCAAAGATGACCTTGGGATTTGTCGGTGAGTTTTTATTGGTTGGGGAGTTTGACTTTATTAAAAACTAAAAAAAATAGTTTATGGCAAGGGTAGGCGCCGCCTGTGTTTTATTGGTAATGGCAATTTTTTAAATACCGGTATGAACCGGCCGGTTATACCGGTTGAACCGGATATCGGACACGAGTCCGGTACGATAAAGGCCGGTAAAACTCGAATACGGTATGTCTTATGTACCGGCGGTAAACCCGGTTCTACCGGTTCAAACCGTTGTACCGGTTTGCATTATCTTAAGATTTGATTTCTTAATTTTAATAAAATACAATATTAAGGTAAGATTGATATTCCATATTTCCGGTAATTAACCTAGCGCCTTTTATTCCAATGTTTCATCGTTGTTGAAATTGTTACTTAACTCGTACAATCCAATATTGTTTATAACTAATAAAAATATTTTTAAAAGGCTTAATAGTTTACAATAAAAATAGTTCTTTTTAGATAAAACTATGATACGTTACATATATCGTAGTTGAGATTGGATTGTTTTTTTAGATGAATTTGTATTTTATGGAATTTATAGGGTTAACTAGTAACCCGGTTCAACCGCCCGATACAACCCGGTTGAACCATTTTAGAGCCCAACCCGGTATGACTTAAAAACCGGTTTTTAAAACATTGGCTAATGGGTACTTTCAAAGAAATATGACATGACGGGTGTTGGTTAGGGGCAAAGATACTACCCTTGAGTGCCCTTTCCCCCTTAAATCACACAGTTTGAGCTTGGAAATATGGCGTGGTGGCCTATTCACGTCGTGGACACCGACCTGCCAACAGCGTGGAGGGCGGCGTCTTGAGGTGGTAGGATTTCCACCGATGTGGAGGACATATGTGGGGCGACGTGGCACGTTGTGGGTGGATGTGGGTAGTAGCCGATGAGTGCCAACAGGAAAATAAGAAAAATATTTACTTTATAAAAATAAATAACTTCCCGTATATAAACTGTAATAACCGAAAATTTAAAATCATAATGAATTAATAATATTAAAAGACCTAATTATCTTATTAAATTAACCATAGGAAACCCTAATTAAGACACCCAAGTAATTCCGTACAAACCCTAAAAATTTCAGAAATTTCAGAATCAGGATTAGGGCCCCTAAAACTCAGGGGGGGTATTCCTTGTTTGATCATTATCCTTATAACTTGCTGCCGAAGTTGCATTTATTAAAATTGTCGACTCACCAGGTCTAGTTCCACACATGGCCACCCTATACACGAATTTTGTGAACCTTACGGACCGTAAGGTTATTAAGCTTACGGTCCGTAAGCTAGCTCAAATTCGTGTATAAATAGCAGAGGTTGGCACTTGATTCTGAGCACTTGAACGACGAAGAAACTCCAAAATTTCGTCGAGTTATCATCAGAATACTTCAATTAACACACACAAAACACAAATTAAGAGTAGCGGGGTGCTGCAGAACAGTGTAATAACTCGATCGCTATTACGATTCATTGTCCGATCGATCAATATATCCAATGGATGTTTAAGTGCTGCCCACATTAGGGTTATACTTTGTCGTTCGTCATTAATTTGACGGATCATCGTTAATTCGATGGATAAAGTATTGTACTTTGTCGTTCGTCATTAATTTGACGGATCATCGTTAATTCGATGGATAAAGTATTGTACTTTGTCGTTCGTCATTAATTTGACGGATCATCGTTAATTCGATGGATAAAGTATTGTACTTTGTCGTTCGTCATTAATTTGACGGATCATCGTTAATTCGATGGATGAAGTATCGCACTTTGTCATTCGTTGTGAGAATTTGATATCGTGAGTTATCGTAAAGGCTGTATTAAGTTACTAACCTAGTTTGTGTGCATATTATTTAAATTAGGTTAAAAGACTAATCTATAGTCTAAACTCTGCCCGTATAAATCTGAAATATTATCACAAGGTAGCTTCACTTTGGAATTTTTAAAGGTACGGATCCTACCCCACTCCTTATTGCTTCATATTCAAATTGTTATAAACCACTAAATTACTTTTAAAACACTCCTCACGTCTTTGAGTATCGATTCATTTGACAGTCCGTTCGAATTCTATTCTAATCATTTGATTTAAGCTTTCATGTCATGCGATAGTATTATGTTGGTTGTACTCATTATCGCATGTTCCAATATAAGTTCCGTTCTGTTATGAAAATAAGTTCTGGTTTGTTATGAAAATAAGTTCTGTTCTGTTCTGAAAATAAGTTTTATAAGTTATGTGAATAAGACCATTTGTACTCTGATACCCTGAGTATCGCTTCTCGTGGAGTGTCCCACGAGCATGTTGTTGCGGCATCAACAGCATGTGCTCCATCTGTGACGGAGAGATTAGTTCACGGCGTCCCTAGGTACAAGTGTGGTACAAAGCTACTAGGAGGCGTATAGATCGATCCTAGAATTTAAGTTAATGAGATGGATAACAGGTATGCCAACTGGCCATCTCGTGTGATAAGTATGCAGGAGTAGCTACCTGTGTATTGTCACGTTTTCAGTTTGCTCATGGGTACATCCGTAAGATATGATTATGAAATTATGTTCTTGCATTGTATAAGTTTTGCATAAAGCGTTAATTGTTCTTTGAGCCTATAATTCCGTACTGAGCATTCGGCTCATTCCGTATAAATTTTGTATTTACAGGTCAGCAGGTTACTTTGGGCGGGGAAAAGAGAGAAGAATAAAGCTTAAGAATAAATCTGAAGATATTAGTTAATAAAATTGATTGTGTCTGCTTGTATATAAATCTTAAGTTTCGTTGTTAAATGGTTGTATCCTTGTCAAATAAATAAATGGAATTATGACTTTTGTTTATGATACTACTGTTATTGTGACACGTCAGCCCTTCCGGGTTGGGGTGTTACAGCTATGGTATCAGAGCAAAGGCTCTTTCCTGTAGAAAACTTGAAGATAGTAATTAAAACCTGTGAGGAATGGGTAGATATCTATGATAGGATTCAACTTGGTCTCTTATTTGGTTTAATTCCTGTATTTATTTGTATAGATATGCCTCCTCGTCGTCCGCTACGTAGGAGTACTCGTACTAATCCTGTACGTAACAACACTTCTTCGAATGAGACTCTAGTCGATCCAAGCGTAATTAATGCTATCAACCAGGCTGTTGCCGGGTTGCTTCCAAACCTGGTTGCTCAAACAGCTGAGGCCGTTATTCAACAAACTCGTCATCCAGAAGGCACTAACACTAATCCAACCTCTGGTGGTGAAACTCGTGAGAATACCACAAACAATACTACTTATAGTATAGACATATGGATTAGTAAATTCCAAAAACAAAAGCCGAAATCCTTTAGTCACGCTAATAATCCAGTCGAAGCAAGGAACTGGATAGCTCATATTGAAAAGATCTTCGGAGTTCTTGGAGTTCCGGAGCAATACAAAGTTAGATTGGCTACCTACAAACTCGAAGATGACGCACAAACTTGGTGGGAAGGATATAAGCATGTCAAAGGAGGGGATGATTTTGACGCTAATCTTTCATGGGTCGACTTTCGTAATATCTTTTACGACAAGTATTTTTCGACCGCTGATAAAGAAGCTTATATCAGGGAGTATGCTGTGATTCGACAGGGAAGTGATGAACCAGCCTCTGAGTTCATTACTAGATTTGCAAGGTTGGCTAGTATTGTAGGAGAAGTTGCAGGATCGGCAGAAGCCCAGGCAGAGAAATGCAAGTGGGCAGTCAATGATCGAATTCGGAAGTCGATCATGTACATGAAATTTAAGGATATCACCGAAGTTGCCGATGCAATCAAAACTTTTGAATTCGAAAGGAAAGAATTCCTATCTCGAACTGGAGATAATAAGAAGAGAAATAGGGAAGGACAAATTAAGCAAGAAAACGGCCAATCATCCACTACGCCACAGCATCCAGATCGCAAAATGCAAGGAAATCAAAACTCTGGAAATCAGGCACGTCCATGGCAACCTAGACTGCAAAACCCGAGACCTGCTCAAAACCAGATTCAGTTGTATGCAGAACCTATTAAAGCTCAACCACTGAATCAATATGTAAACCCAAATCAAATTACATATCCTTTATGTAATATTTGTGGTAAGAGACATCAGGGCGTATGTCACCGAAGTACAGGAGCATGCTTTAGATGTGGCCAAACTGGACACATGATCAAGGAATGTCCTAAGAAAGATACTAGGAAGAATAACCAACCCAATGTTGGAGGAAGAGTTTTCGCACTTTCTGCTACTGATGCTGCTAGTGTCCCAGGTACTGTGTCGGGAACCCTTCAGCTTGGTAAACATAGTATCTATGTGTTATTTGACACAGGAGCGACTCATTCTTTAGTATCCCATTCGTTTACTAAGTACCTTCCGATAAGACCAACTCTCTTAAATCATACCTTAACCATTTCCACTCCCATGAAAAATTCATCCGTAATCACTTACGTATATAAAGATTGTCCGATCAGTATTGAATCTATTGTGTGTAAGGCCGATCTATTTCCAATACATATGTGTGACTTTGATGTTATTCTAGGAATAGATTGGTTGTCTAGACATCGTGTAACTATAGATTGTCATTCTCGCCGTGTTATTTTCGGTGATCTTCATCATCCTGATATTATATATCAGGGAACTCAAGCTCATAAATCTCTTAAGATTATTTCTGCACTCAAAGCTCGAAAATTCATATCAAGCGGTTGTGCTGGATTCCTAGCATCGATTAGGGATACTTCTGCTAGTGTTAAGAGTATCGATAGCCATTCCGTTGTTCGTGAATATCCTGATGTATTTCCGGATGAACTACCAGGATTACCACCCGACCGTCAGGTAGAATTCACCATCGACTTGATCCCTGGTGCCGAACCTATTTCTAAAGCTCCATACCGTATGGCCCCGATGGAACTGAAGGAGTTGAAGGAACAATTGCAAGAATTGTTAGATCTAGGATTCATAAGACCTAGTGTTTCACCTTGGGGTGCTCCGGTCTTATTTGTGAAGAAGAAAGACGGTAGTATGCGTTTATGTATTGACTACCGAGAACTGAACAAGATTACTATTCGTAATCAGTATCCTCTGCCTCGCATTGATGATCTCTTTGATCAACTTCAGGGGGCTCAGTTCTTCTCGAAAATTGACCTGAGGTCCGGGTATCATCAGCTAAAGATCAAGAATGATGATGTTCCCAAGACCGCCTTTCGTACTCGATATGGTCATTACGAATTTTTGGTTATGCCCTTTGGACTAACTAATGCACCTGCAGTCTTTATGGATTTGATGAATCGCGTATTTCACAAATTCTTAGACAAATTCGTTATTGTCTTTATCGATGACATTTTAGTGTATTCTAAGAGTCACGAAGAGCATGAAGCACATCTACATGCAGTACTTGGAACCTTGCAACATGAGAAGTTGTACGCGAAGTTTTCCAAATGTGACTTTTGGCTTAGCCAAGTGGCATTTCTAGGTCATATCATATCAGCAGAGGGAATTATGGTATACCCAACAAAGGTTGAAGCTATTACAAAATGGCCAAGACCTACTTCTGTTACTGAAATACGAAGTTTCTTGGGTCTTGCTGGCTATTACCGAAGATTTGTTGAAAGATTCTCGGTAATTGCTTTACCACTCACAAAACTCCTAAGGAAAGGGGTGAAGTACTCATGGAATGAGGAACAAGAGAAAAGCTTTGAAGAATTGAAGAAACGACTCGTATCCTCTCCGATACTCACTCTACCTTCTGGATCAGGAGGTTACCAAGTCTATAGTGATGCCTCAAAGAAAGGATTAGGTTGTGTGCTAATGCAACATGGGAAGGTTATCGCTTATGCCTCCCGTCAGTTAAAGCCTTATGAAGTTAACTACCCTACACATGATTTAGAATTAGCCGCAGTCGTCTTTGCACTTAAGATTTGGCGACACTATCTGTATGGTGAAAGTTGTGACATCTTTACCGACCACAAGAGCCTCAAGTACATATTTACTCAGAAGGAGCTAAATATGAGGCAAAGAAGGTGGTTAGAACTTTTAAAAGATTACGACATAAATATTCAATACCATCCAGGCAAAGCCAATATTGTAGCTGACGCGTTGAGCCGAAAGAATTCCGGGACTATATCTTGCATACAAATTCAGCCTCATATTAGGAAAGATCTTGAAAGGATGAACATTTGGCTTCAGGTTAGTAAATCTGATGGATATCTAGCTAGAATGCAGATTGAACCCGACCTCATATCACGGATCAAAGATGCACAGAAGCAAGATGGGGAACTTTGGGCAATTGTGCAAAATCTTGAGGTGGGTAAGCAATCTGAATTTAGTATAGACCATCATGGGGTGATTTGGTGCGGTAAAAGACTTTGTGTAACCAATGACTCCAGCCTTCGTGAGTCATTGTTAGCCGAAGCTCACAGCTCACCATTTTCAATTCACCCAGGATCTACCAAAATGTATCGAGATTTAAGACAGAACTTCTGGTGGAATGGCATGAAAGAAGACGTTGCTCGATATGTAAGTAAATGCCTCACTTGCCAACAAGTGAAAATTGAACACAAACGAGCAAGCGGTCTGTTGCAGCCATTAGATATTCCCATATGGAAGTGGGATGAGATCACAATGGATTTTGTTACCGGTTTGCCTAAGACATTCAAGAAGAATGATGTTGTATGGGTTGTTGTCGATAGATTGTCAAAGTCAGCCCATTTTCTACCGATTCAGCAAGGATTTTCGGTTAATAAGTTATCCGAAATATTTCTTCAAGAAATTATTCGACTCCATGGCACACCATCTTCCATTGTTTCCGATAGAGACCCACGTTTCACCTCACGATTTTGGAAAGGTTTTCAAGCAGCTTGGGGTACACGACTGAAGTTTAGTACGGCTTTCCATCCACAAACAGATGGGCAGTCAGAACGTACGATCCAGACCTTGGAAGATATGCTCCGAGCATGTGCACTTGAATGGTCTGGAAACTGGGATGAATATTTATGCCTTGTTGAGTTCGCTTACAACAATAGTTGGCAAGCAAGTATTGGCATGGCACCTTTTGAGCTTTTGTACGGTCGGAAATGTCGAGCACCGATCTGCTGGGATGAAGTTGGAGAAAAGATTATTGAAGGGCCAGAATTAGTTCAGATTACAAATGAAAAAGTCACTATGGCACGAGAAAAACTGAAAGAAGCTCAGAGCAGACAAAAGAGCTATGCAGATCAAGATAGACGACCACTCGAATTTAAAATTGGCGACCACGTTTTCTTAAAGGTATCACCTTAGCGTGGTGTTCGAAGATTTGGAATTAAAGGAAAGCTTAGTCCTCGTTTCATAGGTCCGTTTGAAATCCTTGAAAGAGTTGGAGAAGTGTCATACCGACTGGCTTTACCGCCTCAACTCTCTCACGTTCATAACGTTTTTCATATCTCCTCGTTAAGAGGATATAATTATCATCCACTCCATGTCATTAGTTATCCGTTACTTACAATTCACGAGGATTTGTCCTACGAAGAGGAACCAGAAGCCATTTTAGATCGACAAGAAAAGGTTTTGCGTAGGAAAGTAATTTCGTTTGTTAAGGTCCTCTGGAAAAATCACTCTGAACACGAAGCAACATGGGAATCTGAAGAATCTATTCGCTCTCTATACCCTAATCTATTCTCGTAATAGAATTTTAGTCAAGTAACGGTAAATCTTGCTCTTTGATATATGTTTATTCGTTTCTATTTACGGTCATTCATGCTTTACCTTATGTGATTATATATCTTAGTTATGATTAAGTATATTTAAGTAGGAGATTCTTGTTATATAAGTTAGTAACTCTGCTATAAAAGTTTCGTTTCCGTTATTTATATGTGCAAAATTTCGAGGACGAAATTTCTTTTAAGGGGGTAATAGTTGTAATAACCGAAAATTTAAAATCATAATGAATTAATAATATTAAAAGACCTAATTATCTTATTAAATTAACCATAGGAAACCCTAATTAAGACACCCAAGTAATTCCGTACAAACCCTAAAAATTTCAGAAATTTCAGAATCAGGATTAGGGCCCCTAAAACTCAGGGGGGGTATTCCCTGTTTGATCATTATCCTTATAACTTGCTGCCGAAGTTGCATTTATTAAAATTGTCGACTCACCAGGTCTAGTTCCACACATGGCCACCCTATACACGAATTTTGTGAACCTTACGGACCGTAAGGTTATTAAGCTTACGGTCCGTAAGCTAGCTCAAATTCGTGTATAAATAGCAGAGGTTGGCACTTGATTCTGAGCACTTGAACGACGAAGAAACTCCAAAATTTCGTCGAGTTATCATCAGAATACTTCAATTAACACACACAAAACACAAATTAAGAGTAGCGGGGTGCTGCAGAACAGGGTAATAACTCGATCGCTATTACGATTCATTGTCCGATCGATCAATATATCCAATGGATGTTTAAGTGCTGCCCACATTAGGGTTATACTTTGTCGTTCGTCATTAATTTGACGGATCATCGTTAATTCGATGGATAAAGTATTGTACTTTGTCGTTCGTCATTAATTTGACGGATCATCGTTAATTCGATGGATAAAGTATTGTACTTTGTCGTTCGTCATTAATTTGACGGATCATCGTTAATTCGATGGATAAAGTATTGTACTTTGTCGTTCGTCATTAATTTGACGGATCATCGTTAATTCGATGGATGAAGTATCGCACTTTGTCATTCGTTGTGAGAATTTGATATCGTGAGTTATCGTAAAGGCTGTATTAAGTTACTAACCTAGTTTGTGTGCATATTATTTAAATTAGGTTAAAAGACTAATCTATAGTCTAAACTCTGCCCGTATAAATCTGAAATATTATCACAAGGTAGCTTCACTTTGGAATTTTTAAAGGTACGGATCCTACCCCACTCCTTATTGCTTCATATTCAAATTGTTATAAACCACTAAATTACTTTTAAAACACTCCTCACGTCTTTGAGTATCGATTCATTTGACAGTCCGTTCGAATTCTATTCTAATCATTTGATTTAAGCTTTCATGTCATGCGATAGTATTATGTTGGTTGTACTCATTATCGCATGTTCCAATATAAGTTCCGTTCTGTTATGAAAATAAGTTCTGGTTTGTTATGAAAATAAGTTCTGTTCTGTTCTGAAAATAAGTTTTATAAGTTATGTGAATAAGACCATTTGTACTCTGATACCCTGAGTATCGCTTCTCGTGGAGTGTCCCACGAGCATGTTGTTGCGGCATCAACAGCATGTGCTCCATCTGTGACGGAGAGATTAGTTCACGGCGTCCCTAGGTACAAGTGTGGTACAAAGCTACTAGGAGGCGTATAGATCGATCCTAGAATTTAAGTTAATGAGATGGATAACAGGTATGCCAACTGGCCATCTCGTGTGATAAGTATGCAGGAGTAGCTACCTGTGTATTGTCACGTTTTCAGTTTGCTCATGGGTACATCCGTAAGATATGATTATGAAATTATGTTCTTGCATTGTATAAGTTTTGCATAAAGCGTTAATTGTTCTTTGAGCCTATAATTCCGTACTGAGCATTCGGCTCATTCCGTATAAATTTTGTATTTACAGGTCAGCAGGTTACTTTGGGCGGGGAAAAGAGAGAAGAATAAAGCTTAAGAATAAATCTGAAGATATTAGTTAATAAAATTGATTGTGTCTGCTTGTATATAAATCTTAAGTTTCGTTGTTAAATGGTTGTATCCTTGTCAAATAAATAAATGGAATTATGACTTTTGTTTATGATACTACTGTTATTGTGACACGTCAGCCCTTCCGGGTTGGGGTGTTACATAAACAACCTCATTCTTCCATTTTTTACAAACACTCATAATTCATCTAAAATTCTCTTAACTTTCCACGCATTTCCACTTCAAAATTTTCGAAAAAAATGGAAACGATTCCGTGGACCGAAGAAGAGAACATCGCATTGTGTGAATCGTGGGTAAAAGCGCTTACCCACTACACGCCTCGTAGTCGCTCAGGTCTGTTTTGGGGCGTATTTTTCAACAATTTTGTATTAATGGGGTGTCACCACCCGAACTGTGGATGTACTTTCTTCGCGTTTTAGGACTATCCGTTTAGGTAGTGAAAGATTTAAGACAGTGTATAACGCGGTGGAAAATGAGGATGGTGACCTTACGGAAGACGGCATCATACAAGTCATGCTCATCAACTACAGGCACGCTTACAACCGTGACTTCTCACACACGTTGAAGCGTGGCAGATAATTAGATTTTTTGTTTAATTGTGTTTAGTTTTAATCATGTAATGTTTTTTTAAGTTTATTTCGTGTGTTTTTTTTTAAGTTATGTATTGTTTTTATTTTTTAAATTCTGTAATGTTTCTAATGTTATTTGTAAAATTAGTATTAATGTTATATTTTTTTAACAATTCAAAAGAATTTATAAAATTTTAAATAATAAAAAAATAATAAAAAGTGTGTGTCGTGTGTCGAATAACGTCACTGTCGTCACCCTTTCACGCCCCGTCCCACTTCTCCCGTTTTTGCACCACGCTACTTTTCTGACGCGTGCTAACATGACGTCCACATGTCGCACAATACCCCCTTTTCAAACCTCCACTGCGTATAGTATTAACTTATAAAGCTATTTTGATTTATTAGGTATCGATTGAAACATTTCAATTATGTAACAAATCAGTCGTATTCTTTTTAAAATGTTTCTGTTTTCACCAACCAACTATGCACTTAACTTATAAAGCAAGGCGTGACTTTTAGGAAGTCCACACTTTTGACCCATTCTGCAATCTCCCAACTTGTTTCACTTTTATAAATATCAATTCACCTGTAAAATTAAAATAATAAATTCAGATAACAACTAACTATTTTTATACGAACTTTTGAGCTTCCGTGTGTGTATATAAAACTAGATTGATAAAACAAACAAAATATCTGATAAGGATACTAGAAAACAAATTGAAAATAAAACAAACAAGCTATCTGATAAGGAATTAAGGATACTAGAAAATAAATTTGAAAATTTGTATGATTATGGTTGTAAAAGATGTTGACAAGAAAACTTTGGTCTTGAAACATGAAAGAATTCTACAAAGGAAATAATGAAAGTTTAATAGCTTTAATAGGCATCATTGCTATCACTTTAGACTACTATATGGACAATAATTTATTAGCAAGTGGAAAAGTTTTAGAAAAGTTAGAAATTTTAAAATCATTATTGATTCTACTCCAAGTAAGTAATATGTGGGTGGCCAATGAAGCCACAGCAAAGTGGTGGAGGTGTGTGGGTTTTACCCCATAGGCTCAGGTTCGATCCTAGCTTGTGGTGGGTTTCCCACACTGGGGATTTCACCTGGGGGAGAACCCCAAACCTGGGTGGACGGGTTACATGTACAGGCATGGCCCGGGGTGTAAGCGGAGCTCCACCGCCATCACCAATAGCCGTTCAAAAAAAAAAAAAAAAAGTAATATGTGGGTGGATTGAGATAAACAATATATAGGTTTATTCGAGTCAACTTAAATTAGACAACAACTAATAGCGGAGCCAAAAGAAATTTCTATGGGTCACTATTTTTCGATGCTCGGATTTATAATAACACGTCAGATATTTCTCGAGTCAGTTCGGGTCATGTTAGAAACAACCCGTTGATGTGGTCTTACGGATCATTTGGTAACATTACCAATATGACATAACTAGTCCCCGACAATTACTTGATGTTAGTAATTGTAAATATTAATTAGTTCAAGGGGCAATTATGATTTCCCTTTAGGTACCATTAATAGAGAATACATAGAGTTTTTATAACGGATCACTATTCATGACCATTATTCATTGATCCATTATATATAGATGATAAGTGGTGATAAAAAACTCTTGTAGAACACCATTACAAAATTCTCTAGTGTGATCCATCAACACAAGGTACCATAACGGGAATCATGGCTTCATCTTTATTCTCAAAGATAATCATCCCTACAAGTAGGGGTGCAAACGAGCCGAGCCGAGCCCGAGCTCGGTCAGGCTCGAGCTCGAGCTCGATTAACTTATGAGAGCTCGGGCTCGAGCTCAGCTTGATTCGAGCTTTGTTTTCAAAGCTCGAGCTCGGCTCGTTTGTATTTTATCAAGCTCGAGCTCGGCTCGGGCTCGGCTCGTTTATTATCTATTAATTAGTATATTAAATAAAAATAATATAAATAATAGACTTTTTAGGCTTGCGAGCTCGATAAGTAAAGCTCGGGCTCGGGCTCGTTTACTAAATAAGCTTATTTTTAGGTTCGAGGTCCGCTTGTAAACAAGTTTAAATAAGCTCGACTCGACTCGGCTCGTTTACACTAAGGCTCGATAAGGCTCGACGAGCCTAACGAGCTTCACATGTGAGGCTCGAGCTCGGGCTCGATAAACAAATGAGCTTTTTTTTTAGGCTCAAGCTCGGCTCGGGCTCGATAAGGCTCGGCTCGTTTCGAGCTTTTTCTCGAGTCGATCTCGAGTAGCTCGCGAGCCGCTCGGCTCGTTTGCACCCCTACCTACAAGTAAGTATCTCTATCTTGGTATTTATATTTAGATTATGATTGAATAAACATGATTAGGGTTCTATGTTTTTAACCCATGTTTATAGATATAATCAACATGTGGTATCAGAGCAATGTTGATTATATCAATCTAATTATCAAACTTGATTTGAGGTTTCTAGAAGTTGGATTTTAAATAATTGATGAAACTTACAAAAACACGATCGAGTTCCTGTTGATTTTTGAAGATTTGTATTTTGATTTTGAACCGAGTTATATGTTGAAATGACAAAAAAAAAAAAATGGTTTTGATATTTGTTAAGTCAGTGGATAAGAACTTAATGGACTATGAATATTTTAGTGCCATTGAAATTAATGTCTGACTTTTACAATTCTTAAAATTGATGCTTCAAATGATTAATGGAATTTGTATTGGTATGGAATTCAATTTTGTTATTACGTGTTGCAATCCATTTTCTAGAACTTCATTTTATGTATTTAGATTTTAATAAATTATACTTTTATGTGGATTATAGTTTAGATTCCCAAATTTGCTAAACTTATAGCGAATGTAGAAAATTGATCATTCACCAGGATGTAAGAAATCAATTTTTATGCATAATTTTGATTTCCATAACACTGTCATTATATATGGATTTAGACCTTCCATGAATCCACTTAATTATTATTAGGGACTAATAATTTATCATCACGTTTTTATATTAGAGACAAATATTTATGTTGATGTTCAGTCTTATTAATGGTCATGAATTATATGTTAAGCTTTTGTATGTGATATTTTGTATAAATTATTTCTGCATAAATTTTCGCATAACGTTTATACGAAATGTATACCTTTCACATGCCTTACTTCACCTTTTGAAAGCCTTATTTATTTGGTTTCGTATGACCATAACTTGCGAATGACACAACTTTAATTTATGTCATTTTATGTTATTATGTGTATTGTTGGATAATGAACCCAACAACTAATTGTTTGATCATACACATAATAAATTATTAGCATAATGTACATAAATATTTCATTTCTGGCCCAAATGTGTTATGTTATATTTATGTGTTTTATCTTATTATTTATGTATGTTCATCATAATACATGAATTTTGGTCAAAGCCAAAGCGAAGCCAAAGTTCATGTAGAACTTTGAGACAGTCTATATTTATGTGTGTTCATAATATATGAATTTTGGTCAAAGCCAAAGCGAAGCCAGAGTTCATGTAGAACAATAAAGACGGTCTAATATTTATATCGTTCATTATGCCTGGAATTTGGTCAAAGCCAAAACGAAGCCAAAGTTCAGGCAGAACATTAAGTTGGTTTTTATTTACGTATGTTCATAATACATGAATTTTGGTCAAAGCCAAAGCGAAGCCAAAGTTCATGTAGAACAATAAGTCAGTCTGTTATGTATGTTCATAATGCATAAATTTTGGTCAAAGCCAAAGCGAAGCCAAATATATATAGAACATCAAGACAATCTGTTATTTATGTATGTTCATAATGTGTCTGAATTTTGGTCAAAGCCAAAGCGAAGCCAAAATTCAGGTAGAACCTTAAGTTAGTCTGTTATTTTGGTGTTATAGTAGACTATATCTTCAATGTAATAATTTGTGTCTGCCTTACTTGATTACCCCATAATGTAAATCACTCCAAGTTTCTTCTTAGGTTTGTATCTCATCTATTTTATCCACTCTAATTTCAAAACCTAAAATGTTTGCTTACTAAAGAGTTTCTACAAAATTTGCTCTTGTTGGATTGTTGATTATTTCTTAAGATATGATAATCCTACTGCTCTTTTCTGATAAAAGTATTACAGAAGAAAACTAGAGCATGATTAGTGGGATAAGTCAACCATTATATCTCTTATGATAATCAAGAACTCATTTCATTATTGCTATCATGGGAGCTATTCTAGATTCTAAATTTCCTAAGACTAATTTGTTTTCTTCGGAAGAATCAAAATAACTCCTAAGACGCATGCATTACTCTAGATTCTTACTATAAAGTTTGTGGCATATGTGAATACATCATGATGTACAATACCATGAACCATAATTTAAAGGTTTACACATGGAAATCATTACACTTTTCAGGTGCATTACATATAACTTTTCCACTAATAGCATAAGTTTCCTTAAGAATAAACTATAACACTCAAGAGTACCAAAGGAAAATGAGTGTGTTGATTAGCAACATATGTACAGGAAAAGGAAAAGGAATGCATGAAACTGGAAAATTAGATGTTCATCTCACCGCCACTAAACCTGAAAGGAGGATACTTTTAAGATTCAGAGACAGTGTACAACTACTACTTCCAGCTTTAAGTTTCTTCAAAGGAAAGTCTCACAGCAGGTTTATGCCATTAAACTATGCATGAACATCGAGACTATCCATAATTCAATAGAACAGCTGGCTAAGATAAGTAGTAAGATGTTTATGATATTTAAGTCTGCTAATGATAATATTCTAACCAACACATGACCGGTTGACTCTAGTTCTATGTGTTTCCTTACCAGAAATCAACAAATAATTAATATGAGAGTTAGTGGCAAAATTTTATGTTAATACTATAAGAACCATAATAAACTGTTTTATAATTGGGCTTTATTATACCTTATATATTCTGTAGATTATTCAGAATCTAGTATCAATATAAAAGCTACATTATGACAGTTGTGAGGTTTGCATGGTCATGACAAAGTCACTCTTACCTTAAACTCTTATATCATTTGTCATCACAATCTGGATAGAAACCTTATAAGATAGAACTAGATGATACTACATTTTTCACAACTTTTGTTATCATGAAAATGAAAATTTAACAAAAGAAAAATGAGATCTACAAACTTCATCCATTAAGACCAAATTGCATGCGAAATTTGGACCAGGTTAATGAAGGATTAAATATTATCAAATCTCATTTTTAGCGACTTACGAGCATGTGTTAAAAGCCTTAATATTTAAATGGCTAAGGGAATAAATCAAGTTCCATCAGAAATTATATTTCATTGGAACTTATCCCAAAATGGAATATTCAGACATAAGTCATTTATCATTTCAAATAATATTTACTTGTGTCTAACATGTCCCTTATGGATCAAGGTATTAAAGAAATTAATTCATATATACTATGATTTCTTCTAAATATGTCCCTCAAATATTTTATAACATCTGGACATTAAGGAAATCAAGTCTAATATATATGAAAGGTTCCCACAACACGTGCATCACTGAAACTTATCTTGTAGCATTCCTAGAGATCTAAAAGGTTAGTGGGAGCATTAAGTGTCATTATCTTAACTTGCAAGAGTTGCAAGAGGTAGGGGAGTGAAAACTTGTTGTTACATCAATTTGTACCTCTTCTACAAGACACTGCTCCTTCACAACTTTTCTCTTTAAGAATATACTGTTACTTTAACAAAAGTTTCATTGTTGCTTAGACGTGGACACACTCAGATTTCTTGCCATAATTGTAATCCTCAAACAGAGAAACTACAAGTAGTAACTTCATTAATTTGTTTCTCTATTAGAATTTATTGGTCTTCTAATGTTGACCATAAGCATGCTAAATTGTTAAAGATTTCTAAGTTAGTGGGAGCAGTAAAAGTCCTTATCAAGACTTGCCAGAAGTGCAAGAGGCGGGGGGAAGAGACCTATTAAATTTTACTCTGATTACACCTCTTACACACCATACTGCACCAACTCTTACACACTTAGAATACACACTTAGAATTATGAAAGTGATAGCAACTTAGGCAAAAGTTAATCCATAAAACTGAAACTCTTAATAAACCTAATAATCAACTAAGGAGACCATCTAGGTTTAAAAGCCTACTAACTTTGATGATTATGTATCCTCCTTGACTGAAGTTGAAATGGATATTGGAAAGTTTACTGGTCCTACCTCCTCTAGTTAAGCCATTAACATCAATCAATTTTCTAAATGGAATAAAAATTGTTATTAGTAAATTTGATTTTATTTGTTAGAATAACGTTTGGGATTTCGTTGAATTACCTAAGGGTGTTAATCACTAAACAAAATCTGAATGCTAACGTTAAGACACTAAAAGCAAGATTGATTGTTAATGGTTATGCTCAGAAGAGAATTATTTATCAAACAATCATCTTACCTTTCTTACAAAATGTTTCTTTGAGGATCATTGTTGTTCTAGTGGCTTATAATCATTTAGAGCTACATTATATGAACATTAAAACAACTTTCCTTAAAAGACTTACATGTTCATAAAACAACCTGAAAGTTCTATACTTAGGGTCAAGAACACTTACTTTGTATGTCAATAACTTCCATGTATGGGTTGAAGCAAGCATCAAAATATGATGAAATATTAATGCAATTCTTTTCATCAAGAGTTAAGTGTATTTATGTACCTACCTCAAGATGAATGAGAGCAACTAATTTAAACTTGTCCTTATATAGATGGCACTCTTTTGATAAGCATATGTTACATAAGTCAAATAATTTCTCTCACATATTTTGATAAAAAATGAATCTCGAAGATACCACTTACGTGGGAGATATCAAAATATATACTGAGATAGACCGAATGGGACATTAGTTTTGTTCCATAAGCTTTACTCTAAAGCGGGATCTTACATGTGTAACAAACAATATTGCTCTCCTTTAGAGGATAAAATGATAAATGAGATTACTTCCTTATGCTTCGTTAATTAGAAGCCTTACGAAAGTTCAAGTCTATACTCGTTTAGATATTGCTCACATTGATGAACATTAGATCACTCTAGATTATTGTGAAGCATCTTACGATATCTTTTAGAAACGAGAACGACTGTAAGACGAAGTGAGAACTCAAACAGGTTAATTACTTTTCCTTTGAATGTCAATTTCGGGGTATATCCTTACGTCAGCATATATAATTGTCTCATGGAGAAGTCATAAGAAACTGATAAAACAACATAAGTTATATTGACATAATATGTTGTTAATTAACAACGCAATTGTCACTAAATGTTGTTGAAATTTTATCAGTGGACTCATAAACTTATTAACTCCATATAAATACTATATTGAAGACTTACTGTGAAAAGTCAGCTACCTTATTTCCTCGAACAGTAACAGTTCGAGAGGTGCTGCATTAAACTTCGATACAAAATTATTGTTCGTTTATGAACAAGAAGAGGAACCTAAATACTTGTATCGAATACATTTACATTCATGATATGCTTGCGGATCCGATAACTAAGGTCTACACCCAAAGTCTTTTTAAGAGCTCATAATAAAGACGGGTTTTACTAAAGGCCTTACATAATAGCATATCGTACATATGAATGATTAGTTATTATTTTTTCCTCAATTACACAATTTTGTTTATCTATAAATACGTATGTGCACCTGATGACGTATAGACAAGAATTATACAAATTAATTTCAAAGGGCTTACCTCAGTCATTTTGGTCTTAAATTTACGTATGTTTTGATTTGGGGTTGTAACATGATTAATGGGGGTCTTGAGTTGACAATAACTTAATGACTGTATTTTTCTGTTGCAATTTCAATTTGAAACATTGATTAATGTTTTAACTTGGCCAAACTTACTTATACTTATCACAAATGATCACTCGACCAAGTGGGAGAATGTTAGAAATAACCCGTTGATGTAGCCTTACGGATCATTTGGTAACATTACCAATATGACATAACTAGTCCCCGACAATTACTTGATGGTAGTAATTGTAAATATTAATTAGTTCAAGGGGCAATTATGATTTCCCTTTAGGTACCATTAATAGAGAATACATAGAGTTTTTATAACGGATCACTATTCATGACCATTATTCATTGATCCATTATATATAGATGATAAGTGGTGATCAAAAACTCTTGTAGAACACCAATACAAAATTCTCTAGTGTGATCGATCAACACAAGGTACCATAATGGGAATCATGGCTTCATCTTTATTCTCAAAGATAATCCTCCCTACAAGTAAGTATCTCTATCTTGGTATTTATATTTAGATTATGATTGAATAAACATGATTAGGGTTCTACGTTTTTAACCCATGTTTATAGATATAATCAACAGGTCATTCATGGTGGATCACATAATAATTTGCAATACCATAAAATAACATCAAGTGACATAACATGAAATTTTATTTACGAGGCAAAATTTTGGTTGGATTATAAATGAGTTGGGTAAAGGAACATAAATAGATGGATTTCATGACAATTTTTTTGAAAACATTTTTTTTGAAAAAATTCCAACTCTTAAAAAATGGTGGTGGCATAACCGTAATTAATTCGAACCTCTATTGATGTACATACTAATCAATCAATTGAATCTTGGGAATCAGATTGATCAATCAATTGGAGTTTTTTTTTTTTAACGGCAAACAACACTTTATATATATATATATATAGAGCCAGCAAGAGACTGGAAAAACTACAACCGAAACAAAGGAAACAAAAACCGAACAAACATTACAAAAGATTGGCTACATTAAAATTTTTCCAATCCTCCCACGAAGGAGCCTTCAGTCTTGCTCGGTTGGAATCCAAAAGAAAGCGTCCTCTTTAATCAGGTCCACCGTTTTGCTTATAGGGATAAAAGTGTCTTCAAACGTTTTTGTGTTTCTAGCACCCCAAATTCTCCAAACCGTCGCCAAACTAACCGCATGGACAATACGTTTCCACACTTTGCTCCCCGGGCACTCCTTTATCACATCAAAGAGGTCCATAAGTTTGTTGCAGCCGGCCGGGAATCTAATCCGCATCCAAGCTAGCATGTTCCACCAAATGCATTTGGCCCACAAGCAATTAAGAAAAATATGATCAGGGGTCTCAACCTCTAACCCACACCGAGGACACAAGGTGTCCAGTAACGGCACTCCCCGGTGAACCAGACCGTCTTTCGACGCTATGTACCCCCGAATGGCTCTCCACGCAAGATAATTACACTTCGGCGACGCCCAATAATTCCAAAAGAAATCTATGTTCTCATTCGCCTCCACCCCCTCCGAAACGGCATTCAGGATATCAACGCGGACCTGTTTGGTTGAGAACGGATCACCGGCCTCAGAGCTCCATCTCCACTCATCTAAAGAATCATGAAAGGTAACCTGCCCCAATAGCCTCATAAGATCGCCGATCTGCAACCACTCCGTGACAGAAATCGGGTCCCTAATCCAATCCCAACTCCATTGCAAATTATCTACTACCTGAATCACATTCGCCTTAACGGAAATATCTTTAAACTTAGCTAAACTGTAAATATCCGAAAAAACTTCTTTAAGAGGACGAGCCAAAAGCCAGGATTCTTTCCAGAATTTTATATTAGCCCCATCGCCAAGATTGGCAACCAGCTTTTCATCCATCTTAATACCGAGCTTCATAAGATCCGCATCCGTTTTGCCTATGTCTTTCCAGACTCCCGGAATACTTTTGTTACATGGAATAAGCTTATCATCTTTCTTTGTCTTATGAATAGCCATGACAACCCTAGCCCAAAGATGATTAGGATCCTTCTTAAACCGCCACCACCATTTGGTTAACATGGCTAGATTAAAATCCTTTACCCCCCCCCCCCCAATCCCAAACCTCCGTTTTGCTTAGATTGCACCAGGAAAGCCCATCTAACCCATCTAATTTTGTAGCCCGAACCGGTTTTTCCCCAAATAAAGTCCCTATGAATCTTTTCAAGTTTGTTTATAATAACCTTTGGAGCAGAAAAGAGTGAAAGAAAATAAGAGGAGAGACTCCCCAACACGGCCTTGGCTAACGTCATCATTCCCGCAAATGACAGATGTCTAGCTTTCCAATTGTCACACCCCAACCGATGACGGAAACATCGGGGCGCGGCACTGAGCGAAACAGATTGTCCAGGAGAAATCCATAACAACTAAAATTACCGGATATTTATCATTATGTCCCATACCATAATATATCAAATAAAACTAGCTATTACAGACATTGTTTTCTCAAAGACAGATCAAATGTTTCGACAACTCAGATTTTATTTAATTTGTTTCTAGACTCTATCCTAGCTCGATTCCAGCAGATAACAAGCAAACATCCTAAGCACCTATCACATACGTTAAAATAGAGTCAATACATATAGTGTAAAGGTGAGCATATAAGTTTAATAGTAATAGTAGAGTTCGAAAGCGTTTACGCATAACCAGCATGTAACATGTATAATGTGAAGCTAGTAGGTTATCGACAATGAAATATGCACAGACAAGACTGCGAGTTGTAGAATGTGCAACACATATCACCACTGCGACACGTGAAGAGGTAACCTTAACAACCCCTGTCCACGACAGGTGCTGAGTCCAAACTATAGTACTATCGTTGCTAAGGCGTCAGGCAACAATCACTGTGTTAACATAACATACAAGCATTCATCGAGTAACACGTAACATGCAATAACGGTCAGCGTATAAATAGTGTTTGCGTTGGGTGATTGATGTGATTTAGAATAAGTAACGTATGTAACACCCAAAAGTGCGTAAAGCAAAAAGGGATCGAGTATACTCACAGCGATGGAAGTTAATGGATTAAAGGGAGCGCTAGAGTGATTAGCCTGAACAGTTAGCGATAGCATGATCGGCGCGCTAAACGATAAAAATACTAAGTGTCGGATGGTAATCCGATCGGATGGCAATCCGATCGGATGGTCATTCGATCGGATGTTAATCCGTTCGGATGGTCATCCGATCGGATGGCCATTCGGCCGGGTTGACATTCTTTTGAGAAGGATGTGTTTGTGTATGATGGCTTTGAAGTTTTCGTTGTAGCATTTTGAAAATAGAGAAGTATCTCTACCCTTCAGGTCGATCGATCGAACGGTCGTTCGATCGGATAGCGATCCGATTGGCATGATACTTAGTGAGAACAAGTTCACAGCAGGATGGTCACTCGATCGGATAGCAATCTGATCGGATGACAATCCGTTAGAACTGATGGCCTTTGAAAATTATGAAAATGTTTAAGTGTCGAAGTTCCAAATGTCAACTGATCGGATGGTCGTTCGATCGGATGGCAATCCGATCGGACATCAATCCGTTCGACGTTCAGATCTTTTGGAAACTTGAAAATGGTTAAGTGTGGAACCAAGTGCAATCCGATCGGACTGCAGTTCGATTGGATGGCAATCCGATAGGACGGCAATCCGTCCCAACGAATCTGATCGTCTTGACTTGATTATTTGAAAGTTTTGCGGTTTATTCGAGATGGTATGATAACGTACTAAACAACGGAACCTCGTCAAGTCCCAGGTCACCCGATCGAACAAGAATCACCCTAATCCGAACAGTTGACTGTTCTTTGACGGTTGTTCATGTTTACTCTGAAATCGGTTGTCTCCTTGATAAAAATCAGATCTCAACCGATACTTCACTAAGAAATGAGTAGAAGATCAGAATGAGCTCCGATTCTATCGGTTTTGAGTGTATTGAATGTAAAAGAGTTGAAAGAAAGTTAGAACCCATCTTTCAATCATTTTAACCTTGAAAATGTTTAGATCTAGGTGAAAATAGTGTGGTAATCTTGTAGATCTGAGTTGTTCTTGGTGGAAAGATGCCAAAACTTGAAGTTCATAAGAACTCCATGATGACATCACCCTAGAACACCTCAAATCCGTTGATTTCACGGTTAAAAGTTAAGATTCAAAGGTGAAAATGATGAAGAAGTGCGTGTAGATCATAGAAGTACAAGATTTGAGTTGAAAACTTACAAGAATCGCGATAAATCGAGATAAAGAAGGCCTTGAGCGTGCTGGTCGAGTGAGAGAGAGTTGTCACATCACAAGTGATGTGACAGGGGGGTATTTATAGGTTGCCAAAAAGGGAAAGTGGGTGCAAGTGTCGGATAGCTCACCGATCGGATGGCAATCCGATCGGACGGCCATCCGATCGGACGACCATTCGATCGAAGTGGTCCGACGGGTTGAGTTTCGGCGTTTCGTTTTGCGTGTTGAGCGTTGCGATGCGTTTCGAGTGAGCGATGCGATAGTATTACCCAAAATAACCTAACTACTATATCTAACATACAATCACTATAAATAGCTTGCGTTTAGCGTTTGCGATTAGATTGCGTTGCGATAGAATTGCGATTGCGATTAAACACCTCAACATAAACATAACATGCACAAGTAACACATAATGGCACACACACGTAAAACAATATCCAGAACACATAATTCGAGTTGCGAATGCGATAGCGATGCGATTAGCGATAAGTCGATTAGCGATTAAACATGCGATTAAACCTCGATTATTAATAGATACTCCACATAATACAACTAAAGCAAATAAATAATAGAATTCGATTACAAGTCAAGAGGCACAACCAGTAGTTAAGCAAGGAGTGACAGATCGCAATTAGCAATCTTTTCTTCCTTTGACTTTGACTTTTCAAAAAGTGGGTTGTTACACCAATTAGAGAGTTTCAAGTTGAACCTATCAACAATAGGCTGCCAAAACCGAGCTCTCTTCATATTGACTCCGATAGGAATACCCAAGTACGTGAAAGGAAATGTCCTGGCGTCACAATTAAGAAAACGAGCCAACCAAGACACTTCATCGTCGTCCACCCCCACACCATAGAACTTACACTTACGAAGGTTAACTTTTAGGCCTGTAACGAGGAATAACCACCTCAAAAGACGTTTCAGACACACCACATTTTGCTCCGACCACTCCCCTAAAAACAAGACATCGTCTGCATAGCAAAGATGAGAGATGATAGGACCATCGTTCGGGAGTTGAAAACCCTTGAAAAGATCGTAAGATATGGCTCTTTTAATAAACAAAGTAACAACTTCCATATCAATTATGAACAGAAAAGGCGAGAGAGGATCTCCTTGTCTCAAGCCCCGCTTGAACTTGAATTCTTTCGTCGGGGACCCATGATAAGAACCGAGCCCATCCTAGACGCCAAGCATCCCTTGATCCACAAAATCCAATGTTCGGGGAAATTCATACCCTCCATAATATGGAAAAGAAATTTCCAATTGATGGAGTCGTACGCCTTTTCAAAGTCCACCTTGAAAATCAATAACTTAGATTTCCTTTTTTTCGCCCAAGCCACCGTTTCGCTAACAATCAACGGGCTGTCTAAAATATTTATTCCTCCCACAAACGCAGATTGTGTCGTTGAAATCACATCTTCAATAACAATTTTCAGCCGGTTTGCAAGCACTTTTGCTATTATTTTATAAATAGATCCCACCAATGAAATAGGCCGAAAATTAGATAATACCTGGGGTCATTTATTTTTGGAATCAGGGCAACGAAAGAGAGATTACAACCAGCACTGATAATCCCACTGGTATGGAATTCCCTCATTACAGCCATAATAAAGGGTTTCAGATTAACCCAAAAAACCTTAAAAAACTTCATAGTGAAACCATCCGGTCCCGGAGCCTTACCGCCATCACAGCCTATAATCGCGTCTTTGACTTCTTTTTCGGAAAAAGGAGAGCAAAGGATATCTTCGTGATGATCAGCTAATCTCGGCAGTCCATCGAACGAGAACTTCGGCCTGCGTCTGATAGGCTCAGATAACTGTTTTTTGAACCAATTCCACACTTCATTTTTCAGCTCAATAGGGTCAGAAACCCAAGTGTCATGAAACCTCAGACCATTTATCCTATTCTGTGCGATGTTCACTTTAATCATCTTGTGAAAAAATGAAGAATTCTCATCACCGAACCAGATCCAATTAACACAGGATTTTTGATGAAGATTTTTCGCTTTTATCGCCTCCACTTTTTTAAGCTTCCCCATTAAATCTATTCTGATGCTTTTTTCGGACAGGGATAAAGGCACCGACTCCGCTTTTTTCTCTAAATCTTCAATTTTTGCTTGTAGCTCCAGCGATTCTTTTCTCTCGGCATCATTAACCGACTTTCTCCACGTTTTAATATCTAATTTAATTTTCCTCAGCAGATTAGCTAACAAAACATCAGTTCTGTCTCCGCCAATAGGATTCCCCAAATTACTAACCACAATCTCCTCCAACCTTTGATCACCAACCCAAGAGTTAAAAAACTTGAAAGGGATGGGACCAAAGTCAGAAGAGCAACAAGAGAGGACTAAAGGGCAGTGATTAGAGAGCCCTTTCTTTTGCACCTCCAGTTTAGCAAGGGGCCAATAAGACATGAAATCAGCGCACACCAGAAACCTAGCAATTTTGCTCTTTTTGACCTCAAAATTATCGGAAATAAAAGTGAAGTTACCTCCCACCATAGGGTATTCTAAGAGGCCAGATCTGGATACAAACCCGTTGAAAGCATCAGCCGCACCACGATCAAACCGGGAGTTGACCCGCTCTTCTTCAATGCGAACCTCATTGAAGTCTCCAAAGATAACCCACAGCCCGGAGAAATGGGTTTTTAACTCAGAATGAAAACCCCAACTTGTGTTACAGAGGATTATGTCGTTTTTTTGTGAACTGGTTTTGTTTGCAAAAAAATTAACTAAAAAGGTATACAAAAAAATTATTCAAAAAATAAGAAATAATTAAGTAAAAAGGTATACAAAAAAATTATTCAAAAAATATACTAAAATTAGAAACAAATAGATAATTAAGTAAACTTAGAAGACAATAAATAATTAACCAAATGAAATAGAGAGTTATCTCATGGAGTCATGGAGGGACAAAAAAAAGGCTTGGTGAGTGGTTACTCTATTATTGGTCGTGTAACAAAAAAACCGGTTTGGATTTCCAAACCAGTTCTTAACCTGGCCCAGTACCATATCAAAACCGGTGCCAACACGACCCAACTTGCACGTTTGTATACCGGTTGGATAATTCATTAGCGAAATCGGTTTGGACTGGAATTGGTTTCAACCCAACCCCAATCGCTTTAGATAGAGTCCAGTTATTTTCCTATAAAACCGGTTTATGACCAGAACTGGTTTGGCCTCAAACAGATTTTGACCAATCCGAACTGGTTTATGACCTGAACAAGTTTGGCAAAATGAACTAAAGGATGCACCTCTAACAATACTGGTTCTATTTTCATTTTGCAGCCCATAAACACCTCACATGTGATGTACCAGCCAGTGGCTTCGGGGGACTGGGCGTGTAAAGGAACATACAAAACAGCTTCTAGAAAGAATCGAACACGGAACCAGCCAATACTCCGACCAACCGCCGCTAGGGGTGTTCATAAACAACCAAAACTGCCCAAACTAAAGAAAGTCGGCTGATTGAAATGTACATGATTCGGTTCACATAACGGTTTGACAGTTTACGGTTCGGTTTACAGTTTCGGTTTACAGTTTGAGACTTGAAACCTGACGTTTAACATTTATTAACTTTTCTTTCATTTTAAGGATACAAATTATGTATAGATATTATATTGATGAACAATCCTTGTATTTTTTAAATTTTCATACGAATAATGCTTTTGAAAAAATATATATATATTGGTTAAAATCATCAAAGCATGAAAATCGACCGGTTCGGCCAACCCAACTTTTTCGTCAAACCGACTGAACGAGACCGTCACCACCCCCTCCACCTGTTGCCACTAGCCGCCATTTAAAATATAGAGGGATGAGAGCCTATTTGGATACTTATATTTTTCTAAAATGACTCATTTTAACCTAAGTCCATTTTGGTCAGACCCCGTTTTGACCCAAACTCATTTTATTCATAACTCGTGTCAACCCGGACCCATTTTGACTCGTTACCCAACTCGCCCAATTTGCCAGGTTGGTTATATATGATATGTTGATGTCTAAATATCTATACTATTAAAATGGGGTTGTTTCGTGGAAGGTAGGAAGATTTAGAGGCCAGGAATGAAGAACAAAGTGATGCTCAGAAGTAAGAAATAGTAATGAGACAAGAGTCAGAAACGAAATCAGGGTATACCAAGGCAACAAAAGTAGATGCATTTAAAGGTAGGAAGTGGAGCAGTTTCGCTAAATCGAGTTGTTGATAATAAAACTCACATATTAATAAAACTTAAAGATATTTGTTTTAGCCTTGAAACTTATGAAGCACAAATTATGTTCATATATAACTGGTATAAATTTATTTTCAGAATAATGGTTTTAATTAGAATATTATACATGTAAGAAATGACAGGCCAAATGATGTACTTAACTATATTAAAAACTTTCTTATTAAATGCTTATACCACATACAATTTATTGCTAACCATCTCTGTGATATTGCTTTAGCCGAAATAACTTTTACAAAGTTAAAATAAAGCATAACACTGATCAAACAAATTGACTATTTTACAAAATAAATAATAATGTTGTATTAAATTTTGAAATAAAAACTAATAAAAATAAACTTGAAACAAGAAATAAAATATTAATGTGTAAACTATTTTAATAGAAAAGGCCTCACTTTCAAAGTTTGTATTGCTTCAGCAGATTTTTTTTTAGAGTAAACTGTCATTTTGGTCCCTCAGGTTTGGTCACTTTTGCCACTTTAGTCCAAAACTCAAACATTTTGCATCTGGATCCCTGTGGTTTCAGTTTTATTGTCATTTTGGTCCAAAAATGAAATTAGGTCATATTTGTCTTATAAAATCCTGTAATTTTTTCATTTTCCTCAGGGGCAAATCAGGTCATACTTGTCTTATAAAATATGGTATTTATTTATAAAAAAGAAATGATCATTTTGCCCCTGCGAAAAAGGACAAAATAGCAGGATTTTATAAGAAAAATATGACCTAATTTCATTTTTGGACCAAAATGGCAATAAAACTGAAACCACAGGGACCCAGATGCAAAAATTTTGAGTTTTGGACTAAAGTGGTAAAAGTGAGCAAACCACAGGGACCAAAATGGCAGTTTACTCTTTTTTTTATTACAAAACTATAGTTAGAGTACAACAAAGGTTAAACAAATTAACTATTTAAAAAAGTATTATTAGTCTAAAGTCTAAACTATCTCTAAAAATTTAATTGGAAAATTTGAATTAAAAGAGCTAAAAAGTTACACTTGAAATAAGAAGGAATATAGTAATACCAATACTTTTAATTAATAAATAAAAGAGGCCTTTTTTAAAGTTTGTTTTAGGCTCCTAAAGATTTTGAACCGCCGCTGTAAATATGAGGTAATCAGCTAAGTTACAACTGCCAAATTTTAAATTTCTCTATGTAATATGAACAAGTAGCAAATTTTGAGCTTCAGATGACTCCTAGATACAATGAACAAGTAATGAATGAAAGCACCTAGCTTTACCTAGAAAAAACAGTAAATGATTTTTTTGGATTTTACGCAATCTTACATGATCTATGATCGGTTGAGCTGTAGAACCTAACTGCCATTGGTGGTTAGTCATAACTGTCTCTGCTTCTTCTAAATTGTTTCTTCTGAGACAGGACCTTCTTGTTCTGCAGCCTTTTATGCTCCGCTGCAGCAGCTCTGTATAACACAATTGAAAATTAATAATTAAAAAAATCGGTTTTGAAGATGTTTGCAATATAGCGAAAAACAGAGAATGACATACGGAAAAAGACTTACATTTTAGTAATTTTCTTTACTTGTTCTTCTGATGGAGGAGGTGGGACGTATGAAGCAGCATCAATAATAGCCTAAATGCATTTATTCCATTAGAATCAATCAAAATATCTATAAAGACAAATCAATACTGTTAGAATATATTAGGGACAGGCCCATTAATTCAGCTTATTAAAGTTTCCTAGTTCTGTCTTAAAATATAATGGTGTTCGGCTCATTAGTTCTGCTCATTAGGGTTAAGGCTCTTGGCTCGCTGTCATAGAACCCTCTTTGTCTATATATAGTTGTACAGCGTATCATACAAAATATATCTTTTTTCCTAATGGCGAAAATAAATTAGGGCGGCAAACAAACCGAAATGTTAAGGAAATATATGTGTTCATCAACTGTTCATGAACACTTACTGAACGAGATTTTATGTTCGTTTTCGTTCGTTAAGGAAATGAACGTGTTCGTTTGTTAATTTTAGGTAACGAACGTTCCTGAACACAAATGGACACAGACTAATGTCATGAACACAAATAAGAGTTCATGAACACAATATATATTATATTTATTAAATATTTTATTTGTCGGAATTTTGAAGTATTTAAATAAAATATCAAAATTGAAAACACTAATGAGCTATCGAACATAAAAGAACACGTTCACGAACATAAATGAACGAACGCGGCCTCTGTTCATGTTCGTTCATTTAACTAAACGAACGGATATTAAGGTTCGTTCATTTAACTAAACGAACGGAATTTCTTGTTCGTGTTCGTTCATTTATTAAACGAAAGAACACAAACGAACTTCCCGCCAAACGGTTCACGAACTGCCCGCTGAACATTCAGTTCGTTTGCAGCCCTAGGGGAAATGGTAAAGAGATAAGGAAAAAGAATGGTTGGTATTGTCCTACTACATCTTGTAACAAGGTTTATGATATTATCAATACCTGTAGTTTCTCCAAGGCATCCTCAATGTTACCTCTGAAAAGTTATTTAAGGGTGTAAGATACGGTTTTGAAAACATAGTAATGAAAATATAAAAGTGAATGGACAGTGGATAGAATTTAACTTCTGTGTTCTGGTCTTTGTGGAGGAAATCACGAGCTCGCCATCTTTGTTGATTCTGTTCTTTTCCTGATTAAAGAACAAAGATTGTCTAAAAATGTGGATTTTATTATGAAAACAAATATATTTACATGTTATGATGTTAATGATAGTTTAAACATAGAATGATTACGGTAGTAGTGAACTAAACTCACCATCTGTAGAATTTTCTCTCTAATCCTGTCACTTAACCAATAGGCTTCCTTAACATTAAACCGCATATCAACCTTGGTGTTTACTACAAACAAAATGAACAAGGTAAATCTTGGTACAAGAACAATAACAAATTTCTCAGGTGTGGAAGAATTGAAATTATATCAAACCTTTGTTGACATTTTGACCTCCGGGTCCACCACTCCTCGCGAAACTCACGGTAACATGATCTAAATCACAAAATGAAACTCCTTGAGGAAATAGTTGAGCAAAAAACAGTAACATAAACATTTTCAAGCAATCCACTTGCCTCATTTTACTCTACATCTAACCGAACACTTTGTCCGTTCCACGAAACCAACCAATGTATGCTTTGTTTAAGTTCGAAAACTAAAACCACGAAACACTGATAAAGACGCATAAAGCTTCTAATTACATTATGCAGATAAAAAAGCTTTTCTTTCTTCTGTATTTAACAGCCAGCCACACATATCAATATTAAATCAAAATATCAATGTTGACTATGTTGTTACTTTAAAGGTTCAGTATGCAACTTCATTCAGTGTAAGAAACCCTATCAATCTCAAATCACTTCATGTATCAAACAACAAAACTCTATACAAAAGAACAACATATTTCCATTCACAAAACCTAAAAATATTAACCTTCTGATATACATCTCATGTATCCATACTAAAACTAGGGCACTGTATTTCAAATTGACAAATTCACACCCCTTTCACATAACACTTAAATACTTAATCAAATTTACACAAATTAATCTAATGAACATAAACAACACATATAACAAACACTAAATGAATAAAATTACAAAATCAATCAAACATATTAAACAATAGCAAGCTTTACCTAGAGTAATCTTCGGAACAGGTTCATCACCACCAGCAGCTCTCTCCATGGCTTCATGCAACTGCTGCTGCACCTGAGACATCCGCGCCGATGTCTTCTTATTGCCGGAATCAGGAGCCGCAGCGCAGTGGATCGGAGTGTAGCTTATTGGACGGGAAACAAGACGGAGCGGAGCCGGAAGGGACCACAGGAGCGAGCGACAGGTGCGACTAGAAGCCGATGGCCGGAATATCTCCCTGACGAGAACTATAGCGGTGGTTCTGATTGCCGCCATCAGTAAACCTAACTGTTTTTCAAATCGCAAATTAGACACGAAAGGGGGATTTTGTAAGCCACAGCCTAAGGTTTAGGGCATGTTTGGGTAAGCTTTTTGAAATGACTTATTGACTTATTGGCTTTTTGGAAAAGTCAGGATTTTGTGACTTATTGACTTATTGGCTTTTTCCCCTCACATACACCCTCTTTGCCAAACATCATTTTAGAGCTTATGACTTTTCAAAAAGCCAATAAGTCAATAAGTTGTTTCAAAAAGCTTACCCAAACATGCCCTTAGAAGATTGAGGCAACTATGTCGTGTGTTATGTAACTGATGGTGGCATATCGGTCTGTCAAGTGGCAGTCGGCGGTATGTTTTTTCGGAAAAACGTCCAAGTCAAACTCTGAAGTCAGCGTGGTCTGGTTAAGAACATAGTCTGGCCGGAGTGGGGCAACGTGGCTCTTCAATTTGGGGAGTGCGGTAGCCTAATACAAGAAATTCGGCGTTCCAGAAAAAAACTAAACCCAATGTCACATCACCGCCACATAAGAACTTGACGACCATTAACTAAATACCCGTTAATAATGTGTTGTGCCGTTACAGTAACCCCCAATGGGTGTTCCCTTAGTTGCCAATTGACGTGACACGTTTATGACCATGCTAGTTAACCCACAACACAGTCTTAAAACTAAGATTAAACTCTAATTTGTGTCTTGTGGTTCAGTGACGGGATTTAAGGTACGCAAATTGTAGTTATTAAAAAAATCTGAAGATTATAAGAATAAAAAAACTTGTACTTAGAAATTTGAAGAGTTAATTACATAAATGGGTTCTGTGGTTTATACCTAATTTCGCCTTTGGGTACTAATTTTTTTTTAACATGTTTAGGTTTCATGGTTTCAATTTTGTAACACCTTTGGGTACTAACACCAAAATTATTTAATTAATGACTAAAATACCCTTGTATTTTTTTAAGTTTATCAATGTAAAACATTTGGGTACTAACACCTAATTTTATTTAAGTTTAAATCAATTTTACAAAATCTATTTATTTTCATCTTTTTATTATATCTCTTAATTAACATAAAATCTATTTTTTTTTCATATTTTTATTAAATTTCTTATTTAACATAAAATCTACTTGTTACACCAGTATTTTTTTAAATAGATTTTTAAATAAAATCTACTAGCTATATAGTTTTATGTAAATTAATTTTCTTACTCATTTTAAATAATGTAAACCTTGCTCGTTTTCAATTTTGGATAGAAATGATTGATAATAATAAATAACTTTCATGTAAAAAAAATTAAACCTTTTTTTAACTCGTTTTTTTGTTCATTTACAATTTACTATTTTAGAAAGATATTTAATTTACATAAAACTATATAGCTAGGTATTTTAGATAAAACTATATAGCTAGGTATTTTAGATAAAACTAAAAAAAATTAACTTTTTTTAACTAGTTTTTTTGTAAAAAAGATATTTAATTTACATAAAACTATATAGCTAGTAGATTTTACTGGTGCAACTAGTAGATTTTATGTAAATTAAATATCTTTCTAAAATAGTACAATGTAAATGAACAAAAAAACGAGTTAAAAAATGGCTTAAATTTTTTTTACATGAAAGATATTTATTATTATTATCAATTGAAAACGAGTAAGGTTTACATTATTTAAAACGAGTAAGAAATTTAATTTACACAAAACTATATAGCTAGTAGATTTTATTTAAAAATCTATTTAAAAAAAATACTGGTGTAACAAGTAGATTTTATGTTAAATAATAAATTTAATTTAAATATGAAAAAAATAGACTTTATGTTAATTAAGAGATATAATAAAAAGATGAAAATAAAAAAAAAATAGATTTTTTAAAATTGATTTAAACTTAAATAAAATTAGTTGTTAGTACCCAAATATGTTACATTGATAAACTTAAAAAAAAAGCAAGGATATTTTAGTCATTAATTAACTAATTTTGGTGTTAGTACCCAAAGGTGTTACAAAATTGAAACCATAAAACCTAAACCTGTTAAAAAAAAAGTTAGTACCCAAAGGCGAAACTAGATATAAACCAGAGGACCAATTTGTATAATTAACTCAAATTTGAATAAACACGTTCAACAAAGAACACAAGCACACGATTAGATAATAGTCATGAATAGTTTGCTCGATTCTTGATATCAAAGTTTATCGAAACAGTAATGAACAATTTGCCCGACTCGAATCAAAAGGTCTTCCTCGAGCTTTTACTTTAATGGTTTTTCCATAACTTAAAAGTGATTTTAAGTTTTATTATATGAACATATAAATTATGAATTTTACTAATCAAAGTGACATCATGATTGGCGAGAAACGAGCTAGTTCTTCGTAAGGTATATCAATGTGGAAGAGATTAGTTCGCTTCTGTATCTTTGGATTAAACATAGATTCAAGTTTGGTAAGCTTTAATTTCCCTGTAAGTTCCAAGATTTAATGCTACCCGCTAAATATACATAGGTTGATTGATGTAAAATATTAACTGTAACCAAACAGGAAACACACATGGAGTAGGTCAGAAACATGATCAATACAAGGTTCAAACACATATCTATGTAATATACTAATATCATATTTCATAACCAGTCTTTAGGTCTGTCATCCTGCATATCTAATATTCGGTCTAATATATCAACCCGAAACAACAACCTAACATTTTAAGCTTACTAATGCCTCCTAACTTTTGATGATTGACCATTCTCAGCTGCACCCAGTCTTCTTCTCCCACCTGCATGCGCGTTTTCAGTCGAAGGCAGTGCCCAACCACCAGACCCTTCAACCGTAAAAAGTAAAAGTACTTCAAAAACAATTTAAAGCCAAATAAAGGTCTGAATATGTTATGATATAAGTTTGGTTATACCACCATCATTGGGTGCACCGGTCCAGCCAGGCAGATACTTTCTAGCTTTTCCTTTCCAAGCCTCTTCAAAGCCAGTAAGCTCATCTGATTAACATATTGTAAAGTTAATCTGTTAATAACCCTTTATTAATCACCTTATAAAATGCATGACAATATACAAATACGCATACCTTCGTTTATGTTATGCAACGTTTGCATTGTATCCACCTGCCCGTCTGATTTGAGATGCCTTGAAAGAGTGTGACCCTATCATACAAAATGTTTATTTCATTAAAGTGGTGTATACAAAAGATATTAACTTTTGGGTTATGCTATTAAATCATAAGCAAGTAACAATTAAATACCTTATCGTGGATTCCCCTTGATATCCTATGAGCTGCCTGACCCGTTGTCGAATCAGCTTCTTTATGTTCTTCAAATCTCAGCTGAAACGCCCATATTAAACACCATTAAAATAACAAAAAAACATACATATTCTTAAGAGTAAATTGTCATTTTAGTCCCTGAGGTTTGGTCCAAATTGCCATTTTAGTCCAAATAGTTTTTTTTTCTCCTCTAGGTCCCTGACTTTTCCATTTTCTTGCCATTTTGATCACATTGCCTAACTCAGTCTAAAAATCTGGTTATAACCAGAGGTATTTTTGGCATAACTGTTGTGTAGTGATAACCAGGGGTAGTTTACAACATAATTTATAAATCGCATAATAATTTAATGCCAAAAATACCCCTGATTATAACCTGGATTTAGACTAAGTTAGGCAATGTGATCAAAATGACAAGAAAAAGGAAAAGTCAGGGACCCAGAGGAGAAAAAAAAACTATTTGGACTAAAATGGCAATTTGGACAAAAACTCAGGGACTAAAATGGCAATTTACTCTATTCTTAATAAAAAGTTTACAGTTACTTACACCGTCACTGTCAGCCCTACTAGTAGTAGATGAAGTATAATATGCTCCATTAGAACCCCCATATGTAACAGTAGAGCTCTGAAATGTGAAGCTACGAGCTTGTGGGTGTGGGTGCGTATCATGCATGAGACTGTGTTGGTTCCCATACTGTGTCTGATTCAGCTCTCTTCCTGCAAAAGAATAAAAAATTGCATTCAATTGCATTAATATCGACCACACAATTCCTATTTCAAATAAAATAAAATAAACTATAACTTCAGTTTTAATATATGGCCGCTTAGAATAAGTTTGTCTTGCAGGCCTACCATACATAGGAGCAGTGGCAAAGCTTGAGACTCCCGACGGGGGTCGAAAACGTATATACCCCAAAATTTCTATAGAACTAGGGGTTCGAAAACGTATATACACAAAATTTCTATACGAAAGCTACATACATAACACTCCTGAGCGAAAAGTTCGGGGTCCCCCCCCCCCCCCCCCCCCGGGCCCCTTCTAACCTACGCCCCTGCAAATGAGTATTATCTATCTTACCGTGCCCAGCTTCTGGTTCATCTTTTTCATCATCAGAGTTAAGTTCTTCAATAATCAGGCCTCTTGAACTATTTGGCATGGATTGCCTGTGCTCATGAGTTATAGGCAGACGTGTATCCATGAAAGGACTTCCATTTGGACCAAACAAGCTCGATCCAAAAGGACTTCCATTTGGACCAAATAAGCTCGATTCAAACGGACTTGCACCCATGAATGGACCCCCAGCATGGCCAAATGGACTTGGCTGCAACATTCCACCCAGCGGGTTCGTGAAAAAAGGGTCATCAAATGGGTCCCTTTCTCCAAATAGACTCGGCATACCGCTAAAACCAGCGAAAGGGTCACGGGATCCAAAGAAAGGATCGCCTCTTCCTCTTCCACCTTGCATTTCTTCAAAAAATTCTACCCGAAAGACGAAACATGTTAAAAAATTTCAGAATAGTTATCGATACCCATCCCGTTTCCCAATAACAATATTTTTCCAAATTCTCATCAAACGATACAATATCAACGAAAGTAAAGTATATAGCGCATAATTGCTCGTCTTACTATCTATTATAAAAAGATCATCATCATCATCATTCATCATCATCATACTCGGTAAATCCCACCAATAGCAAAGCTAAGGTAGGGTCTGAGGAGGGTAAGGGTAAGATGTAGACAGCCTTACCTCTACCCCGTAGGAATAGAGAGGCTGCTTCAGTGAGACCCTCGGCTCGATTGTAGTTTTGCATCAAGCCTTAGACATAAGGCACATAACGCTCAGCAATTGAGACAATTAAAACACAAAAAATTACAACAAAAACAATTATGTAAATCATTAATAAGCATAACATCCGTCCCTGAATGCTTATCAATTCGACACGCAACAGACATAATCGGTTATACAAAAACTAAACAAGTTTAGCTGTAAGAACCGACGTCCAAATAACGTTTAAAACCCTAGGTAAATGATCAGACGATTCATTCCATTTGAATAATAAGGAGGTGCACCAAAATTTAACGATTATCAATAAAGCGCAACGTAATCGATTGTTGAAAAACAATAATCCACAATTTTCGTCTACGAATTCGATAAAACAACCTTTCTCTCCTAAACTCGATCATCATAATTCATAACCTAGAAAATAACAAGCGAAACTATCAAATTGATAACAATTAACAAGCAGATACGAAAGGATTGTTACCTGCGAGTGAATTCAAAACCGAAATTCAGTGATCGTTATGAGAGAGATGAATGGTTGACGGTTGTTGCAGGTGATGGGATTCGGATAAAATTGAGTTTGAGAATTGATACCAAAGAAAAGATGAAAGGCAACAAAAGTTATTGGTTTACGTGATGTTATCCGGATTGATTTGACCCGAAGTTTGTCACCTAATTCAAATCAATGGTATCATTCCAATCCAAATAGCCAGTAAACAAACCGAACGAACACGAACATCATTTAACTTTAACCGAACACGAACATATAATCGAACACAATTTTTAGTTAGTGTTCTTTCATTAAGAAATCGGGCATGTTCATGTTCGTTGAACAGTTCACGAACATAAAAAAATTAACTGAACATATTTGAATAAATATAAATTAACATGATTGAAGAAACAAGTCTAATATATTACATTTCATCCGAAAACACATCTAATAAGTGTTCATAGATATACTAATTAGTTATATTTATATAAGTAGTTAGTAAACCTAATCTTTTATCTTTTATATATATAATAAATAAAACTCATTGTGGGACAGGTGTCATGTTCCCGAGAGACATTTCCATTTCATTTTCCCGCTCATATTCAGACCCATTTATGTTGATCCACGCATTTAATGTACCCGACCCATTTAGATGCTTAATAACCCAATCTCCTAAATTGTCTACCTACTTTCTCCGATGCTTATCCTTTTCTTCCTCCCAAACTCTAATGGAGATGTCTTCTTGAATGACCAATACATTCTTCTATTGGAATCTCAAGTCAAAAAAAATATTTTGGCAGATTACTCAACATCTTTTGGTTAGTTTTGATCTATTTTTTTACTTTTTTTCTTTGCTAACTTAGCTTGAATCCAATGAATGTTAGGTTTGGTATTGATGATTATGTCCATCGATGTATGTGTTACGTCATTTTCGTTGCTTTGCTATTGATGATTATGAATTTTGATATCGATTGACTATTATGTTTTAACAATTTAATCGCAAACATTTGTGTTTCTGATATAAAAATTGCTATTCACATCTTTAATTTTTAGTTGCTTATTTTGTTATGTATGATTTACTCCTAGCTCCTTTGATATCTTTGATCATTAGGTTTTACAATTTGAGTGAATGAGAAATTTTACAACTTGACTTGCTGGTTAGAAGAGACTTCTGAACTGTGAAGGATCTAGATATCGGTTTTAAAGGGCTTTTTGGTATTTCAGTTGCTTGAAAATCGCCTTCAAATCATTAATTTGAAAGTTGATCAATCCATTTAAGTTACTAATTTATTCTATCATAACTACCTTCAACCAGAAAACAATATTATGGTACCAATGTTGATTGTTCGATTTCCATAATATTAGATTTGTTCCATTTCTTTAAATATATTTAATATATTTATCTTTATATGTATTTTTTTGTTGCACTTGTTGTGTTACCGTGTGGTTTTGTCAATCATCATTTCAACAATGGATTTCCAAACAATTCGATTATCATACGTACGAGCGTGGTATTGAAAATTGCCAAAACTGGGTGCCGTTACCGAAAATGTTCGGTATGGTACCAGTATTTGAAGTAAAAAATCGGTTTTTTATCAGTACTGTACTGAACCAAAAGTACCGGTACGGAAAAAGTAGGTACCGAAAATTTTTTTGGTGCCTAAACACAATCCCCATGGAGACGCCACAAGATTGAATACCCGATAAGATTGAAGATGCCACAATCTACCGTGAATACCTTTTTAATATCCGATCTCCTGTTGATTGATGAAACAACATTGAAGACACCCCAATATCGCTGATTGTGTGAGAATTTATGTCTCCATTCGAAGTGCTCTATACAAAAACACAAAGACACCCCAAGATCGCTGATTCTTTGTCATTTTTTATAAATTTATTATTACCGATCAAAATTGCATTTCTTAACCCGTGTTTCACACGGGTAGCTAACCTAGTATTTATATAAATATAACTTTTTATGTATTTATTAAAATTTAAACGAGCATAAACGAACGTTCACGAACATAAATGAACGAACATAAAAGAATGTTCACGAACACAAATGAACGAACACAAGGTGTGTTCATGTTCGTTCATTTAATTAAACGAACAATTTTTTTTTGTTCGTGTTCGTTCATTTATTAAATAAACGAACTTCCCGCCGAACAAGTTCATGAACGTTCGATTCGTTTACAGGCCTAATTCCAAACCTCAATCTATATACAAATAACCGTTGAACCCTAAGAGATTAAGGGACTTTGAACCGGTAAGTGTTGTTTGGCTAAAGCTTTGAATAACTATGCAAAATGACGTTTTTACCCATCTTAACTATCTTATGTTGAATGAAATGGTTAGCCGGTGGTGATGATGGTGGCGTTGGTTGTTGACAGTGTTGTTGGTGGATCGTGGTGCTTGGCGGTGAGGGGTGGGGATGGTGGTGGTGCTTGGCGGTGACGAGTGGGGGTGGTGTTTGGCGGTGACGGGTGGGAGTGGTGGTGGTGGTGGTGGTGTTTGCCATGGGTTGTGGTAGTGGTAATGGGTGGTTATGTTGGTGGTGACTGCAGCTTTTAGGGTTCTATCTCTTAACCATTCAGTATCATCTTATCACTTAATCATTAAGAGGTCAAATGAACCATTAAGATGTGTTATTTTTGTGAACCAAACACTCTTACCTCTTACTGATTCAGATGTAGTCTCCTGATGGTTGGATGTGTGTCTGTGGTCCCCACCATTCCAAACCAAACTGGTCCCCTAGAACAAACTGAACCAGCCAAGTTAATATCCTCCAACGCAGTGGTCCAGACTTCACGATGCAGATGCTCTAATTCGACCAAGATATCCGATTAAGGTTATGTGTAACAAAATAGCTAAACTAGTTTCGTAAAACTGTCACGTCATTGTCATATAGGAATTTATGCAATAACTATACAACCAACAAGTAGGTGTTGAAATAAGTAAAACATTTTTTTAAAGGAAAAAGAAATCAATGTGATTGGTTAGATTAGGGTGAGCCTCATCTCTCAAACCCATTCACGTCATCATTGAGTTGACGGAGAAGAGATTGGCGCCCTCCATTGACATGAAGGAGTGGTGTTTGGCACCCCTATGGTGCCAACTTAGCGAGTCACAACACACGTCCTAATTGTATTGCTATTCTTTAAAAAATATAAAAAAACATTACTTAATGGAAAAAAGTAAGTTGAAAAATCATATAAACGAAAATAGTTGGACAAAGTGAATCGAAGTATGAAGCAAATGAGAAAAAAAAATATTAGCTTATCTATTCTATGAAATAGATGTAACGTTTGTCAATAATTTACCTGCCACTTGTTTCTAATTTATTACTTTGTTATTTTAATGAAAATTACTATTTCATGTTAAAAATCATACTAATACGTTAGCTATAGATGGAATTATCCTGAGTAAAGTTATTAGTTGAAACAACATTATAACCAACTTTACATCATTAGTTTTATTGTATAATATGTTTATGTTAGATTTTTTTATTTTTTTATTTTCTATAAATTATGCATTAATTTCCGTTTATTATTTTTTATACATAACAATGGTTGATAATACTTTATTTAACCTAGATATAGTTGGGTTTATTAACTAAAAATTAGCGGTTCGTTGACTATTGGCAAAGACAAAGCCTTTATGAACACATAGGTTTAATAATTTTGGATTCAAGTCCTACAAACGACAAAAATAAAGAACTTTGTCATTCTAAAAAAAATAGCTTGAATCTACTTATGTCCAAGGTTGACGATTAACCAAATTAACTAAACCAACCTTTTAGTAAGGGAACAATTTATAACTAAACTTTTCGGGTATAGAAATCTAAAAAAAGAAAGTGTAATTTTACTTCATAACTGAATTGACCTATACTCACCTCATTAAACTCTAAAAGATGATCGAAATACAAAAACGTAAATTCTAATAGCATACGAATATCTATAATTGCAGTCAAATACGAATAGGGTGGTGGTCCACTGGCAAAGGCAAAACCTTTAAAAACCTAGGTTGGAAAGGGGAAGGTCCTGGGTTCAAGTCGCACAGACGACAGGGGATTAAAGAAATTAACCGTTCAAAAAAATCAAAAAGTCAAATGAATTAAATTGAGGTTTGTCATGCTCTATATTTGCCCTGGAGAATTGGGAAGACGAATAAATCATCATCATCATAAGCTACTTAGATTTGACATTGAGTGATGCTACTAGCTCTTTCATCATCGATATTTATTGGTATGGCATATGATTCAGGTGATAACACAAGCTTCACATTTAATCTCAAGTGATGTTACAAATTTTACTAGATTCGTATCATGTTAGACAAGCAAACATTAATTTAACAAAATAAGTATACGACAAGAGTAAGCAAAAACGTGTAGTTTAAACGTCATAAGGGTTTTTTAATCGGTGTTGTGTATGTAATGACGTAATCAATAATCACACACACATATATTTATCCTTTACCGCTTTAAAGGTTTGATCAGATTAGATAACTATAAAGTAGTTTCAGTCAAAGAGTATTTGGCCTAATAGTACCAAGGTGGTAAGATAAGACTTTGTTTTTCCAAGTGATGAGGGTTCAATCCCTGTGGTGGACAAAAAAAATGTAGTTTACTAATAGAACTAGAGAATATGTGAGCTGCCGTTTTAAAAAAAAGTAATAGTGGTTTCACTTAATAAATGGTAAAATTAACATACCAGCTTACAAATAAGTGACTTGTTAAAGGCGATTGCATGGAAAAAAGTTTGGTCTGAAACTTCATCTTTAATCATCTTGAATACTGGTATCGCTAATATGTCGTGTATTTATGGGGTGTTTAGACGTATGTTTAAGACATCTCAGGCGGACAATCAAGTTCACAATTTTACTGAATTCATGGATAGGTCATATTTTATATCAATTTAGTTAAAATTAAAAACGACTGGGTGATTTTACATTCATCCTAGTCTTCTATAACAATTCATTATTACATGGATATATATAATTATTTGGTTTGAAATATAAAAAATCATATTTAGAATGAGTTCCTTAAATAGTGTAAGCTTATTATGCTCGCTGATTAAAAACAATCACTTGTCTAACATAAGTTTTTGGTCGTAATTTTTAACTTGATACGAAAATAATCGGGTTTTAAGCAAACAATGACTAATATCTTTGATTAACAGTCTGGATTCATCACTTTAATCTATCAGTTGACACAGTTGACTCCCATCTTTAACGAATATGGTATTGTAGATTTTCAATATACGAATAAATAAATTATGTATGTAAACATGATTTTCTAATATTTTGATAACTTTACATCACCATTAAGTAATGTCACATGGAATGCTCTACTACATATGTCTCTCCGAATTGAGGTTAAAGGGGTTGGTAGCTCTAAAGTTACAAGTTACAACATCCACATCGATTAGACCTATGTGTGAATTAAATTTGATTTGAGGGGGGTAGTTGGCTAAAGCCATAAATGCTAGGGTGTAAATTCTGAAAGCGAAAGGACCAACCAGCAACAACCCTCATTTAATTCTATGTATCTCTTCCTTGTTCACAACAACAAACACTGAAAGTCTGAAACACATTCCATTGTTCATATGTACACCATGTTTGGTCCTTTAGAAATTCAATTTAAGCCATGTAACCCCCTCCCCTCAAAAAGAAATCAATTGACTCATAAATATGTTAACCTAACACATTGAAGTAACACCACAAATTGAATCATAGCAAAAGAGTGAAACTGTTCAGGTACAGAACCCGAACTATAGTTGCATGATTCTTGTTTATTTGTTTGTATAAAGTTGTGATAATATAAATAATAATAATAATAAGTTTTTAAACATATAATAAAGTTTACACAACTCTGGTTATAATAGGCGATTCACCGAAGATAAACGAACTTTTTACTAAACGATTTGCAATAGTTCACTAGGCGTTCGGTACAAACTGCTTACGGTTAGAATACCTTTAAATACTTATCATGGTATATTTTCTTTTTCATTACTTGAATTTGGAACGTTTGAAGTCATTTATTTTTCAATTATCTATCTGAATGGCAGTATTTGAACTTTACAATAACAATAGAAATGAGAAAAATAAGGTTTTAACAATATTTGCCTAACATTTCCTAAAGAAACAGTAGTCTTATGTGTAAAATATGTGCATAATAATTCCCACAAAAAAAAAAAAAACTATTTCTAACCAAAATACAACTAATTTTCATCCCCAAATTATGGTTCATGTTTCCAGTTTAACTAAGAGAATGCCCGTGCGATGCGGCGGGAGCGACACATCGCATTACGATACTCTTTTTTGGTAGTTTTCTTATTCATATAATATTTATTGTAGTATCATTGTGATAGATATACATCAAAAGCGAAGTAATCGGGTAATCTATTTCATTGTTTTTGTACATGTTTCAGTCGGTTCGGTTTTTATCCTCAACCGAAGCCGAAACCAAAGTCATCGGTTAGTCTATTTTATTAACCAATCGGTTTTCAGTTAATCACTTCGGTTTCGGTTAGATTGACGACTTTTGGTTTGGTTCATTTAATTTCAGTTAATAGCAAAAACCAAACTTTAGCTTGAAAATATTTGAAATTGAGGTATAAATATTAGACTATATTACTAAAATTAGCCCACGAGCCCACTTTAGGTAATATAGTCTAATAATAAATATATGAAATTGAGATATAAAATATGAAATATATGAACTGGAGGTATAAAAGTTAGAAATATATGAAAAAGTAAATTACAAAAATCGTCCTTTATGTTGACACTAGATTGCAAAGTGTGTCCTTTGTGTTCAAAAAGGACAAAAAAACGTACTCAATGTTTGCAAACTCTTGCACATTTTGTCCTTTAGCCCTAACTCAGTCAGTTTTCGAGGTTAAATCTGATCAAGTAGACCCCATACAAAGGGTATTTTGGTCATTCCACATATTCAATTATTATTTTTAAACAAAATCCATTTAATCTCACCCAAACCTACATCAAACAAACACATCTTCCACCACCACCACCACCACCACCACCACCATCACCATTCTACCTCTCTCTCCCTATCCCACTCTCTCCATCGCCACGCACCGCCTCCCCCACCTTAACCACTCTTAACATCACCACCACCATACCACCGTACCTTCACCCTTAACATCACCACCACCTCCCCTGCAACCATCGACAACTGCCAAACTTTCCCCACCGTACTCTTCTCTCTATCTTTCTTCACAAACCCATCCTCATCCACCAAATTAAAACCTCAGTTCTTGATCTAATCTTTCTCCATCTAAACCATAACTCATGAACACATCTACAGCCACCGTTGAACCCTAATTTTCATCTCTATCTTATCATTCTCGATCTCAATTGATCTAGTTTCGCTAAATGCCTTCAGGATTTGCAAAAGGCGTTGATATTACATGATTTGGGTAAGGTTTTTTCGTATTAGAGATGGTATCTTCTAGGGTTAGGGTATGTTTTTTCTATGTTTCTTGATTTAGGGTTATTGATTTAAGCTTGCTTCACTGATAGTGCACTAGATCTGGTACGTGATTGTCGCAACCCCCGATCCCTACCCCGGAAGCGGGTGTCGCGAGATCAGATTAGTGGTATCGGTGTTTATTAATTTGGCAGCGGAAATTAACATCAGGACCGTAGTTAGGAAATAATTTATCAGAGTTAAAACACCACAATTTTATAAATAATAAATACATGGGGAAAACCCAAGTTTTCTTTATAATACGTTTATAGGGATAAACCTTAATTTATTGAAATAAAACTTCTTTCTTATTTAGGTAACTTTTATAGCCACTTTTCCAAGCATTCAGTGCTCTCCAGCTGGCTTCTATTAGCTTCACATTAAGTTACCTGAAACGCGTTTTAAAAAGTTTTATCAGCAAGAAATACTGGCGAGTGCATCCCAGTTTAATCCAAACAAGATTTTATATTTTTACAGTATTGAGAGCGATTACAATATTTATATCTACCCAATTACCACCCACGGTACTGTCAATCCTGACTTGTGGTCATGCTACTACTCACGGTGTAGTAACAAGTAATGTATACAAAACCCCAACATACCGACAATAATTGTAGAATACATAGACTTAATCACTGTTTAAAACAATTGAGGTTTTGGGTAAAACAGTTTGTTAGAAAAGAGAATGACTCACAAAAGATTTACAAAAGGAGAATGTACTCATTTTGCTATTTTAGATAATACTACTGCTTTCTGGTGACTTCCTGGTTATAATCTATTAAAATTGCACAATGCACACGTGTTAGTAAGATAACCCAGTTTACATTAGCTATACCCCCGAGATAGAACTCCAACGACTGAGTCAGGCAGAGCCTTGACATGCGTTACGAAGCCCTAGATTAATCGGGTAGAGTAACTAATATGTAACCGGGGGTTATAATACTTACAACGAGACAGAGCTTCGCTTTTTAGGGGTATTATATCGAGCACTACTTTGATATTATAGGGACAAGGAAAGAAAAGAAATGAGTGACTAAGACTGAGGCATCAGCCTCCTTTTATAGGCTGGACATAGGGCGGCTCGCGGCCCGCGAAGGCCTCTTCTATCTTTCTCGCGGCCCGCGAGAGTCTAGGCTAGGTCCTAGCCTCGGTTAGTCACCACTATAGGTTCGCCGGGTGTAGTGCCACGTGGCACGCTGTGGTCTCGCCAACTGACCCTTTGTCGCGCCCAGCGAAGCATGCAACCAAGCTGGTCGCGGCCCGCGAGCGACCTTATATTTTTGTTTTATTTGATTTTTGTTGAAATTATTATTATTTAGGGCCGTTTCTCATATACGAGGTGTATTATAGGACGTATAAGAGTATTTTAAGGGTTTTAGGAGAGTTGTTATATCCTCCCCACCTTGTTTTAGATCTCGTCCTCGAGGTCTACTGGAACAGGTGTGGGTATTTCCTTTGCATCTCGGCTTCGAGCTCCCAAGTGTATTCTGGTCCTCTCTTGGAATCGCATTTCACTTTGACCAGAACTAATCTCTTGTGTTTGAGATTCTTGATCTTTCTATCTTCAATCTACAGGGGTTTCTCTACAAACTTAAGTTTCTCATTTACCTCTATGTCCTTAAGAGGTACCATTAATGATTCATCTGCTAGACATTTCTTGAGATTACATACATGAAATACGTCATGTATTCCTGCCATTTCCTCTGGCAGTTGTAGCTGGTAAGCTTCTGGTCCTATTCTTCTAATAATCTCAAAAGGTCCAACATACCTGGGGCTTAGCTTTCCTCTTTTAACGAATATGACCACTCCTTTCCATGGAGAAACTTTTAATAACACCTTATCTCCTACTTGAAATTCCAACGGTTTTCGTCTGTTATCAGCATAATTCTTCTGACGATCTCGTGCCGCTTTTAGTCTTTCCTTGACTTGAATAATCTTGTCTGTTGTTTCTTGTACTATCTCTGGTCCAGACAGTTGTTTTTCTCCAATTTCTGCCTAACAGACTGGAGTTCGGAACTTTCGTACATAAAGTGCTTCAAATGGTGCAACATTGATACTAGTATGATAGCTGTTATTGTAAGAAAATTCTATTAATGGTAAATGATCGTTCCAATTTCCTCCGATATCAATTACACAAGCTCTAAGCATATCCTCAATTGTTTGAATTGTCCTTTCGCTTTGTCCGTCCGTTTGAGGATGATAGGCTGTGCTTAGATTTAACTTGGTTCCCATTGCTTTCTGGAAACTAGTCCAAAAATGAGAAGTAAAACGGCTATCTCTATTAGAAACAATAGATAAAGGAATTCCATGTAATGAAACTATTTCATTTACATATAACTTGGCTAATTGTTCCATACTGAAAGTTTCCTTCATAGGTAAGAAATGAGCAGATTTGGTTAATCTGTCTACAATCACCCAGATTGTATCATTACCTAGGACTGTCCAAACTGCTCGACGATCGAGGATCGCTCGAAAAATGCTCGTTCGATTCCCGCTCAGTTTGTAAATGAGCCGCTCGGATTAGTTCGATTCAAATTCAATCCAAGCATGAGCAAAGGCCCGCTCGCTCGGTTTCGCTCGAATTATTTTTATTAATAATTAAAATATATATTATAGATTTTAAAGATTAAAAGCCCAAAAAATATATTAGCCCCCCAAAAATAAAAAAAATTAAAAGTCCAAAAAATATACTAGCCCAACTTAATAGTTAATATCAAAATCTAACCCTAAATCCCTAATTCCTAAAACAATCACATAGTCATAAACTGATTGTTCGAAGATCTGCTTCTTGATATTGTTAAAATCATTTTTAGAATCATGATTTTAGTTATGTATTATTTTTTTAGTAAGGTGTTGGACATGTTTTAATTAAGTTATGATTTGTTTTTTTTTGAACAAAGCCTTATAAGTCAATCGAGTGAAACCGAGCGAAAACGATTCGCTCGATTTTAGTTAGGATTTGAGAAAAACCGAGCGAAACCGAGCAAAAATGATCCGCTCGATTCAAATTCAATCCGAGCATGAGCATCACTTTTGTGCTCGGTTTCGCAAATTCGATCGAATCGGATCGGTTGTAATTCAATTCGAGTACGAGCAGACCCTCGATCGGATCGGATCGGCTCATGAACACTCCTATCATTACCTTTTCGTGTCTTGGGTAATTTAGTAAAAAAGTCCATTGTTATCAATTCCCATTTCCATATTGGCATTTCTAGTTGCTGCAATAAACCTAAGGGTTTCTGATGTTCGGCTTTAACCTGTGAACATGTTAGACACTTGGCAACATAGGTTGCTATATCCTTTTTCATTCCTATCCACCAGAAATTCTTTCTTAAGTCCTGATACATTTTATCATTACCAGGATGCTTCGTATACTTAGACTTATGGGCTTCTTCTAAAATTCGGTGGCGTAGGTTTCCTTGTTTGGGTATCCAGATTCTTTTCTTATGGAATCTCCAAATTCCATCTGTTCCTTGTTCTAATTCCTTAATCATTCCTTTTAATCTTTCCGTATCGTTCTTGATTACGGTTTCCCGCATTTTTCTAATTTGCTCATTTAAATTTATCTGCAGATTTAATTTGAGAGAACATACTCGTCTTGGCTTCTCATGATACTTTCGACTTAAAGCATCGGCTACTACATTAGCCTTTCCTGCATGATACCGGATATCACAATCATAATCACTGAGAATTTCCATCCAGCGTCTCTGTCTCATATTTAACTCCTTTTGCCCAAAAACATATCTTAGACTCTTATGATCGGTGAAAATAGTAAACTTGCTACCATAAAGGTAATGTCTCCAAATTTTAAGGGCAAAAATTATGGCTCCTAACTCTAGATCGTGGGTTGTATAATTCTCTTCATGATTCTTAAGTTGTCTAGAGGCATATGCTATAACCTTTTGACGTTGCATCAATACACATCCATAACCTAACTTAGAAGCGTCACAATAGACTGTAAAGTCTTCAGTTCCTTCTGGTAACGCGAGTATGGGTGCGTTAGTTAACTTTTGCTTAAGAATTCTAAAAGCTTCTTCCTGTTTTGGTCCCCATTCAAACTTAATTGATTTACATGTCAATTTCGTTAAGGGAATGGCTATTCTAGAAAAGTCTTGAATAAAACGTCTATAATAACCTGCTAGTCCAAGAAAACTTCTCACCTCCGTCGGTGATTCAGGGACTTTCCACTTAGTAATCGCCTTGATTTTTTTTGTAGGATCCACATGAATTCCTTCATGATTAACCAGGTGTCCAAGAAATTGCACTTCTTGTAACCAAAATTCACATTTTGAAAATTTAGCGTAAAGCTTTTCCTTTCTCAACAATGTCAAAAGTGTATGCAGATGCACTGCATGTTCTTCTTTACTTTTAGAGTAAATAAGAATATCATCTATAAAGACAATTATGAATTTATCCAGATATGGTTTACATATTCTGTTCATCATGTCCATAAATGCGGCTGGGGCATTGGTTAAACCAAATGGCATGGCTGTAAATTCATAATGACCGTACCTTGTTCTGAAAGCAATTTTAGGAATGTCCTCTTCCTGTACTTTCAGTTGATGATATCCTGAGCGTAAATCGATCTTAGAGAAGAATCGAGCTCCTTGAAGTTGATCAAACAGATCATCGATTCTCGGTAGTGGGTACCGATTTTTAATCGTGACCTTGTTCAATTCTCGGTAATCAATTCACATATGCATTGATCCATCTTTCTTCTTGACAAACGAGATTGGTGCTCCCCATGGGGATGAACTAGGCTGTATGAAACATTTCTCCAGAAGTTTGTCCAACTGTTTCTTCAGTTCCTGCATTTTCGCTGGTGCTAAACGGTAAGGTGCCTTTGCAATCGGTGTTGTCCCTGTTATTAGGTGAATTCTGAATTCAACCTCTCTATCTGGCGGTAATCCAGGTAATTCTTCTGGAAAAACATCTGAGAATTGAGATACTACGGGGATATCTTTCAATTCTTTTCCTTTAGTGTTAATGATTATAGAAATCATATACACTAGTGATCCCTTCCTTGCATAGCTGGCTGTTTTCATTACAGATATGAATTTTGTGGACCTAGTTGGCTTATCTTCTTTAATTGTGATCTTTTCACCCTTTGGCGAACTTACTTGTACTAACTTTTGATCACATAGAATGCTGGCATGATTGGCTACCAACCAATCCATTCCTAACATGATATCGAATCCGGCCAGATTCATTGGGTAAAAGTTAGCAATAAAATTATGGTTTAAAATCTCTTTTCTTGCTCCCTACAAGGTTTTCGTAATCTTAATGGATTCTCCATTTGTCGTTTCTACCAAACATTCTTATCGAAGTTTAGTTAATGGTGGATTGAGAAGTTTGTAGAACGAAGTATTAATAAAACTTTGGTTTGCACCAGAGTCAAATAATACTTTAACAAAAATATCATTAACTAAAAACGTACCGGCAATCACATCCGGAATCATCTTGGCTTCTTCAGCTGTCAGAACAAATGCCCTAGCATTCTTAGTAGTTTTGCTGTTTGTTGCTGGAGCTAGTTTCGGACAGTTTGGTTTGATATGCCGAGTCTCTCCACAGTTGAAGCATAGCTTATTGCTGGGTTTCTTCCTGCAGTCTTCTTCCTTGTGTCCAGACATTTTGCAGAAGTTGCAGTATATGGAACATCTTCCTGAATGCTTCTTTTTGCAGTACTTACAGTAAGGTGCAGAAGTAGAACCTGTACCTTTCCCACGGTTGGAATTACCATAGCGAAATTCATGGGTAATCTTTTAGGCTAGGTTCTTTCTCTGGTTTTCTTCTTGTGTACGTACCAATTCATCAGTCAAGGTATTGGCTAGTTCTACTGCTTCTTCTATGGTTTGTGGTCTAGCTGCCTTGACTACATGTCTGGTTTCACTAATTAATCCCCAGATGTAACGGGAGATTAATACTGGTTCTGGTGAGGCTAGGGTTTGCACTATTCTAGCATATTCGAAGAATATGGTAGTGTAACCCTTGCAGTCTATTCCAGTCATTTTAAGATTTAAGAACTTATTAGCGATTTGTTCTTTTTCATGAGGAGGACAAAATTTCCTTTCAACTATATCCTTAAAGTCAGTCCATTCCATATTATAAATTTTATCACTTCCTCTAGACTGGAGAGTAGTATTTCATCATTCTAAGGCTGCATTCTTAAAAAGATTAGAAGCAAACATAATTTTATCTTCATCTGCACATTTGCTTATTTTTAAGACTGCTTCTGTCTTTTCTATCCAACGTAGAGCTGCAATGGCTCCTTCATTGCCAGAGAATTCTATTGGTTTTCAAGACTAGAATTCTTTGTAAGAACAACCATATGACATGGTTCTCCTTCTTTTTGGAATAGGTAATTGGATTAGCGGTCCATTGTTCTCGCTGTGACTGGGTTCAGTAGGTGGTCGTTTACTTCCACTTATCGTTTTATTATTTTCTCCTTCTTTAACAGTCTTGATAATATAAGGCATAGCGTCTATGATTGCTTGTGCTACTATATGTTGGATGACACTGTTATCTATTTGGTTTCCATTATTATCATTATTCTGGTTTTCCTGATTTACTTCGTTGTCCATCTGGATTATAAATATTTATCAGGTATTAATATCACAGAATAAGATTTAATGCAAATAATCAGGCAAACAAATTGATCAAAAACGTCGAACATTGCGACTTTTACTCTTTTCATATATATATATCTATTACAATCTACAACTGAAATTTAAACACACTACTTGTTATGCATCGATAGGTATTAGGTTATCTAAATTTTTTTTCAAACTACACACATTTATATATATATATATAGATATTATTATTATTATTATTATTATTATTACTAGGGGTTGTTCATCCAGAACTGCATTTCTCGCTCGCCATATTTTCACACGAGCTTTTCTCCTATTTGTCGTATCATCTCTCCTTCTTCTACTAATTCCTCACCAAATGTGCGGAGTTCCTGCACATTCTCTTCACTCATGGATGGCAGTGGTGCGGGTACTGGGTCAGGGTATTGAGGTATAGGCTCTCCATATGGGTACGGGTTGTTTAACACATTCTGAATATACTGGTCGGCATTCCAATACGAATCTAAAGGATTTAAGGTTGGTATACTGTGCTATGGGATTTGGTATCGGTTCTCCCTGTGGATAGAGTTCCTGATATTCCCTATAGTCATCTTCCCATGGGTCATACGCTAGGGGATTAGGTGTTGGGATTCTAGGTATCTTGTTAGGGTTAAATACTTGTATGGGAAATTGGTTTCCTTGGTTAAGTTCTATCTCTATTGGTTGGGTTGGAAATAATGGCAATGGTTGGGGTGCAATTATCTGATCAAGGTTTGGATCTGCTGCAGTGGTGGTTAGCATATGAAAGTTTGCCAACTGTCTATTAACTGCTTCTTGGGTTTGGGCATTTATTTCCCTATTGGCCGCTGCTAACGCTCTTTGTTGTTGTAATTTTCTCATTCGTTTTCTCCTCTCATGTGCTCCCCTACTAAACCATCCTCTCTTTTTCGAAGGGAATGGTTCCTCGGATTGCGCCTTAAAGATGAAGATTCCTTCTTCAGTGTCAGCAGAATATCACGAAGAAGTAGGCTGTGATGAAGTTCCTTCACTCTTGGTGGAACTAGCTAGATGACGGTAAGCGTCAGACGTACCTTCCTCACTCATACTGTAAACTAACAGATTGTCAAATAACACAAAACAATAATATACATATATACACATAATCACATAGATTATTTCCTAACAGAACTGATAAAATCTTGGTGTCAGCAAAACACTTATGTGGCTTAAACCAGTGGTTGTAGCTCTGATACCACTCTCTGTCGTAACCCCCGATCCCTACCCCGAGAGCGGGTGTCGCGAGATCAGATTAGTGGTATCGGTGTTTATTAATTTGGCAACGGAAATTAACATCAGGACCGTAGTTAGGAAATAGTTTATCAGAGTTAAAACATCACAATTTTATAAATAATAAATACATTGGGAAAACCCAAGTTTCCTTTATAATACGTTTATAGGGATAAACCCTAATTTATTGAAATAAAACTTTTTTCTTATTTAGGTAACTTTTATAGCCACTTTTCCAAGCCTTCAGTGCTCTCCAGCTGGCTTCTATTAGCTTCACATTAAGTTACCTGAAACGCGTTTTAAAAAGTTTTATCAGCAAGAAATACTGGCGAGTGCATCCCAGTTTAATCAAAACAAATTTTATATTTTTACAGTATTGAGAGCGATTACAATGTTTATATCTACTCAATTACCACCCACGGTACTGTCAATCCTGACTTGTGTTCATGCTACTACTCACAGTGTAGTAATAAGTAATGTATACAAAACCCCAACATACCGACAATAATTGCAGAATACATAGACTCAATCACTGTTTAAAACAATTGAGGTTTTGGGTAAAACAGTTTGTTAGAAAAAGAGAATGACTCACAAAAGATTTACAAAAGGAGAATGTACTCACTTTGCTATTTTAGATAATACTACTGCTTTTTGGTGACTTCCTGGTTATAATCTATTAAATTGTACAATGCACACGTGTTAGTAAGATAACCCAATTTACATTAGCTATACCCCCGAGACAGAACTCCAACGACTGAGTCAGGCAGAGCCTTGACATGCGTTACGGAGCCCTAGATCAATCGGGTGGAGTAACTAATACGTAACCGGGGGTTATAATACTTACAACGAGGCAGAGCTTCGCTTTTTAGGGGTATTATATCGAGCACTACTTTGATATTATAGGGACGAGTAAAGAAAAGAAATGAGCGACTAAGACTGAGGCTTCGGCCTCCTTTTATAGGCTGGACATAGGGCGGCTCGTGGCCTGCGAAGGCCTCTTCTCTCTTTCTCACGGCCCGCGAGAGTCTAGGCTAGGTCCTAGCCTCGGTTAGTCACCACTATAGGTTCGTCGGGTGTAGTGCCACATGGCACGCTGTGGTCTTGCCAACTGACCCTTTGTCGCGTCCCGCGAAGCATGCAACCAAGCTGGTCGCGGCCCACGAGCGACCTTATATTTTTGTTTTATTTGATTTTTGTTGAAATTATTATTATTTAGGGCCGTTTCTCATATACGGGGTGGGGTGTATTATAGGACGTATAAGAGTATTTTAAGGGTTTTAGGAGAGTTGTTATAGTGATCGGAGTGTCGCGCCCTGGTCAAAGATAAAATTTATATTCCCAAATTACCCTTAACATTGTGTTAGTGGTAGTAAGGGGTCGAACCACGAAGAGTTTGTGGTTTGTGAGCGGACTTGATTGATTTTAAATGTTTTGTTGTCACTTTATGAAGCTTGCTAAGAAATTGATTAGTTTGTTTGTTTGAAAAAGTGTCGGAATGAACCGACTTGTTTGTTTTGATTACTTAACTACTAAAAACTAGAATAATTGCACGAAAACTTAATGAATGGTTTAAAACAATATTTTGGAACAAGGTTCACACCCGGTTCGCTAATTGAAGTCCTAGGGTTCCTACACATTTTAGATTCAATTCAATTGTATCAATGACCAACGAATTTAGTGTCATGTGGCTTAGGTGCCAAGAGCTATCGACGTCGTGAACGGCGGACCGCAATGCACTTCGTTACAAAGGACATGTAAACTCTAACCTTGACAACGCATAATTGCACATAAACATTTCGTAAAGTCAAATTTAATCTTCACTCGACAATTCACGAATGCAATACAAATGCAAGACAATTATCTTTGGTTTCAAGGTCAAACTACAATTTGTCACAAATCAAAACTCAAAACTCAAAACAATGTTTAAACCCTAGAAACTTACAAAAACCTACACCGGGGTGAAACCCTCGAGAATTAGCCGCTCATAGTGAACGAAACACGATCGCCGGATGATGAGAACTCAAACTTGGACATCTTGAAGCTTCGAATATGATGGAGATGATGATTAGGGTTTGGGATGAATGGTTATGGAGAATTGATTGGTGGGATGATGGTGATTAGGGTTAGGAAGTGATGATAGATGATCAATTCGGTTGATGATGGATTTATTGTATGGATTAGAATTGAAGGTTATGGTGTTCTTGGCTCCAAGATGATGGTTCAAACTCAAAAGAAACGTAACTCCCGAAAAATAGTAAAAAAAGTTGAATATAACCCATCCCCAATTGTGCAAAAACTCAAAATTCGCGATGCAGAAAAAGAGGGGCCGTCGTCGACGACCAGATGTGGCATCGGCGTCGCCATGTGTAAATGGTGGTTTCTGCCGACGGCCTTTTCTACTGTCTACGCACATTTCTCCCGACGGTCTATCTGAGGGGCGTCGCCGACGACCCATGTGGGCGTCGGCGACGATGCCTACAATCCTTGATTTTCGTTTTGACCGTTTCTCGCTCCCAGTTGATCCATTTTCCGTCTCGGGGCTCCGTATAGCTCCCGAATAGCTCCTTAAACTCCGTTAGACCTGTAAAACACAATTCCAATCAAAAGTAGGCTATTCGAAACTAAAAGTTATGTAAAAACACACACTAATACATAAAGAAACACCGGTTTTCGACCACACATCACATCCCCACACTTGTCTTTTGCTTGTCCTCAAGCAAATCTGTTTTTCACTTTCACGTGGGTCGAACGAAAAACACACTTCCCATTCTCGAGACATAAGTTAAGGTCTAATTGTCATACCCGTTCATGATATTTACAATTTTCAAAACATTTAGCGGTGGAGTGAATATTCACATAAAGATGGTTACCCAAGATTAACTCGCCCTTGAAACTAACAAATCATGCACATCCCTCACAATGTTCTCTCCACTCGGTTCTAAAATTGGCTAATAGATAATGCATTAGCACTTTTTAAGTAATCACTCAAACCAATTAGAACACGTACCCGCATATGCTTGCAACTCAGTCATTCTCCACCACCGAACACAAATACCAAGCACAAGTCAAAAGGACTTTAAAGGGTTGTATCGGGACTAGGCTAAGGGTAGGAAATATGATATTTTTTTAAAGTGGCTAAGGTGATGAAAACTCGATTTTTATTACAAAAAAACTAAGCTAGACACAACTATCTACAAACATCGAACTAGAAGGCAACAATTTTTTTTACATTTTATTCAACAAACTATAAACACATATTTTTGTATTTTCTCGACGATTTTCTGTTCTTTTTCACAACATTTTCTGCATTTTTGATTTTTTTATAACACAACTTTATAAACAAAGTAATACTAAAATCTATTTTTTCATCACACGGGTTAAAAATAAAAGGTTTAATGGTCATAGGCTAAATGGGTTGGTCAAACAAGAGGTTTAGGCTCTAAGTTGGCGACTAGGGGATTTATTTGGGTAAGTATAGATAAATGGTGTAAAAGGAAAAAAGGTTTACCTAATGCCTTAATCATTCATGTGCTTGTATTCGGTCTATGGTCTCAAACGTATCAAAAGTTGCAAGTTCTACAATACGTGACTAATGGTCCACTCAAACAAAGAAATATATATGTATTGATGATGTAAAAGTGGCTCAAAACTTCGCGTATAAAGGGTATGGTATGTGATATGCATAACGTACTAGTTTCTTAAGCGAATTATTCCCAAATAACCACCAGCTAAATATCCTTAATGTTAATCATTTGAACTTGACCATGACAAAAGACCAAATGGGTTGTGTCATCCATCGTTGACTTAGTTACTTGTGCTTTTTAGATTGCTTCAAACAAAGACATTTTTTGAAAAATTTCCCCCATCCCCACACTTGAGGTCAACATTGTCCTCAATGTGTAAGAATGGAGCTTTTAAAACGCACAAGTGATGTGACACGACTAACTTCCCAAATTTCACCCCAATTAAAATAAATATACATAATACAATCCACTTATTAAACTAACTAACAATCAAAGCTTAAAAGAAACCCATGCACCTGGTTTTTACTCGTTTCTCATGTGTTATTCATTCTTCAATAAAAATGGTTATCTCGCGAACATGTTGTACCTACAAATCTCAAACTTCGTGTAGAAGAAAGCTTTTCACAAACATCAAAACTTGTTAGCTACCTAGTTCTACCATTTTTTACAAAGACTTTACCAAGCAATATGTTATTCAACTTTGATTTTTGTGGAAAAAGAATTTTTTTACAACAACAACAAACCTAACTCACTTTCATAGGAATCACAACGGCATTTAGCGTATGCACGCAAGCCCTTTAAACCTCCTGATAGCTCGGGAGGACGAGTAGGTCTCGTGAGGGTTATATAGGGAACACACCCACAACGTTCATTTATCTAAGAAAACGGATAAAATAAAAAATAAAATGAAAAATAATACAAAATATACAACAATCATACCTGATTTACCTCTCATGGTGGTCTAAGTGAACATTTGCCTACCGAGTTTCCAACGTACGCTCGGTAGTTGCCATGCCGAATCCACTATCTTTTTCTTTTACTTGACATGTATGTTGAATAACTTCGGGGCCACTTCTTAATAAATTGTCCAATGTCTTGCAACGCCACCTTTCGAATCCTTATGCCCGAACCTTCATCCCCAACTTTGTTGGTTGGAGTAATAAGTATGGGAGAATGGTAGGGATGAACTTGGGCTTCTTTTGCCTTTGACTCATCTTCTGGTGTTATGTCTTCAGTTCGGTTCAAACATTCAGTTTCTTGCTCATAAGATCCTTAACCTCTTCCACCACATCACCATCAACTATGGCACCATTAGTCAACATTTCTCGGTCTCTTCTAATTTGGGCCACCTCCTCAGATAGTTGACCAAACCTGAATAACCAAAAGCCTCAAAGGATTAATCTCTTAGCTCGTCTTTCTTTTTCATTTCTATCATCATGTCCATGATTGCATCAAGCTTAGAGTTTACTGAATCTTGAGGCTCTTCGTATGTCAGCTAAGGGTAGTCATGATAATAGTCATCATACTCCTCCTGGTAAGTGGTAACTTGAGAAATGTGGCAATTCGGGTTCATAGTTGTTGTGGCCCCGCTCTTGCTCATAATGGTAATCCACTCTGAATAGTAGTATTCTTGATAATTTGGTGGTGGTGGTGGTTTAACATATGGATAATGTGAGGATGGACCTTTGAGATCTTCCTAATCCGCCCTCCCATATCCGTACCATCCGATGAGGGAGTCTTCCTGATCCTTGTATGCTTGAACCTTCTCGTAGAAAACAGAGCATTCCTACAATAGATGTTCTTGGCTCCCGCAACATTCACACGGGTCATCATATACCCAATTCATAATAAAAGAAGGTGCCTGCAAAACATGTACCTGCACAGACAAGCTCGACTACCCAAAGTATAATCAAAGAAATACAAGAAAGAAAACTAAAAACTAAAATTAACATTTTTTTAAAAGAAACTACTCAATATAAACAAACCGAATAAGCAATGAAATACTAAGCGCACTTGCTCCCTGGAAACGGTGCCAAAATTTGATCGGAGGATCGCGCCCCGGTCAAGATAAAATTTATAAGCCCAAATTACCCTTAACAATATGTTAGTGGTAGTAAGGGGTCGAACCACAAAGAGTTTGTAGTTTGTGCATGGACTCGATTGATTTTAAAGGATGTTATCACAAATTATGAATCTTGCTAAGAAAATTATCAATTTGTTTGTTTGAAAGAGTGTCGGAATGAACCGACAAGTTTGTTTTGATTATTTAACAATTAAAAACTTGAACCAATGCACGAAAACTTAATTAATGATTTAAATCGATATGTGAGAACATGGTTCACACCCAGTTTGGTAATTGAAGTCCGAGGGTTTCTACACGTTTTAGATTCAATTCAATTGCAAATATGATTAACGAATTTAGTGTTGCATGGCTTAGGTGCCAAGAGCTATCAACGTCGTAAATGACGGACCACAATGCACTTCGTTACCAAGAACATGTAAACTCTAACCTAGACAAGGCATAATTGCACATAAACATTTCGTAAAGTCAAATTTAATCTTCACTCGACAATTTACGAATTCAATACAAATGCGAGACAATTATCATAAGTTTCAAAATCAAATCAAAACTTGTCACAAATCGAATCTCAAATACAATGTTTAAACCTTACAAACTTACAAAAACCTACACTGGGGTGAAACCCACGAGAATTAGCCGCTCATGATGAACGGAACTTGATCAACGACGGTTTGGAGCCTGAATGTTGAAGCTTTGAATATGATGGAGATGAGGTTTAGGGTTTATGGTGAATGGTTTATAGAGATGGTAGTGATGAAGGTGAATTAGGGTTAGGATCGATTGATAGATGATGAATTCGGTTGATGATGGATGGATTGGATGGATTAGAATTGTAGGTAGAGATGTTCTTGGCTCCAAGATATGATTTCAAACTCCCAAAATTCGTAACTCCTCAAGAAATGGTCAAAATAATCAATATAACTCGTCCCCAAACCTTGGAATTCGAATTTCAGCGTCCATCATCATGGGAGGGCGTCGTCGACGGCCTCCCAAGGCGTCGGCGATGGCCCTTGGATGTTCAGAAACTCTCCGACGCATTAATCCACTGCTTAGGAGCATTTTTGGCCGACGGAACTATCAGAGGGGCGTCGCCGACGGGCCAGGAGGGCGTCCCCGACGGCCCAGGAGGGCGTCGGTGACGATGTTTGCTTTTTTGTTTTCCGATTTGTCAATTTCTCGCACTTGGTTGACCCGTTTTCCCCCCTGATGCTCCGTATAGCTCCCGAATAGCTCCTTAAACTCTGTTAGACCTGCAAAACACAATTCCAATCAAAAGTAGGCTATTGAAAACTAGAAGTTATGTAAAAACATCAACTTAAACATAAAGGAACACCGGTTTTCGACCTCGCATCAGTACGACACTAGAGGATTGGACTAGGGTTTGACAGTGGAGTAGATATTCATCAAGATTTGATGCGGTGGTTGGGATTTAGCAGTGGTGGAGGTGTGTGGTGGGGTTTGTGCAGCGGTGGTCGGTCGCCAGTGGTGGGGGTTGTGCAAAGGGAATGGAGGTGCAGGGGTCATGGTGAAGGTGCGGTGGTGATGGTGGTGGGTGTGAGCGAGAGAGGAGGAGGAGAGAGAGATCTGGTCAAATTTAATTTTGGATTTTGATTATGGGTATGATCCAGATCTTTATTTTGGATCTTGAAGGAAAGGGATAAACTTTTATATGATTTTTATTATATTGTTTTATATAATTAAATGGTAAAAAGACTAATTTACCCTCAGATGGGGTTCACTTGGTCAGATTTAACCATGAAACTAAACTTAGTTAGGGAAAGGTTTGCAAACACCGAGTACGTTTTTTGTACTTTTTAAAGACAAAGGGCACACTTTGCAATCTAGTGTCAACATAAATGACGATTTTTGTAATTTATTCTATATGAAAATATGAATGATTTGGTTCGGTCCAGCTAGTTTTGGTTAAATAAGAGTACAAAAAAATTGATAATCGGTTTTTGGTTAATTCGATTTTCAGTTAATTCAGTTTTTGGTTGATTTCGGTTCGGTTTCGTCTGTTTTCGGTTTAATTTAGGTTAACGATTTAGTTATTGTTCACCGATAACCGATTTTGGTTAATAACCGATAGGTGCGCGCGTGATGCAGCGAGAAACACAGACATTGCCACAATTTGCATTGTTCAGTTGGTTAGATTATTATCGTCAACTGAAATCGAGGTCATCGATTAGTCTATTTTTATTAACCAATACGATCCGAAATGAAATGGAGGTATAAATACATAAAATTGTATATAAATATTAAATAAATGAACTGAAGGAATAAAAGCTAGAATTATATGAAAATACGAATGGTTCGGTTCAGTTAATTTTGGTTAAATGAGAGTATAAAAAAATCGATAACCGGTTTTTTTGTTAATTGTGGTTTCGGTTAGAATGACAATATTTAATCACTTGACATTCTGTAGCTATTAAACATCTTGGGATAATGACCAAGTACGTCGGGCTTTAATCACTTGTAAACTAAGGCATCATCTACCTATACATTTTCATCCACATGTCAATACTGACCAAGACAACTATCGAAATCGACAAAAATACGTAGGTCGTCAAGGTATTTTTGGATTTTTTTTTTAAAAATTATAGTTTATAAGATATGATAAGAATACGTAAAAGAAATATAAGTTTGTTATGAAGGGCGAAAAATGTAACTAATTACCTGTAATTTATGTTAAAACACAGGGATTTAAGTGTAATAAGATGAAGGGTTAAAATATAATTAATATTTAAAAGTCCAATTTACCCTCGTTTTAGGGGTGTATTTATAAATTAAGAGGGAAAAAGTTCTTTTTTATCTTAAAATGTCCCTCTCTAGTCTCTCATGCATTATAATATAATACAGATAATTCATCATTTACAACGCAATTTAGGGTTTTTTTACTATAAAATACATTTAATATAAATAATTGTATCTTAATAGTTTTATTATACATTTAAAATAAATAATTGTATTTTAATAGTTTTATTATGTTTTTATTTATCTTATCGTTACAATTTATGAAGGACCCAAATCATTTTGCAATCTAAGTAAATTTAACTTTGTACCTATGAAAAATATACATTCATGTTTTTAATTCTTAATTCTTAATTTATTTATTATTTACATTTACATTAGTTCTAAGACAGATAAAGTATATATACCACTTTGATGCTATTTTCTTGTTGCAAATAGTACCTGTAAACCAAATGACCGTTTCTTACGTTAATAGTGTAATGAACACGCCATAATGTTGTACTACAGTCTTAAATAAGGTTTGCATTTATGTGTTCGAAATTCCAGGCCCACTGATTAAGATTTGTGCTTTTATAGAGCACCATGTACCTTATCGTGTGGGCCACTGGCAATTAAAACAATATAAAATTGGTACTTATTTGGGACTACATTTATCCAACTCAAAAGTATTCGGGTCTTCTCGTCTATACAATTAATAAACAAAAAAAATCTCAAAATTGGATGTGTTACACCTTAACAAAATATATACGTTTATACTATAGTTATGAGTTATATGATTTTTTGATTGTGTATATGTTTTTGCTCTCGTATAGACTTAAATATCATTATGCATGTTATGTCCAACGTAAATTACAATTTATGTATCATACGTGAATCGATATTTGTGAATTAACTTTTGTCGCTCACTATGAATTTCCGATGCTAAAATGAAGATAATATAAATGGTCCATATTTTTTAGGATTTGATACATCTTTCGTTCTGTTTGAAAAGTGTTCCGGGACCTCCAAGGTTGTTCCACGATCTATCCACGGTTTGCCCACCTTAAAGTACACAATTTTCTCACACTTTTACCAATTTTTTTAATCACATTTTACCAGTTTTTTTAGTATTCCAATCGTTTTCTCAAACTGTTTGACAAAGTAATGACATCTTTAGACCACATGGAGTGTGCATGGTTTTGCGACATTGAAGCCTCTCCACGTCGAGCACACCGGCCCGTCGTTGGCGTGGAGGATGACGTGGTGAACATCTACTTGAGATTGGAGACCTCATCTCTCAGCTTGTTTCATCAGATCAAGAAGTTTTAGAGTTATGGCATCATTCTATCTAGTGAAATCATATGCCCCCATAGTATGTGGTTGTATCACTGGTTTTGTCAGTTGTTTTTTCTTCCTGAGGAAGCAAGGTGTTGTTGCCTGCAAGGAGGTCTTACTTATGATTCCACTGTTAATCTGTGACCAAGTGAGATCCGTTAGAAGAGTGGAAGTCACACATGCAATCTCATCAGCAAGGGTATAACTGAGATGGATTTCACCTCTTCTTCATGTAGGTTAGGAAGTGAATTCTGTAACATCTAAGCATTGGTCTGAAGGATTATCTCTTAGATGTGGCATTGAGATTTTGCTCATTTGTGATGTCCAGATATTCATCCATCATGAAATTTAAATTGCTGCCTTTTAAACGGAATTGACACCATTTTTAAAAGAAACAGTTGTTTGAAGAGAAACATCAAGATTAGATGTAAAGAAGTAACATCTATCTTTTGTGTGAGTGAATATATGTGTCACTCTTTGTAAGACAGGTAGGTTTTTGAGGAAGGATGTAACATGTCAGTATGTTTTTTTTGTGAATAATGTCTATCTTGGGTTACCATAGGAAGGTGTTTTTCCTTAGATAGACAGAGGCAGTGGTCCCAAAGAGCTAATAAGTAATAGAGATCATACATGTTCTTACCTTTGTACCTTTTCCTGATAATGTGGAAGATGGAAGTTGATGTTTTTGAATACTACTGGTAGAAAAACCAGTCGTTTGTGAAACTACTGGTATATAACCTTAAGTTTATTCTATTTTTGGTAAAACAATTGGTATGTGACAAGAAGTTTTAAATTTTGAAAATTTAGGAAAAAACAATAAGAGTGATGATTTAAAAGTACACATTTTTTTAAATTAGTTTTATTCCAATTCTAACATCCCAAGCCTAGAGATTAGGCTTTAAAATGTTAGTGTGTTTAGTGGTTTTGTAAAGACATCTGCAAGTTCATTTACAGAGGACACATGTTGAATTGAAATCAGACCTTTTTCATAACAATATCTTACAAAATGTTGTCTGATATTAATATGCTTGGTTCTTGAATGTTGGACAAGATTTTTGATGATATTCTGAGCAGCTTCAGTGTCCATTTTGATGGGAGTTTTCAAGCTATGATTCCATAATCCAGCAGTTGATTTTGCAGGCACAAGATTTGAGCAGTGTAAATAGCTACTGCAATATATTCTGCCTCAGCTGTTGAGTTTGAGACAACAGTTTATTTCTTGCTCTGCCAGGAGATAAGTGCATTTCCTAAGTACTGGCATCCATATGTGGTTGACTTCCTTGTAGTGAGGCAACCTACAAAAATCAATATCTAAAAAGCCAACAAACGCAAGATTGTCATTAGCTAGATACCATATTCCTAAGGTTGGAGACTCTTTCAGGTATCTAGCCTTGATGCAGTAAGATACATCAATGACCCTATCATACATCTGTACAAGGTCTCAATTATTGGTTTTCCATTTGGATCAGAATCTAATGACGATGTTCACATGGGAGTGGTACATGTCTTGCAGTTTTCTAAATCATTTTTAGGAGAGTTTTATCATATTTAGTTTGATGTATAAAAGTTATTCTCTCAAGTTGCTTAACTTGTAAGCCTAGAAAGCATTGTAACTCTCCCATGGCAATCATTTCAAATTTTGAAGTCATTAGATTTTGAAAAGCTTCACATAAGTTTGAATTAGTTGATGCATAAATTATGTCACCAACATAAATCTAAGCAATTGTTAGATCTTTTCCCTCCCATTTTAAAAACAATATTTTATTAGTTTTGCCCCTTTTTGAAGTTGTTTGCAATTAAAAAAATGACAAAGTTTCATACTATGCTCTTGGGGCTTGTTTTATTCCATATAAAGCTTTGTCAAGCTTGTAGAGATGGTTTGGATAGTGAGCATCTTCAAAACCAGGCGACTGACACACATAAACTTCTTCATTGATATTTCCATAGAGAAATGCACACTTGATATCCATCTGATACACCTTCATTATGTGGGTAACAGCAAAAGCAAGAAATAATCTAATGGCCTCCAGCCTGGCCATTGGAGCAAAGGTTTCATCATAATCAATTATTTCTTCTTGTTTATGTAACACCCCGTGTTTTGGAAGTCAAAGGAAGAAAAGATTGCTAATTGCGATCTGTCACTCCTTGCTCAACTACTGAATTGTGCTTCTTGACTTATAATCGAACTCTATTTTATTTTCGCATTAGTTGTATTATGTGGAGTACTTGTTAACAAATCGAGGTTTAATCGCAGTTAAATCGCTAATCGCATCGCTATCGCATTCGCAACTCGAAGTATAGGTTATGGATATTGTTTTACGTGTGTGTGTGTTATTATGTGTTACTTGTGCATGTTATGTTTATGTTGAGGTGATTAATCGATAATGCAATCGCAACTCTATCGCAACGCAATCTAATCGCAAACGCTAAACGCAAGATATTTATAGTGATTGTATGTTACATATAGTAGTTAGGCTATTTGTATAACTAATGGGTAATGTTATGGGTGGATTTCTACTCATATATCCTGAATAATATTCTGACTATGTTTCTTTTATTGTGATCAGGATACCGGATCAGGATATTGGTAACATCCTGATACAATATCCTGGTAATGACTAATTAATTCACGTGCAGATTAATGAAGCAAGTCTATAACGTTCAAGTGGACCTTTTCTCCCAAAGACTCGGGCTAATCTGTTGAAATGGGAACGTTGAAGCCGGAAGACGTGGATTATAACGTTCACAAAGGGAATATTCGTTTTATCCCGGATTTATAGGCTAGTTAGTTAGCTTTGTTTTACTATAAATATGATTGATCGGATCAGATAAGAACACACACAATCTCTCGAACACTCTTGCTCTCTAGCTGCAATCACTCACAATACACTTACACTTGTATTCAAATCGCATTGTAACACCTAGTTGATCCGTATCATATCATGCACTGTATCCTGATATTTGAAGTAATAAGAAGAACAAGGCAGCTGCGATTGTCAGCTCCCGAGGTTTTGTGCCGGCGATCTAGATTGATCAAGGGCTTTCCTCGTACATCCCGTGTCACCCATTACCTTTCAGCTCATTGTTTGATTGTTGATACAACTCGATATCCGGAGCCGTATCCTGTAAACTATTTTTGTTAGCAACTTAATCAGCATACATTTTTCAAATACTTCTAGCACACTACCTCACTTAACTAATTTGATCACTTGATTACTTAGGTAATTTTTGACCAAAACAATTTGGCGTCCACCGTGGGGCCAGTAGTGCTATTTCTACTAAAAGCTTTTGCAAAATCATTACTTGGTTTTCTATTTTCAAAACTTTTTGCCACACTATTTTCAATGGCCTCAAGATCAAACATGAGCTCTTCTACCATGTATGCTACAACCTCTGCAACAATTGGTTCTGTGCTTCCACCACCTCCTCCAAGAATGCAAACCTCTTCACAAGGAACTGAAACTCATGTGGCACGGGATGTTATCCCCACTTGGAGTGTTCAGGGATCTGCTCTTGTTTTGGCCTCTAATGATGAAATTCTAACTTTATTTGGTAGTATACAGGATCAGATGAAGCAAAAGCAGGAGACCAACCAGATGTTGATGAGAGAGATACAACTCTTGAAATCCAGCTCAAGCAGGCCTACTGAGGATACTGTCACTCCCTTGTAGCCCAGGGCTTTGAACTTCAGTTCGGCAGTATATACCGAGGATAACAGGGGCAATATTGTGCCCAGTCATACTCAGAATCATACTCCTGAGATACCCTCTTTGGTTAGGGTGTCAACTGTGAGAAGCTCAGGATATGCTTCAGGATATGGCCAGAATCCTCAGACTGGTAACGTGTCTAATAATAATAATACTCTTGCTACTAATGGTATTGGATCTTTGCAGGATGCAGGTATGACATCAACATTTTCTAGGGAGCTTCAGAAATTGAAGGACATGATATCCAGTGTACGGTGTACCTGGGGTGGTCCAGCCAATTCCTGAAGTATCCCAAGACAGCCACAGGATATCCTGGTTTGCATACCCTATTTGTGATGCTGAAATTCCAAAAAGATTTCAAACCCCTAACATGAAGCTCTACGACGGAACTACGGATCCCGAAGAGCATATTGCTCAATATAGGGAAAGGATGGAAATTAATCCTATTCCCCCATATCTCAAGGAAGCATGCCTTTGCAAGGGTTTTGGTTCTACTTTGACAGGACCGACCTTAAAATGGCTCCTGAATGTTCCACCTCATTCAATTACATCGTTTGCTCATTTAGTCAATTTATTTAATAGTCAATTTTCTTGCAGTCGAAGTTTCAAAAAACTAACCAGTGATCTCTACAGGATAACTCAAGGACCTCAGGAATCCTTGAGAGATTATGTGAACAAGTTTAGCAGGGAATCTCTAGACATCCCACACCTTGATGTTGCAACAACTGTGCATGCATTCAAAATGGGTTTGCAAAAGGATTCCCAATTTTACCAAGATCTTGTAATGAATCCTTGCAGGAACCTAGACGAGGCTCGAAACAGGGCTTTAAGATATATTCGGCTGGAAGATGACATCCCACACCTTGATGTTGCAACAACTGTGCAAGCATTCAAAATGGGTTTGCAAAAGGATTCCCAATTTTACCAAGATCTTGTAATGAATCCTTGCAGGAACCTAGACGAGGCTCGAAACAGGGCTTTAAGATATATTCGGCTGGAAGATGACAAGAAGATGCAAGAGAGGATGAATTCATCTTCATCCTATGAATCAACCAACAGGAAGTCAGAATCCTCGTACAAGCCTGAAGAAACACTTGATAAATGACCGGAATCAAATAATCCAGGGGGTTAGGTTCTGCATAAAAAGGGTTGGTTTTCTCTCGTTCGGTTCAAAGGGACAGATCTTCTCTTCTTCTCGATAGCTGCAAAACAAACACCGTCAGCCTCGTCACGGGGAGAATGGGGGTTCTCTCCGTGACCACCCTCCGGCGTGAGAATAAGTATCGGTATATGAAGAAGAAAAGTATAAGTGAAGTGAATGTGACTTGAACTTTGTACCTGAATTACTCTTCTATTTATAGCCGTGAGTTTGGGCGGGAAAACCTGTTATTGAAATGTTGACGGAAGATGCTAACTCCGTAGGCGGTTATTTCCTCCTCCGTTAATCCTCTTAATCTGACGTGAAAGCACACGGATTGCTATTTAGATCAACGGCTGGGGAATTGCCACGTGGAAAGTGGGCAAGTGGAGGTTTCTCTCCAATTCCATGCCATCATCGTGGCTTTAGGAGATCCTGAGATGACGACACGTGGCCCAGACGGTTATAACCGTCTGGTGGTGCACGATTGAGTCTTCTAGAAGATTATTGCCATAATCCGGTGTGACTCCTTATCGTGTGGTATCATTGCAATAAATAATATCCAAGTCTGGGCATTATTTAAGCAAGAGTGCTTGCTGGGATTTTGTTGGACCGTTGTATGACCCTAAAATGTCAGTCAAGGCAATTCATCTCAGTTTACAGAGGCGGAATCAAAGTAAACTAAGTCATAACAGCTTTAATCCTTTTTATCTTTCTTTTCCGATTGATTTGAGTGCTTGTACAAGGTTTTCTGATACAAATCCGTCAGCACTTCGTCACACGTACAATGACCTCGTTACACTTCAAATGACCAACACACCTATTTATAAGACACATGATTTCGCTTGAGGAAGTCTGAAGCGAAATCATCACCTCTTGATTTCGCTTCAAGTATACTAATACCCTTTCAAGCGAAATCTTGTGTTTTATACATAAAAACCCTAAATTAAACCCTAATACAAGATCATTCAAACAATCCTAGACACAAGACTTGATAATGACGAAATCAGCAGACATTCAGTGCACCAACAGACTCCCCCTTGGATGTTGATGAAGTCTTTGGCTTCAAGTCTTTGTCTTTCACAATCTTCAAACATTGTAAAAACTCTCATCAATCTTTATCTTCAAGCTTTAAACTTTAAACTTCAATCTTCCCTTTGACCTTTGATCCAGACTCCCCCTTTCACAGACTCCCCCTCTCAATATGCTAGAATCTGAGAAATCTGGTTCAAGCTTTGTCAATTAGCTTCCATGGGAATTAATGAAGTCCAACCCTGTTTCTCAACAACCAAACATAACCATTCTATCTTTTCAATAACAAAATACAAACTCAATCAGTTATAACAATCCACTCAAGTATTCAAGTTCAAATTAATGACCCTGATTACTCAATTAATCTACCAAATCCAATTTAATGACCTTGGTTGATCATTTGACGAAACAAACTGATTTTAAAAACAACAATTTCAAACAATTTCTAAAAATAACAAGTATCAAGTTAATGAACTTGTTTTTGACTTAACAAACAATTCAAACTTTTTTAAAGTAAGCTCTCCTCATTCTTCAGCTCAGAATCTCCTGCATCTGCTTTACACATCTGAGAATCCAACAATCAACTCTCCACTTTGGTTTGTCGGAAAATAAAGCAGAAATAAAATCTTTTTGGATTTTATAAAGTGATCTAAACTAAGAAATGAAATACAGGAAACTTAAATTGCAGAATTTAAACAAAATAAACTATTTACAAACATATTTTTGATGAGCGTGTCAGGGAATCATATCAGCTTTTTCAGACAAATCACAAGTACCGTTAAGCTACATTTCATACACAGACTTAAACAATTTACCTCGATTGTCGATATACTGATCCATATTAAATTCTCACACAAATTTCAATTTACTCAGGATACAATTTAGATGAATTAAGAACTTAGATCATTCATGTGTCCCACCTCTTGAATATACTCCCGTATCCAGAATCTCAATAATCAGTCTTACAGGTGAGAATACTACAATGATATCTGTATATAATTTAGGTATGCGAGGGCCGAGGGATCTCAGATCGATACTTCCGTATACGCAGAGAGATATCAGCTTCGACTTTTCGGTGTGTCCCCTTTAGAGGATCTTTTTGCTTACAACAGCAGCATATATCAATTTTATTGTTTCAGCATGCTGAGGGTTTAATGCTGTGTTTCAAGCATTTAAGCAAGTATTAGCCAGGGACTAGGTCAGAACTACCGTTCAGCAGAAGTCCCGGAATAATACCCCAGACATCATAGAGTATAAAGACCTAGTATATCAGATTAAGAGACCTTTCAAACGAGATTTCAGGGGTTACCTATATATCCAAGTAGTGTTCCCCACAAATTCACAAGTTTGAATTTAGGTTTATATCCCGAATAAATCTACTAAATGTATGAAAACCTATCGACACATCATCAGTAAGATTGTTTAACTCCTTTTATACTTTCCAAATCTTTAGCATACTGTAATCGTCTAGCTGATGTACTATCATTTTCCCTATATACACAAGCTCTTTTTCAGATTTTATCATGTTTTTGTATTTTTGCATTTTTTACTGTTTTTGTATTTTCTGAAAATAAACTATGTACAAACATCTACTCCCCCTAAATACCAAAACAAGTAAAAAAAACGACAAACCATTGCAGATTGTTTCTCGTCGTCATCCACAACAGTACCCTCATCAACGCCAATAATGCCATCCAACACCGACAGAAGCTTCATACCATTCAGTTTTAACAAATATTTAAACCGATTTTTATCAAAAGCTTTGGTATGTAAATCAGCTTTCTGTTCGTTTGTGTGGATTTTCTCAATTCGTATCAACTTTTTCTCAAAACAATCACGAATAAAGTGATGACGAATTTCTATGTGTTTCGTTTTAGCGTGATGTACTGGATTTTTAGTTATATTTATTGCGGCCTCATTATCAACAAAAAGAGGTGTGTTAAGAAACTGCAAACCGTAGTCGCGCATCTGTTGCTGTATCCACAAGATCTGAGAGCAGCAACTGCTAGCAGAAACATACTCCGCTTCACATGTAGATAACGCCACAGACGTTTGTTTCTTACACTGCCAGGTAACCAATCTAGGACCAAAGAACTGGCATCCTGCAGTTGTTGATTTTGAATTGACTTTGCAGCATCCGAAATCTGAATCGGAATACCCTTCGAGCGTAAAATCGCCTTTTCTAGGATACCACAACCCCAATGAAGGAGTTCCTTTCAGGTAGCGCAATATCCTCTTCACAATAATCATGTGCGATGCTCTTGGGTTAGACTGAAATCTTGCTGCGAGGCACGTTGGATACATTATATCAGGACGTGAAGCAGTTAGGTACATTAAAGAACCTATCATGGATCGATAAAAAGTTTCATCAGCCCTGTCTCCGGTGAGATCTGGATGAATCCCATGATTTGTTGCAAGTGGGGTAGCAGCTGGAGTAGAACTTGACATCCCAAATTTCTCTAGAATATCATGAACATACTTTGACTGATGAATGAAAATTCCTTCAGGAAGTTGTTCAACTTGTAATCCCAGAAAGAATTTCATTTCCCCCATTGATGACATTTCAAACTTCTGCTTCATCACTGATTCAAAATCTTTGCATAGATTTTCATTCGTCGACCCAAAGATTATATCGTCCACATAGATCTGTACTATCAGAAGATGACCATCAACAACTTTCGTGAAGAGAGTGGCATCCACAGTTCCACGAATGAACTTGTTAGCGAGTAGGTGTTGAGACAAAGTCTCGTACCAGGCTCTCGGTGCCTGATGTAGACCATACAACGCTTTGTCCAATAAGTAGACCTTGTTTTTGTGGATTGGGTCAGTAAAGCCCGGCGGCTGACCAACATAAACCTCCTCTTTAACCTTCCCGTAAAGAAACGCCGATTTAACATCCAACTGATATACTTTGAAATTCTTCCAAGACGCAAATGCAAGAAAAATTCTGATTGCCTCTAGTCGTGCTACAGGAGCATAGACTTCGGTAAAATCAATTCCCTCCTGTTGACTAAATCCCTGAACAACGAGTCGAGCTTTGTTCCTTACGACAACTCCTCTATCGTCTCTCTTGCACTTAAACACCCACTTAGTGTTAATTTTCCTTTGACCATCCGGCAAATCAACTAACTTCCACACTCCCAATTTCTCGAATTGATTAAGTTCCTCCTGCATAGCATTGACCCAAGAGTCTTCAGTAAGTGCCTCTTTGTAAGTTCTTGGTTCAATCTGCGAGATAAAACAACTTAATGAGAATTCAGTTTGCAAAGGAGCAACTTTTGTATAAAAACATGTAAGCCCTTTAACAATCTGATTTCGAGTGCGAACTCCAGCCTGTAATTCTCCTATGATCAGTTCCTCTGGATGATATGAAAAAGTTCGCGGCATCACTTCACTTTGAACATCTACATTTCCCTCCAGATTAGTAACATTCTGTTCTGCATCTTGTTCACCAACTTGGTTGTTTGACCTGAAATCTGAATATGCTCCCCCTCAGAATCTGAATCTGAATCACCATGATCAAATATTGGCATGTTTTCAGCTTCTAAGTTATCATTTTGAACCGACTGATTATCCTGAGCAACTTCATTCTGTTGGACATCATCATGTTCACCAGCATTACTTGGACCTGCTTCATCGTCATTTGAAGTTTCCCGTGGTCTTCTCGAATACTCAGCTGGGAATCTTAGTTGCGACTCATATTCACGCAAAATATCCAACTCATCAAAGAAATCTTCTTCATCCTCTGATTCTTCTCTCATGTCAAACGAATCCCAAAGTTTGTCATAATGATAACGCCATGAATCACCAGGATTCTGCGGCGGCATAGTATAACCTTGACATTCAACATTTGCAGCTTCAATAATCCGCTTCTCACTTGGAACGAAGACACGTAGCAATGGATTTGAATAACCAACAAATATACCCTCAATGCACTTCGGACCAAACTTCCCAAAAGGCTCTATAACCGTACAAGGTGACCCGAACGGTTCTAGATACTTCAAATTCGGTTTGCGGTTATTGATTAACTCAAAGCATGTTTTGTTGAACTTCTTGACAGTAAGTACCCTGTTGAGCGTATAGCATGCGGCAGACACAGCTTCAGCCCAAAAATTAATCGGTAACTTTGAATCTGCGAGCATAGTTCTAGCCGTCTCGATTAGCGTCCGGTTTTTGCGTTCTGCAACTCCATTCTGCTGCGGAGTGTACGGAGCACTAAATTCATGCAAAATACCTCTTTCATCACAAAATTCTTCCATCTTGCTGTTTTTGAATTCAGTACCATTATCACTTCGAATTTTCTTGATACGCCTTTGGTACAAATTCTCAATCTTTCTGAAAAGACCCATCAAACTGTCAAATGTTTCATCTTTCGTCTTCAAGAAAGATACCCACGAAAATCTGGAATAATCATCAGTAACGACCAAACAATAGTAATCTCCTGTAATACTCTTAACATTCACTGGACCAAATAAATCCATGTGAAGTCTCTCCAGAGGTCTCGAAACTGAATTGACTTGCTTTGTAGGGTGTGACTTTTTCTTCTGCTTGCCTTTGACACAGCTAATGCACTCCCCTTCCAGATGAAAACCTTTGATATTCACTCCCAATACCAAATCATTGTGCACCAAGTGATTCATCTTCCTTAGGTGAATATGCCCCATCTTTCGGTGCCACAATCTGGATTCTTTCTCAGTTGCTCTAGACACGAAACAATGTGCTTGACCAGTAGTTGTAGTTGCTACCGACATATCTAACACATATAAATCATTCACTCTAGGTGCCCTCATAATAATCCATTCTTCAGGGACAACAAAACCAGGTTTCAAGATCAAACATTCCTTATCAGTGAAGTGAGTAGTATACTGATTGTCACAAATCTGCGAGATACTAAGCAGATTGTTCTCTAGCTCAGTGATGTAGTTAACTCTCTCAAACGTCACAATCCCATTGGATAATGTTCCTTCACCAACAATTCTACCACCTTCATGACCAGCAAATCCCACATAACCACCATTGATATTCTTCACATCATACAGTAATGCAGTTTTTCCTGTCATATGTCGAGATGCGCCACTATCCATGATCCATCTTGAAATGGCTCTTGGAAGATCCTGCATATACCACAAACTACAACTTAAACAACTTCAAGAAAGATGCCGATTCATGCTTCGCAATCCAGGAAGCTCCGGCATTTCAAACTACTTATTCAAACATGGTGTCCACCCAGGCCTCATCAGCCTTAGGTGTAGCCTTGACTCTCGCAATTTGAATTTTGAAATTTTTAGCCTTCAAAGGTGGAAAACTTGCATCATAATCAACCGAAATTGATTCTTCAGCCTTTTTCACTTCAGAAGTTGAACTTTTCATTTCACCTTTTGGTTTCCAGATTTGTTCAGTTAATGCAACCCGTTTATAAAACTTGTCATTTTGAGTTACCAATTTCTTTACAGGTTCATTTTTTGTTTTTACATTGTTGATTTTAACGTTTTGCTTCTCAACCACTTTCTTCTCAACATACATTGGTGATTTACCCTTCACATCAACCTTCTTTTGTTGAACCTTCACAGCTTCAGTCCTAGGCTTCACATATGTACACTTTCGTGCAATATGACCAACTTGTTCACATCTAAAACAAGTACGAGTATCAGCTACTCGACTCTTGCCTTCAGACTGAGCCTGTGAAGCTCTCTTCTCAAAGAACTCTTCATTCGATTTTGAAAAAATTTCATTTTTCTCATCAGAAAGTAATCGTGAACCATTCACAAACACCTTCTTTTCAGTAAACCTCTTGTTTTGAAAATTTTTCTTCCGATAACTATTACCACCCCGATAATCACCCGACCAATTGTTTCGATTGTTATTGTAAAAACGTGGTGAATAAACAGTTTTCTTGTTATAAACCCTGTCTTTCTTTCGACTCAGATTATTCACTGCTGACAACTCGACTTCAACGAGTTTGAAAACATTTGTCAATTTGTTCATGTTAACATTCTCTATTGGAAACTCTGAATCCGAAAACAACTTATCCGAACCCATCATCTTGTACATGACAAGGTTTGATTCTTCATCTAAGTTGTTCTTGGACTTTTGTTTCGGAATGTATTTATCAAAAAAACACCCATCCTCCTCAGAAGTGTCACAATCCGGTTTAAGCACTTTGTCTACCACACTTTTCACCACATCACTTTGGACACCCTCTTCATTGGAAGATGTAAACGTGACATCAATGTTTTCAGGAAGTTTAACTTCACTTTCTTCCTCAATTTCCACCAAACTAGACTGCCTTTTCGTGTAGTTGTCTAAAATTGGCGGTGGAACTTTGTGAAAACCTATACCCGTTCCATCAGAAAACACATCCTCGCCATCTTTGTTTTTCCCTATAGGTTTAGGAACAATATGCTGCAAAACAAAGCTTGCCGATTTATAGCTGTTAAGCTTCAACTGGATTCGTTCATTCTCAATTTCAGCTTCTTGAACTTTAAGTTTCAATTTAGCAATTTGATCCAGTTGTTCATTAATCGATTCTTCTTTTAATCTCAAAACAGCTCTTAGATGTTCATTTTCTTTAAAAGTTTTTCCATTACGATCATCACTATCTTTGACAATGTTTTTCAATTTTTCAAACTTTTCGGAAATCTGACGGTTTTCAAGAATTAACTTTTCATTTTCAGATTTTAGTTTCTCATGTTCCTTTTTATCATTTTCAATTTGAGCCGTTAATTCTTTGTTCCGTTCAGTTGAAGCTCTTACACTTTTGTCACGATCGAGAATCTGATTTTCAACATTTCTAACCTTTGTTGTCAGATTCTGGATTTTCTCATTGTTAAGATACGTGACAGTGCTACAAAAATTGCATTGTTTGGTGCAATTTTTGCAGTCAGCATTTCCTTCAATTTTGTTCTCTGACTCGATTGTGTTACCTGACGCATTTGTTGACACACTTTGACTGACCGATCCCTTTGACTCAGTAACAGAATTAGGATCTACCTCAAGTGCTTTTGCAGCTAGCACTTTGTCAGCCATCACTCCCAGGTTCTTAGCTGTCAACTCTTGCGTAGTATCAATTATGCCTGTATCAACCTGCTTTTCTTTCTTCTCTTTCTCCTCTTTCTCCTTTCTCTCTTTCTCTTTTGCTTCTTCAATCATCTTTGACGTTGGTGTTCCCCACCACTTGTGCTGCCAATATTCATCCTCTTCTTTGTACTCCTTGATGATGGCTTCGATATCTAGCGTTTTGTCATCAATCGCAATATTTCCATACTCATCAAGATAGCACTCTCTATCTGGATCCCATCTATTTGCTCTCCTTGCATTCAGATAGATACGAGAAATTCTGATAATCTTGTTTTCAGCAATCATCTTTCGGTATTGATACTTCTGTTCCTCAGTACGATCATCTTTCCATGGCTTAGGTTCATCATTGCTTGCCATGAATGCGTAACCCACCGCATCTTCTTCCGGTAGAACTTCCTTACTCCAATCATACCCCTCATCATCATAAATCACAGCAAGAGCCCTTGATTTGTCTCTGTTATCTTCAGACTGCTTCAATCTAGGCGGCTCAGATTTATTCTGATGGTAGATTGCCTTTTTGTAATAATCATCTCGAAATGGATTCTCTGACTCATCAGCATAAGCGTTTCGGCATTCACGTTTAAAATGACCCTTCTGCTTACATTTGAAGCATGTTACTTTGGATTTATCGAACCCCAACTTAGTAGACGGACCACCGATCGTTTTTCTCCCTGTAATCTCCATGAAGCGTTGTGCACGTCGAACTGCACTTGCCATTGCCCAACGAATGTCGATCAGCTCCATTTCTTCAGGGTCTATCTGATCGTAGTCTTCTTTCGTCAGATTAGTATTCCCGATTTTTCCAGCCACCAATCCTTCGTAGGATTCCAAAACAGACGCTAGAAAGACCATTTGTTGCTTGGCCGACTCTGCATCAAAATTCTGTGCATTCTTCAGATCTATAGCGATATTGCAAGAAAACTTTGCATCAGAATGATTTGCAGAAGACGTAGATCCACTGTGATAACCACTATGACTTCCACTGCTTTGACCACTTTGATTTTCTTTGCCGACTATCGACACATTTTCAGCAGAAAATGCAGTCTTTGGAGAAGTAGCTTTCTGCATCATGCTCTTTGGATAGTAAAGATCCAGATTCTGCTGATAAGATGAATGATTAATCTTGTACGTCTTCTTCAACTCTAGCTCATGACTCTCGAGTTTTTCAATCAGCAAATCTAATGTCAGCTTTTCTGGTTCTTTGATGGTATTCTTCAGCATCATCGCATAATATCTCCAATCCATCTCGTCTGGTAACGAATCGAACAATTTGTCGATAAGATCTTCTTCAGGAATGTCAATTTCATGTCTTACTAATTCCAGCTTCAGATGACCGAACCTTTCTATCATTTTACACACTGACTCATTCTTTAAACATCCAAACAGATCAAATTCTTTTCTAAGAAGTTTCTTTTTGTTTTTCTTAATTTCTTGACTACCGACACATTTCTTTTCCAACTTTGCCCATAAGTCTTTAGAATTTGAGTAATCAATCAGTGAAATGATGTCTTCACGCACCGACTGAAACAATAATGCCACACATTTTTGTTCAGCTACGAATGAATCAATCTCTTCAGCTGATCTTAATCCTTCACCATTCTTCTTTCCTTGAGCATAACCATTTTTCATACTCTTCCAGCTAGGAAAAGCAAATGCCATCAACCAGTCTTCAAATTTTGTTGCCCACCTGCTATAATCTTCAATAGCCATCAGCTTAGGAGGTTTGTTAAATGTTCCAAATGCGCTTTCGGACTCCCAAGCTTCCTTCTTTCTTTCTTTCGGTGGACTTTTGTTTGCATCACTTGAAGACGTTTCGTTGTTTACGGAACTACCTGTGAATGCGTACATGTCGCTGAAAGGATTCATGAAAATATCATCCATCTTGATAGTACCTGCAAGATTATCAAACACTTAGAAAAATTTTTTAGGTTTTGAAAAATTAACAGTTCAAGCGAAATACTTGAAGTAAACAGCTTCAAGCGAAAACAGCTAACAAAAATAAATCAAGCGAAATCCTCTATTTCGCTTCAACAACACACTTTTCAAACCAAACAGTTTCAAGCGAACCCAACTATTTCGCTTCAACCAAATCAGGCTCTCAAGCGAAATCAAACAGCTCTATTTCGCTTCAGGAAAACAGCTCTTTAAGCGAAATCTCACAAGCGAAATCTAAGAGAACAGTTTCGCTTCAGCTTCAAGCGAAATCCAACAAACTATTTCGCTTCAGCAGATCTTCAAGCGAACCAGTCCAAACAACCAGATCTGAAGCGAAATCAACCTCTAATATCGAACACCTTCAAGCGAAATCCTGTTTTAGGTCATTTTTAATGAGTTTTAATCTGAATTTAAGTCTGAAACTTTGTAGGCTTTGTTAAAACTATGTTTTACACGTTATACTCAAAAATTAGACCATTTCGACCGTTGGAAATAGTTCAGATCTGAAAAATGTAAAAAGAAATGAGTAGAAAGAAGATAATCCGCTGCTATGGTATGAACTCCTCGTCCTGAGCTCTGATACCACTTGTTGGACCGTTGTATGACCCTAAAATGTCAGTCAAGGCAATTCATCTCAGTTTACAGAGGCGGAATCAAAGTAAACTAAGTCATAACAGCTTTAATCCTTTTTATCTTTCTTTTCCGATTGATTTGAGTGCTTGTACAAGGTTTTCTGATACAAATCCGTCAGCACTTCGTCACACGTACAATGACCTCGTTACACTTCAAATGACCAACACACCTATTTATAAGACACATGATTTCGCTTGAGGAAGTCTGAAGCGAAATCATCACCTCTTGATTTCGCTTCAAGTATACTAATACCCTTTCAAGCGAAATCTTGTGTTTTATACATAAAAACCCTAAATTAAACCCTAATACAAGATCATTCAAACAATCCTAGACACAAGACTTGATAATGACGAAATCAGCAGACATTCAGTGCACCAACAGATTTTATCCCTGATTGTTATGGAGAGAGGCGCAAGGGTTTGTTAGTTTCCCTTTGGCACGCAGATGTTTGGTTGCTGTTTTTTGTTCTAAGTTCTCTTTGTGGGACCAGTGCGCGGCCGCGCAAGGTCTAAAGAGGGTTAACAGGTGAGATTGTGGTATGGTCCCAATTACTTAATACGAGGTTTTTGGGACCTTACCCCTTCAAGTCCCCCCAGTCTAGTGTTGCTCTTATGCAAATAAGTGGAGCACTGGACTATGAGAGAGAGGTGCATTTTGCTGTGGAATTTTGGCGCGAAAGTGGAGTATCTTCTGGGAGAAGATATTCTTGCCTTATTATTCTTTGTTTTTTGAGATTTTTGACCTTGGGTCTGCAAAAAGGTGCAGTATCTACTGTTGACGTGTGACAGCTGTCATTGTCAGTTTGTACGTTACTGACTGTGTTTTACACGTGCGCGTGAACTCGCGTTTGTGTTGTTCCCCACTCGCCCCTGACGCTTGGGTAACCGTGCTATCCCGAAAAAGGTGTTGTTGCAGTTACCTAGGCTATTTATGGCGGTGGGTATATAAGTGTTTTGAGTTTCCTATTTCCAGTAATCATTACTTTGTTGAAAACCCCTATTTGCTTTGTCTTCTTTACCCAATATTTGGAAAAAAATTGCAATTTCCCTCTCTTATGTCAACCGGAGAACACCACGAAGATTCTACTGAAGAGATGGCTGCTGAACTTCCACCGTTGAAGTGGTCTAGGGCAACTTTTGATGGTTTAATTCGGAATCTCAGGTTTCCGGAAAACTGGGGTGCCCGATACCCTGACGAGGGTCAGACGGCGGCGGATGCTCCGGCCGGTTATGTGACCTTTGTTTTGGTCAAAAATCAAGCAAGGATAATGCAACCAAATCTTTTGTTGTGAGGTGTGATGCTTGAATCTATGAACAATTGTATGAACAACTTGCGAATCAAATAATGAGGTGACACAAGGATTTATACGAGGAAAAAGCCCTTGATCAAGAGTTGATCTGTGGCATAAAAAACCTCGGGTGATGGAAACTACCGATCACCAACTAAGATTAAACAAAAGAATGATACAACTCGGGATGATAACAAGCTTGTTACAAGGATCACTAGTGTGCAAAAGTGTTAAAGTGTACGAAATCGCCAAGTAAACTGCTGAGAGCTATTCGAGAGTGTGTGTTTTTGCCAAATTAGCCAAGTGTTCTCACTCAAGCTTGTTATCCCCTTTTTAAAATTAAAAATAACTAAACTAATTGTCCGCTAATTGTGCAAGCTCCCCACGATCTCCATAACGTTCACAAGGGCCAAGCACGTGCGGAATATTGAGGGAATATGCTCCACGAATATCGGCAAGACCAAGTCCATGCACGTACTCCTGCAAAACGAGCTCACATACAAGGTAGACAACCGTTAGTGTAAGGATAACAATGAGGATCCTGAATCCTGGTCCTGCAACACATTCTGAGGATCCTAAATTCAAACAGAATTAAGGATCCGTGATCCTAGCAGTACTTGAGGATCCTTGATCCTTAGGATTAAAAAATCCTCCCCTAACAATTGCCCCCAAAATATAAGGAGTAAAGTGTAAATTAGCGAGTTATATTTTTTGATCTTATCTGCAACTAACTAACGGATATATAGCCGTTACAATCTAACTAGCCGTTGCAAATTATACGTCATTGAAGCGACATCCCTGCAGAATCATCATTATATATAGGTTAGAGATAAGGACTAATGTGCATTTAAATTCGAGCAATACTCCCTTTAAATCCTCATTCGAAGATCAAGCAGGTACTTCTCTCTCTCCTTTCTCTCTTCACCTTCTTACTCTGTTCTTCTTCGAAACCTTTGAATCACGATGAAGTTAAGATCATCCCCTGCCAAGGATCACCAGAAAGATAGTCCTTTAAAAAGCCAAGGGATCATCAAAGATTCTCCGAAGGAACGTTGCTGTTTTACTGATCCTGAGATCGACAAGATTCGTCATTGCTTTCCGGCGAACACTGTCTTTAAACCATTTGACCCTACCGCCTTGAGTGACTTCGTTTCTGCAACTTGGGTTGCTTTTTCGGCCACCCCATTTCTGATAGGATACTCCTATCCTTTCCCTGCTTTTACCCAGTCTTTCTTCTCCCTTACCGGTATATCCTATGTCCATGCCATGCCAATGATGTGGAGGGTTTTATATACCCTTGAGAGAATTATTTAGCAGGAGGATATGGAGTTGGGAATGTCGGAATTGGCTGAACTATATAACCTTGTGAGCCATGGTTCACACCGCTTCTTATTCAAACATAAGCCCGGCGAAGCACACCCAATCCTCAAGATCACCAAAAATGACACCAATTGGAAGAAGCGTTTTTTCTTCGTTAGGAGGGATTCCATCCCGGATGGGAAGGATCTACCAAGAGAGTGGGCCACCCACGGTAGGATAGATGATCCTTATAGAAGGATCATAGGATACCCTGTTTCTGCTGAGGATCACTAACCCCTTTTTTGTATCTTTTGTGCAGCTATATCTGTTTCTCATATCATTTAATCACCTGCAACCAAAGAGAGGATTGTTGCTTTCTAGAATCTTGATCCTGCAATAAGATCATTTCAAGCAAACACCAAGAATTCTCAGGAAGTATCCTCAGGCTCAGTCACAATGTCAAGTAAGTATCCGAGTTTGTATATAATTAAATGTTTAAATGTAAATAAAACAAGAATACTTATCTGTTGTTTTGTATTAGTAGGCGCTGGAAAATCCTCAAGGTCAGCCTCCCGCTTTAGTGTTAGTGATCTCAGCACTGTGGCTCCCCGGTCTGGGAAAAAGAAAACTGCTGCTAGCCCAAGTGCTCTAGTCCCCAAGCCTGTCACCTCCAAGGGGGGAAAGAAGAGGAAGGCCACTAAAGCTGACAATCTTGAAGGCCTGCCCCTCATCCATCACCAGTTTCAGGAATACTTTGCCGATGTAAGGATCACCAACTTTGCTTCATTATCCTGCCCACTTGAGGATCACGGATCCTGAACCTTACCTTGTCTTTTTGCAGAAATTCACCGAGATCGAAATGCTTTTTGATGCTTATGTTGAAGAGGCTGAGCAGAAGCATTTGGAGTTCCAGAAATTCTTCCTGGCTAAGGATGAGACTATCTCTCGCCTTGAGAAGGATCTCGCTCTGGCAAACAAGCAGGTGGTCATGGACCAGATAAACGCTGATCATGAGAAGCATGATGTGCTGGAGGATGCTAAAGTTTCTGCTGCCATCACCATGTATAAAATCAAGCTACAAATGGCCCAGGAGGCTGAGGATCTTGACTTCGACAGGACCACTTGGGACAAGGAGGGCTGGAAGGCGAAGCTGGCTGAGCTAGATGACGAGGAGGAGGCTACTGAGGTCTTGGCGATCGAGGCAAGTGGCAGCCGGAAGGATCGAGCTGGTGGTGCTGATGCTGGTGGTGATGCAGCCAAGGTGTGAGCTGCAGAAATGGGCGATGATGGATATTTCTAGACGCGGCCGGAGCCCATTTTTTTAGGATTTAGTAGTGGTTTTTTGGTTATGATGTTTTTATTTCAAACAATGATGTTCTGTAATAACTAAACAATAGCTATTAGGGTTGAGGATCATGGATCCTTTGAACAATAGGTAGGATAATAGGTGGTGGAGGGATCCTCTGTTTGGGGGATGAAACCACTTGTTATCCTGCCATCTTTTATTTCCTGCACTTTTAAGACCTGTTAACAATGGACACCCTTTGCCAACCCAAGTGGACTGGCCACGGTTTGCTGGTAGAAGCTTGGGTTGGCAATTTTGACAACCTTTAAGGGTTTAACATTTTGTGAATAAATAAAACTTTAATCTTTTGGCTATTTCTTGTGTTGTTATTCTTGTGAATTCTTCAATTTTCAACTGTTGTTATGTACTTTCTTTGAATTCATAAATAAAGAATAAAGGTTTAATAAATCATGTCAAAAAGTTTTAGGATAAGATCAAGGATCAAATATCCTATAATTGATCAATTCAAAAAAGCAGTATAGTTCAAGGATCATGTGTCCTGTTGTCAAAGGATAAGGGTCACTTATATAAATAGTGAATAAAATTAAAATGATCAAGGATCATATCTGAGAATCCAAGTTAGGATCCTAAACCTTTAACCTTTACGATTAGGATAACCAAAAGACAAACCTTAGTAAAAGGTAAGGATCAAGGATCCTTAGCTGTTTAACTTCAAAAACCTGAAATGGAACATAACTTGGGACTAAGCCAATATAAGAGAAAAGTTAGCAACTGGGGACAAGCCCAACAATTCTGGGGAGAAGCCCAATATACTGGGGACAAGCCCAAAAAACTGGGGACAAGCCCAAAAAACTGGGGACAAGCCCAAAGGATCTTGTGTAAACTGGAGTTTGGCCCTCACTGGCGACTATCCAAACTTAGTGACATGAAAATGCCAAAACCTTAGCTAACGTGAAAACGTTAGAAACCTTAGGAACGAATGTATGGTACGTCTACCATTATACGTAGGATCCCGAATACAGCCAGTACAATGAAATTGTCAGCCCCTAAAGCGAGTACTGGTCCCATTGCCATGAACTGTACCAGGATCATCGTGCGCTACTGGCGATACTGGGGACAGGCCCAAAAAACTGGGGTCAAGCCCAAATAACTGGGGTCAAGCCCAAATAACTGGAGACTTCTGTGGATACTCAATCCTTCGTTAAGGATACATAAACCTTCTGCAAAACTCAGAATCAAGTGAAAGGATGATAAAGGATCCAGGATCCTTTTCCATGTATACAGGATAATTAAAGAATGAAATAGTTTGAGATTAGATCATTACCAAAAATGAAGATCCTCCATCCTATGAGGATCCTTCACGGATGTGGATCATGAATATTGCTAAGGATCATGAATCCTTATCACATGAAGTATTTCTTCAAGTGGACTGCATTCCAAGCTCTTGGTAGCAAATCACCTTCCATTGTTAACAATCGATATGCCCCCTTTCCAGCCTCAGCTTCAATCAGGTAGGGGACTTCCCACTTTGGTGCCAATTTTCCATTAGCAGGATTTGTGGTATTCTGAAATGCTTTCCTTAATACCATATCACCAACTTGGAACTTCCTGATCCTGACATTCTTATTGTAGGCTCCAGCCATCCTTTGTTGATAACTAGCCATCCTTATCCTTGTCAAATCCCTGAGTTCTTCTATAGTATCCAAGTCTTGAACCAACAATTTCAGCATTCTCTTCAGGATCACGGATGCTTGTTCTTGCAGTAGGAATCACCATTTCTGTAGGGATCACTGATTCTGCTCCAAATACCAAAGAAAATGGAGTTTGACCAGTAGCATTCTTGGGAGTTGTCCTATCAGCCCATAATACATAAGGTAGTTCTTCTGCCCACTTTCCTTTCTTGGATCCAAGCTTCTTCTTCAAATTGTTGATGATGATCTTGTTGGATGATTCTGCCTGACCATTAGCTTGTGGGTGGACTGGTGTTGATGTTATCATCTTAATCCCCCAGCTGTCACAAAAGTTAGTAGTCCTACTCCCAATAAATTGGGATCCATTATCACAAACAATTTCAGAAGGAATACCAAATCTAGTAATAATATTTCTTTTAATAAAGGATATCACTTCCTTTTCTCTGACTTGAGCAAAGGCTTCAGCCTCTATCCACTTAGAGAAGTAATCAGTCATGGCAAGCATGAACACCTTTCCTCCTGGTGCTTTAGGAAGTTTACCAACTATATCCATTCCCCATCTCATAAATGGCCAAGAAGAGGATATAGGATGTAAGAGCTCTGCTGGTTGGTGAAGGATATTACTATGTCTCTGACAAGGATCACATTTTCTGGCATAATCCACAGCATCCTTCTTCATAGTAGGCCAATAGTATCCTGTCCTCAGGATCCTTGAGAATAATGCCCTGCCCCCAGTGTGGTTTCTGTTAGGGGATGATTTTCTAACAATTAGTGATCCTTATTGGTTATCCTAATTAATGATCCTTACTTCTGTGACAGATAGTGATCCTCAGAAGAGCTTCAGGATTAGGATCATGGATCACTTTAAGGATCCTCATACTGACGATTGTTTGTTTGTGTTTTGTATTACTTCGCAGGAGTAACAAGCTTGACTTGGTCTTGGCAACGTTACTATGGAATATTCCACGGGTATTTCGCACACGTTTGACTGGAAATGGACGTTGTGGAGAACGTGGGAGCTTGGCACAAAAGTCGGATAGTTTGTTAGTGTAGCTAACTTCTATTTTTAAAGGGGTGACGAGCTAGAATTAGAACACTTAGCCATTTTCAGCTACACACACTCTCATACAATTGCACACTTGAAGCTCTCGACGAACACTTATTAGTTTTCATTCATTTTTACACATTTCACCGTAGTGATCCTTGTACCTAGCTCGTTACTATCCGAAGTTGTAAACATTTATTGATTTATTTGAGCTTGGTGATCGGTAGTTTCCATCACCCGGGGTTTTTTGTGCTGGAGATCAACTCTTGATCAAGGGCTTTTTCCCCGTACAAATCCTTGTGTCGTTTGTGCAATTTACGTTGAAGTGATCCTTATCATTGTTCTATATTCAAAGCATCATTCCCTGTAACAGAGAGTTTGGTTGCATTATCCTCATTAGATTTTTTGACCAAAACAGTTTCCACAATATCCTTCATGAAAATCCTTTAGGACTTCTTGGATTTCAGGATCCTCAATGCATCTTAGATATGGTCCTGCAAGAGATCGTTTATATAACATGTTATTCAGTATTGTAAACTGAGATACCTTAATTTTGAAAGCCCTGGGGTTTTCTCCTATAGGAATCTCTCCATGTTGGATATATCTTTTGATTGGAAGGATCCATGATCCTGAATGAGATTGTGTATCATCACTAGGGATGATTGTAGAATCCTCTCCTATCTCCATGGCTACATGATCCTCAATAGCGGGGATTAGGATGTGGATAATAGGGATCCTGATATCCTCTGGAATCTTCAAGGATGATCCTAGATTGGCCAATGCATCAGCTTCTGCATTATCTTCCCTTGGTACCTGTGTTAAACTAAAAGAAACAAAAGAGAGTGCCAATTCCTTGACTATCTCTAGATATTTGATTAGCTTTTCACCTTTAACAGCATAGGATCCATTAAAGTGATTAGTAATTAACAATGAATCTACATGTACCTCAAGATACCTGATCCTCATATGCTTGGCAATTTGCAAACCAGCTATCAAGGCCTCATATTCAGCCTCATTATTAGTAGTTTGAAACTCACAAGCTATGGAGTGGGGTATTATGTCCCCCTGTGGCGATTTTAGTAGTATTCCAAGTCATGTTCCTTTGACATTAGAAGCTCCATCAGTGAAAAGTATCCAAGGATCCTTAGTTTCTTCAAGCTGTTGAACTTCTAACTCAGCTTCCCTTTGCAAGTCACTACTGAAATCTGCCACAAAGTCAGCTAAGGCTTGGGATTTAATGGCAGTCCTTGATTCATATCTTATATCATAAGCACTAAGCTTCACTGCCCATTTAGCCATCCTTCCTGACATTTCAGGTTTCCTGAGAACATTCTTAATTGGAAAATTAGTCTTGACAATAATGGCATGAGTTTCAAAATAATGTCTTAATTTAGTAGATGCCATAATTAATGCAAGGATAAGTTTTTCTAAATGTAAATACCTGGATTCAGCATCAAGTATACTCTTACTTAGATAATATACAGGATCTTGTGTACCTTGGTGATCCTTATCAAGGACTGCACTTACTGCTTTGGAGGATACCGCCAAATATAAGGATAATATATCCCCTTTTTCTGGTTTCATCAAGGCAGGAGCTGAGGATAGGTAATCCTTAAAAGCTTTGAGAGCATTTTCATGCTTTTCAGTCCATTCAAATTTCTTGTTCTTTCTCAAAATGTCATAGAATTCCTTGCATTTTTCTGATGACTTAGATATGAACCTGTTCAAGGCTGCGATCCTGCCTGTCAATCTTTGCACATCCTTGGCATTGGCAGGAGATTTGATATTCACAATAGCCTTAATTTGCTCTGGACTTGCTTCAATGCCTCTTTTTGTCACCATATAGCCTAGGAATTTACCTGCTTTAACACCAAAGTGACACTTGGAAGGATTTAGTTTCATATTAAACTTATCAAGGATATCGAATGCTTCCTCCAAGTCTCTAAGATGATCCTCAGCTTTCTTAGACTTGACCACCATGTCATCTATATAGACTTCCATAGTGTGTCCAATTTGTTCCTTGAACATCATATTGACTAGCCTTTGATAAGTAGCACCTGCATTTCTTAGTCCAAATGGCATAGCAATATAACAATATATACCAGTTGGGGTCATAAAGGCCGTATCCTCTTGATCAGATGGTTCCATCTGAATTTGTTGGAATCCAGATGAAGCATCCATAAAAGTCAACAACTCATGACCCGCGGTAGCATCCACCATGGAGTCAATGTGGGGTAATGGGAAAGGATCCTTGGGACATGCCTTGTTTAAATCAGTAAAATCGACACATACCCTCCACTTTCCATTTTTCTTTTGAACAACAACCACATTGGCTAACCACCTTGGATACTTAACCTCTCTTATCATACCTGCTCGAAGTAGTTTATCTACCTCTTCTTGGATAATAGCATTCCTCTCAGGTGCAAACTTCCTCCTTTTTTGATGAATTGGCTTGAATGACCTGTCAATGCCAAGTTTATGAGTAATTATATCTTTAGATATACCTGTCATGTCCTCATGCTTCCAGGAAAAGGTAGTTTTTCTCCTTTTGAGGAAGGATACTAGATCCTGTTCAATGTTGTTGAGGATCCCTGATCCTATGAAGACTTTGGATTCAGGATCATGAGGATCCATAAGGATTTCTTTCACATCCTGTTCTCTTGCCTCCAAGACATCTCTTGGAGGATGCTTTAATTGCTATTGCTCCCCTGGTCTTGAGGCTGGCTTCATTGACGACGTGTAGCAATTCTTAGCTTCTTGTTGATCACTCTCAATTTTCACCACTCCCCATGGACTAGGAAGCTTCACGCATTGATGATAGGTAGATGGGACTGCCTTCATGTCATGTATCCATGGCCTGCCAAGGATAACATTACAACAGGATAAGCAATCTATAACACATAATTTTTTTATAAGAATGGAGTCCTTCAATATAGATGGGGAGTTTGATGTCCCCCAATGTGTTCTTGGTTTCTCCACTGAATCCCACAAGAACTGAGGATCTTGGTACAATATCCGATTCAGGGATGTTCATCTTCTTGAGGACATCAAGCTGAATGATGTTTACTGAGCTTCCTCCATCTATCAGGATCCTACGAACAAAGTGGTTAGATATAAACAACGTAATAACAAGACCATCATGATGAGGATCCTGCACATCAACACGATCATCCTCATCAAAAGTTATGACTTTCTCCTGTGTAACAGTAGAGGTCCAGATGGGTCTATCTCCATTATCCATCTTGGTTTCCTTGGCATGTCTTTTCGCTGCTGAAAAGGAAGTACCATAAATGTCTGATCCACCGGATATAAAGTTTATAACTTGTGCATCTGCTGGAGGATCAGGAGCTCTTTCTGGGATCCTCTCAGGTTCCTGGGTCCTTGACTTCTTTCTTCCCAAAAGCTCCTTCAAGTGCCCCTTGCTTAACAAGTAACCAATTTCTTTTCTAAGTGTAATACACTCTTCAGTGAGATGCCCGAAATCCTCGTGATATGCACACCATTTGGACTTGTCCTTTGTTGCGGCTGGTTTATCACTTTTCCTTGGCCATCTTGCTTTCTCACCTAGATTCTGCATTGCAAGAATTAGTTCATTGTTATCAATGGAAAAACAGTACTCAGAAATTGGAGGATAATCCTCATCATCCTCTTCTTGTTCTACTGCATGCACATTCTGGTTATCAGACTTGTTGTAGGACTTGAACTTGTTATTCTTGAAGTAGGATCCTTGTTTTTCCTGTTTCGAGGATCCTGCCAATCTCTCCTGGATCCTTTTATCATCCTCTAATCGAATGAATCTAAGGGCCCTGGTTCTCACTTCATCAAGATTCTTGCATGGGGTCATAACAAGATCATCATAGAATAATGAATCCCTAAGCAAACCCATTTTAAAGGCTTCCACAGCCGTAGCTATATCCAGATTAGGAATATCTAAGGATTCTTTACTAAACTTAGTAATGTAATCTCTAAGTGATTCGTTTTGACCTTGTGTTACCCTATATAGATCACTAGTTAATCGTTCAAATTTTCTGCTACATGAGAATTGACTATTAAACATATTAACTAGATTAGCAAATGAAGTAATAGAGTAAGGGGGAAGACTTAGCAGCCATTTAAGAGCTGATCCTGTGAGTGTGGATCCAAAACCCTTGCATAGACATGCTTCTTTTAACCTCTCAGGAATTGGATTGATCTCCATCCTTTCTTTGTATTGAGCTACATTCTCCTCTGGATCCGTCGAACCATCATACAGCTTCATAGTTGGTATCTGGAACCTTTTGGGTATCTCAGCATCACAAATAGGTGGTGCAAAACGAGATATCCTATGGCTCCCATCTGTAATTTCAGGAATGCGCTTAACCACTCCTGGAACGCTGGATATCATATCCTTCAGCTTCTGTAATTCCCTAGCCATAGCTTGATTGATACATGTATCCTGCATTGAGCCATGGTTAGTGTTATAAGAATTATTGAAAGTGTTACCTCCCAGAAGATTCAAGTTTGGAATTGCAGATATGAATCCATATTGACGGGATTCTGGTATGATTAAAGGACCAGAAGAGGCAATGGTCTGCATTGGAAAGAAGTCTCCTTGATGAACATCTGTGCTTGGGGGTTGTACACTTCTTAAGAATCCTTGATCCTGAAAGATGTTGGATCCTTGAACCTGGAAGGAGGATCCTTGAACTTGAGAGGATCCTAGAACCTGAGAGGATCCTTGAACCTGAGAGGATCCTTGAACCTGAGAGGATCCTTGAACCTGAGAGGATCCTTGGACCTGAGAGGATCCTTGAACCTGAGAGGATCCTTGAACCGTGTGCTTCCCCATATATCCTCCTGAGCTGACGAAGGATCCCTGATGCTGGAAAGAGGATCCCGAAGGCTGAAAATAGGATCCTGGAGGCTGGAAGTGAGACCCAAAAGCCTGACTCGTAGTTTTTGTTCCATAACGTCTTCCCCATGGTCCATTCTGATACTGGATATCCGAAGCTGCAGATTGCTAGGCAGTCGTAGCTGGAGTGTCGAAATCCAGTGACCTTGGTATCAGAGGAGAGTGATCCTCCTATGATCTCTTCTGTTTCTTGATATCACCAATTTCCCGGAGGATCCTTTCGTTGGTTTTGTCCTGCTCTTGTATGTGATCCCTCATCTGCAAAATCAAAGAAAAAAGATCACTAGTAGTAGGGTTAGAAGAAACAGAAGAAGTTGGTGGGTTTGGAAAAATGGGGCTTTGTCTCTCTGCAGCATTTTCAGCATTCTTCTGGGATCCAGAAGGTGGTGGAGGCAAAGGTGGAACGCCCTGTGAAGAACTAATTGCCGGCATTGAACTTGAAGTGTTCTTTGCTGAAGAAACCATCTGCTTGGTTGTAACGAACCGAAGTGATCACAAAAAACAAAAACTTCTTATGAATGAAGCACCAATTGCCCCACAGTGGGCGCCAAACTGTTTTGGTCAAAAATCAAGCAAGGATAATGCAACCAAATCTTTTGTTGTGAGGTGTGATGCTTGAATCTATGAACAATTGTATGAACAACTTGCAAATCAAATAATGAGGTGACACAAGGATTTATACGAGGAAAAAGCCCTTGATCAAGAGTTGATCTCCAGCATAAAAAACCTCGGGTGATGGAAACTACCGATCACCAACTAAGATTAAACAAAAGAATGATACACCTCGGGATGATAACAAGCTTGTTACAAGGATCACTAGTGTGCAAAAGTGTTAAAGTGTACGAAATCGCCAAGTAAACTGCCGAGAGCTATTCGAGAGTGTGTGTTTTTGCCAAATTAGCCAAGTGTTCTCACTCAAGCTTGTTATCCCCTTTTTAAAATTAGAAATAACTAAACTAACTAGTTGTCCGCTAATTGTGCAAGCTCCCCATGATCTCCATAACGTTCACAAGGGCCAAGCACGTGCGGAATATTGAGGGAATATGCTCCACGAATATCGGCAAGACCAAGTCCATGCACGTACTCCTGCAAAACGAGCTCACATACAAGGTAGACAACCGTTAGTGTAAGGATAACAATGAGGATCCTGAATCCTGGTCCTGCAACACATTCTGAGGATCCTAAATTCAAACAGAATTAAGGATCCGTGATCCTAGCAGTACTTGAGGATCCTTGATCCTTAGGATTAAAAAATCCTCCCCTAACAACCTTATTTTGGGATTTCTTTTGTGCAGGCAACTTCCGTCTACCCGTAACGAAATTCTTCCTTGAAATTCTTGAGTATTATAAGTTCCATATTTCCCAGATGCACCCTATTGCTACGGTTAGGGTTCGCCACTTTGAATTTGTGTGCCGGACGATGCACATCGAACCGATGGTTCCTCGATTCCGTGTCTTCCACCAAATGCTTTGTTCTCAGGGGTTTTATTCTTTTGTTCAAAGAGCGTTTGTGAAGAAGATCTTGCTGCAACCCCCGAAATCTTTTCTTGATTGGAAACAAAAATTCTTTTTTATCAAGGCAGGAGTTATCCCGATGAGGATGATATTTAGGGGAAAGGAAGATGTTCCTACTGAGACCATTCAAACTCCTGTTGACGAAAATTGGTACCAGGATCTGAAAGGCGTTCCGTCTATTGCCCTGCCTGAGAAAGCCCTTGTTCGTTTATGCAATTTACGTTGAAGGCTCCAGCCCCTCCAGCAGATGCACAAGTAATAAACTTTATTTCTGGAGGATCAGACATTTGTGGCACATCCTTCTCAGCAGCTAAAAGGCATGCAAAAGAAACTAAAATGGATAATGGAGAAAGACCCGTTCGAACATCAAGTGTCTCCGAAGGAAAAGTCATAACCTTTGATGAGGATGATCGTGTTGATATCCAGGATCCTCATCACGATGGTTTAGTTATTACTCTTTTCATTTCTAACCATTTAGTCCGCAGGATCCTTATAGACGGAGGAAGCTCAGTGAACATTATCCAGCTTGATGTTCTAAAGAAGATGGGTATCCCTGAATCAGATATCATACCAAGATCCTCCGTGCTCGTGGGATTTAGTGGCGAAACTAAGAATACCCTGGGGGACATTAAACTCCCAATATACATCGAAGGCCTACACTCTTATAAAAAATTTTGTGTTATTGACTGTTTATCTTGTTGTAATGTTATCCTTGGCAGGCCCTGGATACACGATATGAAGGCAGTCCCATCTACTTACCATCAATGTGTGAAGCTCCCTAGTCCTTGGGGAATAGTCAAGATCGATAGTGATCAGCAGGAGGCTAAGAATTGCTATACTTCATCGATGAAACCAGCCTCGAAGTCAAGGGAGCAATAGCAATCAAAGTATCCTCCAAGGGATGTCTTGGAGGCAAGAGAGCAGGATGTGGTTGAAATCCTCATGGATCCTCATGATCCTGAATCCAAAATCTATATCGGATCAGGGATCCTTGGCGATATGAAGGAAGACCTCATATCCTTCCTCAAAAGGAGAAAGACTACCTTTGCATGGAAACACGAAGACATGACTGGTATATCTAAAGATGTAATCACTCACAAACTTGGCATTGATAGGTCCTTCAAACCAATCCATCAAAGGAGAAGAAAGTTTGCACCGGAAAGAAATGCCATTATCCAGGAAGAGGTAGAGAAATTGCTCCGGGCAGGTATGATTAGAGAGGTCAAGTATCCAAGATGGTTGGCCAATGTGGTTGTTGTTCAAAAGAAAAACGGAAAGTGGAGGGTATGTGTCGATTTTACCGATTTAAATAAGGCATGTCCCAAGGATCCTTTCCCATTACCCCACATTGACTCCATGGTGGATGCAACTGCGGGTCATGAACTGTTAACTTTTATGGATGCTTCATCTGGATTTCAACAAATCCAAATGGAACCATCCGATCAAGAGGATACAGCATTCATGACTCCAACTGGTATATATTGCTATATTGCTATGCCGTTCGGACTAAGAAATGCAGGTGCAACATATCAAAGGCTGGTGAATATGAGGTTCAAGGATCAGATTGGACAAACTATGGAGGTTTACATAGATGATATGGTGGTAAAATCCATAAAAGAAGAGGATCACCTAAGGGACTTGGAGGAAGCATTCAATATCCTTGATAAATATAACATGAAACTTAATCCTTCAAAATGTCACTTTGGTGTTAAAGCAGGTAAATTCTTAGGATATATGGTGACAAAGAGAGGCATTGAAGCTAGCCCGGAACAAATCAAAGCAATAGTGAACATCAAATCTCCGGCCAATGCTAAGGATGTTCAAAGGCTAACAGGCAGGATAGTAGCTTTGAACAGATTTATATCCAAATCCTCAGAGAAGTGCAAAGAATTCTATGATATCCTAAGGAAGAACAAGAAATTTGAGTGGACTGAGAAGCATGAGAATGCCTTAAGAGCTCTCAAAGATTATCTATCCTCAGCCCCGGCCTTGATGAAACCAGAAAAAGGCGATGTGCTATCCTTATATCTTGCAGTATCCTCAAAAGAAGTAAGTGCGGTCCTTGTTAAGGATCATGAAGGTACACAACATCCTGTCTATTATGTAAGTAAAAGTTTACTTGATGCCGAATCCAGGTATTCACACCTTGAAAAGCTTATTCTTGCATTAATAATGGCATCTACTAAGTTGAGACATTATTTTGAAACTCATGTTATTACTGTTAAAACTAATTTTCCAATTAAGAATGTCCTCAGGAAACCAGAGATGTCAGGAAGGATGGCTAAATGGACAGTGAAGCTTAGTGCCTATGATATAAGATATGAGCCTAGGACAGCCATCAAATCCCAAGCATTAGCCGACTTTGTGGCTGATTTCAGTAGTGATTTACAAAAAGAAGCTGAGTTAGAAGTCCAGCAGCTAGAGGAGACCAAGGATCCTTGGATACTTTATACTGATGGATCCTCAAATATCAAAGGCACATGGCTTGGAATACTACTAAAATCGCCACAGGGGGACATAATACCCCACTCTATAGCTTGTGAGTTCCAAACCACTAACAATGAGGCCGAATATGAAGCCTTAATTGCTGGTTTGCAAATTGCCAAGCATATGAGGATCAGGTATCTTGAGGTACATGTAGATTCATTGTTAATTACAAATCACTTTAATGGATCCTATGCTGTTAAAGGTGAAAAGCTAACCAAATATTTAGAGATAGTCAAAGAATTGGCACTCTCCTTTGTTTCCTTTAGTTTGACACAGGTACCAAGGGAAGAAAATACAGAAGCTGATGCATTGGCTAACTTAGGATCATCCTTGAAGATCCCGGAGGATATCAAGATCCCTATTATCCATATTCTGACCCCGGCTATCGAGGATCATGTGGCTATGGAGATAGGGAATGATTCCGCAATTATCCCTAGTGAGGATACTCAATCCCATTCAGGATCAGGATCATGGATCTCACCAATTATGAGATACTTACAACATGGAGAGATTCCTACAGGAGAAAACCCTAGGGCTTTCAAATCTAAGGTATCTCAATTCACAATTTTAAATAATATGTTGTATAGACGATCTCTTGCAGGACCATACTTGAGATGCATTGAGGGTCCTGAAATCCAAGAAGTTTTAAAAGACTTCCATGAAGGAGATTGTGGAAACCACACTGGGGGCAGGGCATTATTCTCAAGGATCTTGAGGACAGGATACTACTGGCCAACCATGAAAAGAGATGCTGTGGAGTATGCTAAGAGATGTGATCCTTGTCAGAGACACATCAATATCCTTCATCAACCAGCTGAATTATTGCATCCTATATCCTCCTCTTGGCCATTTATGAGATGGGGTATGGATATAGTTGGTAAGCTCCCTAAGGCACCTGGTGGAAAAGTATTCATGCTTGCTATGACTGATTACTTCTCCAAGTGGATAGAGGCTGAAGCTTTTGCCCAAGTCAGAGAAAAGGAAGTTATATCCTTCATTAAAAGAAATATCATAACTAGATTTGGTATTCCTTCTGAAATTATATGTGATAATGGTTCCCAATTTATTGGGGGCAGAACCACTAACTTTTGTGACAGCTGGGGGATTAAGATGATAACATCAACACCAGTCCACCCACAAGCTAATGGTCAAGCAGAATCATCCAACAAGATCATCATCAACAATTTGAAGAAGAAGCTTGGGTCCAAGAAAGGGAAATGGGCAGAAGAACTACCTTATGTGCTTTGGGCTGATAGGACAACCCCTAAGAATGCTACTGGTCAAACACCATTCTCTTTGGTATTTGGGGCAGAATCAGTGATCCCAACAGAAATGGTGGTTCCAACTGCTAGAACAAGTACCCGTGATCCTGAGGAAAATGATGAGAACTTGGCTCAAGACCTGGATACTATTGAAGAAATCAGGGATCTGGCTAGGATAAGGATGGCTAGTTATCAACAAAGAATGGCTGGTGCTTATAACAAAAATGTCAGGATCAGGAAGTTTCAAGTTGGAGATATGGTATTAAGGAAAGCATTTCAGAATACCACCAATCCTGCCGATGGAAAATTGGCTCCAAAATGGGAAGGCCCTTATTTGATTGAAGCTGAAGCAGGAAAGGGGGCATATAGATTGCTAACCATGGAAGGTGATTTGCTACCAAGAGCTTGGAATGTTGTCCACTTGAAGAAATATTTCATGTGATCAGGATCCTCATGGCACAGATGATCCTTACGTTAGGGATATCCTAGAATGATCCTTAAAGTATCGGTGATCCTCACTTTGGTAATGTCCTAATCTTAAACTATTTCATTTCCTTGTTTTCTCATATAAGGATAAGGATCATGTGTCCTTTATCCAATTCTCACGTGATTTTAAGTTTTGAAAGTTCAGGTATCCTTAGCAAAATATTGGTTATCTGCAGAAGCGATCCGATCCTTGGGTTTAACCCCAGTTATTTGGGCTTGACCCCAGTTCCGCCTGTAGCGCATGATGATCCTGGTATAGTTCAAGGCAGTGGGACCAGTACTCGCTTTAGGGGCTGATAATTCCATTGTACTGGCTATACCTAGGATCCTACGTATAATGGTAGACGTACCATACATCCGTTCCTAAGGTTTCTAACGTTTTCACGTTAGCTAAGGTTTTGGCATTTTCATGTCACTAAGTTTGGATAGTCGCCAGTTAGGGCCATACTCCAGTTTACATACGATCCTTGGGCTTGTCCCCAGTTATCCTTGGGCTTGTACCCAGTTATCCTTGGGCTTGTCCCCAGTTGCTAACTCTTATATTATATTGGCTTAGTCCCAAGTTATGCTCTATTTCAGGTCCTTGAAGATAAACAACTAGGGATCCTTGATCCTTACTTCTTTCTAAGGTTTATTTTGTAGTTATCCTGATTATGGTTAGGATCCTAACTTGGATCCTCAGGTATGATCCTTAACTATTTTAAATTCTATTCTTTGTTTATTTGAGTAACCCTTAAAATTTGACAACTAAACTTGTGATCCTTAAAATAAATTACTTTTTGGGATTCTTTAACTACAGGATATTTGATCATGGATCATGTCCTAAATATTTTTAATCTGTCTTATTCAAAATTGTTTATTCAATAAATGTACATCAAAACAATTGAGAATTAAAGAGACAAAAAGGATAACAATACAAGATAAGCGACAAAAGGTTAAGATTTTATTTATTAACAAAAGACTAACCCTTTAAGGTTGTCAAAATTGCCAACCCACGTTTCTACCAGCAAAACGTGGCCCATCCACATGGGTTGGCAAAGGGTGTCCATGATAATAGGTTCAAAAGTAGTGCAGGAATTTAAAGGCGACAGGATCACAATGGCTTCATCCCCCAAACAGAGGATCCCTCCACCAATTGCAATCCTGCCTATTGTCCAAAGGATCATACATGATCCTTAATCCTAAAAACTATTGTTCAGTACAAACCATCAAATTGTTCAACAAAACAACCATTAAACTAAAAAATTGGGCTCCGGTTATGTCTAGAAGTTTCCATCATCGCCCAATCATGCATCCTAAACCTTCCCTGCATCACCACCTCCGGCTCCACTTGCTTCACCACCTTCACCCTTGCCTCCAGCCTCAATCGCCAAAACTTCCTCAGTCTCCTCATCATCTTCAAGATCAGCCAACCTTGCTTTCCAGCCCTCAACATCCCAGCTGCTTTTGTCAAACTTAGGATCTTGAGCTTCCTGGGCCATCTTCAGTTTTGTCTGATACATTGTGATGGTAGCAGAGACCTTTGCACCTTCTATGAGATCATGCTTTTCATAGTCAAGGTCAATCAGGAGTTTAGCCGTCTTAGTCTTGGCATCTAGGAGTTCCTTCTGAAGGTCAGCAATTTTGAGGTCCTTAAGCACTGCAACCTGTTGGAGGTCAGCAATCTTCTTGTCCTGCTCCTCGACGTTCCCCACATAGTCCTCAATCTCAGCGAATTTCTGCAAAAGAGATAAAAGATAAGGTCAGGACCAAGTGATCCTCAAATCAGCAGGATATGTCAGCAGGATATGCCAGCAGGATATACAGGCAGATACAGTGACCCTTACATCATTGAAGTACTCGAGGAATTGGTGACGGATCAGAGGCAGACCCTGCAAATCCTCAGCCTCGGAGGTCTTTCTCTTTTTGCCACCCCTTCCTTTAGTGGGTGCCTTGGGAATGGAGATGCTAGGACTAGTAGTGGACCTTTTCTTCCTAGGTCTAACAGAATCAAGGTCAGTCGTGTCGAATTGAGAAGCAGGCTTGGTGGATTTTCCAGCACCTACACAACCAAAACAAGATAAGTATCTTCACTTAACTTATATTTCATTACTTATTTAAATTTTAAACAAAGATACTTACTTGACATCGTGACAGAGCCTGAGGATACCTCCTGAGAATCTTGGGTTGTTGTCTTGAAAGTTCTTGCTTCAGGATCAAGTTTCTTGAAAGCGATGAGTCTCTCTTTAGCAGCAGGAGACAATCTGAGGTGTGAGACGGTGATAGCTGCATAACAAGAAAGCAAAAATATAAGTGATCCTTACATCAAAAGAAAGTTTTTGGTGATCCTTCTCAGGATCCTCCACCCTACCATGGGTAGCCCATTTCTTGGGTAGATCCTTTCCATCCTCAATAGAATCTCTCTTGACGAAAAAGAAACGCCGCTTCCAATTAGCATCGTTCTTGGTGGCTTTGAAGATCGGGTGTTCCTCACCAGGCTTACGTTTAAACAAATAATGATGAGAACCAAAGGTAGTAAGATCATACAGCTCTCCCAGCTCTGACATTCCTAGGTCTATCCCTTCCTGCTCGATGATCCTTTCAAGGGTATACAAAACCCTCCAAATCATCGGCATGGCTTGGATATAAGAGATGCCGGTAGGGAAAAGAAAGATTGGGTGAAGGCTGGAAAAGGATATGTATAGCCTATGGTGAACGGAGTGACAGGAAAAGCAACCCACTTGTCGGAAATGTGATCACTCAGGGTATTGGGATCAAAAGGTCTAAACTCGGTGTTCGCCGGGAAGCAGTGGCGGATCCTATCAATCTGTGCATCGTTGAAACATCAGCGTTCTTTTATGGAATCTTCGATGATCCCCTGGCTTTTCGGGTGATCCTTAGCTGGGGAATTCCGGAGCAACATCTTTGATAGAATGGTGAAAAGAAACGGAAAACAGAGCAAGATAAGGAAGAAGATGAAGAGAGAATACCTGTTTATCTTCGGAATGCAGTTATAAAGGGAGTCTTTCTGAAATTTTAAATGCATTTGATCCTATCTCTATCTCCCATTTATAATCATGATCGTGCAGGGTTGTCACTTCTGTGACGTCATGGTTGCAACGGATAGTTCCACAATAACGGCTATATTTACGATAGTTAGTTGCGGATAAGATCAGGAAAATATAATTCGCTTATTTAACATTTCACTCCTTATATTTTGGGGGCAATTGTTAGGGGAGGATTTTCTAACAATTAGTGATCCTTATTCGTTATCCTAATTAATGATCCTTACTTCTGTGACAGATAGTGATCCTCAGAAGAGCTTCAGGATTAGGATCATGGATCACTTTAAGGATCCTCATACTGACGATTGTTTGTTTGTGTTTTGTATTACTTCGCAGGAGTAACAAGCTTGACTTGGTCTTGGCAACGTTACTATGGAATATTCCACGGGTATTTCGCACACGTTTGACTGGAAATGGACGTTGTGGAGAACGTGGGAGCTTGGCACAAAAGTCGGATAGTTTGTTAGTGTAGCTAACTTCTATTTTTAACGGGGTGACGAGCTAGAATTAGAACACTTATCCATTTTCAGCTACACACACTCTCATACAATTGCACACTTGAAGCTCTCGACGAACACTTATTAGTTTTCATTCATTTTTACACATTTCATCGTAGTGATCCTTGTACCTAGCTCGTTACTATCCGAAGTTGTAAACATTTATTGATTTATTTGAGCTTGGTGATCGGTAGTTTCCATCACCCGGGGTTTTTTGTGCTGGAGATCAACTCTTGATCAAGGGCTTTTTCACCCGGGGTTTTTTGTGCTGGAGATCAACTCTTGATCAAGGGCTTTTTCCCCGTATCAATAGAAAAACAGTACTCAGAAATTGGAGGATAATCCTCATCATCCTCTTCTTGTTCTACTGCATGCACATTCTGGTTATCAGACTTGTTGTAGGACTTGAACTTGTTATTCTTGAAGTAGGATCCTTGTTTTTCCTGTTTCGAGGATCCTGCCAATCTCTCCTGGATCCTTTTATCATCCTCTAATCGAATGAATCTAAGGGCCCTGGTTCTCACTTCATCAAGATTCTTGCATGGGGTCATAACAAGATCATCATAGAATAATGAATCCCTAAGCAAACCCATTTTAAAGGCTTCCACAGCCGTAGCTATATCCAGATTAGGAATATCTAAGGATTCTTTACTAAACTTAGTAATGTAATCTCTAAGTGATTCGTTTTGACCTTGTGTTACCCTATATAGATCACTAGTTAATCGTTCAAATTTTCTGCTACATGAGAATTGACTATTAAACATATTAACTAGATTAGCAAATGAAGTAATAGAGTAAGGGGGAAGACTTAGCAGCCATTTAAGAGCTGATCCTGTGAGTGTGGATCCAAAACCCTTGCATAGACATGCTTCTTTTAACCTCTCAGGAATTGGATTGATCTCCATCCTTTCTTTGTATTGAGCTACATTCTCCTCTGGATCCGTCGAACCATCATACAGCTTCATAGTTGGTATCTGGAACCTTTTGGGTATCTCAGCATCACAAATAGGTGGTGCAAAACGAGATATCCTATGGCTCCCATCTGTAATTTCAGGAATGCGCTTAATCACTCCTGGAACGCTGGATATCATATCCTTCAGCTTCTGTAATTCCCTAGCCATAGCTTGATTGATACATGTATCCTGCATTGAGCCATGGTTAGTGTTATAAGAATTATTGAAAGTGTTACCTCCCAGAAGATTCAAGTTTGGAATTGCAGATGTGAATCCATATTGACGGGATTCTGGTATGATTGAAGGACCAGAAGAGGCAATGGTCTGCATTGGAAAGAAGTCTCCTTGATGAACATCTGTGCTTGGGGGTTGTACACTTCTTAAGAATCCTTGATCCTGAAAGATGTTGGATCCTTGAACCTGGAAGGAGGATCCTTGAACTTGAGAGGATCCTAGAACCTGAGAGGATCCTTGAACCTGAGAGGATCCTTGAACCTGAGAGGATCCTTGAACCTGAGAGGATCCTTGGACCTGAGAGGATCCTTGAACCTGAGAGGATCCTTGAACCGTGTGCTTCCCCATATATCCTCCTGAGCTGACGAAGGATCCCTGATGCTGGAAAGAGGATCCCGAAGGCTGAAAATAGGATCCTGGAGGCTGGAAGTGAGACCCAAAAGCCTGACTCGTAGTTTTTGTTCCATAACGTCTTCCCCATGGTCCATTCTGATACTGGATATCCGGAGCTGCAGATTGCTAGGCAGTCGTAGCTGGAGTGTCGAAATCCAGTGACCTTGGTATCAGAGGAGAGTGATCCTCCTCTGATCTCTTCTGTTTCTTGATATCACCAATTTCCCGGAGGATCCTTTCGTTGGTTTTGTCCTGCTCTTGTATGTGATCCCTCATCTGCAAAATCAAAGAAAAAAGATCACTAGTAGTAGGGTTAGAAGAAACAGAAGAAGTTGGTGGGTTTGGAAAAATGGGGCTTTGTCTCTCTGCAGCATTTTCAGCATTCTTCTGGGATCCAGAAGGTGGTGGAGGCAAAGGTGGAACGCCCTGTGAAGAACTAATTGCCGGCATTGAACTTGAAGTGTTCTTTGCTGAAGAAACCATCTGCTTGGTTGTAACGAACCGAAGTGATCACAAAAAACAAAAACTTCTTATGAATGAAGCACCAATTGCCCCACAGTGGGCGCCAAACTGTTTTGGTCAAAAATCAAGCAAGGATAATGCAACCAAATCTTTTGTTGTGAGGTGTGATGCTTGAATCTATGAACAATTGTATGAACAACTTGCAAATCAAATAATGAGGTGACACAAGGATTTATACGAGGAAAAAGCCCTTGATCAAGAGTTGATCTCCAACATAAAAAACCTCGGGTGATGGAAACTACCGATCACCAACTAAGATTAAACAAAAGAATGATACACCTCGGGATGATAACAAGCTTGTTACAAGGATCACTAGTGTGCAAAAGTGTTAAAGTGTACGAAATCGCCAAGTAAACTGCCGAGAGCTATTCGAGAGTGTGTGTTTTTGCCAAATTAGCCAAGTGTTCTCACTCAAGCTTGTTATCCCCTTTTTAAAATTAGAAATAACTAAACTAACTAGTTGTCCGCTAATTGTGCAAGCTCCCCACGATCTCCATAACGTTCACAAGGGCCAAGCACGTGCGGAATATTGAGGGAATATGCTCCACGAATATCGGCAAGACCAAGTCCATGCACGTACTCCTGCAAAACGAGCTCACATACAAGGTAGACAACCGTTAGTGTAAGGATAACAATGAGGATCCTGAATCCTGGTCCTGCAACACATTCTGAGGATCCTAAATTCAAACAGAATTAAGGATCCGTGATCCTAGCAGTACTTGAGGATCCTTGATCCTTAGGATTAAAAAATCCTCCCCTAACAACCTTATTTTGGGATTTATTTTGTGCAGGCAACTTCCGTCTACCCGTAACGAAATTCTTCCTTGAAATTCTTGAGTATTATAAGTTCCATATTTCCCAGATGCACCCTATTGCTACGGTTAGGGTTCGCCACTTTGAATTTGTGTGCCGGACGATGCACATCGAACCGATGGTTCCTCGATTCCGTGTCTTCCACCAAATGCTTTGTTCTCAGGGGTTTTATTCTTTTGTTCAAAGAGCGTTTGTGAAGAAGATCTTGCTGCAACCCCCGAAATCTTTTCTTGATTGGAAACAAAAATTCTTTTTTATCAAGGCAGGAGTTATCCCGATGAGGATGATAATTAGGGGAAAGGAAGATGTTCCTACTGAGACCATTCAAACTCCTGTTGACGAAAATTGGTACCCGGATCTGAAAGGCGTTCCGTCTATTGCCCTGCCTGAGAAAGCCCTTGTTGGTGCCAGTATGAGTCTAAACTGGAAAATGAATCGAGAAGAGAAGCCGGTGTACATGGAGGATGGCAAAGGTAAGTTTTGGTTTTTTCCCTGTTTCTTCACTCTTCTCTCTTCTTGTTTTTTTTTGAATTTGCCTTTGGTTTTTCCATTGCGCAGTTGTTTCTTTATATGTTGTTGCTTTCGAGAGGGAAGGTGGGAAAATGACTACCCTTCCAAAGAAACCTGATGAAGAATTGTGGTATCACCGCATTGTGAAGAACTTTGTTCTTCCCCGGGATAATGATCTTTCTGCGCAACCTGCTGCTGGTGCTGGTGAGTTTTTATGGAAGTGTTTTTATTTGCTGTTTTTGCGCACTTTGAATGAGTTAACTCTGCGTTTTGTAGTAGGTGAACTGTCTAATTTGGGCATAGGCCCTGAGAAGAAAACGCGCGCGCCAACCACTACTGCTGCGCCAAAGAAGAATGATGTTGAGAAAGCTCAATATTCTAAGGGCAAGAATGTTGGGGGAGAAAAGAAAGGTATGCGCCATTCCTCTGACTCCTGGTGTGATTATGTGGTGGTTTCTGATTCATTGGAGGGTCTTGCGCCTACAGTTATAAGAAGACCGAAGCCGGAACCAAAAGATACTGCTGATATCCCTCCATCCAACCCTGATGATCCCATTGATTTGGAATCAAGTCCTGAGCGTTTAGTGAGGAAGAAAGCAGGGAAAAGGAAACAACCTGATGTTGAAGCTGGGGGTCAGCCTGCGAAGAACATTCAGCGAAAGAAAATTACTAGGAGGGGCAACCTGGATGCCTTTATTTCGGAATCTGTTCCTGGTAAGTTTTATCTTTTGCTCTCTTCCTATTACTTCCTTGAATAAGCGTGATTAATGTACTTGTTTTGACAGAAAACCAAATTCTCCTGTTCCCACAGAACCATCGGAATCTGTCCCTCACGCGCCTCTGTTGCTGATCAGTTAAGGAATACTGAAGTTCCTGAATGTGAGGCGGGGAAGGCTGCTAGGGCTGAAAATCTTGAGGCTGATAGGCCTGCTGATGTTGCTGTGGATGCAGAAAAGGTTACTAGCCCAGAGATTGTGGAGGGTGCTGGTAACCCACAAACCCCTGAACTTGCTGCTCGTGAATTGGAGAATGGGAAGGCTGCTGAAGAAATTCCTGTTACAACTTCTCCTTCCAAAGCTTCTGGTTCTATGCCTGAGAACATCGAGAAGGTTACTGTTGAAGACCAAGGCTCATTCTCTGATGCTGGAAGAATTCTCCAATCTGCCCAGATGAAACTATGGGGGATTATTATTATAGAACTTATTCGGAAAAGAATGCTTCCGAAATTCATGTCCCTGTTTGGAATCTGAAGAAGGGTGACACCTTTTCAGATTGGCGTGTGTGCCGGGACTGGCTACAGGGGATCTTTCCGCCTGGATAAATTAAGTTTCAAGAGGGGCGTCTTCACGATCAAACTTACCATGCCTACCTTGAGGAGGTTGCTTCTTATACATCCACTACGCATCGCATAGTGCGTGAGTGGCACAGTATGCATAAGGAGTGGTCTGCCTTTAAGGTATCCAAGAAGAAAGTTGCTGATGATGAGAGCCGTGTTGCCCAGTTAAGGACTAAACTGGAAGCTGATCAGGCCAAGTTTGAGGCTGATCGAAAAACTGAAGAGTGGTCCGTTGCGGGCTGGAAGAGAAAGGCGGAAGCCGAAGCTGCCCTTCTTTCCGAGGAGCGCAAGAATTGGAAGAGGATTTGTGAAAAGGATAATGCTGAGAAGATGAGCCTCCGCAATGTTATCAACAATCTCAAGGCTGATATTGAGAAGTTGAGAAAACAAGATGCAGAGATTGAAAAATTGAAACAGGAAAAAACAGATGCTGAAGCTGCGCGAGATGAAGCGCGCTCTCACAGGAAAAGAAGTGAGCAACGAGAGGTACATACTTGTGCTACCCTTGCCCTTAGAGATAAAGAGATAGAAGAACTTATTGCTTTGCTATCTGATCAGGAACAACTTAAGAAAGATATGGAGCTTGCGCGTACTGAGAAAGCTGAAACCTCTCGCCGCTTGGCTGAAACTGAGGAAAAATTAGAAAATTCCAGAACGGCGTGGGCAACGGCGGAGAGTGAGCTTGAACCGTTGAAAAGCAACATGCTATGGTTGAAAGAGCGTGGAATCGCATGCGTAAGTTTCATTTTGTTTGTAATTATTACTAAGATGTTTTGCGCTCTTTTCCTTATGTTCCTGATTTTATAGGTTGCTGAGTCAGTGCTGAATTCTGAAGAGCTAGATAAAACGGTTGCACGCTTAGTGGTTGCCGCGCGAAATGACGGGTATGCTCAGGGATATGCGGAGTGTTCTCACCATGTAGTTAATGCCTTGAAGGTTGATTGGGACACTAGTAAATCTGCTACTCATGGTGTTGATACTGGTGCCGCCCTTGCCGCTATGAAAACAGAATTCAACAACTTGCAGCTTCCTGTCATGGATCTTATAAATGTTGCATTGCAGTCCGAAGACCACGTGGCGCAACTGAAGGAAATCTTCCTAGATGAAGAAAATGAGGACGAAGATTTAGCGTAGGTTTCCTCTTATAATTGTATGATCAATTATTTTGTAGCTTTCTTGGGATGTGTATCCCTTTTTGTTAATGCGCTGCCGCGTAAGTAACCGTTAACAATACACTGCCGTGTAATTTGATAATTTTGAAGGCGTGTTGGTGCGCCAAGCATAGTATGACGTGTCTTTAGTTTACAATATTTTGCATGGGTACAATTACTTTGATTAGGTAAAGCGAATGAAGGTGGTATAAAGCTCATGTGTGAACGTATGGTCTCGTGTGATGTAATCACCGACCGTTCATGAGACTTGTATTATATTTACCATAATGTTTTTTGCGCTTACCAAAAGAAATTGCATGCACTTTGTAAGAAAAAACACAAGAATAATAGAAACTTTGTTGTTTATTCACGGATAAGGTGCAGAGGCCGTTACAAAGTCTATTAAAATAATTACACGGGACTTAACTTACACTCTATTTCCTGCTTAGACTTGATAAACTGTAGAGTCTATTCCGTTCTGCAAGGAGATCATAGAGTTGCTGCTTAATTTTTCGCTTTTTTACTCGGGCCTTCTTCGCCTTGAGTGATTTGTTTTATGTCCTTGCGCACGTTCTGTAATAGGTGAGTGAGCTCACCACTTTTAAGTGCCTTCTCTATCTCAGTGCGCAAGGAGATGCTGTTATTTGTGGTATGATCGTTGTCCTTGTGATAATCACAATACTGACTCGGGTCCTGTCCGCGTTTGTTCTTCATGGGTGGTGGAGGCTTAAACTGGTAATCCTCCATACTTAGTACTTCCGCGGGAGTTTTGGTTAAGGGAGTCCATTGTCTCTCCTTGTTTTCTTGTTTAGCTTCTCTCTGTGCAGCGAGCTTATTGATTGTAGCTCGTGCATCCTCTGATGAATAGTTCCCCAAGCTTGAATCGCGCCAGCCTTTCTTAAATTTCTTCCCGCTGCTCGGGCCTAAATCTGAGGGACGGCTGTGCGGTGGTGTTGGCATGTTGGTACTGAGATTCTTCTTTGTCTGGGCATAGACCTTAGCCGCCGCCATTAATTTTTCCCAGCTTTTCGGGAGTCCTTCCGTTCCAGACAGGACTTTTATCATGTCGTGACACCTGACGGCATATTTAAATTGGGCTCGGATCAGATGCTCGTGAACGTCCCCTATCTCAAGTAATTCTTTATTATAATAATTAATGAAGTCTTCCAAACTTTCATCGTCACGGCGCCAGATATTCATTACGTCCGCCGTGTCGCGGATGGATCGCCTTTGTTGGCTGAAGTGTACCAAAAACTTCTCGCGCAAGTCTACCGATGACGTGATTTTTCCCACAGGCAGGTTGTCAAACCAGAGCCTTGCGGTGCCTGTAAGAATTTGAACAAAGAGGTGACACCACATTGGTAGAGTCCAGCCTCCCACCAATCCTGCGCTTGTGAAGACTCGCAGATGGTCATCTGGATCCGTCATACCATTAAATTTGCCCACGTTGGATGGGAGCTTCACTTTTTCTAATGGAGCGAGAGCAATCTCGCTAATAAATTTGGAATTCTCTGCCACTTCTGCAGGACGATAGATCAGATCATAATTGTGCTCAGCTTCGGGATTGTAAACCGTGCGGGGTCTACATTTGTTGTAGTTTGGTTGTAACCGACTAAACACACTTGCACTGTCTCCTTCCCGATAAGTTCGATCATATTCACTGGCATGGGTGTTCCGCTGAGAACCCAACCTTATGTGAACTGATGGCCTTCTATGAGAGTGTGACTCATCTCGATTCTCCCTCCTCCGATTTTCGGACTGAGTATACTCATATCTCGTTGGAGATCTAGAGTAGACTTCAGTGTCTTTGATCTGGACCCGTGATGGTCCATCATGCTGAGAAATGTGTGGGACTGATGGTGCTCGATTTCGGGACGCAGGCCTTCGTGATTGGGTTTGGGGTGCAGTTTGTGCACAAAGTTGTGCGTACACAACATTCAATGCCCCCTGAGATCTGACATACCAAGAGATTGGGGTCCCTCCTGGGGGTAGAATTGAGCTTATAGGGATCTCCGGCTGTACCCCTGGGGTGACAGGTTCGTTTGGATGATTGTTAGTGAACTACACTTCATTGTCATCCGAGGCTTCTTCTACAATACCCTCAACCTGGGTATTGTTAACGAAATTTGGCTGAGGGCCATTTTGGCGATGAGTTGAAGTTTCTTCCATTTATAAATGGAATCAACAGAGTGAATCGAAAAACGAGAAAAAACGGATGAAACAGAGAAATCGTTGGGCGCCAATGAAGAAACACTGGATAAATGACCGGAATCAAATAATCCAGGGGGTTAGGTTCTGCATAAAAAGGGTTGGTTTTCTCTCGTTCGGTTCAAAGGGACAGATCTTCTCTTCTTCTCGATAGCTGCAAAACAAACACCGTCAGCCTCGTCACGGGGAGAATGGGGGTTCTCTCCGTGACCACCCTCCGGCGTGAGAATAAGTATCGGTATATGAAGAAGAAAAGTATAAGTGATGTGAATGTGACTTGAAGTTTGTACCTGAATTACTCTTCAATTTATAGCCGGGAATTTGGGCGGGAAAACCTGTTATTGAAATGTTGACGGAAGATGCTAACTCCGTAGGCAGTTATTTCCTCCTCCGTTAATCCTCTTAATCTGACGTGAAAGCACACGGATCGCTATTTAGATCAACGGCTGGGGTATTGCCACGTGGAAAGTGGGCAAGTGGAGGTTTCTCTCCAATTCCATGCCATCATCGTGGCTTTAGGAGATCCTGAGATGATGACACGTGGCCCAGACGGTTATAACCGTCTGGTGGTGCACGATTGAGTCTTCTAGAAGATTACTGTCATAATCCGGTGTGACTCCTTATCGTGTGGTATCATTGCAATAAATAATATCCAAGTCTGGGCATTATTTAAGCAAGAGTGCTTGCTGGGATTTTATCCCTGATTGTTATGGAGAGAGGCGCAAGGGTTTGTTAGTTTCCCTTTGGCGCGCAGATGTTTGCTTGCTATTTTTTGTTCTAAGTTCTCTTTGTGGGACCAGTGCGCGGCTACGGAAGGTCTAAAGAGGGTTAAAAGGTGAGATTGTGGTATGGTCCCAAGTACTTAATACGAGGTTTTTGGGACCTTGCCCCTTCAAAGCCATATCGCTCTAAGCCATATGGCAGAAATGACAGCAAGAAAGTGAATGCTGTTGAAGACGAGGATCCTGAGGAGTATCCTGAATTGTCAGAGTATTGTTTTTCTGTTAATATACCTGAACTAATATATGCTATGCAGGGTTTGGGAGACAAAGCAAGGTGGCCTAGGAAGAACTAACAAAAAGCCGACTGGAAGGATAAATCCAAGTGGTGTGCCTTCCATGAGGATTTTGGACATGTTACAGAAGATTGCATTGCCCTCAGGAAAGAAATAAGCTATCTGCTGAGCAAAGGATATCTGAAGGATCTTCTGGGAAGAAAGAAAAATAAGGGTCAGGATACTGAGAAGGATCCTGAACGTGCAGCATCACCTCCTGCAGATGCCAAGATAATTAACTTTATTTCAGGAGGATCCGACATTTGCGGGACTTCATACTCTGCTGCAAAAAGACATGCAAAGGAGGCTAAGGCAGAAAGGGAAGATAAGCCAACTAGGATGTCAACCCTCACAACTGATAAAGTGATCACGTTCGACAATGATGACAGGGATACTGTCTAGGATCCTCATCATGATGCTTTGGTAATAACTTTATATGTTGCTAATCATTTTGTGCGCATGATACTGGTGGATAATGGCAGCTCCGTCAACATAATTCAGCTGGAAACACTGAAGAGGATGAATGTATCCCCGATGGATATCACTTCGAAATCCACCGTGCTTGTTGGGTTCAGTGGAGAAGCCAGGAATACCATGGGAGAAATAAAGTTGCATGTGTATGTTGAAGGGGTCAACTCAATGCAACGCTTCTGTTTCATGGATTCCTTATCCTGCTACAATATTATATTAGGTAGGCCATGGATCCATGATATGAAAGTTGTGCCATCTACCTATCACCAGTGCATCAAGATCCCTACCCCTTGGGGGGTTGTCAAAGTAGAAAGTGATCAACAAGAAGCGAAGGAGTGTTATTCTTCTTCAATGAAATCCTCAACAACGCCCAAAGCATGATAGCAATTAAAGATGCGGGCCTAGGATATCGTGGAGACTTCAGAACAGGATGTTAAGAAAATTATCCTGGATCAAGATAATCCGGATATCTCGGCGCTCGTAGGAACCAATATCCCTCAGGATATTGAAAATCAACTAACTAACTTTTTGAAATGCAGGATGTCAACATCCGCATGGAAACATGAGGATATGACAGGTATTTCCAAGGATATTATAACTCACAAGCTCGGAATTGATAGGTCTTTCATGCTTGTCCAACAGAAACGAAGGAAGTTTGCTCCTGAACGGAACACGATCATTCAGGAAGAGGTTGAAAGATTATTAAAGAGCAAGATGATTAGGGAAGTTAAATTTCCCAAATGGCTAGCAAATGTAGTTGTGGTGCAAAAGAAAAATGGGAAATGGAGAGTTTGTGTAGATTACACGGACTTGAACAAAGCATGTCCTAAAGATCCATTCCCTCTGCCTCATATCGACTCAATGGTGGATGCTACTGCCGGTTATGAAATGTTAACCTTCATGGATGCATCCTCAGGATTCCAACAAATACAAATGGAACCTTCGGACTAGGAGGATACCGCTTTCATGACACCAACATGTATTTATTGTTATACTGCTATGCCTTTTGCTTTGAAAAATGCAGGTGCAACATACCAAAGATTGGTGAACATGATGTTTAAAGACAAACTGGGGGATACCATGGAGGTATACATTGATGATATGGTGGTAAAATCTAAGAATGCTGAGGATCATCTCCGGGATATTGAAGGAGCATTCGATATCCTGGACCAGTACAACATGAAACTAAATCCTGCCAAATGCCATTTTGGAGTGGGGGCAGGAAAGTTTCTAGGATACATGGTAACTAAAAGGGGGATCGAAGCAAGCCCGGAACAGATTAAAGCTATCCTGGATATCAAGTCACCTTCAAACATGAAAGATGTACAAAGATTAACAGGGCGAGTAGCAGCGTTGAATAGGTTTATATCAAGATCCTCGGAGAGATGCAAGGAATTCTACGATATCCTGAAGAAGAATAAGAAGTTCGAATGGGGAGAGAAGCATGAAGCAGCCTTGCAGGAATTAAAGCAGTATCTCTCAACTGCACCTCTATTGATGAAGCCCGAGGATGGTGAACCATTATCCATGTATCTTGCAGTATCAGGGAATGCAGTAAGTGCTGTCCTGGTAAAGGATCACGAAGGTCAGCAGTATCCTGTCTATTATGTTAGCAAAAGTTTATTAGATGCTGAAACTAGATATTCTCATTTAGAAAAATTGATATTGGCCTTAGTTATGGCATCGACAAAGCTTAGACATTATTTTGAGACACATAGGATTCATGTTAAAACTAATTATCCTGTTAAAAATGTACTTAGGAAACCCGAGATGTCAGGTAGGATGGCTAAGTGGTCAGTAAAATTAAGTGCCTATGATCTAGTATACGAACCTAGAAATGCCATAAAGTCTCAGGCTCTAGCTGACTTTGTGGCTGATTTCAGTAGTGATATTCAAAATGAAGTAGACCTAGAAGTACAACAACTAGGAGAAACCTCAGAATCCTAGACATTATATACTGATGGTGCATCTAATGTTAGAGGTGTAGGATTGGGTATACTACTAAAATCTCCACAGGGGGACATATTACCCCAGGCTATTAGGTGTGAATTCCCTGCCACTGATAATGAAGCAGAATATGAAGCTTTGATTGCAGGATTAGAGTTGGCCAGGAATATGAATATTAAAAGCTTACAAGTATTTGTCGATTCCTTCTTAATTACTAATCATTTTAATGGATCCTATGCAGTTAAAGGTGAGAAATTAATCGAGTATCTCGAAATTCTCAAAAAATTGGCAAGATATTTCGATGTTTTTACACTTGAACAGGTACCAAGAGAGGATAATGCTGAAGCAGATGCCTTGGAAAATTTAGGATCATCAGTCAGGATACCGGAGGGAACCCAAATACCAATACTACATATCCTACATCCTGCAGTGGATCTTCTCAAATCTCAGGATAAGGATATAGTAAGTATCCAGGATCCTGATGATGAATATCCTGAGGAGGATCCTAAGTCCTGGACGGCTCCAATCATGAGATATCTCAAGGAAGGACACATCCCAAAGGATGAGAATCCTAAGGCCTTTAGAATGAAGGTATCACGATTCACTATTATAAATAATGTTTTGTATAAGAAATCTCTTGTAGGACCATATCTGAGGTGCTTGGAGGATCACGAAACTAAAGAAGTGCTTCAGGATATACACGAAGGGGATTGTGGTAACCATACTGGGGGCAGGTCGTTATTCTCAAAGGTATTAAGAACAGGATACTATTGGCCGACGATGAGGAAAGATGCTGCAGAATATGCTCGAAGATGTGATGCATGTCAAAGGCACAATAATATATTACATCAGCCTGCTGAACCACTGTATCCTATTGCTTCCCCTTGGCCATTCATGAAGTGGGGAATGGATATAGTAGAAAAATTGGCAAAAGCTCCAGGAGGAAAAGTCTTTATGCTGGCAATGACTGATTATTTCTCTAAATGGGTTGAAGCTGAAGCATTTGTTCAAGTCAGAGATCGAGAAGTAGTATCCTTCATAAAAAGGAATATCCTGACTAGATTTGGGGTACCAACTGAGATAATTTGTGACAATGGCTCTCAGTTTATCAGTAAGAAGACAACCGATTTTTGTAAGAGTTGAGGAATCAAAATGATCACATCTACTCCAGTACATCCTCAAGCAAACGGACAAGCAGAATCCTCGAACAAGATAATTGTCAACAATTTGAAGAAAAGGCTAGGAGCTAAGAAGGGAAGATGGGCAGAAGAATTACCCTTTGTTTTATGGGCCGATAGGACAACAGTGAAAAGTGCAACTGGGCAAACCCCATTTTCCTTAGTATTTGGAGCAGAGGCAGTAATCCCGATAGAGATGGTAATACCTACGGCAAGATCCAATCTCCAGGATCCTGAGAAGAATCCTGAAGCTCTGTGCCAAGAATTGGACACCGTGGATGAGACAAGAAATGCGGCAAAGCTAAGGATGGTAGCATATCAACAGAGGATATCCAGAGCATATAACAAGAATATAAGGACTAGAAGGTTTCAAGTTGGAGATTGGGTATTAAGGAAGGCTTTTCAGAATACTACCAATCCTGCTGATGGAAAATTAGCTCCGAAATAGGAAGGACCTTATGAGATTGAATTAGAATCTGGGAAAGGAGCATACCGGCTTAAGAATATGGAGGGGGATATGCTACCAAGATCCTGGAATGCTATACACCTAAAGCTCTATTTCAAGTGAGTTTAGAATTTAATTTCTAACTCAAGATGGTATGAATTCTATTCTATTTTGTTTGAACCCAGTACTGACTTAAGCATCGGAGGGGTGTTAGCCAGGCTAACACCCACCTTAGTTTAAGGTTGTTTTGCAGAATATGCTTCGGGATGTGACTCCAGGATATACACTCAGGATAATTCGAAAGATTAGAGGATTGGCCCCCTCTCTCACGTTTAAGGGATCCTGATCCCTTCACAGGTTTAAAGGTATTCACCTTTCTCTCGAATTGGGTTTAGACACCCCGCCTGGAGCGCAAGCTATCCAGGGATAGTTCAAGATAGCGGGACCAGTCCATGTAAAAGTGGCTGACAATTTCGTTATTGTTGGCTATATCATGGATCCTAAAGGTATATGAGGATTGATCACGCTCTCTCGCGAAAGGGTATTTTCATACTCTCTAAGGTTTAAAGGTTTTCACCTTTCAAAGTCTTGGAGTTTATACACTCCCGCCTGTAGCGCATGAACACTTGGGATTTTCCCCAGAATACCTATGGGTTTATCCCCAGAACACTAAGGATTTATCTCCAGGATATTTTAGGGTTTATCCCCTGTAACACAAAAATTATACAAACAATCACAATTGAAGTCCAGAGAATTACTAAGTATTCAAAGACATAATGCACAGGGGACATTCCTACTAAGGCATTGTGAAGAACTCAGGGGATCAAGCTTGGGCTTAGTTCACTAAGTGTCCCAGACAGGGGACATCTCCGGTGGAAAAGTTGCAAAAAGGATTGAAGTCTGAGGATAGGGTCATACTCTGTATCTGGTATGATCTTTCCTTTTTGTTCCTTTAAAAGCCGTATCTAAATTGTATAAATTCCTGGAAGTGTATTCGACAAAAGTTTGATTAAAACATTAATGAGTATAATACTTAGATTGAAGATATCCTGATCAGGATATATTCTGAGGATATATTTCAGGATATATTTTCAGGATATATTTCAGGGAATTTGCTCAGAATGTTTAAGGTATGATAATTAGATTAAAAAATTGAAACTATACTTGAATCAAACATCAGTTATCAAAAAAGGTTTGTTAAAATAAAGATGGATAACAACAGATAAGGTCATAAAAAGTTATATTATTAACATATCAAAAGATTGTGCTTTTGGTTTCATCTCAAACTGAGATCCATCCACCAGAAGCACAATTAGTTTCTAACCATATTTACGTAACAGTTGAAGGTTTCATCTCAAACCGAGACCCATCCACCTCCAACTGTTATATTCAAAATAAACCATACTAGCTGATGACCAAGGGCTTTGTCCTGAAACTCAGGATCCCCCCACCTTTGGTCATCATATTGTCTAAGTGCAGGAAATGTAAATTGTTTAAAGGACAGGAAACGAAATTGTTCAAACAGTTACAACCACCAAATTTAAAAAATGGGCTCCGGCCTCGGCATCAACATCCACCATCGCCCATTTTACTACTTTCAAGGGGCAGCACCCTCTTCCACCATGGCTTCATCAGCACCAGCATCTGGCCCAGCATCCTTCCCAGCATCACCGCCAGCATCCTTAGTAGCATCAGCCACCTTCTCGGCCACCTTAGCGGGCTCCTCCGCACCAGATTTCACAGGAGGCTCCACGGGGTTACTACCAAGATCTTTCAACTTCACCTCCCAAGCCTCGACGTTCCATGGAGGGCATTCGAAGCCTAGGGCCTTAGCCTCATAGGCCATTTTCAATCTAGCCTGGAGGAGGGAGATGACGACATAATTCTTGTGGCCTTCCCGATATGAAGCCATATCCTGCTCGTGTTGAACCTGGGCAGCATCAGACTTGGCTTGAGCCTCGTGGGTGATCTTCTTGATGGCAGATTGATGCTCTTGGGTCATTGCCTTATACTTGGCTTCATAATGCTCCGATTTGGCAGTGGCTATTGCTGCTTGGTCCGCAATGGTGGTTTCAGCCTTTTTCAGCTTGCTCTCTAGCATCTTGTTTAAACCACATGCGTCTTCATACAGGAACACCAGGTGTTCTAGACCCTACAATCAAAGGGGACAGGTATCAATATATGGATATGTATATCGAGTATATGTGTGAAGGATATAGAGTGAGGATACTAACCTGATTAAGGAAGCCGGCCATGAATTTGCTGGACTCGGTAAACCCGTGATTCTCAAAGGGAAACACGTCGGATGAGGCAGGAGAGTCAGCCTCTTTCCTCTTACGAGAGCTGGAAGCTCGAGACTTGGATGCTTTGGAAGCTTTGGGTGTAGTAGCAGTTTTTGAACCGGTGGGCTTTGACGTGACTGTTGGTTTAGAGTTGGTTTCTTGCTTAACTGGCATAAGGCCAGAGTAACTGTCCAACTCGTCAAGCTGGAAACCTTCGAGATTGATAACCGGCACTATAAAGAAGGGAGAAATACTTAACTTTTAATACTCATATTCTGTAATTAGTTTAATAACGTACTTACCATACATTTCTGAACTTGATATTTGACTCGAACTTATGAGAGACAGGGAAAAGGTTCTCTCGCTATCAGGAAGCCGATAGATGTCTTTGATCCTGAGCTCTGATTCTGCACCCGGGGGGGGGGGGGGGGCTAGTTCTTTGAAGTTTGCTGCATAAGAAATGAAGATGTCAGTTTAGGATATGGTTTTAAAATATATTTGGGGATATTCTTAAAACCCTAAATCCTACTCGAAGTCAACCACTCTACTGGCAGGTCAAAACCCTTGATGATAGAATCCCTTTTTACGAAAAAGAACTTTCTTTACCACTGGTCTTCGTTCTTAGTAGCTTTGAGGATCAGGGGGTTCTTAGAAGTGTAAAAGAGGAGAAAACAGCTGTTACCATGGGACCTTAGACGATATGCTATAGGGAGATCTTCGACACAAAGATCAGGGACATGACGAGATTTAATTTGGTCTAACACCATTAAAACTCGCCAAACCATTGGCATGGTCTGAGCATAACTGAGATCGGTGAGTTCGAAAAAGCGGGAAATGAAGGCTGGAAAAGGATACTGGAGTCCCAAGGAGAAAGGATAGGCTAAGAAACACACCCATTCATTTGATGTTGCGTCTGATCGGACCTCCCGACCGAAGGGACGGATGATCACCCCGTCAGGAAAGGCACCGGAGTCTTTTAAGGCGGCAATGTCGGCGTTATTAAAAGAGCAAATCTCTTTTTCGGGTTCTCGGAGAAGATTTTGACTTTCAAGGGTTGGGGTTGATTCATTTATGCGTGACCTTGTTCGTGAAGCCATGGAGGATTTCGACTAAGAAACGAAATATCTAAGCGAAGAAAAACAGAGAAGAGAAAGAAAGAGAATACCTGAAAAATTGCTTGGAGTGTGATGGTCATAATACAGAATAGTCCGGCTAAATATAGGCTGGATGTAGGGGGTTTTGAGTAAATATCGCATGGGGAGTTGTAGCGTGTCACTTCAACCGTCATTTCGACTTAATAACCTTGATTCACGAGATAAGTTTTAAAATATATCCGTTGGAATTGGTATACCAACAAGATATATTTTGGGGACAATTGTTATGGGTGGATTTCTACTCATATATCCTGAATAATATTCTGACTTTGTTTCTTTTATTGTGATCAGGATACCGGATCAGGATAATGGTAACATCCTGATACAGTACCCTGGTAATGACTAATTAGTTCACGTGCAGATTAATGAAGCAAGTCTATAACGTTCAAGTGGACCTTTTCTCCCAAAGACTCGGGCTAATTTGTTGAAATGGGAACGTTGAAGCCGGAAGACATGGATTATAACGTTCACAAAGGGAATATTCGTTTTATCCCGGATTTATAGGCTAGTTAGTTAGCTTTGTTTTACTATAAATAGGATTGATCAGATCAGATAAGAACACACACAATCTCTCGAACACTCTTGCTCTCTAGCTGCAATCACTCACGATACACTTACACTTGTATTCAAATCGCATTGTAACACCTAGTTGATCCGTATCATATCCTGCATTGTATCCTGATATTTGAAGTAATAAGAAGAACAAGGCAGCTGCGATTGTCAGCTCCCGAGGTTTTGTGCTGGCGTTCTAGATTGATCAAGGGCTTTCCTCGTACATCCCGTGTCACCCTTTACCTTTCAGCTCATTGTTTGATTGTTGATACAACTCGATATCCTGAGCCGTAACCTATAAACTGTTTTTGTTAGCAACTTAATCAGCATACATTTTTCAAATACTTCTAGCACACTACCTCACTTAACTAATTTGATCACTTAATTTCTTAGGTAATTTTTGACCAAAACAGGTAATACTATCGCATCGCTCACTCGAAACGCATCGCAAAACTCAACACGCAAAACAAAACGCCAAAAATCTAACTCGCCGGACCACCCGATCGAATGACCATTCGATCGAATGGTCATCCGAACGGATGACCATCCGATCGGATGGCCATCCTATCGATGTGCCATCCGATCCGTTCCATGTGCCACTTTCCTCTTTTGGCAACCTATAAATACCCCCTGTCAAAGTGATGTGGCAGATCTCTCGTTCGAACAGCACGCTCAAGCCCTCTTTTCTCTCGATTTCTCGCGATTCTTGTAAGTTTTCCACTCAAATCTTGTACTTCTATGATCTATACGAACTTCTTCATCATTTTCACCTTTGAATTTTAAATTTTAACCGTGAAATCAGAGGATTTGAGGTGTTCTAGGATGATGTCATCATGGAGTTCTTGTGAGCTTCAAGATTTGGCTTCATTCCACCAAGAACAACTTAGATCTGAAGGATTTCCATATGATTAAACATTGTTTTCGCCTAGATCTAAACATCTTCAAGGTTAAAAGGATTGAAGGATGGTTTTGTAACTTTCTTTCAACTCTTTTACACTCAATGCCTTCAAACCGATAGAATCGGAGCTCGTTCAGGCCTTCTACTCGTTACTAGTGAAGTGTCGGTTTGAGATCTGGTTCCTATCAAAGAGACAACCGACTCCGGGTTGAACACGAGCGAACCGTCACGAACAACCAACTGATCGGACTGGGGTGATTCCCATCCGATCTGATGGTCTGGGCTTGGTGGGGTTCCTGTTGTTCAATACGTTGTTATACCATCTCGAACAAACCGCAAAAACTTTCAAAACTTAACAAGTTTCAAAACGATCAGATCATGGGGATGGATCGTCGTCCGATCGGAGTGCCATCCGATCGAATGACAATCCGATCGGATTGAACTTGGTTTCCACATTTTTCATAATTTTCAAAGATCAGCAGTTTCTAACGGATTGCCATCCGATCGGAAGACCATCAGATCGAATGACAATCTTGCTATGAACTTGTTCTCTGAGAATGTCTAACCGACGAATCGCCATCCGATCGAACGGCCGTTCGACCGGGCGACCTGAAAGGTAGTGATACTTCTCTATTTTCAAAATGTTATAACGAAAACTTCAAAGCCATCATACACTAACACATTCATCCCAAATGAATGCCAATCCAATCGAATGGCCATCTGAACGGATAACCATCCAAACGGATTGTCATTCGATCGAATGACCATCCGTTCGGATTGTCATCTGATCGGATGACCATTCGTCACTTGGTTCACTTGCACCATTTTACGCACTGTTCATTCGCTTATGCTTATGTTATCGTTAACTGTTCAGGCTAATTCCTCAGCGCTCCCTTCAATCCAAGAGAGTGTTTATTTACTAAACACGATATGTGAGTATACTTGATCCCTTTTTGGTTTAAGCACTTTTGGGTGTTACATATGTTACATATATCAAATCACATAGAACACACTACGCAAACACTTTTATACGCTAACCGTTACCGCATGTTATACGTGTTACTCGATGAACGCTTGTATGTTATGTTTACACAGTGATTGTTGCCTGACACCTTAGCAACGATAGTACTATAGTTTGGACTCAGCACCTGTCATGGACAGGGGTTGTTAAGGGCTTTACTTCACGTGTCCCAGTGGGGATATGTGTTGCGCATTCTACAACTCGCAGTCACGTCTGTGCATATTTCATTGTCGATAACCTACTAGCTTCACTTTGCTATATATTACATGCTGGTTATGCATAAACGCTTTCGCAATCTATTATTACAATTAAACTTGTATGCTCAACCTTAAACTATGTGTATTGACCTTTATTTTAACGTATGTGATAGGGGCTTAGGATGCTTGCTTGTTACTTGCTGAAATTGTGCTAGGATGGAGTCTAGAAACCAACAAAAATAATTTATATTTGAGTTGTCAAAACATAACTATTTGTCTTTGAATTGTCTGTAATAACTATGCTACTTATTATGTCATGGTATGGGACGTGATGCTTAAATAATTGGTAATCGTAGTTGTTATGGAAACTCCTAGACAATCTGTTTCGCTCAGTGCCTCACCCCGATGTTTCCGCCATCGGTTGGGGTGTGACAGATTGGTATCAGAGCCATAACTATAGGGAATTAGGCAAGACTCGACCTAGTCCGAGTCGATGTCTTAGAAACGACCTAGTCTATAGTCTATAGTCTCTGTAAGGGTTTTGGTACGAGCTTATTTGCTATTCTCGCCTCGCAATCATGCTATACTCTATCACCCTACCTTCCCTAAGGCAGTCGCACTGCACTATTTTCGAGAATGAACGAGTGATTAGATCGAGACTAGGTGTGAAAACCACAAACTCTCGATCGGATCGCTTGTTCGACCCGCATTTCTACTATAAACAAGAGAATTTGCGTTGAATCAGGAGTGAAATCCACACTTTGACGCAAATTTTCCTCTCTATTCCATCAAAACTGGAACGTAGTCATTGAGTTAGGGGTGAAACCCGAACCTCGATGACTTGTTCCGCTCCTTATTTTGGTTTTACAAAGCTCTCACCAAAGTCTTGACGGACTCCAACGACTTGAATCACGCTGTAACTGGAAGGATGCGTGCCGATCGTTCGTATTGAGGCGAGAGCACAGTCCAGAAAGCCAAAGCGTGCACTGAAAGTCCTTCTGAATAGTCGAACCACTTTGGGTAGTCGACGTCTACCAAGCCGAGACAATCTATCCTCGATTTTATGTGTTTCGATTCTGGATTTGCCGCCGCTGACTTTGTGATTTATCGCTTTTATGTGGAATTTTATATATGTGGTTTTATGTGTTTAAATTGTTAGCATATTAGGGTACTGATGGTTTCAATCTATACACTTTTCTCTTTCGCTTTGATCACACACAACTCGCTACATAACGCTAACAAATCGTCTGTTATACTACTCGCTGTGTACTCGTTAATCGCAATCGCTATTCCCGAACACACGAACTTTGAATAATAGGTGAATATGTACGACAAATGTAGGTGAATACGTGCAAAATATAGTGTGGTTTCTGTGGATTACGTGATTACGTGCATCTGTGCTTATGTGATTATGTGGTTTATGTGCCAACGTTACTGTGTGTTATGTGAATAGATGTGTTACTGAGCTTTAGTAGTACTAAGTGTGTTTGAGGTGAGATTCGACATATAGTGTCTGAATCCTATGGCGATGTCTGTTGCAGACAATGTCGTCATTTGGATCGCATACCGCTCGCTCCGTACGTCGCAACAATGAGGATAAACGAATCGCTGCTCTCGTCGCTAAGCAAATGGCGAAAGTTATCCCTCAAATCGTCAGTGAGCTGAATGAGAATACTAGCAAGTCTTCGGAGGAGTCCAGGACTGATACTCCCAAGGCAACTTTTAGCTTCAAGCAGTTCAAAGCCTGCGGTCCAAAAGAATTTACCGGCGAAGATGGGCCTACGGCCATGTTCCAATGGTTTGATTCGATCGAAGTCACCCTGCGCCAGAGTGGCTGTCCGGAAGACCTTCGCACTGTTAACGCCACCGGCGTCTTCCAATTCCGAGCTCTAGATTGGTGGACAGCCGAGAGAAACAAATGAGGGAATGATGCAACTTTTGGGCTGTCGTGGGACGAGTTGAAGGACATCTTGTTGCAAGAGTTCTGCCCTCCCCATGAACTCCAAAAGCTAGAGGACGAATTCTGGCATATCAAGCAGGATGGCGGAGATAACGCTGGTTTAACTGCTGGCTTCAAGCAGCTGGGTAGCATCTGTCAAGGTCAAGTTACAACCCCCAAGATTACGATCAAGAAGTTTATCCGTGCTCTACCGGATTGTGTCAAAGACTTTGTGCAGGCCGCGATACGAAAACTATTGAGGAAACCTACCTGCTCGCTGCTGAGATCAACGATAAGCGAGTCAGGGCTGGTTATTTTGATAAAGCCTCCAAGAATCTGCATCAAGTCACCGCTACTCCCACCGCTGAAACTGCCACCGCACCGCAATCTTCAAAGCTCTCACACCGCAAGAGAAAGAACAACAGCTCCAGCAACAAGAACTGTGCAGTTACTGCCGCTCCGCTCCAAACGGTACCAGCTCAACCGCAACCTCAACACCGCCAAGTAGCGGCTCCTGTGGTCAATGCACCGCCTGCCAAGCGTGCATACACTGGACCACACCCACTCTGCCCTACTTGTACCTATCATCACCCGGTTGGTATCGCATGTCGGTTCTGTGTTCATTGCAACCTGTACGGCCATTTCACCGCAAACTGTTGTACCGGTCCTCGCCAAGCTCCAACTCTAGCTCCAGCTCAAGGTCAAGCTCCTGCACCACAAGCTCTCCTTCCTGCTCCCCAGGGCCAACAACCAGCTCCTGCGCACGCTAGAGCTTGCTTCGCATGTGGTGATCCCAACCACTTTGCAAACATATGCCCCAACAGAGTGGTGAAGCAAGAGCCCCAACAGCAGCCGCAACAACATCAACAGCAGCAGCCCCAGCAGCAGCAGCCAGCAACCCGCGGACGTGCTTTCAACATCAACGCCCGCCAGGCTCAAGCAGATAACAACGTGTTTAATGGTACGTTCCTTTTGAATGGTATATATGCTTCATGTTTGTTTGATACTGGAGCAGATAACTATTTTGTATCGTTTGAATTCGAAAAGCTCCTTAATCGTAAGCGCGCCTATCTCCCCTCTATGTTCGATGTTGAAGTTGCCACTGGAAGAACCGTCGCTGTCAATTCTGTTCTACGTGATTATACGCTTGAACTCAACAATCACGTCTCCCCAATTGACCTTATCCCGATGCAGCTCTGTAGTTTTGACATCATAGTAGGCATGGATTTTTTTCATGAGAATCGTGCCGAAGTTGTTTGCTTCGATAAGATGATTCATTTCTCGCTCGCTAATGGTGATCAACTTTGTGTGTATGGCAAAACTCCTTCGAAAGGTCTTAAACTTATGTCGTGCATCCAGGCTAGCAAGTATCTCCGCAAGGAATACCAGGCTTTCTTGGCGCACATTGTAGTAGCGGAGAAGGAAAAGAAAGAGAAGGCTATAGACAAGGTGCCTGTGGTTCATGATTTTCCTAGAGTCTTTCCCGATGATTTACCTGGTTTACCTCCCACTCATGATATCGATTTCCGAATTGACCTCATTCCTGGAGCAAATCCTGTTGCTAGAGCGCCTTATCATCTCGCCCCTTCTAAAATGCGCGAACTCTCGAGTCAGTTCCAGGAACTGCTTGATAAAGACTTCATTCGCCCTAGCACCTCTCCTTGGGGCGCGCCTATCCTTTTCGTCAAAAAGAAGGATGGATCGTTTCGGATGTGCATCAACTATAGGGAGTTGAATAAGCTGACTATCAAGAATCGCTACCCCTTGCCTCGAATCGATGATTTGTTTGATCAGTTACAAGGTGCTACATGTTTTTTGAAGATTGATCTGCGCTCAGGCTATCGCCAGTTACGAATCCAGGAGGAAGATATACCCAAAACCGCTTTCCGAACCCGTTACGGCCATTACGAATTTGTTGTTATGCCTTTTGGTTTGACTAACGCTCCCGCGGTTTTCATGGATCTGGTGAATCTCGTGTGTAAACCCTTTCTCAACCCTTTCGTCATCGTGTTCATCGATGATATCCTGATCTATTCCAAATCGAAAACCTAACACGCGAAACATCTACGTTTGGTTCTCGAATTATTCCAGGGGAATCGACACTATGCCAAGTTCTCCAAGTGTGAATTTTGGCTGGAGGAGGTTCAATTCCTCGGTCAAATTGTCAATAGTCAAGGTATTCACATCGACCCCGTGAAGATTGAAGCTGTTAAGAGTTGGGTTATACCTAAGAACCAGTCTGAAGTCCGTTCTTTTCTCAGACTAGCAGGCTATTATCGCCGATTTATCGAAGGATTCTCTAAAATCGCTGTGTCGCTTACTTCCCTCACGCATAAAGACAAGCCTTTTGTTTGGGGAACTGAACAAGAGACTGCCTTTCGAACTCTCAAGCATATGCTCTGCAATGCTCCTGTACTCACTTTACCCGATGGAAACGATGACTTCATAGTCTATTGCGATGCCTCGAACCTTGGTCTTGGTTGTGTTCTCATGCAACGAGCCAAGGTTATCGCTTACGCATCTCGTCCGCTCAAGACAGCATTTGGGTTGTCGTTGATTGTCTTACTAAATCTGCTCATTTCCTGCCGATACGAGAAGACTTTAAGGTGGAAAAATTAGCCCGAATCTACACCGACGAAATCATCTGTCGACACGGGACGCCTCGTGATATCATCTCTGACCGCGATGGTCGGTTTACCTCGCGCCTATGGGAAACATTTCAATCTGCTCTCGGTACTACTCTCAATCTAAGTACCGCTTTCCATCCCCAAACTGACGGTCAGACTGAAAGAACGATTCACACCCTTCAAGACATGCTTCGCTCGTGTGTCATAGATTTCGGTGGTAGTTGGGACGCACACTTACCTTTGGTCGAATTCTCGTACAATAACAGTTATCATTCTAGCATTCAAATGGCGCCATTTGAGGCATTATACGGAAGAAAATGTCAATCGCCGATTGTGTTCTCATGCATTTGGGTTGTCGTTGATTGTCTTACTAAATCTGCTCATTTCCTGCCGATACGAGAAGACTTTAAGGTGGAAAAATTAGCCCGAATCTACACCAACGAAATCATCTGTCGACACGGGACGCCTCGTGATATCATCTCTGACCGCGATGGTCGGTTTACCTCGTGCCTATGGGAAACATTTCAATCTGCTCTCGGTACTACTCTCAATCTAAGTACCGCTTTCCATCCCCAAACTGACGATCAGACTGAAAGAACGATTCACACCCTTGAAGACATGCTTCGCTCGTGTGTCATAGATTTCGGTGGTAGTTGGGATGCACACTTACCTTTGGTCGAATTCTCGTACAATAACAGTTATCATTCTAGCATTCAAATGGCACCATTTGAGGCATTATACGGAAGAAAATGTCGATCGCCTATTGTGTGGCACGAGGTCGGAGACGCGCAAATTACCGGTCCTGAGCTACTGCAAGAAACGGCTGACAAGATCCTCCAAATTCGAGACAATCTGCTGAAATCTCAGAGTCGTCAGAAAAGTTACGCCGATAGACGCCGCAAGCCCCTTGAATTTGACGTTGGCGATCACGTACTCCTAAAGGTTTCACCTTGGAAGGGTGTGATCAGATTCGCCAAGAAAGGAAAGCTCGTGCCTCGATATGTTGGACCCTTTAAGATTCTGGAAAGGATCGGCAAAGTGGCCTACAGACTCAAACTACCGGAGGAACTTAGCAACGTCCACCCGACTTTCCATGTTTCGAACCTCATAAAGTGCCTAGCCGAGCAGGATTTACAAGTGCCACTTGAGGACCTACAAATGGACAAAACATTACACTTTGTGGAGAAGCCTGTCGAGATCATGGACCGAGAAACCAAGAAGCTCAGGCGCTCACGCATTCCCATTGTGAAGGTTCGCTGGGAAGGCAAACGCGGCGCGGAGTTCACCTGGGAACTCGAAAGTGACATGAAGCCAAAGTATCCACAGCTCTTTGTTACGCCTGCGCCTTAATTTCGGGACGAAATTCCCTTAAGTAGGGGAGGCTATAACACCCCGTGTTTTGGAAGTCAAAGTACAAGTCAAAGTCAAAGTCAAAGGAAGAAAAGATTGCTAATTGCGATCTGTCACTCCTTGCTCAACTACTGAATTGTGCTTCATGACTTGTAATCGAACTCTATTTTATTTTCGCTTTAGTTGTATTATGTGGAGTACTTGTTAAAAAATCGAGGTTTAATCGCAGTTAAATTGCTAATCGACTTATCGCTAATCGCATCGCTATCACATTCGCAACTCGAAGTGTAGGTTATGGATATTGTTTTAAGTGTGTGTGTTATTATGTGTTACTTGTGCATGCTATGTTTATGTTGAGGTGATTAATCGATAACGCAATCGCAACTCTATCGCAACGCAATCTAATCGCAAACGCTAAACTCAAGATATTTATAGTGATTGTATGTTAGATATAGAAGTTAGGCTATTTGTATAACTAATGGGTAATACTATCGCATCGCTCACTCGAAACGCATCGCAACGCTCAACACGCAAAACGAAATGACAAAAATCTAACTCGCCGGACCATCCGATCGATGTGCCATCCGATCCATTCCATGTGCCACTTTCCTCTTTTGGCAACCTATAAATACCCCCTGTCACATCACCAAAGTGATGTGACACCTCTCTCGTTCGAACAGCACGCTCAAGCCCTATTTTCTCTCGATTTCTCGCGATTCTTGTAAGTTTTCCACTCAAATCTTGTACTTCTATGATCTATACGCACTTCTTCATCATTTTCACCTTTGAATCTTAACTTTTAACTGTGAAATCAGAGGATTTGAGGTGTTCTAGGATGATGTCATCATGGACTTCATGTGAGCTTCAAGATTTGGCTTCATTCCACCAAGAACAACTTAGATCTGAAGGATTTCCACATGATTAAACATTGTTTTGCCTAGATCTAAACATCTTCAAGGTTAAAAGATTGAAGGATGGTTTTGTAACTTTCTTTCAACTCTTTTACACTCAATGCCTTCAGGCCTTCTACTCGTTACTAGTGAAGTGTCGGTTTGAGATCTGGTTCCTATCAAAGAGACAACTGACTCCAGGTTGAACACGAACGAACCGTCGTGAACAGCCAACTGATCGGCCTTGGGTGATTCCCATCCGATCCGATGGTCTGGGCTTGGTGGGGTTCCTGTTGTTCAATACGTTGTTATACCGTCTCGAACAAACCGCAAAAACTTTCAAAACTTAACAAGTTTCAAAACGATCAGATCGTGGGGACGGATTGCCATCCGATCGGATTGCCATCCGATCGAACGACAATCCGATCGGATTGAACTTGGTTTCCACACTTAACATTTTTCATAATTTTTAAAGATCAGCAGTTTCTAACGGATTGCCATCCGATCGGAAGACCATCCAATCAAATGACAATCCTGCTGTGAACTTGTTCTCTGAGAATGTCTAACCGACGGATCGCCATCCGATCGAACGACCGTTCGACCGGACGACCTGAAAGGTAGAGGTACTTCTCTATTTTCAAAATGCTACAATGAAAACTTCAAAGCCATCATACACAAACACATTCATCCCAAACGAATGCCAATCCGATCGGATGACCATTCGTCACTTGGTTCACTTGCACCGTTTTATGCACCGTTCATTCGCTTATGTTATCGTTAACTGTTCAGGCTAATTCCTTAGCGCTCCCTTCAATCCAAGAGAGTGTTTATTTACTAAACACGATATGTGAGTATACTCGATCCCTTTTTGCTTTAAGCACTTTTGGGTGTTACATACGTTACTTATATTAAATCACATCGAACACAATATGCAAACACTTTTATACGCTAATCGTTACTGCATGTTATACGTGTTACTCGATGAATGCTTGTATGTTATGTTTACATAGTGATTGTTTCCTAACACCTTAGCAACGATAGTACTATAGTTTGGACTCAGCACCTGTCATGGAAAGGGGTTGTTAAGGGCTTTACTTCACATGTCCCAGTGGGGATATGTGTTACGAATTCTACAACTCGCAGTCACGTCTGTGCATATTTCATTGTCGATAACCTACTAGCTTCACTTTGCTACATGTTACATGCTGGTTATGCGTAAACGCTTTCGCAATCTATTATTACTATTAAACTTGTATGCTCACCCTTACACTATGTGTATTGACCTTTATTTTAACGTATGTGACAGGTGCTTAGGATGCTTGCTTATTAGTTGCTGGAATTGTGCTAGGATGGAGTCTAGAAACCAACAAAAACAATTTATATTTGAGTTTTCGAAACAGAACAATTTGTCTTTGAATTGTCTGTAATAACTATGCTACTTATTATGTCATGGTATGGGACGTGATGCTTAAATAATTGGTAATCGTAGTTGTTATGGAAACTCCTGGACAATCTGTTTCGCTCAGTGCCTCATCCCGATGTTTCCGCCATCTTTAACATATCAACAACATACACATTTCTACTCCTATTAGCCACAAGTTGAACATCATTAGCAATTAAGCACTCAATTTTCTTTGCAAGTTCTGGCCCAACAATTTTGCAGGATTTTTTTTTGTGAAAAAATGTGTCATACCCTTTGTCACACATTTATAACACTTAGAAGGTTAAACTTAAGTTGTCAACAAGATTAACATTTTCAAATTTCAATTTACCAGCATTTACTTCCCTTGACCCAAGAACTTTTCCCTTTGAATCATTTCCAAAGGATACGTCTGACCCCCATGAGCCCTAAAGTTAAACAAAGGATTCTTACAACCTGGCATATGCATTGTCCCACCACTGTCAACATACCATAGACCGTCAATGTGTGGAATACCATTTTTGATGAGCTCATGTGTGGAAACAAGTGCCAGATTGATAGTCTTTGTTTCTAGAGACTTGACAGTTGTTCTTTTAGGAACTTCATAGACGACTTTTTCTTTGGAAGGATCTTCATAATCATTGAGATCCCCTAAGCTTGCTTGTTCCTTGATATCAATTGTAAACATAGGCAAGTTATCATTTGTGATCTCATCACACATTATTACTCCAGCCAACAAAGTTTTGTGTGAAGAAATTTTGATGATCTGGTTTTAGTGAAGGACAACCAGTAGTTTCTCAAACTACTGGTGATGTAGCCTGTGAGTTTGAAGGTAACTGAGCATGCAATTGAGGTGTGTGTACTTGAGAAATTGGATATTGAGATGGTCCATTTGCATATTTATATGCCATTTGAACTGATCCATATGCTAAATGTGCAGTGTACTGTATGGATGGATTAGGGGTATATTGGGAAAAAATTTATTGTCCATTTTGAAAACTTGAATACTGACCAGCAGTTGATTGGTTTGGACTGGTCACAATTAATAAAGTGTTTTGTGTAAAATTTCTACATTCTCTAGCAAAGTGTCCTAACCTATAACTTTTAAAGCACTCAACCTTAGATTTATCTTTCTCAAATTTACCCCTACCCTCCAATCCAGGAAACTTCCTATCAATTTTATTGTAAAACTTGTTTGATTTGATACTCAATAGTGCAAGCTGGCCAAGGCGGTCAAATTCTTCTTGGTCAATTGGGTCCATGGGTCTTAGATCATGCATCATCAAGACATAATTGGGATTTCCAACCTGTGATGTGTTGTTTTGAGAATTAAAACCAATTGTTATGTCAAAGAAGTGATCATAACCTTGTTCATTTACTCTATTTGATAATAATGACTCATCTTGACTCATCAGGGCTGTGTTACCATATGTGTGATCATTATAAATTTTAACTAACATCAACTTTTGTGTTTCTGGTCAAGCTCTATCATAAGTGAGGTCATATCCTTAAAACCAATAGAGTTTCTATACATATGCAGTTGTATCCCATTTATCAGGAAGTGATCACATAAATCTGTGGCTTAGAGCAGAATTTGTGTAAGTTTGATCTGCAAGCCTAAGCTCACTGATTAGGAAGTTAATCTGCTCAAACTGTTGAGTCAGAGATTCTCCCTTAATATGAGAGAACATTTCATATTGTTGGTTCAATATTTCTCTGTTGTTCTCTTGAACTTGAACTGTGCCACCCAATTGTTCGTTCAAAGCATCCACAACTCCTTGGTATTCCCACATTGGAGCAATCCAGCATAGATTTCATTGGGTAAGGCCATGACCAGTATCTCGAATGCATTAGCATTGAGCTCCAACTTTTGGAAATCTTGCTCGGAGTAATCTATGGGTTTCTTAGGAATACTAACATTCGGTTGTTCGGTACTCGGAAGAGAGGGAACATGAGGGTCGTATACCATTGATCTCCAGCAACCAGTGTTCTGTTGTGACAAGTGGTGACCCATTCTTTGTTGCCATATTTTGAATTCATGATGAACGAGCATCAGTGGCTTGTTTGCCGATTCCGTATTGTGAGGATCATGAGTAAGTGAAATCTCTCTGAGTTCTATTGAATTTTAATTCAAAAAACAAAGTATCAGAAACAATTCGTTTATCTAATTTGTCAAATTATTCTCAATGTTCTTCGATAACTCAATCAATTACCAATTTGAGCTAGTTTATCTTCTGAATCAATGGTGAAGTCAATTCAGTGAAACATGCTCTGATACCAATTGTTGGATCTGAGAGTGTATGTAGTGTATTTTTTTGTATGATAAAACAGTTAATCAAATTATAAATTCAATCAAACAGTAATAAACAAACACATCAGTCTAACACAACTGGATTTGGGAATGATTGCAAAATAATTTCATTGAATTCATAGAATGTAATACAATCACAAAGGTACAAGATGTACTCCCCCTCACCAGGTGAACACTCTCTCATTTACTTCTTGTTCGCTCAAGCTCTAAGTGTTAACTATTATAATGTATATGAAGAACTATAGATATGAGGAATGAACTGCTGATGACGTTACCATGAAAGCGACCCTTAACATCTCATTAAATTATGTAATTGTCAGCAGTTAGCAAACTACCGGATAGTTACACTGTTGCATTGAACTGCTACATCTGATGTGAGATAGAGTGAACTGCTAGATTCTACAGAACTGCTAGTTAAGAATCGACACTTCTGGAAATCCAGAACTTTTGTCTTTGAGTTGTTTACTTGGTCTTCTAGTCTTCAGTTTTTGACTTTGGTTGACTTCACTGTTGACTTGTTGACCAACACTTTAACAATCTAGCACTTGTTCTTCTATACAATAATCTTTGAAGGCAATAGTTTATTGCAGCAAGAGTTGAGGCAGCTTTTTAGAAAAGTTTCAAGGGGGAAAAAACTGGTGGACTTGTGAGTGTATTTTAATTTATTTCTTCAGGAAGGGATGATGGTTTCCTTAGGTTTTGGCATTCATCATCAACAAATCTTATATAACCCAACAATATTGGATACACACTATAAAGCGATGGTGGATTCATGAATTCCGATTTTGTTGTTGTAACCATGTTTTGGTTTTGAATGTCTAACAACTTGATTTACAAATTTATGATATCTGGTGGTTTGTTGCCGATAACAGATTCTATTTCTAGGCAAAACTTTAATTCAAAATGATTTATAAACTAAAATATATTTAGGTGTTATTATAATTTATAACTTTTATTGTCAAAGCAAAGATGTACCGTAATTATTTTCAAATTTAAATCAATCACAAAGTGAGATTTATTAAAAAATTAACAAGCTATCATTTAAGTAACTAACTTAACTTAGTTGAATAAGTAAATAAAATAAACACCAATAAATTAACAAAGTTAAAGTTGAAGAAAATGATAGTTTTAATAGACAAGTGGCTAGAGGGAACTCTATCTTAGAAATTACTAAATTTAAATACGAAGTTTTTAAATGGAAATTATATCGAGATAGAACGTAAATGGACACCAGGCTACGTCGTTATCCGACTATCCCTTTCTTGAATAGCAAAACTAAGTTTTTTAAAAACTACATCTATAGATCTCGTGGTCATAAAATTACTATGAATGACCCTTTGAACTTGAAGTAGGCCCACAGCCTCTGACGTAACAATATCAAAAGCAAATGGAATAAACATGTGCTGATTGTCAAAACACGCTTTCTTGTGTTTGGTCACTTTGCCCAAAGCAATCTGACTCACCGTGGCCCACAGGGGGACAAATATTAGTTCCACACACACATGTTTTCCTCCTATCCATCCAAAGACCAAAATGTCTGCTGTTCTAAGGGTAGCTCTTCCTTCTAGTTGGTCAGTTAAGAAATTCACGGGTGCCTCTTTCTTAGTAGAACTCACAGTGCCCCTAAATATGTTAAAAAGGACGTCCCTGACCAAATTATGTCGGCACTTGAACCCCGTGAGCTCTCTATAATGAACTGCATGCTCCCCAAAAGAGTTCAAACACGCCTTATGACAAACATAACATATCTCATCAACTGGAAATAAAAGAATTAAGAAACGATACTTAAGGATAGTATGATACTTCACTAGTGACATATGGTCGCCTTAACCATCTATAGGTATAGCAAGTAAAGAATGATTTATGGTTCCACTTGACCACTTTCATCTTGTATGCAAGTCGAGTGGTAATGACATACACCCACACATCAAGCCAAATGACATAAATAGGCCAGTAGGCCTTGACAACTTGGCTAATTGTCACATAGGTATATTTTCAATTGTCTTTAAAGTCTATAACCGTTAGTATCTATCAATTTCCTCTTTATTATGGATATTCGTAGCCATTCAAAACTACTTGTAGGAGAACAAGATTATGTAGGAAAAGAACACTTATTGTATTTAAAATTTTACAAGAGAGATTACAACTGATCTTTCAAGGTAGCTAGTTTGTGGTACTTTGTCCCTTCACCTAATTACTTTAGCAAAAAAAAAAAAAAAAAAAACTTTTTTAGGCTTTCAAACATCATGTTAAACAGTGGCGTATCTAGAAAATCCTTATACAGGCAACATTTAAAAAAAAGGTTATCGAAATCACACGACAATTTTTTTTCGAAATTTACACTGCCGCCGGAGCGTTCCGCCCCTGATATTACAATAATGTTATTGATGAATCTCCTTAACTAAATAACATACAAACAATAACATATAAAAATATTACCGTTGTCACAAGCTAACATGGACCCGAACCTGCATTCAGCCATACATATTATATATAGAGAGAGACCATATATATGTGTGTGACATGTTGCTATCATGCCATGTAAAACAGAAATTTAAAAGCTTGCAAGTCAATCAGAAACGAGACTAGAAGAATTCAAATGAAGAGAATAGAGACATAATACAATCATTACATTTTTTATAACAACATGACAATAACTGAATAAAACAAAAAACGATGAAACGAAATTTTATAAAGAAATGGTAGTTTTTGAAATGAATACAGTTTGCTTAAAGTGACTAGATGTTTTAGTTCGAAACATTTATTTATTTGTAAATTATTATATAATTTATTATATAATAACCTTGAAATTATAATAATTAAAAGTGTGGCCTTTTATTTGTAATATTATAAAGCAAATAACATGAAGTAAACCCGATACTCAATCAATTATACCTTTTTACAATTTGAATAGTAAATATAATAAAAGTAGTAGTCAAGTTTTTCAAGTGTTATGTTAAAGTTATTTAAACCTTTTTTTTTTGTTACCCTAAAACACATTTAATTTTTGTTGGTTTTGTTAGGTTTTCTAATTTTTTTAAACTGCCAACATAATCAATCTCGATCACTCTTGGGGTACCCATTGGACCAAACGGAGTACTCCGAGAGTAACCCGAGTTCACCATCAATTCCGGAGAAAACCCAATAACCCACTTGTCCGTAGGCACGGCGATGAAATTACCGTTATGTTTTCTAATGTTCTGGTTTTTTTTCTTTTTACTTACACGACTTAAACGAACTATATAAATCTTTATTTCTATTTAGTGATCATTCTTTATAAATGAACTTAGCAGGAGGTAATAATAATAATAAAAAAAAGAAGACTTAAAGGTCTAAAATGTATCATTAATACCAACATTTCTCTTGTGAACAAAACAAAACAATACAATACGATATTTAACTTATTTCTATTTAATAAACTAGAAGGGTTTTCGCGTGATGTGATGGTAAATACAGACACTGTTAGGGTGTGTATTGTTCGGTTGGTTCAGTTATTATCTTCAACCGAAATCGAAGTCATCGATTAGTCTATTATATTAACCAATCGGTTTTCAAATAACTAAATTTCTTAACTATTAATTTAAGTCAAACTAGAAAAAAATCATTAAATAATATGTATATATGTTCCGTATAAGTCACTTAATATAAAATTTTAACTCTTATAAAAAGTTTAACAAGATTTAAACATCTATTAAAGGTCAAGAGACATTAGAGGAGCAAGCACTTTAAGTAGCTTCAGTGAAATAATTGAAAATTTTGATTACTATTGGATATATTTTTTTTTTCTTATGATACATAACAAGTCTACCTTTTTTTCATTTTATTTAAAAAAAAATAAATCCAATGATTGATATATTAACATTTGTACATTGGTTTATGGTTTATAATGTGGGCACTTTTAATAAATAATGAATAATAATGATTTCTTATAGTTTATATAGTCAAAACTTGATAAAGTGAAACAACATTTTCACAAAAAAAAGGTATATGGTTTTGTTTTGAACAAGAGGTAACAAGTTATTATTTTAAATTTTGTTTTCAAGTTTGTGTATTTCAAGACAACTTCAAAAACTTTTAAGGTACCAAAATTGTGTTGATGCATTTGTTTTGTATCTTTTGATGTATTTAATAACTTTAATATATTAAAATTAGCTTGAGTGACTTTAATATGAAAATTAAAAACATATATATATATCCAAAATCAGATTAATAAGTTGAGTAAGGTTAACATACTAAACCTGAGAAGAGGATGAATTTTTTTATTTTTTTTTTGGAAATTGTTTTCCAATCTTATGAAGCACGTATTTTAATCACAAAACCTAAAAAAAATGTACTAACACTAGTAGAATAATTATGTAATCACTCTAAAGAAATTACAAATAATTACTATACTAGAGTAAATACATGTTTTTTTTTACATTTTACAACTAAACACCATGCTTAAAAAGATAAAAAAATCTTTCTTCAACTTATGTTTAGTATATTAAGACACATTTGTATTTAATCTTTACCCTTATTAAGTAAATAATTTAGATATTTAACATGTTAACAAACTTTAAGATACCAAAATTGAGTTTCTCTTTTATACAGACACATTTGTATTTATTCTTTACCGTTAAGGTCATATGTAGTTGGGGGTTATGTAGATGTGGGGTTATACGACACGTGGTAAATGTGTAAGAAAGGGGGGTTATATAACTCGAGTGTGTAGTGGTTAATTATATAATAACCCCTTTAATTATAAATGAGTAAAGTGCAGTTTTACCCCCTGAAGATATAGCCCATTGGCACCCTTACCCCCTAAAATGAAATTTTTGCTGTCTACCCCCCCCCCCCCCCCCCCCAACGAATGCAAAACGCTGCAATCTTGGACCTTCTTAACGGTCAACGGTTGTTTGACTGTTATTGGTAAGGGTGTTTTTGTAATCTCCCATATTTATTATTATTATTATTATTATTATTATTATTATTATTATTATTATTATTATTATTATTATTATTATTATTATTATTATTATTAATTAACCATCTAGAATCATCTTTAAAATAAAGACTTTTTAGAGTTTAGACACCAGACATCAAGTTCATCATCAGATCTGGAAACCACCTACACCATCTCCGCATCTTCCACATAAACCACCTTCCACCACCTACACCATCTCCGCCACCCCTAACAACCAGATGAATCGTTGCTCTCTCTCTCTCTCTCTCTCTTTCCTCTATTTCTCTCTCTAACACACTTTTGGAAGCTCCATGTACGACCGGAAACTCGCCGGCAACGTTAACTTAACAACCATAACACTCTATTTCTCTCTCTAAAAACCCTGTCATTGTCTCTCTCTACAAACTACGACCGCGTAGGGTTTTGAACAGGAACATGTACAGATTCGCCATTGTAGGCGGCTAGGGTTAGGGTTTGGAATAGGAAGGAGATGGTGGCTGAGTTGATGGTGGCAGTGGTGAGAAATGGGAAGGAGGTGGTGGCTGAGTTGATGGTGGCGGTGGTCAGAAGAGGAGAAGGAGGTGGTGGTGGAGTTGATGGTGGCGGTGGTCAGAATGGGGTAGGAGTTGGTGGTGGAGTTGACAGCGGCGGTGGTCATAAGGGGGAAGGAGTTGGTGGTGCAGTTGACGGTGTTGGTGGTCAAAAGGAGGAAGGTGGTGGTGACTGGTGGAGTTGTTAGTGGCGGTGGTTTTAGAGAGAGAGAGAGAGAAGGAGGGAGGGAGAGAGAGATAGTGGAGTTTATAAGATAAGTGGTAAAGAAGATGAAGATGGTTTATTTTACAAATTTCTTTATCTTTATAATTTAAGTCTTTTAATGTTTTTTGAATTAAATTAAATTTAGTGGCAAAAACGACTTTTCACACATTATTAACAGTCAAACAAACGCTGACTTGACAGAGTTAGGTGCCAGGGGGTAAGATTGCAGCGTTTCGCATTCATTGGGGGGTTAGACAATAAAAATTTCGTTTTATGGGATAAGGGTGCCAATGGGCTATATCTCCAGGGGTAAAATTGCAGTTTACTCATTATAAATATATAGGGAAGGTGTAAAATAAAATATCCCTTAATGTACGAGATGAAATTATAACATGCGTAATTAGGTTTATAACATGTGTGATTAGGTTTTTGCCCCATGCGTGATTTCTGATTTTGTACACGCGTGATTATATTCAAGTGTGATTATGGTTTTCAACATACGTGATTTTTTTATTTTTCAACATGCGTGATTAGGGTTTTGAGTTTTATAACGTGCGTAATTTCATCTCGTACGTATCGTACGTTAAGGAATATTGTACGTTAACTCATCCCTATGTATGTATGTATGTATGTATGTATGTATGTATGTATGTATGTATGTATGTATGTATGTATGTATGTATGTAGGTAGGTAGGTATGTAGGTAGGTAGGTATGCATGTATGCATGTATGTATGCATGCATGCATGCATGTATGTATGTATGTATGTATGTATGTATGTATGTATGTATGTATGTATGTATGTATGTATGTATTGTATGTATGTATGTATGTATGTATGTATGTGATACGCTCTAAAATATACATATTTTTATATGAATATTCTACACTTTTGAGTAACTTTAGGGGTATTTTTATCGGTTATTACTCCTATTTGGTTCATATTTGGATTTTAAAGGTTTTAAGAAACAACGAGCTAAATTGGAGTATTTTGACTAAACTTGAGATTGTAGTGAAACTTGAAATAAATTCTACTTGTTTGATTGGTTATAAAATTATTTTTTTAAAACAAATTAAATGAGAGTTCATGAAAATTTGGTTGAACTACAAAAAAACAAAAAATAAAAATACAGTTATACGTATGAATTTATAATTCTTAGAAAATGTGTTTGATTTGTTTAAATGGTTTGAGCAGGTATAAAAAGAAGTTGAAAAAAAGAAATCATGTTGACCGAATGTTAATATGTTAACCACCATATTACATAAATGCCATTGGATTGTTATCCTTTAATTTTTTGTTGTGGGAAAAAAATAATAAGCAGAATTGGGCCCATGCGAAAACACAAGAAGAAAAAGAAGGTTTTAGGGGGCTGACCCTGTTCATTTTTGAGAGGTGAGAAATAACAGTGGACCATTATAATAAAAAAAAAAAGACGTAAACATAGAGTGGGGGGTTCCCACTTTCTTGGGAAAAAGAAGAAGGAGCAAGGAGCATACGAACAGAAGACATATACGAAAAAAGAGAGAGAGGCGATCAAGAAAAAGAAGATTAGTTCGAGGGTTCAAGCCGCGATCAAGATTCACGTCCGGGTTTGCAATTTATTAGTGTTCAGTTTTAATAACTTTGTGTTTTTTTAAGCTTGATACTATGTTTTGTTTATCGTTTGAGACTTGTTTCTTTTTAGTGGCTATGTTTCTTGGCTAATTTTCTTAGACTACCTAGGCCTAGATGAACCATGATTTAATGTTTCGATTATTTGGTTTTGACTAATGATTAAATTGGGATGATTTACATATTCCTGTTTTATGATTATTTATGAATTTGTATGCTTGTCTTGGTTGTGATTAAATTGGGATGATTTACATATACCTGATCTTGTTAGTCTGGTCTGGAACTATTTAGATCATTCTATGTTCGTTAATCTATTAGATTTTCGGTCTAGAGCTTGATATTAGAGATAATATAAGCTTAACTAAATTAATTAAAATCAACTGAGTATAGTGTGCATCCTTTTCTGGCAACTCTAGCGACGAGTCAGGATTTCTAGGTTATTAGCTAGGCGTTGTTTGATAGTTTGGGTGGCCGATAGCTCGGATCCGGATACTTATTCGCGTTTAGGATCTCCTAGGTTTTCAGTTAAATAACAGGTTTAGCTTCATGACCGGAGTATTTTAGCACCATAGTTGTTTTTAATATGACAGTCGTGGGATTCGGTGTCGATAGCTCGAGTCGTTTCCAATTTAGCACTTCATCACTTTGTTCCATCTTCTATTTTGGTTTATTGATGCGTGTGTAGCGTGTTATGTTTTTTTTTTTTTTTGATATTTTAAGCCCTTTTTAACACATTAGTCAAGTTTTAAATTTATAAAACATGATATTTTACTAACACTAAACACACATATGGGCAAGTGCACCCATCATGAGCGTAGTATAGCGTTGGTAAGATACCGAGGTCGTTCAACGACACAAGAGCTTTTAATACCGGTTTATCCTGAACATCTAATCAAATCAAAAGTTTTAGAAAAGGTTTTTAACATGAAAAATAAAAACTAAAATGCTGAAAATAAAAATAAAACAAAAACAGATAGACAAGATGAATCACTTGGATCCGACTCGCCTTTAATGTAACCTTTGATGATTTCCGCACTTTTGCACTTTTTAAGAGATTATCTTAGTTATAGTAGTAGGCCCCTCTTTTGAAGGTGACGTTACTCTCAACCCAGTGGTTTGAGTCAGCAAGGATAAAATCCCAAAGGGTTGGAATATTGAAAGATAATTAATTAAGTTATTAATGTGTAATGTGGTACGCCTCTCTTTTGAAGGTGACGTTACCCTCGGCTAAGTGGTTTGAGTCAGTAGGGATACAATCCCAAGTAGCCGGGTTAATGTATTAATAGTAGTTTACATATGAGGGGATCAAGCCATTCGCACCCCCGGCATCCAATACCAGTGGGTATTGAAGGAGGTCCTAGTAAGCTTGACCCAGGTCCTTGCAGGATCTATACACTGAACAAGGCAAAAACCTTACCAAACCATTCCCTTAACCCCCGACCAGGAAGCCAACATATCTCTATATAGACCGTAGAGATATGAATGGTGAAAATCTTTTATTTTATATAGACAGTAAAATAATGCCAAGACACCACGGACAAATGATAAGGAAGTTTCACCTTCAACATAAGAAACTAGTTATTAAAGTCATTAATACAAAACCAAATAAAAAGTGCGAAAAGATTAAAAATCAAAAGTATTACATTAAATGCTTGTCTTCACCAAGTGATGTAAGAGACTTAGGAAAACATGGCCTTTGATTGTCAAGAACTCTTACTATCAATCTTGGATCCCGAGACTACTACACACACTCTAAGGTGGATGATGGATGATGGTGGTGGATGTGGGTGTTGTAGTGGTGGTGGAGTGTGGGTGAAGTGGGAGAGAGGTGGTTTGCCAAGGGATGCCTTTGAAGTGAGCCAAGCACCCCTATTTATAGCCTTCACAGAAGCCCGGACACGGCCCTGTGTCCATTGGGCACGACCCCGTGTCCATCCTCTTTCTCTTTCTTCATTAATTACAATTTGTCTGCATTACCTCCACACGCCCCCGTGTTGGCTGGGCATGGCCCCGTGTGCAGAAGCGTATCTGGGCACGGCCCGTGTTGAACTGGGCACGCCCCCGTGCTGGGAATAGAAGCTTCTATAGCTTTGTCTTTTCTGCAGACATCTGGCCACGCCCCCGTGTCCGCTGGGCACGGGGCCGCGGTCAGCCTTTGGTTTTCTTGTTTTTGCTTGGGAAGATGCTGTACTATCAAGATTTGCAAGATTCTGCGAATATTTGCGTTGACCACGGCCCGTGTTGAGCTGGGCACGCCCCCGTGCCGGGAATAGAAGCTTCTATAGCTTTGTCTTTTCTGCAGACATCTGGCCACGCCCCCGTGTCCGCTGGGCACGGGGCCGTGGTCAGCCTTCTGTTTTCTTCTTTTTGTTTGGGAAGATGCTGTCGAGGGGTCAGGCATGCCACGTTTATTCCTTTTTTTGTATTTATGTTAGATTTTGCTGCATATTTGTTCCTTTTGTTCATTTAAGCTCATTTCATCATGGAAATACAAAAGGAAAACGAAAGCACACTTTTTCCAGCATTACTACTAAAAAAAGGTTAGTTTTATGCCTCATTTGATGTAATTTATATGTTGCATTTTACACACATCAAATACCCCCACACTTGAATCTTTGCTTGTCCTCAAGCAAAACTCTTTATTATGTGGCTTACGCACCCAAATGGAATGGGTAGAAGAGAAGTTTTGGGCTTGTCTTGAGTTTCGGGAATCCAAGATCTTTATTGGGTTTTATTTTTATGCTATTTGCAATCATATTCGTTATGATTTATTTAGAATGTTTCATAAGAGAAATTACTTATTTGGGCATAACATGCCTTTTTAAAATTCCATTTATATACAAGTTCACATACCTCACAGGGGATCACTCAACACTCGGCCGAAGATGTATTTTTGTGAAACACTCGAGACCGGAATGGAACTTATTTCTACCATATGCTTGCCAAGCAATCAATCCTCCTCCTTTTTACTATAAACCTTTGTATATATCAAGAGGACTTGGGGAAGGGTTAGGCTTGGGTTAGAGGTAGGTGGTTTTGGGTTAGTGGTTAGTGAAAAGGGCTAAAAGCGTAAAAAGCGTCGGTCGTCGTAAAAATTTTTGTTTTTGTGACTTTTATTCAAACTAAGCACTTTCAAACAAAGTTTCTTTTGAGGAACTTGTTTGTTTATTGCTATTTTTTTACAGGGAACGTCACAAGAAAACCGAGTTTTTTACTAAAATAAGGGGTTTAAAAGAAAAAGGGTTTTGGTGGGTAAAGGGTGTTTGTTTTGTGGGTTTAGAAATGAAAAAGATTTAGGCTCAAAGGGGGTTAACTAGGGGGATTTTTGGGTAGGTGATAAAAAAACAAAAAATAATGGTGTTGAAAAGAAAATGGGTTAGTCCTAATTTCTCCATTATTTACTTACTTGGATTTAAGTTGGTAAGGACCGGGAATGTATTGTTGTGGTAGGTTCTAGAGTCGTAAGAACCAAGCGGCTATTCACACAAGAAACGAAAAATGAGCATTTAGTTTAAAGATGTATGCTTGTATGCTCAATAAAGGCTCAAAACTCACTTTTTGTGGGAATGGGTTTATAATGTGATCAAGTATATATAATCAAATTTTTAACTAGATTTGTCATGCCGCTTCATAATTTTCTTATGTTGATTCTTTTTATCACGACGCTATCAGTTGTAAATTCGTAAAAATATAACATTTTTAGAACTTGTTATTCCCAAATTAAACAAGACAAGTAAAAAAAACGAAAAGTTTTTGAAAAAAATTGGGGTGATTATCGGTTCCAATAGAGTTTTCTGTAAGGCTTGTTATTAGGACTTGCAAATTTTCAAGGTTTAGCATCCCCCCCCCCCCACACTTAAATTACCCATTGTCCTCATTGTGTCCCAAAAATAAGTTTTTAGGTTGATTGAATGTGTAAAAAGGTGTTTAAAAAACAAATTTTTATGTTACTGGGCGTCTAGACACGGCCCCGTGCTGGGTGAGCACGGCCCCGTGGTCAGACTGCCAGTAACCCTTTGGTGAATTTACTTGGATTGACTTTTGATCACATAGAATACTGACTTTATTGGCTATTAACCAATCCATTCCTAATACAACATCAAATCCTGCCAGATTCATTGGGTAAAGGTTTGCAATAAACTTTTGATTTAAAAATTCTATTCGTGCTCCCTGTAAGATTTCGGTAATCTTAATGGTTTCTCCATTTGTTGTCTCTACTAGACATTCTTGTGGGAGTTTAGTTAATGGTTGATTGAGAAGTTTGCAAAACGAAGTATTAATAAAACTTTGGTTTGCACCAAAGTCAAATATTACTTTGGCAAAAACATCATTAACTAAAAACGTACCGGCGATCACGTCCAGGATCATCTTGGCTTCTTCTGTGGTCAGAACAAATGCTCTAGCATTTTTAGTAGCCTTGTTGTTCATGGGTGGAGCTAGTTTCGGACAGTGTGGCTTGATGTGCCCTTTTTCTCCACAGTTGAAGCATACTCCATTACTAGGTTTCTTCCTATAATCTTCTTCCTTGTGTCCTGGTATTTTTCAAAAGTTACAGTAGGTGGAGCATCTTCCTGAATGCTTCTTCTATAGTTTGAGGTCTAGCAGCCTTGACTACATGCCTAATCTCACTGATTAATCCCCATATGTAACGGGAGATTAATACTGGTTCTGGTGATGCAAGGGTTGGCACTATTCTAGTATATTCGAAGAATGTAGTAGTGTAACCCTTACTATCTACTCTAGTCATTCTAAGGTTTAAGAACTTATTTGCTATCTGTTCTTTTTCATATGGAGGGCATAATTTCCTTTCCACCATGTTCTTAAATTCCTCCCATTCCATATTGTAAACCCTGTCACTTTCCCTAGACTGGAGGATAGTGTTCCACCATTCTAAGGCTGAGTTCTTAAACATATTGGAAGCAAACATTATCTTATCCTCTTCTGCACACTTGCTTATTTTCAAGACTGCCTTAGTCTTTTCTATCCAGCGTAGGGCTGCAATGGGTCCTTCGTTGCCCGAGAATTCTATTGGTTTACAGGACCAGAATTCCTTGTAAGAACAACCATAAGACATGGTTCTTCTTCTTTTAGGAATGGTCACTTGAAGTATTGGTCCATTGTTTACGCTGTGTTCTGGTTCAGTAGGTCGTTTACTGCCATTATTACTTTTATTACCTGCTTCCTTAACCATTTTGTTAATATATGGCATTGCGTCTATAATCCCTTGTGCCACTATGTGTTGGATGGCACTGTTATCCACTTGGTTTCCATTATTATTGTTGTTCGGGTTATCATTATTCTGGTTATCGTTATTCTGGTTTTCTTGGTTCACTTCGTTGTCCATCTGAATTTTAAACATTTATCACATATTAATATCACAAGATAATATTTAATGCAAACAATCACACAACAAGCATATTGATCAAAATCGTCGAACATTGCGACTTTTTACTCTATTTTATATATTTATGCGTCTAGTACAAACTGAAACTGAAATATAAAATTACAATACTATTATGCATCCGTAGCTGTTGTCTAGATATTTTATTTTATTATTTTTTTCAAACATACACACATATTATATATATATATATATATATATATATATTATTATTACTATTATTACTAATGATAGGGGTTCATCCAAAAGTCCATATTATGCTCGTCAAATTTCCAGACGAGTCGTTCCCCTATCTGCCTCATCCTTTCACATCCTTCTAAAATCTCCTCACCAAAGGTTCGGAGTTCTTGCACATTCTCAGTGCTCATGGGTGGTGCGGGTGCTGGTATTGGGTTTGGGAACTGGGGCGTGGGTTCTTGGTAAGGATAAGGATTCTCTAGAATTTCCCTGATGAATTGGTCATTATCATAATAGGGGTCTAGAGGGTCCATGTCTGGGTAAGCTGCTAGGTTTGGCATTGGTTCGTCTGGTATTGGGTAGCGTTGTTGGTAATCCCTATGGTCGTCAAACCAGGGGTCATAGTTTGGGTCTGAGGGATGGGGTGCTGGTATTCTAGGTATCTCAGCTGGGTCAAAATCAGGCATTGGGATTTGGTTTCCTGGGTTGGCTTCAATTTCCATTGGTTGTGTGGGAAATAGTGGTAATGGTTGGGGTGCTATGAGTTGCCTAGATTAGGGTTTGCAGCTGTAGTTGCTAAGATATGAAAGTTTGCTAGACTCCTATTGAGCATATCCTGAGTGTGAGCATCTGTTTCTCTCTTAGCGGCTTCTAAAGCACGCTGCTGTTATAACTTTTTCATCCACTTCCTACGTTCATGAGCTCCTCTGCTGAACCATCATATCTTCTTAGGAGGGAATGGCTCTTCAGATTGTGCCTTGAACACAAAAATCCCATCTTCATTGTCAGCTGAATACCCTGAGAGGGTAGGCTGTGAAGAGGTGCCTTCGTCCCTAGGTGAGTTGGACAACTGACGGTAAGCGTCTGAAGGTCCTTGGTTGCCCATACTATAAACTAACAAATAGTTAAATAACACAAAACAATAATATACATATATGCACGTAATTCAATAGATAATTTCCTAACATTTTGAATAATATCTTGGTGTCAGCGGAATCAGTGGCTTAGCTCCGATACCACCTTCTGTCGTAACCCTCGTCCCCTATTTACCCGGGAACGGGCGGCCGCGGCCAGTTTCAGTGGTATCGATGTTTATCAGTTTGGCAGCGGAATTTACATCAGAACCGTAGTTAGGAAATATTTTATCAGAGTAAAATACCACACTTTTATAATATTAAACACGTGGGAAATTCCCAAGTTTTCAGTACACACATTTTCAAAGGGATCAACCCTATTTTATTTAAATAAAACATCTCTTTATTTAGGTAACTTTTATAGCCACTTTTCCAAGCCTTCAGTGCTGTCCAGCTGGCTTCTATTTGGCTTTCACATTTTGTTACCTGAAACGCGTTTAAAAACATTTGTCAGTGGGAAATACTCGTGAGTGAATCCCAGTTTAATCAAGATAGGTAACACCGTTTACAGCATTGAGGGCGGTCGCGCAATTACATTTGTTTATTTTCTACTTTAATTACCACCCACGGTACTGTCAACCCGACTTGTGTTCATGTTACTACTCACAGTGTAGTAACAAATTTTGTATACAAAACCCCAACATACCGACGATAATTGTAGAATACAAATACTCAATCACTGTTTAATATAGTATAAATTATTTGAGGTTTTGTAAAAACAGTTTGCAAAAAGGAGGATTACTCACATTGCTATCTTAGGGTTTTCCTTTGTGATTTCCTGGTGATTATCTATTAATTACACAATGCACACGCGTTAGTATAATAACCCAATATTTACATTAGTAATACCCTCCCCGAGACAAAATTCCAACGACTACGTCGGGCAGAACCACGACAGCCGTTACGGAACCTTAGATCAATCGGGCAGCGTATCTAATACGTAACCAAGGGTTAAAATACTTACAACGAGTCAGAACTTCGTTAATTAGGGGGTATAATGCCCGGGTATTACTTTAGCTATATAGAAATTGAGAGAGAAAGAAAGTTGTGAGCGACCGGAACTGAAAGCTGATGGCCTCTATTTATAGGGCCTGATACGGACTTTCTCGTGGCCCGCGACGTAGGGGTGTAGGGTGTAGGCTTGCTGATTCATCGAACTAGGTTTGACACGCGCTCGACACGTGGCACGATCTGATGCGGCCTGGTGTCCAGGTGCTCACGGCCCGCGTAGACTCAGGAGTAGTCTGTCGCGGCCCGCGACAGACTTGTTTTTATTGTTTTTTAAGTATATAAGGGTATTTGGGACCGGTTTTCGTATACAGGGTGTATTTTAGGACTTTTAGGGATATTCTAAATATATTAAGGGTGTCGGAAATATTTTGGGGGGTTGTTATAGTTTGTTTGAGGGTGATTTGTTGTTGAGACCCGGTGACATACCCCATACCTCGTTAAAAAAATTTCAAGTTGATGGTTACAAAAATGGGTAACTCTATCACTTATTAATGCTTTTGGAGTTCCAAAACGAGAAAATTATCGTTTCAGGAATCTTACCACAACTCTCCCATCAATTGTTGGAAGAGCTTCAGCCTCGGCCTATTTAGACAAGTAATCCACTGCCACAAGTATATATTTGTTTCCTTTTAACGGTGGGAAAGGCCCCATAAAGTCGAGTCCCCACACATCAAAAATTTCACAAACAAGAATGCCGTTTTGTGGCATTTCGTTTTTGGAAGAAATATTACTTGATAAGACTTTGGGCGTCTTTGTAAATGGTTGGCCAATAAAATCCTGAATCAAATACCTTTCGTGTGGTACTAGCGGCACCATGATGTCCTCCGTATGGACCTTCATGACAATGGCGGAGAATTCTTCTTGCTTCACTACCATGTACGCATCGACGGATAAGTTGGTCAGCACACATTTTGAAAAGATAAGGATCTTCCCAAAATAATGCTTTACATCGGCAAAGAATTTTTTTCTTTGATGATTTGGCCATCCTTTTGCGACTATTCCGCTAGCAAAGTAGTTAGCATAGTCGGCGTACCATGGCTCTTCTCGGTATTCCACCATTTCTAGGGACTCCGTTGGGAACTTTTCATTGATTAGCTCATTCCTAGTTGCCTCCAAAGCTGGATCTTCCAAGCGGGAAAGATGATATGCAGCGGTGTTTTCTGCTCCTCTTTTGTCTTTTATTTCTATATCAAATTCGTGGTTTAGCATCATGTTTCTTAAAGAGATAACGAATGGATGCATGGTCTGTATAAACTATCGTTTTAGAAAGAACAAGATAAGAATGAAATTTATCAAAAGCAAATACTACAGCTAGTAATTCTTTTTCAGTTGTTGTGTAACTTTCTTGTGCATCGTTAAGTGTATTACTAGCGTAATAAATTGGGTGAAAATGCTTATCTTTTCTTTGTCCTAAGACGGCTCCAACTGCAAAGTCACTTGCATCACACATGATTTTGAAAGGTAATTTCCAATCAGGTGCTATCATGATAGGTGCATTGACTAACATTTCTTTTAGTGTAAGAAATGCTTGGTTGCAATCCTTGTCAAAGATGAAAGGAGCATCTTTTTCAAGTAATTTTGTTAGAGGCCTTGAGAATTTAGAAAAGTCTTTGATAAATCGTCTATAAAATCCGGCATGCCCAAGGAAACTTCTGATGGCTCTAACGGAGGATGGGGGTGGTAATTGAGAAATAGTGTCTATTTTAGCTCGATCAACCTCCATTCCTTCGCTTGAGATTTTATGCCCGAGTACTATTCCCTCCGTTACCATGAAATGGCATTTTTCCCAATTAATGGCGAGGTTAGTTTCCTCACATCGGGATAGCATTCGTTCAAGGTTATCGAGGCATTGGTCATATGAATCTCCAAAGATAGAAAAGTCGTCCATGAAGACTTCCATAGTCTTTTCTATCATATCATGGAAGATGGCCACCATGCAACGTTGAAAGGTTGTGGGGGCATTACATAGACCAAAAGGCATGCGTCGATAAGCAAAAGTTCCATAGGGACATGTGAATGTTGTCTTTTCTTAGTCTTCGGGTGCTATCGGAATTTGAAAGTAACCTGAAAACCCATCTAAGAAACAATAAAATTTGTGACCGGATAATCTTTCTAACATTTGATCAATAAAAGGTAAAGGAAAGTGTTCTTTCTTTGTTGCCTCATTTAATCGACGATAATCTATACATACTCTCCATCATGTGACTGTTCTTGTTGGTATTAATTCATTTTTCTCATTAGTTACCACCGTCATACCTCCTTTCTTAGGAACTACTTAAACGGGACTTACCCAAGGACTATCGGAGATTGGGTAAATGAGTCCGGCGTCAAGTAATTTGATGACTTCATTTTTAACCACTTCTTGGACGTTTGGATTTACTCTACGTTGTGGTTGTATTACCGATTTATAGTCATCATTCATTAAAATTTTGTGCGTGCACATGGAAGGGCTTATCCCTTTAATATCTACAAGCTTCCAAGCGATCGCGTTTAGTGTGATTAATTTTGTTTTTTCTACACTAGTTAATTTTGATGAAATAATTACAGGTAACTTACCATCTTTGTCGAGAAAAGCATGTTCCAAACCTTTTGGAAGTTCTTTGAGCTCAAGTGGTGGGTCTTTAGGAGATTCCTTATTTGGTTGCTCATTTTGATCAAGAACCAAAAATGTTTGTGCTATAGCGACCTATTCTTCAACAAAGTGGTCGATTTCTTCTCTTGTATCGGGTGGTTCATCTTCATCTTCAATTAGGGGGTCATTATTGCCGAATGGATATTTCATTGATCGCTCAAGGTCGACACTTTTTTTGAATGCCCCTAATTGAACGGGTAGATTGTTATGCTTCCGATTTTTCAAAGCTTCATGGGTCTTTACAAAAGGTCGCCCCAACACTAGTGGAACGTCATTAAGGATGACGAAGCCGGTTGGGATTACCATTTGATTTGTTTGGACTGACACATTTACAACTACTCCCATTGATTTTATCGTTTTCCAATTAGATAGAAAAATGGGTATTTGAAGTGGAGAGAAATCACCAATACATAATTTTTTGAAAATGTAATTTGGCATTATATTAACACAAAGATCTTTATCAATTGTAATATTACTAATAAAGGAATTTTGAAAGAAACATGTAACTGGTGTAATGTTAATTTCAAATGGTTCATCTTTTGTTAGCGTAGTTTGATCATTTGTTAACTTAATGCTTACCGTTTCGTCAAGTTTAGTGTTAGTGTTTAACTCTTTTAAAAACTTAGCATGAGTGGGTACTAAACAATGATTTTCGAAAAAAGGCGACAAGAGACTAATGTCTTGAAAATTTGACTCTTCTTGAATTTTAACGTTATCGGACTCACCTTTTTCGTTGTTTAACTCATGTGCCGGCTTTTCACTTACTTGTTCTTCCATTTTTACCTCTTCAACTATCTCTTTTTTATTACATGTTACCTCTTCCCTTGCGCGGGATTCCTCTTCCCTTGCGCGGGCTTCTTTTATATAGCGCTTGATAGTTTTAAGGTGTTTTATTATCTTTTCGGCTACAGGTGAGATAGTTGGTGGTTCGTCAAATTGAGTTGAATAAGTATCCTCAAAGCTTGAACTCGGGGGTTCGATCCTTGGCTCCTCATGATACTCATATGAGGTAGATGGTTCACACCATTGTCCTCATTGTAAGTATATGATGGATAAGGGTCGTAACTTGGTTCTTCATAATACTCATATGAAGTGGGTTGTTCACACCATGGTTCCTCATAGTAAGTATATGAAGGTAGAGGCTCATATCTTGGTTCCTCAAAGTACGAGTATGAAGGCTCATACCCTGGTTTATCAAAATATGAGTATGAGGGAGAAGGTTCATACCTTGGATCTTCATAGGTTGTGTATGAAGTGGATGGCTCGTACCTGGGCTCCTCATAGTAGTTGTATGAAGGGGATGGTTCAAAGAGGTCACAATATTGTACCGAATGAAGGTTACCACAAATGGTACAATAGTCTTCCCTAAAATCATCCTCCTCATAGTGGTAATTGTAACCTCCTGAGTATTGATCCATAAGAATCACTCAGCAGACCACAACAGAGTCTCGGGACCAGAACTATCTCACCTGATTTTTTGTTTTCAACATACGTGATTTTTGGTTTTTCAACATGCGTGATTAGGGTTTTGAGTTTTATAATGTGCGTAATTTCATCTCGTACGTTAAGGAATATTGTACGTTAACTCATCCCTATGTATGTATGTATGTATGTATGTATGTATGTATGTATGTATGTATGTATGTATGTATGTATGTATGTATGTATGTATGTATGTATGTAGGTATGTAGGTATGTAGGTATGTAGGTATGTAGGTATGTACGTATGTACGTATGTACGTGTGTATGTATTGTATGTATGCATGTATGTATGCATGTATGCATATATGTATGTATGTATGTGATACGCTCTAAAGTATACATATTTTTTATATGAATATTCTACACTTTTGAGTAACTTTAGGGTGTTTTTATCAGTTATTACTCCTATTTGGTTCATATTTGGATTTTAAAGGTTTTAAGAAACAACGAGCTAAATTGGAGTATTTTGACTAAACTTGAGATTGTTAGTGAAACTTGAAATAAATTCTACTTGTTTGATTGCTTATAAAATTATCTTTTAAAACAAATTAAATGAGAGTTCATGAAAATTTGGTTGAACTACAAAAAATACAAATATAGTTATACGTATGAATTTATAATTCTTAGAAAATGTGTTTGATTTGTTTAAATGGTTTGAGCAGGTATAAAAAGAAGTTGAAAAAAAGAAATCATGTTGACCGAATGTTAATATGTTAACCACCATATTACATAAATGCCATTGGATTGTTATCCTTTAATTCTTTGTTGTGGGAAAAAAAAATAATAAGCAGAAATTGGGCCCATGCGAAAACACAAGAAGAAAAAGAAGGTTTTAGGGGGCCGGCCCTATTAATTTTTGAGAGGTGAGAAATAACAGTGGACCATTATAATAAAAAAAAGGACGTAAACATAGAATGGGGGGTTCCCACTTTCTTGGGAAAAAGAAGAAGGAGCAAGGAGCATACGAACAGAAGACATATACGAAAAAAGAGAGCGAGGCGATCAAGAAAAAAAAAAGAAAAAGAAGATTGGTTCGAGGGTTCAAGCCGCGATCAAGATTCACGTCCGGGTTTGCAATTTATTAGTGTTCAGTTTTAATAACTTTGTGTTTTTTAAACTTGATACTATGTTTTATTTATCGTTTGAGACTTGTTTCTTTTTAGTGGCTATGTTTCTTGGCTAATTTTCTTAGACTACCTAGTCCTAGATGAACCATGATTTAATGTTTTGATTATTTGGTTTTGACTAATGATTAAATTGGGATGATTTACATATTCCTGTTTTATGATTGTTTATGAATTTGTATGCTTGTCTTGGTTGGGATTAAATTGGGATGATTTACATATACCTGATCTTGTTAGTCTGGTTTGGAACTATTTAGATTATTCTAGGTTCGTTAATATATTAGGTTTTCGGTCTAGAGCTTGATATTAGAGATTATTCAAGTTTAACTAAATTAATTAAAATCAACTGAGTATAGTGTGCATCCTTTTCTGGCAACTCTAGCGACGAGTCAGGGTTGCTAGGTTATTAGCTAGGCGTTGTTTGGTAGTTTGGGTGGCCGATAGCTCGGATTCGGTTACTTATTCATGTTTAGGATCTCCTAGGTTTTCAGTTATTTAACAGGTTTAGCTTCATGACCGGAGGATTTTAGCACCATAGTTGTTTTTAATCTGACAGTCGTGGGATTCGGTGTCGATAGCTCGATTCGTTTCCAATTTAGCACTTCATCACTTTGTTCCATCTTCTATTTTGGTTGATTGATGCGTGTGTAGTGTGTAATGTTTTTGTTGATATTTTAAGCTCTTTTTAACACATTAGTCAAGTTTTAAATTTATAAAACACGATATTTTACTAACACTAAACACACATATGGGCAAGTGCACCCATCGTGAACGTAGTATAGCGTTGGTAAGATACCGAGGTCGTCCAAGGACACAAGAGCTTTTAATACCGGTTTGTCCTCAATGTCTAATCAAATCAAAAGTTTTAGAAAAGGTTTTTAACATGAAAAATAAAAACTAAAATTCTGAAAATCAAAATAAAACAAAAACAGATAGACAAGATGAATCACTTGGATTCGACTCGCCTTTAATGTAACCTTTGATGATTTCCGCACTTTTACACTTTTTAAGAGATTATCTTAGTTATAGTAGTAGGCCCCTCTTTTGAAGGTGACGTTACCCTCAACCCAGTGGTTTGAGTCATCAAGGATACAATCCCAAAGGCTCGGAATATTGGAAGATAATTAATTAAGTTATTAATGCGTAATGTGGTAGGCCCCTCTTTTGAAGGTGACGTTACCCTCGACTAGTGGTTTGAGTCAGCACGGATACAATCCCAAGTAGCCGGGTTAATGTATTAATAGTAGTTTGCATATGAAGGGATCAAGCCATTCGCACCCCCGGCATCCAATACCAGTGGGTATTGAAGGAGGTCCTAGTAAGCTTGACCCAGGTCCTTGCAGGATCTATACACTGAAAGAGGCAAGAACCTTACCAAACCATTCCCTTAACCCCGACCAGGTTACCAACATACCTCTATATAGACCGTAGAGATATGAATGGTGAAAATCTTTTATTTTATATAGACAGTAAAATAATGCCAAGACACCACGGACAAATGATAAGGAAGTTTCACCTTCAACATAAGAAACTAGTTATTAAAGTCATTAATACAAAACCAAATAAAAAGTGCGAAAAGATTAAAAATCAAAAGTATTACATTAAATGCTTGTCTTCACCAAGTGATCTAAGATACTTAGGCAAACATGGCCTTTGATTGTCAAGAACTCTTACTATCAATCTTGGATCCCGAGACTACTACACACACTCTAAGGTAGATGATGGATGATGGTGGTGGATGTGGGTGTTGTAGTGGTGGTGGAGTGTAGGTGAAGTGGGAGAGAGGTGGTTTGCCAAGGGATGCCTTTGAAGTGGGCCAAGCACCCCTATTTATAGCCTGCACAGAAGCCCGGACACGGCCCCGTGTCCATTGGGCACGACCCCGTGTCCATCCTCTTTCTCTTTCTTCATTAATTACAATTTGTCTGCATTACCTCCACACGCCCTCGTGTTGGCTGGGCACGGCCCCGTGTGCAGAAGCGTATCTGGGCACGACCTGTGTTGAACTGGGCACGCCCCCGTGCTGGGAATAGAAGCTTCTATAGCTTTGTCTTTTCTGCAGACATCTGGCCATGCCCTCGTGTCCGCTAGGCACAGGGCCGCGGTCAGCCATTGGTTTTCTTGTTTTTGCTTGGGAAGATGCTGTCGAGGGGTCGGGCATGCCACGTTTATTCCTTTTCTTGTATTTATGTTAGATTTTGCTGCAAATTTGTTCCCTTTATTCATTTAAGCTCATTTGCTCCTGAAATACAAAAGGAAAACAAAAGCACACTTTTTCCAACAAAAGGGTTAGTTTTATGCCTCATTTGATGTAATTTATATGTTGCATTTTACACACATCATTGATCATCCTGAGCGGGAGGTTTTCTGGGTAGATCGGAGCTTTAGCCATTGGTCAGGACTAGAGGTCATGGGTTGGTCATAGGGATTCGAAGCATGGGTAGTTCTTTCTCATCATTGTCTGCTTCCCATCACTTCACCATCTTGCTTTCTTGCTGTAACACCTCGTAAAATCGTGTCCAATGATATGTTGACACGTGTAATAAACCCTAATAAAGTCAAACGTTGACTATGAGGGGCTAATTTCGTCAAAAATCGAAAACCTTGAATATAGAAGGACTTAAAGTGTCAACATGCCTAAACTAGGCCTCTGAGTGACCTTATACGGTGTCCATGTTGTCAAATGAGCCACTTGTTGGACGAGAGGAGCCGTTTGCGTAATTATTAAAAAGTTTGCGCGACAAAGGGTTAAAAGTGTCAACATGTTAATTCTTACCTCTGAGTGACCTTTTAACAAACCGAGAGCCTCATGATGTTTGATCATACTCTGGGGAATGCCTAATATTGGCCATACAAGGTTTTAATACCAATAAGTAATGTTACGCGCAAGTTTACAAGTTATAGGGGTTAAAAGCGTCAACATGTTTAATTATACCTCTGAATGACCTTTTAACGAACCCGAAGTATTACAATGTACAATCATACTCTCGAGAATGCTTAATATAAGCTACATAGGGCTTTGATGCTATTAAATGATGATACGCGCAAGTTTGCGCGTTAAAGGGACCAAAAGCGTCAACGTCTAAAACTACACCTTTGAGTGACCATTTAAGCGAACTCGAGCGTCATAATATTTGAGCATATGCTCGGGAATGCCTAGTATGGGCTCTGGAAGGCTTTGATATCGATAAATGATATTACGCGCAACTTTATGCGTAAAAAGGATTAACAGCGTCAACAAGCGAAACTACGCTTTCTAATGACCTTTTTAAAAGAACCAGGAACTTTGTAATGTTCGGTCATGTTCTCGGGAATCCCTAATATGGGCTATGTAAGACCTCGACTTCGTAAATGATGTTACGTACCACTTTATGGGTTAAAAGGACTAAATGCGTTAACGTGTGAAACTACCCCTTTAAGAGGCCTTTTGAATGAACCGGGAGCTCCGCAATGCTCAGTCAAACTTCCTGGTATGCCGCTGATTGGCCACTAACACTTTCACACCTTATAATGAAAAATATACATGGAACTAGAATGTTATGTGACATATATGTCACTTTTGAAAGTTTAAAAACACTTAAAACACAACAGGGACCAGAACTGCCAATCTACCAAACTGATGTGCCTGGGCCGGACAGCCTTGCGGGTCACGAAGCCCACAAGGCCTGCTTTCGCGGGCCGCCAGAGCAGATACAGCAGCAGCAGCAGTTGTTTTACAATTGTTGTTTTATGCTTTCCTTGATCACCACTCATAAGTATAAACCATTCCATGGATCCTAGGGGCTGTATACTGATTGAAATTCCTGGTATTACACTTGTTAGCATCCTACTGATCTCTCAAACACATGTCAATCATCCAAACAACCCTCAAAAACTATATATAGGCCATAAATCCATTCATTCCAACTTGCACCATTCTCATTCTATCTCACTTTGGGGACTTCTGACTTAAAGATGTCACACCCTAAAAACGTCGCAGTGGAATATAAAACGTAGTGGTGACGGAAGTTGGTGCCCATTTATATCTTGTTGATCGATGCATTTAATTATTGGACATTTTAATTTATTTTAAACATAAGTTATTTAAACATTACGTTTTACGACACGACCACATAGTTAAGTTGTCTTTGATCCTCGCGGATCTTATTATATACGTCCCAGAAAGTTTAAAAGTTGTCCAACATTTTCAAACAAAACAACATGCATCATTAAAACACAAGATACGCCATGATTCCCGAAGCCGAATTTAAATACCTGTAGAACACGTAATCAAGTGTCAACACAAAGGAAGGTGAGTTCACATATTCACTTACAAACAAATTATTCCAAAGGAAAACTTTCTGATTTGGTGTTTATTTGAAAACATCCATATAATTTTAGAAAGTCCATTTTACTTCCTTAATAAAATCCATGGGTCCTTCCGTTACGGTTCACCCATCCGACAATAATATTCTGACCCAGGTTTTGTATATTAAATTATTGCGTCAACTTTCAGACTCGTATGTTAGCTAGACGATACGAACTATATATTTTCCATGCAGGGATAATCAATGCTAGACAATAAACAGAATATCAATTCGTCGTTTGACTTGACACGGGGCGACCGGTCACGACGGGGTTGTCAACCCGATAGATCTACCAACAATTCATCGTGTGCAATACTTAAATGATTAAACGACACCATTGGCGCTTAGTCCATATTGAGACCATTTATGATGTCTGCCTCACGTACAATATATATATCCTATTAATATGACAATTTAATACACGATGTTGTACGAATCCCCTTAAATCCCCACCGAAATGTAGGCCTATGCTGTTACTTGCTCTCTTGAGACCAAGCAATATTCGTACCAACTATACAGTTGTTTTCCCCCAAACATATATTCATCAAAAACGTTTTATCTCGAAACGTATAATTTATCAAACTCCATATATTTTCAATGAAAATTTATAATTTATACTAAAAGGTATGTTTTAATCCATAAACATTATTAAACCCTTTTATTGGCGTGTTCTACCCCCAAAACATATACAAAGCAGTAAAAAGAGGGGTTTAGTGACACTCACCTTTGGGTGCGTATTTTAAATAGCGCAATCCCAAAGATTGATTTCTACACGTTCTAACACACATATATATATATATATATATATATATATATATATATATATATATATAGGAACGATTTTAAATCAATATACATAGCACAAAAATCCTAAGTTTCTCTGTTTCTTAGAATTATCACATAACTTTGAGATTTTCTCGAAAAGTTATCATTTTTTATTATGTTGGCACGTTAATATATATGAGTCCATATATATATATATATATATATATATATGATTTTGCGACTTGAACGATTTTATTGGTGACCACTATTGTGTAAATCCGTTAACACTCCCGTTTATACGTAATATATATACGATTTGCGCGTCGTACTATATATACATAAACGTTCATATAATTTAACACCGAAACATGCGAAATCTTGTTAACTTATCTATTTTGTCATTTTTAAAGCTAATATACATAAAATATCTCATAAGTATCAAATTTCATGCTCGACAAACAAGTTACCTATTTAACGCGATTTTTATCGTTTCTTCAGCACAAAACGCACAATATACATGCAAAGTCTAAACTTCCATCAACATGTTAAAACTTAACATACTTTCACATTCTCATGTTTAAATCACATAACACATTTTAACACATAAGGTTTACCCAAAATTTTACCCATATTAGTGTATATTGAAAAAAGCGTATTTTTGCGATTTGGTAACGTTTTCGGGCGTCGGAAGTCACGTATGACCAATCAAACACCAAGTAAACGTAAAATTAGTTAAAATACGTATTTTTAAACTAAAAACATCAGTTTATTTACTGATCTAAATTGGTTTTACAAAAATGACTCGAAAAGCCGATTTTTGACCGTTTTAACGCATAGTTTTGCGTTAAACGTTACTATAACCATCCAAACTCGAAACGACTTGATATTTTAACACAATATATGTTATTTACTGATTAAAATAGTGGTTATAATCATATTAGTGCAGTTTTTGTTTAAGTCACATAAATCATGCAATTTCACGCATTTTACAACCTTTAATGCACTAAGTACAACATGCAAAGCTAGCAAACATTATGACAAATTTGTATGTCACTAAACACTTTAAAATAACTTTATTTTTGTATTTATAATCTGTTCAAAACTGATTTTTATTAAATCATACTCAAATCACCTTTTTATAAACATTTATCATCATGCATGTCTAAGTATATGCATCTATCATAACATCATCATCCAACATGACCTTAAATGCATCAAAGACCATATTTATATCATGTTCATCTAAATCAAAGCATATTCATTTCATTATCATTAAATCATTTTCACATAAATGCAAACATTCCTTCTTTTATTTACATGTGACAAAACTTGGTGTATGCATTCATATATATACGACACACACATATACATATATGTATAAACTTCCAAAACTCTACTTTTTAACATATCTATTTCAAATCATGGAAACCTTTTTGAGAACATTCTTTTATGACACCTTTACAACACATTCATGAAACTATCTTTCAAAAATCAACTCAAAAAAATCAAGAACAAGAAATTAAAACACAACTTATCACACACATGACCATAATTTTCGGCCTTATACACACACATATATATACACTCAATTTACTTTGATTTAAATCTCATTCTTTGTTAAACACAAGTTTGTGATTCATTCCAAGTTCAAGAGAAACCATCTAACATCTCCATCATCACATAAGAATCAAGAATATGATTTAAAAACAAGTTTATACCTTCAAGATTTTTAAATGGGTTTTTGAGAAAAGATGATGATATGAAGGTTGTTCTTGCTTGAATCTTGCTTAAAAATCACTTCCAATCACCCATACTAGCTTGAAATCATCTTGGAAAGCTCTTGATTCTTCATGTAAAGATAGAAAAATTTTGAATGTGTATGTGTGTGAGGGTGTTCGGCCGTGAGCATGAGAGAGAGAGAGAGAGAATGAAAAATGGTGAATGTGTCTTGGGTTTTGAATGATTATAGAAGGTTTTAGGGGTTTAATCATCACTTGTATGTTCCCCATGCCCACAAGTGTCTAGAGAGAGAAGGAGAACCCCTCCAACCATCCGCCACCTCACAACTCTCACACATACACACGCTTATACATGCATGTATGTATAGTTTAGGTGCCAAAACGGGTATTTTACTGGATACCGGGTATTTTATCTAGCGTTTTAATCCCGTTTTAATGCGTTTTAAATAATTTTTAACGCTCTATAAAAATAAACCTGCCAAAATATTATGGAACAATATTTTGTTTGCCTGGACTGGCTATGTTGTCGGTATTTGGCAGTATGCGCGCTGTGCTGCACGGTATGCGCTTAAAATCGCAAAAATAGGAATTTAAGTGTTTTTATTTATTTTTGTCATTCTATAGAAATAAACTTATCAAATTATTACTAAAATGATTATCAGTTGCCTTGACTGGCTGTGTTGACAGTATTTCGTCGTTATGCGCGCTATATCGCGCGGTACGCGCTCAAACTTGAAAAATAGGGTTTCTTAGCGTTTTAAATTATCTTTCCACGCGGATATGATTAGAATTATTATTCTAATCATAACAAACTATTTTTAGGATTTTAAACACTGATCGGGTGGTCACCGACGTTCGTTTCGCATTTTAACCGTTACGCGATAAGCGTTTATCTTACCGTTGCCAACATAATTTTTAATAAAGTTTAGTTTTACCAACTCATTAAATTTCACATATAAACATCATAACCAGTCAAATATAGCCCTGTTACCTGTTCACAACACGTGTTACAATTGTATGGTACGGCCTAAAAAGTCGGGTGTCACAGTCTCCCCCTGTTTAGGAAATTTCGTCCCCGGAATTTTTACTCTACAGGTTTTGTTTTTGAACTAAGTAAGAATAACAAAAACGGATTTAATGAATATAGTCTTATAGTTTCTGCGAGAAACTTGGATTCTTACGAAGAATCCTCGTAGACCTATATTACACACATCCTCAATTCCTAAACTCACGTCTCAACGCTCTCCACTATTTCCAGGGTCCAACATTCACAAGCACTTAATCAAGAAGATTAAGTTAAAGTTTCACCATTTCAGGTATCCACTGGTTACACAACCTATAAATCACATATATTGCTAGAATGCTGAAATCGCCTCCCGGTTAGTATCATAACTCTTCTAGCTATACACACTGCTTCTACGATGCTTCGATAAACCTTCGTTTATCTTCCAAATAAATCTTTACAAAGAGCAAAATCAGTGTATTATCCATTGTACACTCCTTCAACTGCATCCAAATAGTACATCATGTACACCACTCAATTCTGATGGTAGCTTGAGTCTATAAGCGACTGATCCAACTCAAGATGGGCTCTTGAAAGGACCAAGTCAACGTGGCTCAGTTTTCCTTTCCTCTGCTAAACCTAATAGCATCTCTCTCAAGATAACTCCTTTAACAGAACTAAATCTTCAATCTGGAACCGTAATAGTTCCTTCAATTGTCCATGTAATCCTTCTGTTGATCAGTTGGCGACTTTTAACCTTCCCTCGATCTAGGCAAATCATGTCGCTGGTTTCCTGGATAAACTAGGGTCTGGTTAATTGTCCTTTGTCACGTTAGCTCCATGAAGTGACGATTAAAACTTCCATCCATGCAAAGTTTCAAAACGAGCAACCTAAATACTAGCGTGTTAATCATTATTGTAAGATAACTCTGCCAAGGGCCTGTGAGTATCTTAACTTCCTTCTAAGTCCATCATACACGCTCCCAATCTCAAGCTGATCTACATGCATACCTTCCTTATTCCTTCCAATTCCATAGTTAACTTCAAATGTTACTCATGATTCTCTTTGGTTCGTGTATAGACAAGCATGTCATCGATGAATAATATCACGAATTTATCCGATTAGGGTTTCCATACCCTATTCATGAGATTTATGAATATAAATGGCGCATTAATTAAATCAAAGGGCATGACTAATATCTCGTAATGGCCATATCACGTTTGAAAAGCAGTCCCCGAAATTTCTTTGTAGCAACCTTCAACTGATAATATCCCAATCGTAGATTGATCTTCGTGTAGCAGCTGAGTCCCGGTAGCTTGATTGAACAAATTGTCAATCCTCGGTAATAAGGTACCGATTCTCGAGAGTCAACTTGTTCGGCTTTCTAAAATCCTCACATATCCAGAAGGATCCATCCTTCTTTCTTTCAACATAACTGATGCGCCTCAAAGCGAAAAGCTTGATCAATGAAACCCTTGTCCAAAAGCTCTTAAAACTATCTCGACATTTCTATCATTTCAAGCGGTGCTTAATCTATAAGGAGATTGTGCAATTGGGTGCAGCACCGTGAGATAGATCGATTCGAAATTCGATCCATCTCGCAGGGGAGATCCAGGTAAGTTTTTTTTAGGAGGACTTCCGGATAGTTGCGATTGATAGAAATCTCTCCGACATTCCTACATTCGGTTTCCGCGTCCATCATATTCACTAAAAACGCAGGAGAGCCCTTTCGCAACAACTCAAGCATCCTCACAACACTGACAACTCTCGGCTATCAACACTCAACACTCGACTCGGTCGATCTTCGCGAACAACTTCCGCCTTTCTACTGTCATCAGGACGAGATATTCCAGCTAGCTTCTTCAAGCGATAGTCCCTACTTTATCCTCAGAAAGTAAATCCATTTTTGCACCTTTGTTAAAGCTTCCCAGCTCCACTGGAAATAAACCAATTCTAGAACTACGATCTCCTAACTAAATACTACAACCGCGAACGACCTCGCCAGTTTCTATCAACTTACCAACTACTAGTTATATTGGGCACTTTATACTTAGCTTACTTGTAGGTGAACACAAAAACGGTTTAAAGTTTTTAGAACAAAACTCAAGTCAGCCTTGGTATTAAAGTATGAACATAAATTGGCTTTTGATTTGAAACATACCGGTAACAGTAGCAGGACTCTCACTTGCCTTCCCGACACTTGCCTCAACGGAACTGCTCTTAACATCTTATCCTTTCGGTTTCGGGCATTCTCTTTTGTAGTGTCCTTGCTCACCACATGCGAAGCATCCTTCTAGCGTAACTCCATCCAACGTACTCTTAGAGTGACACTGGGAAGTCACATGTCCGGTTCAGCCACATCTGGCGCACTTCTCTTGACCATTTCTGACTTTACCTTTTCATGACTCTTTAGGGTTAGCTACACTCGCTTTCTCCAAGTTACGTTTCTTCCTACTTTCCACTTCGGGAATCTTCTTGGAGCTTTCAGGTTTACGCTTCTTTGAATCTCCAGTTCTAGGTTCGGATCGCTGAAACACTCGGTTGACCGACTCGTTCTGATAGCCCGATATCACGCATATCGTTGTCACATCATTGCATAGGACACCAGTAAATGATCTTGGGCTACAACCCTGGATTGTTTTGTGTATGCTCCTGTACACTGTTTATACGGTTAATGGAAATCAGGAATACGTTCCAATGAGATCATAACAGATGAACAACCAAAACTTTCCGATCATTATTTTACCTGGAGGGTTTCCAATCTGTGTCCCACCAAGATCCTGCCCGAGAGTACCGCATTTACGTTCCTGGCCATCATTTTGGTTAGCATCACGCTGTTCCAAGGCAGTATTAACGTGTTGGGTTATAAGTCGTGCCAACTCTTCTGGTGTGGCAGGTAGTCCAGTACCCTGTCTTGCTTTTGGCGGCATTTTCATCGTTTCTATTATTTACAACAATAATAATCACATGAGACGATAACCAAAAATAATTCAATCATTAAATATTAGTGGACCAAACATTGCGCATGTATATTATCCACACATTAATGAGAAAAAATTTTAAACCAAAAGTAGATCATCTGATATTATCATAGAAATTAATAACTTTTTTTCCAGTACATCACAAATATCATTGGCATGTCTACATCGAAACCCATAACAAGTTTTCACAAAAATTTCTACCTAATATCACAAAATATAATCGGCACGCAGGCCCCCAAAACCAAAAGTACCAAGAAGTATCTAACACAACAACCAAAAACAAACAACGAAAACAAACAACAACAAATAACATCTAACGCCTCATCCCTATAAAATCTAGCATCTTCCGAACCAACTCTTCCAGATCCACTATCCTCCAATGCATCTGGTCCATCGCAGTGTTGTCCAAATCCTTCAACTCATCGTACCAGTCCATTTGCCCTTCGAGGTCCTTCAGTTTACCCTTAGTCGTTTCCAATTCTTCACGCATGGCAGCAAACTGTCGGTCGCAATGGCAACATCGATCTACCCAAACCCCTTCCTGCATCAGCATGTGATGTAGAAGCAATCTCTCCAGCAGGCCTAACACTCTTCCCGCGGCGATAATACACTAATAGGGGCGTAGTAGATGCGCGTGACTCTAAGACGGGTAAAGATGACTCTGACAGAACAGGTGGAGGGACCTCAGCGATAGACTCGATCACAGTAGCAGGTGGAGCAACAGATGGCTATAATGGTCGAGCCGTGACAATAGTGGCATCCACTGCTGGCGCAATACTATAAGGTCCTCCAATAACAGGGACACCTCCGATCACGTCATCGATAACTAATACTATGCCAGATGATTGTCCCGTCTCGTGAATCGAGAGAGGAGCGTCATCGTTGTCATCAATCCACCCGTTGCTAGTGGAAGCATATCGGGGGTCTACCTTGCTAGCGAAAGCAGCAGGGTCGACACGGAATGATGAAGCAAACTCAGCCATACCAACCATCTGTGGGGTCATGATAGGTGTCTCTGGTAGAATAGATCTGGGTGAAATCTCGAAATCTGGCTCGCAACCTGAGTCGTTGATCTCGATGACCTCGTGCTCGTGCGACATCTGTGACACAAATGTAACCGTACAAGTGAGTGTGTGATTAACATGAATAGTAACACGTAAGGCCCAAAATAAACAGAAAATCACGTATGCACATAAACATATAAGGGTTTTCATATACGATAAAATTTCCATGTTTATTTAAAATTTCTTGCCGAATTTTGGACTTTATATTTCAAAATTCTCCGGTTGAAGTCTAGTGTTTTCCTCCGAAAACATCTAGTTCGCTAACAACCAATGGCTCTGATACCAACTTCTGTCACACCCCAAAAACGTCGCAGCGGAATATAAAACGTAGTGGTGACGGAAGTTGGTGCCCATTTATATCTTCTTCATCGATGCATTAAATTGTTGGACATTTTAATTTATTTTAAACATAAGTTATTTAAACATTACGTTTTACGACACGACCACATAGTTAAGTTGTCTTTGATCCTCGCGGATCTTATTACATACGTCCTAGAAAGTTTAAAAGTTGTCCAACATTTTCAAACAAAACAACATGCATCATTCAAACACAAGATACGCCATGATTCCCGAAGCCGAATTTAAGTACCTGTAGAACACGTAATCAAGTGTCAACACAAAGGAAGGTGAGTTCACATATTCACTTACAAACAAATTATTCCAAAGGAAAACTTTCTGATTTGGTGTTTATTTGAAAACATCCATATAATTTTAGAAAGTCCATTTTACTTCCTTAATAAAATCCATGGGTCCTTCCGTTACGGTTCACCCATCCGACAATAATATTCTGACCCAGGTTTTGTATAATAAATTATTGCATCAACTTTCAGACTCGTATGTTAGCTAGATGATACGAACTATATATTTTCCATGCAGGGATAATCAATGCTAGACAATAAACAGAATATCAATTCGTCGTTTGACTTGACATGGGGCAACCGGTCACGACGGGGTTGTCAACCCGATAGATCTACCAACAATTCATCGCGTGCAATACTTAAATGATTAAACGAAAACATTGGCGCTTGGTCCATATTGAGACCATTTATGATGTCTGCCTCACGTACAATATATATATATATCCTACTAATATGACAATTTAATACATGTAGGATCGTTTTGTGACCCAAACGAGTCAATCAGAAGAGTTCTAGTCAATTCAAGAGGCGGAAACAGATGAATTGACTTGGAAAACAGCTTGTTTCACACTTAATTGTCTTGTATTATTGATATAACAAGATTTCAGATCAGCAGACACATCGGCAGCAGTTCGGTACCGGAAACATCAAAAGTTACAAATGATTTCGTTTGAGCCCTATATATAGAGGAGGTGATTCCGCTTGAAAGTGGCACTAGCCATTTCATGCGGAATTAACTAAGTTGATTTCGCTTGAAATGGTACATGTCACTTTCAAGCGAAATTAGCTCAAACACACTAAAATCCTATTTCTCGTACAACGTGCCCTGATCTAACAATTCTAGTACAAGACTCGATACTAGACGAAGTCGACAGACGTAATGCACCAACAGACTCCCCCTCGGATGTTGACGAGTCTTAAGTGTCGAGTCTTCAACGTCTTCACTCTTTATCAGTCTTCATCAGTCTTCGGGCTTTCTTCAAAGTATCTGACAGAGTAAGCATCCTCAATCTTCTCTTCTTCTATCTTCAGGATCTGATTCTGGCTCTTGTATCCACATACTCTTCTCTCCCTCGGATGTTGATCTACTAGCAGACTCCCCCTTGAATTTTGCTGGGATCGTAGTCTGGCTTTTACTCTGCTCACATGTTTACAAATTCAGAATCAATTCCTGGCTCTCCTGCAAGTTCTCTACCCAAAACATAAGTTTCATAAAAGATAAGATATATCAAATTTAGAAACTCTGCTAACACTTGATAACTTCAGTTCAAAACATCAATTAATGATATAACAATTTTAATTACTGATGACCACTTGTATGAATATCATTTTTCAACACAGCACACACTCCCAAACCTGTTTGTCATGTTTAGCACTTGGAATTTTGAAAATCAGCTTTTCAACATCAGTTGTCTAAAATCTTTTTGAATTTTTCAAAATTTATGCTAAAACACTCCGAAAATCTTTTTGATTTTTTATATAACAGAAATGAAATGCAGTAAAGAAATATATACACACACTATTTTGTGAGTTTATGTAAGAGGATCATATCAGTTTTTGAGACAAATCACCAACACCGTTAGGCTTTAAACATTTTAAGTTCTAAACGATTCACTTAGATTGTCAGTATACTGATCCACTTAAATTCTCACACAAAGTTCAACTGTTTCGAGATATGGAATTAGTGTTTTAGAGACTTAAACTTATTTGCGTGTCCCACCTCAGAATATACTCCCGTATCCAGATCCCAATATTCAGTCTTACAGGTGAGTATACCTAGATGATATCTGTAAAGGGTTAAATGCGAAGGCCGTGAGAGCTCAGGTCAGAACTTCCGTTCAGCAGAGAGATGACGGCTTCGACTTTTGGTGGGTCCCCTTTAGAGGATCTTTTTTTTCAACAGCACATGATTAGCATCTTTCAATGTTTTATCATTTTTTATGCTGAGGGTAGGCTACATTTCAAGCAAGCGTAAAGTATTCTCCGGGGACTAGGCCATTGCTTCCGCAAAATCAGAAGTTCCGGGATAATACCCCAGATATCACTAAGCATAAAGACCTAGTATCTCAGAAAGAGGGGTCCTTCAAACAAGATTTCGGGGGTTACCCATATATCCGAGAGATGCTACCCACGATATAAGCAAGTTTGATATTTAGGTTTATATCTCGTCACAATCTACTAAATGTGTAAAAACCTACTGGCATATCATCAGTGAGACCGTTTATCACATTTTTGACCTTCCATTGCTTTAGCATGCTGTGATAGTCTACTGATATACTATCATTTCCTCTTTTTGCCAACAAAACTCATTTTTTATTTTATCATGTTTTTGCCTTTTTCAAATTTTCTAATGTTTTTGGATTTTCTGAAATTTCTTACTCCCCCTAAAATTCAAAATCATTTAAAGGAAATTTGAAAACAAACTGTACAAATAAAGTGACAACTGATATCGAATCACTTCAAATTGCCATCCACTTGGCATAAACAATCAGAACTCCCCCTCACAACAAAACATTTTCCCATTGTGATTTCAAAACACTTAAGTTTGTTTTAATCAAATGGTTTTTCCGGAAAATTAGTTTTGTTTTCATCATAAACCACTTGTAGGTTAGGGGTTCATCACATTGTTCTCCAAAATATCATTTGTAGGAAAAACAAGTACAATTTAATGTCCTTGATTTACCACTTTGTAAGTGAAAAGCTTTCTTCAACCACTTGTAGGTTCACTTATCAACCAAAATTACTTTGTAAATCAAAATATAACAATATAAAGATATCACTTGTAGATTTACCAACCAAATAATTTCAATAATGATGCCGATTCCTGCTCCACGATTACCAACTTGGGAGCTCCGGCAAGTCCGGTTTTTAAGTAGAAAATGGTGTCACCCAAGCCTGACCAGCTTTGGGTGATTTTGGCACACATCTGTCCCACCATCTTTTCGATTTGTAAAATTCTTTAACATCTTTCACTTTCCCATCAACCATTTTTCCGAAAATATGTTTAACTTTTCCGTTAAACACTTTTTCAGTATCAAATTCTTTCTTACCAGCAAAGAATTGATCTGAAATTTCAACCTTACCAACTTTTAACTTCAAATTTTCTTTTGACAGTGACGGAAAGTTTTCATTGTTCAACTCTGGAACGGAATTCTCATTCTTCTTCTCAAAGTTTTCATTGTTCAACTCTGATTTTATGGAATCAGATTCATCACTAGAACTTTCATCTGAACTTTTGACAACCCATTTTTGTTTATTTAAATCGACATTTCTTTTATAAAAACGTTTTGAACAATCACCAGTTTCGAAAGTCGAATTCTCAAACACCTTAGGTTTTTCAGTTGGTTGTTTCTTTTTATCAACACATTTCTTGTTTGTTTCAAGGTTAGAAGAAACTCCCTGTTTTGAATAAGTGAACTCGTGGCAATTCCAAGCAATGTGTCCAGCTTTTTGACACTTAAAACAGATTCTTCTGTCAACTCTTGGAGCAAATTTCTTCACATTCTTCTTTATTTCAGCAAGAAACTCTTGATTTGACTGTTTCCAGAATGGTTTCTTCTGCTCTTCTTCATAACTTCCTCCTGCAACAAATTTTGTTTTTGGTTTATAACTTTTCTCATTTTTATAATTTTCTGAAGAATTAAAACCAAGACCTTTCTTTTTTAAATTACTGTTATGGTTTGGTTTCTTTTGAAAACCATAACCAGAACCGTAACCATTTTTCTTGTTCAATCTCTGTTGAACTCTTGAAGTGTACTTTTTAGGTTTTTCAGGAAGATTTAAATCTTTTATTTCAGAAATATTAATTTCTGTTAATTTGAAAACCTGTTTAATCATTTCAGATTTAACACTTCTTATTGGAAATTCCTCATCAGAATATAATTTATCTGAATCATTCAAAGTATATGCTACTTTGATTGGTCCGTCATTCAAATTAGATTTTGATAACAGGAATTCTTTATTGTAAACCTTTTTAACCGGTGAACTCAGACTCTTTTCTGACGAACTCGAACTTTCAGATTTAGACTCCGACTTTGACTCTTCATCCATATCCAACACCTGATCGACCACTTTCTTTAACAACTCAGACTCATGATCAGTGTCAGACGCTGTGAATGTGACATCAATATTGTCTGGTAATTCATCAATGATTTCAGACTTTAACTTGATGTTGAGAGCCTTATTTACACGTTCCTCATTTGGCTTTCTGGGAGAATAACTATTCCAAATCGGAGGCGGACACTTGTTATATTTGACACTTTGTTTCTTACCAATATCCGTATCTTCCTTTTCTTTGTCTTGGAAAGCTTCAAGACCTGCAACAGTAGGATAAACTCTATCAATCAAATAATCACAAGTTGTATAACTCAACAACAAACGTTTGATTCTTTCACTCTCAATCTTTTCAAGTTCCAAATCCTTCTTCAGCTTAGCACAGTCTTCAATATATTCATTGATGACCTTCTGCTTTGTCATTAATATTGAGCTCATCATCGTCATTGCAGCATCAACTTCTTTGTTTGTCTTGTTCAAACCATCAACTGTCTTGTTCAACACATCGTATGACTCTTTCACATACTTCACATCAGACAACAAATTTTCTTTCAACACTTCCAGTTCACTAATCTTCTTGTCTTTTTCTTCACAATCTTTGCAAGATTCTAAGCATTTCTGACAAGGTTTAATGACTTTAACTATCTTTTCAATCTCAACAGTCTTCTCAACTTCAACGAGTTTCTCAACTTCAACAATTTTTTCTACCTCAACGATTTTTTTCTAATTCGACAAGTTTTTCAACTTCGATTATTTTTTCGACTTCAACTATTTTCTCCACCACTTTCTCCACTTCAACGATTTTTTCTACTACTTTTTCAGTTACTGGTTCAACATTTGCTTCTCCAGCTTTCATTTTTGCCTTTTCATCAGCTAGTATTCTTGTTGCTTCCAGCTCTTTCCTCAATTTGGCAATCTTCTTCTGATTCAGCAACTCAACTTTATCTGCAAAAAACAAATTAAAACTGTCAGGATCTATACCTTTTCTTGCTTTGTTAAGATATTCTTCCTCATCATCGGTATCAATATCACTTCCTAGATCTGGAAAAATCGGGATTCTTTTCTGACTAGATTTGATCTCATCTTCACCCAGAATTCTAGCAACAAGACCTGAACCCGGTGGAATGTATTTATCCCAGCTAAAACCTTCAGCAACTTTCTCATCATCTTGATCAATAATACCAAAATAAGCTTTCTTATTTGCATCTTCGATCATTCTAGCATGAGCAGTTTTTGGTTCCTTTTGTTGAGTAATCTGATGAAAAATTGATTTCTGATAATAATTATTCTTTCCAGACTGATCTTGTCTTCCATCAGCTTCTTTGTTTTTGCATTCACGTTTAAAATGACTTTTTCATGACAACGAAAACATGTAACCTTAGATTTGTCAAAACCTAATGGTGAAGTAGACAAATCAAGAAGGTCATTTCTTCCAGTAACTTGTGTGAATTTTTATGCTCTTCGAACAACACTGGCTAAACACCACTTCACATCCATCAACTCAAGTTCCTCTGCATCAATTTGGTCATAATCTTCTTTTGTAAGCATCGGATTTCCAATCTTGCCAGCAATCAAACTTTCATAAGATTCCAACATAGCAACGAGTGATGCCATGTGTTGCTTAGCAATTTCTGGTGAAAGATTTTGACCATTTTGAATGTTCAAAGTAACATTGCACTGCAAATTTGTAGAATTCTGTTGTTGAGGACTTAGTGTTGTAAAGTTTGGATCAAAGCTTGAATACGAAGACGAAGATTCACCATTTTGATTCACAGTACTTCCCTTTGATCCAGAAGAACTATCAACATGAAACCAGTTTGGATCTTTGGGCTAGGGCTGGGGTTAGCCTCAAACTTGTTTCCTCTGTAATATAAACTGACATCTTGTTGAGCATTTGGATTCTTCATGATTGCCGTTTTCTGAATATCTAACTCGTGCTCTTCAATCTTTTGAATAAACTGTGCCAGATTCATATTTTCAGATTTTCTCATGTGTTTCACAATCAACAGATAAGTTCCCCATTTCTGCTGTGGTAATGCATCAGCAAGTTTATCAACCCATTCATCATCGTCTTTCTTTATATCCAATCTTCCCATTTCCAAGACTAAATGACAATATCTATCAATAGTCATCTTTGTTGTTTCATGGTCAAAGGCTACAAACATATCAAATGACTTCTTCAGTAAAGCCTTTTTGTTCTTGATCATATTTGCGCTTCCTTTGAACTTTTGAATCAATGCTGTCCAAATTGACCTAGCAGTACCCTCATGTTGAAGTAAAACAAATATATCTTCCTTAATCGCTTGTTGAAGAATACTTATCACCATTTTTTCACTTGTATATTTTAGTTTATCAATCTCCGAAAAGTCACAAAATGCTTTTTCAAGTCCACGTTCATTTTTCGGTTTCTCGTAATCTTTTTCTAATGAACACCATGCGTCAAACTTATAAGCTTGCACCTAGTTCTCAAATCGATTCTGCCATCCTTTAAAATCTTCAATGTACATAAGCTTTGGCGGTTTTTGATGAGTTCCCGTCTCATTTTCACTGTAAAGGGTTTCAGCAGCTGTAACCGGAGCAATCGGTGTTGCAAACGCATTGTAAAATTCCTCTTCCATGTTTCGGCAAATTTTTCACAAAGTCACAAGTCTCAAAACACAGTTTCAAACGGAATTAATCTTTCAAACGAAATCACTTCACAAGCGGAATTCCCTCCCAAACGAAATCACCTTTCAAACTGAATCAACTCTCAAACGGAATCCCTTTTCAAGCGAAATAGCTGTCTCAAGCGAAATCAGTTCAAGCGGAATCACTACTTGAAGCGAAATCACTAATTTCGTTTGAACCTTCTCAAACGGAATTACACCCAAAAACGAAATCAGGTAATTTCAAGCGGAATTAAGTGAACTTTTCAAGCGAAATAACACGTTCAAACGGAATCAAGTGCTAATCTCGTTTGAAATGCTGCTGACGTCATTTTTTTCGATCTAGATTTCAAACGGAATTACAGTTTTTACCAATTTTAAGCTGAATTAAGGTCCAATATTTTCAAGGATCCGTTAAAACACTGTTTCGCTTATAATATGTGAAATTCAGACCATTTTGACCGTAAAATTTTGTGAATTTTGAAAAGAAGGTGTAGAAATCAGAAATTAAGGCTGTTTAGGCAAGAACTCTTCCTCCTGAGCTCTGATACCACTTGTAGGATCGTTTTGTGACCCAAACGAGTCAATCAGAAGAGTTCTAGTCAATTCAAGCGGCGGAAACAGATGAATTGACTTGGAAAACAGCTTGTTTCACACTTAATTGTCTTGTATTATTGATATAACAAGATTTCAGATCAGCAGACACATCGGCGGCAGTTCGGTACCAGAAACATCAAAAGTTACAAATGATTTCGTTTGACCCCTATATATAGAGGAGGTGATTCCGCTTGAAAGTGGCACTAGCCATTTCAAGCGGAATTAACTAAGTTGATTTCGCTTGAAATGGTACATGTCACTTTCAAGCGAAATTAGCTCAAACACACTAAAATCCTATTTCTCGTACAACGTGCCCTGATCTAACAATTCTAGTACAAGACTCGATACAAGACGAAGTTGACAGACGTAATGCACCAACAATACACGATGTTGTACGAATCCCCTGAAATCCCCACCGAAATGTAGGCCTATGCTGTTACTTGCTCTCTTGAGACCAAGCAATATTCGTACCAACTATACAGTTGTTTTCCCCCAAACATATATTCATCAAAAACGTTTTATCTCGAAACGTATAATTTATCAAACTCCATATATTTTCAATGAAAATATATAATTTATATTAAAAGGTATGTTTTAATCCATAAACATTATTAAACCCTTTTATTGGTGTGTTCTAACCCCAAAACATATACAAAGCAGTAAAAATAGGGGTTTAGTGACACTCACCTTTGGGTGCGTATTTTAAATAGCACAATCCCAGAGATTAATTTCTACACGTCCTAACATATATATATATATATATATATATATAGCAACGATTTTAAATCAATATACATAGCACAAAAATCCTAAGTTTCTCCGTTTCTTAGAATTATCACATAACTTTGAGATTTTCTCGAAAAGTTATCATTTTTTATTATTTTGGCACGTTAATATATATGAGTCCATATATATGAGTCCATATATATATATTTATGATTTTGCGACTTGAACGATTTTATTGGTGACCATTTTTGTGTACATCCGTTAACACTCCCGTTTATACGTAATATATCTACGATTTGCGCATCGTACTATATATACATAAACGTTCATATAATTTAACACCGAAACACGCGAAATCTTGTTAACTTATCTGTTTTCTCGTTTTTAAAGCTAATATATATAAAATATCTCATAAGTATCAAATTTCATGCTCGAAAAACAAGTTACATATTTAACGCGATTTTTATCGTTTCTTCAGCACAAAACGCACAATATACATGCAAAGTCTAAACTTCCATCAACATGTTAAAACTTAACATACTTTCACATTCTCATGTTTAAATCACATAACACATTTTAACACATAAGGTTTACCCAAAATTTTACCCATATTAGTGTATATTGAAAAAGGCGTATTTTTGCGATTTGGTAACGTTTCCGGGCGTCGGAAGTCACGTATGACCAATCAAACACCAAGTAAACTTTAAATTAGTTAAAATACTTATTTTTAAACTAAAAACATCAGTTTATTTACTGATCTACATCAGTTTTACAAAAATCACTCGAAAAACCGATTTTTGACCGTTTTAACGCATAGTTTTGCGTTAAACGTTACTATAACCATCCAAACTCGAAACGACTTGATATTTTAACACAATACATGTTATTTACTGATTAAAATAGTGGTTATAATCAGATTAGTGCAATTTTTGTTTAAGTCACATAAATCATGCAATTTCATGCATTTTACAACCTTTAATGCACCAAGTACAACATGCAAAGCTAGCAAACATTATGACAAAGTTATATGTCACTAAACACTTTAAAATAACTTTATTTTTTTATTTATAATCTGTTCAAAACTTATTTTTATTAAATCATACTCAAATCTCCTTTTTATAAACATTTATCATCATGCATGTCTAAGTATATGCATCTATCATAACATCATCATCCAACATGACCTTAAATGCATCAAAGACCATATTTATATCATGTTCATCTAAATCAAAGCACATTCATTTCATTATCATTAAATCATTTTCACATAAATGCAAACATTCCTTCTTTTATTTACATGTGACAAAACTTGGTGTATGCATTCATATATATACATATATATACGACACACACATATACATACATGTATAAACTTCCAAAACTTTACTTTTTAACATATCTATTTCAAATCATGGAAACCTTTTTGAGAACATTCTTTTATGACACCTTTACAACACATGCATGAAACTATCTTTCAAAAATCAACTCAAAACAATCAAGATTTTTAAATGGGTTTTTGAGAAAAGATGATGATATGAAGGTTGTTCTTGCTTGAATCTTGCTTAAAAATCACTTCCAAACACCCATACTAGCTTGAAATCATCTTGGAAAGCTCTTGATTCTTCATGTAAAGATAGAAAAATTTTGAATGTGTATGTGTGTGAGGGTGTTCGGCCGTGAGCATGAGAGAGAGTGTGAGAGAATGAAAAATGGTGAATGTGTCTTGGGTTTTGAATGATTATAGAAGGTTTTAGGGGATTAATCACCACTTGTATGTTCCCCATGCCCACAAGTGTCTAGAGAGAGAAGGAGAACCCCTCCAACCAGACGCCACCTCACAACTCTCACACATACACACGCTTATACATGCATGTATGTATAGTTTAGGTGCCAAAACGGGTATTTTACTGGATACCGGGTATTTTATCTAGCGTTTTAATCCCGTTTTAATGCGTTTTAAATTATTTTTAATGCTCTATAAAAATAAACCTACCAAAATATTATGGAACAATATTTTGTTTGCCTGGACTGGCTATGTTGTCGGTATTTGGCAGTATACGCGTTGTGCTACGCGGTATGCGCTTAAAATCGCAAAAATATGAATTTAAGCGTTTTTATTTATTTTTGTCATTCTATAGAAATAAACTTATCAAATTATTACTAAAATGATTATCAGTTGCCTTGACTGGCTGTGTTGACAGTATTTTGTCGGTATACGCGCTATATCGCGCGGTACGCGCTCAAACTCGAAAAATAGAGTTTTTTAGCGTTTTAAATTATCTTTCCTCACGGATATGATTAGAATTATTATTCTAATCATAACAAACTATTTTTAGGTTTTTAAACACTGATTGGGTGGTCACCGACGTTCGTTTCGCATTTTAACCGTTACGCGATAAGCGTTTATCTTACCGTTGCAAACATAATTTTTATCAAAGTTTAGTTTTACCAACTCATTAAATTTCACATATAAACATCATAACCAATCAAATACAGCCCTGTTACCTATTCACAACACGTGTTACAATTGTACGGTACGGCCTGAAAAGCCGGGTGTCACAAAAGAGGACTCCACCTCAGTTTAAAGATCAAGCTAGGACCCTTTGTAAGTGGTCTTAGCCACTAGTTTATGTTTTATAGGCCTTTAAGCCAAAAGTCAAGCGTTATCGTAATAACGCTTTGACTTTTAGCTAGACCTTTAACGGTCAAGCCATTGTTTGCAACGATTAAGCTTAAATCCTTTATGTTTTAAGCTTCCATTAGGACCGTATTATGTTGCAGTATAACCCTCTGAGGTTATATTACCTGGTCATTAGTATTCTGAATTATATGCTAGTTTCCGTTATTATGCTTATAAATGCCCATTATGCCCTTCTGTTATAAAAACGAGATTTTTGAAAATGTGAGAGGACAAAAAGCTTTATTACTGATATATAAGTATGTCACAAAAATTTGACATCAGTTTCTGGTCTCAAACTAAAGTTATGCAAGATATCGTAAAATGAAACTTTTTGTTAATTAAATTGCATTTTTAGCATAAATCATATTTAAGCCCAATTTTTGGCACCAAACTTATTACCCACTATTATGATATAATTTTTAGGGATTTTTGGAATTTTTGGTCAGATTTTATACTGACCGTAATATAGAGTTCTTGTGTGAATTCGGTAATTGACGATAACTCCCTTTTCATTAATAAAATGAGATTTACATATCAATAACATACCAAACCTTTTCCTACTGATGTTATATGATAAATAAAATATTTTAAACAGTTAAGGCTGATCAAAATCTCAGAATTTCATAAACATCTTGAATATCGTCAATTATCGACTTTTACGCTAATTAGGCGCATAGTATGGTTTAAAACCATATTTAGTACCTAAGACTTGTTATCTACTGATTTTATAAATAAATTTTAATACTTTAACAGTAAGTATAAGTTTTGAACTCAGACTTCCAATTTTGTCCCTAAAAGCATATGTGAAATTACCAAAATGCCCCTACGGTGCATAGTTTGGCCATAAATGGTGAACCTCACATATGTATGATATCTTACTGATGTAACATGATAAAATAAATATTTTTACTGAATGTTTTAGACCAGAACCTCAGTTTGCTTTAAAACCTCTTTTATAAATATTAAAATGACCAAAATGCCCCTACGGGGCTTAAATTGGTTTTAAATCCTTTTTGGGCATATATGCTAACATCCTACTGATGTATTAATATATTTTAAGCATAATAACATAAGGGACTTGTATATGGTTCATTTGGTTACCGTTATGCATTTACGCGTTCGGATCGGTTTACGTAACTAGTTTACGTAAGTTTGCCGAAACGGGTTTAACCTTATCGTTTATACTTCAAAATCCAGAATGTACTTAGTTTACCCATATTATACAAGTCTTCGTACTTGTTGGGTCTAAATAACATTCTATTCCGGTCATCGCTTAATCTAGCGTATCGTATCGCTTAGATACTTTAAGCTAGCCGGTCTAAGTCTACGACTTAAATAAGACCGTTAGCATTCTGAATTGGTTATATATTACCATCACTCCATACTAGAGCCACCCAGTAAAAGCTACCTGCATTTAGATATATTGGATACGACTGAGTTATTGTGTTGTGAATCAAGTATTAGCTCAGGTAAATACTTTTAACTTATTTTCCTTATACGGGCTTGGGATACGGTATAATAATACCGCTTGGTCGGGTATGAAATCATTTAATCGGACTGTGATTAATAAATTGCATAACCCGTTTTAATCTGTTTTGTTTGATAACATAAACATTGGTGGTTAATACGACCGTGTCCTAGATATCCTCGGCTCATTTCATTTGAAAATGGCCACGACCTATGCACGGGGTGTAGGCATACACCTGACAGATGCAAATGCTAAACAACCCACATATTGGGGATAACTCCTTGTTGGGTTTTAAAGTGGTGAGTCGGTTAATCATGACCGGCTTCCAAACCGGCCCCATATGTATGACAAACATGTAAAACTGTATACAAGATTTTATTAAAGATTGACCCAATTTATAAATGGTTTGTGCCTTGTGCGCCTAAATCAGTTTTCATAAACTCTTTTCAAAATAGTCAGTTAATTGTATTTACCAGTGAAAACTGACGTATTTTCCAAAGACTAAGTGACAGGTACTACTCGAAATAGGCTGGGAGCTGCTCGGTGTCGAAATAGAGGATCTTGCAAATCCTTAAAGATGCCTTAAAGTCTGCTAAACTTCAATTTATGCATTCTGTAAAGATCCACCTGTGGATTTGATATTACAGGCTCGTCTATAATAAATACTTTGATATTTTCAGATATTTGGGTTTGTAATAATATTTTATATTCCAAGACTTCCGCTGTGCTATAATTGTGTTAATTGACTATGATGATATCAACTACGTCACGATACTCCCCACCGGGCCCACCGGTGATATGTGGAAATATCGGGGTGTGACACTTGCTCTGTTATTTTGTTTACTCGCTTTAGTAGAATTAGAAAAAAAATATCAAAAACACAAATTAAACCAATTAATTAATTAGTTGAGTCAGAGTCTATTTAGCGTCGCTAGTGTCTCGTGGATTCGATACTCGGACTTCATTAGGCTTTACTACGTACGATAGGTACACTTGCTTGTCAGTGGTCTAGCATTTAGAGAATCTTAGTTATAAATTTAAAACTAGGGTGTCTAGATTAGGTTAGTTTTTTATTAGACCTTAATTTGCACATCAAGTTTTTTTGTGCCGTTGTCGTGGATACTTAGGCGATTGTGTTATTAGCTTTGACTAATCTTATTTGTTTAATTGGTCTTATTTGTAGTTTGAGTCTTAGGGTTTGTGTCTAGTGGTAGTGTGTCTCGTCGTCTTTGTAAATATATTTTTATTTGTTAATTTTTTAATATTTTTTTATCATGTGTTTTATTTGTGGAGGGCCCCATTACACCAAATATTGTCCAAATAATTCGGGGTGTTCCACGGATTTCGATGCCAACCCTTATGTGCAGCCATAGTCATATCAGCCTTGGAATTGGCAACCAAAACGAACAACAGAGGAATTCCGTGATTGGGTTAAGGCTGCTAAGGAAGAAAGAGATAGGGGGATTCAAGCCGCAATTGATAGTTTAAGTTCAAAGAGCTTGAAGAGCCAAGTCCGTTACACGTATGATATGAATAGAAATTATTTAGGATATCAAACGGCCGATGGTGAGATGGATTATAAAATTCCAGATCCGGGGGGAGAAATGTGCATTGAGATCCCACTGTCAAATAAATATTATGATTCTACTTTTAATTATTATAATTCTCATGAATCAGATTTACCCTTGTCTTGTGAGGATGATGTCGTGTAGGTTTCACATTTTAAGCCCTTGCATGAAGAAGATGAGGATCACACCCATGAACTGGAGACGATAATGGACATTGCAATCCCACATCCGGTTCAGCAAGTCACTAATTCCAGCTATTGGTGTCCCACGCCATGGGATATCGATGATGGATTTTGGAGTGATGATGATGAGGGGGTAGTAGAAGAGGCAGAGTTGGAGGTGCTCGACTACACCGCAGCCCGGAATGAAGAAGTTGAAGAAGTTTGTGAGCCACTGGACAAGATGGAAGATGCGAAAATTGAGGAGCATGTACTATCTTGGGAGGAGGAGTTTGGTGATGAGTTGCTAGGTTTGCCAACTCTTGAAGATGAAGAATTTGACCCGGTTGGTGATCTCACCTATCTAGAGACATTACTTGTAGAGACGCCGACCATGGAGATCAAACATACACTGAACGTAGAAGAGAACGTGGCTGAGGAGTTTGATAGCCGGCCCGTGGAGAAGCTAGAAGTTGGATCGCCACCACAATTAAAAACACGGGAAATGGCACGAAGGAACTTGGATCGACAAAGTTTGAGGATACAAAGATGGTGCAAAAGGAAGTTCAAAGCAACACTAAAGTGCAGAGACTCCCATCTTCCTCATTACATGCATCGTATCAGGTTTGGTCCAGGTAAATTTAAATTTTGGTGGTTAGAGCCGTTTGAATATCTTAAAATATTTTCTAGTTTCATCGTTAGTTTTTTAATAAATAATGATGAACAATTAAAATTAAACGGGTTGGACCGGGGTTGGATAAAGGAGAAACCTCCTGATTAAATTCAAGTGTGGGGAGGTTTCATAGAGTTTGTATAGAGTCGTAGTGTTTGTATATTGAGTCTAAGTTAGTATCGTTTGAGTTGTTTTTTTAGAGTCGGTACTGCTTTGGTTTTGCTTGTTTTTGTTTATGCATGTTTAAATAAGTACCACCCGTACTCAATCTCCATTCGGGTGATTTTGGAGTTGCTTTTCGAATATCAGGCATTTACCGAGTGTACCAGTCAGAGCCAAAACCGATCGCGACCGAAATGCTATACGATCGAGCTGGATTGGACGAGAGTTTTGGATCTTACGCGTCATAAAACCAGCTAAGTCATTTCCAATTTGCCCTTAGTCTTTTATTTCTTATTTATTTTTAGTCTTTTGAGTCAGTTTTCATCCTACATTGAGGGCAATGTAGAGTTTAAGTGTGGGGATGGGAAACTATCGTTTAGTATATAGTTAGTAGAGTCCTGAGTCATAAAAATTTGAAAAATACAAAAAAATTAAAAAAAATTGAAAAAAACAGAAAATGTCCTTGTTTTAGATGTTTGCAAATAAATACAGAAAATGATAGAAAAATCAGGTTTGTTCGGGTTTCAAATAATAATAATATGAGTAAAAAAGTTAAGCTTGTGTCTAATTTGGGATATGTAAGTAGGCCTGGCCCGGTTTTAGGTTCCTTTGAGCTAAATATAGCTAATTGTTAGTTTGCTAGTAGGTTCTCATCTAGGAAAAGTAGGGAAACCTACCGCCAATAATAGTATAAGGAATGCCGTTATAAGCTAAAATTGTTAGAATTTTTTATCAATGAAAAAATTGCAATAAAAGAGCTAGACCGAATAAATAACAAGGCCAATGTAATCTTTCTTGGGGATGGTGGCTCTGACTTAGAATGCCTCTGGGATTGTTAAAGAAAAATGCAAAAATACCGATGCCTACATTGTCGCTCTCGAGGATGGTGACTCTGGTTAAGACAGCCTCTGGGTTAGGTATGCATAGTCTAAAGCTCAAAAGAAAAAAAAAGTTTGATGTTAAACTCTTTTGATTTTGGTATAAAACGGTAAGGAAATAGTCCAGTGACTGTTCCTTTTGTTCTATAAGCTTGAGGGGGATTAGGTGAAACGGCAGATTCTAGTGTGAGACCCTAGGTAAATTAACCGAACTTGAACTTAAATTACATGATAAGGCTTGGAACCGGGTTTGGGTTTAAGTGGACACATATACTTGCAATCGCGGTTAACACGAGTTTTAATCTTAATAAGTAATTTAGATTTTTGAACCTGAATATTTATCTGATTCTGATTCCGATTCCGTTTGCATAAGTCTTTTTCAGGGACGAAAAAGGTTTAAGTGTGGGGATATTTGATACGCTCTAAAATATACATATTTATATATGAATATTCTACACTTTTGAGTAACTTTAGGGGTATTTTTATCGGTTATTACTCCTATTTGGTTCATATTTGGATTTTAAAGGTTTTAAGAAACAACGAGCTAAATTGGAGTCTTTTGACTAAACTTGAGATTGTTAGTGAAACTTGAAATAAATTCTTGTTTGATTGGTTATAAAATTGTTTTTTAAAACAAACTAAATGAGAGTTCATGAAAATTTGGTTGAACTACAAAAAAATAAAAATATAGTTATACGTATGAATTTATAATTCTTAGAAAATGTGTTTGATTTGTTTAAATGGTTTGAGCAGGTATAAAAAGAAGTTGAAAAAAAGAAATCATGTTGACCAAATGTTAATATGTTGACCACCATATTACATAAATGCCATTGGATTGTTATTCTTTAATTCTTTGTTGTGGGCAAAAAAAAAATAAGCAGAATTGGGCCCATGCGAAAACACAAGAAGAAAAAGAATGTTTTTGGGGGTCAGCCCTATTAATTTTTTAGAGATGAGAAATAACATGGACCATTATAATAAAAAAGACGTAAACATAGAGTGGGGGGTTCCCACTTTCTTGGGAAAAAGAAGAAGGAGCAAGGAGCATACGAACAGAAGACATATACGAAAAAAGAGAGAGAGGCGATCAAGAAAAAAAAAAAGAAAAAGAAGATTGGTTCGAGGGTTCAACTCGCGATCAAGATTCACGTCCGGGTTTGCAATTTATTAGTGTTCAGTTTTAATAACTTTGTGTTTTTTAAACTTGATACTATGTTTTGTTTATCGTTTAAGACTTGTTTCTTTTTAGTGGCTATTTTTCTTGGCTAATTTTGTTAGACTACCTAGGCCTAGATGAACCATGATTTAGTGTTTTGATTATTTGGTTTTGACTAATGATTAAATTGGGATGATTTACATAATCCTGTTTTGTGATTGTTTATGAATTTGTATGCTTGTCTTGGTTGTGATTAAATTGGGATGATTTACATATACCTGATCTTGTTAGTCTGGTCTGGAACTATTTATATCATTCTAGGTTCGTTAATCTATTAGGTTTTCGTTCTTGAGCTTGAGATTAGAGATAATTCAAGTTTAACTAAATTAATTAAAATCAACTGAGTATAGTGTGCATCATTTTATGGCAACTCTAGCGATGAGTCAGGATTGCTAAGTTATTAGCTAGGCGTTGTTTGGTAGTTTGGGTGGCCGATAGCTTGGATCCTGCTACTTATTCGCGTTTAGGATCTCCTAGGTTTTCAGTTATTTAACAGGTTTAGCTTCATGACCGGAGGATTTTAGCACCATAGTTGTTTTTAATTTGACAGTCGTGGGATTCGGTGTCGATAGCTCGAGTCGTTTTTAATTTAGCACTTCATCACTTTGTTTCATTTTCTATTTTGGTTCATCATCCTTAGCGGGAGGTTTTCTGGGTAGATTCGGAGCGTTAGCCATTGGTCAGGACTAGAGGTCATGGGTTGGTCATAGGGATTCGAAGCCTGGTTAGTTCTTTCTCATCATTGTCTGCTTCCCGTCACTTCACCATCTTGCTTTCTTGCTCTGTTATTTTGTTTACTCGCTTTAGTAGAATTAGAAAAAAAATCTCAAAAACACAAATTAAACCAATTAATTAATTAGTTGAGTCAGGGTCTATTTAGCGTCGCTAGTGTCTCGTGGGTTCGATACTCGGACTTCATTAGGCTTTACTACGTACGATAAGTACACTTGCCTGTTAGTGGTCTAACATTTAGAGAGTCTTAGTTATAAATTTAAAACTAGGGTGTCTAGATTATGTTAGTTTTTTATTAGACCATAATTTGCACATCAGTATGTATGTATGTATGTATGCATGCATGCATGCATGCATGCATGCATGCATGCATGCATGCAGGCAGGCAGGCAGGCAGGCAGGTATGTATGTATGTATGTATGTATGCATGTATGTATGTATGTATGTATGAGAGAGAGAAACTAATGTGTAGCGCCGTTATGCTCATCGCGGGGACCGATTTCAACAACCATAGCACCGAGGGGGTGGTGTTCACGGCGTTATGGGTAACATAACCCTCTTTATCACGCTCCACTACGCAAAGGCTAATAAGTAAATAATATGGATATTAACTATAGAGTTAATTGCCATTTTCGTCCCTAAGTTTTGTCCAAATTTGCCATTTTAGTCGAAATAGTTTTTTGTTTCGCCTCTGGGTCCCTGACTTTTCCCTTTTCTTGCCATTTTGATCACATATCCTAACTCCATCCAAAAACCTCATTTTTAACCAGAGGTATTTTGGTGAGATTTTCATTTTAAATCTTTTCAATTGCCATTTTGACCCAATTCAAAAAAATCAAAAAACAATTTCTAAAAAATTAAAAAAAAATCAAAAAATTCTAAAAAATCAAAAAAATCAAAAAATTCTAAAAATTCTAAAAATAAAAAAAATCTAAAAAATAAAAAATTTCTAAAAAATAAAAAAAATCTAAAAATCAAAATAATTCTAAAAAATCAAAAAAATAATCAAAATCATCAAAATTCTAAAATAGTGACAAGTTACGACTTTCCCTAACAGACAAGCTTTTGTACCGTTGCACGCTTCACCATCCAATATCCCTGTTCACCACTTTGTCGCTCATTATTATAATATGAACCCAAAACAAGAAATAAAAATAAAAAGGTCACATTAATATATATGATGAGATAAAATACCTGTACAATACTTGGAATCAGTTTGAATCTTGAATCCCCAAACGCATCACCCCCATCAATAAATTTGCCCAGCAATGAGTTTTTATGATTTTTTGTTTTTTTTAATTATTTTTATTTTTTAGAATTATTTTGATTTTTTAGATTTTTTTTTATTTTTTAGAAATTTTTTATTTTTTAGAATTTTTTTGATTTTTTAGATTTTTTTATTTTTAGAATTTTTTTTTATTTTTTAGAATTTTTATGATTTTTTTTATTTTTTAGATTTTTTTTGATTTTTTTAGAATTTTTTGGATTTTTTAGATTTTTTTTTATTTTTTAGAATTTTTTTGATTTTTTAGAATTGGATCAAAATGGCAATTGAAAAGATTAAAAATGAAAATCCCCAAAATACCCCTTGTTAAAAATGAGATTTTTGGATGGAGTTAGGGTATGTGATCAAAATGGCATCAAAAGGGAAAAGTCAGGGACCCAGAGGCGGAAAAAAAAACTATTTGGACTAAAATGAAAAATTTGGACAAACCTCAGGGACTAAAATGGCAATTAACTCTTAACTATATTACATTTAGCGATTTGGGTGAATAGTCTTCCTTTTGATTTATTTTTATCGTTATGTCTTTTTTTTATTTTTACCATTTTACTTTCAGCATTGACACTTACGAACCCTTAACTTTTTAAAAAACATTATAATCGAGTTTTACGTGTTTATTTTTATTTGCGTGTCGGTATAAATTAACTATATTACATTTGTCAACTTGAGTGAATATTGCTCCTTTTGACTTTTTTTTTGTCTTTTTGTGTTTTTGTTTTTTTACTTTTATCTTTTACTTTCAGCAATGACACTTAAAAACCCTTAACTTTCTAAAAACTTTATAATCGAGTTTCTATGTGTAGAGGTATGGAATAAGATAACTAAGCTAGTTAATCGTAACACCCCAAACCCGAATGTTTGACTCACTAGTATGGTTTATGGAATGAAATGTGATAACCTAGTAATTTAACTTGGTTAAATCTACAAGCAATAGTAGGGAATAAGGTTTTATGATAAATGTGATAAGATAGCAAACATGAGGGGCTAAATCTAGTAAGTTGAATTAAAGTTTTACAAAAAAAAAAAAAAAAAAACTCTAGTAAGCATGTGTGTGTGTCGTATGGAGAGAAAGAGGGGAAGAGAGGTGATGCAAACCCCTCGTGATCTAGGAAGAAATTCAAAAAATTAAAGGGTGTTGAATGGATGATCAAATGCGTGGATCAATATTTATCATCATCCAACCCAAATCAACATGTGGTAAGTTGTAGATCCTTATTTGGTGATCTTGCAATAAATGGGTTATGATTATATCCGTGAGTTAGTATGAAATTACGCATGATTGTGTATTAGAATCACCAAATAGAATTTGTTTTGTGTATGTTTTCAAGTAATTTAGTGTTTGGAGGCGAAACCCACTTCTAGTGGTGAAGATGGCCACATGGGTGTGTCACCCATGTCTAATCCTTATTCAAATCTTGTTGTGATGTGTTGTATGTAATGCATTCTTATTAGATAGATTGAATGTGAAATGAAATTTGTTGATGTTTTGTTTTATTTGATGATTGAAAGCAAGAGGTAATAGATAAGCATGAAATACTTGTACTTTGTGCCTAAATTGTGGTACGCACACCAAGTGTTTGATGAAATGCCTTAGTTACAATTGTAGATGAAATTGTATCTAAGTAATGGGTGAACGTGTATAGGAAGTAACCATGTAAGAATTTTAGTTGGTTATGTGAATTGGTAAATAGTGTGCATTAGAAGGTTGTACTCTATGTTGGAGTGGTATAATGTTCACCATATGTTTGAATGATTGCTTAACTGAAATTGAGAATTATACGTACACTAAATGTGAAGCATATGAGATCACTATAAAGGTGTAATGTTTAGGGATGACAGAAATATCCGAGCCCGACGGGTATACCCGAAACCCGACACAAATGAGATAGGTACCCGATATCCGACGAGTATTGGGCCGGGTATGGTATTAGTTTTAAAAAACTTCGCGGGTATGGTCGGGTATGGATTAGGTAATACCCAACCCGATTACCCGAAACCACATACCCGTTTACCCGAACTATATACCCGTTCATATATCTGGATTTTTTAATTTACATTTTTATTTTCCATTAACCCTTGTCTATTAGTGATTTATTTTAGTATGTTCATAATGTGAAAAAAATAAATTTTCTTTTAATATATGTATTTGATAATAGTATTTATATTTTGTATGTTGTGAAGTATATACATATAAGTGTATAAGCTTTATAAAATTATTATTAATTTATGATAAAACTTATATTATGTAATGTACATTTTTAATTTATAATAGTTGATGTATAAATAAAATATATAATAATAATTATAATAGTAAAACGTATTTGGAAACCCCAACGTATATCTTTTAACAAATTAATGGGTATACCTGATACCCGACAAATCCCGACGGGTATTGGGTCGGGTATGGGACATGATTTTACAAATAGGTATGGGCATGAGATTACCAATACCTGACCCGAACCCGACCCATTGCCATCCCTAGTAATGTTGGAATGATGTTGGGTTGGCTAAGTATGGGTTATGGTGTTAGTTGTAAAATTATGAAGATGCTAGTATGGATGGAATGGATTATGTACGAGTGTGCATATAACTAGGTGATCATGTGGTTGAATGTGTCCTACAACATGAGCATGAAATGCATATAATATCATTCGTATAGTCTAATATAGTGATACGGGTGTATGAGGTTAAGTTGAAAGTTAATATGATAGACGGTTAACCTTCAAAAAGTCAACTTTGTATAAATAGCATAATAAGGCATTTTTTCACGAATATAATGTTAGGGAAATCATTTGGTACATGCTATATTAATATGTGTTATATGTGACAACATGATGAATCATATGGAATGAAAAGATGCGATTGTCGATCTATGCCTTGTGATGGTTAGAATTGACAAATAAAGGTCAATGTAAGATACGAGTTGCATACAATTTGATAATGTGCATAAACACATATGCTAATAAGAATGTGAATGTGATGACATGGGGATAGGAATCATGTCAACATATACTCGAGTGTGGGAGGCAAGGAAGCAAACACGAACACATGTGCTTAAGGTACGTGATTACCGAACTCACTTCTTAAATTATTTAAGTGAAGTTAGATATGCTTATTATTGGGAATCATAAAACGATGGGAATGGAATAGTGGTATCAAGGTAAGAATGATGGAATTTGATTATATGTAGTTAATTGTGTTTGAAATCATATAGGATAAGCAACGGGTCACAAATAAGAAAGTAATTACCCAAGTTGTGAAAATTGGATGTTGGGGAATGAGAGTTAGAATATGAATGATTTTGGGGCTTGGAAAAATGTCACTTCATGTTTCGGGACCCTCGGGGTGCCGAAAAGGGGTCGAAACGCTCAAAAGAACGAAATTCGGCGTCGGACCTGCAGGTCGCGTCGCCGACGCAATGCCCCTTTTCAGCCGACACCATAAATTTCTATCTACGCGGGTCCGACGCCGGAAACCAGTTTTCTGTGTTTTTCTTTGTTTTTAAGGCCCCATTAAGTTTGCTAAAGGTACCTCAAGCCTACTGTAAAAGTTTTGTGGGGTACAAGTAAGGAATAAACCCGTACAAGAGCTTGCACAAAGATGCAACATGTATGTTTGTGCGTGTAAATGTATTTTTCATTATGTATGTGACTGATTCTCGTAGGAATGATTGTATTTGGATGTAACACACGTGTGAATGGACGGAACTAGTACATAAGCATGTTTATATACGGAAAATTGTGTGCCTAACAAAGTATGGTGCTTTAAAGAAATTAAATGAATGTGATTGTATGTGTGTAAATAAATATGTGTTCGGATATATGAACGTGTATGCATGTGATGTAATCTAATGATCGTAGATTAATAGAAGGTGTTTTTGTGAAATTGTGGGTTTTCAATATGTTTAAGAGTACAAGTTGCTAATCATGTTATCATTGAGAATGAAATGAAAAGTGCAGTTATGATAACGTTGGGTCCAGTGGCGAAGCTTGCCGGAGAAAACGGAGGGGGCTAAAACATATATACCCAAAAATTTCTATAGAATCGGGGGGTAAAAACGTATATATCCAAAAATTTCTATACGAAAACTACATATATAACACTACTGAGCGAAAAATCCCGGGGGTCGGGCGACCCCCCCCCCCCCGCCCCCAAGAAGCTTCGCCCCTGGTTGGGTCCAAGTAAGTTGACACCGGGAAGTAGTGGATGAGTTTGGAAGGATGATCGAACAAGATATCTTGCGTCGTTAGAATGCAATATGGTCCTCTAGCTATATGTTTATAATATAAGTATGATGTCACAATTTACTAATGCGTCGGTTGTTTATGGTGACCGCAAGTTACACGGATCATTACCATTTATCACGAAGGGAAAGCTGGCGAAGATCGAGTTATAGAACATGGATTGTACGAAAGGGTGGTCACTTAGTTTGTATTCCAATGCTATATTTTGTACATTAATTAAAGATAAATGATGTAATTCTTTTAAGGAATTCCTTTTAAATGCCCTTCAAGTATGTTAGAAAATTTATATAAAGAAAAAAAATTTGAGGTTCGTATTTCTGCTGCGACTTTTGGTTAAAACGTATTAGAGTCAAACAATTTTTATGTACGTGTCGGTATAAATTTAAGTTAATTGACATTTTGACGTAAATTTTACCGCACTATTTGAGTCAAATATAATATGTTCTTATGCTCATTACTATGTAAGTTTCAGTTAATCTACGCTTTGACATACTTAAGTCTTAACTTTTCTTAACTTTGTTATTTTTATATCTTTTACTTTTCTTTATGTTTAATGTTTTAGTTTGGGGTCCTTTTTTATTAAAGTTATATTTAAGATAACGTTTACATTTTAATTAACAATCAGTTTATATCCCGTCCCACTGTCCAATTTAAATTTATTTTTATGGTTGTCGGTCTATGTAAAACATGTGTTGATATTTTTTTGAGCATATTTTTCGAGTTGGTATACTAAACCAAAATAGATATCGACCGAAACCCCGCAACGTAACACAATACAAATAGTCTTACTGGTTTAACATATGAACAAACTTTAAGATACCAAAATTGAGCATCTCTTTAATACAACATAAAAAAAGTATATTAAATTTTGTAACGCATGAGGTTTAGGTGAGGACATGACGATTTCACACCAATCAAATGAATCCACCATTAAATATTTTAGTTATTTTTATAAAGTTGCGTAACCGTCATAATGCAGGGATATTTAATATTTTCTTGTTCAAGGAAATGTTTGTTTAACACACAACATCCACCTTAATTTATGGGATATGATAAATACACCCATAATTTGGATTAATATACGAAACTAGTCAACATGGTAATGATTAACTACTTAAATATATTATTTTATTTCTAAAGTCAAAAGTAATAATTATGTTTTTTTATATTATTTTATTTTAAAATACTTTTGTTACTTTTTTTATTTTTTTATATTTTGTTATATTATTATTAGTATTAATAAAAATGAGAACATAAATTTAACCATTAATCACCTTTAATATATAGTTGATATGCCATCCTGTGTGTGTAACATGCACGAAAGGATTTACTGAAAAAATTTAAAGAAACTATATACAAATATATATAGTTTCCTGTACAAGTGGACTTTGTCTATATTTTGAGAAAAACTAACATCAACCATGTTTAAAAATAAATTAATGGTTTAAGCAGGGCCGTCTTCGAAAATGTAAAAAAAAAATTGGGCCCTGTGCGAAATAAAAAAATCGGGCCCGACCCACCCTAGTAAAATGAATATCAGTACCGATTTTGATAATATCGATATCAGTATTGATGTTGTTCGGTCGAAACCATACTCTATTTTGAATACAACTATATTTTGTTTTCAATAAAATGTATGCCTTCTTCCTATTAATTAGTTATCATATTCTCAAGTATCCTTTTCTTTTAAACTTTCATTTTCAATCCTTTTACAGATAATCGATGTTAACGAAAATATAGTAATGATTTTTTTATTAGAGTTAGAGTTTATCGTGCTTAATTAGCTTATGATTTTCATTATTATGCCTATTATTCATCCATGTTTTAACATTAACCAATAAAATAAAATATAAAAGGGCTATGATGGAAATTAAAATGAATGACTCGGAGAACTGGGCATGGGCATTAATTGAGAAAGAAAGAAAGAAAGAAAGAAATATATAGTAACCAGCAGCCATCATTAATTAAGAAAGGATTCATTGAATTGTAAAAAGAGAAAAATAACCAAACAAGCAGCCTCGAACTCGGGACTATTACCTTAAAAACCATGTTATCAACCACTGATACGTGAGGCGATACGATATCTCAATTTAATGTAGAATATAAATAATATACATATATAATATAAAAGAATTATAAAAATTTTACGGGCCTTTTTACGTTTTTGGCCCTGAGCCGACGCCCACCCGGCACTTGCTCAGGGCCGGCCCTGGGTTTAAGTGAAATGATTTCACTTTTAAAAAATTGTGGAAATTAAATGATGGTTTATTTCATGAATGCAAAATAGTATTATGGACAATATTTATGTTATTAAATAACATTTTCCACGAAAATACGAGATTCTCTTTCAAAATAGTGAGGATTTGTAGTCACATACTTGCAGTTATATAAGAAAAAACATATTTAAATTAAAGTTAATTTTCAATAACCACACATTAATAAAACAATTTTTTTGCCGCTAAAAAAAATATAACAATTTTTTTCTTTGAACCGGAGGAACCAAAATTGGCCAAAAATTTGATCATGAATTAATTATAGATTTTTTTTTAAAGGTAAACTTCATTAAAACCAAGCCAACCCAAACCGGGCCAGCCAAACACTACAACAGAACTACATATTTACAAAGGAGCACCAATCCCCCCACTCTATTGCTTTGTACTTAGATCTATTAACAAACCAAAGAAACCCTGTAGCTTTCACTTCGCTAAGAATTTTATCTATCCTAGCGGGAGTATTCGAAAAAACCAGTTTGTTCCTTGCACGCCACAAGCTCCAGCACGCTATCATGATGATTCCTTGAACCACATCTTTCTTCCTTTCTGACGCCCCGATTTCCTTGAAAATTCCGAAAAGATCCTTAACATCAAAAGCAAAGATGTTCGGGATTTTACACCATGAGCTTATGCCTTGCCAAACGTTTGATGCAATAGAGTTAGTGCGATGGACTAAATTAATTGAAAAGTAAGTTGCCATTTTTCTCTCTCCTGCCCTTTTCTCTCTCTCATGACCGTATCATTTTTTTCTCTCTCCTACCCATACTTTTCCTTCTCTCTAAAAATTGACTTCTGGGTGAATTTAATGAAAAAAGTTGACCTTAGAGTATATTTAACACAACCCTAATTTATACACAAGAAGTCGGATCTTTTTCCTTCGTTATGAAAACCATGAACCTTAAACCTCAAGAATTTGTTTTTTTTTTTTTTTAACTTAAGGTCAGTTATTATCGATTATCCTACTATATCATATTTAACTTAAAGTTTTCTTTCTCATCCACAATTAACCGTTTTGTTAAAAAAAAAGTTCGTTAATTGGTCTTTAGTCTATTCAGTTAGATTGACGGTTTTGGTTTGAATTGTTTAATCCGATTAATAGCTAAAATCAAACTTGGATTAAAACTTTTGCTTAGAAATAAATGAAACTGATGTATAAATACATGAAATAGAAATATACATATATAAAATGGAGATATAAATATGGCATACATAATGTAAAGGTATAAAAGCTTTTAATACATGAAAATATGAATGGTTTTATTAATTTTGGTTATAAAGTTGGTACAAAAAAAATTGATACCCAGTTTTGGTTAATTCGGGTTTTGGTTAATCGATTTTCAGTTAATTCAATTTTTGGTTGATTTCGGTTTGATTTCGTGTGTTTTCTGTTCAGTTTCGGTTAACGATTCAACTACTGCTCACCTTAGATATTGTTAATCACGTAACATATCATTTTTTTAATTAAAAAAATTATAACAATACTATACTCAAATTAAAGAGAATAAATGATGTAACTTTAAAAAAATATATTATCGTACCAAAAAGTTATCTTGAGGTAGTTAGTTTTTATAATAGGATAAAATGTGACCACTAATTAATTAATTATCTATTATTTTGTTAAAAACGATGAGTTAAAATATAACAGTGTTCATTTTAGGTTGTAAAAAATAGAAAGTTTCTAACTTTTATATATCTTAATATGCACTGGTGTTATACATTATATAATACGCATTATATAGTATTATAATAATGTGTGATGTTCGGCTACAAAGTCCATTTTTTCTATAAAGTGTACAAAGTTATAAAACACCCCAATTTCGGTCATAAAACACACTCAAAACCCACAAATAACAGAGTGAATATTACTAAAACACAATATCTAAACCCTAAAATCCATAAAAACTTCAAACACACCATCGTAGAACTATAAATATAAAACACAACATGATAATCAATATAATACTCATTAATGTTAGTCATTCGATCATCAAAGCCTTATCAATCCAAAACACAACACACAACACAAAACCCATCAACACGGCGTTTTGGTAATCTTTACTTTGTTATTTGTGGGTTTTGAGTATGTTTTATGACTTTTTACATTTTGAGCAAAAATGGACTTTGTAGACCACTCCCACTCTTATAATAATAATTTATAACACATTTAAGAGTTATTATTTATTTTGAATTACGTATGTGTGAAAACTGAAAAACCACCACCTGTATCTATCCATATGCAACTTTTATATAATGATAAGACGATATAGCAGATTAGATGAGAAAGGAGTTAATACTTGATGGCTCTCACAACGTCAGCTTCTGCAGTCAAATTTATCGGACCCACCACCATCATTCACTACCCGACGACTTAACCCACCCGGATTACCTCCATTTCCATCGATCATTCAATTCAATTCAACCACAACACCCACACCCACAGATCTATCTATCTATCTATCTTCTATGTATTTCTTCACACATATACATATCATCACTTAAATTTTTTCCACAAGTTACATACTGATTCACTCCAGATCACTCCATGGATGTTTCCTTCTCTTCGGCTTCTTCTTCGTCTTCTTCGCTCTCTCCTCACCCGCGTCATCTTCTTCCTCCTTTCACCCCCGTAAGTTTTAAATCCCAGAAATATTAATAATTACAAAGAAAACCTAACCATACGTTAGTAAAAAAAGTAATATATAGGAGAGATAAATAATAATTATAATTTATAATAAATCCCTTTTTAACACTTTTATTATTGCTTTTAATCTGTTTTTCTAACGGTGTTTTGTTTTGCAGATACAGGAATGTGAAACAGAAGGGACAGAAGAAAACGAGTCGTGTGAGCCGACGAGTGTAAAAGCTACACCAAGTGATTATTCCGAAACGAACAAAGAATTATACTACGTGCATCAACGGACACCCCTCAAATCGTCGAAAAAGAGACCGGATTCACGCGGTGACTCCGGAAACAAATCCGACGACCGAGGGGTGTTGCTCAACAAATGTCGACCGAGTGCTAGAGAAAAGTTCTCGGTCGTTCCACTTGACACCACCACCACCGGACGTCACTCCGGTTCTAGCCCGAATGGGTTATTCAAATCATTTTTCTCATCTTTAAAGAAGAGCCCGAAACCGGGTTCATCTTCGTCCGAAAGATTGACTCCGGTTCCGGTTAAGGAGGAGGAGTGGAAAGGTGCGGTTGCTGAGCTTTCGCATAAGCTCATTCTCGCTACGAAAAAGCGAGATGAAGCCGTGCAAGAAGCTGCACGGCTAAAATGCTCAATGGTTGAGCTTGAAAAGAAGCTAAATAAACTTGAATTGTATTGTCATAATCTAAAATCCGGTCTGGATGACTGCGCGAATGCGAATAAATCAAGTACAATGAATTATGAACCGATCAAGATCGGGGACCATGATCGAGTGATCGAGCATTTCCTTGTGTCGGTTTCGGAGTCTAGGACGTCGATGAGGCATCTCAGCCGTTCGTTAACCGTACAGCTCCCTCAAATCGACGGTGGGAAGTTATACGACCGGATACAGTTACTTCTCCAACCGTATGAGATAAAGATATCGTCAACAACGAACCCGAGGATCTTGCTTTTGTACCTCGAAGCGCTCCTCAACCGAGCGTTTTTCGAGGATTTTGAAGCGCCCGGGTTTAGGAAATCCGGGTCGAATCATACGCTTAACCCGATCCATAGGTGTGAGGAGAATTTTAAATCGTTTATGCGGTTAAAGGAGTTAAGTTGGGATGAGGTTTTAAACAATGGGACTAAACAGTTTAGTGAGGAGTTCAGTAAGTTTTGCGACCGAAAGATGAGTGAGGTGGTGGGTATGTTGGGGTGGAGCCGCGCTTGGCCCGAACAGCTTTTGCAAGCGTTTTTTGGTGCGTCGAAAGCGGTTTGGTTGGTGCACCTTTTGGCTAATTCGGTTCATCCGGGACTAGCTATTTTTAGAGTGGAGAAAGGGGTCCGGTTCGATCCAATTTACATGGAGGATATGGGTGGGGATAAAGCGAGGAGGTTCATGTCGCCTACGGTTCGAGTCATGGTCGAACCGGGGTTCTACATCTACGGAAATGTGGTCAAGTGCAAAGTCATATGCAGGTATCATAGCAACAATGGGTACATAAGTGTGTCACCTAATAGTACCCCTTTATGATTAATTTATTGTGTTTTGGGATAGTGTTTATGATTTGCCTTTTGGACAGCAAAAAAGGTTGTGTTTTGGATATTATAGTTATTAGATTATGATCAAAGTGAAAAAGGTTTGAGGTTCTTGTTGGTTTTGTCTTGCACATTTGTTGTTGTTGATGATTGAAGTCTATTTGACTTTTGAAACACGAGTAAAATGCATGGATAGTCCCCGTGGTTTTGGAAAATAACATCTATACTGTTCAACTTTTGGAAATTACATTGGTGATATCTGTGGTTTGATAGTTTGTTACTCGGTTAGTCCCTGGAGTGGATGTCTGTTAGTTTTCTTGGTTAAGTGGATGTAAAATGACAAAATTACCCTTCATCTTCTCCACTTAACAGTGAAGAAAGGTGGGGGGTGGGTGGGGTTGGGACTATCCGAGTAACAAATTGTCAAACCATAGGAAGCACCGGTGTAATTTCCAAAAATTAAGGACTATAAGCGTTATTTTGCAAAACCACACGTGTATTTTACTCTTTGAAACACTAAACTAAAGTGCTTTAAATTGGGATCCAAACAAGGTGGTTGAGATTTGAGAACTTTGACTTGCTTCATTTTCATTGTCTTTTCTTTTGTCATGAAATTGTTGAATGGTTAGTAAAAGATCCCTTTTTTTCTATCACAGAAATGAACATGATGACAAATATGGTACTTGCTGCATTCCAGAATCTTTCTTTTCTTTTTCATGAAAATTTACATGAATTTGATATTTCCTTGTAATCATTTTGTTAATAAATTATAGTTACCAATAAATAATGGAGTAAGTAACAAAAATCGTCTTTTATGTATGTCACTTATTGCAAACTGTGTCTTTTGTCTTCAATAATTACAGGAAACGTACTCGATTTTTGCAAACTCTTGCAAGTTATGTCCTTTAGCCCTAAGTCAGTTAATTTTTGTGGTTAAATCTGATCAAATGGACCCCACATGAGAGTAAAATGACCAAAATACCCTCACGTGGGGTCCATTTGGTCAGATTTAACCACAAAAAATAACTGAGTTAGGGCTAAAGGACATAACTTGCAAGGGTTTGCAAATATCGAGTATGTTTTCTGTAATTATTGAAGACAAAAGACACAGTTTGCAATAAGTGACATACATAAAAGACGATTTTTGTTACTTACTCAAAATATTATTGGGTTTAATAATTAAGATGATATAAAGTATCATTTAAGATAGTTTTTTAAAGATTTAAATATATGTACATATTCTATTATGTTAGTTAGATTCTGTCAACCACTTTGGTTAAGGTTGTTGAGAGTTGTGAGATTATAGAAAAACCCAAACCTAATAAGCAAATTATTAAACAATGATCTTTTTTTTTTTTTCTAATAAGTTGGTAAGTGATTAGTCACCTGGTTTCTCTCCTTGAGGTTTCAAGTTCAACTCTTACTAGCATCACTTTGAAGAACATTGGTGGCAGGGCCGTCTCCGAAAATGTAAAAAAAAATTTGGCCCTGTGCGAGATAAAAATTTGGGCCCTATTCGCAAAACCCTTGATTCGATGTTCCAAAAAATTCCTGCACCGATGATGATGATGATATCCTGGTTAACCCTCAATTTCGCTCTTAAACAAAAGCCTTTACACTAGTTCATTTCAATTGGGTTTATTCATTTCTTGTGCACACACCCATACACTAGTTCATTTAAACACAGACTCATTTAAACTTAATAAACAGGCCCTGTAACACTTAAACACAGGCCTAATAGCTTTGGGGTTCTTGCACTGGAAATCGTTTCAGGAAGGAGTAATATGAAATATCGGCCAACTGAAGAATCTATTTGTCTTGTTGATTGGGTAAAAGCGCTTTGACTGAAACTACAGTTTTATATTATCCTACCCACAAATCCCAGTTAACTCACAATCTTATTATCATTATATTTCTTCCATTCTTAAGGCTGTTTCTTTAAAACAAAAAGGGGAGTTTGATGGACTTGGACTATCCAAGACTGGATTCTGATTTCAACAAAAGGAGAGTTTGATGGACTTAATGGATCCAAGACTAGTTCATTAACACACGCCCATTTAAACTTAATAAACAGGCCCTGTAACATTTAAACACATGCCTAATAATTTTTTTTTATAAAAACATACAGAATTCTTTTTAAATATATATAAAAAAAGAAATTTTTGGGCCCTATATTGGTTTGGGCCCTATGCACAGGCCCATTCTGCACTTGGCCATAGACGGCCCTGATTGGTGGTGGCATTGAAGTTTAGAACTATGCCTCTCTGGAGATTGTCAGTTGGAAACCGAGCCGAACCGGGTTTTACCACAGTGGGCCTTTCGGTGGCCGGGTATTCCCTGGAACTGGTGGCTTGGTGGCTCGGGTATGCATACAACTCTGACCATTATAGAGGAGGGGATACATTTGCTCGATTGAGGGCACTCCAGAATACTTATCCGGTGATTTAGTTGACCGTTCAAAAAAATAATGTCTTTTTCTACTATTAACACATCAACTTGAATATAAAACCGAAAATCGTATAATGTATTTGTTCGAAGTTCTTTGTCAATTTAAATATCGATGTCACATTACTCTATAGATTCTTGATTCTAAACGGCACTCCATATATGTATACATATGGTACTATAGGTTTAAAAGACAAGTTGCCATATACAAGAGACAAAATGTTGGATTGGAGTCTTGTTCATGTGCGTATTGGATAAAGGATAAAAGTACTTGGAAAATCTTAAGCTAAGTTCACAAGACTTTTGTTTTATTTACTGGTTTATTCGATCATTATTTAAGAAATTTACAATGCATAATTATTCAGGTTCCATATTTCATATTCAAAATATTAGTTTTACTTATATATTATTCAGGTTTCATGTCAATGGCTTTATAGCTTAGTGACATTGGAGGGGGGGGGGGGGGGGGAGGATAAGTCCTTGCGTAGTGGGCGGCATAATTGGGCGGTATGCCCTCATAGCGCCGCCATGGCGCCGGCTACACCAAAACGGAGGGCGCTATGCCCAAAAAAAAATTAAAGGCGCGATAGTTATCGCGGCGCGATGAACGAGAATTTGATTTTTTTTGACCGTTTACAAACGGTCATTTCTAATAAAAAAAAAAATTAAATTTATTTTTCAAACTTTCCTTTAAATCATTACCTCCTCTCCTATTTTTTTTACCACAAACACTCAAAAACTCTCATCTCTTCCATTTTTTTTACAAATCTTGATATTTTATACAATGCATCCATACAACCGTGGCTTCATTCCTCCCCGATCAAGTGCGGACCCAAACCAAAGTGGTAATCCTACTCGCCCCGTGTTGCCGGTTCCCACTAGACCCAACCCTTTCGGCTCCGGTTTTCTCGACTACAATCAACAAAATCCCGGGTTCATGAATCTTTTGAACCAACCGCTATCATGGGACCCGAATCTCTACGGGTGGAACCCGAATCAAAACACCGACGGAATGGGGTCGTCTCAAGCGTTCGGGTCGGCTCAAGCTTTCGGCTCCCCACAACACGAACCCGACGTTGTTCCGGAAACACAACCCGAAGTAGCGGAGACCCAAAAAGGAAAAGCAAAAGTAAAACGGCCACATAAAAAAAAAGCGGAAACCAGCACCCGAGCCAAAAAAAATGTGATCCGGTGGGAGTCCGATGAGGAGTATGCGTTAACCCGCGCTTTCATCGATGTGTCGGAGGACCCGGTTATATGTATATTTTTTAAATTTTTTCTGTTTTTTTTTTCTGTTTTTATTTTTCTGTTTTTTTTCTGTTTTTTTATTTATTTTCTGTTTTTTTATTTATTTCTGTTTTTATTTTTCTGTTTTTTTTCAGTTTTTTTATTTATTTTCTGTTTTTATATTTCTGTTTTTTTGCACTTTTTTTATTTATTTTCTGTTTTTATTTTTCTGTTTTTTTAGACTAATAAATTATATCTTTTTTTTGTAGCAAACTATCAAGATAAATCAGTTTTTTGGAGCCGAATACGAGCACTTTTTTTCGAGCTAATTGGTAAAGATGAGGAATACCGCCCACCGGACTCTATATCGGGGAAGTGGACCGATATAAACAAGAAATGCACAAACTTTCAAACCGTGTACCAACGCACGTTTGCCGGATGGAAAAGTGGAAGTAACGATGAAGATATTACGCAAGCGGCATTGGTCGAGTATACGAAGGGTAATGGCACTTTCCCATACATGAGGTGTTGGCAAATCCTTCGCCATAGCCCCAAATGGGCGACCGTAGCTACGCCGAGTGGTCGTTTGGGAAATACACGGCCATCAAAGAGGTCCAAAACAAACGAGTCGGGTGAACCCGAAACGCCAACCTCCGACGCTCGAAACACCTACTTGAACGAGGATATTCCGGAGGACGACCCGGCGGAGGAGTTACCAAGACCGCCCGGAAGAAAAAGCCGAGCGAAAAAACCCGAGTCATCGTCGATGTCTATGGGAACGGATATGAGTAACGCATTTTCGGAGATAAACACGCGACTTCATGAGTTACACGAACTCGGTAATAAACGTTTGGAGGAGAACCACGAAGTTACGGAGATTATGCGGGATAGACAATGGGAACGGGACTTTGAGTTCTACTCGAAACCGCACGACCACCTTACCGGAAAAGCTTTGAAGATGGCGTTGGCCCAAAAGGAAAGGATCGAAAAAAAATATAATCTTTGAAGTGTTGTTTTTTTATTTTTTTAGTCAAACTTTTTTTTTTAGTGGAACCGTTTTTTTTTTTTTTTTTTTTTAAGTGTAATGTTTTTATTTTTATTTTAGTGTAATGTTTTTTAATTTAATGAAATGAATTTTAATTTTATAAAGTTAGAAAATAATTATAAAAAATTAGAAATTAATAATTGAGTAATGATTAGACAGGGGCTTTATGACTACGGGCTTAAAATGCATAAGGCCCCATAACGCCCCACGCTGACGTGGCGCGCCACGTGTCGCATAACGCCCACAAAGGGGCGTTATGACTACACATGCCCTAAGGCTTTGATAGGTCATGGGTTTGATTCCCACAATGGGGTTTTTCCATATTTATTGGGTTTCCTCCTGAATTGTTATATAGGCCTAGCGGAGATGGATATGATCGGGGGTTCCGCTAGTAGTACGTCAATAATCCAAATTTGTCGTTCAAGAAAAAAAAATATTCAGGTTTCATAATTCATATTCATAATGTTAGTTTTAGTTTATTAAAAAAAAGACCTCTTTTTTTGTGGGGTTTCAGGTTTCATAATTCATATTCATAATATCAGTTTTAGTTATATATTAATAGAAAAGATAACAATAACCTTTTTTGTGGGGTTGGGTCGAGAGAGACGGGTCAAGCCCATTGGGAACACTCCCGCTGCGTATAGGACCAGAGGGCTTTCTAAAAGAACAAGAACATGACTTTAGTTTTCGACGTTTATCGTGTATTACCTTTTTTATTATTATTTTCAGTTTGTACATTGAAATGCTAGGCATAAGTTTTTTCGAAAAAGGGTCAGGATATAATTGGAAGTTTACTTGGGTATGAAGGCTAGGAAGTAATCTTGACCATCTATTTAATAATCAAGTGTTAAGATTAAATGAGTGAAATTGAAGAAAAAAAATGAGGCGCGTGTGTTTGTTTAAGGGAATTCTAGTCAATCTAAGACAATAGTTTCTCTCTCCTCCAATTCCCTCCCATTTTTTAAATGTTAATAACTTTTTTCATAAGACATTATTTTTTTATAAAAATTGCATAAAAAAAACAAGCGATTTTTTTATCTTTAAAACGAGTATACTATTGCTATATTTTCGAAAAAAAATTCGAAAACCCATTGCGTAAAACGCAATGGACAAAAAGTGTAAAAAAATGACTTTTTTTCTAAAACGCAATGGATAAAAAAACAAAGAAATGTCTTATTTCTAAAACGTAATGGCCAGAAAACACAAAAAAAATGTTAGTTCTAAAACACAATAGCCAGAAAACACAAAGAAATGTCTTTTTTCTAAAACGCAATGGCCTAAAAACACAAAAGAAAGTGTTCTTTCTAAAACGCAATGGACTGAAAACACATAAAAATGTGTTTTACCTAAAACGTAATGGACTAAAAACACTTCAAAATGTGTTTTTCTAAAACGCAATGGACCAAAAAACACATAAAAATGTCTTTTTTCTAAAACGCAATAGCATAAAAACACAAAAAAAGTGTTCTTTCTAAAACGCAATGGACTAAAAACACATAAAATGTGTTTTACCTAACACGCAATGGATCAAAAACACAAAACAAAGTGTTCATTGTAAGACGCAATGGACTAAAAACACAAAGAAATTGTTCTTTCTAAAACGCAATGTACAAAAAACACAAATAGATGTGTTGTTTCTAAAACGCAATGGACTAAAAACACTTCATAATGTTGTTTTTTCTAAATGCAATGGTTTAAAAACAAAAAAAAAAACAAAAAAGTTATAAAACGCAACGAATCAAATAAAAAAATGTATGTTATATTGAATATTTTATTTTTATAGGTAACAAAATGGAATTATGGATAATATGTTTTTTATTTATAAGATGTTATATATTTTGTATTTAAAATGCAGTGGATCCACTTATATCTAAAAAGCAACTGATCCAAACAAAATAAAACACAATTGATCCATTTATATCTAAAACGCAATGGTTACAAACAAAATATGTTAATATCAAAGGCAATGGATAAAATAATGCATGAATATCATAAAATAGTGGGTTAATATAAAAAAAAAGACAATGGATAAAATGATCCACACTTCAATATCATATAACGCACCAGTCGACTAAAATTCCTTTTTTATTCAGTAATGAGCAAGAATGAAGATATATTTGTAATTGGATGAAGAAACAATTGTGTGACAAAGTTGCCATGGTCCAAATTTCAAATCACCTTAAAAACATCACCTTGTATTCTTGTATCTGGAAAGTTTGGTTAGTCTGCAAATACGGATAGATGAATTTTCTTCATAATCAAGTTTTATAGTAAGGCAGGTACAAGATTCCTCATAGCTGCGTCTAACACTGAAACACAATTCAGTCAAATCACTTTCTGCATATTCAAAATCCCTTATAGCTCCCTTTAACAGCAAAACGCAATTCATTCAACAGCTTCCGTAAAATGCAATCCTTTCAACAATCATGGTGACGACGGCGGCGATGAACCACGCATCGGAGAAAACGCCATCGATGCCGATTTGTTAATCTCTTTTGTAGGCTGATGTGTCAAGCTTGAATCGGGATTAAGAGATCTTCGGCTGTGGACGATAACAGAGTGGTGGGGGTGGGGTGACGGTTGTGGTAGCGGTAGGCGACGAAGTGGTGGCGATTGTGGGGGTGGGGGGGGGGGGGGGTTGTGGGGATGAGATGAATTGTAAAAGAGAAAGACGTTTTGGTTTTTTTAAAACTGTGTTTTTTAGATTTAGGGTTTTATGAGAGTAATTGTTGGTTGACTAAAATGCCCCTCCTTATTTATTTTCCTCTTTGCCACATGTCACAACCCCATTGCTTCTTATCCTTCATACCCAAATTATACTTCCTATTTGATCCTCTCCCATTTTTTATATAAAAAACAAAATATCAAATGCAAATACGCGTATCATATAAAACGTATGAATGACATGAAAAAGTAAAAAAGTGCGATGACAAAATATCAAATGCAAATACGCGTATCATATAAAACGTATGAATGACATGAAAAAGTAAAAAAGTGCGATGACATTTTTGTAATTATCTTGATGATTTAGTAGAGTAATAATGATACACTTGTAAAGTAATTTTGAATTTTATGTTGTTTGATGAACTTGTAGAATAAATGTGTCTATTATTTTTTTGATGATCTGTTAGAGTAATTATGATCAGTGGTGAAGCTTGAGATTTTCGACTGAGGGGTCGGAAGTCACCGGACCTAAAATTATACCTAAAAATTATAAAACCGGGGGGTTGAAAACGTATATACCTAAAAAATTCTATACGAAAACTACATACCGGACATGACTGTGTGAAAAGTTCGAGGGGTCCCCCCCCCTCCGCGTCCATACTATGCTACGCTCATGATTATGATGCACTTGTAGAGTAATTTTAAATTGTATATTGTTTGATAAACTTGTAGAGTAATTTTGATAATTACTCTATGATTAGAATAATTACAAAAATGTCATCACGTTTTTTACTTTTCCAAGTCATTCGTAAGTTTTGTGTGATAACTCTATTTGTACGGGATCATCACTCTATATCTAAATACCCTCTAAACTAGCATTTTAAGGATTTAAACTTATATCATTTTCGTGAGAAACAAACATTATATAATTGGACATGTTTATGGCATATTACCTTTTTTATTATTTTCTATTTGTACATTGAATAATAAACAATCTTGAATCATAAGTTTTTCTGAACAACAAATTTTTACATCTAAATACCCTCTAACCTAGCATTTTAAGGATTTAAACTTATATCATTTTTGTGAGGATCAAACATTATATCACTGAACCACTAGGTCATGAGGTAAAAACTAGCCATAGGTAGTTTTTGATTTAGTTTCTGATTTAAATATTTTACTTAAGCCTTTAACTTTTTATTTTTTGCAGCTTTCAATTTTTGTTTTGTTTTAATTATAAGTTGAGTGATTTTCTCTATACTTTCTGCAATTTTTTTAATTTGAAAGTCTTACCTTGTAAATATAAATATATGTTGATTGTTGTAACGACAAGGTTATATCTTCAGGGTGAGAGTTGGTTACAAAGTCCATTTTTCCTACAAAGTGTAAAAAGTCATAAAACACCATAATGTCAAGAATAAAACACACTCAAAACTCACAAATAACATAGTGGAGATTACTAAAACACCATATTTATGGGTTTTCTGTTGTGTTTTGGATGATAAGGCTTTGATTATCGAATGACTAATATTAGTGTGTTTTATGTTAATTATCATGTTGTGTTTTATCTTCATAGTTGTATCATGGTGTGTTTGAAGTATTTAAGGACTGATAGGGTTTAAATATTGTGTTTTAGTGATCTTCGTTATGTTATTTGTGGGTTTTGAGTGTGTTTTATGGCTGAAATTGTAGTATTTTATGACTTTGTACACTTTGTAGGAAAAATGGACTTTGTAGCCGAACCCCACCCTTATCTTCACATCCAACCAAATATAGTATAAAGTGGTCATATTCTAAGACTGACCGATATGGGGGGTAGCGTTCCATGCTAAATTGACATGATGGCACCCCCAACACCATCACGAGCAAGTCAATAGGGGGCGCTATCGTTAGCTTTCCGAGTTGGTTGGCGAGCGCCAAAGGGTGTGGTGCAGTTATTGTTTCTTTTTACCGTTAAGAATTGGTAATATTTTCTTAAATGTTTTTCTAATTCTATCCTCACTATCACTTATATATATCCCCAATTTTCACCATTTTTTATCACAACTAACTGTGTAACGCCCTGCTTTTTTTTGTAGTTTCCTTAATTTGAAAGCTTGTATTCTTGCATTTCGTCTTTTCGCTGTATCATTGTAAAATCCGAGACTTGGATCATAAATAAAATTCGTATTTCTTTAAATTCATGTTCTACATATTCATGCATGTTCATAAGTTTGGATTAATTATACATGTGATACCTTATTCGTAATTCTTGCAAAATGCGTTAAACTTACAATACTTGTCACACATACTCAATTCATGCGTATACGATACTAATTCCCGACACATATACTTAGTCACACTTATTTTATACTTGTTTTATGCTTTAATTACATAATGCACCTTCACACTACACCTTTTATGCTTAAAACACCCTAAAACCTAACTTTTATAAACTACAAGGGCCAAATATGTCAAGAAATCAAACTTATGGCTCGGAGGAGGTGGTTCGCGGCCCGCGACCTCCACACCCTTCCTCTCTCGCGCCCCGCTAGAGAGCTGGATCCGCAGAAAAATGCTAACAGCTCACGGATTGGGAACTAACGTGTTAGTTTTGTTGTGTTTTCTCATTAATTACACTCAACTACTAACCCTAAACATCTCCTATAAAACCCAACTCAATTCCACACTTCTCCCACTTTACAAACACTTCATGTTCACTCTCAAACACTCTAAATTCAGCTGAGAAATCAGATTCAAGGCAGAAACATTCAAGTTGCAAAAGTGAGTTAAAACTCACCTTTCTTCCATCTTCTTTCACTTCTTCTTCCTCTACAAAGTGTGGAACACCTCTAGGGATTGTTTTCACAAGGTTTTCCATGGAAATCCAAGGTGAAACATCCCATTTTTGAGGTCCAACATTCTGTTTTGGAAGAAAAACTTGTTAAACATTATTTAGTCTTGTGTCTTAACCATACATTCCTATATCCTTATGCCACTAATCAAGACTATGATTAAGTGTGCTTAAAAACAAGGTTGTAACATGCAAATACTGAGGTTTTACTCCTCTAAACTTTCTGTTTTATAAGGGTTTCTAACCCACAAGTGTTGAACAAGGCTTGAACTTGTGTATGTGTAATTACTTGGAAAGCTTGGGATATCCTACTTACAATCCACACTTCACTTGATGATTTCTCTTAGTTAGTATGTATATTTCATTTCCTTATTGTTCATTCGTGACCATCCTTGTTGTCTTATGACAACTTGTGCATTGGTGAATATACAAAAGAGGTTTTAAAATGGAAGATTTATCCTCCTACCTCTATGCATGACTTCTATGATAATCCTTGTTATAATGTTGGACTAAACTTATAATATACTATATAAAATACATAAAATACATATAATACATGTAAGAAACCGAACCCTTGATGATAACCAAATGGTTATTTGTCAAGTTACTTAGTTACATCACCTAAGTGCTTAGTTCATCGTTACGATTCTAATGGGTATGAAACCTATGAAATCGTTTCATAGTGTCAAGAACGAGTACTAAGTCTAAGTGATTACTTTCTTGTATATTTACTTTGTTATACTTTTAATTCCAAATTCTTAATCCTCCGTTATCACCCAAATACTCATACACCTACGTTTCCTCGTGTAGAAGGACTTGGTGGTCGATCCTTAAACAACCAACAAACTCTTCACGGATTAACAAGTGGAAGCTTGCAAAACCGTGAGTACACTTGACCCGTTTTACTTTTAAAACACTTTGGGTTGTAACATGTTAATATACAAACTTCACATACACGCACTTAAACATGCTTTATACTCTCAATCCTATATACAGGCTACTTGTTCACTTAGGTTCATGCTAGATTATACATGCTTTATGTCATTAACTTTGCTAAGCCCCAATTTAACATATATAGCGCTATAGGAGTAGCACGCCGCCTGTCGGGGTCTTGTTAAGTCTTTACTTATTCTTGAACGGACTCGTTACTTTTGTGGCAAGGGATGCTAAATACTAGTGGACATTTGGTTTTGACATATTATGATGCATGCTAGTTACCTTGTTTACAAATTGCCATGTGGATTCGAGAATATGCTTTTATACTTATGCTATATTTATTCAAAACTTGTGTACTCGCTAATGCTTTCGCATTGACACTTTATTTTAAACATGTTACAGGTTGTTGATGATGATGATGATCGTATGAAATCTAGTATGGATGACTAGAAACACACTCAAGAAATTACTAGATTCGATTTATTATGTTATGTTGAACTCATTGTATTTTTGTTTGTTTGTTGTAATTTGAATTTCATGTAATGTATTTGACAATTTAAGTTATGCAATGAAAACGGTTTTGATTTAAATATTGTCACAATTAGCGTTATGTGTGATGAGTAATCTATCTTCGTCCCACTCCAATGATTCCGCCATTGGTTGGGGTGTGACAAACTGTTGGATCTACAATAGAACATATGATATCAAAAGCCAAAACATGCTTCTCTGATCATGAAATAAGCAAGAAATGATCTACAGCTCTCCTCAAAGATACTGAATATTGAACACTAACAGAGCATCTGTTTTGAAGACTACAAAACACTGTTGAAGACTGGAAAAAACTGTTAAAGAAGAAAGAACATTTATTCAAAGGCCAAAGCCCTGTTGAAGATAAAGCTCTGATGGAGAAGACTTAACATCTGCTAGGCCTAAACATATTTTTGGAACTAGTCAACATAGGTTTAAAAAGCAGACCTTATCAATGTTACATTGTTAGTTAAAACATATGGTTAGTATATTCAATTAGTTGTTACGTTCAATCAGATGTTTCGAACATCTGTGGAATATTTTCTGTTAGGAATGTTAGATGTCACTATCAGGGTGATGTCAACCCTGATTGCGAACATATGTTTGTACTTAGTATAAATAGATCTCACATGTTAAAGATCTATTTCATCACTCGACATACTTATTGTACGAACAAAAGAGAGTGATCAGGCTGGGGGGGGAGGGTCTGTATAATCATTTCTTTATTTGTAATCATTTAATTTCAATAGAAAACAGTTTTGATAAACTTTCCACTCTTGTGTTTGACTTTAATTTCCGCTGCATTCATTACTACTTTCCATAATTCATATCAACTTTATCTACATTTCATTAATCCATATCATAGAACACACACGAGCGAAAACTTAGATCCTAACACTCACTACCATTCACACTACAATTAGGGCACCCTCCAAATCTTGTTGCTATTTGGAACGCGATTTTGACTCACTTTCGTCAACAAGTGGGTTCAAACAATCGTAAATTAAACCACATTACTAGAAGGATTATTTTAATGCGAGCAACTTGCGGTCTTTTTAAGAGGCTCTTTATCAATGCCATGAACCATGAAGAGGGCATAACTGAAAAGCAAGCGATTGTGGCACCCCGTTCCTAGTACCAACTACACCATAACAAAACCTTCCTTCATCTTGCGGCTAGGAGAATTTTGTGTGCCAAATTTTTACAATTAAGTCGTTTGTTTTAAGTTTATATGTATTGTTTAATTAAGTTGGGTTGTAATCTTTTTTATTCTTATTTAATAAAACGTTTTTTTATTGCCTTGATACTTTTTTATATAATGTTAATTGATTTAAAAATCTAAACTAAAAAATAATAATAATTGAGTAATGATGACAGGGGCTTCATGGGGTTTTGTCCCACGGTAAATATAACAACTCTCCCGAAACCCTTAAACATATCCTATATGTCCTAAAATACATCCCGTATACTAAAAACGGACCCAATATACCTTTATATTAACGAAAATCAAATAAAACAAAATTTAAGTGTCGCTCGCGGCTCGCTACAGGCGAAGGCTATTCCTTCGTGGGGCGCGACGACCTTTGTTTGCCGGACAAGGCATTGTACCACATGGCACATGACTCATCGAACCTACCCCTTGACTCGGTAACCCTATAAACGACATGCGGCTCATCGCGGCCCGCCACAGGCTTAGCCTGGGGCTTCGCCGGGCGCGACAGGGTGGCAACCAGCCTATATATAGAGAGTTCGAGCTTCAGTTCACAAATCGTTCATTCTCGAATTTCTCTCTCAATTCTTTAATAGTAGAAATAATTCTCGGGTATAATACCCAATAAAAAGTGAAGCTCTGCCTCGTCGTAAGTATTATAACCCCCGGTTACGTATTAGTTACTCTGCCCGATTGATCTAGAGCTCTGTAACGCATGTCGAGGCTCTGCCTAACTCAGTCGTTGGAGTTCTGTCTCGGGGGGAGGGTATAGCTAATGTAAATTGGTGTCACACCCCGACCACGTAAAACAACAAAACGTGGCGGAAACGTCGGGGAGTGTTGTAATAGAATCATTGTTTCACAACCATGGATTTAAACAATTTCGTTTTATTGAATTTAAATGTATTACATTACATTGGAATTAGAAACAAAACATGAACAAATAGACTTTTATTGTTATTAAGTCGCTAAGGCCTCGTCCGTTCCTATGTGAGCATGCATCAATATCATCATCAAATATCATCAACTATGGTACCTGAAAAACATGTGAAAATACGTCAGCATAAAAATGCCGATGAGTACATAGGTTTTATGTGAGTGTCAGATTCATGGCTCGTTTTACATGTTGCAATACTTATTTAAAAACCTTATTTTGAAAAGTATAGTATTGCGACATAATTAACCAACTCAAATCAAGTTGGATATGATTTATAAAATCTCGTAGCCATGATTCTTAACTCCAAAACATTTTGTTTTATTAAATCAAATCGTAAAACATCTCGTAGAAACTCGTTAATAAGACTCGTATGGTTTATATTATTCAGAAAACATAATTGTGTGACATTGTTTCAAAATCGTTTACCCAAGTGATCTAGATAACGCAACGATATATAATGTGTTAAAAGCACTTATATATAGGAAGTACCAGCGGCGTATCCACCATGCTTTTAACACATTACACCCGCCCCGTTACCTAATCACTTCCCTAACCCAATGGCTCAAACAGTTACAAATGGTTCACATAAATCAAATGGTTACAAACGGTTCACATAAATCCAACGATTTCAAATGGTTCACATACATCAAATGGTTACAAATGGTTCACATACATCCAATGATTTCAAATGGTTCACATACATCCAATGATTTCAAATGGTTCAAAACGTAAAACAATTGTGCTAGCGTGTTAAGTGAACATACATAGCAAGACATAATGAAATCATGTACTAATAGTGTACTAATGAACATAGCAAGTATATGATATGAAAACATGGAAAGCATGAAAATAACAAGTAGGCACATGTGTTTCACCCCAAAACGTTTGAAAAACAGTAAAAGAGGGGTCTATGTACTCACTTGAGGATGCTTAGAAGTCTTGAATAACAACCAAGCAAAGCTAGAGGGATCACGGAATCAAACGACACCTAATATAGGTAACTATGTAAATAAACGGACCTAAATCGGAGGATCGGATAAAATGAGGTTTCGTAAACCAAATGAGTGTAGGGACTCATGTAATATGGTTTAACAAAGCCTACATTCTGAAATGAAACCTAACCTAAGTGCTTACGACCCATTACGACTCGTTAAGGTAGCTTACGCCACTTTAACGCGCCGTTCGCGTAAAACGCGGTCGGACCGCCTAACTAGTCCTATGATAAGTAAAATATGCCTTAACATGTCTAATATTGTTTCCAAATCAGTTTAGATATCAAAAATTATGTTACATATGCTTAAAATGAATTTTGGCGTAAAAAGGGCATTTTGGTCATTTACCTAAGGCATATAAACTACCTATCATACAACTATTTAAACGACGTGACCATAAGGTATAACCTCGGAAGGTTATTCCCTATGCAACTATGGTCACCTAATGTGTTTGGTCGGATCCTAAAGATCGACCAAACGGGTCGGGTTCGAAAGTATAAGCGGTTGTTTAGACCGCTTACTTTACGAACCTACATAAGCACTAAACCTAAAGTGACGAGCTAAACATGTTAAAACATGCTTAACGAGGTTTGAAAACAGGTTTGGTATCAAAACAAACGGTTTTGATACCTAAAAGTAGTTTGGTTACAAAATACGCAAGAATACGCATTTTGGCCGAAACTACGACTCGCCACTATGCCTAGATAACGTGGTAATCAGTAGGTATAGTCACAAGAGACTAAAAACATCGTGATTACGCTCACGTTATGAAGTTCAAACGAACTTCATGTTGACCATAAACTGGTCAAAGCAGAAAGTCAAACACAGATTGACTTTCACGCGAAAAAGAACGAAAGAGAACTTACAAAAGGTCCAAGAACGGAAGTTTGATCCGATTATTCTCAGGTATGAAGTGAAAGCACCTCAACTTAGAGAAATATCAGATCAAATGTGAGTTGCAACAATGAGATGGATGGGGTATTTATAGTTTTTGCACAACCGTTAAGATCGTTCATCGTAAAACGAGCTTCGATCTCACCCGTACACATGTGCCCATGGTTTTGTGAAACCATGGGAGCCCCTAGTTTCATTAAAACCATGTTCAAATGAGGGGAACAGCTGGAACAAGCTGGAATTTAGATTTTTCATTTTGGTCCCTTCCTAAGATAACTATGGCAGATTGTCAATTTTGGTCCCTGAATGTGCAAAACATGGTTTTTGATGCATTTTTGACACGTTTAAGCCCCGTTAATCCCATTTCAAGGCTCTAAAATGAAGTTAAAGTATAGGGAACATGAAACATGCCCAAAAATATCTCGGATCTCGGTTCCTTTGGTCGTACGGTTGCGTTGTTCGGTTAATTACGACGAAACACGAACGAATGCGAAAAACGATCCAAATTACGCGACGAATGGAATTTTTATCATCCCAATCACTAAAATAAAATATTTTAATGATTACTTAAAGTTTTGGATGTCCGGATGTATTCAGAACGTAAGATATGCGCGAAAATGCAAACTTATGCACTTTTTGACGCTTTTAGTCCCTGAATGACCAAAAAGTTTATTTTAGCACACCGAACCCCTCAAAGCCTATTTCTAAGCTATGTAAAGGATATTTAGGGTATGTTTAACTTATGGTCATGTTCCAGAATGTTCGTTACAGTATAAATCGGCATACTTTCGTAGTTTGTCGAAATTAGTCCCTGTAAGCGAATAAACTTGATTTCGCCACACCAAACCCTCCAAAACTTATTTCTAAGTTATGTAAAGGTTATTTAAGGTATGTTAAGCCTATTTCACTATTCTGGGGTGTTCGTTGCATTCAACTGGTTATATTTACGCATCAGTGCGCGTATAACCTTCCAGAAAGCGATTTAAAGCTTGAAATCGAACAAGAATTGATATGTGCAAAAGATACACATATTTACACAAATCCCAAGTATGAAATACAATATTTCATTGGTTTGGTATTTTTTTGATGGTCGCAGAGGCACAGGTGTCACAGTCTCCCCTACTTTAGGAAATTTCGTCCCGAAATTTATTCGTAGGAGTCTGTCTGTGACGCTGTGTTAAATAATTTCCTTGCATGGAATCTAGGGTGTTTATTTATTTGCGTAGAATAACCCATAAAAGATTATGCAAAGCATAATCCTGTCATTTCTCTCAACGGACAATCTTTAAAAATGAAAATGAAGGAAAAATCAAGGATATTCATTTCCCTCGATGGATATTCTTCAGAAACGAAAATGAACGGAATGAGTCATTTTCCTCAATGGGTATTCTTCAGAAACAAAAATGAACGAATAATCAAGAATATTCATTTCCCTCGATGGATATTCTTCAGAGATCGAAAATGAACGGAATGAGTCATTTTCCTCAATGGGTATTCTTCAGAAACGAAAATGAACGAATAATCAAGAATATTCATTTCCCTCGATGGATATTCTTCAGAAATGAAAATGAACGGAATGATAAGTCAATGCGGAACTCGACTAGTCGTTGAGGAGGTAATCCTGGCAAGTCTTTGGGGAAGACTTCAGTATATTCCCTTACCACAGGGATATCTTCGAGCTTCGGTTCTTCGGCTTCTTTGTCCATGACATGAGCTAAGAAGGCAACACATCCTTTACGCAAAAACTTCCGTGCCTTCAAACAACTAATAATCCGTAGAAGCATACCCTGCTTCTCCCCATGAATTACGACCGTCTCTTCATTCGCCATCGGGATGCGGATAATCTTCTCATGGCAAACAATCTCAGCTCGATTACTTGACAACCACTCCATCCCAATTACAACGTCGAAGCTTCCCAATTCCACTAGCAGAAGATTTAACGAAAACTCACGCTTTCCAAGCTCTATAACGCAGCCTCTAATCACTTCATTAGCCTCCACTAACTTCCCATTAGCTTGTTCTATTGAGTACGGGATATCTAACTTACTTGCTACTAAACCAAGTATATTCTTAAACTCTAGAGATACGAAGCTATAGTCAGCACCGGTATCAAATAGCACAGATGCAAAGTATTGATTGATAGGGAACATACCAGTAACCACGTCTGGATCCTGGCGTGCTTCACGAGCTCCGATCGTGAAGACCCTTCCTTGCTTGGCTCTTCCTAGGGCAATCTTTCCTAAAGTGCCCCACGTTCCCACATTTGAAGCAACCTGGAACTCTACCACTATAGTCTCCGTCTTGGTTGTCGTCATCATTTCCTCCTTGTTTGGGATACTTCGCCCAATAGGCATCCTTGCTGTGTCCTTCCTTTCCGCACCTATCGCAATTAGTCCTCAGACATCGACCTTCATTTCCATGTCCAGCACCATGCCAACACGTCTCCTTGGAATGCCCCATTTTTCCACAGTTATCACATTTTCCATACCTGCATGGTCCAGCATGATGCAGTAGGCAGTTGTCGCACTTAGGCAGGGTACCCATATACCTTTTTCCCTTTTTAGCATTGATGTTGTTATTCTCCTGAGTACCCTTCTAGAAATTAGTGAGCTTCCTTTTGTTCTTCCCAGATGACTCCGCATGAGTCTCCTTCTTCTCTTCAGAGGTTGAATATTTTTCCAATCTAATCGCTTCTTTAGTGAGTGCCACACTTAAGTCAATCGCATTGATGGTTGTTGGAGGCATTGATGCCGTCATCAAGCTCAGAATCTGAGGCGCCAATCCCCAGACGAATCGTTCTATCCTCTTAAACTCTGGTTCCACTAGATATGGAACAACTCGCAACAAATTGTGAAGTCTCTACACATATTCCACCACCTTTGGACCTTCCACCTTCAGGTTCCAGAATTCAATTTCCAGCTTCTGGATTTCCGCCTGAGAACAATACTTCCTACGCATCAATTCTTTCAGCTCATTCCATGTCAAAGCATACGCAGCAGCCTCACCCAACGTTTGAACCTGGAGGTTCCACCATGACAGAGCCCCATCTTGAAGCAGTCTGGAAATATACGTGACTTGTTTCTCTGGAGTACAATTGCTCATTCACAAAACAGAATCTGTATTCTCGACCCATCTCACAAAAGCTACGGCACCTCCAGTGCCGTCGAAGTTCAGAGGCTTGCAGTCCAAAAACTGCTTGTAGGTACAGCGTGCAACTCAAGCAGTATCATTCACAGAAAGCATTAACAAAGCACACTCGGAAATGTCCAAACGTATTGTAATGTGTCTTAGGTGACTTAAACATTACCGTTAGGTGGGTTATTCTCTGAGGTACCTCCGTTGTGTCTGAAGCGAAGGACCTCGTGCTGTGCGATGGCCTGTGTGATGCACGCTTGTAATTCTGCCTCGGTCGTGGGCAACTGAGTGTTCCTTCGTGGAGGCATCTTCTAAGAAGAAGATCGGATAGGTTAGGTCTTATTTGTTAAGTAAATAAGTAATTGTCTAGAGGTCGTATGTACGTACATATAAACAATCATCATATCAAACAATCATGCAACAACGCAATTATAGCATAAACAAGTAATCCAACAATGTGTTTAGTGAGAACATGACGATTGAGCTTTCATTAATTATCGACCATAGTTTCATTGTTTACAAGGTGTATCCCATCAACAGGGACATAGGGTCACACTACCCTTGTCCATTAAGTCTATCAATATACAAAAGTCACATGATCAAAAGTGGTCTCCAAAAGGCTTCACAATCTTGGCTCAATAGTGGTGCTCTCACCAAAAGTAATGCAATCTGCATAAGACCAAAAACCTACTGTAATGATGGCGGGGGAGGAGGAGGGAGGAAAAGCAAACTGAGAACATGTGCGAGCTCCTCCTCGAGTTTGCACACATGACGGAGCAAGTAACTGACATGCTGCTCGATGGTAAGGAATCGAGCATCAAGCTCTGGAAAAGGAGTAAGAGGAACAGGTGGATGTGCAAAAGGAGACGGTGATGAACATGGGGGAACAAAAGTAGGCTGACAAGGACATGGTAGGGGGCGCGGAGTCAGCTCAAGCTCCAAGACTCTGTGACTCATAACCTCAAATCGAAGCTGAAGCGAATAAATTAACTCATCCTGTGTATAGCCAACAAAATGGGAGGGATGATAGGAGTTTGAAATCGGCATAGAGTACGGTGGGAACCATCGGAATGGCTCATCGAGTGGTAAAGAAGTGAAAGGAGCAAACGGTGCAGACTGAGGGATCTGAGAAAAAGCTGCTGAAGCAAAATGATCGTCATGCGGGTGCTGGCCTGAAGTACCTTCCCCTGGACGGGGTGCAGGGATGTCCTGAAGGAAAAATATAGGCAAATCAGTGCGATGGACATCGGACTCCACAGGAGGAAGATGAGTAACATCAGCGGGTGCGGGAATAAATGGCTCAACAAAAGGAGGGTCAACCGGTGCAGGAACTGGATCAGGGATAAGGGGTGCAATGTCTGGTAAACCAAAAGGAATAGGGCCAGGCTCAGGTATCGGCTCAGGATCAACAGGTGCAACATCAGGCTGATCAACAGGATCAAGATCTAGCTCAGGATCAAGCTCGGGGTTGTGTGGAGGAGATGGTGCAGCAGACATCGCAGTATCATCATCAGAATCAGTGGCATAACGTTGTAATCCAACCGCCTGCAAAGCTGAAGACGTCACAAACTGAAAGGAGTCTGAAATAGAGTGTAAACTGGAATCAGAGGATATCTCAACAACAGGAATCTCAGGAGGTGGAATAGCAACGATATCCTCGTCTATCTCTCCATCACCATGGGCATCATCAGGAGGGACATCAACAAACAGATCAATGTCATCATCAAACAAATCATCAAAAGGCCAATCCTCAGGAGGGATGACCACAAGAGGAATAGGAGCGAGGATCGGAACCATTATATGCTCACCATCGGGATGACCAATGATGAGATGATCATGGACTGGAACGGGAACAACAAAAGGGATCCTCGTCGGGAATACCATCAGCAAGGGGTAAGTCATCTCCAAAGTCAGGCAACGCGAACGGCTGAAAGTCGTCCTCGTCATCTGATAGCATGTCTGGGTCGCTCTCAGTATCTGATGCAAAGATCTTCGGCTCCGGTTGTAACACCCCGTGTTTCGAAAGTCAAAGTCAAAATCAAAGTCAAGATTGAAGTCAAAGGAAGACAAGATTGCTAATTGCGATCTGTCACTCCTTGCCCAATTCCTGTTTTGACTTCTTTGACTTGTAGATAATCTGTTTATGTTATCGCATTAGTTGTATTATGTGGAGTACTTGTTAATAATCGAGGTTTAATCGCTATTAATCGCATGTTTAATCAATTGATCGCTTATCGCTATCGCATTCGCAACTCGAATTATGTGTGATGGATATTGTTTTACGTATGTGTGCTATTTATGTGTTACCTTTTCATGTTATGTTTATGTTGAGGTGTTAATCGCAATTGCAAATCTATCGCATCGCAATCGAATCGAAACGCTAAACGTAAGTTAGTTATAGTGATAGTATGTTAGATATAGTAGTTGGGATTAAAAGTAATTTGATGGGTAATACTATCGCATTGCTCGCTCGAATCGCATTGCAAAGCTCAACACTCGAATTGAAACGATAAAACTCATCGCGCCGGACTCGTGGATCGAGTGGCCAACCGACCGAGTGGCCATCCGATCAGATTGCCATCCAATCGGGTTGCCATCCGATCGAGTTGCCACTCGATCGGACTGCCACCCGATCGACCAGCCTCTTTCCCACTTTCCTTTTTAAGAAACCCTATAAATACCCTCATATGTCACATCACTTGATGTTGACAGCTCTCTCTCTACTCAACTCGCTCCAGCCCACTTTTCTTCCGATTTCTCGCGAACCTTGTAAGTTTTCAACCTAAATCTTGTACTTTCTTGATCTACACGCACTCCTACACCTTTCTATCTTTTGAATCTTAACTTTTAACCGTGAAATCAGTGGATTTGAGGTGTTCTAGGATGATGTCATCATGGTGTTCTTATGAACTCCATGTTTTGGCCTCAATCCACCAAGAACAACTTAGATCAGGACGATTTCCACATAAATAAACGAAGATCTTGCATAGATCTGAACATATTCATGGAGAAAATGATTGAAAGAAGCTTTTCCAACTTTCTTTCAACTCTTTTACACTCAATGCACTCAAACCCGATAGAATCGGAGCTCGTTCTGATCTTCTACCCGTTCTTGGTGATGTATTAGTTCCAGATCCGAATTCTATCCAAGAGATATTGACTTCAGGTTTGAACATGAACTACCGACTCGAACCGGGAACCGGTCGAAATAGGGTGATTCCTGTTCGGTCAGGTCACTTGGGCCGAGATGGGTTTCTGTTGTTCAAGCATGTAATCAAAATGTCTCGTTTAGACACAATAAAACTTCAAACGAATCGAGCGTCAAGACGAACGGATCGTCGGGACGGATTGTCGTCCGATCGGATTGCCACCCGATCGGATTGCCACCAGATCGACCGACCATCCGATCGGGTTGCACTTGGTTCCATACTTAAACTATATTCCAAACTATTTAAAGGTTCTGAACGTTGAAACGGATTACCACCCGATCGGATTGCCATCCGATCGAGTGACCGTCCAATCGTGTAACGTTTGGGACCTGGATACTTAAACAATTTTCAACATGTTCAGTACGTACGGATTGCAACCCGATCGGATAACCATCCGATCGAGTGACCATCCTGCTGTGAACTTGTTCTCAATCTTAGAAGTCTCGCCAATCGGATTGCTGCCCGATCGAACGGCCGTTCGATCGACCGACCTGAAAGGTAGAGACACTTCTCTATTTTCAAAATGCTACAAAAAAAACTTCAAAAGGCAAACCATCATACACAAACACATTCTCACCAAACGAGGTGACAATCCAATCGAATGGCCATCCAACCGGATGACCATCCGAACGGATTGCCACCCGATCAACTGGCCATCCAATCGGATTGCCACCCGATCGGATTACCATCCGATCCTTGGTACACTTGCATCGTTTTACGCGCCGCTTATCGTTTATGCTATCATTCTGATCAGGCTAATTCCGCTCTAGCACTCCCTTCAATCCATCATCGCTGTGAGTATACTCGAACCCTTTTTGCTTTACGCACTTTTGGGTGTTACATACGTTACTTATTCTAAATCACATCGAACACACTACGCAATACTTTAACGCTAACCGCTACTGCATGTTATACGTGACTTAATGAATGTTTGTTTGTTATGTTTACACATGGATTGCTGTCTACCTGCCTTAGCAACGATAGTACTATAGTTTGGACTCAACACCTGTTCACTTAGGGGTTGTTAAGGACAATTAATTACATGGATCACAGTGGTGAGTGTGTATTACGAACTGCCTTGCGCAGTCAACCCGCAGTCATTGGTATTGATAGGATCATGTCGATAACTTACGTGCTTCATTTCACTTGTTGTACGTGCTGGTTATGCGTAAACAATTTCGAACTCTATTATATCTATTAAACTTGTATGCTCACCTTTACACTATGTGTATTGACTTTTACTTTAACGTATGTGGCAGGTGCTTAAGATGTTAGAATGCTTGGCTTGCTGTGAAATCGAGGCTAGGAAAGAGTCTAGAAACAAAGACAATTTATTTTATTTGAAAAATCTGAGTTGTCAGAACATGAATTATTTGTTTGAAGAATATCTCTGTCTGTAATAACTAGATTATCTTATGGGTTATGGTATGGGACATAATATATAAACTATTTGGTAATTTAGTCATTATGGAATTTATTTGAACAATCTGTTTCGCTCAGTGTCGCACCCCGATGTTTCCGCCATCGGTTGGGGTGTGACACCGGTGCGATCTCGTCATCGGAGACAATAGCCATAGGGTCATCGGCGTCGGACAATCCGCTCTCGGATGAAGACATAATGCCTGTAACATATCAATCATAACATATGCACATGTATCCTCGTTATTCCTCATGAAATCTTCTCTAACTTTCCTAGTCTACTCCATGCAGACTGGACTACCAATGTGACCTTGCATTGTGTTTCGTGTCTTTCTCTTTGTAAAACGTTTGTTCCATAGATCTGGGCGTTTCGTGTATGCAATGAAAAATATGTTGTGAAAATATTTTCGTGAGAGCCCTAATGATTGTAGTCTAGACTCGAGAAAGAATCCTAGTTCGCTACAATCGAAGGTCTGATACCAAACTGTCACACCCTGACTTTTGCGGAAGCGTGATTATGTGTGACTTGCTTAATATCATTGCATTCAACCATAACAAAAAACAATATGATAAAACCAAGATGTTCATCCATAGATAAGTTTTAAAACATTACAAGTAACATTGTTTTAAATCCCAAAGCACGGACTTCGCGTTCAGAATACAACACCAACAAGTTTTAAGTTCCAAAAGGACTTCACAAAAGACACTAATAAACTAGGTTTTGCGCCATGTATCTTATCCAATATAAAATACATAACCCAAACCCCTTTGACTTTAAATGACATCTTTTAATATAGACATGACTTGAAGACTTCAACGCCCGCCAGATCCATACTTAGTTTCCTGAAATACATGTAGTTTGAAAACATCAACAAAAGTTGAGCGAGTTCATGTGTTTAGTGTGTGAGCTCGAATAAACCTTGTAATCATTATGAGTAAGTATGTATTTGTAAACCCTGGTATGGAAGCAAACAAGGAAAACAGATCCATTAATGCTTTGCAAGGCCATTAATATGTGTAACGTGATGCAGGAAGGCTCAATCCTAGCAGATTTTGCACCGGGCCTCCGGCTGTATGACATAGTCACCTCATGGGCCAAATCCCGGTCCACATGGGTGGGGCTCGCTACACCCAAATAGATCTATCACTCATGTCCCTCGGTCCTAATACGAGGATTAATGGTCTTAAGCGTTGTACCCACCACTCACATGTAAACAATTTGTAACATGTACTTCACCCCCGAAGTTATAAAACCGAAAACAGTTAAGAGAAAAGGGAGACATGAACTCACAATCTTGTGTTCTTCAAATCCCAATGTAACTCAAAGCTTCCTCTAGTGTGCACGACTACTTACAAATGTACTACGGTTTATTAGACGGGTGGGTCGTGCCTTGACCTTAGTCTTTAGTTTGCATCTTTGGGTTACGTTTCTTTGTGTCGTCCATATCATTCCAAGTTATATAATTATTTGTTAAAATAATAATTATTTTAACTTAAATTATATTTATTAAGTTATGGAATAATAATATATTTTAGCTTGACAAGTTTATGTACTTGTACATGTTTAATTTCCCAAGGATGGGGGGTATGTATACTTGTATTCTTAACCTTGTAAAATGTATACAAGTTTAACTTGGAAAATGTATACAAATCCATTTTTCATCCAAAAATAATATGTTCCAAGTTTTTTTAAGAAAATATATTTTCTCCCAAAAATAATATATAATATATTTTCTCCTTGTAAAAAAATATGATGTATTTTTGTAATAATTGTAAAAATCATATTTTTGTTTTCTTGGTGTCCAAAATCGACACTCTTTTTAAATGCCCCTAATTGAAGAGGTAGATTGTTGAACTTCTGGTTTTTCAAAGCTTCGTGAGTTTTTACAAATGGTCGTCCCAACACTAGAGGAGCGTCATCGAGGATGACAAAGTCGGTCGAGATTACCATCTGATTTGTTTGAACCAAGACATCCTCAACTATACCGGTTGATTTTATTACTTTCCGATTGGATAGAAAAATGGGTATTTGAAGTGGAGAAAAATCACTAATACTTAATTTTTCGAAAATGTAGTTAGGCATTATGTTAACACAAAGATTTTTATCGATTGTGACATTACTAATAAACGAATTTTGAAAGAAACATGAAACCGGTGTAATGTTAATTTCAAATGGGTCTTCTTTTATTAGCGAGGTTTGATCATTAGTTAACTTAACACTTACCGTTTCGTCAATTTTAGTGTTAGTATTTAACTCTTTTAAAAACTTAGCATGAGTGGGTACTAAACAATGATTTTCAAAAGAAGGTGACAAGAGATTAATTTCTTCAAAATTAGACTCTTCTTGAATTTTAACGTTGTCGGACTCACCTATTTCGTTGTTTAACTCATGTGTCGGTTTTTCACTTATTTGTTCTTCCATTTTTACACTTTCAGTTATCTCTTCATTTTTTAATTCTTCTCTTGCGCGAGACTCCTCTTCCCTTGCGCGAGATTCTTTTATACAGCGATCGATAACTCTAATGTGTTCTAATATCCTATCGGTTACTTCGGTTATAGAAAAAGAATCAGGATTTTCAAAGCTTGAATCCGGTTGTTCGACCATTTGTTCCTCATAATACCCATGTGAAGTAGATGGTTCGCACCATTGTTCTTCATTGTAAGCATATGATGGATAAGGTTCGTAATTTTGTTATTCATAATACTCATATGAGGTGGGTTGTTCACGCCATGGTTCCTCATAATAAGCAAATGAAGGTGGTGGCTCATATCTTGGTTCCTCAAAGTATGAGTATGAAGGCTCATACCTTGGTTCATCAAAATATGAGTATGAGGGAGGAGGTTCATACCTTTGGTCTTCATAGGATGTGTATGAAGTTGATGGCTCGTACCTGGGCTCCTCATAGTAGGTGTATGAATTGGATGGTTGATATGAGTGACTATTTTGAACCGAGTGTGTGTTACGACAATTAGTGCAATAATTACCCCTATAATCATCCTCCTCATAGGTGTAGTTGTAACCTCCTGAGTATTGATCCATAAGAATCACTCAGCAGACCACAACCGAGTCTCGAGATCAGAAAACAAAAATAAAAACGGAAACAGAGGCTGGACACGGCCCCGTGTTCAGGATCTGTATCTGGGCGTTTTAATTAAATTTACTGATTTCGTTGAGCACGGGGCGTGTTCAGTGAGCACGGCCCGTGTTCAAGCTACTGTTACTGGGTATTTTTATGAAAATGTGCAGCACGGCCCCGTGTTCAGTGAACACGGCCCCGTGTACAGGTTACTGTAAATGCAAATCTAAACTAAAATGCAGAAAAATGTGCGCGCGTTAAAAAGGTTTTGAAAAACTGATTAGGCCGTCGATTTTAAGCTTTCTTAAAATCCTTGTGTCCCCGGCAACTGCGCCAAAAACTTGATGCGTGTGAAGTGTTATATATATTAGGTGTATATTTTAAGCCCCTTTAACACTTATTTTTAGCCAAGTTTTAAATTTATAAAACACGATATTTCTCTAACACTAAACACACATATGGGCAAGTGCACCCATCGTGAGCGTAGTATAGTGTTGGTAAGATACCGAGGTCGTCCAAGGACACAAGAGCTTTTAGTACCGGTTTATCCTCAACGTCTAATCAAAATAAAAAGGTTAGAAAAATGTTTTAAACTACTAACTAAAATGCTGAAAATAAAAATAAAAGAAAAAAAACAGATAGACAAGATGAATCACTTGGTTCCGACTCGTATCTAGTGTAACCTTTGATTATTTCCGCACTTTTGCACATATTTAAGAGATTATCTTAGTTATTGTAGTAGGCCCCTCTTTTGAAGGTGACGTTACCCTCACCCCAGTAGTTTGAGTCAGCAAGGATACAATCCTAAAAGGGTGGATTATTGGAAGATAATTAATTAAGTTATTAATGCAAATTATGGTAGGCCCCTCTTTTGGAGGTGACGTTACCCTCGACTAAGTAGTCTGAGTCAGCAGGGATACAGTCCTAAATAGCCGGGTTATAGTATTAATAGTAGTTAACTTATGAGGGGATCAAAGAGTTTGGACCCCCGCCATCCAATACCGTGAAGTATTGAAGGAGGTCCTACTAAATTTGACCCAGGTCCATTGCAGGACCTCTAAACGCTGAACAATGGCAAGACCTTTACCAAACCGTTCCCTTAACCCCCGACCAGGTAGCCAACATACCTCCATATAGACCGTGGAGATATGAATGGTGAAAATCTTTTATTTTATATAGACAGTAAAATAATGCCAAGACACCACGGACAAACGATAAGGAAAGATCACCTTCAACATAAGTAACTAGTTATTAAAGTCATTAATACAAAACCAAGTAAAAAGTGCAAAAGATTAGAAATAAAAAGTATTACACTAGACACTTTGTCTTCACCAAGTGATGTAAGAGACTTAGGCAAACATGGCCTTGATTGTCAAGAACTCTTACGATCAATATTGGATCCCGAGATGACTCACACACTTTACGATGGACAATGGATGATGGTGGTGGATGATGGTGTTATGGTGGTGGTGGGTGGTGGGTGAAGTGTGAGAGAGGTGGTGTGCCAAGGGATGGTTTGAGCTTGAGCCAAGCACTTCTATTTATAGGCTGAACAGAAGCTCGGGCACGGCCCCGTGTCCACATCCTTCTCTTTCTTCATTTAATGCAGTTTTGTCTTTTTAGTTGACCACGCCCCCGTGTCCGCTGTGCACGACCCCGTGGTGCAGAAGAATCTTTGTACTATGCAGATTTGTTGGATTGTGCGAATCTTATAGTTGACCACGGCCCCATGTCCGCTGAGCACGGCCCCGTGGTGGGCAATAGAAGCTTCTACCACTTTGTCTTTTCTGCTGACACTTGGGCACGCCCCCGTGCTGGCTGAGCACGGGGCGTGTTCAGGCTTCTGATATCTTGTTTTGCTTGGGAAGATGCTGTCGTGGGGTCGGGCATGTCACGTCTTGTTCCTTTTCTTGTATTTATGTTAGATTTTGATGTCTTTTTGCTTCTTTTGTTAATTTGAGCTCATTTAATCCTGAAAATACAAAAGGAAGACAAAAGCACAATTTTTCCAACATTAGTACTAAAAAAGGGTTAGTTTTATGCCTCATTTGATGAAATTTATATGTTGCATTTTTAACACATCAAATACCCCCACACTTGAATCTCTGCTTGTCCTCAAGCAAAACTCTTTAATATGTGGCTATTACACTCCCAAATGGAATGGGTAGAGAAGAAGGTTTTTGGGCTTGTCGTAGAGTGTCGGGATTTCCAAGATTCTTTATTTAATTTTATTTTTATTTATTTACAATCTTATTCGTCATGATTTATTTAAAACTTTTCATAAGATAAATTACTTATTAGGGCATAACATGCCTCTTTAAAATTCTATTTATATACAAGTTACATACCTCACGGGGATCACTCAACACTCGGCCGAAAATGTATTTTTGTGGATCGCTCGAGAGCGGCATGGAACTTACTCCTACCATAGGCTTGCCAAGCAATCAATCCTCCTCCTTTTTAACTTATATACCTTTGTAAATATCAAGAGGACTTTGTGGGTGAAGGGTTAGGCTTGGGTTAAAGGTAGGTGGTTGGGTTGGTGGTTAGTGGTTAGTAGAAAAAGGCGAAAAGCGTAACAAGTTTCGGTTTTCGTAAGACTTTCTATTTTTTTTTTTACTTTTATTTTGATGAAGCTATTTATTTCAAACAAAGTTATTTTTGATGAACTTGTTTGTTTATTTTCTTTTCCTTCATCATCAACAAATTTTTTTTTTTGAAAAGTCATACGAAAAATCGAACTTGTTACTAAAACAAAGGGGTAAAAATAAAAAAAAAAAGGTTTTGGTGGGTGAAAGGATGTTTGTTTTTGGGTTTTGAAATGAAAAGGTTTAGGCTCAAAGGGGTTAACTAGGGAGATTTTGGGTAGGTGGTAAAAAAAAAGAAAAATAATGGTGTAGAAATAAAAAGGGTTAGTCCTAATGCCTCCATCATTTACTTACTCGGGTTTAAGTTGGTAAGGACCGGGAATGTATCGTCGTGGCAAGTTCTAGAGTTGTAAGAACCAAGCGGCTATTCACACAAGAAACGAAAAATGAGCATTTAATTTAAAGATATATATTTGTATGCTCAATAAAGGCTCAAAACTCACTTTTGTGGGAATGGGTTTTTATGTGATCAAATATATATAATTAAATTTTAACTAAGCTTGTCATGCCTTTTCATAATTTTCTTATGTCGGTTCTTTTTATCACGACGCTATCGGTTGTAAATTTGTAAAAATATAACCTTTTTAGAATTTTGAAATTCCCAAATTAAACCTGGACAAGTAAAAAAAATTTGAAAAAATTTGGGGTGATTAGCGGTTCCAATAGAGTTTTGTGTAAGGCTTGTTATTAGGACTTGCAAGATTCAAGGTTTTAGCATCCCCCCCACACTTAAATTACACATTGTCCTCAATGTGTCCCAAAAATAAGTTTTTAGGCTGATTAAATGTGTAAAAATGGGTTAAAAACAAGATTTTATGGTACTGGGTAGCTGGACACGGGGTGGTGTTGGCTGAGCACGGCCCAGTGTCCAGACTGCCAGTACCAAAAGTAAACAGAAGGCTGGGCACGGGGGCGTGTCCAGTGAGCACGGCCCCGTGTCCAGGTACCTGAACTGGGCATTTTCTACAGAACCTCGGGCACGGGGCGTGTTGGGGTGAGCACGGCCCCGTGCTGAACTTGCTGTAATGAAGAAAAATCGTCGGGAGGCTCTGTTTTTGTGTATGGGGTGTTGGTTCAAGCTTCCCTTATCATCCTTCACCATCCCGAGTGTGTTTTATTCCTGAAAATTAAAAACTAAACTAGAAAACATAAAGGTTAATCTAAACTAAACTACGGATAGTTCCGCGGAATGCCTCCGTGGTGCGCCACGTTTATAAGGGTCCTTGGCTAGACCCACTTTATCAGGTGGTTCTGGCTCATCTTCAATTAGGGGGTCGTCATTACCGAATGGATATTTCATTGATCGCTCAAGATCGACACTCTTTTTAAATGCCCCTAATTGAAGAGGTAGATTGTTGAACTTCTGGTTTTTCAAAGCTTCGTGAGTTTTTACAAATGGTCGTCCCAACACTAGAGGAGCGTCATCGAGGATGACAAAGTCGGTCGAGATTACCATCTGATTTGTTTGAACCAAGACATCCTCAACTATACCGGTTGATTTTATTACTTTCCGATTGGATAGAAAAATGGGTATTTGAAGTGGAGAAAAATCACTAATACTTAATTTTTCGAAAATGTAGTTAGGCATTATGTTAACACAAAGATCTTTATCGATTGTGACATTACTAATAAATGAATTTTGAAAGAAACATGGAACCGGTGTAATGTTAATTTCAAATGGGTCTTCTTTTATTAGCGAGGTTTGATCATTAGTTAACTTAACACTTACCGTTTCGTCAATTTTAGTGTTAGTATTTAACTCTTTTAAAAACTTAGCATGAGTGGGTACTAAACAATGATTTTCAAAAGAAGGTGACAAGAGATTAATTTCTTCAAAATTAGACTCTTCTTGAATTTTAACGTTGTCGGACTCACCTATTTCGTTGTTTAACTCATGTGTCGGTTTTTCACTTATTTGTTCTTCCATTTTTACACTTTCAGTTATCTCTTCATTTTTTAATTCTTCTCTTGCGCGGGACTCTCTTCCCTTGCGCGAGATTCTTTTATACAGCGATCGATAACTCTAATGTGTTCTAATATCCTATGGGTTACTTCGGTTATAGAAAAAGAATCAGGATTTTCAAAGCTTGAATCCGGTTGTTCGACTCTTTGTTCCTCATAATACCCATGTGAAGTAGATGGTTCGCACCATTGTTCTTCATTGTAAGCATATGATGGATAAGGTTCGTAATTTGGTTCTTCATAATACTCATATGAGGTGGGTTGTTCACGCCATGGTTCCTCATAATAAGCATATGAAGGTGGTGGCTCATATCTTGGTTCCTCAAAGTATGAGTATGAAGGCTCATACCTTGGTTCATCAAAATATGAGTATGAGGGAGGAGGTTCATACCTTTGGTCTTCATAGGATGTGTATGAAGTTGAAGGCTCGTACCTGGGCTCCTCATAGTAGGTGTATGAATTGGATGGTTGATATGAGTGACTATTTTGAACCGAGTGTGTGTTACGACAATTAGTGCAATAATTACCCCTATAATCATCCTCCTCATAGGTGTAGTTGTAACCTCCTGAGTATTGATCCATAAGAATCACTCAGCAGACCACAACCGAGTCTCGAGATCAGAAAACAAAAATAAAAACGGAAACAGAGGCTGGACACGGCCCCGTGTTCAGGATCTGTATCTGGGCGTTTTAATTAAATTTACTGATTTCGTTGAGCACGGGGCGTGTTCAGTGAGCACGGCCCATGTTCAAGCTACTGTTACTGGGTATTTTTATGAAAATGTGCAGCACGGCCCCGTGTTCAGTGAACACGGCCCCGTGTACAGGTTACTGTAAATGCAAATCTAAACTAAAATGCAGAAAAATGTGCGCGCATTAAAAAGGTTTTGAAAAACTGATTAGGCCGTCGATTTTAAGCTTTCTTAAAATCCTTGTGTCCCCGGCAACGGCGCCAAAAACTTGATGCGTGTGAAGTGTTATATATATTAGGTGTATATTTTAAGCCCCTTTAACACTTATTTTTAGCCAAGTTTTAAATTTATAAAACACGATATTTCACTAACACTAAACACACATATGGGCAAGTGCACCCATCGTGAGCGTAGTATAGTGTTGGTAAGATACCGAGGTCGTCCAAGGACACAAGAGCTATTAGTACCGGTTTATCCTCAACGTCTAATCAAAATAAAAAGGTTAGAAAAATGTTTTAAACTAAGAAAAATAAAAACTAACTAAAATGCTGAAAATAAAAATAAAAGAAAAAAAACAGATAGACAAGATGAATTACTTGGTTCCGACTCGTATCTAGTGTAACCTTTGATTATTTCCGCACTTTTGCACATATTAAAGAGATTATCTTAGTTATTGTAGTAGGCCCCTCTTTTGAAGGTGACGTTACCCTCACCCCATTAGTTTGAGTCAGCAAGGATACAATCCTAAAAGGGTGGATTATTGGAAGATAATTAATTAAGTTATTAATGCAAATTATGGTAGGCCCCTCTTTTGGAGGTGACGTTACCTTCGACTAAGTAGTCTGAGTCAGCAGGGATACAGTCCTAAATAGCCGGGTTATAGTATTAATAGTAGTTAACTTATGAGGGGATCAAAGAGTTTGGACCCCCGCCATCCAATACCGTGAAGTATTGAAGGAGGTCCTACTAAATTTGACCCAGGTCCATTGCAGGACCTCTAAACACTGAACAATGGCAAGACCTTTACCAAACCGTTCCCTTAACCCCCGACCAGGTAGCCAACATACCTCCATATAGACCGTGGAGATATGAATGGTAAAAATCTTTTATTTTATATAGACAGTAAAATAATGCCAAGACACCACGGACAAACGATAAGGAAAGATCACCTTCAACATAAGCAACTATTTATTAAAGTCATTAATACAAAACCAAGTAAAAAGTGCAAAAGATTAGAAATAAAAAGTATTACACTAGACACTTTGTCTTCACCAAGTGATGTAAGAGACTTAGGCAAACATGGCCTTGATTGTCAAGAACTCTTACGATCAATCTTGGATCCCGAGACGACTCACACACTCTACGATGGACAATGGATGATGGTGGTGGATGATGGTGTTATGGTGGTGGTGGGTGGTGGGTGAAGTGTGAGAGAGGTGGTGTGCCAAGGGATGGTTTGAGCTTGAGCCAAGCACTTCTATTTATAGGCTGAACAGAAGCTCGGGCACGGCCCCGTGTCCAGTGGGCACGGCCCCGTGTCCAGTGGGCACGGCCCCGTGTCCACATCCTTCTCTTTCTTCATTTAATGCAGTTTTGTCTTTTTAGTTGACCACGCCCCCGTGTCCGCTGAGCACGACCCCGTGGTGCAGAAGAATCTTTATACTATGCAGATTTGCTCGATTGTGCGAATCTTATAGTTGACCACGGCCCCATGTCCGCTGAGCACGGCCCCGTGGTGGGCAATAGAAGCTTCTACCACTTTGTCTTTTCTGCTGACACTTGGGCACGCCCCCGTGCTGGCTGAGCACGGGGCGTGTTCAGGCTTCTGATCTCTTGTTTTGCTTGGGAAGATGCTGTCGTGGGGTCAGGCATGTCACGTCTTGTTCCTTTTCTTGTATTTATGTTAGATTTTGATGTCTTTTTGCTTCTTTTGTTAATTTGAGCTCATTTAATCCTGAAAATACAAAAGGAAGACAAAAGCACACTTTTTCCAACATTAGTACTAAAAAAGGGTTAGTTTTATGCCTCATTTGATGAAATTTATATGTTGCATTTTTAACACATCAATAATATACAAATAATCACACACATGGTGACATCTAAATATATATTTCCTAAATACATATTTAGTCACTTTTATATCAAAAACCAACCTCCAATATTTATAATTTTTGTGACAAAAATTATGGAAAACTTTATATGAAAATTCATTGTTTAAAATATACTTGTAAATATTTGTTTAAAAATATTTTTCTAAGTGGTAAATTTCTAGAATTTTTTTGCCATAGTTTCCCCTTAAAAATGAAGGTTTCCATGCTTTCAAAGCATATCATTTTCTTTTATAAATCAACACAATCAACAATAAACCAATCAACACTTACCAATTTGCCAAAATCATGCATAAATCACTACTTCATGAACTTGAAAGTTTACAAAAATTTGTAGTAACTTACTAGTGTGTTTAGTAGGCTTAGTTACCCTTTGAAGTGTGGTTATTTATTTAAAAACATCATTATTAAAGAAATTAGTTCTTTACAACTTGTAAATAGATTTTCTAAAAATGTTTCTTCTTGAGTTTTTCTTGTTAGATATATATTTCTACACTTGTTTAACCACTAAAAATGTGGTTAATTCCTTTAAGAACCAAGCTTAGGTAAATCTTGTATTTTTAACTTGGTCTCTTGGAAAATCATTGTTGAAATCATAGGTTTACAAGACTTTATGTTCACTTTAATCATCACTTTACAAGAAAAACAATTTTCACTTCAAGTTCATGATTTACATATGGATGATTACTTTGATCTACAACATAATCATCCTCTCATCTTGCTAGATTATGTCTTTAATCACTATCTAGCAAGATCACATGATGATCAACATCAATAACATGAGCAATCAACAAGCATAACAACACTTAAACAACTTGATTTCTTATGTTTTTAGTCTTATGTTTAAGTTTCATGTTCAAGATTCATAGTGTTCTTCATGATTAACAACTTGTATCATTCTTTAACCACCAAAACAAGATGTAAAATAAGGTGTAGATGATCTTACTACTAGCTCAAGGCTAGGGATGATAACAAGATGAAGAAGAGGTGGATAAAATCTTGTGTGAGTGGTCCTTCAACTTCCAAGAGTACCTAGCTTCCTTATACACCTTCTTACACCTTTAAGTATGTATGGATTGTATGAGAAGTGAAAGATGAAGGTGATGGTGTGTGGGGGTGCTCTCGGCCGAGAATGGAAGGGAGTGGAGAGCTCAAGTGTGGTGTGTGTTTGAGAATGATGGTCTTGAATCTTGTGGTCTTTCTTATAATACACTAACATGTTAAGTCTAAGGGTTAATGTGTTTAGTAAAGTGAGACATAATCCAATTTAATAAGCAAATAAAATCTTGAGTGGGGGCCACATGTTGGCCGATTATAGGTGGGGGGTCTAGAGTTAGGTTCCAACTAATAGTTAGTTATGTTAGTTGAAAATAAAGTGTTTAGTTATATTATTTAGTTACTAGATGTTATATAGCGTGTTATGATGTTCGGGGACCATAACTAGCTTGGTAATGTCAAAACAGTGCTTCTAGTTAAAATTTGGTGTTTCGGGTAGTGTCCGGTTGTTCGGTTGGTTACCGGTTCGTTAAGGTGCTAAACTATGCAGTTTAGTGTGCTTTATGTTACCTTTTGTGACAGTTTTGATTCTCGACGCTTAGGAAAGCATTCTGGACCAATTAACCATATTTTTGCATGATATTCTTGTGTTTAAATGCTGAATTTTGCGGATTTCTGCAGAATTCTGCAGTTTGTGTGAGTTTTAGGCATTTTCCTGCACTTAAACTATCACTAGGAAGGCAGTTTTGTGATCCTTACTTTCCTAGACACTATACTAGTATAACTCTTGGTTTCTGGCTCATTCTGTGTCTCAATACCATGTCTGTCTATGTACTGAATTCTGTCAGCATTTTTCTGATTTGTTCTAGATAAGTGTGCTAGCTGTGTTTCGTGCATCATTTGAATCAATAAAGTTTGCACGCCATAATGATATGACATTATGCAATATGTGATGCGCATGTATGTATATGGCAATAATCAGAAAGCAATTCATGTTGTTAATTGAAATTCAGCACAGTCATTAAGCACCAATCATTGTTTAATAGTTGTACGGATACATGCAAATTTGACAGTTGTCACGCATATCACTATAATACCTGTGCACCCGCGATTATTTTGATCGTCGCATGATCCGCATAGCTTGTACTAGTTGTGTTTGAATCAGGGTATACATGATTTAAAAATAGGAATGTGTACGTATCAGGATATAGTATATAAGCAAGTCCATACTTAAGTATGTATGGGACCCACGTAAGCGAATCCCTCGGATTCCACTCGCGTATGGGTACGAATGTATGAATCATGAGTATGAATGAAAGTATGAGCATAAATATAAGTTTAAATATGATTATTCACGTAAGAATGAGTATAGACATAAAACGTATGAGTAGTACGAGTATAAGTATAAGCATAAAACGTATGAGTATGAATGTAGGCATGATTAATAAAAATTACGTATATAGTGTATGTTGAAGTATAACGAATTCGGGCATATAAAATGCTCGAGAAATTTGAATATGTAAAACGAATGATATGAACGAACTTGTCGCGAGGTGACGATTAAAAACGTGTATGATGATTTACATATATAGCTGTTTAAGCGAAATGTTGAGTTTATCGAATCAAATAGATTGAGTTGATTTGGAAGGTAGAATATAGTTTGTAAATGTAAAGGAACATAAAGTACTCATTGGTTATGCATAACGTATTTTGTAATGAATGAAATGCTACTTTTGTTTTAAAAGAGTTTACATATGTTGAAGATTGTCGGTCCCCATGAAGTCTTCTAGCCCACGTGTTTTGAAATTTGAACGACGAATTAAGCGGTGTAGAAAAAGGTTTTCGAAAATAATGGGTTTGTTTCATTTGCATCAAAACAAGAAATTTTGAATTTTGAAGGTTCTTGTGAAAACGTCGATCCTTAGAAAAGAAATTTAGCAAAAGGGCTTAGTGATTATTTTTAAAAAAATTTAACCAATGATTTATTGATGTTGAAAAGCGTCTTTGGTAAAATGATCGTATAATATCTATAAGATCTTATAAGTATATGAGAAAGTTGGTTTGAATTCTGATTGGAAATGAAAGTCTTTAGTATGGTGATATATTGTGAGTGTGTGTTTTAGTGATTAAGTCGAATATGAAGTTCATGGGCAAGAGATTCATTGGACCGATTATATTGATAGGTAGCATCTCGTAAGGTTTTGAAATTTGGGTAATAAAACGTTTTAAGACATGATTAAGAATCTCGTGTATATGGGTTGAGTGAAAATAGATTGTAGGATAAGAAGTACGCTTGATAAAACAATGTATTTTGAAATCGGCATAAGTAGGTATTTTGAATAATGATAAACGATTTAGGTATAAAAGATGATCGGGTTTGCATAATAAGTTATTTTGAAGGAAAAGTTTTGGCAACGATCACCTAGGTAAGGGAATCACCCCTAACTCGTTGGTGAGGTCATTTTAAGAAAGAGGAAGTGGAGTTAATCGTCAAGGTAAGGAATTCACTCCTATCTTGATGATATGTCTCCATTTGTTGTTATAAGAAATATAAATAAAATTTTATGAAATCATGCATATGTATAAATGTATTAAATGATTTAATATGTTGAGTGTGTGAAAAGAGAATATCGGAAGTAAGTTTGAATTTGAAAGATTGCATCGTATAAGATAAATAATAGAAACACATGTTTGATTAAAATTTGGATGGTTCCAAAGCGGAACTTTGACTAACCAAAGTGGTCGAAAAGTCTTTTGAATTCGAGGAGCATGCTTTAGCCTAATAGGTAAAATACTCTCGCAGACAAGTCGGTTAACGGTATTTACCCTTCTGGTTACTACATGTCCCAAATCAATTGAAATTTCGAGACTTGGCGGGATTTATGAAAAATCGAGGAGTGGAACCAGTCGACAAGGTGCGGGTTTCACCCCTAACTTGACGATTTCGTATCTTAAGTGTGGTTGGTACTCATCAGGTCAAAATTTAATTTCAACACTTTGACGAGGGTCCACTAGAATTTTGAAATTTGAATTTCTCTATCAAGGTGAGGATTTCACTCCTAACTTGATGGTGAATTTCATGTAAAAAGGAAAAGTAGATGGATTGAGAGTTGTTCACCAAATTGTGGGTTTCACGCCTATTTTGTTGAAGTTGTCTCGTTTGTGTATTACGAGTGGTTTCGATTTTAGTATAAACGAGTAAAAGACGTATGTTCAAAATAATAATAACAAGTATAAGCACAATAAGCATCTCAAGAAAATAACACGTAAAAGACATAGCAAGAATAGCACATAAAGAATGGGACAATACAACAAGTATTAACAAATAATAAAGCAAGTATTAACACAAAAGTGACATATATGTTTAAAAGGTCAAAAGAGAATAAATAAGGAGCAAATAAAGTATCATGCAAGTGGTTCAAGCAAAACATAAGAATAAGGCTCTAGAACTATAGACTAGGTAAAAAGCATGACAATTTTTCCTAATTCCCTATAGTTATGGCTCTGATACCAATCTGTCACACCCCAACCGATGGCGGAAACATCGGAGTGAGACGAAAACTAGATTGCAAGAGACTTCATAACACTATTTGTGACAAGTATTTAAATAATAAATTTCCATTTCATTTCTAAAGAGTCAATTACAAAGATTTGAAACAAATACAACATGAATAACGAAATACAATACAATAAGAATACAAATTTAAAGTGTGTATCTAAGCATCCTACTAGATTCCATGCATCACCGACATCATCGCTAAACCTGCAACATGTTTTAAAAGTGTACTTCAATACAAAGGTATTGGCGAGCATACAAGTTTGGTGCGTAGTATATAAGTATAAAATAATAAGGAACAATCCACATGGCAAACCTAGTCATCAAGATTAACGTATTAAACTGGCATGCGATTTATAAGTCAACCCTTTGTTTACGCAAGTATGAATGAATAAACCTAACATGACCTCTCGTTCACGGGTGGTGCGTTACTCCTATAGCGCTATACATGTTAAGTGGAGGCTTGTACGAAGCTGATGACAAGTTCATCACATAAGAATCACCTAGAAAACACGAATCAAGCATAACAAATAGTAAGCATGTATTGGATTGTTTGTTTATGTATTTGCATAAGAGTATGTATACTAAGTGTGTTTTGTATATAAAACATGTTACACCCAAAAGTGTGAAAACGGTAAAATGGGTCAAGTATACTGTGACAACTCGAATTTCCGACATTCTCTATTCGCATTTAATGCACGTTGACGTTGACTGTTTAGTTGTTTGACTCGCCTGATTTCGTAACTGTACACTTTGTGATATGATGAGACGTGTTATGTTGCATGATTATGTGTTTGATTGTATAACGTGGAACTTGTTAAGAAACATAAGCTGTTTAAGATTTGAACAACCCGACGAAAAACAAGAGTGTTTCGCCATAACCCATCCCGACGAAACAGGCTGTTTCGCCATATACATCTCGACGAAACAGAAGTCTGTTTCGCCGGCCCAGTAATTCACGAAGCCCAGTTACGGGCCCAACCTTGTTACGTGAGTTATATCTCACAAAACCGTTCATTCGTAAAACTCATCACCACAATCGAAAACCCTAGAGCTCTCTTAGTGTGACGGCAGCCTTGTGTACCCCAAGCTCTCGTGAACGATCAAACCCTCGTACCCTCTACCGCGGTTAGTTGCGTGTTTGTTAACTCGGTTTCGTTGACGTTTTAATTATTCGTTATATGTTTGCGTATGTATTGATCCGTATGATAAGAATGCGTAGGAGCCGATATAAAAATCTGTTGTGTGATGAATGCTGTTATGTGGATTAGATTGTTTGACATCATGTGATGAATCTTGGTGACTTGTTAGAATAGATATGTCATGTATAAAAAGCTGCAGCCCACTTCATGTATTAGGTCATTTTATAGCAGGTAAACACTAACTATTGTCAGCCATATTGACAAAGAATGGTGATTCTTTATGTGTTGGAATAATCTCTGACATTGCAGCCACTAAATATATTGGTCAAATGACAACATGACAATAATATAAACTTGTCGGCAAATGATAAATTATTGCTGAAACCGATTGCTTATGTTTGACGATTTAAATATATTCCAATCATTCTGATTATATGAGCCATGATGATGATTATGAATTCTGTGCTGTATGATGATTACATGATATTACGAAACTGCAGAATATGATGATTAGGGTTTACATACGTAACTGACTTGATGATGAACTGCTACCCTCGGCGAAACTGATTATGACGAAACTGAGTGTGTTTCGTCGAGGTGATCACGACGAAACACAATATGTGATTCGCCAAGGACTGTCGACGAAATAGAAGCTTGTTTCGCCAAGTATTGTGTTTCGCCAACATGTGTGTTTCGCCGAGCTGTGCTGTAACTTGAGTTAATTCTGTTGAGTGTTAACTGGAATATTTAACTGCTGTTATATGTTAAACATGACTGGTATGATTGTGATTACGTGTTACATGCTTATACGTGAACAACTTAAACACAAACTGATTTCACATACGTGCATACTTTAGGACGGGATTGATTACTTGCGAACATATACTTAGCATACCGAGCAAACCCAAGGTGAGTTCACACAAGCCAAGGCATGGGGTTCCCGGGGTGGGAATGGGGATTTGATGATTTACGGTACATACATAAATGATAGAACCTACTGCTAGACTAGTAACACTTATTGAACGATCTTCGCACACCTGCCAAGGATTGGCCGCGATATTATGACTGTCTTCGCACACCTGCCATGTTGATGGCCGCGAACTAAAATTACCAATCTTCGCACACCTGCCTGGAGAGGCCGCGATACAAATAAACCTAGTCTAGAATACTTGGGGAAAAACATTCCCCAATGTCTTCGCACACCTGCCGGGAAGGCCGCGATGGAAACTAATACGATACTTTGTAACGAACGAACATACTACTACTCACGCTATACTATTACTGAACTATTAACTGTGAACTCGCTCAACTAGTTGTTGACTCTCTCTTGCATGCCTTGCAGGAACTTAGGTACATACGGAGCTTGCACAGGGAGGAGCAGGTCGTTGTGGGACATGGATCGATGATGCCATGTTATCTATCTAAACATTTGAATTTACTAATTACATTGGGTTTACATACTTATGCTTCCGCTACACACTTGTTGATGTTTGGTTTTTGAAAACACCTTTCGTATTGATGAATGATTTTTGGTATTTACTTATATGTTCAATATGATTGGTGGCTTGATCCTGGTCAGTCACGCCTCCAAGCGGTGATACTCCGCGTGTGGAATTTGGGGGTGTGACATATACTCACAAAATTTGCATATGTTTTTCGATTATCCAATTGTTGACGAGCAATGAGATTAGGAGATCGAATGTATAAGGGTTAAAGTTCAAGGTATGTTTAGAGTCGAGCTTCGGAATTTAAAACATAAGAATATAACATATGAAAGTAATCATCTTTTAACACATAATACTTGTTTGACACTATGAAACCCCAAGGGTTAGAATGTTTTCATGGGTAGAACACCCATTAGAATCATAACAAGTTTTAGGTCTTAGATGATGCAATCTAGTACTTTGACGAATGAACATAAATTCATCATCAAAGGTTCGAATATTTGGATAGTTTATACAAGTATTATATAGGTTATGTAATATATCAATAAGTCCATTAGTTCAAGCATGAGGTAGGAGGATGAATCCTCCATTTAGGAACCTCTTTGTGTTATAGAAGTCATATAGGATGTAGGAAGAACAAGTTCTTCCATTTAGGCACCTCTAAGTGTTCACCACAACACTTGATGTTATGAACATTCAAGGAGGGTCATGAACTTACAAGTAAATAATAAATATGAACAACTAATATATGAGAAATCATCAAGCAAAGTGTGGATTTTCAACTAGGATAACCCAAGTTAATCCTGCATCACACATTCATCAAGCTTTGAGCTTGAACATAACTTGTGGGTTAAACCCTTGAACAAAACAGAAAGTTTGTGAGGTTTATACCTTTGATTTTGAATTTCTCAACCTTGTTTTAAGCCTAACTAACCATAGATGTGGTTATAAGCATAAGGACATAGGTTTGAGATGAGTTTCCTCAAGTTTACACAAGTTTAACAAAGATTAAATGAAAACAGAAATAAACAGCCCACTTTGGAGCCTTTTCGGTGACGTTCCAGGGCCTGATTCTCCGAGGAAAACCAATGGAAACGAATCTAAGGTTAATCCAAGCATGTAGGAAAAAGAATCGAGTAAATCGGACAAGAAATGAGAAAGTTATACTTGTTTTTGTAAGAAGGTATGATTCTGCTTGAACTCTTGTTTGACAGCTGATTATGGACAGATTTGAGAGTGTTTTGGACAAGTTGTAAAGTGAAAAATGTGAGGCTTAGGCTTGGGATTTATAGGGAAGTGTTAGGTGGTTGTTTGGTGGACAATTAAGACAAGAAACACAAGTTAAACCACTCAAAACACACAAAAAATCGCCCAATCAGCGAGCTGGTTGAGGCTGTCTCCGGATCAGACTGGCTCGCGGCCAGCGTAAGGTTTTGGGGGGTCCTTCGTGGCCAGTGACACTCCTCCAGACAACTTTTGGTTTTTGACACTTTAGGCCCCTCTAGTTTGTATTTTAGGGTTTTTAAGTGTTTTAAGGGCCTTTTTCGTCATATAAGCATAGTATAAGGGTAAAACAAGCATGATGAACATAATCCAAGTATAATTAAGTATATGAATAGTTTCGTATACGATCAAAAGGCTTTTTTTTGCATAAGTTTCACGTATTTGCAAGTTTAACACATAGTTTCCAAGATTTACGAACAAGCATCAATTTTCTTGCGAAATTAAATGTATGAGCATGTATAGTGTACGTATAACACGAAATTAAAGAAATACGAGCTTTATTTATAATCCAAGTCTCGGATTTTACATCGATTACAATGAAGGAACGATTACAAGGTTTCCAAAAATAGAATTTCAAGCAAGGGTTTCCAAATATAGAAAGTATAAAAACGCAGGGCGTTACAGATATGGTGTGAGGACGTGTTAAACAACGGAAACCACATCAAGTCCAACTCATCCGATCGGACGGGAATCACCCTGTTTGACCTGACTCAGCTGTTCTTGACGGAGTTTCATGTTCACCCGTAAATCGGTCGTCTCTTTGATAGAAATCCATTCTCATCCCGGTTCTCCACTAGAGAATGAGTAGAACACCTGAACGAGTCTGGATTCCCTCGATTTTTTAGTAAAAGTGAAGAATGTTTGAAGAAAAGTTTGAAACACTTGTTAAATGTTTAGATTTAGACGAAGTCAGTGAAAAATCATGTAGAAATCTGTTAGATTCGAACCGTTCTTGCTGAGATGAGGTCACACTCCGGTGTTCATATGAACCCGTGATGACGTCACCCTAGAACAGCTCCAAATCAGGAGATTTCATGGTTAAAATGTAAGATTTGATGGTGGAAAGGATGAGAAAGTGTGTAATGATGATGGAAGTACAAGGTTTAGAGTGAAAACTTACAAGAATCGTGAGAAATCGAGAGAAAAGGACTTGGGAGTGCACTGGTCGAACGGAGCTGACACATCAATGAACAGTTGATATGACAGTAGGGGTGTTTATAGGTGAAAGAGGGAAAGGCGATGGAGGTTAGATGGGTCGGACAACCGTTCGATCGGACGGCCATCCGATCGGATGGTCATCCGGTCGGATGTCCATTCGACCGGTTGGTCGTTCGGTCGGATGGCTTATACGAGTTAGTTTTCCGACTTTCGTTTCGTGCATTGTGCGTTGCGTTGCATTTAAGCGAGTTACGAGTAAGCGATGCGATATTATTATACATTAGTTACACAAATAACATAACCAACCTAACAATCATAAAAGTAACTTGTGTTTCGGGTTGTGATGCGATGCGATAGAGTTGCGATTGCGTTTGCGAATACCATCCCAAAACATATATTAAGCACACACGAGTAAAGCACATAATAGCACACACACATAAAACAATAACCATAACTGCGATTCGAATTGCGATGCAGTAGCGATGTGATAGCATTTATTAGAGTAGCGTTTAGTTACGTTTATCGCATTGTTACTTCACATATTAATAAATCGTAGCTTAATAACGTTAATTAACACATATCGATCATCGAGTCTGCGAGTACAAGCAATAATTAAGCAAGAAATGTCAGATCTGAACGTAAACCTGACGTTGACCTTGACTTTGACCTTGACTTGTACTTTGACTTTGACTATTCATGTTACTTTACCTACATGCTAGAACTACATAGACCTTTGCTCGTGGTATGCTTAGATCACAGAACTTGCTATATGTTATTGCTTGAGAATACTCGTGTGCTCACTCTCTTCTGTCATCGCACGATTCGCGAACCTATTTCACTTACGTTATCTTTACTATGAAGATCATGTCTGGACGTATCAACATGACTCAGGACCAGTTAACGGCCCTCATTAACGAACGAGTTACTGCGGCAGTTGCAGCCGCACAAGCAGGAGGTATACCCTGCAGTTACAACTCACACTAGGATCCTTAGATCCTACGTTCCTAAATCAACTCTCGTGTTTAAACTTGTCCTAATTCTTTTACACAACAGGTCAAGCACCTGTTTGCACTTTCAAGACTTTCATGGACTGTCGTCCATCCACTTTCAGCGGCACTGAAGGAGCCGTAGGTCTCCTGCACTGGTTTGAAAAGATAGAGTCTGTGTTTGAGATGTGTGAATGCCCTGAGGCACGCAGGGTGAAGTATGCTACCGGTACCCTCGAGGGTTTAGCCCTCACATGGTGGAAAGCTCAGGTCCAAATACTGGGGTTGGTTGCTGCTAACGCCACCCCATGGAACAATTTCAAAGAGATGATCAAGGAAGAATACTGCAGTCGAGATGATATTCATAAGCTGGAAGTCGAGTTTTTCAACCTCAAGATGACGGGGTCTGAGATTGAAGCGTATACCAAAAGATCGAATGAGCTTGCGTTACTGTGTCCTACTCTGGTGGACAAACGTATCGAACTTTATCTTAAGGGTCTGGTGCCAGAGATCCAAAGTCATGTGACTTCAGCAAATCATGCCACTTACCAGCAGGTTGTTCAGTTGGCACACCGTCTCACTGATCAGGCGGTGGAGCAAAACAGGTTGCCTAAACGCATCAGCGCTACTGCTACCGCTACCACTTCGGTTACTCCTGCTACTCCCAGCGACAATAAGAGGAAATGGGAGGGGGATTCTAGCAAAGGTTCAGCTACTGTTCAGTCTCAAGCTCAGCAACGCAAGACAAATGACTACCAGAGTCCGAATCAGCAATCATCAGGTAGTCAAGGGCAGAGTGGCTATCGGGGAATTCACCCATGGTGTAGAAGGTGCAACAAACACCACAGCGGAAGATGTCGCAGGGAACAGTGTCAAAGATGTTTTAAGACGGGTCACGAGGCTAAAGATTGCAGGAGTTCTCGACCTGCGAATCAGAACCAGCAACAACAACCACCTGCTCCACGAAACCAGCCTCAGCAGCAGCAGCATGGAAACAGGGGGTGCTACCAGTGTGGGGCTGAAGGTCATTACAAACGTGATTGCCCTCAATTGAACCAAAACCAGAATCGAAACAACAACAACAACAATCAAGGCAACGGGAACAACAACAACGGGGGAAACAACAACAACAATGGCAATGAAGCTCGGGGTCGTGCTTTTGTGCTGGGTCGGGGCGACGCAATGAATGATCCCAATGTGGTTATGGGTAAGTTTCTTCTTGACGATATTTACGTTACTGTATTATTTGATTCGGGTGCGGACACCAGTTATATGTCTCTGAAGGTTAGTCAAATTTTAAGACGTGCACCAACACTTTTAAACACCAAACATGTCGTAGAGTTAGCTAACGGTAAAAGTTTAGAGGCCACGCACATAGTTCGAGATTGTAATCTTATCCTCGCTGGTCAAACTTTCTCCATTGATCTCATCCCTATAACATTGAGTAGTTTCGACATCGTCATTGGTATGGATTGGTTATCCCAGCAACAAGCAGAGATACTATGCAGGGAGAAGATCATTCGTATTCCACGTTCTGGTATGGAACCTCTCAAAGTTCAAGGCGACAAGAGTGGTGTCGTGAGTGGCATCATTTCTTTCTTGAAGGCTCAGAAGTGTTTACGAAAGGGCCACACCGCTGTTTTAGCTCTCGTTACGGATACATCGAAGAAAGAGAAAAAGATTGAGGATATTCCTGTAGTACGCGACTTTCCTCAAGTGTTTCCAGAGGAGTTACCTGGGTTACCGCCTCATCGCCAGGTCGAGTTCCAGATCGAGCTAGCTCCAGGAGCAGCACCCATAGCTCGAGCACCTTATCGTCTAGCTCCAACTGAATTAGAAGAACTGTCAAAGCAGCTACAAGAACTCTTGGAAAAGGGTTTTATACGTCCTAGCTCTTCGCCCTGGGGAGCTCCAGTGTTATTCGTAAAGAAGAAAGACGGTACGTTCAGGATGTGTATAGACTACCGTGAACTCAACAAGGTGACGATCAAGAATCGTTATCCTCTTCCGCGCATAGATGATTTATTCGACCAGCTGCAAGGGTCGAGCTACTACTCCAAGATAGACTTAAGGTCAGGATACCACCAGCTGAGAGTCCGGGATGAGGACGTCTCTAAAACAGCATTTAGAACTCGCTACGGCCACTACGAGTTTATGGTCATGCCATTCGGGCTAACGAACGCGCCTGCCGTATTTATGGATCTTATGAACAGGGTGTGCAAACCCTATCTCGACAAGTTCGTCATTGTTTTCATCGATGACATCCTGATTTATTCGAAGAGTCAGGAGGAACACGAGCAGCACCTACGACTCGTACTGGAACTTCTACGAACGGAACAGCTATACGCTAAGTTTTCCAAATGTGACTTCTGGCTCCGTGAAGTCCACTTCTTAGGCCACGTGGTAAACAAGGATGGGATTCATGTCGATCCATCCAAGGTAGATTCGATCAAGAATTGGCCTGCGCCTCGTACACCAACAGAAATACGTCAATTCTTAGGTTTGGCGGGTTATTACAGACGTTTCATCAAAGACTTCTCAAAGATTGCTCAGCCGCTTACACTACTGACACAGAAAGGTGTTGTTTATCGTTGGAGTAACGCACAGGAAACAGCGTTTCAACACTTAAAGGATAGACTCTGTAGCGCACCTATCCTCTCACTGCCTGAAGGCACGGACGATTTCGTAGTCTACTGCGACGCATCTATCCAAGGTCTTGGATGTGTATTGATGCAGAGGGATAGAGTCATTGCTTATGCTTCGCGCCAACTTAAGATTCACGAACGGAATTATACAACACACGACTTAGAGTTGGGAGCGGTTGTTTTTGCACTTAAGATATGGCGACACTACTTGTACGGCACTAAATGCGCTATCTACACTGACCACAGAAGCCTCGAACATATATTCAAACAGAAGGAACTGAATATGCGACAGCGACGATGGGTCGAACTGCTAAACGACTACGAATGCTCAATCAGGTACCACCCAGGCAAAGCCAATGTTGTGGCGGACGCCCTCAGTCGAAAAGACACCGCGCCTAAGCGCGTACGAGCGTTACAACTCACCATACAGTCTAACCTTCCTTCCCAGATACGAGATGCTCAGGCAGAAGCATTGAAACCAGAAAATGTCAGGGCTGAAGCCCTACGTGGCTCAAGACAACGTTTAGAACAGAAGGAAGATGGTGCTTACTACGTCACGGGATGCATTTGGGTTCCACTTTATGGTAATTTACGTGAGCTAGTGATGGATGAAGCTCATAAGTCTCGCTACTCGGTACATCCAGGTTCGGATAAAATGTACCACGATATTAAGACTACATACTGGTGGCCTAGCATGAAGGCCCACATAGCCACATACGTTAGCAAATGCTTGACTTGTGCGAGAGTCAAGGCAGAATATCAGAAACCGTCAGGACCACTCCAACAACCTGAGATACCACAATGGAAATGGGAGCAAATTTCCATGGATTTTGTTACTGGCCTACCTAGATCTCAGCGCGGAAATGATACTATTTGGGTGATCGTGGATCGACTCACAAAGTCAGCTCATTTCTTGGCTATCAAAGAAACAGACAAGTTCTCTACCTTAGCAGACATCTACTTAAAAGAAGTGGTTTCGAGGCACGGGGTGCCGACCTCCATCATCTCTGATCGTGACGCACGTTTTACTTCAGAGCTGTGGCAAGCAATGCATAAATCTTTTGGCTCTCGTTTAGACATGAGCACAGCTTATCATCCTCAGAAAGATGGGCAGTCTGAGCGCACCATTCAAACTCTAGAAGACATGCTTCGGGCATGCGTAATTGACTTTGGCAATGGTTGGGAGAAACATCTGCCACTCGTGGAATTTTCATACAACAACAGCTACCACACCAGCATTAAAGCTGCTCCATTTGAGGCATTGTACGGACGTAAATGCCGGTCACCTCTTTGTTGGGCAGAGGTGGGTGAGAGTCAAATCACAGGTCCAGAAATGGTAGTTGATACTACTGAAAAGATAGCACAAATACGACAACGCATGGCGGCAGCACGCGACCGTCAGAAAGCATACGCTGATTTAGACAGGAAACTACTCGAATTCCAAGTTGGGGATCGAGCGCTACTTAAAGTTTCACCCTGGAAGGGTGTGGTTCGTTTTGGCAAACGCGGCAAACTAAATCCACGATATGTTGGACCATTCGAAGTTACAGAGAAAATAGGCAAAGTGGCTTACAGATTGAACTTACCACCTGAACTCAGTGCAGTTCACAACGTCTTTCACGTGTCGAATCTGAAGAAGTGTACGTCAGATGAGACCCACATAGTTCCCTTAAAGGAACTCACTATCGACGAGCGGTTGCACTTCGTCGAGGAACCTGTTGAAATCACGGACCGGGATGTTAAGGTCCTCAAGAACACGAGAATCCCTCTCGTACGAGTTCGTTGGAACTCCCGCCGCGGCCCAGAGTTCACCTGGGAGCGTGAAGATCAAATGGAACTCAAATATCCCCAGTTATTCGGAAACCAAGCAACTACTACTGAGGCTGAAGCTACTAATGCAGAATTTCGGGACGAAATTCCAAATCAACGGGGGGATAATGTGACACCCCAAGAAAACCAGTAATCTTCGCAAACCTGCTCGGAGAGCCGCGATACGATACAGGTAAACAACGTCACACTACTAGCTTCCTCAGTAACTGCATGCTAAATTTCGGGACGAAATTTCTTTCAAGTTGGGGATAATGTGACAACTCGAATTTCCGACATTCTCTATTCGCATTTAATGCACGTTGACGTTGACTGTTTAGTTGTTTGACTCGCCTGATTTCGTAACTGTACACTTTGTGATATGATGAGACGTGTTATGTTGCATGATTATGTGTTTGATTGTATAACGTGGAACTTGTTAAGAAACATAAGCTGTTTAAGATTTGAACAACCCGACGAAAAACAAGAGTGTTTCGCCATAACCCATCCCGACGAAACAGGCTGTTTCGCCATATACATCTCGACGAAACAGAAGTCTGTTTCGCCGGCCCAGTAATTCACGAAGCCCAGTTACGGGCCCAACCTTGTTACGTGAGTTATATCTCACAAAACCGTTCATTCGTAAAACTCATCACCACAATCGAAAACCCTAGAGCTCTCTTAGTGTGACGGCAGCCTTGTGTACCCCAAGCTCTCGTGAACGATCAAACCCTCGTACCCTCTACCGCGGTTAGTTGCGTGTTTGTTAACTCGGTTTCGTTGACGTTTTAATTATTCGTTATATGTTTGCGTATGTATTGATCCGTATGATAAGAATGCGTAGGAGCCGATATAAAAATCTGTTGTGTGATGAATGCTGTTATGTGGATTAGATTGTTTGACATCATGTGATGAATCTTGGTGACTTGTTAGAATAGATATGTCATGTATAAAAAGCTGCAGCCCACTTCATGTATTAGGTCATTTTATAGCAGGTAAACACTAACTATTGTCAGCCATATTGACAAAGAATGGTGATTCTTTATGTGTTGGAATAATCTCTGACATTGCAGCCACTAAATATATTGGTCAAATGACAACATGACAATAATATAAACTTGTCGGCAAATGATAAATTATTGCTGAAACCGATTGCTTATGTTTGACGATTTAAATATATTCCAATCATTCTGATTATATGAGCCATGATGATGATTATGAATTCTGTGCTGTATGATGATTACATGATATTACGAAACTGCAGAATATGATGATTAGGGTTTACATACGTAACTGACTTGATGATGAACTGCTACCCTCGGCGAAACTGATTATGACGAAACTGAGTGTGTTTCGTCGAGGTGATCACGACGAAACACAATATGTGATTCGCCAAGGACTGTCGACGAAATAGAAGCTTGTTTCGCCAAGTATTGTGTTTCGCCAACATGTGTGTTTCGCCGAGCTGTGCTGTAACTTGAGTTAATTCTGTTGAGTGTTAACTGGAATATTTAACTGCTGTTATATGTTAAACATGACTGGTATGATTGTGATTACGTGTTACATGCTTATACGTGAACAACTTAAACACAAACTGATTTCACATACGTGCATACTTTAGGACGGGATTGATTACTTGCGAACATATACTTAGCATACCGAGCAAACCCAAGGTGAGTTCACACAAGCCAAGGCATGGGGTTCCCGGGGTGGGAATGGGGATTTGATGATTTACGGTACATACATAAATGATAGAACCTACTGCTAGACTAGTAACACTTATTGAACGATCTTCGCACACCTGCCAAGGATTGGCCGCGATATTATGACTGTCTTCGCACACCTGCCATGTTGATGGCCGCGAACTAAAATTACCAATCTTCGCACACCTGCCTGGAGAGGCCGCGATACAAATAAACCTAGTCTAGAATACTTGGGGAAAAACATTCCCCAATGTCTTCGCACACCTGCCGGGAAGGCCGCGATGGAAACTAATACGATACTTTGTAACGAACGAACATACTACTACTCACGCTATACTATTACTGAACTATTAACTGTGAACTCGCTCAACTAGTTGTTGACTCTCTCTTGCATGCCTTGCAGGAACTTAGGTACATACGGAGCTTGCACAGGGAGGAGCAGGTCGTTGTGGGACATGGATCGATGATGCCATGTTATCTATCTAAACATTTGAATTTACTAATTACATTGGGTTTACATACTTATGCTTCCGCTACACACTTGTTGATGTTTGGTTTTTGAAAACACCTTTCGTATTGATGAATGATTTTTGGTATTTACTTATATGTTCAATATGATTGGTGGCTTGATCCTGGTCAGTCACGCCTCCAAGCGGTGATACTCCGCGTGTGGAATTTGGGGGTGTGACATATACTCACAAAATTTGCATATGTTTTTCGATTATCCAATTGTTGACGAGCAATGAGATTAGGAGATCGAATGTATAAGGGTTAAAGTTCAAGGTATGTTTAGAGTCGAGCTTCGGAATTTAAAACATAAGAATATAACATATGAAAGTAATCATCTTTTAACACATAATACTTGTTTGACACTATGAAACCCCAAGGGTTAGAATGTTTTCATGGGTAGAACACCCATTAGAATCATAACAAGTTTTAGGTCTTAGATGATGCAATCTAGTACTTTGACGAATGAACATAAATTCATCATCAAAGGTTCGAATATTTGGATAGTTTATACAAGTATTATATAGGTTATGTAATATATCAATAAGTCCATTAGTTCAAGCATGAGGTAGGAGGATGAATCCTCCATTTAGGAACCTCTTTGTGTTATAGAAGTCATATAGGATGTAGGAAGAACAAGTTCTTCCATTTAGGCACCTCTAAGTGTTCACCACAACACTTGATGTTATGAACATTCAAGGAGGGTCATGAACTTACAAGTAAATAATAAATATGAACAACTAATATATGAGAAATCATCAAGCAAAGTGTGGATTTTCAACTAGGATAACCCAAGTTAATCCTGCATCACACATTCATCAAGCTTTGAGCTTGAACATAACTTGTGGGTTAAACCCTTGAACAAAACAGAAAGTTTGTGAGGTTTATACCTTTGATTTTGAATTTCTCAACCTTGTTTTAAGCCTAACTAACCATAGATGTGGTTATAAGCATAAGGACATAGGTTTGAGATGAGTTTCCTCAAGTTTACACAAGTTTAACAAAGATTAAATGAAAACAGAAATAAACAGCCCACTTTGGAGCCTTTTCGGTGACGTTCCAGGGCCTGATTCTCCGAGGAAAACCAATGGAAACGAATCTAAGGTTAATCCAAGCATGTAGGAAAAAGAATCGAGTAAATCGGACAAGAAATGAGAAAGTTATACTTGTTTTTGTAAGAAGGTATGATTCTGCTTGAACTCTTGTTTGACAGCTGATTATGGACAGATTTGAGAGTGTTTTGGACAAGTTGTAAAGTGAAAAATGTGAGGCTTAGGCTTGGGATTTATAGGGAAGTGTTAGGTGGTTGTTTGGTGGACAATTAAGACAAGAAACACAAGTTAAACCACTCAAAACACACAAAAAATCGCCCAATCAGCGAGCTGGTTGAGGCTGTCTCCGGATCAGACTGGCTCGCGGCCAGCGTAAGGTTTTGGGGGGTCCTTCGTGGCCAGTGACACTCCTCCAGACAACTTTTGGTTTTTGACACTTTAGGCCCCTCTAGTTTGTATTTTAGGGTTTTTAAGTGTTTTAAGGGCCTTTTTCGTCATATAAGCATAGTATAAGGGTAAAACAAGCATGATGAACATAATCCAAGTATAATTAAGTATATGAATAGTTTCGTATACGATCAAAAGGCTTTTTTTTGCATAAGTTTCACGTATTTGCAAGTTTAACACATAGTTTCCAAGATTTACGAACAAGCATCAATTTTCTTGCGAAATTAAATGTATGAGCATGTATAGTGTACGTATAACACGAAATTAAAGAAATACGAGCTTTATTTATAATCCAAGTCTCGGATTTTACATCGATTACAATGAAGGAACGATTACAAGGTTTCCAAAAATAGAATTTCAAGCAAGGGTTTCCAAATATAGAAAGTATAAAAACGCAGGGCGTTACAGATATGGTGTGAGGACGTGTTAAACAACGGAAACCACATCAAGTCCAACTCATCCGATCGGACGGGAATCACCCTGTTTGACCTGACTCAGCTGTTCTTGACGGAGTTTCATGTTCACCCGTAAATCGGTCGTCTCTTTGATAGAAATCCATTCTCATCCCGGTTCTCCACTAGAGAATGAGTAGAACACCTGAACGAGTCTGGATTCCCTCGATTTTTTAGTAAAAGTGAAGAATGTTTGAAGAAAAGTTTGAAACACTTGTTAAATGTTTAGATTTAGACGAAGTCAGTGAAAAATCATGTAGAAATCTGTTAGATTCGAACCGTTCTTGCTGAGATGAGGTCACACTCCGGTGTTCATATGAACCCGTGATGACGTCACCCTAGAACAGCTCCAAATCAGGAGATTTCATGGTTAAAATGTAAGATTTGATGGTGGAAAGGATGAGAAAGTGTGTAATGATGATGGAAGTACAAGGTTTAGAGTGAAAACTTACAAGAATCGTGAGAAATCGAGAGAAAAGGACTTGGGAGTGCACTGGTCGAACGGAGCTGACACATCAATGAACAGTTGATATGACAGTAGGGGTGTTTATAGGTGAAAGAGGGAAAGGCGATGGAGGTTAGATGGGTCGGACAGCCGTTCGATCGGACGGCCATCCGATCGGATGGTCATCCGGTCGGATGTCCATTCGACCGGTTGGTCGTTCGGTCGGATGGCTTATACGAGTTAGTTTTCTGACTTTCGTTTCGTGCATTGTGCGTTGCGTTGCATTTAAGCGAGTTACGAGTAAGCGATGCGATATTATTATACATTAGTTACACAAATAACATAACCAACCTAACAATCATAAAAGTAACTTGTGTTTCGGGTTGTGATGCGATGCGATAGAGTTGCGATTGCGTTTGCGAATACCATCCCAAAACATATATTAAGCACACACGAGTAAAGCACATAATAGCACACACACATAGAACAATAACCATAACTGCGATTCGAATTGCGATGCAGTAGCGATGTGATAGCATTTAGTAGAGTAGCGTTTAGTTACGTTTATCGCATTGTTACTTCACATATTAATAAATCGTAGCTTAATAACGTTAATTAACACATATCGATCATCGAGTCTGCGAGTACAAGCAATAATTAAGCAAGAAATGTCAGATCTGAACGTAAACCTGACGTTGACCTTGACTTTGACCTTGACTTGTACTTTGACTTTGACTATTCATGTTACTTTACCTACATGCTAGAACTACATAGACCTTTGCTCGTGGTATGCTTAGATCACAGAACTTGCTATATGTTATTGCTTGAGAATACTCGTGTGCTCACTCTCTTCTGTCATCGCACGATTCGCGAACCTATTTCACTTACGTTATCTTTACTATGAAGATCATGTCTGGACGTATCAACATGACTCAGGACCAGTTAACGGCCCTCATTAACGAACGAGTTACTGCGGCAGTTGCAGCCGCACAAGCAGGAGGTATACCCTGCAGTTACAACTCACACTAGGATCCTTAGATCCTACGTTCCTAAATCAACTCTCGTGTTTAAACTTGTCCTAATTCTTTTACACAACAGGTCAAGCACCTGTTTGCACTTTCAAGACTTTCATGGACTGTCGTCCATCCACTTTCAGCGGCACTGAAGGAGCCGTAGGTCTCCTGCACTGGTTTGAAAAGATAGAGTCTGTGTTTGAGATGTGTGAATGCCCTGAGGCACGCAGGGTGAAGTATGCTATCGGTACCCTCGAGGGTTTAGCCCTCACATGGTGGAAAGCTCAGGTCCAAATACTGGGGTTGGTTGCTGCTAACGCCACCCCATGGAACAATTTCAAAGAGATGATCAAGGAAGAATACTGCAGTCGAGATGATATTCATAAGCTGGAAGTCGAGTTTTTCAACCTCAAGATGACGGGGTCTGAGATTGAAGCGTATACCAAAAGATCGAATGAGCTTGCGTTACTGTGTCCTACTCTGGTGGACAAACGTATCGAACTTTATCTTAAGGGTCTGGTGCCAGAGATCCAAAGTCATGTGACTTCAGCAAATCATGCCACTTACCAGCAGGTTGTTCAGTTGGCACACCGTCTCACTGATCAGGCGGTGGAGCAAAACAGGTTGCCTAAACGCATCAGCGCTACTGCTACCGCTACCACTTCGGTTACTCCTGCTACTCCCAGCGACAATAAGAGGAAATGGGAGGGGGATTCTAGCAAAGGTTCAGCTACTGTTCAGTCTCAAGCTCAGCAACGCAAGACAAATGACTACCAGAGTCCGAATCAGCAATCATCAGGTAGTCAAGGGCAGAGTGGCTATCGGGGAATTCACCCATGGTGTAGAAGGTGCAACAAACACCACAGTGGAAGATGTCGCAGGGAACAGTGTCAAAGATGTTTTAAGACGGGTCACGAGGCTAAAGATTGCAGGAGTTCTCGACCTGCGAATCAGAACCAGCAACAACAACCACCTGCTCCACGAAACCAGCCTCAGCAGCAGCAGCATGGAAACAGGGGGTGCTACCAGTGTGGGGCTGAAGGTCATTACAAACGTGATTGCCCTCAATTGAACCAAAACCAGAATCGCAACAACAACAACAACAATCAAGGCAACGGGAACAACAACAACGGGGGAAACAACAACAACAATGGCAATGAAGCTCGGGGTCGTGCTTTTGTGCTGGGTCGGGGCGACGCAATGAATGATCCCAATGTGGTTATGGGTAAGTTTCTTCTTGACGATATTTACGTTACTGTATTATTTGATTCGGGTGCGGACACCAGTTATATGTCTCTGAAGGTTAGTCAAATTTTAAGACGTGCACCAACACTTTTAAACACCAAACATGTCGTAGAGTTAGCTAACGGTAAAAGTTTAGAGGCCACGCACATAGTTCGAGATTGTAATCTTATCCTCGCTGGTCAAACTTTCTCCATTGATCTCATCCCTATAACATTGAGTAGTTTCGACATCGTCATTGGTATGGATTGGTTATCCCAGCAACAAGCAGAGATACTATGCAGGGAGAAGATCATTCGTATTCCACGTTCTGGTATGGAACCTCTCAAAGTTCAAGGCGACAAGAGTGGTGTCGTGAGTGGCATCATTTCTTTCTTGAAGGCTCAGAAGTGTTTACGAAAGGGCCACACCGCTGTTTTAGCTCTCGTTACGGATACATCGAAGAAAGAGAAAAAGATTGAGGATATTCCTGTAGTACGCGACTTTCCTCAAGTGTTTCCAGAGGAGTTACCTGGGTTACCGCCTCATCGCCAGGTCGAGTTCCAGATCGAGCTAGCTCCAGGAGCAGCACCCATAGCTCGAGCACCTTATCGTCTAGCTCCAACTGAATTAGAAGAACTGTCAAAGCAGCTACAAGAACTCTTGGAAAAGGGTTTTATACGTCCTAGCTCTTCGCCCTGGGGAGCTCCAGTGTTATTCGTAAAGAAGAAAGACGGTACGTTCAGGATGTGTATAGACTACCGTGAACTCAACAAGGTGACGATCAAGAATCGTTATCCTCTTCCGCGCATAGATGATTTATTCGACCAGCTGCAAGGGTCGAGCTACTACTCCAAGATAGACTTAAGGTCAGGATACCACCAGCTGAGAGTCCGGGATGAGGACGTCTCTAAAACAGCATTTAGAACTCGCTACGGCCACTACGAGTTTATGGTCATGCCATTCGGGCTAACGAACGCGCCTGCCGTATTTATGGATCTTATGAACAGGGTGTGCAAACCCTATCTCGACAAGTTCGTCATTGTTTTCATCGATGACATCCTGATTTATTCGAAGAGTCAGGAGGAACACGAGCAGCACCTACGACTCGTACTGGAACTTCTACGAACGGAACAGCTATACGCTAAGTTTTCCAAATGTGACTTCTGGCTCCGTGAAGTCCACTTCTTAGGCCACGTGGTAAACAAGGATGGGATTCATGTCGATCCATCCAAGGTAGATTCGATCAAGAATTGGCCTGCGCCTCGTACACCAACAGAAATACGTCAATTCTTAGGTTTGGCGGGTTATTACAGACGTTTCATCAAAGACTTCTCAAAGATTGCTCAGCCGCTTACACTACTGACACAGAAAGGTGTTGTTTATCGTTGGAGTAACGCACAGGAAACAGCGTTTCAACACTTAAAGGATAGACTCTGTAGCGCACCTATCCTCTCACTGCCTGAAGGCACGGACGATTTCGTAGTCTACTGCGACGCATCTATCCAAGGTCTTGGATGTGTATTGATGCAGAGGGATAGAGTCATTGCTTATGCTTCGCGCCAACTTAAGATTCACGAACGGAATTATACAACACACGACTTAGAGTTGGGAGCGGTTGTTTTTGCACTTAAGATATGGCGACACTACTTGTACGGCACTAAATGCGCTATCTACACTGACCACAGAAGCCTCGAACATATATTCAAACAGAAGGAACTGAATATGCGACAGCGACGATGGGTCGAACTGCTAAACGACTACGAATGCTCAATCAGGTACCACCCAGGCAAAGCCAATGTTGTGGCGGACGCCCTCAGTCGAAAAGACACCGCGCCTAAGCGCGTACGAGCGTTACAACTCACCATACAGTCTAACCTTCCTTCCCAGATACGAGATGCTCAGGCAGAAGCATTGAAACCAGAAAATGTCAGGGCTGAAGCCCTACGTGGCTCAAGACAACGTTTAGAACAGAAGGAAGATGGTGCTTACTACGTCACGGGACGCATTTGGGTTCCACTTTATGGTAATTTACGTGAGCTAGTGATGGATGAAGCTCATAAGTCTCGCTACTCGGTACATCCAGGTTCGGATAAAATGTACCACGATATTAAGACTACATACTGGTGGCCTAGCATGAAGGCCCACATAGCCACATACGTTAGCAAATGCTTGACTTGTGCGAGAGTCAAGGCAGAATATCAGAAACCGTCAGGACCACTCCAACAACCTGAGATACCACAATGGAAATGGGAGCAAATTTCCATGGATTTTGTTACTGGCCTACCTAGATCTCAGCGCGGAAATGATACTATTTGGGTGATCGTGGATCGACTCACAAAGTCGGCTCATTTCTTGGCTATCAAAGAAACAGACAAGTTCTCTACCTTAGCAGACATCTACTTAAAAGAAGTGGTTTCGACGCACGGGGTGCCGACCTCCATCATCTCTGATCGTGACGCACGTTTTACTTCAGAGCTGTGGCAAGCAATGCATAAATCTTTTGGCTCTCGTTTAGACATGAGCACAGCTTATCATCCTCAGACAGATGGGCAGTCTGAGCGCACCATTCAAACTCTAGAAGACATGCTTCGGGCGTGCGTAATTGACTTTGGCAATGGTTGGGAGAAACATCTGCCACTCGTGGAATTTTCATACAACAACAGCTACCACACCAGCATTAAAGCTGCTCCATTTGAGGCATTGTACGGACGTAAATGCCGGTCACCTCTTTGTTGGGCAGAGGTGGGTGAGAGTCAAATCACAGGTCCAGAAATGGTAGTTGATACTACTGAAAAGATAGCACAAATACGACAACGCATGGCGGCAGCACGCGACCGTCAGAAAGCATACGCTGATTTAGACAGGAAACTACTCGAATTCCAAGTTGGGGATCGAGCGCTACTTAAAGTTTCACCCTGGAAGGGTGTGGTTCGTTTTGGCAAACGCGGCAAACTAAATCCACGATATGTTGGACCATTCGAAGTTACAGAGAAAATAGGCAAAGTGGCTTACATATTGAACTTACCACCTGAACTCAGTGCAGTTCACAACGTCTTTCACGTGTCGAATCTGAAGAAGTGTACGTCAGATGAGACCCACATAGTTCCCTTAAAGGAACTCACTATCGACGAGCGGTTGCACTTCGTCGAGGAACCTGTTGAAATCACGGACCGGGATGTTAAGGTCCTCAAGAACACGAGAATCCCTCTCGTACGAGTTCGTTGGAACTCCCGCCGCGGCCCAGAGTTCACCTGGGAGCGTGAAGATCAAATGGAACTCAAATATCCCCAGTTATTCGGAAACCAAGCAACTACTACTGAGGCTGAAGCTACTAATGCAGAATTTCGGGACGAAATTCCAAATCAACGGGGGGATAATGTGACACCCCAAGAAAACCAGTAATCTTCGCAAACCTGCTCGGAGAGCCGCGATACGATACAGGTAAACAACGTCACACTACTAGCTTCCTCAGTAACTGCATGCTAAATTTCGGGACGAAATTTCTTTCAAGTTGGGGATAATGTGACAACTCGAATTTCCGACATTCTCTATTCGCATTTAATGCACGTTGACGTTGACTGTTTAGTTGTTTGACTCGCCTGATTTCGTAACTGTACACTTTGTGATATGATGAGACGTGTTATGTTGCATGATTATGTGTTTGATTGTATAACGTGGAACTTGTTAAGAAACATAAGTTGTTTAAGATTTGAACAACCCGACGAAAAACAAGAGTGTTTCGCCATAACCCATCCCGACGAAACAGGCTGTTTCGCCATATACATCTCGACGAAACAGAAGTCTGTTTCGCCGGCCCAGTAATTCACGAAGCCCGGTTACGGGCCCAACCTTGTTACGTGAGTTATATCTCACAAAACCGTTCATTCGTAAAACTCATCACCACAATCGAAAACCCTAGAGCTCTCTTAGTGTGACGGCAGCCTTGTGTACCCCAAGCTCTCGTGAACGATCAAACCCTCGTACCCTCTACCGCGGTTAGTTGCGTGTTTGTTAACTCGGTTTCGTTGACGTTTTAATTATTCGTTATATGTTTGCGTATGTATTGATCCGTATGATAAGAATGCGTAGGAGCCGATATAAAAATCTGTTGTGTGATGAATGCTGTTATGTGGATTAGATTGTTTGACATCATGTGATGAATCTTGGTGACTTGTTAGAATAGATATGTCATGTATAAAAAGCTGCAGCCCACTTCATGTATTAGGTCATTTTATAGCAGGTAAACACTAACTATTGTCAGCCATATTGACAAAGAATGGTGATTCTTTATGTGTTGGAATAATCTCTGACATTGCAGCCACTAAATATATTGGTCAAATGACAACATGACAATAATATAAACTTGTCGGCAAATGATAAATTATTGCTGAAACCGATTGCTTATGTTTGACGATTTAAATATATTCCAATCATTCTGATTATATGAGCCATGATGATGATTATGAATTCTGTGCTGTATGATGATTACATGATATTACGAAACTGCAGAATATGATGATTAGGGTTTACATACGTAACTGACTTGATGATGAACTGCTACCCTCGGCGAAACTGATTATGACGAAACTGAGTGTGTTTCGTCGAGGTGATCACGACGAAACACAATATGTGATTCGCCAAGGACTGTCGACGAAATAGAAGCTTGTTTCGCCAAGTATTGTGTTTCGCCAACATGTGTGTTTCGCCGAGCTGTGCTGTAACTTGAGTTAATTCTGTTGAGTGTTAACTGGAATATTTAACTGCTGTTATATGTTAAACATGACTGGTATGATTGTGATTACGTGTTACATGCTTATACGTGAACAACTTAAACACAAACTGATTTCACATACGTGCATACTTTAGGACGGGATTGATTACTTGCGAACATATACTTAGCATACCGAGCAAACCCAAGGTGAGTTCACACAAGCCAAGGCATGGGGTTCCCGGGGTGGGAATGGGGATTTGATGATTTACGGTACATACATAAATGATAGAACCTACTGCTAGACTAGTAACACTTATTGAACGATCTTCGCACACCTGCCAAGGATTGGCCGCGATATTATGACTGTCTTCGCACACCTGCCATGTTGATGGCCGCGAACTAAAATTACCAATCTTCGCACACCTGCCTGGAGAGGCCGCGATACAAATAAACCTAGTCTAGAATACTTGGGGAAAAACATTCCCCAATGTCTTCGCACACCTGCCGGGAAGGCCGCGATGGAAACTAATACGATACTTTGTAACGAACGAACATACTACTATTCACGCTATACTATTACTGAACTATTAACTGTGAACTCGCTCAACTAGTTGTTGACTCTCTCTTGCATGCCTTGCAGGAACTTAGGTACATACGGAGCTTGCACAGGGAGGAGCAGGTCGTTGTGGGACATGGATCGATGATGCCATGTTATCTATCTAAACATTTGAATTTACTAATTACATTGGGTTTACATACTTATGCTTCCGCTACACACTTGTTGATGTTTGGTTTTTGAAAACACCTTTCGTATTGATGAATGATTTTTGGTATTTACTTATATGTTCAATATGATTGGTGGCTTGATCCTGGTCAGTCACGCCTCCAAGCGGTGATACTCCGCGTGTGGAATTTGGGGGTGTGACATATACTCACAAAATTTGCATATGTTTTTCGATTATCCAATTGTTGACGAGCAATGAGATTAGGAGATCGAATGTATAAGGGTTAAAGTTCAAGGTATGTTTAGAGTCGAGCTTCGGAATTTAAAACATAAGAATATAACATATGAAAGTAATCATCTTTTAACACATAATACTTGTTTGACACTATGAAACCCCAAGGGTTAGAATGTTTTCATGGGTAGAACACCCATTAGAATCATAACAAGTTTTAGGTCTTAGATGATGCAATCTAGTACTTTGACGAATGAACATAAATTCATCATCAAAGGTTCGAATATTTGGATAGTTTATACAAGTATTATATAGGTTATGTAATATATCAATAAGTCCATTAGTTCAAGCATGAGGTAGGAGGATGAATCCTCCATTTAGGAACCTCTTTGTGTTATAGAAGTCATATAGGATGTAGGAAGAACAAGTTCTTCCATTTAGGCACCTCTAAGTGTTCACCACAACACTTGATGTTATGAACATTCAAGGAGGGTCATGAACTTACAAGTAAATAATAAATATGAACAACTAATATATGAGAAATCATCAAGCAAAGTGTGGATTTTCAACTAGGATAACCCAAGTTAATCCTGCATCACACATTCATCAAGCTTTGAGCTTGAACATAACTTGTGGGTTAAACCCTTGAACAAAACAGAAAGTTTGTGAGGTTTATACCTTTGATTTTGAATTTCTCAACCTTGTTTTAAGCCTAACTAACCATAGATGTGGTTATAAGCATAAGGACATAGGTTTGAGATGAGTTTCCTCAAGTTTACACAAGTTTAACAAAGATTAAATGAAAACAGAAATAAACAGCCCACTTTGGAGCCTTTTCGGTGACGTTCCAGGGCCTGATTCTCCGAGGAAAACCAATGGAAACGAATCTAAGGTTAATCCAAGCATGTAGGAAAAAGAATCGAGTAAATCGGACAAGAAATGAGAAAGTTATACTTGTTTTTGTAAGAAGGTATGATTCTGCTTGAACTCTTGTTTGACAGCTGATTATGGACAGATTTGAGAGTGTTTTGGACAAGTTGTAAAGTGAAAAATGTGAGGCTTAGGCTTGGGATTTATAGGGAAGTGTTAGGTGGTTGTTTGGTGGACAATTAAGACAAGAAACACAAGTTAAACCACTCAAAACACACAAAAAATCGCCCAATCAGCGAGCTGGTTGAGGCTGTCTCCGGATCAGACTGGCTCGCGGCCAGCGTAAGGTTTTGGGGGGTCCTTCGTGGCCAGTGACACTCCTCCAGACAACTTTTGGTTTTTGACACTTTAGGCCCCTCTAGTTTGTATTTTAGGGTTTTTAAGTGTTTTAAGGGCCTTTTTCGTCATATAAGCATAGTATAAGGGTAAAACAAGCATGATGAACATAATCCAAGTATAATTAAGTATATGAATAGTTTCGTATACGATCAAAAGGCTTTTTTTTGCATAAGTTTCACGTATTTGCAAGTTTAACACATAGTTTCCAAGATTTACGAACAAGCATCAATTTTCTTGCGAAATTAAATGTATGAGCATGTATAGTGTACGTATAACACGAAATTAAAGAAATACGAGCTTTATTTATAATCCAAGTCTCGGATTTTACATCGATTACAATGAAGGAACGATTACAAGGTTTCCAAAAATAGAATTTCAAGCAAGGGTTTCCAAATATAGAAAGTATAAAAACGCAGGGCGTTACAGATATGGTGTGAGGACGTGTTAAACAACGGAAACCACATCAAGTCCAACTCATCCGATCGGACGGGAATCACCCTGTTTGACCTGACTCAGCTGTTCTTGACGGAGTTTCATGTTCACCCGTAAATCGGTCGTCTCTTTGATAGAAATCCATTCTCATCCCGGTTCTCCACTAGAGAATGAGTAGAACACCTGAACGAGTCTGGATTCCCTCGATTTTTTAGTAAAAGTGAAGAATGTTTGAAGAAAAGTTTGAAACACTTGTTAAATGTTTAGATTTAGACGAAGTCAGTGAAAAATCATGTAGAAATCTGTTAGATTCGAACCGTTCTTGCTGAGATGAGGTCACACTCCGGTGTTCATATGAACCCGTGATGACGTCACCCTAGAACAGCTCCAAATCAGGAGATTTCATGGTTAAAATGTAAGATTTGATGGTGGAAAGGATGAGAAAGTGTGTAATGATGATGGAAGTACAAGGTTTAGAGTGAAAACTTACAAGAATCGTGAGAAATCGAGAGAAAAGGACTTGGGAGTGCACTGGTCGAACGGAGTTGACACATCAATGAACAGTTGATATGACAGTAGGGGTGTTTATAGGTGAAAGAGGGAAAGGCGATGGAGGTTAGATGGGTCGGACAGCCGTTCGATCGGACGGCCATCCGATCGGATGGTCATCCGGTCGGATGTCCATTCGACCGGTTGGTCGTTCGGTCGGATGGCTTATACGAGTTAGTTTTCCGACTTTCGTTTCGTGCATTGTGCGTTGCGTTGCATTTAAGCGAGTTACGAGTAAGCGATGCGATATTATTATACATTAGTTACACAAATAACATAACCAACCTAACAATCATAAAAGTAACTTGTGTTTCGGGTTGTGATGCGATGCGATAGAGTTGCGATTGCGTTTGCGAATACCATCCCAAAACATATATTAAGCACACACGAGTAAAGCACATAATAGCACACACACATAGAACAATAACCATAACTGCGATTCGAATTGCGATGCAGTAGCGATGTGATAGCATTTAGTAGAGTAGCGTTTAGTTACGTTTATCGCATTGTTACTTCACATATTAATAAATCGTAGCTTAATAACGTTAATTAACACATATCGATCATCGAGTCTGCGAGTACAAGCAATAATTAAGCAAGAAATGTCAGATCTGAACGTAAACCTGACGTTGACCTTGACTTTGACCTTGACTTGTACTTTGACTTTGACTTCGGAAAGTCGGGTTGTTACACTCGTTACAGCCTACTCCTTCGGGGTATTCTGCTTATACAAAAGAGGGGGTTTTCATATTTAAGGCGCAATCCGAAGAACCATTCCCTTCGAAAAAGAGAGGATGGTTCAGTCGGGGAGTACACGAGAGGAGAAAGCGAATGAGAAAATTGCAGCAACAAAGGGCTTTAGCAGCAGCCAATAGGGAAGTCAATGCCCAGACACAAGACTTAGTTAATAGACGTTTGGCAAACTTCCACATACTAGCCACCACTGCAGCAGATCCAAACCTTGACTAAATTATCGCACCACAACCATTGCCACTGTTTCCAACTCAACCAATGGAGATAGAGGCTAACCCAGGAAACGAATTTCCCATACCAGCCTTCGAGATACCTAGAATCCCAGAACCCAATCCTCTAGCATATGATCCATGGAATGATGACCATAGGGAATACCAGGAACTTTACCCACGTGAAGAACCAATTCCAAACCCCATAGCCCAGTATACCAACCTTAATCCTTTAGATCCATATTGGAACGCCGACCCATATGTTCAGCAAATCTTAAGCAATCCATACCCATATGGAGAACCATTACCTTTGTACCCTGACCCAGTACCCGCACCACGACCACCCATGAGTGACGAGAATGTGCAGGAACTCCGCACTTACGGTGAGGAATTGATAGAAGGATGAGAGAGGATGAGAGAGATAGGAGAGAAGCTCGTGTGGAAATACGACGAGCGGGAAATGTAGTTCAACCCATAGTAATAATATATATATATATATAAATGCGTGTAGTTTGAAAAAAAAATCATCAAATCAACTAAAATAGATAGCCTAATACCTATTGATGCATAACTAGTAGTGTGTTTACATTTCAGTTTTAGATTGTAACATATATATATATATATATATATATATATATATATATATATATATGAAAAAGAGTAAATGTCGCAATGCTCGACGATTTTGACCAATTTGTTTGTCTGATTGTTAGCATTTAATCTTATTCTATGATATTAATACCTGATAAATGTTTGTAAATCCAGATGGACAACGAAGAAAATCAGGAAAACCAGAATAATGATAATAATGAAAACCAAATAGATAACAGTGCTATCCAACACATAGTAGCACAAGGAATTAGAGATGCTATGCCATATATTATTAAGTCTGTTAAAGAAGCAGAAATAATAAAAGTGGAAGTAAACGAACACCTAGTGAACCAAGTCACAGCGTGAATAACGGACCGCTACTCCAATTAGCAATTCCAAAAAGAAGAAGAACTATGTCATATGGTTGTTCTTACAAAGAATTCTGGTCTTGCAAACCAATAGAATTCTCTGGCGATGAAGGAGCCATTGCAGCTTTACGTTGGAAAGAAAAGACAGAGGCAGTCTTAAAAATAAACAAATGTGCAGATGAAGATAAGATTATGTTTGCTTCTAATCTTTTTAAGAATGCAGCCTTAGAATGGTGGAATACTATTCTCTAGTCTAAGGGAAGTGACAGAGCTAATAATATGGAATGGATCAACTTTAAGGAAATGGTTGAAAGAAAATTCTGTCCTCCCAATGAAAAAAAACAAATTGCTAATGAGTTCTTAAACCTTAGAATGACTAGAATAGACTGTAAGGGTTACACTACCATATTCTTCGAATATGCTAGAATAGTGCCAACCTTAGCCTCACCATAATCCGTATTAATCTCTCGTTACCTCTAGGGATTAATTAGTGAGATCAGACATGTAGTCAAGGCAGCTAGGCCACAAACTATAGAAGAAGTAGTAGAATTAGCCAATACCTTGACTGATGAATTAGTACGTACGCAAAAAGAGAATCAGAGAAAGAACCTAGCGCAGAAACTTCCCCAAGAATTTCGTTATGGAAATAACTACCGTGGGAAAAGTATAGGTTCTACTTCTGCACCTTACTGTAAGTCCTGAAAGAAGAAGCATTCATGAAAATGCTCCATATACTGTAACTTCTGCAAAATGTCAAGACACGAGGAAGAAGATTGCAAGAGGAAACCCAGCAACAAGCTATGCTTCAACTGTGGAGAGATGGGGCACATCAAGTCGGATTGTCCAAAACTAGCTCCAACAACAAACAACAAAGCTACCAAGAATGCCCGAGCATTTGTTCTGACAGCCGAAGAAGCCAAGATGATTCCAGATGTGATTGCCGGTACGTTTTTAGTTAATGATATTTTTGCTAAAGTATTATTTGACTCTGGTGCAAACCAAAGTTTTATTAATACTTCGTTTTGCAAAATTTTCAACCAACCATTAACTAAGCTTCAACAAGAATGCCTGGTAGAAACGGCAAATGGAGAATCCATTAAGATTACTGAAATCTTGCAGGGAGCAAGAATAGAAATCTTAAACCATAATTTTATTGCTAACCTTTATCCAATGAATCTGGCTGGATTTGATATAGTACTAGGAATGGATTGGTTGGTAGCCAATCATGCCAGCATTCTATGTGATCAAAAGTTAATACAAGTAAATTCACCAAAGGGTGAAAAGAACAAAATTAAAGGAGATAAGCCAACTAGGTCTACAAAATTCATCCTTTTGATGAAAACAACGAGTTATGCCAGGAAAGGATCACTAGTGTATATGATTTCTATAATCATTAACACTAAAGGAAAAGAATTAAAAGATATTCCCGTAGTATCTAAATTCTCAGATGTTTTTCCAGAAGAGTTACCTGGATTACCGCCAGATAGAGAGGTTGAATTTAGAATTCACCTATTGCAAGGGACAGCACCATTGCGAAGGCACCTTACCGTTTAGCACCATCAGAGATGCAGGAACTGAAGAAACAGTTGGACGAACTTCTGGAGAAAGGTTTCATACAGCCTAGTTCATCGTCATGGGGAGCACCAATCTTGTTTGTCAAGAAGAAGGACGGATCAATGCATATGTGCATTGATTACCGCGAATTGAACAAGGTTACGATTAAAAATCGGTACCCATTACCGAGAATCGATGATCTGTTCGATCAACTGCAAGGAGCTCGATTCTTTTCTAAGATTGATTTACGCTCAGGATATCATCAACTAAAAGTACAAGAAGAGGACATTCCTAAGACTGCTTTCAGAACAAGTTATGGTCATTATGAATTTACAGTCACGCCATTTGGTTTAACCAATGCCCCAGCTGCATTTATGGACATGATGAACAGAATATGTAAACCATATCTGCATAAATTCATAATTGTCTTTATAGATGATATTCTTATTTACTCTAAGAATAAAGAGGAATATGCAGCGCATCTGCATACGCTTTTAAATTTGCTGAGAAAAGAAAAGCTTTACTATAAATTTTCAAAATGCGAATTTTGGTTACAAGAAGTGCAATTCCTTGGACACCTGGTTAATCATGAAGGAATTCATGTGAATCCCACAAAAATTGAGGCGATTACTAAGTGGAAAGTCCCTGAATCACCGACAGAGGTGAGAAGTTTTCTTGGACTAGCACGTTATTATAGACGTTTTATTCGAGATTTTTCTGGAATAGCCATTCCCTTAACAAAATTGACCTGCAAATCAATTAAGTTCGAATGGGGACCAAAACAGGAGGAAACTTTTAAGATTTTGAAGCAAAAGTTAACCAACGCACCCATACTAGCATTACCAGAAGGAACTGAAGACTTTATAGTCTATTGTGATGCTTCTAAGTTAGGTTATGGATGTGTGTTGATGCAACGTCAAAAGGTTATAGCCTATGCCTCTAGACAACTTAAGAATCACGAAGAGAATTATACAACCCATGATCTAGAGTTAGGAGCTATAATTTTTGCCCTTAAAATTTGGAGACGCTATCTTTATGGTAGTAAGTTTACTGTTTTCACTGATCATAAGAGTCTAAGATATGTTTTTGGGCAAAAAGAATTAAATATGAGACAGAGACGCTGGTTGGAGATTCTTAGTGATTATGATTGCAATATCCAGTATCATGCAGGAAAAGCTAATGTAGTAGCTGATGCTTTAAGTCGAAAGTATCATGAAATGACAAAACGAGTACGTTCTCTTAAATTAAATCTGCAGATAGATTTAAATGAGTAAATTAAAGAAATACAGGAATCAGTAATCAAGGACAATACTGAAAAATTGAAAGGAATGATTAAGGAATTAGAACAAGGAACAGATGGAATTTGGAGATTCCATAAGAAAAGAATCTGGATACCCAAACAAGAAAACCTACGCCACCGAATTTTAGAAGAAGCCCATAAGTCTAAGTATACAATACATCCTGGTAATGATAAAATGTATCAAGACTTAAGGAAGAATTTTTGGTGGATAGGAATGAAAAAGGATATAGCAACCTATGTTGCTAAGTGTCTAACCTGTTCACAGGTTAAAGCTGAACATCAGAAACCCTCAGGTTTATTGTAGCAATTAGAAATGCCTGTATTGAAATGGGAATTAATAACAATGGATTTTGTTACTGAATTACCCAAGACAAGAAAAGGTAATGATACAATCTGGGTGATTGTAGACAGATTAACCAAGTCTGCTCATTTCTTACCTATGAAAGAAACTTTCAGAATAGAACAATTAGCCAAGTTGTATGTAAATGAAATAGTTTCATTACATGGAATTCCTTTGTCCATTGTTTCTGATAGAGATAGCCGTTTTACTTCTCATTTTTGGACTAGTTTCCAAAAAGCAATGGGAACCAAGTTAAATCTAAGCACAACCTATCATCCTCAAATGGACGGACAAAGCGAAAGGACAATACAAACAATGGAGGATATGCTTAGAGCTTGTGTAATTGATTTTGGAGGAAATTGGGATGATCATTTACCATTAATAGAATTTTCCTACAATAACAGCTATCATACCAGCATCCATGCTGCACCATTTGAAGCACTCTATGGACGGAAGTGCCGAACTCCAGTCTGTTGGGCAGAAATTGGAGAAAAGCAACTATCTGGACCAGAGATAGTTCAAGAAACAACGGACAAGATTATTCAAGTCAAGGAAAGACTGAAAACAACACATGATCGTCAAAAGAGTTATGCTGATAATAGGCGAAAACCGTTGGAATTTCAGGTAGGAGACAAGATATTATTAAAAGTTTCTCCTTAGAAAGGAGTGGTCAGATTCATCAAGAGGGGAAAGCTAAGCCCCAAGTATGTTGGACCTTTTGAGATTATTAGAAGAATAGGACCAGTAGCTTACCAGATACAACTGCCAGAGGAAATGGCAGGAATACATGATGTATTTCATGTATGTAATCTCAATAAATGTTTAGCAGATGAAACATTAGTGGTACCTCTTAAGGACATAGAGGTAAATGAGAAACTTTAGTTTGTAGAGAAACCGCTACAGATTGAGGATAGAAAGTTCAAGAATCTCAAACACAAGAGATTAGTTCTGGTCAAAGTGAAATGGGATTCCAAGAGAGGACCAGAATACACATGGGAGCTCGAAGCCGAGATGCAAAGAAAATATCCACACCTGTTCCAATAGACCTCGAGGACGAGATCTAAAACAAGGTGGGGAGGATATAACAACTCTCCCGAAACACTTAAACATATCCTATATGTCCTAAAATACACCCCGTATATGAAAAACGGACCCAATATACCTTTATATTAACGAAAATAAAATAAAACAAAATTTAAGTGTCGCTCGCGGCCCGCGACAGGCGAAGGCTATTCCTTCACGGGTCGTGACGGCCTTTGTTTGCCAGACAAGTAATTGTGCCACGTGGCACATGACTCATTGAACCTACCCCTTGACTCGGCAACCCTATAAACGACACACGGCTCCTCGCGGCCCGCGACAGGCTTAGCTTGGGGCCTCGCTGGGCACGACAGGGTGGACGACTAGCCTATATATAGAGAGTTCGAGCTTCAGTTCACAAATCGTTCATTCTTGAATTTCTCTCTCAATTCTCTAATAGTAGAAATAATTCTCGGGTATAATACCCACTAAAAAGAGAAGCTCTGCCTCGTTGTAAGTATTATAACCCCCGGTTACGCATTAGTTACTCTGCCCGATTGATCTAGAGCTCCGTAATGCATGTCGAGGCTCTGCCTGACTCAGTCGTTGGAGTTCTGTCTCGGGGGAGGGTATAGCTAATGTAAATTGGGTTATCTTACTAACACGTGTGCATTGTTTAATTTAATAGATTATAACCAGGAAGTCACCAGAAAGCCGTAGGGTTATCTAAAACAGCAATGTGAGTACATTCACTTTTTGTAAACTATTTTTAGAAAACCTCAATTGTTTTAAAGTGTAATTTAACAGTGATTGAGTATTTATAATTCTACAATTACTGTCGGTATGTTGGGGTTTTGTATACATTACTTGTTACTAATACTGAGAATAGTAACATGACCACAAGTCAGGATTGACAGTACCGTGGGTGGTAATTTGGTAGATGTAAACAAATGTAATTGCGGATGCCCTCAATATTGTAAAGATATAAAAATTGTTTTGATTAAATTGGGATGCACTCACCAGTATTTCCCACTGACAAAATGTTTTAAAACGCGTTCAGGTAACAAAATGTAAAAGCCAAATAGAAGCCAGCTGGAGAGCACTGAAAGCCTTGGAAAAGTGGCTATAAAAGTTACCTAAAACAAGAAAGAAGTTTTACTTCAATAATATAGGGTTTATCTCTATAAACATATTATAAATGGAAACTTGGGTGTTACCCATGTGTTTATTATTTATAAAATGAGGTGTTTTACTCTGATAAACTATTTCCTAACTACGGTCCTGATGTAATTTTTCGCGCCAAATTAATTAACACCGATACCACTAAATCTGTGAGCTCGCGGCCGCCCACCTTCCGAGGTAGGGGTCGGGGGTTGCGACAGCAAACCAGCTAACAATGGAGCCCCATGTTTGGTCGGCGCTGATATGGCGCGAACAAGCCCTTAAGAGCTTTATCCCACACCATATAGCCTAAAAGGAAAGTGATGTTAATGATGTGCTTAAATGTATACATATTTATAGCATGATTTTATCCCCGTTTTACAATCGTTTATCTGTGTGTTCACGTAATTTGATACTTATTTTCCTCATTTGTGAAATTCCAGGTTTAGTTGATGTTTGGTGATAATTGTTAAAGGATTTATGAAGAAACGTGAAGTATAGGATTGCTGACTATGGTTATGGGCAAGACCATGCCTTGCATAAACAAGGTCCTGCCCTAAACAAAATGTTTTTACAAGCAAGACCCTGCCTCACACAAAGCAAGGCCGCTAGTAACCCTAATTCCTTAATAGACGTTGTATATCCTTGCTCCCACAAAAGAAAGGCGTGCACTCCCTTTATCTTCTTCAGAACTCAAGCAGACCCAAAAATAGCTTTAAACATATTCTCACGTTACTAAGTCCCAGCTACTACTTTGGAATAGTTGTCTTGAACATAGGAGAACCAATGGGAGTGATAGATCGAGTCAACATCCAATTTCAAAGAGAAGCAAGGCCTTGTTTATAATCAAGCAGGGCCCTGTTCCTCATATCCTATAAAAAAAAGAGAACAATTTCTCTTTCAAAGGAGGCCCTGGAGTTTTCACCCACTATTCTAAACTCTAAAATTTGGTGATTCCATCCATTTTCAAGCATCAAGAGGGCTTCCAACATCAAGAAGATCATCTTTCATCAACCATCCTACTTCCTTGCTTGTTTATGGTTTGAAATTTCTTGATTTTAACCATGAATTTTGGTAGTTTAGCAAGCTTGTTTGTAGTTCTTGTAAGCCCTATGGGCTAAACACTTGTATTTGTCTAAACTATGTTGAATCTTTTGAATATGTGATGAATATGGAAGTTGATGTGGTGATAAGTGTTTGTTAAACTTCATGATAATGTTTAGTCTTGTTCTTGGAGTTCATGTACATGTTTAACGTTGTTGTTTTGGAATGTTCAATCATAAGTATTTACATGATGTGTTGGAAAGCCCATGTAAAGATTATGATTATTGAATCTTGTTAACTTGTTAAGTTGATTCATAGCATGAAACTAGGAATGGTAATTGCTAACATGAATTGAATGATGTTTGAACATGTGTATGGATTCTTTCACTTAGATTTGGAAAGATCAAAAGAATGTTTAGATGAATTCTATAGTATGTAATTATGTTAGTATGATGATTTAGGCCAAGAATGTCTTCTAGCATGGTCATGCTTGTGGTTTATCTCAAGAACAGCGTTAAAATGTTATTTACTTGAAACCAATTTAGGGTGATTAGTATGTTGTTCATGTTAGTTTTCCCTAAGTTGTCGAGTTAGGAGTTTTGATTAACGAGTAACTCTTGATTAAAAGATTAACATCACTTCACAACCGAACTTAAAAGAACGATTCTTAGGTGATTAGAGTGTTATTCATTTTAATTTTTCGAAAGAATTATAAAACTAGGAACCTTGACCGGAACTTAGTTATTCTAGAGGTTGTATCATCACTAGAGCTTCCATTAGTTATCACATAGTCATTAGTGGATACTTAGTTTAGGCAACTTCCCTTTCGAAATTGTTAGTTCTTGTTATTTTAGTAATATTGCATGATAAATTAGGAAAACCCAAAATCGCTAATTGAAAAGGCTTTAAAGTAACAAAAGTTTAGTATTGAGACACCGCGTCCATGGATTGATATCCGGTTCTTACCGATAAACTATATTACCATCTAATGGGTAACTTGCCCTTTGTGTGTGTGTAGTTTAGTTCTTGGGTGAAAACCATTTTAAAACTAAATTTGTGTGAACGAATATCTTCGTAAAAATATATATAACTCACGCACATCAGTTAATCACTCCCACAGGTCAGTATCAAGAAGTATTTTTCCAATGACATGTAAATAAAACTTTTAGTAAATATCTTGTTGTTAAGTCCTAAATGGACATAGGTAGTGGTAAGATGTATACCCTCTATTCAAAAGGGGAAGCGTTCAAATCCTACAATTGTATTTAAGAATATGTTAGTTTGTTATGAAAAAAAAAATCTTACCACCATTAAATGAAAAGAATAGATAAAAACCTACCGTTAATAAAGATAATGTAAAAACTTATTTTAAAAAGGAGTAAACATATAAAAGACTCATATAAAGGGAAAATAAAAACAAATATAAGTGTTTTCAATATGTATATTAAATAACCATGACATCTCTATATGAAGAGGGGCTATAAGATAAGAAAGGTTACATGACTATACTATAAGAAAGTTTTTGAGTTGACAAGTGTAATTATAAGAATGAGTGATCATCGTATGCGAAGGACGAGATGGTTGGGTGGGTTGTAGTCGAGGTGAAACGAGTACAGGTGTGTGACACATAAGGTGGGGTAACTGAGAATGAGGGTATTACTGAGAAGACGACTTTAATATCAGTAAGAAAAGAATACGGATTAATTAGTAAGACAACTCATTTGGAAAAAAGATAGTTGATAAAAAGTGAAAATATAATTTAATCCTAGTTTGTATTATCTTTTTTTTTGGAACAACGACTTTCATTAAGAACAAACTAGCAAGAAGCTAGCAAAACAAAACAACCAAGATTACCGAGAAAGATTACACCACTTGATCCGCGACATACATCTAAAGGAGGACCTAGTAACACCCAAAAAACGGGTTTGGTAATCAAACCACGTTAATAGTAAAGACGGGTAAAATACCGTTAGTGGTAAAAATTAACCCGGTAAATATTGAGATTTAAATAAATAAACTTTATGTTACTTAAAAAGGAGGATAAATACTTTGAGAAAACAAAGTATATAGAAGGCCCGAGTTAACGGGACTTAAAATAAAACGGGTTAGGTAACGCCCCAAAAATACATAGGTTTTACATATATTAAATATCGGTTTTGAACAAGATAAAATAACTAGGAAATAAATAACCTAGTTAATTACAAGTCTTGTAATTATGTGAAACATTGGTTAAAACATGTTATATGCAAAAGGGTAAAGTATAGGGGTCAAATGTAGCAAACTTGAAACAAGATTTATTAAATAAAAATACCAAACACCAAAACACACACTTTAAGTGTGTGTTCTGGTCGAATTCTCCAGAGAAGCCAGAGGCTCTCCACTTCAAACCCTAACTTGCTCAAATCGTTCAAATTGGAAGGCCAAATCAGTCCCAAATCGAAATCCAAGCTTATATTAGTGATCACCTAAGTGAAGGGATCACGACGTATGTTAAATTTTGTCTTTTGATTACATCTTGAAATTTTGATGAACTTTAGAAATCGAAATCTGAGTTTGATTGATTGATGATTAGATGAAATTAGTAAGGAAAACATGTCTAGGAGTAAACCCTAGTCAATAACTTGTTGAATTAGTATTTAAATTATGAAGTTCATGATTATCCATTATAGGTGTTTAATATGTTTTGAAGAAACATACTGAACACTAGAGTCGTGATTATCAAACCAGTGTTATTTGAACTCTATGAAGTTAATCTTGACATTGAACCATGGATTAGATGATTATTTAGTAAAAGATGTTGAAATTGGCAAGATAGGTAGTCATGGAGTTTGATTGTTAATTTTATAAAAGTATGCTCATTAGGTGTTTGATATAATGCTTATGAGAAAGCCAAATGTTGAAATTTCGAATGAAACGCACATTTGAATAATGCGACTAATTACGTGAAATATGGGTTAAAACGGGTTGTAATCATAATGTTGATTTAACTTAATTATGCCTATTGTACGATTAAAGGTAATTGACTTCTAAAAGTCAAACTAACCAATGACGAAGTCGAATAGTAGTTTCGGCATGAAATCCGTAAAATGAAATAGTCATAAGAAATGATGGCTAATATAATCGTCTTACGGATTATGATAATAGTTTGACGCTAGACAAGCAAGGTGGAGGCTTGGGAAAGAAGCGGGTCAAACGGATCAAATGCACGGAGAAGGAGCAAAATCGGATACAAGGTAAGTAAAGCTTACACCCTCTTTTGTAGAATGCCTAATTATTATAAGGGTTATGAACATGATAAGTAAATGATTAAATGTGATGTTCCGACGTAATTTGATACGGGTCGGAACAAGTAAAAATGACGAGAAACCATGAAGGATGGTAAAAAAAGATTTATAATGGAAAAGAAATACCATTCTATTATAAATATGAAATAATTGGTCTTTTCGTCCAACGGGTCAAATGGTGAACTTAACACCGTTTGACAACAATGAGTAACAAAAGCTTATCGACTTTTATGTTCACAGGAATGGTTAGCGTAGGGAATTTTGCATTGCTATTAAGTAGCAATTTATTAAAGCGAGGTATTAAAACGGGTCAACAGTGTGACCCGAGCCAGGAACGCACAAAAAGGTTTATAGTTAAGAGTGAGTTTTTGGTCAAGTAATTAGTGAGTCCTTCGTAGTAAAATGAAGGACTAAAAGATTTACCAAAAAGCCCTTGATGGGTGAACCGGATAAACGACCCTTAGAGGTTGTTTAGGAACTTGTATATTGATTTTGAAATCCTTAAATGCATATAAAAGTTCTAGGCAAAAACCTTTGTGGGTCGAATGCCTAAAAATGGCCTTTTTTGCGAAAAAGGACTAGTCGAAGGGTAAAATTGGGATTTTGGGTTCCTTATGTCAAATCCACCACAAAAATAGTTGTGGTGGAAGATAAATAGTTAATTAGTATGGAAAGACGAAGTGCGAAAAGAAAATAGCGAGTTTGATGCTTAGATGCTTAAAAGTCCTCTAAATGGGTCAAAATAAATTAAGAAGTTAAATGTGGATTAAGTGATTAGAAAAATACAAATAAATCGGTGAATGTAAATATGTACGCGAACCCCGTAATGGGAGTGAAAACGCTAATGCTTGGTAAGCCCGGGATGGGTAGGAAATGTTAGAGACGACCCTTGACAACATTCATGCAATGTAACTTAAACTAAACGGGTCAAACAATAGAAAAAAAGGATTTATAGACTATTTGCTTATAATCTGGGTTCTAATATGAACAATGATGGTAAATGGGTCTGTATTTTAATACGGACACGTAGGAAAAAGAATCACACAAAACGGAGGTCTAGATCAATAGTTATGCTAATTTGAAGTTGGAAATTTTCATGAAAATAAAGCTGGGTATCTGCAGCTTCAATTCAAACACATTCTATCGAAAATGGGCCTTGGCGTCGCGCGACGCCCAAGGAGAAATACCGTCGCGTGCGGCGACGGGGTAAAAACTTGCATTTTTTGTTTATTTTGATTATTTGACCCATTTACCTTGTTGTACTTGTTATTTAACTATCAAAACTAACTTTTAAGTTGGTTTTGATCATAGGTGAATGTAAAGAGTCCCGGATGAAGATCAAGCGACGAACAAGAACCGAACACACGTTAAATGAAGCTTCCGCGTTAAACCTTGTTTTGTTTTGTTATAAGTGAATTATGTAAACACTTACAACTATGTTTTTGAAATGTTTTTAAAACATATGGGAATGTTGGCACGACAAGTTTTTGTAAAGTCGCATTTTTAGTATTAAAATGCGTATTTTAATGTTTTAATCGTGTAAATTTCCAATGAGGGTCTTACAAGTTGGTATCAGAGCCCTGGTTTAAGAGATTCAAGTATGGTGGGTAAAAACTGTGCTTGGACTTAAACCTTATGCTTTTGATAAAGATTGGTGTTCGGTTCGAGGCTTGATCATGGATTCCGGTAAGTAGTATTCTAAATAATAATCTGGTTTAATCTGAGATTGTTATAAATAACAGTCAGAGATATCGTGTGATAACATGTTTCCCCAAATATACTACAAAGAACGATTAGGTGACAAAGGCCTAACCAAAGACCGGTTTAAACAATTAATCACTTGTTGTGACTAGTATATTTGAAAGTCTTGTATGACAATGCAAATTATACTTAATTTGTAATATTACTAATTGTTGTGAATGTTTCAGTAATATGGTGACCGCATCCGAGAATGATGGGAATATGATAATCCACCCAACGTGATGGTGGAAAAGCCGGAAGTATGACAAGTAGAGCATGCACATCAAGTACCAAATCGCGTAACAATCGCGAATAAGAGAAATGGCAAGGAAAGCCCGTCGGGGCAAGCATACCCAGGTGCACATCCTAAGTTATTATATATTTGTTGCACGCTATATGCACATGGGAGTGATAGCGAATAAAGGAAATTTAGGCTTGGGAAACTGTCGTAAAATACTCATTTAGGATGATGTTCCAAGAGAAATTAAGTGGGTAAGTGGTATTATTCACAATGGTGAATAACTGATGCATAAGTAAAATTCAGACTTAGAAACTTGGATGGGGATGACCGTTCAGATAAAATTTTTATATAAAAGACACAGTATAGATATGTAACAATCCATTCACAGAATGTGATTGTATATAAGTTATGAAATGAAAACACCTTATGATTTGTAAATAAATAAAGGTAAAAACCTAATATTTGCAATATAGCAATAAAAGGTTTTACCGAATAAAATAAGGGACGTAACCACAAAGCAAAAACTTGCTTACATGGGAGGTAATATATTAATTATAATAAGTTTATGTGCACCATGTGCAGATTACTTACCTGGCCAGGTAAGTGTTAAACACATGATACGATGAGTTTATTATAACTAACATAAGTACCCCTTATGTAACAAGGACTAAGTGAGTGGGAGATGTCGGGAAATGCATTGGGAGGGAGTGTACTTACACTCGAACCCGGAGAATGCAAATATATAAAATGATTAAGAAATGCATTGGGAGGGAGTGTACTTACACTCGAACCCGGAGAATGCAAATATGTAAAATGATTAAGATATGCATTGGGAGGAAGTGTAACTACACTCGAACCCGGAGAATGCAGATGTGTAAATGATTAAGGAACGAATTGGGAGGAAGTGTAACTACACTCGGACCCAGAAAATATAATAAGTATGAATGGTTAAGGCGAGTTATAGACTCGGCCAAGCCAACTTAAAAGGGAACGTTATATGTGTTGACGAATGATGTCGGTAAATTCCATATGATGATACGGAATAACTAAATGATATGTGGAGTAACCTTTGTAAAACACCACAGTGAAAATAGATACGGACTAATGACAAGTGGAACACCAAGTCCTAGTAACAATGAAACTATAAAATGGGTGCCATAGCACCAAATATATATTTTGAGAAGGGAAAAACGACCATGTTAATGAGTTGGGCTAGTCTTGAAAAGCAAGACAAGCCGCTTGTTAATGAAAGATGCATAAATATGTGTATATTCATACATATATCAATTAAGTAACATAGTAAATACCCTAATAATGCATGATAGAAAGGAAAAACGCATACTAACAAAACAAGAATGTTAAAACAATTAAGATAAAGAACTCAGGTAACGGGTCATAAAGAAGTATAGGTAAGAACCGGGTAACGGTAAGTGTAGGACAAACCGACGTGTAAATGACGTTAGAAGTCATAAAGTTGGAAAGATAATTCGAAAGAAAACAAATGTAGCCTTAGACTACGGTCAATGTCAAATGAAATCCAAAAAGCAAAAGTAAATAATTCTAAACATAAAAAGAGGTGCCTTGACGCCATATATATATATATAGGGAGGAGCTCATGCGAGAACCACCCTTATTGTGAGAACCGCGAGAACCAATGTGAACACAACCTAAAATAGCTAAAAAAACCTAACCCCCCCCCCCCCCAAAAAAAAAAAAAACCTAACCCCCCCCCCCAAGCTAAATGCTAAAAACTAAAACCTCCAAAAAAACCTAAAAAAAAACCTAACCCCCCACCCCCTCCCCCAAAAAAACCTAAACCCCCTCCCACCCCCCCCCCCCCCCCCAAGCTAAAATGCTAAAAACTAAACCCCTAAAAAACCTAAAAAAAAATCTAAAAAAATCAAAAAAAAAATCTAAATTTTTTTTTAATATTTTTTATGTTAAAATCGCTACTTTTAGAAGCCAATTTTTTTTTTGCTTCGAAAAGTAGCGATTTTTTTATAAAAAATATTAAAAAAAAATTTGTGTGATTTTTAGCTATTTTTAGGCATTTTTTGTTGTGTTCACATTGATTCTCGCGGTTCTCACAATAAGAGTTAGTTCTCGCATGATCTTCTCCCTATATATATATATATATATATATATATATATATACAGTTGAATAAAGACTCGAATAAAAGGTGATCTACGGGATCATCATAACCTACGGGATTATAATTAATGTTAAGTCTATCGGACCAAAAAGACCCTCGGGTCACGAATAGAAAGAAACGAAATGATGGGGATTTACCTTAAAAGGTGGAAATCTAAGGAAAAAGCCTGCGAGGCTATGTGAAAGAACCTACGGGCCAATAATGTAAAACGAGGAAACTGGTTATAACACCCCGCGTAAAATAATAACGAGAGGTAAAGTTAGTATAAAAGCGATGGGTTTCGCTAAGTTAATTGAATGGGTTAAAGCGATGAGATTGTGAAAAGTCTGGTTGACGAAAGTGAAGAATTTCACTAAAACATTTAAACGGGCAAAATTGATAAAAGAATCCATAATTATTTAAATTGTGTTACGTCATAAAAGGGGGTGAAGTCATTACCGAAATGACAAAGGAAGGGGATAAATCCTTGGACGTAAATTTCCTGATGTGAGAAATTGACATGAATTGAAGAGAAAACGTTAAACTAAAATTCAGTTTTTTGTGAGAAATAACGTTTTAACAAATATAAATATTATGAGAGGAATTGGAAAACGGAAAACACCAAAAGAATGAGTGCAAAACGATATATTCGAAAAGAAGATTTTCGATAAAGAAAAGTTTATATAACCTTAAATGATGTGATGTGATTACGGTCAAGAAAACTAATATGGAATATGACCACGTTATGGCGTGAACTATGAAATGGGAAAAAAAAGTTTGTAAACCCTGAGAAGGAAAAATGGATGTATACCCGATCAATGGGTGTAAGGTAACCAGTGACTAATGAGTCTAAACGCCGAGATAAGTAATCAATAAAGATAAGGGACATAAGATGAAAGTAACAGCCCGCGAGGCCTTACACATGAAAGTCATACGTGTCAATATAAATAAAAACTTTCGACCAAAAGAAATAGGTGCGTTGAAAAACGAAACCTAGTTCGTTTGATTAAACCAATGAAATACGTAATTAAGGTTTCGGGGGACGGAACCTCTTTAAGGGGGTAGACTTGTAACACCCCAAAAACGGGTTTGGTAATCAAACCACGTTAATAGTAAAGACAGGTAAAATACCTTTAGTGGTAAAAATTAACCCGGTAAATAATGAGATTTAAATAAATAAACTTTATGTTAATTAAAAAGGAGGATAAATACTTTGAGAAAACAAGGTATATAGAAGGCCCGAGTTAACGGGACTTAAAATAAAACGGGTTAGGTAAAGCCCCAAAAATACATAGGTTTTACATATATTGAATATCGGTTATGAACAAGATAAAATAAGAGTAAATTACAAGTTTTGTCCTTTACGTATGTCCCAAATTGCAGGCGCTGTCCTTTGTCTTTAAAATTGATGAGTTTTGTCCTTAATGTTTGCAAATCTTGCACGTTATGTCCTTTAGGCCAAACCCAGTTAGATTCTTTGGTTAAATCTAGTCATGTGCCTTGCACATGAGGGCATTGTTGTCATTTCATTTTTAGGGACTATTGTGTAAAAAAACTTATGTTCAGGGACTAGCTTATAATATCTCTCTCTTAATCTTCTTTGAAAGTCTCCCTCTCTCTCTTCACAACTGAAAGTCCCCTCTCTCTCTCTTTCTTCATCTGCAACCCACTCCCTTCATTATCTACAACCCACTCACAGCCGCCACCAGCTGCATCCACCACCGTGCAACCACCGCCACCAACTGCAACCCACTCCATTCATCATCTATAACAACCCCCTCCATCTTCTCTTTCTATCTCTACCACTATCAACCACCGTCTCAGCCATTATCCACCACTGCAACCACCATCCCCACCGGCCACCCCTGCAACCACCATCCACCACCCTACTCTATCACTCTCTCTCTATACCCAACCACCACTGGCGCCACCAACCACCACCGCCCCCACCCCACCTACCACCGCCACTGTCAACACCACCATCTACCACCTCCCCCACACTCTCTCACTTCTCTCTCTAATAAACGCTCAATGACGACAGATCTCCTCCACAAAAAATCAAATCTGAGATGATGGTAACCTAGGAGGTTCTGCTTCTATTTCGCCGGAAAAAATCAGATATGAGACGGAAAACAAAAACAATTGGCAGAAAGGTATTGCTTTATTTATCCGTTAGAATGATTGTGGTATCTTCGTTGGAATTATCGTCGTCGTTACTAAGAAGAAAAAAATCATGAAATTGTTTTGTTTGTTCTGGAGTTAGGCAAAATCAAGGAAGAAATAAGGCATGTTGACTTTTTCTTGAGTTTACTTTTTCTTGGGTTTAGGGCTGCTAGCCCAAAGGTGAAAATCAGGAAGCAAACCATAGAATTGTAAAATTGTTGTTTTGTTTGTTTGAGAATCATGTGAACAACAGAAGGAAAAAAAGGAATTTGGGTGGTGCCTTGGGGTTTCTGTGGTGGGTTTTGAATGGTGGCAGAAGGGGTGGTGGCAGTGGTGGCTTAGAACAGAGAGGGCAGAGAGCGTTTGTAAAGAGAAAGAGAGAGGAGAGGAGAGGAGAGGAGAGGAGAGAGGGAGTTAGAGAGAGAGGGCAGAGAGCGTTTGCCTATAAATGTAACAGTACCCTGTACTGTTACATTTGATTGACTGAGTGGGTTCTTCTCCTCATGTCTAATCCTTTCATCTTGTGTGCAACCAACCTTGGGGCATCAGGCTGAGGGGGAGTATAGTTTGTAAGCATGACTGTAATATTTTGCTTTGATTTGTAAATCCTTTGACTCTATGTGAAGCAATTGTTTATCAAACTATTTTCTCCTTTGATTGTGTTTACAAAGTTTGTTTTCATTTCCGCTGCACCTTACATGTTCTCATATTCATTAATCATTCATTTTAAACAAACAAACACAATCATGAGAGCCTCCGATCCTAACAATTGGTATCAGAGCCTGAACAGTCAAATTCGATCTAACAATCAATTTGACATAACAGTTCGACTCAAAATTCATTGATACTAAGGTTGGTTGTATTTTGTTGAAAAACAGAGTATCGAGTAAATCATGTTCAAAGTGGTTATTCAAAAACTCTGTATATCAACCAAGATGTCATATGACACACAAATTTCATACAACAAGTGATATCATGCACAAGTTACTCATAGTTTTCAGATCTGTAAACATATCTGATAAATTATGGTATTGGTCTATATTCTCAAAATTGATTTCAACTGTTGTTTTGATATTTGTGTTGTTTTCATTACATACTAAAGTATGATCCTCCGATTAACAAAACCTATGTCTCATAAGACATTAGTGTTTTGATTTTCTATAAAGAGGGAATTAAGACTTTAGTTATTTAGATCTTATGTGTAGAAAAACAGGTTGAGATCCTCAAAAGGAACAAATCAACTTTGTCTAAATACACTAAGAAAAACAGGGGTCAACATAGTCCGTATCATATGTAGTGTGAGATTGGCTGAAAAACTTGTACAAACGTGACCAAGTCTCTCAAAACATTACTGCAAAATGATTTTGGACTAAAAATCACAAAAACTCAAGAGTGTGTTTATCTCAAAACTCTTGAAGTCAAAAGAAAAGAGTATAAACATAAAACACTTAAGAGTCAAAGCTTGGGGTAATAATGGTCATTAAGCAACTGTTTGTGCTCACTGGTTCAGGAAAGTTCAGGGATAATAGTATTCCAAATGATTGAACTTACAAAAGGGACTAGACAAATGATCAGAAAAATTTATCCATGTGTTCTCATGTTTGCAATCAACTGACAAAGAAAATGATACCAAACAGTGGTCAAAATGTATTCAGAATGTTTTATCAACTGTTGTCAAACCACTGATCATTTTTCATAAACTAGAGCATGATATGATTACGTATCTTGTTGAAATCCTACCAGATTCTTTTGATGTTGTTTTCAGAAAATCCTTTAATTTTTTTTACAAAGGATTTTCTCGAATAATCAGGATATATTATTCATTTTTTTTGGAATAATATATTTTGAAACCGTTGCTTGTTTTTGTTGGCAATCGGTTTCAGTTCCTGTCAGGATGTAATACCTTATTTTTTATGGTATTTGTGTCCTTATAAATGGGTCAAAAGGAAATGGTACATATGTCATGATCATGTCATACTCAGGTTTGCTCCTAATTTTTTTTAATCAAAAGGTTGATTGCAAACTGTGCTTAAAATACTAGGGTACTCATGTGTTAATTGAATATTAAACAGAAATGAGTTGCCTTAGCAAAAAGTTTTCATCATCTGGGATACTTAAACCACTGTCATTTAAAATTGACATGTGGCAAAACCTTGAATGAAAATCCTCAAAACTGTTGCTGAAACATCTGTCCTTCAGAATTATACCATTTACCCTAACCACTGTTTTGTTCAAACGTCTGATCTCTAAACACTGTCCACTGCTGAAAGTTAACCACTGATCCCTCATTTTCTTGAAAAACACTGATACTCAAAATCAGTGTCTTATCCACTGATATGCTATCCACTGATAGTAAAAATCATCCACTGCCATAATTTTTACTGTTGTAACCACTGATGATTGATACGTCAGTGGCTCTTAAAACAACTGTTCTCCATACTTCATCCGTCTCATCAGTGTTTGACACGTGGTCAGTTTTTAGCCCTCAGATCGTAATAACCGCTGCCACATCAGCAATAATTTTTTTTCAAATAAAACCCTGCCCTAAACCCCAAACAGGGTTTTACACTGTCGAATTGAATTCCAAAATTCTCTTCTCATAGCAGTTTCCAACCCTTCTTCTCAAAATCTCCAAAATCCTCCTTCGTTCTTCCCCGCAAAAATGACAAAATCAAAGTCAAAATCAAAATCAAAACCTAAATCACCATCACCTTCCAAAGAGGTCGCTCAAACGGCTGAAGAACCCATCGAAATACCATTCAAACAATCTCACAACTATCTGGGTTTACTCACAAAACCTACTGATAATCACACCTTTGACACCATCATTGATACATTATCTGCATCAAAGTACAAAACTTTGTTGACAGCAAATGCTCCCATCTATCTGCAAACCCAGAGAGAGTTTTGGAAAAAGGCGTCGCTTGAAAAACAAGACGGAAAAGTCATCGCCATTAACTCCTCAATACAGGGTAAAGCAGTTCAAATAACCCCACAGTCAATCTCCGAAGTCTTTAATCTCAACGATCAGGAAGGTAAACTCTCTTTTGATAAGGCCGAGATGAAAACTGATTTCGTAAAAAGGGGATATGCAGAAGAATCAAAGGTAGATACCTTACAAAAAGGTTATTTCCCTTCTGCACCTAGGTTTTTATTTCACACACTTCTGATGTGTGTTTCGAATAAAACAACATCTTTCAACGAAATACCACTGAAAATTCAATGCCTGGGTTTTGCTATATTGAATAATAAGAACTACAACTATTCCCAGGAGATTTTCAATGACATGGTGAAAAACGTTGAAAGTAATGCATTTTTACTTTTTCCAAGATTTTTGAGTTACTATTTTGAACAAAAATTTGAAAAGAAAAATGTAAATTTGCTAAAACAAGGTGTTCATTGTCAAATAAAAAGCTTAACAAAAGAAACATTTTCAAGGATGATGGCACCAATAAAAACAAAAGCAGGGGTACCTGAGCAGATTTTAGCGGTTACAACTGCTCCTCAGGTATCAGCTGCTGAGCCCACTGCTCCAGGTGATCATAGCAGCACTCCCACTGCTTTGAAACCCACACCTGCCACCACTAAAAAGACCAAAAAGAAAACATCCAGAAAACCCACCAATCCCAAAACAAAGGCAACTCTGGAAGATGAGATCCCAGAGGAAATGCCTGTGACAACACAAAAGTCACCACAAACCACTGCTGCTACTTCCTCACAGCAGTTGGAAGAAAGATCTCAACCCATAACCGAAACTCCTCCTGCATCCTCACAAAAGGATCAGGTTGTAAGCACAGGGACACCACAATATGAAGCTCTGAATCCACTCGGATCCATCTTCCTCAGTCCTGATCCCAATGACATGTCTCTTTCAACCCCCATCCCCTCACCAATAATAATGCCATAATCCATGCTACCTCTGTTGCATGCAGCTGCTATTGCACAGACACAAACCAGTTCCTCTCTATCACCTATCACTGAGAGTATACATCCACAAGTGACTGGGTCTGATGCTACTACTCCTGCTATCCCAGCAACAGTTGAGGAGGTTACACTGCAGGAGTTACAAGTAACTCTTGTCAGTAGTTCAAGTGGAGCAGCAACTACAAATGTTGGATCAACAGGTCTACATTTGGACAGTTGTTTCATCAGTCAGACTCCCTTGAAGGCAATTTCTTCCATAGCACCTCTGGAAATCACTAGTGAGGCTATTTTGTCCACTAGTAACATTAAAGATTTATCAAGTGCTGAAGAGAGAAGTCCCCAGTACCAAGAACAAGGGGCATCAATGGGTGATTTTTGGGACTCTGTTCCTAAGTCACACATTGATATAACCACCACAGGTGGGGATTCAGACGATCCCAGTAAAATGGGTGATGATTCAAGATATCAGGAATTGACGGGTAGAGTGGAAAAACTTGAAGAATCAGTTTCTGAAATAAAGGAGATGGTGCAAGAGATCTTAAAAGCTCAGAAAGCACAATCCTCTGCTGTTCCTGCTCAAGCACCTGCTCCACAACAAGCAGCTGCTGCAAATGAGCTTTGGAATATTTTCCATCCCATGCTTGAAAAACAGCAACAAATAGCTGATCAAAAGCATGCTATTCAAGTGCAAATGCTGTCCAACATGATGGAATCAAGGTTCATGGATACTCAAGCAGATATCAAGGCTATTAAGGCCAGTATCCAAACTGCCACTGGCAAGGCTCCTTCAACTCTGCTATTCTTTGATGACCCTCTTGCAGATAATGCCAAAAAGGGGGAGATAATGAAGCAAATGAAGAAAAAGGGAATTGAACATGGCCTTCATATTGAACCTGAAAAAGAAAAAGAAAAAGAAAAACAGGTCTCAAAACCTGTTAGCCAAACAGCTGATACAGCAGTAGTTACAAAAACTGTTGTCAGTAGCCAAACAGCTGCCATGTCATCAACACACACACTTTCAACACACACCACCACAACTACTGTTCTACCACCATCATCTACAATCACACCATCATCACTGCCTCCTGCCATAAAGCAGAAGACAGCAGATGTTACAACATCTGCTGTAATGACAACAGTGATTGAAACACCAGTTGTTTCAACCACTGTCAGTCAATCACTGTCACAAACCACTGCTATCCATTCTACCACCACTGATCCACCCAAAACATCATCTGCTCTTTCTTCATTAAAAAGGAGAAGGAATCTCATATCAGATGTTGATTCACCACCACCATCACCACCATCAAAAATTACCTCACCACTTCCATCCCCTGCTCAAAAGCAGAAGACAACTGCTGACATATCAGCAGTTGTAATGACAACAGATGTTGAGACACCAGTTGGTTCAACAGTTGTTAGTCAGTCATCCACCACTGCTCTATCCTTTCCTATATCTCAACCAAAGCTCTTTAGCAGAAAAAGAAAGCCAATCACTGCCGATGAAGGGATACATGATCCGAATGCTGAAAAGTATCCACTGGAACTTGAAGCCATTAAGAATGAAATGAGGCAGTTTTATACAGAAACAGATCCATCAAAAAGAAAATTCTCCTCACTAATAGGCTATATAGCTCCAGAAGATATAACTGATTATCTCAAGATAAAGGCTAGGCAAGCTAAAGTTAAAGCTAAGGTTGACAGTGAAAAAGAAAGGCTAAGCGAAGAAGGCATTGCTAATAGACTGGAGTTCTACCTTGCAAAGGTTAAGCAGATGGAAGAATATGCACAAGAACTAGACAAAGAAAAGGCTGATCAAAAGAAGAAATTGAGAGAACAACTTCTAGCCTTCATCATGAAAGAAAAGTTCTACCCTGCTGAAGAATCTCTGTTTAAAGAATGGCCTTTAATAGCTTTAAAGCATGAGGCTGAAAGGATCCAAAAAATCAAGAATGATCCTTCAAAGAAGAAAAATGCTCCAAACTGGAGTAAATACAAAAAGCTTATTGCTGATCTCACTGCTGAATATAAAGGAAAAAAAAAGGAGCTAGTGGATGCTAAGATGGATACTGCTGAAGCCATATCAAAATGGTCAAAATAGCAGACAGATGAAGCCTACGAAAGGCTGAAGAAAAGAAAGATAACTGTTTCAAGCACTTCTAAGAAGCAAGAACAAATGATGAAGCTTGAACAGAAGATAGGAAACCTCGACACACTGTTCCGGTCTACTTTTGTAACAAATCAAGACAAGGGAGAACAGCTGACTGAAGAAGAGGTAATAGAAAAGGAAGCAGAGTACTTCAAAGATACCATCACGAAAATGGGTCTAAAAGAAGAAACTTCAACAAAGCTTCAAAGCCTTTTTAAGGTATTAAACAAACCTGCGTCTCCAAACACTGCAAAAGACAAGACAGAAGTTGAAAGACAAGAGCTTATTGAGCAAGAAACTGCAGAAGACATAGCTGCAGCAGACAAAGTTATTGAAGAAACTTTCAAAAGAATGTCTGAAAGTCTGCAGGAGTTTTCAAGGCCATCATTCTTCAACTCATCTACAAATAAATCTCTCCCACGAAATCCATTGGGTTTAAAAGTACTAAAGTGGCTCTCTGATCAAAAGACCCACGTATTGACTCTGTTCAGATCCAATGGAGAGGTGAAGTATATATCAAGGAAAGAAGCACTAGGCCTTAGTGTTCAAGATTTGCAGGATCTCCTTGAACTTTCACTGTGTAGGGATGAGGATGACCAGAGTGCAAAGGAATTTGAAGCTGAATTCAAAGAACAAGCTAAGGCACTCTTGATGAGTAATAAAGGTCCTGAATAATGAAAGGTTTTGGCATTATCTGTTCCAGGGGGAGATTGTTGGGATTGAACCCTACCAGAGGAACAGATAATGTAAAGCCAAAACCAGGTCACAACAGAGGATTCACAATAAGCAGTAGTTTACACTTTGCTCTCCCCTTGAAAGTGATTTATAACAACTGATGGTCTCTATCCGCTGCTCATACTCAACTGCTGCTGCCCTTTCAACTGCTGATGAAAACCCTGATGTATCCAACACTGCTGGTCCTATCTACTGATGATAAAGCACTGCCCAGTCAAGGACTGATCAACCTTGAGGAAAGCACTGACATAAAGAGAAAGCAGCTGTTTAGTGAATTATCTGTTTTATGTATAGTCAGTGGTTAGGATAGCAGTGTTTGTGTAAAGACAGTAGATACAGGTTGTTAGGCTGTTAGACGTCGCTTTCATGGTGACGTCAGCTGAGATACCTCAGTGGTTTGGTTTGCCTATAAATGTAACAGTACCCTGTACTGTTACATTTGATTGACTGAGTGGGTTCTTCTCCTCATGTCTAATCCTTTCATCTTGTGTGCAACCAACCTTGGGGCATCAGGCTGAGGGGGAGTATAGTTTGTAAGCATGATTGTAATCTTTTGCTTTGATTTGTAAATCCTTTGACTCTATGTGAAGCAATTGTTTATCAAACTATTTTCTCCTTTGATTGTGTTTACAAAGTTTGTTTTCATTTCCGCTGCACCTTACATGTTCTCATATTCATTAATCATTCATTTTAAACAAACAAACACAATCATGAGAGCCTCCGATCCTAACATAAGTAAAGCTTACACCCTCTTTTATAGAATGCCTAATTATTATAAAGGTTATGAACATGATAAGTAAATGATTAAATGTGATGTTCCGACGTAATTTGATACGAGTCGGAACAAGTAAAAATGACGAGAAACCATGAAGGATGGTAAAAAAAAGATTTATAATGGTAAAGAAATACCATTCTATTATAAATGTGAAATAATTGGTCTTTTCGTCCAACGGGTCAAATGGTGAACTTAACACCGTTTGACAACAATGAGTAACAAAAGCTTGTCGAGTTTGATGTTCACAGGAAAGGTTAGCGTAGGGAATTTTGCATTGCTATTAAGTAGCAATTTATTAAAGCGAGGTATTAAAACGGGTCAACAGTGTGACCCGAGCCAGGTACGCACAAAAAAGTTTATAGTTAAGAGTGAGTTTTTGGTCAAGTAATTAGTGAGTCCTTCGTAATAAAATGAAGGTCTAAAAGATTTACCAAAAAGCCCTTGATGGGTGAACCAGATAAACGACCCTTAGAGGTTGTTTAGGAACTTGTATATTGATTTTGAAATCCTTAAATGCATATAAAAGTTCTAGGCAAAACCCTTTGTGGGTCGAATGCCTAAAAATGGTCTTTTTGCGAAAAAGGACTAGTCGAAGGGTAAAATTGGGATTTTGGGGTCCTTATGTCAAATCCACCACAAAAATAGTTGTGGTGGAAGATAAATAGTTAATTAGTATGGAAAGACGAAGTGTGAAAAGAAAATAGCGAGTTTGATGCTTAGATGCTTAAAAGTCCTCTAAATGGGTCAAAATAAATTAAGAAGTTAAATGTGGATTAAGTGATTAGAAAAATACAAATAAATCGGTGAATGTAAATATGTACGCGAACCCCGTAATGGGAGTGAAAACGCTAATGCTTGGTAAGCCCGGGATGGGTAGGAAATGTTAGAGACGACCCTTGACAACATTCATGCAATGTAACTTAAACTAAACGGGTCAAACAATAGAAAAAAAGGATTTATAGACTATTTGCTTATAAACTGGGTTTTAATATGAACAATGATGGTAAATGGGTTCGTATTTTAATACGGACACGTAGGAAAAAGAACCACACAAAACGGAGGTCTAGATCAAAAGTTATGCTAATTTGAAGTTGGAAATTTTCATGAAAATAAAGCTGGGTATCTGCAGCTTCAATTCAAACACATTCTGTCGAAAATGGGCCTTGGCGTCGCGCGACGCCCAAGGAGAAATACCGTCGCGTGGGGCGACGGGGTAAAAACTTGCAATTTTTGTTTATTTTGATTATTTGACCCATTTACCTCGTTGTACTTGTTATTTAACTATCAAAACTAACTTTTAAGTTGGTTTTGATCATAGGTGAATGTCGAGAGTCCCGGATGAAGATCAAGCGACGAACAAGAACCGAACACACGTTAAATGAAGCTTCCGCGTTAAACCTTGTTTTGTTTTGTTATAAGTGAATTATGTAAACACTTACAACTATGTTTTTGAAATGTTTTTAAAACATATGGGAATGTTGGCATGACAAGTTTTTGTAAAGTCGCATTTTTAGTATTAAAATGCGTATTTTAATGTTATAATCGTGTAAATTTCCAATGAGGGTCTTACAATTCGTTATCCATAAGTAGCCTAACAGTTTAGGATTTTTACCCTCAGTTATAACTTCGTTTCTCATCATTGAAATGCTCCTAACACGAAATAAGAATAAGCCCATAAACCACTTTGTTTTTCCAATTGTCGAGAGAATTGTCGTGGTAAACAGAGAGCTGATCATGAACATTAAAGGCAAAGATTGGAGCAATATTACACCAGTTACTTATACCTTGCCACACCAAAGCTGCAAAATGGCCGAATGTAAATAGATGAACGCATGACTCATCCAAATCATCACAAAGGTTGCATAAGGAAGAAACTGTTGGAAGTGGGTCATTTTTTATATAAAAATAAATAATAAAATAATAACAATACTCTTGTTATTAACATGAGAAAATGAGTACTAGCAAATACCGTAATACAAAATGAATACAAATACAAAAAACATGAAATAAACATTACATATTTGTTAAATGATTCAAGCCAAGATCTTCAAGAAGTAGAGTATTCAACTTTGTTCTTCAACAAGTTCTTCTTGTAATTTCCATGTTACAAGAATGAACAAGCTGATGTTGACGATTGTGGCTGAGGATTCATGTTCAATATGGACCCCTTTAACAAATTTCGTGTCACTGCTTAGGCAACACGTTTGTCTCCCAAGGTATGACAACCAAAGTAGTATGTACTGGCGAAGAAGGTCACGCACCCGAGGTTATACCAAGTAAATTAGTGTATATCAATTTGGAAAGAAGATAAAGTTTAAAGAGTACTCGCATATGATTTTCCTACAAAGAAAGAAGTATTCTTAAGGTATCTACTATGGTTTGTAGTAATATTTATGGTTTCACTCTGCATAAAATGAACCTTCATGTTCGTTATATAATCACACAAATCATAACATTCATGTCCATTAATTATGCAATAATCAAGAGTTCAGTGTCATACTAAATAGTAAAAAATGGACTCTTGAAAGCTCATAAAACATCTTTAAAAGGTCATATGAATCTTCCTATTTGTTAAAAACAAGTTAATAAAGGTAATGATGTAGGCTCACCACGAAAAGATAACATATCTACCCTACCGAATTCTAATACTTGTCTCATAGTGACATTCCATGTCAACACTGACATCCCATGTTTGACAGTCGAATGCGAGTTCCAATGCTCATTGAAGCATGTGACTAAGTGAGGGAAATCTAATATTCACTAGGTAAAACCCTCAGTTTCCTAAAAGGGTAAAGTGCCATCTGCGATCAGGAATGAGAGTCCCACCTTACCCATCTAAGCCTCTGAGATGGCCGCCCAAGCCAACTAAGCCAGAGGACTCCACTATTTAAAGGTACCTTGGGTATCTTAGGTATCATTCTACACTTTCCCTCTCTCATTTACACTTACTTCACTATCTCAATTCTGATTACTCCTGTAAACATCTAACTTATTCTCATGGCAGAGTCCAAAAGCAGGAGACCCTCTCCTTCATTAAAACTAACTATTTATTGTTTTATGGAACCTTGTAAGCCTCAAATCCTAGGAGACGTCTAGAAACTGCCCTGTTAGTTATTTTTTGTTTCAACAATAAGTTGTGACATGATTAATGACATAGCTATGTTTATACCAATTACTCGATTTCTCATCCATCGTTACACTTGTAAAAACACATTTTTAATAAATTTCCAACAAAAACAATGGGAATATTTCTTTTAGTTAAAGCATGAAGAGTTGGATCCTGTTCAAAACCGCCTTCCACATAAATGTGCTAACCTTTTTGGGCACCCAATTATTCAACTTAAAAATGAAAACAAGGGGCGAAAGGGAGGACTTGGACAAAACTTTCTTCATAGATGATATCGAGAATACACCCGATGAGTCCGCCGACCAAACCCATCTATCCAACAACTAAGAAGCCGAAATAAAACTCAGGAGCTGCTTACAAGACACCAATTTAGCAATCTCCTCTTGAGATAGCTGCTGCCTTTTCTATTTCCACTTCTAAACCATGTTCCTATCAATTTTGTCTTGGAAAAGATACAACAAAACAACTTTCTCTTTGGCATTTTGAAAGAGGTTTTGATTATCTGTTGTTTTTAGACAAAATATTTTTAGTTGACTACAAAAGTCCTATAATTTTGCAATATCAGCCACGTGTGTCCCCTCTTAAGTCTCAAATGGAAATCTTGCAATTTGGTTATAAAAACAATAATATAAGAAAACACTATTTATGAACAAGATTGTAATAATCTATAAATCCCAATTTTCATGTTCTGTTGTTAAGCTAACAAATTAATGATTCAAGATGTTGTCACATATATGTTATACTGACGAGAGAAGAATGGAAAGAAAAATAAGTTAAAAGATTAATAAATGTTTTAGTGACAAGAAAAGAATGGGAAAAAAACTATTTTAATTGGGGGTTTCTTATTTCAGTGATGGACCAAATGGGGTTTCCTAATAAGTGGTGCCTTTGGATTAAAGGTATCCTTGAGTCTGCGAGGTCTGCGGTGTTGGTTAACGGTTCCCCTACTTTTGATTTTCAATGTCAAAAGGGTATTAGACAAGGGAACCCTTTGTCCCCGTTCTTATTTCTCATTGTTATGGAAGCTTTCTCGTGTATTTTCAATAATGCTTGTGATTTGGGGAAATAAAAGACATTAGGTTGTCAAACGGGGGACCGTCTATATCTCATTTTTTTATATGCAGATGATGCCCTTATCATGGGGGAGTGGTCGAGAGAGAATATTGAGAAGACCGCTAGGTTACTCAAAGTGTTTTATATGTGCTCAGGCTTGAAGATTAATATCCACAAGTCTCATTTGTTTGGTATTGGTGTGGATGGAGAGGATGTTGTAGATATGGCATCTATTCTAGGGTGTAGAATAGGTGAATTTCCTTTCACTTATTTGGGAATTAAAGTTGGAGCCAACATGAATAAAAGTTGTCATTGGAATGCGGTCATTGAGACTATCCAAAGTCGGTTGGCTTCTTGGAAAACGAATACGTTATCCATGGGAGGGCGTTTAACTTTGATTAAATCGGTGCTCGCTAGTTTGCCGGTTTATTATTTATCTTTATACAAAGCTCCGGCTAAGGTGATGGAACAAATTGAAAGAATGATGAGAACTTTTCTTTGGGCTGGCTCGAGTGTGGATAAGAAGGTTCACTGGGTAGCTTGGGGTGTTGTGACGACTACGAAGAAAAACGGGGATTTGGGGATAACCAAGGTAAGGGACGTTAATATTGCTTTATTAACAAAATGGGCATGGAGGTGCACGACTCAAAAGGATAGTTTATGGCGTAAAATTGTGGAAATGGTGCACGGGGGGAGGGGTCGATGGGTCTTCCTTCCTGCTAAAACATCTATTCCGGGTTGTTGGAAATCTATTGTGCAGGAACTGAATAGTATTTCTCTTCAAGGTTTAAAGCTACACAGTTTCATCCATGGGAGGGTCGAAAATGGATTGGCGATTACGTTCTAGTCGGATCTTTGGCTTGGTTCGACTATTCTAAAAGATCGGTGGCCCAGATTGTATTCTTTGGAGCGCAGGAAAGACTGCCAGTCAGCGCCCGGCTGCTGCAGTGGAACGGTGGTATACGGTTTATGCTGAATTGGAGTAGAGGCCCAAATTATGTACAAGAAGTGTATGAGATGCAAGATTTGATATATATGCTGCAGAAGTTTTCTTATGCAGGCACCGAAGATCGATGGAAGTGGGGAGAGGAGGATAAAGGTTCTTTCTCAGTTGCGTAAGTGAAAAGATTACTACATGATGGAAGGGACGCTCACCGTGTTCATCATATGCAATGGGAGTCTTGGATTCCTATTAAAATTAATCTCTTCATATGGCGATCTGAGATGGATCGCATCCCAACCAAAATGGATTTGGTTCGAAGACGGATAAATATTCAAGACGTGTCTTGCAGTCTATGCGAAGCCGGGGACGAAGATTTGTTACATTTATTTACAGGATGTGGTTTTTCATGTGGTGTTTGGTCGGGTGTAGGGAGATGGTGTAAAATAGATCCGATTTTGGTGCTCGAATTCGAAGATTTAGTGAGACTTCATGGGAAAACTTCAGGTAATAAATGGACAAAAAAGGTTGTTCGGGGCATCGTGATGATTACGTGTTGGGCTATTTGGAGGGCCCGAAACAATAAAGTCTTTGAGGGGATTAGTCCTAAAGTGGTTGACGTTGTAGCTATGATTAAATTGTGGTCTTTTGTGGTTGAAAAACAGATCTAGATTTACCTCCATTCGGTGGAAGGATTGGGTTGGTTATCATTTGTATATGTTGTAATTGTTTGTTTTGGTGGTTCTCGCTTTGAGGGCGCGCTTGCTTTTTAATGAGTTCACAGTTCAAAAAAAAATAATAATAAATTTCATAAATCAATAAAAGACAGTATATTTATATTTTGAGTAAAAGATAGAAAAAGTAAAAACCATGTAAAACATAAAACATGAATCACCGTATTGAAAAAATGTCTGAAATCATCATCATACTCAGTATATCCCACCAATAGCAAAGCTAAGGTAGGGTCTGAGGAGGGTGAGATGTAGACAGCCTTACCTCTACCCCGTAGGAATAGAGAGGCTGCTTCCAATGAGACCCCCGGCTCGAATGAAAAAATGTCTGAAATGTGAATGATTATTCAAAAAAAAAAGATGAGTAAGGTGCAATTTATCACCCTGTGGTTTGGTTCAGATTGCATAATGATACCCTACCTTTCATATTTTGTCAAATGAAAGCCTGAGGTGGACATTTCATGACACTTTGAAACTGAAACGTTAATTCCTTGTTAAAAATATGTGAAAAGACAATGATACCCTTTTACACTTGCATTACGACACCCCGTGGTTATATCACTATAACGATTTGAAACCACCTCCATCATCACCATCACCCGCCACCACCCACCACCACCTAACTCGCTCTCTCTCTCTCTCTCTAAAAAGATTATAACCCAAAGAAACAAGAAAATACCCACATTGATTCTCTCTGTTTCTTGAAAATTTTCTTTAAGGATAAAAAAAAATCCAATTTCTCTCTCTCTAGAACAAAACCCATATACCCACTCTCTTTATAAACATTCTTGGTCGGAAAAATGGTGGTAAATATGATAAAATCAAGGCAATGGCTGCCATTAATGTTAAAGAAATTCAAGGTGAAATTGGTCAGGAAGAAGATGGAAGGTGGGAGCTATGATCATGTGCATGTGGGTCCAAAAAAGGAGTACCATAGGGCTGTGGAGATTAAGTGAAAGGGGCCCAAGATTACTTTGAGTTCTTTTAGGAGGATTGTGAAGATAAATTTCACAAGAGATGAGAGAGTTGTTGACCCAAATAGTGTCGTGTAGTAGGATGAAGAGTTTCAAACAATTTATACACTTTCTGGGTCTAAAGAGAATGCTTTTAATCCTTGGGAGATTGGGTTTAGTGTCTTGGGTTTAATCCTATTGTTGCAGAATTTGATATGGGTTATCTTTTTCCCACCTATTGTTGTAGAATTTGATTTGGGATCAGTTATTTAGTTATTAACAAGTGGGTTTGGATGTTTAGTTATTAATGAAAGTGGGTTCGGTTAAGGTGTGAGAAACGAAGGTATGAGCGATGACGGTGGGTTCGGTTTAGATGAAGAAGTGGATGATTCTCAGCGCGTGGTTGGTGGTGGCAGGTTAAACGGGGGTGGTGGTTGTTGGTGTTAACCGGTTACTTTGTGTGTGTGAGAGAGAAAAAAGGTGAAGAATGGGTAAAGTAAGGGTGTTAGAATGTGAGATACTGAAGATAAATAAGGGAGGGGATGAAGGGGGTGTTTGGCAATTTCTGAATGGTTAGGTGCTAAACGAGTAAGATGTCTGAACCATTAAATGCTGAATTAGCAAGAGGTCTGAACCACTAAGAGCTGGTATAATGCTTAACCGTTCAGAGGCAAATGTTTGACCAATTCAGATTAGAGGTCTTAACTATTCAGACTCAGTATAATGCTTAACCATTCAGAGGCAAGTGTCTAAACCATTCAGACATTTGCTTGTGAAACAAACAATCTGAACCATTAAGTGCTTAACCAGTAAGAGTTCTGAATTAATGCCTCATTAGGCCATGTGTAGTCATAACGCCCCTTTGTGGGCGTTATGCGACACGTGGCGCGCCACGTCAGCGTGGGGCGTTATGGGGCCTTATGAATTTTAAGCCCGTAGTCATAAAGCCCCTGTCTAATCATTACTCAATTATTAATTTCTAATTTTTTATAATTATTTTCTAACTTTATAAAATTAAAATTCATTTCATTAAATTAAAAAACATTACACTAAAATTAAAAAAAAACATTACACTTAAAAAAAAACATGACACTAACATAAAAAAAAAACGATTCTACTAAAAAAAATTGGACTAAAAAATTAAAAAACAAATTTTTTATAATTATTTTCTAACTTTATAAAATTAAAAAACAAATTTTAAAAACCCTTTTTTCTTTTTTCTTTCTTCTTTCTTCCTTCTTCCTTCTTCCTGCAACAAAACAGCCCCCTCTTCTTCTCCTTCAAACCGCCCCACCCCTCTTCAATCCATCACCCCTTCTTCTCCTTCAAACAGCCCCCCTTCTTCTCCTTCAAACCAGAAAATACACACAAAAGGGGAAAACCAAAAAAAAAAAAAAAATCAAACAAACACACATACCGCCCTTCTTCTCCCGCTATAGACATCGCGCCACACCCATTTTTTCGATTCATAGCGCCCTTCGTGGCGGTGTTCTTGGGCGCTTTCCGGCGCTATGTGGGGTTATACCGCCCCACTACACATACCCTTAAGAGGTAAACAAACAACCATGAAGTGTGGTTGGTAAGCTTCAAAGGTAAAATGACACATATAACCCTCAAACTAATCGTTGACTAACGGTGTATGGCTTAGTGTGATGAAATGCCTACCTCAGGGTTTCATTTGGTAATAACTGAAATGTAGGGTGCCATTATACAATCTAGACCAAAGACAACATGTTTCCGTTGAAAAAGAGAAGGGCATATTAGTCTTTTGAGCAACAATCAATAACGGCGTCAAGCAACCATCTAAAGCACCCGTTTTCAAAGTCTAATAAATGTCGGGTACAAACAAACCATTTCAACATCCGTTTACGAACAAGTCAACCCACATTCACCATCACGACTCTCTCTCTCTCTCATTCATCTTCAAAACCACCATTCATACAACCAAAATCTCCACGATCTATCACACTTCTCTGATCAATTCACGCATTAGCTCTTCAAATCAACTATGTCGATGTCAGATTCTGAAACATCTTCTCAAGGAGGCAGCAGCGACTACAAAAACTTCAGACAAATTACTCGTGATCGTCAGTTCCTTTTCCTTTTCCTTTTTGTATGTATATGTGTTTGAATTGATGATGATACGTGCAACTTATGGAGTTGAATTTTGGAGTTTATGTTCAGTTATTGAATGATTTAAGATAGATGATTTAAGTGATTATATTACTAGATGTAGAAATAGAGAGTTTAGATACACTGAGAAAAAGTAATATTTGTTGTTGTCGAATCCCCTAACTCCGGTTGGAGGTTAATGAGACTCGTCAACGCTCCGAGGGGCCTTCCTTTTAGCCTGCAAAACAAAGCACCTTTAGCCTCGCCACAGAGGGCCCGGAGAGGGGATCTGTGACCAAGCTCCGGCGTGAGAATAAGTAAACTTTCCGGAGATGTAAGGTTATTCCGACGTGCTGATGCCGCCGGAATATATGGTGTGAATCCGAGATTCCAAGTATTCAATGTGGCTTAGAGAATGTTTGGAGTAAATGTGTTAGGGAGAGTAACCGGGGCCCTCCGTGACGAGGCTAACGGTGCTTTGTTTTGTAGTCTAAAAGGAAGGCCCGCAGAGCGTTGACGAGTCTCATTAACCTCCAACCGGAGTTAGGGGATTCGACAGTTGTGTAGATTTTTATGAAATATATGCTTTATGAAACTGTATTTTAGTTATGTTATTTTTACTGTTCATTTGTTTTATTAGATGGAAATGTATTTAGAGTTGAGTTAGATGAGGCTTGGAAACCTGAGAGTTTCTGTTTTTAAGACGTTACGCTGCGAACGCCAATGCGGACGAGAGAGGGCTAGAGGTGGCCGGTGGAGGAGAGAGGAGAGGAGGTTTTGTGAGTGTTAGCGATAGATATTAGAGATAATATATTAGCTAGGGTTTATTGTATAATCTTTAACATAATTAACGAATATGATTTGATTAGGTTTCCTTTGTAATTATCCTCATTGTGCTCAAATATATAGTTTGTTAGGCTAGTTGGCTAGTTGCAATATTTGTTATTCTGGTTTGCATTTTTAACGTTTGTGGTGTTCAATTCATGATTTGTTAGGCTAGTTGCGTGATTTGTTAGGAGTAGGGTACGGTTTATTTTTTGTTCTTACCTTACAAGCATAGGTTCTTACTTCTCAGTGTTGTTTTGGGTGGTCATTGCATGTTATCGCTTGTTTATGTATCTGGTTGTTGTGGTACTTGTTCATGTTATACGTTTCAGCAAATGTAGAGTTTTTTTAGTAGCTATGTACATCTTACTTTGACTTCTATGTGTGGTTATGACTTTGAGCTGGGGGTCTCACTAGAAGCAACCTCTCTATCCCTTGGGATAGATGTAAGGCTTGCCTACATCCCACCCTCCCCAGACCCCACCAATAGCCTCGCTATGAGTGAGATTCTACTGGGTATGTTGTTGTAGTTGTGTTCTGGTAATTTCTGCACTAGGCTAACAAAATTGTTACAGCCTTGTTCTTTTGCTAAGCGACACCGACTAAATGACCCTAAAACTCATCACGTGTGAGTCTTAAGCTTGGTTTTATAAAGCGCGCCTCAGGGAGGCGCAAGTGTTGGGGCTTTTTTGCTCAGCGCCTAGAGTAAATACAAGAAGCGCCCAAAAGGCGCAGAATTTAGGGTTTTTTTGGCTTGTACATGTAGGTAAAATGGTATAAAAACCTTATTTGTAGCTATATTTTGGTTAAAGGAAGCTAAAACCCTATGGGATATATAAAAAAATATATATAATCACCTTGCGCCTCGGGTAAAGTCCACCGCTTTTGCGCTTCGCGCCTCAATTTTAGACCTCCTCGCTTTTGTGCGCCTATGGCTTTTTGAAACCAAGGTCTTAAGTACAATTGTTTTTTATCAGGTTAACCAAGTACTAAAATGAAGCCCTGGTAAATTGATTTTTGTATGGATCACTCCCCACTTGCGGTATGCGCTATAATGTATATATGCGTGGGCCCTCGGGGGGCAAAAGTGAAAGTGCACTAATTTTAACGTTAATTTACTAATTTTGTGAAAATAACGTTAAAAAGCGAGGGACGGTTGATCATGCATCATGTGGTGACATTGATAACCGAAAGACAAGGGGGTACATGCATAGGTGTTAAAAGCCATCGCCTCTTGCGCCTAGGCCCAATTTCCTAGCGAGGCGAGCCAATTGCGCCTTAAATTGAGGCAATTGCACTTTAATTCTCCATGTGATGGTTCATACGCATATTCCGGCGAAATTCTCTAAATTCCGGCAAGATTACAGCTAGATTTCTACTTTTATCTAATGAAACTACTTTTCTACACTAATAAACTAGCATTTTATAACTTTTGGTACTAAATAGACGATACTAAATGTTATATAATAGCTTTAGTTTATTTTATTTGAAGAATAGTATTAATTTTCTATTATACAAAAATATTTTAATTTTTTTTTGTTGTGCGCTTTTTTTTCTCAGGCCCACGCTTTATTTGCGCTTTGCGCCTAGGCCCCAGGCGAGGCCTATGCGCCTTGGGTGTGCCTAACGCCTTTAATAACTATGGGTACATGCATTAATCGGCTTTTGTCCCAATTGCTGAATGTTATGTGCCTTACTGCCATATGTCCAAGGCTTGATGCAAAACTACTATCTAGCTGGGGGTCTCGCTAGAAGTAGCATCTCTATTCCTATGGGGTAGAGGTAAGGTTGTCTACATTATACCCTCCTCAGACCCTACCTTAGCTTGCTATTGGTGGGATTTACTGAGTTTGATGATGATGATGATGATGGATTAGCGTATGGAATTTTATCAGTGTGTGATTTTTTGATTTGTTCTAGTGATCTAAGATGCTTCTAGGGCTTCAAATAGAGAGGACTGCTTATGCACATGATCATTCCAGCACCAAATATATGGGGATTTTTTCTCAATGCGTTAAATATAAAACAAAGGAGGTTATTTATAACTCGAATGTGAATCATTCCTAACTGAGTTAAACTATGCTATATTAATAATAAATATCGTATGTCATTAGACATATCAAATTTGAGTGAGAATACTGGAAGAAAACGAGTTTGAACTTTTAGAAGCTTAGAAGTTCACGATGTGGAAGGGCTGCTAGCTATGAGTTTTCACTAGAATGTAACAATCTTCGAAATTGATCACCACACATTCATATCAGTATATCACTTGTCTCTTAAATATGTTCTTACTAGGTTAGCAACCCGTGTATTACACGGTTGAATAAAAGAAATAGTAAATAGTCACTTGTCAGTAATGAAGATTTAGGAATTTTAATACTATATATTGAGATAAGATATAATTTAGGAATTAACTTTTTTACATTAAGAAATAGAAAACGAAGGGGTGAAATAAGCGATACGGGAGCAAGAATCTTGGGCTCATAGAATTGTGACACATGGCGCAACCAATTGCTTATTTATTAGGTATAGATTTCTCCATTTTAACTTTTAGGTTGATTTGAATTGTCACATGCATCTAGTTGATGAAGGTGCAGTATGTACATTCTTTCTTGTTTGTTAATTTTTAGAATTTCATAAATCTTATATCTCAAACTTATCATTAGTTGGTTTTGAACATACTTTACAATCAGATTCATTGGCTTTATTTGATAGCAGAGGCAACACGTTAGTTGTATATTGGTAATATGTAGGTTTATTTTCAAGGATAAATCAGTTGATTCGGTAATTATTTCCGACTTGCAGGATTATTGTATGAAATGCTCAGGTCGGCAAAAAGACCAGATTCAAAATCAAATTGGAAGGTTTGACTCGTTTAGAGTAAAGTATTGGTGTTTTTTTCACCTTGGTAGTTTTTGTTTGTAGTGTTTAATCCTTTTTATATATTACTCATTTGTGCTCATTTGTCTTGGATCAACAACTATTTTATGATAAACGTGCTCCTGTATTTTACTTCAAATTTTCAGTCTCTGTTTTGATTAGGTACTGATCATGGATAAAGTGACCGTTAAAATTATGTCATGTTCGTGCAAGATGGCTGACATCACAGATGAAGGAGTTTCATGTAAGACGTAATATGCCTGTCTCCGCAAGTTTAAAATTCCTTCGTTTCTTCTAGCATAAATGCATTGTTTATGTTCACGTGTCCTTTTTAATGCTTGCCACAACTTAATTGATGATAAGTTACTAAGATGTAACTTTGGTTTTTTTCCTTTCTGCAGTGGTGGAAGATATAAACAAGAGAAGGCAACCACTGCCCACGATGGATGCGGTGTACTACATCCAGCCAACAAAAGAGAAGTATTCAAATATTTTTTTCCCTGTTTTCATTCCTTTTCTCTCTCTTTTACAATCAATATATAATTTGAAATATTACATTTGTAATGCCTGGCTTGTATATATTTCCTCGTTTTCTAAACCTATTTAGTCTCACTCGAAGATAGGAGTTCTTGGAGACGTTATGGATTTTTAGTGGAGTGTGTAGGGTTGTCTCGGCCTTTTCTTGGGGCTTTAGCCTTAGCTACACTTTGGGTTTCCTTAGCCTTAGTTTTGCCTTAGCAAGGTATTGGCGTTTAGTTTTGTTAGGGGAGAGTTTATCTGTTTATGTTTGAAGGGAATTTGTGCTACATTATTCATATCTATCAGCTCTTTTATCTGTTACAACTTACAACTATAGTTTTGTCCCTATTTTGTGTTGTCACCATTTTGTGCTGTTACTAGTTTACTGTAGGGGTGAGCATATTTCGGCCGACCCGAAAATACCCGAAATAACCAATAATTAACCGAAACCGACCTGTTACAAGCCGTTAGCAATCGGTTCCTGATTATTTTCAAATTCGGTTTTGGGTCGGTTCTCGGTCCGGGACCATGGAAAACTGACCCTGGACTAACCGGCCCGAAACGAAAATAACATATCGTTGTCTTTTACAAATGGGAAAGCCGGATCACTCCAAATAAGGAATTACATAATTATATGGCGCAATATTAACAATCAATATCTAGGGTATTCTTCAAGCCATCAAGTATGAAATAGTTGCAGGTTCATATAAATGATAAATTACCAAAACTTTTTTCCTTATAGATGTTACAACAGATTTGACTTGAAAGTTCAACAGTGTCACTACCCGCCCCTTGTCTATGTTAAACATAATTTTACTTGCTTATTGGACAGAGTTATTATATTATTGGGAAACTAAATATAAGATATTATTTTTTTTCACTTGTGTGAGTTTATCTAGAAGGTCAATGTAAAATAATATAACTAGATCATGGAAACCCTCAACATATGTGCAAGAATGAACAATGATAATATATTTGGGTTGTTGATATTATCTTTATCACTGTGTTCCCGAATTATATTTTTTTCTTATTCTATCCTCATCTGCTTTTGTCAAAATGCAGTGTCCGTATTCTTCTGTCTGACATGGCTGGAAGAACGCCTCTTTATAGAGAGTATGTGTGATATCAACTTATCAAGGCCCTCTTTAATGTTACTGTTTCCTATGCCTCGTTTAACAAAAGTATCGTATTTACATGTATGGTTCTTTAATATTTGTTTTCTTTTTCTTTCTCTTTTCAGCGCCTATGTTTTCTTCAGTTCTTCCGTTCCAAAAGAATTGGTTAATTACATTAAGAAGGAACCAAATTTAAAATCTCGTTTACGTGCTATGAAAGAGGTTTAAGTTCATTTTTTTTATCTTTGTTTTTGCAATATAATGGATTTCATAGTCGGATTTACTCTTGAGGGGAATTTGCAGATGAACTTGGAGTACTTCGCCATTGATAGCCAGGTAATACATGCTGCTAAACTAAAATATTTTTAGTTACTTGATCATTTGCACCTCTATTTGTGCATATTGCAATTTGCATAGTGCTTGTTATAATTGCGATACCTAAGAGTCACACCATTGTGTAAAAGTGAATTTTGCTCAGATATTTGCAAATGTTCATAACGCGATGCATATTTTCTTTGAACCCACGTGGTTTGTTAAAACCAATCTATTAATCGGCTCGAGAAAAATCTCGAAACGAGCCGAGCTTGAGCCTAAAATAAAGCTCGTTTATTTATCGAACCCGAGCTCGAGCCTGGCATGTGAAGCTTGTCAGGCTCGTCGATTGAGCCTCAGTGTAATATTAGTTTTTTTAGTATTTAATAACATTTATCCCTTATTAATGTTGTCTAGTAAACGAGCCGAGCCAAGCTTATGTAAATTTGTTTATGAGCCGAACCCGAACCTAAAAATAAGCTTTGTTTAGATAAACGAGCCTGAGCTTCACTTATCGAGCTCGCGAGCCTAAACGAGTCTATTATTTATATTATTTTTATTTAATATATTAATCAGTGAGCTTGAGCTTGAGAAATTACCAACGAGCCGAGCCCGAGCTTTGAAAACAAAGCTCGAACCGAGCCAAGCTCTAATAAGTTAATCGAGCTCCGGCTCGGCTCGTTTGCACCCCTAAGCCACTTTTATTATAAAGCTACCTTGTGGTTTTGACTACTATTTTTTTTTACAATAGTGTTTTATAACCGATAACACAATGGCTTTGGGAGAACTTTACGGGAATGAGGAAATGACCCGAAAAGGAGATGAATGTTTAAATGTGATGGCTGACCGTATTGCAACCGTCTTTGCTTCATTATTGGTATGCTATCTTCCTTTATTAGATTTATCAAGGTTAAGGGTACCGAATATGAGATGCAAAACCTATTTTTTTTTCTAATTTATATTAACGCTTCTCAGGAGTTCCCATTTGTACGTTACCGTGCTGCCAAATCCCTTGATCCTACCACAATGACCACAATTTGTGATTTGATCCCTACAAAGCTCGCTGCTGCTGTTTGGAATTGTCTTATGAAGTATAAATCTCTGAAGAACTTCAATTTCCCTCAGACGGAAACTTGCGATTTGCTCATCCTAGATAGATCAATAGACCAGGTTTTTATCTTAATACATAGATCATGGTTTGACCAATGCTTTGAAAACCGGACCGGCCCAGCCCAGCCGATCGGACCGGAAAACCGGATGGTTGAACTGGATTTTTAAGGAGTTGAACCGGATTTTTATTATACCCTATTTATTTTTATAATATTTATGGCGTCACCCGGTTCTTACATCCGGTTTGACCGGTCCGACTGGCCCGGCCAGTGGACCGGTAAGGAGAACGCTTCGATATCCGGTCCGGTCCTGAAAACATTGATGGTTTCTTTTTGCTTGCAGTTGATTGTTTTATTTCTATCTCTTTTAGATTGCGCCTGTCATTCACGAATGGACATACGATGCTATGTGCCATGATTTACTTAATATGGATGGAAACAAATACGTTCACGAGGTTAGTCAACAGTTTATGGGCATAAATTGTTCATCAAGATACGTTTTCCTTTTGCTATTATACATCGAGTAATTATACTACTTAGGTTGCAAGCAAAACAGGTGGTCATCCTGAAAAGAAAGAGGTCCTTCTAGAAGATCATGATCCTGTATGGCTAGAGATGCGCCATTTGCATATAGCAGATGTATGCCTCTTTCGTTTTTATTTTTTTTATATTTCTATAATAGTTTTGAGTAAATATGCGCAAATGGTTTCCTAAAACCTTGTCTTGTCAGGCTGGTGAACGTTTGCATAACAAGATGACAAGCTTTGTGTCAAAGAATAAAGCTGCACAGATGCATGGTTCAAGGTTTGTTTAATCTAATTTTCATTAAAGTTCCTATTTCTTTTTGCTCCTGGAGATATATAAATTAATAAATATTTGGAACTTGATAGACCAACTGATAGGATTTAAAATTGGCTTGCTAGACTAAAATAAGAAAAAGTACAGATAGACTGATAGATACTCGAAAACAAGAGGATGATTTATTGAAATAATAAGATAGTTGGCCCGATTCGAGAGGGGCTAATCTCCAATACAAAAACACTAGATAATCCAAATAAACAAGACATTGCAAACTAGAACATGAAATGAAATACTTAAATGAAAAATAAAAGAGTTACTTCCTAACTTCAGCCCCTAAATTCAGCCTTTTGACTTTGACTCTCCTAAAATTCAGCCCCTAAATTCAGCCTTTTGACTTTGACTCTCCTAAAATTCAGCCCATCCAGATTTGAATTAGCAGGTTTGTAACAATACTTCCGGCCCGAAAAATCGACTTGTCCTCAAGTCGAAAAGAAGATAATTGATGCGCCAACAAGCCATAACTTTTTGGAGTCACTTCTTTCAAAGGATGGTCCCCCCGTGATCGCCATTCAAGTCGTACCATAGCATATATTGCAATTTCTACGATGCACCATGGTGGGCGCCACTCGCACCATCCGGCTACACCTTCGTTCGGAGTCTTTCGCATGGGTCCTCCGAACCCGGTTAGCAAAGAATGAACCGCATAAAGACCGTAACTTGGATATGTATGAACAAGTTTTATAACATTTCTAGAAGGACACATGGTCTTCAATGAGGCTTTTTGTTGTGTCGTGGGTTTCAAAAGAAAGTACAAAACAAGAGCAGATTTAATACTTTGGTTGGGCCTGAAGGTGAGTAGTGAACTTGATGAGTTGGTCGCGAGGCGCATAGATGAAATATTTCGATTCTGCACCACATTTGGTTTTGGTAATGGTGGAGACGATGCAATTAACGAGTTTGGTATTGGTGCCTGGTTTGGTGTTGGACTTTGTAGTGATGTTGGTGGCTGTTCATGGCATGGTGGTGGTGCGAGGGTTTGAAGGCCGGTTTTGGGATGGTGTTTGGTGCTCAAATCAGGGGGAGTGTGAGGTGTAGATGGTGCGGGTGGTGGTGCTTGGTTGCTGGTTGGTTTTCCAAACATCATGATTTTGAGTTCTGCAACATCGCCCCTTAATTGCGACACTATGGTGTCAAGTTTGGCTGCAATCACAGCCAATTGAGAAGCAATCTGATTTGGGTTTAAAGTGCTACTTGTGCTACTCCGGGTATTCACCATCTTCTTCGAGTTTCCCGGCAATGGAACCATTGATAGATACTCGAAAACAAGAGGATGATTTATTGAAATAATAAGATAGTTGGCTCGATTCGAGAGGGGCTAATCTCCAATACAAAAACACTAGATAATCCAAATAAACAAGACATTGAAACTAGAACATGAAATGAAATACTTAAATGAAAAATAAAAGAGTTACTTCCTAACTTCAGCCCCTAAATTCAGCCTTTTGACTTTGACTCTCCTAAAATTCAGCCCATCCAGATTTGAATTAGCAGGTTTGTAACATAGACCCTGTTTGAGAAGGGTGATCTCCAATTACAAGGTGTAGAAACCCTAATGATAAACATAAAACATCAACAACCAAAATTAAGCAAAGACTCCTACTATTCTTCTAATCCGCCTGTGAAACTGTTGGCGCTAATGTTTTCCCGCTATTTTTCTGATTTACTGGATCGGAACTGGGTCACTGGATCAATCAGACCTGGACTACTACTTGATCCAGTGGGCTGAGGCTTTTTCCTGCGAGAATACACTTGGGGAGGGGGGGGGGGTCGTATCAATACTTCCCACCTGGAGAAACGCTTGTCCTCAAGTCGAGAGGAAGGGAATTGGCCGGATAAGTTCTTACATATTAAGTCTGCTTCTACGTCTTTATTCCTAGCATTTGGCCGTAAGTTACTAGCAGTAGTACAAGCTTGGTTTAAAAAAGCGGGAAGCGCACAAAAGCGATGAGGTCTAAAAAAGCTTTTTTTTAAAGCGAAGCGCAAAAGCGGTGAGCTTTTCGTACGCGAAGCGCAAAGTGATTATAAAATTTATTTTTTATATATCCCATAAGTGTGTAGCCTCCAATACCTATGATTTAGCTCAAGGTTTAAAAAGGCTAAAACGGGTATCGAGGCGTTTTCCCTTAGCCTCACGAGGCGTAAGCCTCGAGGCAGGTCGAGGCGTAAGCCTCAAAACATTATTAAAAAAATTAAAAAAATATATAGATGTCTCATAAAAATCACAAATTAGCATAAAACAAACATCATAAATAGAAAATATTTCAACAAACAAGGTTTAAACATAAAACAAACATCATAAAATAGTCTTTTTATGCATAAATTCAGAAGTTTAAGGACCAAATGTGAACTAGTGAAGATAGAGGGGGTTAAATGTTTAAATACACAAACTAATTTTACACTTTTTTATGTAAAAGTTATAAGTTTTAGGGGCTAAATATAAACTGGTGAAAGATAGAGGGGTTAAATGTTAAAATACCTAAAGTTATTTAACCCTAGGAGTGTTGAACACTTAAACACGCCGCTACTCTGCATCTTCTTCCTTCTTCCTGGTCGCATCTTCTCACATGTTTCCGGCTAAAAAGCAGCGCCGGCGCCGGAATTTATCGCCGGAGGTCGCTATTTTCACGCTTTTCAGCCGCGAGATCCAAATAGCGCAGGTACATCGATTCGCAACGCTATTCGCGATAAAATGGGCCGAAAAAAAGTCCAGAAAACAAAAAACTGATCAGTTTGCACAAGTCTGGTGAGGCTTAAGCCTCACCGCCTCGCCTCACCGCCTCAGCGCCTCAAACCGCCTCAAACCGCCTCGTATGGGCTGAGGCTTAGGTTTCAGTCCCCCCCTGTGAGGCTAAGCCTCGATTGCGTTTTTTCACCGCCTCACCTGAGGCGTACGCCTCAAGGCGCGCCTCAAAACGCCTTTTTAAACAATGATTTAGCTATAATTAAGCTTTATATATGTTTTAAAATGAAAAAAACATAAATGTACACATAGTTAGTAGCAAAGGACTTATATGTTGGGTGTGTGAATGAAAGTCTCAAAAGGTGGTAAATACTTTGTCCCACATCGGTGTGGGGACAAAGTGAGTGGTTGTTTATAAGGTAAAGTCTTTACTACTCCATTGTAGCTTTATGACATGTTTTACCACAAGTCCTACCCGCGCGCAGGGGGGGGTGCAAAAAATGAGTTTCTGAATTGAAATTTAATTGAACTCGTGCATGCCCGCACGTCCTGCGGACACGAATGCAGCTCCGAAAACCCCAGGCACGCGTGGGCCAGTTTTTGCATTTAACCTTCATTCATGAGCCAAGCCCAGACGAGAGGTTTAAAAAAAAGCTGTCCAAGCCCACACAAGGCGATCCAGCCTGCGCTTTTTAAAACCAAGAGTACAAGGATGTATTTCACTTGTCAGTAAATCATTGTAGTGTTGAACCCTTCTCCTGGCTTGACCTTAGTGTGGTGAATAGCCCCTGATACTATTACAAGTTTCAGATAATTGTAAAACTCTGTTTGCCCAAGGTAACCACTTCGATTTTGATCTGCATATGTCCATATCTTCACCTTGACATCCAGGTCTGTGAACCTCATTTGAACATTGTTTTTCAAATTGACTACTGGCTTGTGATGCCCCTGATCTACAGCTCTATAATCGGGCATTTTTTGGCCGTCACCGTTATCAGGATTAACATGTAGGTAAGGCGTTTCTGAGTGACACCCCTTCATTACTTCGCTGCCTGCCTTCTGTTCAGGGCTGGTTTTACTGGGAAAAACCGTTGGTTCCACTTGAGTGGCTGAGATGTCCTTGACCAAATCTGTCAACAACCTTGCGGTTCATCCATCCAAAGCCTTGATCTCTGCAATATCCTTCTTCATGTGAGACACTATGGCGTCAAGTCGGGATGCGATTGCGGTTAACTGGGCAGCAATTTGATCTGGATTCAGTATTCCTTCAGGTTGGCTTCGAGTTTGGGATGCCATCATTCCCGATTTCAAATTTGAGAAAACTGATCAGATTTGTCAAAATTGTATTTCTGAAATTGATTGGATTTCCGAATTGGAATTTCCAGTTAAACTCTAAGACGTTCCTGATTGAACTGGAATTCCAGAGATTGATCAGATTTGGTGAGGCTGGAATTGTGATTGATGAAGAGTTTCTTGATTTTCAGAAATTGAGACGTTAATTCCATATTGAACTGGAATTGAATTCTCTATTTGAGGTTTGCGAAGATGGATTTTCTGATTGAATTGGGTAGGCAAGTGGTGAATGTTTCCTGGCAAGGGAACCAGTTGATAGGATCTAAAATCAGCTTTGCTAGATTGAATAAGAAAAAGTACAGATAGGCACTGCTCGAGAAGGGTGATCTCCGATTACAAGGTGTAGAAACCCTAATTGATAAACATAAAACATCAAAATTAAGCAAAGACTCCCACTAATACTACCACTAACAGCAGGTACTAACTATTCTTATAATCCGCCTGTGAAACTGTTGCCGTAAATGTTTTCCTGCTATTTTTCTGATTTACTGGATCAATCAGACCTGGGCTACTGCTCGACCCAGTGGGCTGGGCCTTCTTCCTGCTGGAATACACTTGTAGGGGGGGATCATAGGGAGTACATGTTTAGATTACGATGACAGTTTCTAATAAATATCAGCGTGAAATTTGGTTCAGGTTTATTGTATATTAACTTGCATTAAAATTATAATAAAGACCCATTTTACCTTGTTTTGATCTATGGCCTTTGTGATGATCTTCATGAGGCTTCATTAATCCTGCTACATCATTAAACTTTCTATTTCTAGTGGTCCAAGCTATTGCACCCTCATAATTACTACCAACTTTAGAAGCTTAGCATTTTTTGGTTTGACCCTAACACATTCTTTAATCAAGTCCTATTTCTAGAATGCTAACATTCCTGCATTCCATAAGCTACTTTGTCAGTCTTTGATCAGACATCTTTTTTGTGTGCATAGAGGTGACGGTGAGTTGTCTACTCGAGACTTGCAAAAGATGGTTCAAGCATTGCCGCAATATAGTGAACAAATGGACAAACTATCCCTCCATGTTGACGTAAGTTGACCATGTAGGGACTTGTTGAAATTCTGTATTGCAATTGTTGTAATCGTGTATGGTGTATGGATATGATTGATACAGATTGCTGAAAAGATCAACAAAATTATTAGGGAGTCGGGACTTAAAGAAGCGGGACAGTTAGAACAAGACCTCGTGTTTGGAGATGCAGGAACTAAGGAGGTCATTAACTTCCTTAGAACAAAAATTGTGAGTTATAAACGTTAACGTTATCTAGTTAGATTAAAACACAAACATCATCAATGGACTGAGCACGTTATGTATATTTTTTTTACACAGGATGCTCCACGTGAAAGTAAATTGCGATTATTAATGATCTATGCTGCAACTCATCCGGATAAATTTGAGAGTGACACACTTGCAAAGTTGATGGAGGTAATAATGCTTTATAATTAACCCTTGTTTTTTTGTAGTTTTTTAAACATAGGGGTATTTTTAGTCTTTTCACCAAAAACTTAACAGGTAAATTGGATGGGGTTAATGGAGGTGGATTGTAATTGTTACTAAAGTGAAAGTACCGGTGTACTGTTTTGGCAATTTTTAAACCAATAGACTGTATGGTTATTTTCAACAAAACCAAAAGGACGAAAAACGTAATTAACCCTTGTTTTTTGTAGTTTTTTTAACATAGGGTATTTTATAAATTGGATGGGGTTAACAAAGGTGGACTGTAGTTGTTATAAAAGGAAAAGTACCCGTACTTTTTTGGCAATTTTAAACTAATGGACTGAAATGGTTATTTTCGACAAACCACAGGGACGAAAAACATAACCTTGTTTTTATTAGTTATAACTTGTACACACGAAAAAGTCTTGTTTCGGAAACCCTTAACTGGCACACGTCACATATCCCTACGCCACGGAGGCTTAACTTGTACATTATATGCTTTTTGGAGTTAATAATTTTAGTCTGTTTTCCAGTTAGCAGCACTTCCAGATGATGATAGGAGAGCCGTATACAATATGAGATTTCTCCAGGGTTCGTCAGATTCTAAAAAGAGCTCACTCGGTGCCTTCTCTTTAAAATTCGATGCTCAAAAGGTATAATAATATATATTAATATGTATCGCCCTATCCGGCTATCCTATGAATTCTTCCGGTTTTTGTTTCTGAATGCGGTCTCTTAATAACATTGTTATTAATTCAGAAGAAGCATGGGCTAAGAAAAGACCGCACTGGTGAGGAATCAACCTGGCAGTTATCACGGTTTTATCCAATGATCGAGGTATGAATTCCTTTCGTTTTTCTTCAACCGTTTAAGAAAACCAACTAAAAGCGTGCAATGCACATCATCGTTCAGGATTTAATCGAAAAGCTTAGCAAAAATGAACTGCCGAAGAATGATTACCCTTGTATGAATGATCCGAGTCCCACGTTTCACGGGAGATCACAGTCTGAGTCAGCAGTTCCACCTGCTCAATCAGTGAGATCCAGACGAACAGCTACGTGGGCCCGGCCTCGAGATTCCGAAGATGGGTATTCAAGGTCTGCCATATTTGTTATTAGAGTAAAATGCCATTTTCGTCCTAGAGGTTTGATCACTTTTGCGACTTTCGTTCAAAGGTTTATTTTTTCGCATCTGGGTCCAAAATGTTTGAAATCTTGCCATTTTCATCCGACTCGTTACCTCCATCCATTTTTATCCGTCACATGAGGGGTAATTTCGTCTTATTAGACATTTTTTATTAAAATAAAAAAAACACTTTTAAGAAATAAAGATCCACCCCTGTTGACTTTCTAGTTATGACTTTTCTTGTAAACATTAACAAATAGGTAAAATGACAAAAATACCCCTAACTTAACGTTAAAAAATGGATGGAGTTAACGAGTTGGATGAAAATGACAAGATTTTAAACCTTTTGGATCCAGATGCGGAAAAGCAAACCTTTGGACGAACTCGCAAAAGTGGTCAAACTTTATGGACGAAGATGGCATTCTACTCTTATTATATTATCACGACTAATAGTTTCATAGTTATATAATAAAAATGTAAAACAAAAACATGAGTTCTACTTTTCCTTTGCCTTTGTTGCAGTGATTCCATTCTCAGGCACACATCTAGTGATTTTAAGAAAATGGGTCGGCGCGTTTTTGTATTTATCGTTGGTGGTGCAACTAGATCGGAGGTCTGTATATTCTAGTTTGTTAAAGGATTGTCGGATATATAATAAACACAAAAAAAAACTAAACTTACATTTAACCTGATTCCTCTCAGCTACGAGTTTGTCACAAGTTAACAGATAAACTGAAGAGAGAAATCGTTCTAGGTTCATCTTGTCTTGATGATCCTCCGCAGTTCATTACGGTTAGTAACTTGTCTATATGCAAATTAAAGCGTAGATGGATTTGAGAAAGAAATGTTTTCAATATATTATGAAAAGTTCTTTGTGTTTGTTTGATGATATTTTTTAATTTGAATTTGCAGAAACTGAAGCTGCTGACAACAAATGAGCTCTCATTGGATGATCTTGAAATTTAGGGATGATGCATTTGTAGTTGTTGCATGGTTTTCTGTTTGTAATCTTGTATGTAATTTTTTTTAAACACTAATTTTTCCCCTTAAATACTTACATCTTCCAAGGATTGAATTTTGGTCTCCCCACAAGAGATAATTTCTCTTGACCACTCGGCTATAACCTAAGTGGCCACTATTGGGAAACTGATTTTAAAACGATTAATGTTGGTTCCCTCAAACAACTTTTTATAAATATGTTGTATATTTTTTACAAAAATATTGGAGCTATTATATTTTGTTTTGCTTTTCAAAACTACTGGAACTTCGTTTAGAAACCCGGATTCAATATGGCACAAGGTGTGTGTAAACAACCTAAGCGCGAGTTCGGTTCGTTTAAGAGAGCTCAAGTTCGGTTTGTTTAGAGGACTATGTTTAATGTTTGAGCCCGACTTGATTTATATCTAATAATTACTAGCATGATACCCACGTGATGTGGCGAGAGCATTGCGATACTTGTTTTTGGTAGTTTTCTTATTCATATAATATTTGTTGTAGCATCATTGTGATAGATATATATCAAAAGTGAACTAATCGGGTAATCCATTTCATTGTGTTGTGCATTGTTCGGTCGGTTTGGTTATTATCCTCAACCGTGGTCGAAACCGAAGTCATCGGTTAGTCTATTTTATTAACCAATCGGCTTTTGGTTAATTACTTCGGTTTGTTCGGTCAGATTGACGGTTTTTGGTTTGGTTCATTTCATATAAGTTAATAGCAAAAACCAAACTTAGCCTAAAATTTTTGCTTAGAAATATATAAAAATTGAGATATAAATACATGAAATGAAAGTATAAATATATGAAATGTAGATATAAAATATGAAATATATGATCTGGACGTATAAAAGCTAGAAATATATAAAAATATAAATGATTTGGTTTGGTTAAGCTAATTTTGGTTAAACGAGAGTACAAAAAATTGATAAACCGGTTTTTGGTTAATTCGGTTTTCAGATAATTTAGTTTTTGGTTGATTTCGGTTCGGTTTCGTCTGTTTTCGGTTTGGTTTAGGTTAACGATTTAGTTATTGCTTATCGATAGCTGATTTTGGTTAATAACCGATAGGTGCGCACGTGATACGACGATAAACACTGACATTGCCACGGTGTGCATAGTTCGGTCGATTAGATTATTATCCTCAACCGATATTGAGGTCATCGATTAGTCCATTTTATTAACCAATCCGTTTTTTTAGTTAACCAGTTTGGTTTATTCAGTTAGATTAACGATTATTGGTTTGATTCGTTTAATTTCAGTTAATAGCCAAAACCAAACTTGGCTAAAAGTTTTGATAAGAAATACATGAAATTTAGGTATAAATACATGAAATAGATGTATTCGTACATGAAATGGAGGTATAAATACATAAAATGAGGAGTTAATTACTATTTTCGTCCCTGTGGTTTGTCAAAAATCACTATTTCAGTCCATTAGTTTAAAAATTGCGATTTCAGTCACTGTGGTTTCACTTTCGTAACCATTTCAGTCCACCTCCGTTAACCCCATCCATTTATTCTGTTAAGTACACGTGAATTGACCATAATGCCCTTATTAATAAAAAACAAAAAGATATCTAAATGAGTTAATTACTGTTTTCGTCCCTGTGGTTTGTCAAAAATCACTATTTCAGTCCATTAGTTTAAAATTTACGATTTCAGTCCCTGTGATTTCACTTTCATAACTATTTCAGTCCAGTCTCCTAACACCGTCTATTTTACCATTAAGTTTTTAATAAAATACCTAAATTACCCTTGTGTTAATTAAATATGGACTTATATGATTTTATTATTGGATTTATATGCTTTTATTGCTGTATGACATATGGACTTAAATTGGGTTGTAGGGTTCGACCCACCATGGCTTCGATAGAAGTAGAAGTCTGGCACTTCTTTTACATATATGGTTCCAAAATTTTAATTTTGGATTTTAGAATGAGAAAATGTTCAGGTAAGCATTATTTTTCAAAGTTATTATGTTAACTGATGTTGCTAGGAAGATATTAATTGGGGTAGGGTAATGGGTCGCCGGACATAAGAGGGTGGGGTTGTGATGTCGGAGAAGATGACCGGAAATGAGAGCAAGGATGGAGTGGGGTGGGGTAGCGTGAGGTTGTGTTTTAACAGGTGGGTCCTAGAATACAATCTTTTAAATTTCCATGGTTTTTTATTTAATTAACACAAGGGTAATTTAGGTATTTCATTAAAAACTTAACGGTAAAATAGACGGTGTTAGGAGACTGGACTGAAATGGTTACGAAAGTGAAATCACAGGGACTGAAATCGCAAATTTTAAACTAATGGACTGAAATAGTGATTTTTGACAAACCACGGGGACGAAAACAGTAATTAACTCATTTAGATATCTTTCTGTTTTTTATTAATAAGGGCATTATGGTCAATTCACATGTACTTAACAGAATAAATGGATGGGGTTAACGGAGCTGGACTGAAATGGTTACGAAAGTGAAACCACGGGGACTGAAATCGCAATTTTTAAACTAATGGATTGAAATAGTGATTTTTGACAAACCACAGGGACAAAAATAACAATTAACTCTAAAATGAGGGTATAATTATGAAATACATGAAAAGATGGTATAGAAGCTAGAAATATATGAAAATATGAATGGTTCGGTTCAGTTAATTTTGGTTAAATGAGGGTACAAAAAATCGATAACTGTTTTTTTTGTTAATTAAGGTTTCAGTTAATCAGTTTTCAGTTGATATAGTTTTTGGTTGATTTTGGCTCGGTTTCAGTTAACGATTCAGTTATTAATCACCTCAGGCACTATTAGTCACGTAATAGGTCAACTTTTTAATTAAAAAAAACTATAACAATACTATACTCAAATTAAAGAGAATAAAATACTCATTTATATGTTGTAATTAAAAAAAAATATTAACGTACCAAAAGTTATGACCGTTTAAAATCGTGGGGGGAAGTTAGTTTTTATAAGGGGATAAAGTGTAACTACTAATTAATTATCTTTAATTTTGTTAAAGGTGAGGAATTAAAGTGTAATCTAGATGAGATGATTAAATTGATGGTATTTAATCACTTTACATTCTATAGTTGTTATACTTTATCAGACAATGACTAAGTACGTTGTACACTAATGCATCATCTACTTGTATCTTTTAATCCTCACGTCAATACTGGCCAAGACAACTATCGAAACGTCGACACAATGAGTAGGTTGTCACAATACTTTTGGATTTTTTTCAAAACATTATAGTTTATAAGATATGACAAGATTAAAGAGTTATAAGTTTGTTGTGGAGGGGAAAATTATAATTAATTACCCATAACTATGTTAAAACTTAGGGATTTAAGTGTAATAAGATGAGGGGCTAAAATATAATTATTGTTTAAAAGAGCAATTTATCCTCATTTTAAGGATGTATTTATAAATTAAGAGGGAAAAAATTCTTATTTTTAGGCATATTAAAATACACATCCCTCATGCATTAATATAATATAGATTATATATACACAAACATAATTTATTTTTGTACGTATTAATACTTCAAAATTTTATACAACATAGTTTTTTTTATCATAACCACATATAAACTAATATTTATTATGTAATTATAAATTTTATATTAAGTTAAAATTATTATTATTATATTTATATAAACAATGGTGGCGACGAACCTGCAATTAATTGTATGTATTAATAGTAATATGCTTGATTAGGTTCATAGGCCTAGCCAACTTTGGTATAAAAAGTTTGGTATCAAACTCATTTATTATATATGCTTTAATTTAGGCTTGGGCCGAGCTCGTTTAAGCTCGTCTCAATTTGAGTTTTTAACGAGTAGTCGGTCTCAAGTAGCTCACGAGTGTAAGATATAATTTAGTTTTTTTCTAATAATTTGTAATACTTATATAAAATCTAAATATACAATCTTGCTTAGTTTTTTTTATTACAGTAAAAATTCATTAAAAACGGAGTAGTATTTAACATAAAGTATCTTTTTGTCTCCTAACATATTTTTTTTATCTATTTATTGTTATATATTCGTATCGAGTTTTGACCATTAAAATTCACAATACTAGCTTTTGCTCATGCTAACAATCTTTACAAAAGTTGAAATTAAAAAAAAAAACTATAATATAGAATTGAATTGATTCTATTGTAAAAAAGATATTACCAAAAGGAAACCATACCTAAAAGCATGAAAATAGACCATCCATGGAGGAGACAATATTAGCTGGCTAGCTTGGAATAGAATAGCAACCAAACTAAACAACTATAGGGCAAGAAAGCAAGAAAGAAAAAAAGGCACTACTACAACTACAAAGTTGCATGTACCATTATTTTGATTCCAAATACATCACATTTCTACCTTTTATTATTGCTGGTGGCCCGGCCCATTCAATCCGTACAATTATGTGGGCCCATTTTACGTAAAGTTAGACTACTCAACTATTCTTGCTTTGTTTCCTTTCTTTTTGTATTTGCCATTTTCAAATTTCTTTTTTCTTTCCTCTTTATAGTACTACTTCGTGGGTAATTAATAATATCATTTGGGTGGACCCATTATCAGATTTGTACCATAGATTGTATTCTTGACTTTTTCAATAGATGAAATCAATCACTCAATTGTAATCCTATAACCAAAGGTTTGGCCCAATTAAGGTTGAGTACATTGACTAAACCATCATATTATACATTGGTTATATCATATTTGTGATGCTCATTTGGTGGAAGATACAAAGGCTAATTAAGGTTCGATACATTGATTATACCACCAAAATTTATATTAATAAAGATATTTAGATGAAGTTTGAGTGTTTGACCCTTAAATTGTTTTTGGTATGATTTTTATAGTGGATGTAAAATAAATAACTAAATATAACTGTGACCCTGAAGTTGAAATCTTGTGGTTCAATGAGAGAAAGATAGAATAAATCTGCTCGTATCAGAGCAACAACCATATCCAATAAATCCAGCATATATAAATATATATGGCTCGGGAAGAGTGAGACGTAGAAAAACCTTACCCTAGCACTAGAGATAGAGAGACTGCTTCCAAAGAGACCCGTCGGCTCCAAAAACAACAAACAAATAATTATAACTAAATATATAAAAATAGAAAGCTACCATAACAAAAGGAGTGGTGAAAGAGTAACATAGGAAAGATAGAAACAAACATGACATGGTAAAACAACATATATAGACATAAATAGAAGAAGACAATCACATGCAAGGTCAAATCTAAGCCCTAATACACATTTGTATCCTCCCTTAATCTGCTTCTCCACAAACTCTTATCTGGACTATGTCCTCAAAGAGGTGCAACTCAAGCAAATCTTGCCTAATCCATCTCAAATTAATTTAAGCCTGTCTTTATTCTTTCTCCTCTTGACAATGAGGGCTTCTACTAGTCTAACAAGCGCACTCATATGTCTCCTCTACACATGACGAAATCATCTCAATCTCCCCTCTTTTATTTTATATGTTATACTAGCCACTCTTAACTTTTCCCTAACAACCTCATTTCTTATCCGGTCTAATCTTATATGCCCACACATCCACCTCAATATCCTCATCTCTTCTACCATCATCTTGTGCACTTGTGTATTGTTGATAGCCCAACATTTTGTCTCATATAACATAGAAGGTCTAACTGCGACCCTATAAAAATTCTCCTTTAATTTAGCTGAGAGCCTTCTGTCATACAATACCCAGTGGCTGCTCTCCACTTACACCAACCAACATGGATGCCGTAAGTAGAGAAGGCAATGGACCGGGTATGACTAATCTACAATGCTTCGCATTTTGTACTTACCTTATTTAGAAAGTGTAAATTCGTATTTCTATTCTTGGAAACTTGAAACCGTATTGTATCCGTAATTCTTTTCTATACTTGTAATCTGAGACTTTTATCGTAATGAAAATTCACTTTTATACTTATACTTGTTATAATTATCTTATACATAATCAAACTTTGGATACACATTTGCATACAAACCGAGACTTATTACAACGCTTGATTTATCACTTATACATTGCGCGATACTCACATGACGCTTACAAACACATTTCATGCTCAAAACAAATGAAAAGTTTCAGAAAGTACTCCCTAGCGCCACGCGGGAGAATCCCTGGATCCTCCAACGATGCGCCAGGGAGGTCGTTCTGCAGCAGAACGCTGCCAGCTCGCGGGTTGGTCCATTTTAGTCACCTTTTCACCTCCTAACTCATTTAACTCTAACCCTAATCAACCCCATTATAAATAGGAGCCTCCATACCCTCCTAAACACTTTCCAAACACTTCATCACTCTCAAAACACTTCAAAATCATCCATAAATTCTGATTTTTGGGCAGAATACCTCTGGAGTTCAAAGTGAGTTCTAACTCACTTCTACTATTTATTCTTTGAGTTTTCTTGCTTCAAAACACTTGGACAACATCAAGGTTTGTTGCCCAATGTTCACTAAGGTGTAACAAGGTGGTAAAACTCCGATTTGGGTGTCCAAAGTAGGTTTAATTTTCTGTTTTCAATAAACTTTAATAGATTTCATCTTTTAGTTCATTTCTTGTGAAGAACTTGTACCCACCTTGTCCTCAATAAAACCCGTGATTGTGGGCTTGTGTGTGGTTGTTCTCCATCAAGTTTAAGATCCAAGAACCTCTAAAATTTCTGTTTTAAAAAGGTTTATACAACCTACAAATGTTGGGACCATCCAAGTCTACCATAGTTCATATGGCAAGACTTGTCTTTCGGTAAATGTGTGAACCATGGAAGCCTTGGCTTTCCAAACTTGTTCCACCACCTCACTTGATATATTATCATATTATTCCAAGTAGTTTCCTAGACCTAAAGTAACACAACCCCGCTGCATGTCCAACATTTTCCATGATGGGTACGAAACACCCGGGTTGTCCTTACTTGGCTACTTGATGAACTAGTTAGTTTACATTTTTTTTATTCAAGACCAACCGGGTTTATCAACTATGTTGATAAAACTTGTGCTTTGCTGAATTATACAATGAGGTTTAACAGATGTTAATCATCCTACCTCCATACTTGACACTACATGACTTGTATGATTATACATGATGGGCTTATATTATATATAATACAAAATATATACTAGGCGAATTCTTGATGTTAACCGGATCATGGTTATATGTCATGAACATATGTTACTTTATCTTTGTTTTAAACTCCTCGGTTTTGATTCTAATGGGCAAATTAGGACCCATGAAATCACATAAAATCTTAGTGTCAAAACGAGCATTTAGACAAGATATATTTTCGTGTACTTGTATTTTCCTATACTTAAATTCCGAATCCAAACTCTCTACCAAATCCTAATACTTACACACCTTCGTTTCCCCAATGTAAGGTAACTTCGGTGTTCTCGACTCTCAATGCATCACACGTACACGGGGTTTATACGCAAAACCGTGAGTATACTCGATCCCATTTTCCGTTTTATTCACTTTGGGTGCAACATGTCCATTTATACAAACACGAACCATGTTTAAACTTGTTATAATCACACTCTATCCGTTAAAACATGATACTTGTATTATTCTTGTTATCGCATGCTTTGTATACTTGTGTCTATATGCTCATTAACTTTTTTAGCCTACCTTAACAATTATAGAGCTATAGGATTAACGCACTGCCCGTATTCTTGTGGTATTGTTAAGTAAACAATTTTACAACCTTGTCGTTTCGGAGACAATGGTATGCACGATTGCGATACACTTTGGTTTGACATATAGTTAACACATGTTAGTATGATAGTAACAATGTATGCAATTTACCATGTTGGATACGATTCAACTTTTAAATCACTATTATGCTATGTAGTTAAACTTGTATACTCGTCAACTTTTTATTGATCATTATTTTAATACATGTTGCAGGAAACTAGATGATGATGATTGAAGAAATATATTTAGGGTGGACTAGAAACACACATAGATTTTGAATTTATGTATTTTGTTTCATGTTGTTCATTATTTGCAACTTGTTGTACTTTTCCTTTCGAAGCAATGTATTATCATTTTAGTATCAATGAAATTTGAGTTATCTAAATATTATCACAATTAGTGTTATGAAGTCTCTTGCAATCTCGCTTTCGTCTCACTCCGATGTTTCCGCCATCGGTTGGGGTGTGACATAATCTCAGTCCAAATCTGGTTGTAGAATCATGTTGCATACTCATCATATTACTCGTTGGGTATCAGGCAAACTCGCGGGTATCATGTAAAACCGTGGTATCAAGTATACCAGTTGGTTCTTTCAAAAAATATCCATTTGGATTTTCATGTGTAACTTATGTTTTTTTTAAAAAAACTATACAAAATATGATAAATAACATACATATCATCATCACCATAAAATATTTAAAATTATATTATAACATTAACCTCGAAAGATAATTTTGTATTTCCTAGCATATAGATAGATATAAATAATGCCATAAAAGTATATATTCCAAAAGAAATGTTTATTTTTAAGTAATGAAGCCACTAGAATGAAACATTACTAAACACCAGTTAAGGGAAAATAAAAACAAAAATTTCAGGTATATGTTTCAAGTATATGGTTCGGGTAAACATGTATATTGTTTCAGGTAATATGGTCGGGTATAACCTAATCACATACCCGCCCCATACCCATGAAATATTTTTTTATAGTCCTATACCCGTCGGGTATTGGGTATACCCAACCTGAATGCTTCAGGCTTCGGATATACCCGTTGGGCTCGAGTTTTTTTGTCATCCCTAGTTGTGAGCTACGTCTCTATATATCTCCACATCTCACCACTAAAATCACAGGAAATGTACTCAGTCTTAGAGTGACTAATTGATGCGTGTGAAGTGTTATATATATTAGGTGTATATTTTTAATCCCTTTAACACTTTTTAGCCAAGTTTTAAATTTATAAAACACGATATTTACTAACACTAAACACACATATGGGCAAGTGCACCCATCGTGAGCGTAGTATAGTGTTGGCAAGATACCGAGGTCGTCCAAGGACACAAGAGCTTTTAGTACCGGTTTATCCTCAACGTCTAATCAAATCAAAAGTTTAGAAAAATGTTTTAAACTAAGAAAAATAAAAACTAACTAAAATGCTGAAAAATAAAAATAAAAGAAAAACAGATAGACAAGATGAATCACTTGGCTCCGACTCGTGTTTAGTGTAACCTTTGATTATTTCCGCACTTTTGCACTATTTAAGAGATTATCTTAGTTATTGTAGTAGGCCCCTCTTTTGGAGGTGACGTTACCCTCAACCCAGTAGTTTGAGTCAGCAAGGATACAACCTAAAGGGTCGGATTATTGAAAGATAATTAATTAAGTTATTAATGCATAATGTGGTAGGCCCCTCTTTTGAAGGTGACGTTACCCTCGGCTAAGTAGTCTGAGTCAGCAGGGATACAGTCCTAAGTAGCCGGGTTAAAGTATTAATAGTAGTTTAACTTATGAGGGGATCAAAGAGTTTGGACCCCCGCCATCCAATACCGTTAAGTATTGAAGGAGATTCTACTAAATTTGACCCAGGTCCTTTGCAGAATCTATACACTGAACAATGGCAAGACTCTTACCAAACCGTTCCCTTAACCCCCGACCAGGTAGCCAACATACCTCCATATAGACCGTGGAGATATGAATGGTGAAAATCTTTTATTTTATATAGACAGTAAAATAATGCCAAGACACCACGGACAAACGATAAGGAAGAATCACCTTCAACATAAGAAACTAGTTATTAAAGTCATTAATACATAACCAATTAAAAAGTGCAAAAAGATTAAAAATAAAAAGTATTACACTAGACACTTTGTCTTCACCAAGTGATGTAAGAGACTTAGGCAAACATGGCCTTGATTGTCAAGAACTCTTACGGTCAATCTTGGATCCCGAGACGACTCACACACTCTATGATGGACAATGGATGATGGTGGTGGATGATGGTGTTATGGTGGTGGTGGGTGGTGGGTGAAGTGTGAGAGAGGTGGTGTGCCAAGGGATGGTTTGAGCTTGAGCCAAGCACTCCTATTTATAGGCTGAACAGAAGCTCGGGCACGGCCTCGTGTCCATCTTCTTCTCTGTCTTCATTAATTGCTTTTGTCTGCATTAGTTGACCACGGCCCCGTGTCCGCTGGGCACGACCCCGTGTGCAGAAGCATATCTGTACTATCAAGATTTGCCTGGATTCTGCGAATCTTATAGTTGACCACGACCCCGTGTCCGCTGAGCACGACCCCGTGGTGGGCGATGGAAGCTTCTACAACTTTGTCTTTTATGCTGACACTTGGGCACGCCCCCCGTGTTCATTGAACACGGGGCGTGTTCAGCCTTCTGTTATCTTGTTTTGCTTGGGAAGATGCTGTCGTGGGGTCGGGCATGCCACGTTTGTTCCTTTTCTTGTATTTATGTTAGATTTAGCTGCCTTTTTGCTTCTTTTGTTAATTTGAGCTCATTTAATCCTGAAAATACAAAAGGAAGACAAAAACACACTTTTTCCAACATTAGTACTAAAAAAGGGTTAGTTTTATGCCACAATTGATGTAATTTATATGTTGCATTATGCACACATCAAATACCCCCACACTTGAATCTTTGCTTGTCCTCAAGCAAAACTCTTTATAATGTGGCTTTACACTCCCAAATGGAATGGGTAGAAGAGAAGGTTTTTGGGCTTGTCATAGAGTGTCGGGATTTCCAAGATTCTTTATTAAGTTTTATTTTTATTTATTTACAATCCTATTCGTCATGATTTATTTAAAACTTTTCATAAGATGAATTACTTATTAGGGCATAACATGCCTCTTTAAAATTCTATTTATATACAAGTTCACATACCTCACGGGGGATCACTCAACACTCGGCCGAAGATGTATTTTAGTGAATCACTCGAGAGCGGCATGGAACTTACTCCTACCATAGGCTTGCCAAGCAATCAATCCTCCTCCTTTTTAACTATATACCTTTGTAAATATCAAGAGGACTTTTGGGTGAAGGGTTAGGCTTGGGTTAAAGGTAGGTGGTTGGGTTAGTGGTTAGTAGAAAAGGGCGAAAAGCGTAAAAAGCATTGGTTTTCGTAAGACTTTTTATTTTTGCAGTTTTTATTTTGATGAAGCCATAATTCAAACAAAGTTATTTTTGATGAACTTGCTTGTTTATTTCTTTTGCTTCATCATTTTTTTTAGTCATACGAAAAACCGAGCTTTTTACTAAAACAAAGGGTTAAAAATAAAAAGGTTTTGGTAGGTGAAAGGGTGTTTGGTTTGGGTTAAGAAATGAAAAGGTTTAGGCTAAAAGGGGTTAACTAGGGGGATTTTGGGTAGGTGGTAAAAAAAGAAAAGAAAAATAATGGTGTAGAAATAAAAAGGGTTAGTCCTAATGCCTCCATCATTTACTTACTCGGGTTTAAGTTGGTAAGGAGCGGGAATGTATCATCGTGGCAAGTTCTAGAGTTGTAAGAACCAAGCGGCTATTCACACAAGAAACGAAAGATGAGCATTTAATTTAAAGATATATATTTGTATGCTCAATAAAGGCTCAAAACTCACTTTTGTGGGAATGGGTTTTTATGTGATCAAGTATATATAATCAAATTTTAACTAAGCTTGTCGTGCCTTTTCATAATTTTCTTATGTTGGTTCTTTTTATCACGACGCTATCGGTTGTAAATTTGTAAAAATATAACCTTTTTAGAATTTTGAAATTCCCAAGTTAAACCTAGACAAGTAAAAAAAATGAAAATTTTCGAAAAAATATTTGGGGTGATTAGCGGTTCCAATAGAGTTTTGTATAAGGCTTGTTATTAGGACTTGCAAGATTCAAGGTTTTAGCATCCCCCCCCACACTTAAATTACACATTGTCCTCAATGTGTCCCAAAAATAAGTTTTTAGGTTGATTGAATGTGTAAAATGTGTGAAAAAGCAAAATTTTGTTGTTACTGGGCGCTGGACACGGCCCCGTGTTATCCGGGCACGGCCCCGTGTTCAAGTGCCAGTAACAAAAGTTAAGCAAAAGAAACAGAAGCCTAGACACGGGGGTGTGTTGGGTGAACACGGCCAGTGTCCAGTTTACCTGAACTGGGTCATTTCTGCAGATTGTGCAGCACGGGGCCGTGTTGGGCGGACACGGCCCGTGCTGAGCTTGCTGTAATGAAGAAAGTTTGTCGGATGGCCCTGTTTTCCTGCATGGGGTGCTGGTTCAAGTTTTCCCTTGTATCCTTTGCCATCCCGAGTATGTTTTATTCCTGAAAATTAAAACTAACTAGAAAACATAAAAATTAATCTAAACTAAACTAAGGATAGTTCCGCGGAATGCCTCCGTGGTGCGCCACGTTTATAAGGGTCCTTGGCTAGACCCAAAGCATGGTCATATGTCACCCAAGTGGGATGTTTTGCATCCCATGTTACACCGTCGGAGAGCTTCATCCAAGCTTGAGCTTGAGCCAAGGGATGATGGTGGTGGATGATGGTGTTATGGTGGTGGTGGGTGGTGGGTGGTGGGTGAAGTGTGAGAGAGGTGGTGTACCAAGGGATGGTTTGAGCTTGAGCCAAGCACTCCTATTTATAGGCTTAACAGAAGCTCGGGCACGGCCCCGTGTCCATCTTCTTCTCTGTCTTCATTAATTGCTTTTGTCTGCATTAGTTTACCACGGCCCCGTGTCCACTGGGCACGACCCCGTGTGCAGAAGCATATCTGTACTATCAAGATTTGCCTGGATTCTGCGAATCTTATAGTTGACCACGACCCCGTGTCCGCTGAGCACGGCCCCGTGGTGGGCGATGGAAGCTTCTACAACTTTGTCTTTTATGCTGACACTTGGGCACGCCCCCGTGTTCATTGAACACGGGGCGTGTTCAGCCTTCTGTTCTCTTGTTTTGCTTGGTAAGATGCTGTCGTGGGGTCGGGCATGCCACGTTTGTTCCTTTTCTTGTATTTATGTTAGATTTAGCTGCCTTTTTGCTTCTTTTGTTAATTTGAGCTCATTTAATCCTGAAAATACAAAAGGAAGACAAAAACACACTTTTTCCAACATTAGTACTAAAAAGGGGTTAGTTTTATGCCACAATTGATGTAATTTATATGTTGCATTTTGCACATATCACTAATCCTTAAATCATAATCAATTCTTAAGAATATGGATTCACATATTTTTTTAATCATTTTTTACACTTCCCAACTATAGTTTAAAGAGTAAATTACAAAACTCATCCTTTATGTATGTCACTTATTGCAAACTGTGTCATTTGTCTTCAATAAGTACAGAAAACGTACTTGATATTTGCATACGCTTACACATTATGTCCTTTAGCCCTAACTCAGTTATTTTTCATGGTTAAATCTGACCAAGTGGCCCCATATGAGGGTATTTTGGTCATTGTACCATTTATTTATATAAAACAATTTACTCTCTCATTCTAAACACAAACATAATTACAGTCTCTCTATCCTCTCCAGCCACAAGATCTTCGGTCACCACTACCACCTACCTCCAGCGACCAAGAATCCTAAGCCACCACCCACCACCCACCTGCCACCACCTCCACACTCCACACACCACCTGTCACCACCAATCAATCAAACCAACCACCATCTGCCACCACCACCTCCACACTCTACACACCACTTGTCAGATCATCGACGGTAAGTAACCCACCATCCTTCAGATCTGAACTCACCATACAAGATTTGAGCTAGATGTGGTCGTCGAAGAAAGTGTTACCAGAGAAGAAAGGTTGGTGGTTGTCACGGCCCCCGACCCGGTGTGACCCGGTCCAGGAGCCGCGGGACAGAAACCCGTGGTAATTATTATGTTGGCAGCGGAATTTTAACAGGATCTTTTAAAACTTGAAAATGCCCAATTTATTTTATTTCACAATTTTGGGTAACACCCATAATTTACAATAAAGGTGATTTCACTGGGAAATCCTTGTTTTTACAAAAACATGTTTGTTTATTTTATTGAGCCACTTCCTCAAGCTTGTAGTGCTACACGACACTTTTTCCTAGATCACAGCAGATCACCTGAAACATGTTTTAAAAAGGTTTTATCAGTAGGGAAATACTGGCGAGTCACTCAAGTTGCACAAAACGACACATTGTTATAATATACAGTATTAAGGGTGATTATATTGTTTCTATCTATCAATTACCCCAAATCGGTATTTGTCACTCGACTGTATCTGTGACTATGGTCAGATCACCCATTAGCTAACCCGTTGTCTAATGGTGACGGGTATCAAGTAATCTATACAAAACCCCACATACCGGCAGTAATTGAAGATTACAAAGACTTAATCCCTGTAATTATAACTGGAAAACATTTAGGGTTTAATAAAGTATGTTGATAAAAAGAGAATGACTCACATTGCAGATTTAGATGGGCAGCGTTTAGCCTACTGATTTTGGCCTGGTTAACCTAATTCAAATAGCAATGCACACGAAAACTAGGTCAGTAACTTAATACAACTTTTACGACAACTCACGAGATCCAAAACCTTCACGACGAATGACAAAGTATAGCCCAAATACGGGCAGCACTTAAACATCCATCGGACTGGTTTTTATCGATCGGACATTAAATCATAGCAGTGATCGAGTTATTACCCTGTTATCGCGGCAGAATTTCGTCTTTGTGTGTGTTTTTGGAGTAAACAGGCGATATCTCAATGTACGAAACGAGTTTTTACGTCGAACCAACGCCAAAATGCAAGTGCCAAACCCTACTATTTATACTGAAAAACCGGCTCCCTCGCGTGGCGCGAGAGCCTGGCGCGTGGAGCGAGGGCACCCCCTCTAGCATAGGGTTGCCTCGTGTCTAACTAGCTTGGGTGAGTCGACGATTTGTTAAATTTTGAATTCGACAACAAACTGTTTAGATAATATCAATTAGGGAATACCCCCCCCCCTGAGTTTTAGGGGCCCTGATCCTGATTTCGATTGTTCTGAAAATTTTAGGGGCCATGCAATATTACTTGGGGGTCTCAATTAGGGCTTCTTATTGGGAAAAATAAAATAAGAAATAGTAATTTTGATGAGAGTTGTTACATCCTCCCCACCTTATTAAAATCTCGTCCTCGAGATTTACTGGAACAAGTAGGGATATTTTCGCTTCATCTTCGATTCCAGCTCCCAAGTGTACTCAGGTCCTCTCTTCGAATTCCATTTGACTTTGACCAGTACTAGTCTTTTGTGCTTGAGAAACTTGACCTTTCTGTCTTCTATCTGCAGTGGCTTCTCAACAAATTTTAACTTCTCATTTACCTCTATATCTTGAAGAGGTACTACCAGGGATTCGTCAGATAGACATTTCTTGAGGTTGGATACATGAAAGACGTCATGTACCCCAGCTAGCTCTTCTGGTAGTTGTAAACGATAGGCAACTGGTCCTATACGCTGGATTATTGGGAATGGTCCTACGTACCTTGGACTTAGTTTCCCTTTCTTACCAAATCGAACTACTCCTTTCCAAGGAGAAACTTTCAAAAGTACCTTATCTCCAACTTGAAATTCTAGTGGCTTACGTCGATTGTCTGCATAACTTTTCTGGCGATCTCGAGCTGTCTTTAGTCTTTCCTTGATTTGAGTGATCTTGTCGGTGGTTTCTTGCACGATTTCAGGACCTGATAATTGGCTTTCTCCTATTTCTGCCCAACAAACTGGAGTTCTGCACTTTCGCCCATATAGTGCTTCGAATGGGGCAGCTTCAATGCTTGCATGATAACTATTGTTATAGGAGAATTCAATTAAGGGTAGGTGGTCATCCCAATTTCCACCAAAATCTATCACACATGCCCTGAGCATGTCTTCCAGGGTTTGGATTGTCCTTTCACTTTGTCCGTCTGTTTGAGGATGACAAGTTGTACTTAAATTTAATTTCGTCCCCATGGCTTCTTGGAAACTTGTCCAGAAATGTGAAGTGAAACGACTATCCCTATCTGATACAATGGAGAGTGGAACTCCATGTAAGGATACTACTTCGTCTACGTATAACTTGGCTAACCTTTCCATGCTAAAGGTTTCCTTCATGGGTAGAAAATGAGCTGATTTGGTTAATCGATCCACAATTACCCAAATTGCGTCGTTACCTTTTCTGGTTTTGGGCAGCTTAGTAACAAAGTCCATGGTTATTAGTTCCCATTTCCATACAGGCATTTCTAATTGTTGTAGTAACCCTGAAGGTTTCTGGTGTTCTGCCTTAACTTGTGAACAAGTTAGACACTTAGATACATATCTAGCTATGTCCTTTTTCATTCCTATCCACCAGAAATTATTCCTTAAATCTTGGTACATCTTATTATTTCCAGGATGCATGGTATATCTAGATTTATGGGCTTCTTTTATAATCTTATTTCTTGATTCTCCTTGCTTAGGTACCCAAATTCTTTTCTTATGGAACTTCCAAATTCCATCAGCCCCTTGCTCCAAATCTTTTATTCTTCCTTTCATTCCTTCAGCATCATCCTTGATTGCTATTTCTTGAATGTTTTTCAGTTGTTCCATTAAATCTAACCGTAGATTTAATCTAAGAGCACGAACTCGCTTTTGCTTTTCATGATACTTACGACTTAAGGCATCTGCTACTACATTTTCCTTTCCTTCATGATATTGAATATCACAGTCGTAGTCACTTAGAATTTCCATCCATCTTCTTTGCCTCATGTTTAATTCTTTTTGCCCAAATATATATCTTAAGCTCTTATGATCTGTATAGACAGTAAATTTACTTCCGTACAGATAATGTCTCCAAATCTTAAGGGCAAAAATTATGGCTCCTAATTCTAAGTCATGAGTCGTATAATTTTCTTCATGCTTCTTCAATTGCCTTGAGGCATACGCAATTACCTTTTTGCGCTGCATTAGCACACATCCTAGTCCTAGCTTAGAAGCATCACAGTAAACTTCAAAATCTTTTGTCACTTCGGGTAAGGCAAGGATTGGGGTGTTTGTTAACTTTTGCTTTAAAATTCTAAAAGCCTCTTTTTGCTTAGGTCCCCACTCAAACTTAACTGTTTTACAGGTTAGCTTAGTTAATGGCACAACTATCTTAGAAAAATCCTTAATAAAGCGTCTATAGTATCCAGCTAATCCTAGAAAACTTCTAACTTCCGTAGCTGATTGCGGGACCTTCCACTTGGTGATTGCTTCTATCTTAGCAGGATCTACGTGAATACCTTCGTGATTCACCATGTGACCTAAAAATTGCACTTCCTGTAGCCAAAATTCACACTTCGAGAATTTGGCGTATAGCTTTTTCTTTCTTAACAAAGTTAAGAGTGCATGCAGGTGCTCACAATGCTCGTCTTGGTTTTTTGAATAAATAAGTATATCGTCGATGAAGACAATTACAAATTTATCCAAGTACGGTTTACAGATCCTATTCATCATGTCCATAAATACTGCCGGAGCATTTGTTAGTCCAAAAGGCATAACTGTAAACTCGTAGTGACCATACCTAGTTCTGAAAGCAGTTTTAGGTATGTCTTCTTCTTGTACCTTCAATTGGTGATATCCGGAGCGTAAATCTATCTTAGAAAAATATCTAGCCCCCTGAAGTTGATCAAAAAGATCATCAATCCTAGGCAAAGGGTATCGATTCTTAATTGTAACCTTATTCAATTCCCTATAATCGATACACATTCGCATCGAACCATCCTTCTTCTTTACGAACAACACTAGTGCTCCCCAAGGGGATGAACTAGGTTGTATGAATCCTTTACTGAGCAATTCATCTAATTGCTTCTTCAGTTCTAGCATTTCGGTGGGTGCTAATCGGTAGGGTGCTTTAGCTACGGGTGTAGTTCCAGGAATCAAATGAATCCTGAATTCTACCTTCCTATTTGGTGGTAATCCTGGTAGTTCTTCTGGGAATACATCCGAGTATTCTGATACTACAGGAATTTCCTTAAGTTCCTTACCCTTAGTGCTAATGATTACCGAAATCATATACACTATTCCTTGCTTTCGTTCATAACTAGCAACTTTCATTACTGAAATGAACTTCATGGGTTTACGCGGCTTATCCCCAGTAATCATGATTACTTCTCCTGTGGGTGCACGAATTTCTATGGAATTCTTATCACAAAGGATTCGAGCATGGTTGGCTACTAACCAATCCATTCCTAATACGACATCGAATCCAGCTAAATTCATGGGTAATAGATTTGCAGAAAATTTATGACCTGAAAGTTCTATAGTTTCTTTTTGCAAAACCGTATCTATGTTAACAGAGTTCCCGTCTGCCGTTTCTACTGTAAAAACTTGCCTAAGTTTCGTTAAAGGTTGTTTAAGAGCTTGGCAGAATGAAGTATTTATAAAACTTTGGTTTGCACCAGAGTCAAATAATACTTTCGCATAAACGTTGTGAACTAAGAACGTACCAGCTATTACGTCAGGAATCCGTTCGGCTTCCTGCGTGGTCAATTGGAAGGCTCTTACGTTCTTCTTGTTAGTCCCTTCAGCAGTTTTGGCCTTATTATCTGCTGGTTTGACCAATTTAGGGCATTCTGGTCTGAAATGCCCAGCTTCGCCGCAGTTGTAGCAGATCTTTGTTTTCTTTCTGCAATCTTCTTCACGATGTCCTATAGCTCTGCAGAAGTTGCAGGTTTCATTGCATTTTCCAAAATGTTTCTTTTTTACAGTTCCTACAGAACGGCGGAGTGGAAGATGATCCAGTTCCCTTTCGCTTAAAGTTGTTATTATTACCCATACGAAATCCTTGGGTAATATTTTGGGCCACTTCCTTCTTTATGTTTTCTTCTCGCGTACGCACCAGTCCGTCAGTCAAAGTGTTGGCTAATTCCACCGCATCATCGATCGTGCGGGGCCTCGCAGCTTTGACAATATCACGGATCTCGCTAATTAAACCCCAAATGTAGCGAGAAATAAGTACCGGTTTTGGCGAAGCCAGAGTAGGCACAATTCGAGCATATTCGAAGAACTTCGAAGTATACCCTCGGCAATCAACATCCACCATTCGGTGGCTCAAGAATTTATTCGCCATTTGTTCTTTTTCATATTCTGGGCAGAATTTTCTTTCCACAAGACGCTTAAATTCTTCCCAACTCATGGCATAAGCCAGGTCACTTCCCTTGGCTTGCAACACCGTATTCCACCATTCTAATGCTTCTTCCTTGAAAAGGTGAGAAGCATACATGACTTTATCCTCCTCGGCACATTTACTTATTTTAATTACTGCCTCGGTTTTCTCCAACCAACGTAGCGCAGCAGTTGCCCCTTCATTGCCTGCGAACTCGACAGGTTTACAAGCAATAAATTCCTTGTAAGTGCAACCAGGCGTTGCAGCTTTTATTCTTTTAAGGAATAGGGCTTGCATCCCGTCATTATCATTATTATTATTATTATTGTTGCCGCCTCCATTCACGCTATTACTGAAGTTGTCATCACGAGTACGTTTACTGGGAATAATTGGTTGAGGTTCAACTGGATTTCGAGCAGCAGCAAGAATTGCTGGAATAGCATTAACTATTCCCTGAGTAACGATGTTTTCTATGTCTTACCTATTAAGAAAATGATCTTCATTGTTTTGCTCAGATTGGTTAACCTCGTTAACTGGGTCATTATCAGCGTGTTCCATCTGGTAATTAATATATATAAGTTATTAGCATAAAATAAATAACGACTAAATGCAAAACAATCGCACAAAAATCACGTCACACGTATAGCCAAAATTGTCGATTGTTCGACTTCTATATTTTATATATATTACTATGCGTCCGTACACACCAGTTATCTTACAAGAGTTTTATTTTAAGTTATTTTACAGGATTATATTTTTATTACTATTATTATTATTTTATTATTATACAACCACAACCACACAGTCACACCATCCCCGTCAGCTGACATCTCAGAAACGACGTTCCCTCTCGTCGTATTTCCATGATATCCTTTCCCCCACATCTCGGATTCTATTTCCTGCGTCCACCAGCTCCTCGCCATAGTGGCGAAGTTCAGCTAAGTTCTCAGCGCTCATTGGTGGATGTAGTGGAGGGTCAAATTGAGGGAAAAATGTATTAGGGTTATTTAAAAGATTCTGAAATTGCCAGTCAGTTGTCCACCATTCTTCCAGCTATTCTGGTAGAGGTCGGGGGTGGATAATAGGATCTGGGATAGCAGGTTCTAGATTCACTGGAAGTTGTGCTTCCGCCGGGTAATTGAAGAGGTTTTCATCGGCAGGTCCGATGAGGTCACTAAGTGCCAGTTTACGATCCAACTCCTCCCATGATGGCATTTCCTGGGCTTGCCTGGAACTTTCTCCAATCTCTATTCCTTTGCCTTTATCCTTGGGATCCTCAATCTTTTTGACTTTCTGTGGTGCTGGTTTCTTCCTACGCACACGCCTCCAGCCTACGAGTCTTCTTCTCTTTTTCGGTTTTGGTTTTGGTTTTTCCTGAGGTTGGGCTTGGAATACCATTGGTTCCTCAGTGTCGGCCCAATAACCGGAAAAGCCCTCGGAAACTTCCATGTCAGCAGAATGGATAGTGATATTCTGAAGAGCTTCAGACAACTCATTCATGCTGTTAGCATATGAAGAAACACACAAAATTCTAAGTTAAAATTTTGTAAATTGAATTTTCACAGAATTACAGAAGGGCAATCAGAAAAATTAAGTATTTCTAAGTACTTAATTGGCTTAAATCAGTGGCTCTGATACCACCTTTTTCTGTCACGGCCCCCGACCCGGTGTGACCCGGTCCAGGAGCTGCGGGACAGAAACCCGTGGTAATTGTTATGTTGGCAGCGGAATTTTAACATGATCTTTTAAAACTTGAAAATGCCCAATTTATTTTATTTCACAATTTGGGGATAACAGCCATAATTTACAATAAAGGTGATTTCACTGGGAAATCCCTGTTTTTACAAAAACATGTTTCTTTATTTTATTGAGCCACTTCCTCAAGCTTGTAGTGCTACACGGCACTTTTTCCTGGATCACAGCAGATCACCTGAAACATGTTTTAAAAAGGTTTTATCAGCAGGGAAATACTGGCGAGTCACTCAAGTTGCACAAAACGACACATTGTTATAATATACAGTATTAAGGGTGATTATATTGTTTCTATCTACCAATTACCCTAAATCGATATTTGTCACTCGACTGTATCTGTGACTATGGTCAGATCACCCATTGGCTAACCCGTTGTCCAATGGTGACGGGTATCAAGTAATGTATACAAAACCCCACATACCGGCAGTAATTGAAGATTACAAAGACTTAATCCCTGTAATTATAACTGGAAAACATTTAGGGTTTTATAAAGTATGGACCATCCTCAAAAGAACAATGACGTGGCGCCTAGGTGTCGGATCATCCTCCAAGTGAGGATGGGCACCATACCATGTAGCCTAATACACAATTGGTAAAACACATGGCTTAAAACACAATGGTGATCGAAGTTTTATGACACAACGCCTAAAACAAAAGCGTAAAACGTAATTTCCTAAAACGCAAAGCCTAAAACATATTATATAAAACACAATTAAAACATATTGTTTAAAACACAATGCCTAACTCGCTATATATTTCCTACTACTACAAACATGAGTTGGTGACGTCATTATTTAATAGTTCAGCCATTCAATTGGCCAAAAAGGGCGGCAGGCTCAACAGTGCCAGGCAGCTGCCTGGCACTCCCCTATTGGCCCAACAAAATTACGAATTTGTCCTGCTTTAAATTTACGCATTTGCCATCAGTTCAAATTTATGTTTTCGCCCTCACTTAAAAATAAATTTGCGCTTTTCCTCTCAGCTAAATATTTCGATTTTGACCCCGGTTAAAAATTACGATTTTGAGCCGTTTCAATTTACAGTTTTGCCATTAGTTTTTTCCCCTTAAAATTACGATTTTGCCATCAGGTCAAAGTTATGTTTTTGCCCACGCTAAAAAATAAATTTACGCTTTTCCTCCCGGCTAAAAATTCTAATTTTGCCCTCGGCTCAAATTTATGATTTTGCCCCGTATAAATTTATACTTTCGCCATTAGTTTTTTTTTCTCACAGCCAGGTTACGATTTTGCCCTCAACTTAAATTAACATTTTGCCTTCCTGGTGACATTACAAGTTTGCCCCCAGTGCAAAATCATAGTCGTGCCGGCAACTTTCTGGCACTCGCCCGTTGGTCCATTTAGTTTACGATTTATCCCTGAATTAAAATTATGATTTCGCCATCAGTTAAAAATTACGTTTTTCCTATCGTTTTAGTTTTTTTTACCAAAACTATAAAGGTTTTTTGTTTTAATTGGTTTACTCGATTTTATTTTTTTTCGTGTCAAGGTGTTGCCTAACACTGGACTCATTAGTCCTGAAAAATTACAGTTTTACCCTGAGCTCAAAATTACGGTCTTATTATTCGGCCATCGCCCCGCAACGCGGGCGGTACATCTACTAGTATATATACAAAAGTCTTGACTAACTTCCTCCGCAACGCACAACAATATGACAACCACCGAGTTCCAATAGCAACCGAAACGTGCGTTTAGTCGCATGCGACAATTGTAAGTATACGTGGCAACATATAGAGACAATAGAGATAGCTACAGTAGTTTCATGAGACGATCTCTAAGTTAGAATTTCAATTTCAATTTCTTTATAATTTATAATATAATATAATTATAATTATAATTACAACAAGTTAAACTTTGAAAATCCGAACCCCTAGCCCAGTTGATCCCATGTGGTGGGGTTGGGCCGGTTCCTCCTTGGAGGTCACCGGTTTGATCCACGGCTGCGGCGTTATGGGGGGAGGACGTCCCAATGATGGATTGTTCCTACCGAGGCATGGTGTGGTCTTGAGGGCAACCTGGTTTTCATCCAGCTGTTACCCCAGCGAGTCTCTCGTGTGGGGGCAGTATGGTTTCCGGGCGAAGGTCAGTCAGAGCGGTAGCCGGGGCCCGATAGAAAATCGCGTCTGCGAAAGCTGGGCTGACGGGTAACCGTCCTTGACGGGAACCCGGTGACCAATGGTCCATGTACATATTAAAAGTCACCCTTAAAAAAAAAGTTAAACTTTGAAAAAGCTAATTTAGAAGGTTGTAATAATTTCAAAATTTCAATTAACTTTACACGACTTTAACTCATACAACACGTTTTATTATCTCTATATCATTTTTTTTATTACTTATTAATAAAAGGTCATAGGGTGTGGTCATGACCTTTATATCCATCATGACCCTCCACGTCAACACAATGTCACCCACCTCTAATCCATCATCTAAACCACTATTACCTTATTTATTTTAATTTATTTTTGTCTAAAGAAAAATGAAATGAAATCTTAGAAAATAGAAAAGAGTACCATGGTTTCCATGATTCTAAAGAAAAATGAAATGAAATCTTAGAAAATAGAAAAGAGTACCATGGTTTCCATGATTTAATCCATATGAACCATGGTGGATCAGGCCAGGGCCGACTAAACCATTTTGGTGGCCTAAGGCGAAGTAAAAGCTTGTGGCCTTTTTCCCAAAACTCACTAACAATTTCACAGAACTCGCTAAGGCTATAGGGTGTGAGAGCCGTGGTTGGGTTATCAATCGCCACGCAGGACCATTAAGTGATTCCTACACTACCCCCTTGTCTTATTCACCATGATTCCCATGGATTAAACCATGGCAACCATGAGCCTCCTTTCCTTATTGAATAGTTCCTTTCATTTTCACAAAAATAAATTAAAATAAGATAATAGTGGTTTGAGTCATGACCACACCCTTAGGGTAGTGATTTTGGATGATGGATTAGAAGTAGGTAACGTGGCGTTAATGTGGAGGATTATGGTGATAATGAGGATCATGACCACACCCTATAGCCTAACAAACAGAACTGCTAACAAACAGAAAATTAGGCAACTACTATATCTATTAGACATTATAAATATATCACAAATTCACAGAACACGCTAACAAACAGAAAATTAGGCAACTAGGAAATTAGGGCTAATATCACAAACTAGCAAATATATCACAAACTTCAATTAGGCAACTAGGAAATCAGGGCTAATATCACAAACTTCAATTAGGCAACAGATTTTAACTAGAATTCGCATTAATCATACCTTCAACTGATGATCTCGGCCGACGATAGCGGTTGCTTCGAAGTTAGAAGATGATGCAGCGGCTTGATACTTTGTTCGACTTGTAAATTATGTAACGACTTGATTTTGTTCGACTATTTAAGAAGATGCAGTGACTTGATTTTGTTAATGATAGTTGATACTGTGTTCGACATATAAAGAAGATGATGCAGTGGATTAGTGGAATCAATAAATTACTGTTGAAGAAGATGATGAGCCAGCCGACTGTTTCTCTTCCCGGTATGGAGATTGCCGCTGCCATAACTTGCCGCCCTAACCTATACGACACCCAATATTGTTTCTCTTTGAAGTTTGTTGTCACACCCTGGCTTTGCGGAAGCGTGGTTATTTTGGTGTGACTTCTTAATACCATAGCTTAATCATAACAAGCTATATGAAATAAAAACCATGCAAGATCATCCATAAAAATTAATTTGAAGAGTAAAGAACCACAACATTGTCTTAACGGATATCTCATCCTAACAAACATAAACAGTGTTCAAAAGACACAACATCAACAAGAAATAAACACAGTTTAAGAACTGTGACTCGTCCAGGAAAAAGTCACATCCCTTAAACTCGGATGACCTCAAAACTAATGCAGCGGGAAAACGTGTCATACCGCGCCAGATCCTTTAATTCCCTGAAATACATGTAAGTTGAAAAATCAACAATAATGTTGAGCGAGTTCATGTGTAAGTGTCACGGCCCCCGACCCGGTTTGACCCGTTTCAGGAGCCGCGGGACAGAAATCCTGCGGTATTTAATTAATTGAGTTTTACAGCGGAAGTTTTCATCAGGATCTTTTTAAAATGTAAATATTTCCCGATTATTTTATTTCACAATGCGGGATAAAACCCGGTAATTTACAATCTTGAGATTTCACGAAGAAATCTTTTATTTTACAAAACATGTTTCTTTATTTTATACTGAGCCACTTCTTTGAGCTTGTAGTGCTATATGGCACTTTTCCTGGTTCATAACAGGTCACCTGAAACATGTTTGAAAAAGGTTTTGTCAGCGGGAAATACTGAGTGAATCATTCTATTTTGCATAATGATGCATAGTTATTAATTACAGCATAAGAGCGATTACAATGGCTTCTATCTTATCTTTATCTGGCACTGTCACAATGGTGACATGTCACAATGGTGACGATGGTCATACCACTATTTAGATCAATGAACCTAAATAGTGACGATTATCCCTGTAGGTCAACGAACCTAACAGTGATTATCCCGAGTAGGTCAATGAATCTAACTGGGAGAAAATTAGTAATGTGCACAATACCCCACTAACCAGTAATTCAAGATATCCACGACTTAGTCCCTGTAATTATAATCTTAAAAATAATTTGAGGTATTGTAAAATAGTTGATAAAAAGAGAATGACTCACATTGCAGATTTATACGGGCAGAGTTTAGCCTACTGATTAGCCTTTTTAACCTAAATTTAATAACAGGCACACAATTCGGGGTTAGTAATCAATACAGCCTTTACGATAACTCACGAGATCAACCATCACAACGAGTGACAAAGTGCTATGCTTAACATCTGTCGAATTAACGACTAATGACAAAGCATCACCCTAATGTGGGCAGCACTTAAACACCCGTTGAGTACATTGATCAATCGGAAAATGAATCGTAGCAGCGATCGTGCTAATACACTGATTGCGGCGTCGATTAGTGACCCGTGTGTGTTAATTGGAGTATACAGAACTTATCTCAGCGCATAAAGTGAATTTGAGCGTCGTTCTGAAGCCAGAAATCAAGTCCCAATCTCCTGTATTTATAGTCAAATTTTTACCTTTACGCGGCCCGCTTTAGTTTCAGCTTATCCTCACGCGGGCCGCGTGAGACCTATTTTTTAGGTATAGGTTGCCACGTGTCCAACTAGCTTAGCTGAGTCGACGAAATTTTAAAATTCTATTTCTACAGCTCACAATTTGGATAATCGTTACTTAGGGTATTACCCCCCCTTAGTTTTAGGGGCCCTAATCCTGATTCTGATTATTCTGAAAATTTTAGGGTTTGCGCAGAATCATTTGGGTGTCTTAATTAGGGTTTCCTATTGGTCAAATTAATTTAATAATTATGACTTTTGATGAGAGTCGTTACAGTAAGTGAGTAAATAAACCTTTGTAATATGTCTGTATAAATGTATGTTCTTGGTATGTAGCAGTAAGGAAAAAGAGATCGATTAATGTGTAGCTAATACATTAATATGTGACATGGCCTAGGAAGCACTCAAACCTGTAACGCGGATTTCGTACCGGTCCTTCCGGCGGAACGACATAGTCACCACATGCAGCCACACGCTGGCCCATGTGTGGGGCTCGCAACACCCGATAGATCTATCACTCATGCCTCTCGGTCCTTATACAAGGATTAATGGTCTTACGATAATAGCCTATCCATTCACATGATCTAGTAGTAGGTTCCTTAGCTAATCATACCGTGTAAGTAAAAGTTCATAATCATAGTAACATGTATTTCACCCCCGCAGTTTAGAAAACTGAAAACAGTTAAGAGAAAAGGGGGACATGAACTCACCGAAGTGCGTCTCTAAAAAGTATCTCCCAGAAAATCTGCTGTGCGACGACCTACACGTACTAACTTCTATTAGACGGACGGTCGTGCCTTAGTTTAAGGTTTAATGTCTTTGGGAAATAGTTAGGCAACTATTCCGTGTTTGCACTTCGTAATTATTTTATAAATATATTCCTTCCCAAGGATGGGGGATTTAATACATGTGCGTTCGTATAACTTCGAAATATATTATTAAGTCTCACCTAATCAAATATATTTTATTTCATTTGTCTAAAATACTTTATTCCCAAAATATAAATATTCTTCCCAAAAATATTATATTTTATTCCATCTAATTTTCCAAAATAATACTTTTGTCAAAATACGCGTTTAAGAGTATTTTCTGAAAATACGTAAGTTACGGATAAAGATCGGGTGGTATTAATAATACCGTTGTAACTTAAATATTTATTGTGAGGGCGTTCGAATTATTTTGGAGCCGTGAATATTTAGTAATATTATTTTTACCCTAAAAAAATAATATTTACGTAGTTCACAAAATAATCATAAAAATTTCACAAGCGTTGTTATGGAAAATATATACTAAATATATATTTTAGCAAGTTTTATTTTGTGAAAATCCCACCTCCGACACTTGGAAGTTTCGTAATAAAAATCGTGGCGAAAGTTATTTGGGAAAACAAGTTAAAAATATATCCATAACACTTGTGATAAGAAAAATATTTACAAGTGTTAGATTTTTGGAAAATTTCGCCAGAGTTTCCTCTGTAACTGGAGGTGGCTACGCTTACCAGCGTATCATTTTCTTTTAAAATTTCAAATCAACAATGTTCCCAACATCAATAACAAAAAATATTCCAACGTCATACTAGTTCAAAAATATCACAAACGTATGAACTTGTGGGTTGTGTAAAAGTGTGTAGTAACTTCCCATTATTTTTAATAGATCTTTCTATTTTTATAAATGGAATCGGTTTCTCGAAAATCTTATTTTTACAGAAAATGCATTTGTACATCTTCTAGTCAAAAATTTCAAAAGTAATTCTTTTGTTAAAACTTTTTGTTACACAAGTGTCTACACACTTGTGTGTTCACAAAAATCACTTTTGTTTAAGAAGGATCCGGCTTTAAAATTATGATTTCATTTTACACTTGGTCCTTCGAAAATACCACTTGTAGATCCGTAGATCTACTAGTTTAGAACTCCATTTTGTAAGAAAAATTGTTTTTACACTAGTTCATGGTTATAAGTAGTAGTGGTCTTCATCTAACCACTTTTCACACTATAACATACACTAGGTCATGTTCCATGAACATGACTTAGTCGGGTTAGATGACGATCCGAACTAACACTAGCATAAAACAACACTAAATCATAACAAGACAAGTTTTATAGTTTTTACACCAATATTCATCTATTACCCACTTGATTATATTATTTTAGTAGACTTTAAATTTTGTTCTAACATGTTCATAAATTCAACCGTCAAAATTCTTATTAACCACTTTAGAATAGATCAAAAAGGCATTTAGAGTCACTTACTACTAGCTCGAGGCTAGGGAAGAAACAAGACGTAAACGAAGTGGATAAAAGAAAATGAGAGTGGTCCTTCAACTTCCGTGTGCTCCACACCTCCTAAAACACCCTTGTGCAACTTGTGGTATACAAGAAATAATGGGACTTGAAACAAGAAGGTGGGTGATGTGTGGACTTGGGAGTTCGGCCGAAGCCTTTATGGAGAGGAAAGATGAATTTTTATTTTTTGTTGGTTGGTTATGGTGTGAAGGTGTGGTCTCATGGTTACTTTTATAATCCAAAATCCTTGTTTAACCACTAGATAATATGCTTAATAGATATTAGACAAACAATCAATATAATATTCTAAATGTAAGGGTGGTGTTCCCTTAGGGGGAACGATCGGTTGTAAATGGGGGGGGGGGGGGTTTGGTTTGGGTTCTAACTAGATAGCTTAAGGTCTAGTTAGTTAAATTAAGAGGTTAAACCAATTTTTAGTGTGTTATGTTCCATAGCGGGTGTTAGGGTATTCGGGGACCCCAACTGGCTCAGAAAAGAAAAACAATGTCAATGACAATATTTTTATGTCCCGGGTTAAGTCCGGTTGTACGGTTGGATTATACTCCGTTAAAGCGCTAAATAATTATTTAAAGTGTCGTAAATTTTATCTTTAGTGACACCATTTATTCCCGACATTTTGGAAAGTGTCTAGTAATATTTTCCAACTTTTTGCACTTTACTAGTTTAGGTAAATGCTGAATTTTTATATTAAAGTGCTGAATTTTTGTACTCAGGGTACGTTTTAGGCACATCCGGTCACTATAATTATCACCTAGTGACGCAGTTCTACAACCCTCATTTCCCTACACTCTCTACTAGTGTAGTAATCTATTCCCGGCTCATACTGGCCTTAGAGACAGTAACTGTCTGATGCTGGCTATGTCAGCATGTTTAATGGGTATCCCGTATAGTGTGCTCACTGTGCTTTTTGTGCATCAAGGTTGTCACTGATGTTTGTAAAAATAATAGGGTGACAGTATAAAATGTGATGCATGAGTATGTATGTATCAGAAATCAGTAAGCAGTTTATCCATAATTGTAAGAAAGCACAGTAATTAAGCAGTAATTAAATATTAATTAAGTCGTACGGATACCTGGTTTGGTGAGGGTTGTCACATTCTCCCCCCGTTAAAGAAATTTCGTCCCGAAATTTAAGTTCTACTACTAGATGCAGGGTTCTTAGGAAATAAATGGGGGTATTTCTCTTTATTCGATCCTCACGTTCCCACGTGAATTCAGGTCCATGCCTAGCATTCCAACGAACTTTGACGAGTTTGACACTGCTCCTGCGAGTTTTGTTAACTTTCCAATCCGTAACCTCGACGGGTTCTTCGGTGAAGTGGAGCGTGTCGTCGATATGTACTTCGTCGGCAGGAATGATCACTGTATCTTGAGTTGGACTTTTTCTCAAATTGGATACATGGAATGTATCGTGAACACCGTTGAGTTCAGCAGGTAGGTGCAACTTGTAGGCTACAAGCCTAATCCTTTGCAGGACTCTGAAAGGGCCAATGTAACGCGGATTCAACTTCCCACGCTTTCCGAAGCGTGCCACACCCTTCCAGGGTGAAACTTTCAATAAAACCATATCTCCAACTTCCCACCTTTCTGTCATTCGCGAGCTGCTTCGATGCGTTTTCGAATCTGCGCAATCTTGTCTGTCGTCTCTTGGACGATTTCGGGACCAACAAGCTGCCTATCACCTGCGTCCGCCCAGCATAGGGGTGATCGGCACTTGCGTCCGTAAAGAGCTTCGAATGGCGCGGCTCCAATACTGGTGTGGTAGCTGTTGTTGTATGAAAATTCGACCAGTGGCAAATGCTTATCCCAGCTACCGCCCAAATCCATAACACATGCTCTCAGCATATCTTCCAAGGTCTGAATAGTCCGCTAGCTTTGACCGTCGGTCTGAGGGTGAAAAGCAGTGCTCAGATTTAATTGTGAGCCAAAAGCTTCTTGGAAGGATTGCCATATCCTTGACACAAACCTTCCGTCTCTATCAGAGATGATCGAGAGAGGCACTCCATGACGTGCGACGATCTCTAGCATGTATATTTCTGCCAGTTTGCTGGTGTTATCCTTCTCTTTGATTGGCAGAAAGTGTGCGGACTTTGTTAGGCGGTCAACTATCACCCAAATAGTGTCATGGCCTCTTGGCTTTCTTGGCAACTTTGTAATAAAATCCATGGAGATTTGTTCCCATTTCCATTTGGGAATCTCAGGTTGTTGCAGAAGTCCTGAAGGCTTCTGGTATTCCGCTTTCACCTTAGCACACGTTAGACACTTGCTCACATAAATAGCAACATCACCCTTCATCCTAGGCCACCAATAGTAATCCTTGAGATCTTGGTACATCTTATCCGCTCCAGGATGGATAGAGTACCGTGATTTGTGAGCTTCATCAAAAACAACTTTCCTTAAACCACCAAACAGAGGAATCCAAATCCTTTTCTCAAAACATAGCGTTCCTTCCTCGTTTGGCACCAATAGCTTCTCCATCCCACGGAGATATTCTTCTTCAAGATTTCTTTCCTTAAGAGCTTCTTTCTGCGCGGCACGAATGCGCAAGGAAAGATCGGTTTGGATAATCATTTCTAAAGCCCTAACCCTTATGGGCTTGATCCTCTCTTTTCGACTTAGGCCGTTGACAACCACATTCGCCTTCCCTGGATGATACTTTATCTCGCAATCGTAATCATTCAACAACTCAACCCATCGTCTTTGTCTCATATTCAACTCCTTCTGGTTGAATATGTGTTGTAGGCTCTTATGATCTGTAAAAATTGTACACTTCGTACCATATAGGTAGTGTCTCCAGATCTTTAAAGCAAATATCACTGCGCCTAGCTCCAAATCGTGCGTGGTATAGTTCTTCTCATGTACCTTCAACTGACGTGATGCGTAAGCAATAACCTTCTGGCGTTGCATCAACACGCAACCCAATCCTTGACGCGAGGCGTCACAGTATACCACGAAATCGTCAGTACCTTCCGGTAGTGCTAGAATTGGCGCATTGCAGAGCTTATCCTTCAACAGTTGAAACGCTTCTTCCTGTTTGATTCCCCAATCAAACTTCTTATCTTTCTGGGTGAGGAGCGTCAATGGTTGAGGGATCTTCGAAAGGTCCTCAATGAACCTTCGATAGTAGCCAGCCAAACCCAAGAATTGTCGAATCTCGGTTGGCATCTTTGGCGTTTCCCAATTCTTGATCGCTTCAATCTTGGTTGGATCCACATGGATTCCATCTCCATTCACCACATGTCCAAGAAATTGGACTTCACGTAGCCAAAATTTGCACTTAGAGAATTTGGCATACAGTTGTTCTTTCTTTAGCAGCTCCAAAATAGTTCTTAGATGCTGTTCGTGCTCAGCCTTTGTCCTTGAATAAATCAAGATGTCGTCGATAAACACAATCACGAACTTGTCCAAGTACGGCTTGCAAACTCTATTCACCAAATCCATAAAGACTGCAGGTGCGTTTGTCAATCCAAACGGCATAACAAGGAACTCGTAGTGTCCGTAACGAGTCCTGAAGGCTGTCTTCGGGATACTCTCCTCTTGTATCCTTAACTGATGGTATCCAGATCGCAAATCGATCTTTGAGTAAAAACTTGAACCTTGCAGTTGATCAAACAGATCATCAATTCTTGGCAGAGGATATCTATTCTTGATCGTCAGCTTGTTCAGCTCCCGGTAGTCGATGCACATTCGAAAGCTACTGTCCTTCTTCTTGACAAACAGGACCGGAGCTCCCCAAGGCGAGAAGCTTGGTCGGATAAATCCCTTGTCTAACAACTCTTGAAGTTGTGTCGACAATTCTTGCATCTCAGACGGGGCAAGTCTATAAGGTACCTTAGCCACAGGCGCGGCGCCTGGGACTAAATCGATGTGCTTGCCTCTGAGGTGGCAGTCCAGGAAAGTCCTCCGGGAAGACTTCCGGATACTTCCTCTCGACAGGGATGTCTTCGATCTTCGGTTCTGCAGCTTTCTTGTCTATAATGTGTGCCAGGAAGGCAGCACACCCTTTTTGCAAACACTTTCGTGCTTTCAGGCAGCTGATGATTCTTAAAGGCGTATCGCGCTTTTCGCCATGAACTACAATTGTTTCACCATCTTCGGTCGGGATACGAACGACCTTTTCGTGACAAACAATTTCTGCCTTGTTGCTTGATAACCAATCCATTCCTACTACCACATCAAAGCTTCCCAACTCGACAGGTAGTAAATCTAGCGTAAACTCGTGCCCTCCTAGTTTAATCACACATCCTCGGACAACTTCGCTGGCCTCAACTAGTTTCCCATTTGCTAATTTGATGGAGTACGGAACGTCTAACTTACTAGGCGTCAACCCAAGTATATTCTTAAACTCTAATGACACGAAACTATAATTGGTACCAGTATCAATCAAAACAGCTGCAAAGTGTTGGTTTATCGGGAACGTACCAGTGACAACGCTTGGATCCTGGTGCGTTTCCCTTGTGTCGATGTTGAATACTCTCCCACGAGTTTGATCCAGTTTCGGGCTTTCCTTCTTGAAGTGCCCAATTTCCCCACAGTTACAGCATCCTGGCCCTCGGCCATTCCCATTCCCAACTTGATTCGCAACATTTCCACGGTTTCCGTTTCCGTTACCTCCTCGATTGTTGTTCCTATTACCAGAACCTCCTTTGCCACCCCGGCCATTACTAACCCAACAAGTATCCTTCAAATGACCGTTCTTCCCACAAGCTTCACATGTTTTCAGTCCACATCGGCCAGAATGATGACGCTGGCATGTGTTACACTTGGGCAGAGTGCCCATATAACCTTTTCTTTTGTTCTCATTATTCGTTCGGGTACCCTCAGTGAGCTTCCTTTTGTTCTTTCCGGATGACTCTACCTGAGTCTCCTTCTTCTTGGCAGGGTTTGTAAGTTTTTCTAGTTTAAGTGCCTCCGTAGCGAGTGCCAAACCCATCTTATTTGCAACATCAGTTGTTGGTGGCGTTGATGTTGTCATCAAGCTCAAGACTTGGGGCGCCAGTTCCCAAATGAATTGTTCCAATTTCTTCAGTTCTGGTTTTACCAGGTACGGAACAATTCGTGACAGATCATGAAGTCGTTGCACGTACTCCAACACCTTCGGACCTTCCATCATCAGGCTCCGAAATTCATCTTCCCATTTCTGGGTTTCTGTCTGGGAGCAATACTTCTTATGCATCATTCCTTTCAGCTCACCCCATGTTAACGCATATGCTGCAGCAGCGCCCTCTATACGAACCTGAAGATTCCACCATAATCGAGCCTCATCTAGAAGCAGCTCAGAAACGTATGGGACTTGTTGTTCCGGCGTACAACCACTCACTTGAAAGATGGAATCCATTCTTTCGATCCACTTTACAAGGGCTATGGCACCTCCAGTGCCGTCGAACTTTGGAGGCTCGTGGTTGAGGAAGTGCCAGTAGGTACAGCCATAAGGTGGATTGTTGTTGCCGGTATTGCCAGAATTACTTCCGCTAGTTCCTCCTTGAGAGGCGGCGTATTGCGCGATGGCAGCCGCGATGACCTGCTGAAGCTCTGCCTCATTTGTAGGCATTCGTGTTTGACGTCTCGGCGGCATCCTCTAAAAGATGGTTCACGTTGGTCAGGTCATAGTAAGTAGAGTGTACGTAAGTATACAACAATATCAACACATAACATCTCATGTTATAAATAAATCAATCACATAACATCTCATGTTATAAATAAATCACCCATATTGATAGCCTCTGCAATGGTTGAGGGCTTCGAGGTAGTAACCATGCCCCTAATCTGGGGTGCAAGTCCCCAAATGAATCGTTCAATCCTTTTGAACTCCGGTTTGACTAAGTAGGGGACGACCCTAGACAAGTCGTGCGATCGCTGGACGTATTCAGGAATCTTTGGTTCGTCCATTTTCAAATTCGAGAACTCCACCTCAAGCTTCTGGATTCCGGCCCTAGAACAGTATTTCTTCTCCATCATTTCTTTGAGCTCGTCCCAGCTCAGTGCATAAGAAGCATCTGTACCAAGGGTCTGAACCTGGAGGTTCCACCATGAGAGTGTGCCATCTAGAAATAACCCCGAGATATAGGTAACACTCTGTTGGGGCGAACCGTTACTCATTCTTAGAATGGAGTCAATCTTTTCGCACCAACGAACAAATGCAACGGCGCCACCTATTCCGTCAAAGTTCAAAGGCTTGCAGTTCAGGAACTGCTTATAGGTGCAGTCAGTTGGAGGGTTATTTCCAGTAGTGCCATCGCTGTGGTTAAAGCGAAGGGCTTCAAGTCGAGCAATTGTCTGTGAGATGCGTTCTTGCAGCTCGGCTTCTGTCCTTGGCAGTGTACTGGTGTCTGTGACACGTCTGGGTGGCATTCTCTTCTGTCGAAGTAGTATGAAGCGGGCTAGACAACATTTCAATTTGTCTATGAGATACATAGCACCATAAGCCATCATGTAATCACCCAATTTCATACGTAAATATACTCAATGTATGAGTGGGGAAATAAATTTCTGAGCCTTCACATAGGCTTGCCAATTTGGCTTGTTGCTTGTAATAGAATGAACTCGAGGCTACATCGCCTTGGTCATTCGTGTTTTAGTTATTTCCTGCTACATGGGTTTTCATTAGCTTGACCCGCAGAGTCCACCAGGATTTCTGTGCACTACAAGCCGTTATCACGTGGGCCCCCGTAATAATAGATTGTCTTGCACAGTTACCCCAATTTTCTCTCGTCCAAGCAGATGATCATTCAAGGAGCAACAGCAGGTGCATCGGCATGAACAGGGTCATGCTCCAATGCGGGGTCAGGAGCAACGCCTGGCTCAGGGGCCACGGCTGGCTCCGGATCAACAAACTCCATCTCAAAATCAGCTGGATCAACAAACACATGGGTTACAGGATCCTCTAAGGGCTGGTCTAAGTGTATGAACTCAATGTCATGGTCTGGATCAGAACCAGGTGGAAAAACAGGATCATCCTCAATATCGTGATCAAACTCAAAGCTGTGTGCGGGAACCGGTGCAGCTGATGACGCCATATCAGGGTCGGCGTCGTGTGAGTGGTGCTGCACTCCCGGTATATGCGAAGATGCGGATGCCACAGTCTCAAATGAGTCTGGGACAGGTGAATGGGCATGAGCCTCCTTTGCAGGAGCGTCAGCAAGCAGTAGGCTATCACCAGCAATAATAGGGCCTCACCCTCAAGTGGGTCCTCCTCTAATAGATCGACATCGTCGTCAGAGACAACGTCGGGGGGCATATCAACAACGGGATAAGCGGCAAGGGGCACAGGAGCAGGGATCACCGCGAGTAGCAAATCCCCAACAAGATGGTCATCAGCAGGCTCTGCTACGACATCAGGCAGCGCAAAGGGCTGAAAGTCGTCCTCATCTGTGCTGGTCGTATCGGAAGTGTACACCTCGTGCTCCGATGAAACTATGTCGCCTGATACTGTGGGATCTGTAGTGTCCGACTCTCCAGTATCCGATGAAGGCACGACGTTTGTAACGCAAACACACATACGTACAAATAATCAATCATATAATCAGATAAGCACATTAGTCACCAAGTAAGCAATCAAATAATTCTCCCTGTCCCACTAGCCTCCCAGCCTCTCAGACTGCTCTTCCTAGTCCAACTAGCCAAATTCTCCCAGCCTCTCAGACTGCTCTCCCTAGTCCAACTAGCCAAATTCTCCCAGCCTCTCAGACTGCTCTCCCTAGTCCTACTAGGCAACTACCTCGGTCTCCTAGACCGAGCCTCGGTCCTCCAGACCGAGCCTCAGCCTCTCAGACTGAGCCTATAAATAATAAATAAATGTGCTCAACATTTGTTTGTAAAAAGTTTTGGATCTGGACTTAAGTGGTATGCAGTAAAAATGTTTTCGTGAGAGCCCTAGTGATCATAGTCTAGACTCGAGAAGGAATCCTAGTTCGCTATGATCAGAGCTCTGATACCAAGCTGTCACACCCTGGCTTTGCGGAAGCGTGGTTATTTTTGTGTGACTTCTTAATACCATAGCTTAATCATAACAAGCTATATGAAATAAAAACCATGCAAGATCATCCATAAAAATTAATTTGAAGAGTAAAGAACCACAACATTGTCTTAACGGATATCTCATCCTAACAAACATAAACAGTGTTCAAAAGACACAACATCAACAAGAAATAAACACAGTTTAAGAACTGTGACTCGTCCAGGAAAAAGTCACATCCCTTAAACTCGGATGACCTCAAAACTAATGTAGCGGGAAAACGTGTCATACCGCGCCAGATCCTTTAATTCCCTGAAATACATGTAAGTTGAAAAATCAACAATAATGTTGAGCGAGTTCATGTGTAAGTGAGTAAATAAACCTTTGTAATATGTCTGTATAAATGTATGTTCTTGGTATGTAGCAGTAAGGAAAAAGAGATCGATTAATGTGTAGCTAATACATTAATATGTGACATGGCCTAGGAAGCACTCAAACCTGTAACGCGGATTTCGTACCGGTCCTTCCGGCGGAACGACATAGTCACCACATGCAGCCACACGCTGGCTCATGTGTGGGGCTCGCAACACCCGATAGATCTACCACTCATGCCTCTCGGTCCTTATACAAGGATTAATGGTCTTACGATAATAGCCTATCCATTCACATGATCTAGTAGTAGGTTCCTTAGCTAATCATACCGTGTAAGTAAAAGTTCGTAATCATAGTAACATGTATTTCACCCCCGCAGTTTAGAAAACTGAAAACAGTTAAGAGAAAAGGGGGACATGAACTCACCGAAGTGCGTCTCTAAAAAGTATCTCCCAGAAAATCTGCTGTGCGACGACCTACACGTACTAACTTCTATTAGACGGACGGTCGTGCCTTAGTTTAAGGTTTAATGTCTTTGGGAAATAGTTAGGCAACTATTCCGTGTTTGCACTTCGTAATTATTTTGTAAATATATTCCTTCCCAAGGATGGGGGATTTAATACATGTGCGTTCGTATAACTTCGAAATATATTATTAAGTCTCACCTAATCAAATATATTTTATTTCATTTGTCTAAAATACTTTATTCCCAAAATATAAATATTCTTCCAAAAAATATTATATTTTATTCCATCTAATTTTCCAAAATAATACTTTTGTCAAAATACGCGTTTAAGAGTATTTTCTGAAAATACGTAAGTTACGGATAAAGATCGGGTGGTATTAATAATACCGTTGTAACTTAAATATTTATTGTGAGGGCGTTCGAATTATTTTGGAGCCGTGAATATTTAGTAATATTATTTTTACCCTAAAAAAATAATATTTACGTAGTTCACAAAATAATCATAAAAATTTCACAAGCGTTGTTATGGAAAATATATACTAAATATATATTTTAGCAAGTTTTATTTTGTGAAAATCCCACCTCCGACACTTGGAAGTTTCGTAATAAAAATCGTGGCGAAAGTTATTTGGGAAAACAAGTTAAAAATATATCCATAACACTTGTGATAAGAAAAATATTTACAAGTGTTAGATTTTTGGAAAATTTCGCCAGAGTTTCCTCTGTAACTGGAGGTGGCCACGCTTACCAGCGTATCATTTTCTTTTAAAATTTCAAATCAACAATGTTCCCAACATCAATAACAAACAATATTCCAACGTCATACTAGTTCAAAAATATCACAAACGTATGAACTTGTGGGTTGTGTAAAAGTGTGTAGTAACTTCCCATTATTTTTAATAGATCTTTCTATTTTTATAAATGGAATCGGTTTCTCGAAAATCTTATTTTTACAGAAAATGCATTTGTACATCTTCTAGTAAAAAATTTCAAAAGTAATTCTTTTGTTAAAACTTTTTGTTACACAAGTGTCTACACACTTGTGTGTTCACAAAAATCACTTTTGTTTAGGAAGGATCCGGCTTTAAAATTATGATTTCATTTTACACTTGGTCCTTCGAAAATACCACTTGTAGATCCGTAGATCTACTAGTTTAGAACTCCATTTTGTAAGAAAAATTGTTTTTACACTAGTTCATGGTTATAAGTAGTAGTGGTCTTCATCTAACCACTTTTCACACTATAACATACACTAGGTCATGTTCCATGAACATGACTTAGTCGGGTTAGATGACGATCCGAACTAACACTAGCATAAAACAACACTAAATAATCATAACAAGACATGTTTTATAATTTTTACACCAATATTCATCTATTACCCACTTGATTATATTATTTTAGTAGACTTTAAATTTTGTTCTAACATGTTCATAAATTCAACCGTCAAAATTCTTATTAACCACTTTAGAATAGATCAAAAAGGCATTTAGAGTCACTTACTACTAGCTCGAGGCTAGGGAAGAAACAAGACGTAAACGAAGTGGATAAAAGAAAATGAGAGTGGTCCTTCAACTTCCGTGTGCTCCACACCTCCTAAAACACCCTTGTGCAACTTGTGGTATACTAGAAATAATGGGACTTGAAACAAGAAGGTGGGTGATGTGTGGACTTGGGAGTTCGGCCGAAGCCTTTATGGAGAGGAAAGATGAATTTTTAATTTTTGTTGGTTGGTTATGGTGTGAAGGTGTGGTCTCATGGTTACTTTTATAATCCAAAATCCTTGTTTAACCACTAGATAATATGCTTAATAGATATTAGACAAACAATCAATATAATATTCTAAATGTAAGGGTGGTGTTCCCTTAGGGGGAACGATCGGTTGTAAATGGGGGGGGGGGGGGGGGGGGTTGGTTTGGGTTCTAACTAGATAGCTTAAGGTCTAGTTAGTTAAATTAAGAGGTTAAACCAATTTTTAGTGTGTTATGTTCCATAGCGGGTGTTAGGGTATTCGGGGACCCCAACTGGCTCAGAAAAGAAAAACAATGTCAATGACAATATTTTTATGTCCCGGGTTAAGTCCGGTTGTACGGTTGGATATTACTCCGTTAAAGCGCTAAATAATTATTTAAAGTGTCGTAAATTTTATCTTTAGTGACACCATTTATTCCCGACATTTTGGAAAGTGTCTAGTAATATTTTCCAACTTTTTGCACTTTACTAGTTTAGGTAAATGCTGAATTTTTATATTAAAGTGCTGAATTTTTGTACTCAGGGTACGTTTTAGGCACACCCGGTCACTATAATTATCACCTAGTGACGCAGTTCTACAACCCTCATTTCCCTACACTCTCTACTAGTGTAGTAATCTATTCCCGGCTCATACTGGCCTTAGAGACAGTAACTGTCTGATGCTGGCTATGTCAGCATGTTTAATGGGTATCCCGTATAGTGTGCTCACTGTGCTTTTTGTGCATCAAGGTTGTCACTGATGTTTGTAAAAATAATAGGGTGACAGTATAAAATGTGATGCATGAGTATGTATGTATCAGAAATCAGTAAGCAGTTTATCCATAATTGTAAGCAAGCACAGTAATTAAGCAGTAATTAAATATTAATTAAGTCGTACGGATACCTGGTTTGGTGAGGGTTGTCACATTTGTTTTGACATTTCATCTCTATTCTCTAATCGCAGACAGACAAGCTCAATACATATAATATAATGTATTTTAAACATGGAGGCCCTATAGTTTTGGTGGCCCAAGGCTCAAGCCTCATTTGACTTGGGCTTGGGCCGGTCCTGGATCAAACAAGGGGGTGGTGTAGTCTTCCATTTATATTCCTATGCAACGAATCATGTCCCAACCATAACCTACACACCCTTCAGCCTAATACAACCTAAAACATGTCTTTATTTCGTAGGTATGAAATTTTGCAATAATTATCATACCTACTTTACCTTTACCTTTAACTTAAAAGAATGAAAAAAAAAAAAAGTCATTGGTGAAACTCTTTAATCTTAAATCACCTTTTAAGACGTAAAATTCTAAACAGTTTTATAAATAAAGTTGGGCAAGCAGTCAATGTTAAAGAAAGCACTTAGTAGCAATAAGTAATTAACTTCTAAGGTTAAGATACGCAGTCAATGTTAAATAAAGCACTTAGTAGCAATAAGTAATTAACTTCTAAGGTTAAGATACACATATCTTTTAGAAATTGGTTTTTCATGAACTTTGTATTGTAAGTTTTGTATAACCAATGTTTAAAAACAAACCCAATCAGCTGCTCTACCGGTTCATTGGTTAAAATCAAGATTGGATTCGACACGGTCCATGATTTACCGATTTAGCTTCAAAGTAGAAGAAAAAAAACAGCCGGTTCATCTGTTGGAGGTTCAACCTGTACGAACAAATTAAACCGGCAAATAGCCCAGTTCACGGTCCAACTGCTCTAATCAAATTTTTTTGAACGGAAAATTTGGAGATCACTGACGGACCATTGAAATATCATCGTGTCATCAGTGGAACCACCCGATCATATCCATCTCCATTAGACATAATGCTTACACTAATTGAGGATGAAACCCAATAAATATGAGCTAGATGTAACAAGATTGTATAACAACATACAAATATTTTTGTATGTAAATTAGTTAAAAATATTAATCAAAGGAGTAGGATTTTTGTCCAAAACAATATAATGATATTAATATGTTATTGTTACTGTTTTGCTTATTTTCTTTAAAATTATATTAAAACACCAGCTCGGCAATGTGATTCATTTATTTAGGATTATTTGGTTTACCGTTCATAATCTAAATTATTAGGCCACCTGGGGCGGTTGGTTTTTTGTACGTGATAGGAAAGTTCAACGCGTGGAAGAAGGGAACAAACCACCGCCACCCTAATATTTTAAAGCTTGGACTTGAAATCCCGTTAAAAATTTGACGCGTTATGTTTTAATGGGTGTGAGGGAAATTATTGGTTGGGGGGAAATTGTTGGGTGTGGTGGTGAGTGATGGACATTTCCACTAAAAAAAGTTGTGAGTGATGGAATAAAGCTCGATGGCGTGACGGAACTTGATTGGAAGTTGTGAGTGATAAATTGATGATGAGTGATAACCATCTCTACCCCTTATAAATTTAAATATCAAGCAACTCTACTGAATAATTTTGTCATGTTTTATAAACTCACAATTGTTTATTTCCATTACCCCACTCTTTTAATCCACCCATTCATTGCTTGCTTCTCATCATTAACTTCAAATTTAATTAAGTTTCGTAAAAAATATTAAAGGCATTTAACAATCAAATATGAATGCTGGTAGTAAATTGTAAAAATAATTTTAATTTGAATGACACATAACACAAATTTTTTTTTAGAATATTGACATAAGTATCATAAAGACTTCAGTAAAATAAAAGCCTTCAGTGTAACTGTCACATATAACCTAATTAAACACCACTTTAATTTAGTAGCCAAATGTAGGAAATGGTATGTCAGCCTTTTAATTATTGGGTGGTTGCTTTATTACAAAAGTGGAACTGTGATACACCACCCATCCTTTCTCACTTACTCTCTTTTAATCATCAATTTGGCCTTTTTGAAGGTGTGTATATTTTATATATATATTTATATTATGTGTATGTATTTTTTTTCATTTTTAATTATAAAAGGGTTATTTGATTTTAATAATCCGAAGTTTCGCCCGTTGGCCACTAATAATCCCAACTTCAAAAATTACATGTGACAATCCCAACTTGTAAGATTTTGGCCCCAAATGGTCCTTTGCTAACTGGGTTATAACCCAGTTACTTTTTTGCTGACGTGACTGATGACATGGACACAACTTTGTTATTTGTTGACTTGTCTACGTATGTGGCACCATCACCACCTCTACCTCCTCCTCCTCCACTGCCACCACCATCTCCTCCACCCATGGTCCTGCTTTATGATAATTTCTTAATCTATGCTAATTTATGTTTTGTTTTCTGGTTCATTCAAATACAACAAGTGCAACATCCTTCCTATTAACAAAGTATCAATACGTAGGCATTTTCATGGTTGTTTTCGCAATCTTGATCTTTCTATTTCTGGGTTATGTTGAGGGACTCAGCACAAAAACTCAACAATGCATCTAAGATGTTCACCGAATGTGCAAACCTGCACTCGCTACCGCTTTATTCAGCACTGTATCCTTCTTACTAGGAGCCATTACATCCGTCCTCTCGGGTTTTCTCGGTATGAAAATCGCCACATATGCAAACGCAAGAACGACGCTAGAAGCAAGAAAAAGTGCCGGGAAAGCGTTTATTACCGCGTTTAGATCCGGTGTTGTTATGGGTTCACTATTATTCGATTCGGTTCATTGGTTGAGTGAATCGGGTTTTAAAGAATCCATGGGTGAATTGAAGAATTCATCAAGAGAAATTAGTGGTAAAGTTTAAAGATGATGGAGGGGAGGTGTTGATGATGACAGAGGTTTCCCGTAGCAGATGATGGAGGTGGTCGGAGGTAATAGTGTTTTTCCGGTGGTGGAAGACTGTGGGTGGAGGTGGTCGAGGTGGTCGGAGGTGATGGTGGTAGATGATGGTGGTGGCTGGAGGAGATGGTGGTGGCAGTGGAGGAGGAGGAGGTGGAGGTGGAGGTGGTGATGGTGCCACATAAGCAGCCAAGTCAACAAATAACAAAGTTGTGTCCACGTCATCAGCCACGTCAGCAAAAAACTAACTGGGTTATAACCCAGTTAGCAAAGGATCATTGGGGGCCAAAATCTTACAAGTTGGTATTGTTACAGAGAATTTTTAAAGTTGCGATTATTAGTGGTCAATGGGTGAAACTTCGGATTATTAAAATTCAATAACCCTTATTAAAAGTATAGTTTAGATTCATACAAATCAGGAATTATATAATAACTAAGAATAAACACAAAATCCATCATGATTTATTAAGTAAAAAGTCTAGTATTGGATTGGAATAGTTATGATTAAATAAAAGTGTCTAATGATTCGAAATGATTATAAAATCAGACACAAAATATTCTTTAATTGAGCATTGAAAATAACAGAAATAAGTGTAATATCATTAACAAGCTTTTGCCAAAAAATCTGGAAAGGTGACTTTCAAAAAACCAAGACAGCACTTTGTTTTAGAAAATTTTGATAATGTGAGGCTTCCATAAACACGAATTTATATAACCTTTCAAGTGCCATTCAAAAAAAAAAAAAATATAACCTTTCAAGTGTATAAAATTAAATTTAATTCGAACCCCTTTTCAAATGGTTACATTATTATTATTTATTAGGAAACATGCTTGTTCTAAATAAGGTTTTTTTTTTAAAACAACCGTTTCTAAGGGCTTGTTTGGCTAAGCTTTTCAAAACTACTTATTTGCTTATTTGCTTTTCTGAAAAGCAAATAAGCAAATAAGTAGTTTTGAAAAGCTTTAAAATGGAACTTTTCAGAACTACTTATTTGCTTATTTGCTTTTCAGAAAGCAAATAAGCAAATAAGTCATTTTGAAAAGCTCAGCCAAACAGCCCCTAAGTTCACACACTTGGAAAATGAGAAGATTCACCTATCACCAACATATATAATTTCTAAACATTTAGGGTAAATTACTTTTTGAGTCCCTGTGTTTTATGTGTTTTAACCACTTGAGTCCAAAAGCAAAAAGTTTAACGACCTGAGTCCCTATAAGCATTTTCCTTAACCATTTGAGTCCAAATTTCTAACACTGTTAGAATTTTTTGGTTAAATATTGTTAAATGACCAAACTACCCTTATATTTAAAATAAAACTTTAAGATCACCCACCCTATAAAATCTAAAAACCCTAAAACCCCATTTCTCCTTTTCCTAAAACCGTAGCCACCACCATTCCGGCAACTCCTTCCGCCACAAACATCCACCATGTCCGACGTTGAGCTCCACCGTTCCGATAAGAAGAAAAAGAAGAGCAAGTCGACTCTGCTTCACTCTGCTAACACCCCCCGCCGCCACCGAAGATTACTTGATCAAACCACAAAGCTTCACACCAGCAATCGACTCTGCTAATCATATGTTTCTCGTAAAACACCTTCAGATTACCTCAGATTCTCAAGGTCTTGTTCATGATTCTTTTAAACAATAATAATAGTTTTACTTATTATTATGTTTGAGTTTGGTGATTTGATTGCTCGATTCTGTTTTATTTGATGATGGAATGGAATTCGTATACGGCATTTTCAGTTGATGTGTATGATTGGAAAATTAGGGCTTAAGTTGCCTACTGTAGATCATGATATAAGGTAAAACGTTGATGGATTAGTTGGGGGTTACACTACTCTGCCTCTCTTGTGTTTTGAAATCTTGTGCGACAATGGTGGAATTGGAAGTATGTGGTCAAACAAGTGCAAAAATGGTTCAGGTTAATGGATGATGTCACGAAGGATGTGGAATTGAGGTTGGACATGGAGTGTATGATTTATGTAGGATTGATGTCACAATGGATCTGGTTCTGCAGCTTCTGCTTGTAGTAGGGCTGTTCAAATCGCTCGCCGCTCGTCGCTCGCTCGACGCTCGTTCGGAAATTGCTCGGAAAATGCTCGTTCGATTTGACGCTCGGTTGTAAACGAGCCGCTCTGCTCGGTTCGGTTTGTAAACGAGCCAAGCATGAGCAAGGGTCCGTTCGGCTCGGTTCGGCTCGAATTATTATTTTAATTAGTATATCTATATACATATACATATACACATACATCTATAAACATGTATATACACATATATATACACAAATACAAATTATACATATATATACACAAATACAAATTATACATATATATACACACATACACCTATATATACACACACACACTTATACATACATATATACTTAAGTATAAATTAAATTTATAGTTTTATATGTACCAATCTATTAGATTATGGTCAACTATATACAAATTTACAATCATATCTATACGTACTAGCCCAACCACGCCAATAAAAAATTAAAATCAAAACTAAAAGTTAAACCCAAACCAATAAACGACAGTCTGTTCATCGCCTCAATGTTTCATGTCGTTACCCTAAGTCGATCGTCTCCTGCTCTCAACGTAATTGTTCGTGTAATATGATCATCGCCTCGTCAGCCACAACATTGTTATTCATAAGAAAAATATTATGCCATGAAATGTGTATGTTTTTAAAGACATAAAAACTTAAGACCCAACATTGTCACTACCTCTCTCAGCAAATTTAAATTGGGTGACACGGTTGTCCAAATCGCTCGAACTTCGCTCGACGCTCGCTCGGAATTTTTACTGCTCGAAAAATGCTCGCTTGATTTGATGCTCGGTTTTAAATGAGCCGCTCCGCTCGGTTCGGTTTGTAAACGAGCCAAGCACGAGCAAAGGTGCGCTCGGTTCGGCTCGGCTCGTGAACAGCCCTAGCTTGTAGTTGAAAATGATGGTGAAATTGTTTTAATATATAATATTAAAATCTTTATGCATTAAATACTTGTTCCCTATACTCTTGTGCATATAATACTTGTACTTTGTGTATAAATGACTAAATTGCCCTCATAGTTAACAGACTTGGTGGATGGTGTTAGAAATTTGGACTCAAATGGTTAAAGAAAATGCTTATAGGGACTCAGGTCGTTAAACTTTTTGCTTTTGGACTCAAGTGGTTAAAACTCATAAAACACAGGGACTCAAAAAGTAATTTACCCAAACATTTATTTGTACAAAATCAAGTTTTGCATAAAAACTACATATCTTTTAAAGATTAGTATCATGATCTTACCGTTATATCTATAAAAATTTTCGAGCGTTCTTGCTATTTAGATGGTAATTAATGTATGATCGTTGAAATATCAAATTGTTTCAGAACAACTATATAATTATTAGAGTAAAATGCAATTTGCATCCTTGCTTATCAGGCGGTGCCATATTGAGTCCATGCAGCGAGATTTTGGAAGCCTGCGTCCCCTCCTTATAAAAGCACTACATATTGTGTCCCTGATACTAACTGGGTTAGTTTTTTCAGTTAACTGATAACACAGCGAGCAAAAGCGTGATGGGGGCAAAATCATCAATTTGCAATTACTTTGGCCCTTTAACATTCTCACACCCTTCTATAACTTGTTATTTACTTCTGGAGTCCCCATCATTTCCATTTAACTTTCTTCTTCCTTCTCTCCGGCGACCTCACTCTCTGGCCAACGACCCCCCAACTCCTGTCCAACCATCCCGTCAAACCACCATTGCGAACCACCTCCGCCTCAAGCCCATCTCCGTCTCAAACCCACCTCAAGCTCAAACCCACCTGTGACTCAAACCCACCACCGTAAATGTCACACCCCAACCGATGGCGGAAACATCGGAGTGAAACGAAAACGAGATTGCAAGAGACTTCATAACAATATTTTGCGACAAGTATTTAAAAATCAATATTTTATTTCATCACTAAATTCAAGGACATTGTTTGAAGCAAATTACGACAACATATAACAAGAAATCAAAACACAACAAGTACTAAAATTTAAAGGTGCATTTCTAGTCTCCTTACTAGCTTTCGTTCATCATCATCATCATCATCAATTTCCTGCAATACGTGTTAAAGTATAGATCAATACATAAAGTATTGGCAAGCATACAAGTTTAAGTACTAGCATAAGTATAATAGTTTAAACGAATCCACATGGCAAAATTTGGATACTAAGAACCTAACATGGCAATACTATCATGCAACTATAATTGTCAACCCAAAGATTCCCGCTACCGTAATCCTATCATAGCAATGATAAGACCGTTTTGTTTACTTAACATGACCTCAAGAATATGGGCGATGCGTTAATCCTATAGCACAATACATGTTAAGGGAGGCTCCTACGAAGTTAATGACAAGTATAAGGCAACAAATATCATGTATGTGTTCAAGTATATCGTATCAAGCATTTATATTGGATTGTTTGTTTGTAAGCATGTTTATAAGTGTATGTGTGCGTTTTTTTATAAGTTACACGTATTGCACCCAAAAGTGTTAAGTTGTTGGAGATGGAAACACCGAAGTTACCCTACATGAGGGAAAGAAGGTGTGTGAGTATTCAGAGTTGGAGGATAGTTCGGATTTGGAATTAAGTGTAAAGGTATATGAATGCGAAATTATATCTTGTCTTAAACACTTTTTTGGCACTAAGTTTTTTGTGATTTCATGGGTCCTAACTTGCTTATTAGAATCAATGACGAGGAATAAAAGACAAAGATAATATAGCCTAAGTTCATAACATCTAACCATAATTTGGTTAGTATTATAAATTTGGCTCTCTCTCTCTCTATATATATATAGGGTAAGGATAGTGTAAAAAGGGCCTAAAGTGTGAGAAGTGTGAGAAGTGTATTATAACACTATATATAATACTATATAACACCATATAAACACCGTATAACAATATGTAACACCATATAATACCATATAACACTATGTAACTCTATATATCATTATATAACAAATATAACACTATACATCTATCATAGACATGCTATCAGACAACCTATAGTGTTATATTTGTTATATAATGATATATAGTGTTACATAGTGTTATATGGTATTATATGGTGTTACATATTGTTATACGGTGTTTATATGGTATTATATATAGTGTTATAATACACTTCTTACACTTTGAGCACTTTTTACAGGATCCTCTACCTATATATATATATATATATATATATATATATATATATTATATGAGTGGGGATCCTGCGGAAAGTGTGTTTTTCCTAGAAAGTCTAAGAAGCGATCTGGGCCATCCGATGGGTGTGTTTAATGGTTGAGATGAAGTCAATGGCAATCTTGTAATATTTGAGTTATTTAATTGATTGTTTTAAAAGAGTAGGGGAAATTTTGTCAAATTACCATGTTTAAAATCAATCACATAACCGTCAGGCAATCCCAACTCCCTATTTTCACGCGATTTTCCCTCTCTCTTTCAAAACCCACATTCGAAACCCCAATTCATACCAAAAATACCTACAATCATGGTGAAGATAAGAGATTTTGTTTGTTTTGTAAACGTAAGAGCAATCTGACATTGTGCTATGTTTTTATAAGGCGTTGATCGGTGTTTGGTGTTTGTTATTGATGGAATATCTCCGGTGCAGGCAAGAGATTCAAAAAGCAGATTACTTTGGAAGGTATGGAGAACACCAACAGAGTAGAAGGAACCTGAATGAAGGGCCCCGAAGTTGTAGGTATGTGTTTTAAATTAAAGACGTAGTTAGGGTTTAATGAGCAACGATTAGATGAGTTTTATAATGTGTTTAAGTTGATGTGTTATACCATCATAGTGAACTTCAGGGCCTCGAGTATGTAAAAAGTGGAGATTTTTTTTTGAACCCTAAATTTGATTTTAGTTGTGTTTTCATAAAGGCAGGGTAGATGAAATCAAAGTGTTCATTTGTGTTTTAGTTAAATGTAGTTGTGTAAAAAAGGGCAGATGAATCCCACTATGTTTGTGTTTTAGTTAATTGTAGTGCCTGTTCTATATTTTAGTTAATTTAGTTAAATGAACTTCAGGGCCTCGGAATATATAAAGTGTCAAAGTGTTCATTTGTGTTTTAGTTAATTGTAGTTGTGTTTGGGCCGTGTTTTAGTTAATTGTAGTTGTGTAAACAATAGGGCAGATGAATCCCTGCCTGTTTAGGCTGTGTCAGTTATGTTTTACACAATGGGTGTATAAAAAAGTATGTGTGTTTTAGTAATATAAGGTTGTTGTAAAAAATTGAATCCTTAAAAAAATGTTTTTCAGTAAGATGGAGGAAGAGTGAAAGATTAAAGGGAAAATGGCTTTCGAAAAAACCCGGAAACAAACCTGATCAACCAATTAGGTTGGATGAATCAGAAACGGATGAACCATCACCTATACAAGGTGCAATTACTTGTAGGGGTGGGGGGTTATTTGTATAGTTACTTGTCTGACCACTTGTGTTTTGTTATAAGCAGTTATATCTGGTAAAAACACAACTGAAACGGTAGACAATGTTGGTGATTGTGCACAACCACCGCCTGCTGGCACCATTATGTCTGATATTGCCAATCTTTTCCCATACGTAATGGATAGAAATGTTGAAATACAATCTGAACCCGTCCAACTTGGTGAATTTCCTATATGTAAGTTGGAAGTACACTCGGGCCTACCATAAGTTTGTTGTGGTAAGCACAATGCAATACTAACATCACCATGTATGTGTTTTTTCAGCTGATGCAAAGTAGAAGGGTATAAAAAATGATAAGAAACGGAAGGACCAGAAAGCGGCAATCAAACCGAAGCAAACGAAGGCTGCTGTTAAATCAATAGATAAGAAAGAAGTAGCACACGGTATATTCTGATGACAGATGCCATCATAGAAGATTCTAATGACGACTTTGACAACCCTCCGTGGAAAAAAGCGAAGTCAGATCCTAAGCAACCCGTAATTGAAAAAACACAACAACCCCCGGTTGCTCGATCCAGCGAAAACACAAAAACACGCAAACGGTCAACAACGGTCAAAAGTTACCTACCATTGGCAGATGGGACACTGACGTTACGAACCGCTCTTTGCCACATGGGGGAGCTGATGCAAACATTGAACGAAGATCAACGGGCTACGGTCAAAAACATCGGGTTTGGATCAATACGTGGGTTTAAAAGGGGTCAGATTTCATCAGCTTTGGGATAGTGGTTGGTGAAAAACTACGACCCTAAGACACGGGTGTTAAACTGCGGAAGCCACCACATACAAATTACAGAGGAATTGGTACACGATATCTTTGGCGTACCGAGAGGGAAGGTAGAGATAAAAGAGGTTGAGAGAGCGAGGGCAGATTTCCATGAGGTTGTCGCGGAATGGTAAAGCTAATTCGAAAACGCCCCAACACGTTTGACACCTACTCAATTCAAGACGTACATACAGGCACAAAATGCGAGCGGGAGAATTTTTGTGTTGAACTTCCTGTTATTCTACAACACACTACTAGGAGAGACAACAACCAATTCGTCAATTAATATGAGGTTTCTACCAGCCTTGCGTCGAGGGATTGAAATCAAGAGTTTCAACTAGTGTGGATACCTGATAAGGTGTCTGGATAGAACTGTCGATAGATGGTTACCAAAAGACTGCTTCCTTGGGCCGATGCCTTTGTTAGTGGTAAGTTCTGAATATTTACAAACTTTTGTTTGTACATGGTTTTCTTAACACACACTTGGATAATCACCCGTACAACTTAGACTTATACATGTTAGCTGGAGAAAATGCACTTAAAACACATCTTAGCTGTATGATGAGAACACAGTCTCAAAACACAACTTAGACTTATACCTGTTAGCTCACTAATGAGAACACAGTCTTAAAACACATCTTAACACACACTTGGACAACTACACTTAAAACACAACTTAGACTTGGAAAAGTCACATGGAAGCTAACTACACTTAAAACACAATCTTATATAATGTGACATGAAACACAACCTTATATAACTACACCAAGGTAATCTGATGGTAAACACCTTAAAACACATCTTAGCTGTATAATGAGAACACAGTCTTAAAACACAACTTAGACTTATACCTGTTAGCTCTATAATGAGAACACAGTCTTAAAACACATCTTAACACACACTTGGTCAACTACACTTAAAACACAACTTTAAACACAACTTAGACATGGAAAATCACATGGAAGCTAACTACACTTAAAACACAATCTTATATAATGTGACATGAAACATATCCTTATATAACTACACCAAGGTAATCTGATGGTAAACACCTTAAAACACAATCTTATATAATGTGACATGAAAACCAACCTATAACACATTCAAAGTATACGATCTTATATAATTTCAAACAATTTGTAAACTCCAATGTAAAACACAATCTGATGTATGTGCATGTGGAAACTAATATAAAACATATAATGATGTAAAAGTGAAAAACAAACCAAGGCAATCTGATGGTGTGTAACTGGAAACCAGTATCTAAACTCCTTAAAACACAACAAGTATATAAGCATGTAAATCAACTTAAAAACACATTCAGAGTGTTGTAAATTGCAAAAAAGGTGTCCAGTTTGATATAAAAAAGGCTGAATTCAGTTCTTCATCTTCTTTACAGGCGGCGTTGGTAGGTGACCAAAAGAAATTCAACGCAAACCAGCCAAGGTCAGTTCATCTCATTGAAGATATCACACAAGACGATATCGAGTCACTTAGCATCAAATTGGACACGGTAAGGTTTGAGCAAGTGCTGGAGAATGAAAAGGGTGCGCATCCTGTTCAACGGTATCCATTTGAAAAAAAGAAAGGTGGTGAAGAAGCAGCTGGCACAAAACATGTCAAGAAGGCTGAACAAAAGGTTCAACCAAGTGAAGGGAAGGATGATAAAAAAGATGTATCCAAAACAGTAAAACACAATCCAAAAACTACAACGGTGAAAAGGAAAAAGGTTGTTGTGAAGGTAGCCGACAAAGTGCATGGTAAATCTACCGATTCACATACCGAAAAAAAACAGATTGAAAAAGTTGGGTCCAAAACTGCTGCTGATGTAAACAAGATACCTGATGTTGAAGTGGATAAAGGCACAACTGATGTTCTCGATGAAATTCCCGTTAATCTGGGAAAAAATGCTGAGATTGAAGAAGACATGAACATAGAAGGTGGAACAACTGCTGCTGATTACAATGTAGACGATATCGAGAACTACTACGTTGAAACCGGCGAGTACCGGCAAACGCAAAGTCAGCCAAGCATTAAAATAGGGTTTGATGGAGAGATTAGGATACCCATGGTATCTCAATATGGGTCAACACCATAAGCGAGCCAGAGCGACGAGGTACTTTCTTAAACGTTAAAAAACATAAGTAAAAAAATGTAAAACCAAAAACACAATTCTGATGTTGTTGCTTGCTGCTAATGTGTTGTGTGAAATCATGTAATACAGGTGCATGCGGGAATGTTGGAAGTATTTTTAAATCAGTTTGAAGAATGTGTGAATAGGATAAACGACACTTTTGCGGAAGGGTTCCAGTTGTACCCTGAAAGTGAGAAGATAAAAGAGAAACATACTATGTGGAAGGAAATGCTGAAAAAAGTTGTATCTACAGATACGACAAGTGGACAACCACATACTCCTACCGATAAAACACCGGAAAAAAAGACAAATACGGAGAATGTGGAAATGTCATAGTTGTCGCAGTGGACACCTACATTTGTCGAAGAGGTCTTGTAGTCCGTTGAAAAGACAACCACACCGCAAACTCAGCTTGTTGAAGTTGTCGAACAACCTCCACTCATCGTCACACCGATCGCCCGAAAACCAGCCAAGGAATATGAATTTTCAATTAGAATGGGGCAGGTTATACACGAGTTAGACCTTGGAAAGCGGCAATCAGGCCGCAAAGACAAACAGAATTGACCGATGCTCTAAGGTCTCCATACATGAAGAGGGCAGTTGAACTAAAGAAGAGGCTTGATAACGCTGAGGTCTCGGTCAGCTCATACATGTTTTCAGCATGGGGTTCAATGTGGTATGTAATATTTTAATTTATATTCCCAATGTTTAAAAAAGCTGTTAAAACACAAAGATTATAACTGATTGGTTAGAAACTATTATAACACAGTTGACAACACATACTTTTATTGTTAGGGATATTGTGTTTAAGACACCCAAAGGTGTGCTGGTGATGAGATCTCTACTGGAATCGTTGTTGCCGGGAATCACGGTGCATATAGCGGTAATAAGCGCATGGGCGGAATTGCTTAACTATGAGGAAAGGTACAAGCAAAAGGGAAGCATCACACGCCTATTATGTTCAGTTAATATGTCGGTAAGTATGATTGTAATGAAAGTTTATTAGATTTGTAATATTATTTCACACAAGTACTTTAAATGCAGAATGAAATGCAAACTAAGGAAATAAGGGCAACGACCTTAGTTGAAAACATGGAAGGCGTGTTGTTATCCGCTGATGTGAAGAACATACGAGACATGTCGCTCGTCTTTGTACCAGTTTTGCACGATGATCATTTCTATTGTATATGTTTCAATTTTAGGGACCACGAGGTGTTGGACAATAGCGCTAAGGATGTGTCGATGAAAGCGAAATACAATGAACGTCCAGAAAAATTGGTACGCTCCTTTTTCTATAAGCTAGAAATACTCTTTGTTGATATCTTAAAACACAAATGTCGCATGATAGCTTAAACACAATTGAAGACTGCATGATATAAGATGTCCTTTGTTATAAAACACAATTAAAAACTGCATGATAGATTAAGAAACTTTGTTAATATCTTACAACACACACTTTGGTTAATGAGTTGTAACTCTGAATTAGAAAAAGAAACTTAAAACACAATTTGATGTGATACTGAATAGAAAAAGAAACTTAAAACACACTTAAAACACAATTCATACTGCATCATATCTTGTGTCCTCTGTTAATAACTTAAAACACACTTTGAAGTGATATTGCATGATAGCTTATGTTCTCTGGGTAAAAAGCTATTTACTTAAAACACAATTCATTCTTCATGATAACTTATGTCCACTGTTAATAACTTAAAACACAAGTTGATGTGATACTGCATGATAGCTCCTGTTCTCTGTTTATAACACAATGTACTTAACACACAGTTCATCCCGCATGATAGCTTGTCCTGTGTTAATTACTTAAAACACAAGTGGAATCACAGAATGATGTATGGGAAAGGAAAACAAAACCTAGATCACAATATGTCTACTGTAGGCTAGTATATCAAATTAAAACACAAATCTGATAAAAATGTTTATCGTACAGCGCGATTCTTTGTCAGCTTATTTGGATAATGTTGGCAATCCAGCGAGCAGGAAGATCAGACAAGTTGTGCCAGTCAGATTGGAGATGCCTTGGCGTAAAAAGAATAATGTAATAGACTGTGGCGTCTTTGTGATGCGCCATATGGAAACGTACAAAGGCACGACAGGTAAAAGGTGGGAATGCGGATTCTCAAACGAGTGTACAAAAACAGGTGAGATATCGTACAGACAGCGCAAGGAAATTGTTGATCTTAAGCATAAGTACGTTGCGAAGATGCGTCTAAGTGATGCAAACACATACAGAAAATTTGTTGAAGCTGAAGTTGCTTGATATAAAAAGTTAACGGACGATGAAAAAAGAAGGCTCGAAGCGGCAGCGTTTGACGCGATCACTTCAAGATTGGACAACTGAATTAGCAAGGGATGTCTTTAAAAAACAATATTTGCATTTTGTTGGTGTTGGTTTCTTGAATATTATGGCTTAACGTATGGTCGGTGATGTTAAGATTGGACAACTGAAGTAATATGGGATGTCTTTAAAAACAGTATTAACATTTCGTTGGTGGTGTTATTTTGAATTTTATGGCTTAACATATGTTCGGTGATGTTTTGGGAGTTTTATGTCGATAAACATGTCATCGAAAACAGTTTGTACCAATCTAGCATTGTGAATTTATGCGATCTTGTTAGTTTGTTTGGATCCACAAAAGAAATGTGATTTGTAAAAATGTATACCAGCTTAAAACACATCAAATAAACTTTAAGATATAATGTGAACTGGAAAACCAAACAAATTCTGATAGTTATAACTGGAAACCAACTTAGCTATTACATGGTATCTATAAACTGTGAACCAATTTAAAGCACAGTCTTACTGCTGTAATAAGTAAACTGTATGCCAACTTAGCTAGTACATGGAATTTGTAAAATGTAAAACAACTTAAAACACAGAATGGATACTGTAGAGTATAAAACCAGGTTACATGTCATCACAGTTTACATAAAAGGGGGTATTATAATGTGTGCGATGAGTAAAACACAATACCACATCATGCAACCCCAAACCCCATACAATGAATACAATAAATAAAACACATGGAGCAGTTCAAAAACAAAAAAAAAACAAAAAAAACAAAAGTTAACCCTAAAACACACAATAACAATAACACATAAGAGCTTAAAAAATGTTTAAACAAACCCAGTATAAAATCAACAAAATATAATCCAACCGAGCACACGGGAAAAATTAAAAACCAAAAGTAAAAGTTCAACAAAACATTAATTTTTTTTAAATACGGAACTACTCTGACATGTCTTCGCCATCCAGATCTGCATCATTTCCCGATGTGTAAAACACATCATCCCCATCGTTTGAACCAGGTCCATCACCTTCAACGATTGTAGCAGCATCACCTTCAACGATTGTAGCAGCATCACCTTCAGCATTCCCCGAAGTGCCTGCCTCAGGCACGACCACGTTGTATTTCCAACAAGTTCGATTATTATGACCGTATTTTTTACATATTGAACATTTCCTTCATTTACTTCCAGCCTGACTTATGGCTCGCTCCTTTTGAGATTTCATGCGTTTATGAGAACCACATCCCTTGAACCTGGTACCAACTGGAACACAGATAGGGGCCGTGCTCACTAGAGTAACCCCCAACAGTTTAGCAAATCGATTACATCATGTCTTGGGAGGTGCATTGATCTGAGCCTCATCAGCGACTAACATAAACTGCTTGATGTGTTCACAAAAAGTACACAACTGCTCAAAATTTGAAACCAATTTGTTCACAACATACTCAGTTGCGTGACTAATCTCACGAACACAACGGTTGACCTTCTCACTACGATCTGGATCGCCCCCATCAGTAAGAATGGACCCAGGGGAATTATTTGGAATGGCTTCACGCGTCCATCACCTCAATATATATTGTTTCGGAATCTCCCTTACATCAACAATCCTTAACACACAAAAAATGTGACTGCACAACAATCCAAACTGCTCAAACCTGTTGCAGTTACATTTAACAGTCACATCCTCCTCACGTATCATAACCTATAACATTGCATATCCATAAAACACAGTGTATATGTAAGGACTCTCAAAATTATCCTAAAAATAATCGTAAGTATAAACCCGGACCCCTGAAACCTTACCCTACATCAAAAATCAAGAAAAACAAAATATGGGTTCTCAGGCGGGCCGCGTAAGAGACAAGGCACATCTTACGCGGGCCGCGTCAAACCATGATTGACCGGATAAGTGTTCCGAGTCCAAGTGTCGCCTACGTGTCACACCCACTGATGACCAATCAAGGCTATACGTAGACTGGGCGGCCACGCGGGCCGCGTAAGATTAAGCTTAAGGCTTACGCGGGCCGCGTAAGACCTCAAAATCAGCTATAAATAGCTAGGCACCTGCACAGTCCACTGGTGTCGATATCTTTTCATAAAAACGAAGTTATAACAATCTGAAGTCGAAAATACTTTCAATATTAGTGAGGCGCTGCTCCGATACCCGGTATTAACTCGATCGCTGCTATGATTCAATGTCCGATCGATTAAACTATCCAATGGATGTTTAAGTGCTGCACACATTAGGGTTTATGCTTTGTCATTCGTTGTTAATTCAATGGATGTTTAAGTATCGCACTTTGTCATTCGTTGTGAAGGTTTTAATCTCGTGAGTTATCGTAAATGCTGTATTAAGTTACTAACCGAGTTGTGTGCATGTTATTAAATTTAGGTTAAAAGGCTAATCAGTAGGCTAGGCTCTGCTCAAATTAAATCTGCAATGTGAGTCATTCTCTTTTTATCAAATTACTTTCAAAATCATGTTTATTTTCAAAGGTTATAATTACAGTGATTAAGTTTATGTAATCACCAAGTTACAGCCGGTATGTGGGGGTTTGTATACATTACTTGATAACCGTCACTATTGGACAACGAGTTAGCCAATGAGTGATATGACCATAGTCACAGACTCCATTGGACAATGAGGTTACCGATGGATGTTCGAGTGACAAATACTGTGGGTAGTTGGTTTGATATCAGGAAACATTGTAATCTCTCTTAATACTGTAAATTATAACAAATGAGTCATTTTAGCAAAAAGAATAATTCACTCAGTATTTCCCGCTGACAAAACCTTTTTCAAACATGTTTCAGGTGATCTGTTGTGATCCAGGAAAAGTGCCGCGAAGCACTACAAGCTTAAGGAAGTGGCTCAATATAAAATAAGGAAACATGTTTTGTAAAATAAAAGATTTCTCCGTGAAATCTCAAGATTGTAAATTACCGGGTTTTATCCCGAGTTGTGAAATAAAATAATCGGGAAATATTTCAGTTTTTAAAAGATCCTGAAGAAAACTTCCGCTGTTAAATAAATACCACGGGATTTCTGTCCCGCGGCTCCTAAAACAGGTCAAACCGGGTCGAGGGCCGTGACAGAAATAAGGTGGTATCAGAGCCACTGATTTAAGCCAATTAAGTATTTAGAAAATACTTAATTTTTTTTACTGATTGCCATTTTGTGAATATGTGTTTCTTATTTAAATATTTGTGAACAGTATGGGTAAACAAAAGCTCTCAAACATCTATCTTAAATTAGATAGGTCATCCAACGAGAAGGGAAGTTCATCCCAAACCAAATCCTCAAATCACTCTGTAATTCCTGAAGAAGGAATATTTGTGCGAAAGGCACAATATGAGGAACCACTTTCTCCTAGTAAAAGAAGTCTGATTATTAGGAAAAGTAAAGAGAAAATAAAGAAATTCCGAGAAAAGAAGATTAAACAGGAAACCCAGGAATTAACCAGTAAATCACCTTGGGAGGACAAGTTAGATGAGAAATGGGCCGATCTCTATATGCTAGCCACTGTAGCAGTTAATGCAAATTTTTAAATATTTTAACTCAAAGTTTAGTGCCATTATCACCTACAAATCTAGAAACCTTATCTAGTAAATAAATAAATTTACGATAAAACCTAGTATGTTTTAATTTTTGGTTGTTTTGTAGTTACCCAATATGAAATAATATTTAAAGGTTTTCTATGAAATTTTGTTATAAAGTTTTAACTTAGTAATTGTGTGTATTTTGCATAACAGCATGAGTGACTTGTCTGACGCCCTTCAGAATTTAAATCTCTATCCGGTAAAAATAGAGGTTTCCAGAGATTTCAATAGGTATATACCAGATATAGAAGAACCTATTGAATTCAATGCTCCACCTCCGGAGAAACCCAAGCCCAAGAAAAGGAGAAGATTCGTAGGATGGAGGCGTGTGCGTAGGAGGAAACCCGTCACTAGAAAGATGCCTAAAATAGAAAATCCCTTAGATAAAGGGAAGGGAATTGAAGTCAGGGAAGAATCTAGGCAGATGGGATTACAGTTTGATGAATATTCTAAGCAAATAGAAATGGAGATTGGAGGAGGTTCTAAACAAACTCAGATAGAAATTGGGGAAAGCTCTAAACAAACCCAGGAAATGACATTACAAGAAGAGTTAGATTTTATATTGGCAAGCTGTGATACTATTAAGCCTGTCAATACAAATGTTTTTACTCATCCTATTGAAACTCAACTTCCAATAAATTTGGAACCAGCAATCCCAGAACCTATAATTCACACCCAACCTTTAGGAATGGACGAATGGTGGACAAATGATTGGCAATTCCAAAACTTGCTCAACAGTCCTTATTCCTTTCTTCCTCAATTTGACCCTGAACCAATACCTAATCCACCTATGAGCAATGAGAGTTTAGCTGAACTCCGCCACTTTGGCGAGGAGTTAATGGATGCGGGAAATAGGATCAGGGAAGTAGGAGAACAGATCTCCTGGAAGTATGATGAGAGGGAGCGCCGTTATTAAAATATTAGCTGACAAGGGATAAGGTGGTTATGAGACTGTGGTTGTAAATTAGCAATAATAATATAATCATGTGAAATAACTTAAAATAAAACTTTGTAAGATAATGGTGTGTATTGATGCATACTATTAAATATAAATGAAAATCGAGAAATCGATAGTTTTGGCTATGTGTGTATTTGAAAGTTGTATAATTGTTTTGTGTATAATTGTTCATTAATCGATACTAATAAATTATATATATTATCAGATGGAAAACGCTAATAACGAACCAGTTAATAAGGTTAATCAATCTGAACAACACCCGGAGGATCAATTTCTAAATAGGCAGGATATAGAAAATATCGTTGCTCAGGGAATAGCCAATGCTATTCCAGCAATTGTTGCTGCTGTTAGAAATCCAATCGAACCTCAACAAATCATTCCTAGCAAATGTATTTCTGAAGATAACTTCAGTAATAGCGTAAATGGAGGCGGTAATCATACTAATCATGATAATAATCCACGGCAGGCTCCGCTCCCTAAGAAAATGAAAGCTGCAACACCTGGTTGCACTTATAAAGAATTTCTTGCTTGTAAACCATCTGAGTTTGCAGGCAATGAAGGAGCAACTGCGGTACTGCGTTGGTTAGAGAAAACCGAGGCAGTTATTACAATAAGTAAATGTGCTCAGGATGATTAGGTCATGTACGCATCAAATCTTTTTAAAGAAGGGGCGCTAGAATGGTGGAACACGGTGTTACAAGCTAAAGGAAGGATGATGGCGTATGCTATGAACTGGGAAGAATTTAAAAGTCTTGTAGAAAGAAAATTCTGTCCCGAATATGAAAAAGATCAAATGGCGAATAAGTTCTTAAACCATCGAATGATGGGTGTAGATTGTCGCGGTTATACTTCGACATTCTTTGAATATGCTAGAGTGGTACCAACACTGGCTTCGCCAGCACCGGTACTCATTTCTCGTTATATTTGGGGATTGATTAGTGAAATCCGCAATATCGTTAAAGCTGCGAGACCTCGTACTATTGACGATGCTGTGGAATTAGCTAATACCCTAACCGACGAATTGGTACGCACGAGAGAAGAAAACAGGAAAAAGGACTTAGCTCAGAAAATTACCCAAGGAATTCGTACGGGTAATAACAGCAGTTTCAGGAGAAAAGGAACAGGGCAATCTTCAACTCCGCCGTTCTGCAGGAATTGCAGAAAGAAACATTTTGGAAGATGTAATGTAACCTGCAATTTTTGTAAAATGGTAGGACATCGTGAAGAAAACTGCAGAAAGAAAACCATAGTCTGCTTTAACTGTTGAGAAGCGGGGCATTTCAAAACAGAATGTCCTAAATTAGTCAAATCAGCAGATAACAAAGCCAAGGAAGATGACGGAGCTACCAAGAAGAATGTTCGAGCCTTTCAGTTAACAACTCAGGAGGCCGAGCTAATCCCAGATGTGATAGCTGGTACGTTCTTAGTTCATAACGTTTATGCAAAAGTATTATTTGACTCTGGTGCAAACCAAAGTTTTATCAATACTTCATTCTGCCAAGCTCTTAACCTACCTTTAACCAACCTTAGGCAGATTTTTACAGTCGAAACGGCAGACGGAAATTCTGTTAGCATAGATAAAGTTTTGCAAAAGGAAAATATAGAACTCTCAGGTCATAATATTACCTATGAAATTAGCCGAATTTGATGTTGTGTTAGGAATGGATTGGTTAGTAGCCAACCATGCTCGAATTCTTTGTGATCAGAATTCCATAGAAATTCAAGCACCTACTGGAGAAGTAATCATAATTACAGGAGACAAACCACGTAAGCCTATGAAGTTCATATCAGTAATGAAAGTTGCTAGTTATGAAAGAAAGCAAGGAATAGTGTATATGATTTCGGTAATCATTAGCACTAAGGGTAAAGAACTTAAGGAAATTCCTGTAGTCTCAGAATACCCAGATGTATTCCCAGAAGAATTACCAGGATTACCACCAGATAGGGAAGTAGAATTTAGAATTCATTTAATTCCAGGAACTATACCGATAGCCAAGGCACCTTATCGGTTAGCACCTACAGAAATGTTAGAACTGAAAAAGCAATTAGATGAATTACTAAGTAAAGGTTTCATACAACCTAGTTCATCCCCGTGGGGAGCACCAGTGTTGTTTGTTAAGAAAAAGGATGGGTCGATGAGAATGTGTATTGATTATAGAGAATTGAATAAGGTTACAATTAAGAATCGATACCCATTACCTAGGATTGATGATCTTTTCGATCAACTTCAAGGAGCTATATATTTTTCTAAGATTGATTTACGCTCCGGATATCATCAGTTGAAGGTACAAGAAGAAGACATACCTAAGACTGCTTTCAGAACTAGGTATGGTCATTATGAGTTTACAGTCATGCCCTTCGGGTTAACGAATGCACCTGCAGCATTCATGGACATGATGAATAGAATCTGTAAACCGTACTTGGATAAATTTGTAATTGTCTTTATTGACGATATACTTATTTATTCCAAAAGTCAGGAAGAACATTGTCAACACTTGCATGCACTCTTAACTTTGTTAAGAAAAGAAAAGCTTTATGCCAAATTCTCGAAGTGTGAATTTTGGTTGCAAGAAGTGCAATTCTTAGGTCACATGGTGAATCATGAAGGTATTCATGTAGATCCTGCTAAGATAGAGGTGGATAGGCATGAAGAAGGATATAGCTGGTGGATATACCAAGATTTAAGAAAGAATTTCTGGTGGATAGGCATGAAGAAGGATATAGCTCGATATGTTTCTAAGTGTCTTACTTGTTCACAAGTTAAGGCAGAACATCAGAAACCTTCAGGTCTACTACAACAACAACTAGAAATGCCTGTATGGAAGTGGGAACTCATAACAATGGATTTTGTTACTAAGTTACCCAAAACCAGAAAAGGTAATGATGCGATTTGGGTAATTGTGGATCGATTAACCAAATCAGCTCACTTTCTGCCAATGAAGGAAACCTTTAGCATGGAAAGATTGGCAAAGTTGTATGTAGATGAAGTCGTATCTCTACATGGAGTTCCACTCTCCATTGTATCAGATAGGGATAGTCGTTTCACTTCTCATTTCTGGAAAAGTTTCCAAGAAGCAATGGGAACTCGACTAAATCTGAGTACTGCATATAATCCTCAAACAGACGGACAAAGTGAAAGGACAATCCAAACTCTAGAAGACATGCTCAGAGCATGTGTAATAGATTTTGGTGGAAATTGGGACGATCATTTACCTCTGATCGAATTCTCCTATAACAATAGTTATCATTCAAGTATTGAAACTGCCCCATTCGAGGCACTGTATGGAAGAAAGTGCAGAACTCCAGTTTGTTGGGCAGAAATAGGAGAAAGTCAATTGTCAGGTCCTGAAATAGTGCAAGAAACGACCGACAAGATTACGCAAATTAAGGAAAGACTAAAGACAGCTCGAGATTGTCAAAAGAGCTATGCCGACAATAGATGTAAGCCATTAGAATTCCAAATTGGAGACAGAGTACTGTTAAAAGTTTCTCCTTGGAAAGGAGTTGTTAGATTCGGTAAGAAAGGAAAGCTAAGTCCAAGATACGTAGGACCATTTCCAGTGATCCAACGTATAGGATCAGTTGCTTATCGTCTACAACTACCAGAGGAGTTAGCTGGAGTACATGATGTATTTCATGTATCCAACCTCAAGAAATGTCTATCAGACGAATCTTTGGTAGTACCTCTTCAAGATATAGAGGTAAATGAAAAGTTAAAATTTGTTGAGAAACCTCTCCAAATAGAAGATAGAAAGATCAAGTTCCTTAAGCACAAGCGACTAGTGCTAGTCAAAGTCAAGTGGGAATCAAGAAGAGGACCTGAATACACTTGGGAGTTGGAATCAGAGATGAAGCGAAAGTATCCTCACTTATTCCCATGAATCTCGAGGACGAGATTTTAAATAAGGTGGGGAGAATGTAAGGACTCTCAAAATTATCCTAAAAATAACCGTAAGTATAAACCCGGACCCCTGAAACCTTACCCTACATCAAAAATCAAGAAAAACAAAATCTGGGTTCTCAGGCGGGCCGCGTAAGAGACAAGGCACATCTTACGCGGGCCGCGTCAAACCATGATTGACCGGATAAGTGTTCCGAGTCCAAGTGTCGCCTACGTGTCACACCTACTGATGACCAATCAAGGCTATACGTAGACTGGGCGGCCACGCGGGCCGCGTAAGATTAAGCTTAAGGCTTACGCGGGCCGCGTAAGACCTCAAAATCAGCTATAAATAGCTAGGCACCTGCACAGTCCACTGGTGTCGATATCTTTTCATAAAAACGAAGTTATAACAATCTGAAGTCGAAAATACTTTCAATATTAGTGAGGCGCTGCTCCGATACCCGGTATTAACTCGATCGCTGCTACGATTCAATGTTCGATCGATTAAACTATCCAATGGACGTTTAAGTGCTGCCCACATTAGGGTTTATGCTTTGTCATTCGCTGTTAATTCAATGGATGTTTAAGTATCGCACTTTGTCATTCGTTGTGAAGGTTTTAATCTCGTGAGTTATCGTAAATGATGTATTAAGTTACTAACCGAGTTGTGTGCATGTTATTAAATTTAGGTTAAAAGGCTAATCAGTAGGCTAGGCTCTGCTCAAATTAAATCTGCAATGTGAGTCATTCTCTTTTTATCAAATTACTTTCAAAATCATGTTTATTTTCAAAGGTTATAATTACAGTGATTAAGTTTATGTAATCACCAAGTTACAGCCGGTATGTGGGGTTTTGTATACATTACTTGATAACCGTCACTATTGGACAACGAGTTAGCCAATGAGTGATATGACCATAGTCACAGACTCCATTGGACAATGAGGTTACCGATGGATGTTCGAGTGACAAATACTATGGGTAGTTGGTTTGATATCAGGAAACATTGTAATCTCTCTTAATACTGTAAATTATAACAAAGAGTTAAATGCTTGGTTGGTCCCTGTGGTTTGCAAAAATTGCAGACTTGGTCCCAATGGTTTACTAATTACACGTGTGGTCCCCAAACTTGTCAAAAATGCACTCGGTTGGTCCCTAGCCCTAACATCAGTTAAATTTCTCAGTTAAGTCCATGTTAAATGACCAAAATACCCTTGCCTATTAACAAAACCCACTGCATCATCTTCATCACTATCATCATCTTCATCTCCATCATCATCTGCATCATCTTCATCATCTTCAACCGCATCAGTATCATCATCAACGATAGCAGGTAACATCATCATCAACGATCAGAAATTAAAAGAAAAGAAAAGAGAGAAGAAAGGGGACACCAGTTCTTACCGGAATTTCGTTGAAATAAAGGGTACCACCGCCGTCACCATCTTCAATCATCATCGTCATCACCCAAGCCAAAACAACTGCCACACCCCCCACCGATTCACCCACGAAATCCAGAACCACCCCTACCATCTCCGATCTGGAAAACGCCTCCATCACTTCGGAATCGGTCCCAGATTCAGATCGCTTCGAAATCCAGAACCACCCCTACCATCTCCGATCTGGAAAACGCATCTCCGATCTCCGCCGTCACCATCAGATCGAAACCGCCGTCATCACCATTACCGTCGCCGGCTGCCGCCGGTGGCTTCGTTTTTCCGCCCAGCTACGTCCGACAGCACCATTATCAACAGATCTTCACCGTCATCTTCATGGAACATTATCGTCTTCAACAGAAAAGAAACGGCTAGTGCCGATTCCGATTAGATCACCGAGAGTGAGAGAAGAGCGAGAGTAGGAGGGTTAAAACCACTGACCGATCTCCATCTCTCTCACGCCACTCTCTCTCTCTCTAAATCTGGAACTGTTTTGTGGTTTTGAAGAAAATGGAGATAGGGGCTAGGGTTTGGGTGTGCGTGTGCGTCTGGATTACAGCCGGCTCCGGCCGGAAGTTCCTCCGGCTCCGGTCACAGGTGATCGGACATGAGAGAGTTGCAGAGAATTGGTGTGTGTGTAATGGAGGTTTAAAAGAAGAATGATAAAGGGAAATAGGGGTGTTCGGCAGAGTGTTTAAGAAAAGAGGGAAAGGTCTGATGAATGAGACAGGGCTCACTTGAATTTATTAATAGTCAAGGGTATTTTGGTCATTTAACATGGACTTAACTGAGAAATTTAACTGATGTTAGGGCTAGGGACCAACCGAGTGCATTTTTGACAAGTTTGGGGACCACGCCTGTAATTAGTAAACCATTGGGACCAAGTCTGCAATTTTTGCAAACCACAGGGACCAACCAAGCATTTAACTCTTATAACAAATGAGTCATTTTAGCAAAAAGAATAATTCACTCAGTATTTCCCGCTGACAAAACATTTTTCAAACATGTTTCAGGTGATCTGTTGTGATCCATGAAAAGTGCCGCGAAGCACTACAAGCTTAAGGAAGTGGCTCAATATAAAATAAGGAAACATGTTTTGTAAAATAAAAGATTTCTCCGTGAAATCTCAAGATTGTAAATTACCGGGTTTTATCCCGAGTTGTGAAATAAAATAATCGGGAAATATTTCAGTTTTTAAAAGATCCTGAAGAAAACTTCCGCTGTTAAATAAATACCACGGGATTTCTGTCCCGCGGCTCCTGAAACGGGTCAAACTGGGTCGAGGGCCGTGACAGTATAAAGCAGTGGGCTACTTAAAAAAAGAATGTATAAATAAAGATAAAACACAATATCACCTCAAAGAACGCAGAGCATGGCTGATCGAGATCCTTAATAAAAAACTTAATGAAATCACCGGTATGATCTAATCTCATACTAGTACAGCGATGAATTGCATGTTGAATCTCAAATTGAACATCAAAAAATATAGTTCTGGTGTATATCTGAGCTGCTTGCCTCTCAACAACAAAATCACTCCACGGGCCAGGCTTGGTATAGCGAGTGTCATGATCGTTTTTTTGATGCTCATGTCTTTGGGCTTCGATAGCTGTGTCGAAGTGGCTAAGAAATTCAACCAAAGTGCACTTTGGATTGCTAATCTTGCCAAAGAAGTGATTCTCGCTTTCGGGTCTAGATGAGGTCCACATTAGTCCAGACATTTCTTCTTCACGATAGTAAGCTGGAATCCATGATTCGCAAAGCCCGTATATATATGTCAACCATTCATGGTCAGTTAATCCGAAATCATTTAAGATAGCGGGCCATTCAGTCTCAAAGGCTTAGGGCAATAAAGAATCAGTCCAAACAACTGCAGACAATCTTTTCCTGAAATCGGTATTTGAACATAGGGTAGCCCCGACCTGAGCAACATTTTCCATGTAGGGTAAAAAAATAAATAACAGGAAAAAACACATTCTAAAAAAACTCACATAAAAAAAACAGACCTTTGTAGTAAGTTTATCCATGATGTGCCACATACATAACCGATGCCTCGGCTCAGGCCAAGCATCCGTAATAGCCCTTTTCATCTCAGGGTCTTGGTCAGTAACGATTATGGGGGGCGCGTACCCATATGCGTCCTTGAACACCTTAAGTAACCAACTATACGTTTCCGTCATTTCGGAACCAAGAATGGCAACACCAAGTGTGACGTTCCTATTGTGATTATCAATCCCAGTGAACGGGACAAATATCATGTTATACCTACAAAAATAATCAGAATGTATTTACAAATATCAGAACATGTTTATAACACAGAAGTGCTAAAACACAATGTATATAGAAATATGAATCTCGTCCTTACTTGTTCCGCTTGTAGGTAGCATCAAAGGATACAACGTCTCCAAACATATAAAAATTCCTCTTCATGTACTCGTCAGCCCAAAATATACACTTCAACACACCTTCGTTCGTCGTTTGATATTCGCAAGAAAAGTTCGGTAAAAACTCTTTTTTCCTCATTAGTCGCTTGACAAACATTTCAGCATCAAACTCTCCGATGAACAAATTTAATTCTTTTTTGAAATCAACTTTGGTCTCCCCGGCTTTATTGAACCCGCCACACACCTCATTCATAATATTAAATGCTCGAACAGGACCAATGTTAAGCTTTGACATCTTATTTATCATATCTTCGTGCGCATGATTAACCCCTCGGTTTTCCTTAAGAAAATGTAAATCTTCTTCATGCACAAAATCATGGTTGTGCGCCTCTGTGAAATGATATAGCTCATACTTCTTGGCATCATTTAGCTTTATTCTGATCATCGCTTGGCATCCAGTCCTTTTGGATGGTATCCTACGTACCCACCTGTCAGAAGGTTGTTCGGCAGAAGTATCCTCCGGTCGAAACTCTTTGTGGCCCTCTTTTGAACAAAAAATACTTATTTATTATAATACCACGATTTTCATGTTGTGTGCCCTTCCTAACTGTCCAACTCCAGCATCTGCATACGCTTTGTAAAAGTTATACGCAGCATCAACTATGTCAACTATGTCTTTGTTCCCGAGTTGGGAGAAACTTGTTCCACGCCACGTGGTTGGTAATTAGGAACATCTACAACATGACAAAAATAATGTACACACATCATTAACGTAGACTAAAGGTTTACCACACACATAAAAAGAAATCTACACAATAAGTGAACCTTAAAACACATTGGATCTAAAAAAGTGAAAACCCAAATCTGTTTTTTAACAAACATAAAACACAAACACAAATCTGTTTTTTAAACACTTAATCAGACTGGTCTCATTCAAATAAAAAAAAACATAAACATGTTCACCCACATTATAACACATTGTGTTATCTTAAAAAACTAAGGTGATTTTTGTACACTTAACACACATTGATTTCATGAGCATAAAACACATTGTATTAAAACACAAACATGTTCACTAGCATTATGGACACATTGTATTAACTTAAAACAGTGAGCATAAACACATCTTAATAAAACATAGCAAAAACAAAAATAGTTCACACATGTAAAAAATTTAAAAAACAAACATACTAAATCACATCCTGATCATGATAGCTGATCATACTGATGATGATAACTATTAATAACTTTAGAAAACACAACATAAACACAAAAATGTAAACCTACATGCTAAAAAAATATAACTAGTTAACTTTGAAATAAAACACAAAATGAAAAGTTAAAACACATTAACCAACATCTAAAAAAATAGTAATCTACACATTACAAACATCATTCATACGATGGGGATCTATAAAACATTGATTTTAACTCTCTAACTGTTAAAACACGACGTCAAGAACATCCTAGTGGTTTCCAGAAAAAATTAAGAATCGATACACGAAAGATACTAGTAAACAGAAACAGAAGTGTATTTACCATCTCCGCAATCAACAATTGTGTTTGAAGCCATGACTTTCTCTCACGTAAAAAAATGAGTTGCGCTGAAAATTGATGAAGATTATGAAAAAACGAATGAGAATTTGATTGATATTTACGTCTGGAAGTAATTCAAAACCAGTATTAAGCAAATCATGGAGAATCGGTTACCATAATAAACGTGCATAGTTAGTTAATGACAGATAAATTCCAAAATTAAAATAAAATGTCAAATTACACAATTGCCCTTTTAGTTAAAATCCCTCAATGCCACTTGTCACATTCTGATTGCTTCCTAGACTTTCTAGAAAACTTAGGCTTTCTAGCCAACTCCAACTCCTATATTATAAGTTATGTAATATATTCCATCATATATTATCATAGAATTCATGCAAGTCAAGCATGGAGGTATGTATACCTCTTTGTATAATTCACCAAAGCACAAAGTTTACCAACATAGTTGGTAAACCCGGCTGGTCATGAATGATAAGAAAATATAACTAACTATTTCATCAAGTAGCCAAGTAAGAACAACCTGGGGGTTTCATACCCATCATGGAAAATGTTGGAGATGCGGCGGGGTTGTGTTACTTTAGGACTAGGAAACTACTTGGAATATCATGATAAATCATCAAGTGAGGTGGTGGAACGAGTTTGGATAGCCATGACTTTCATGGTGCACACATTGACCAAAACACAAGTGATGCGGGCCCAAGTGTGGAGGAACAAGCTATTTTGTATTTGGAGGCCCAAGACCGCGTAACAAAAGGGGCTTCACTAAAATGGCTCTAACTTGGGCTACGGGGGTCCGTTTTGGGCGTGCGACCAGGCGAAACGAATGTGGGAACGAGCTCCATCTTGCTGCAAACAGCCGTTGGCGGTTTGGGTCAACGTCCGGACCAAAAAACGCTTATTTCTATTACTTATTGGCATTTTTATGTTTTTTGAACTATTTTGGGCTTTTTGTTTTAGGCCGTGTGTTTGGCCCGTTATCTTTTTTTAGGCCCGTTTCGAATTTCAGTCTCTATTTATATGTTGCTAAAGCTAATGAGAAGTTCAGAATTGAATTTTGAGAAAACTGTTTTTTCACTTCAAATTCCGTGGCCTTTGGGGGTTGGGGAAGAACTGCACGGGTATTCGTAGAATCAACGTGTAATCTTCATTTTTCCGTTTCACGCGCATCATGGAAAATGTTGGAGATGCGGCGGGGTTGTGTTACTTTAGGACTAGGAAACTACTTGGAATATCATGATAAATCATCAAGTGAGGTGGTGGAACGAGTTTGGATAGCCATGACTTTCATGGTGCACACATTGACCAAAACACAAGTCTCACCATATTGAAGATTGATGTGTGCAAAATGCAACATATAAATTACATCAAATGAGACATAAAACTAACCATTTTTTAGTACTAATGTTGGAAAAAGTGTGCTTTTGTTTTCCTTCTGTATTTTCAAGACCAAATGCTTTTGTTCTTGTGTCCTTGGACGACCTCGGTATCTTACCAACGCTATACTACGCTCACGATGGGTGCACTTGCCCATGTGTGTGTTTAGTGTTAGTAGAATATCGTGTTTTATAAATTTAAAACTTGACTAATGTGTTAAAAAGGGCTTAAAATATAAAGAAAAACATATCAACCCAACACACACCAAAGATGGTGAGCTTGGATGGTTTCATCACTTGTAGGTCATCTTAAACCTTGTTAAAACAGAAAGTTTATGAGGTTCTTGGACCTCTAAACTTATGAAAGTCAACCTTAAACAAGTCCCATAATCATAGAGGAGATTAGAGACAAGTTAGGTGCAAGATTCGTACAAGAAAGCGAAATGTAAACAAGTATAAGCAAAGTTCTTCTTCAAAACAGAAAGTTGGACCTCAAAATGGTGATATTCCACCTTAGTTTACCATGGTAAACTTGTGAAAACACTCCTAGAGGTGTTCCAAGCTTTCATATGGAAGAAAGAACGAAGAAAAGATGAAGAAAAGTGAGTTTGAACTCACTTTAGGACTTGGAATAATTTTGCCAAAACTTGCAATTACAACTGATTTGAGAGTGTTTGAGGGTGTAGAGGAGTTTGGAAAGTGAAAATGGTGAGATGGAGGCTTGTTTATATAGAGGTGAGGTAGGGTTTGTGTTTAATAGAGGTTTAAAGGTGATTGGGGGAAGAAAAAGTGGGAAAAAGAGTGACAACCCCGTAGCTGGGAAAACAACTCGCTGTGTATCCACCCCCTGGTGTTCCGTGAGCATAAAAGAGGGGAGGGGTCGCGGGGTGCGGCGCCCTCTTGATTCCAGCGAGTTTGTTTTATTTACATTTTGGCCCCTGAACTTCCATTTGTTATCATTTTATGCTAGAACTTTGTATTTTGACATGTTTTTAAGTATGTAAAACGTATGTAAATATAATCCAAGTATCGTGAATGTATGTATGAGTAATTGCACGTATAACAAGTATTGGTTTGCATGTAAACACGTATCTAAATGATTGATTGTATGTATAACAAGTATGTATAAAGTATGTATTTTATTACGATCAAAACCTCATATTACCAAGTTTGAAATGGAATACGAACATGATACAAATACAAGTTTCCATAAATAGATATACGATGACATCATTCTAATTAAGGAAAGTACAAAAAATGCGAAGCGTTACAGTAAACTTCCTTCTTCCAACCAGATCCAGTTATACCCAAACCCGATCCACACATCAAACCAACGATCCACCCATACCCAAACTCGATCCATACCAAGCAGCAGTTGTACATCATCACCACCACCGTACAATCATCGCCGACCACCTCAACCCACCACCGTACAACCTCCATGTTGTTTCAAATTGAATTTATCTCACCCTGGTGTGGGAAGTAATGAACTTAATTTGGTTAATACACATTAATTAGTGTACTTGATTTGGTTAATATAGGTTGATTAATGTAGCTTAATTTGGTTAATACCCGTTGATTAGTCTACTTATTTTGTTTAATATCAGATGATTAGTTTTTTTTGGGAATATTTGGTTAATTGGTTAATACCCGCTGATTAATTTAAACTGATACACTTTTGTAGCCAGGATCACGGTCGGGTGTCCCATTTTTATAGCAGGGATTACGGTGGTCACCGGTACCCTGGCTGAGCTTACGGTGCAGGTTCGAGTTGTCCTAGGGTTCTGGAACAATGTAACGCTTGAGTGGAAATGGGTGTTTCATCCGCGGCGACAACCCCATACCCATATACTATGACGTATTTGTAAGGTTTAATATTATGTTAATTTTATGACTCTTGGTATGTAATATAACTAACTTTATGACTTTTGATATGTTGTGGTAAGTGTTTATGTTAGTCTTATGTTAATATTCGCAAAATCACACATTTATAAAACCACATGGATGGATTTTGCTATGTAATAAATACCATAGGGATGCATAATGAAAGTGTGTTATTTTAGTTTGGCGAGTAATAATAACTAATACTCCTGGGGACTCAAAGAATAATAGGTTTTAAACTACAGGGACTCAAAAAGGGTAAAATGGACATTTAAGTTAGTTAAGTTAACTGAGTTTGCTTTAGGGACACAATATGTAGCACTTTTTTATAAGTGGGGGACGCATGCTTCCAAAATCTATTGCAGGGACTCAGTGTAACACCGCCTGATAAGTACATGGACACAAATTGCATTTACTCTTATTATTAAGTACCATGACCTGTGGTCTAGTGGTATGGTACTTACCCCCACAAAAGTGGTGTGAGTTCATAATTTTTTTCCTCTTAATAGCTAACTCACACAGTCACACCCCTTTCTACTCACTCCTAAATCTACACTAATGTCCACAAGGGGTGTACCAAGTTGGTTAACTATGGGTTTGATTAACCGAGGGTTTTGTTATAAAATGGTAATCAAATTATAATATATTCTAACTCAATCAAACACAATAGTCAACACAGATTGTAACCAAATTAATACAAAGCTATAGATGGGTTGTAAAACCCTAAGACAAATCGTCATCAAAATAGAGATAAGAAATGGTAAGTAGAATAGAATTCTTCAATACGAACACATAAATCACCGGGAGCTATAAAAAGGAGGGACACCAACGAATCTTTCAATAAGAGAGGAAAGAGCAATCACTATTAAAATAAATGATGAACCATAATATTAATTTAATCAATCAACCCTAAGATTTCCTTCACTACTCACAATTATCCATATCAATCAATCAAAGACAACTGCACATAACACACAAGGAAACTTGTCAAATCACCATGGAGGAATAGAGTTGCCAAGAATAGAAGCTGATGTACGTTCGCACAAAGGGCGACTTGAGACTTCAACACAAGGCAACCCATGAGGAGCCCAAGAAGCCAACCATGAACAGAAGCCTGATATGCAAAGAAATTAAAAAAAAAAAAAAAAGATTAGAAAATTGAAATATACTTTAACGACACTCCCCCTCAATTTTATAATCCAAACATGTCATGCATAGATAATTTATGGACTAGAAAATCATGTTGAGAGGCCAGCAAACCTTTTGTAAAGACGTTAACCGGCCAGTTGTTTGTTAGAATCCATAACCATAGTTTTGATTAGACCAGCCGTAACAGAGGAAGAAAAGATCTAGTTTGAAATGTTTCGTCCTGTCATGAAACACCGGATTTGCAGTGATGGAGATGGCAACCTTGTTTTCACAAAATTAATATATAGACAATGTACCGATACCGAATAGGACCGTATCAGTATTCTGATAGAAGGTGGATAAATGAAAAAAAAGATTGACACGTGGCATGTATTGAATGGTGTCGGTACTATTCATTAGGTTGGTTTTTAATATATAGATATTAGGTTGGTTTTTTAATATATAGATAATGTACTGATACCGAATAGTACCGTATCAGTATTCTGATAGAAGGTGGATAAATGAAAAAAAAGATTGACACGTGGCATGTATTGAATGGTGTCGGTACTATTCATTAGGTTGGTTTTTTAATATATAGATAATTAGTCAATGGGAAGACTGATGGGAACATGCAACTCCTTCAAGACTGTTATAAACCATGAAATTTCACATGTCACAACACACATGGATCTGTACTCAGCCTCAGCAGAGAACCTTGAGACGATTCCTTGCTTCTTGCTTTTCCTAGAGACTAGTGATTGCCCTAAAAATGTATAAAAGCTTGTGACAGAGCCGTCTTGATTCAACAGTTAACTTATCCACATTCGCCAGATACTCGCCGAGAAACCGCCTAAAAGCAACCAGAGAACTCCATAAAGATAACTCGCCTAGAGAGAGAAAGAGGGGGTGAGTAAAGGAAGAAGAGGTGGTGAGAATTCCATCTTTAAAACCCCCCACCGACCTAAAAGGTACAACTATAAATGCCTAACAAACAACACCCTTAAAGCAAGTAAAACCAACAAAGCACAAAATACAACTAACAATACATAGAAATCTTGTAAATAAACATTATATAAATAAAAGGAAAAAAAATTATTTTAAAAATAATTAAGAATTTATTTCTTAAATTTAACTAAAGTTGAATAATTTATACATTTTTATTTCTATTTGTATTCTTTTATTTTTTTTAGAAAATAATTATATATATGAACTGGCCGAGTTACATCAATATCGCAGGTAAGCGAGCAACAAGCTGCGTCGCTACCCCTTTCTGAATAGCAAACCCTAGCCTATTAAAGACAAACCCCTGTCCCCCTGTTGATGAGCAACTGCTGTGGACAACCTTTTGGACACTAGTCAACAAACGGATAGCTTCTGAAGCTAGGGAGCCAAAGGTGTCGAAGGCGAAGGGGACAAATGCATGTTGGTTATCAGCACAGGCTTTAGCGTGTTTATCCACCTTTTTTGATTCCGCTTTCCTTATAGCTTGTCCTGCTACAAACCCGCTTTCCCTTAAACCAACCCGCTTTTATGTGTTTTTTCTTTGTTTTTCTTTAATATTCTAGTTTTAGGTAGTGTTTCATCAAACTTCTCATTTGGATTTTGATAATAACCAACATGATCTTCGTCATAAAATGCAGGTGTAACTCACTAGTTTAACTAAATTCTTAAACCTTAAGTATTGTCATAGTAGGTGATTTAAAAGACGAAGAAAAGCGAAAACAATATATTCACATGTTAAGGTGTCATTAACCAAACTTGGTTGCATGTTTCTATGAAAGGTATAATAAATATAAGATCATGTGTAATGGTGATGGAAGATAATGCCTCTTCTTTGGGCATGATCTGTCATGTGACGGTCCAGTCAGCAAGATGGTATTATGGGGCATTTGTTTAAAATGGGTGTGCAGTGGTATAATGCCCAATAATACTCCATCCAATGATTACCCAATTATTATTTTTTTTATTTTAAAATTAAAACTAATAATATTTCATTAAATAAAAAACACATTGCTAAAAATTAAAAAAAAAACCGAAAAATACTAAAAGACATAAAATCTAAAGTCCGTATTTGTCAAGGATTTGTTGCCAACACATTTCCGCTATGATCAACGCGTCTTCTACGAGGTGATCGATCGGTTTAGACAAAAATTCTATGTCTTTCTCCATTTGCCTACATTCTTGAAGCGCAACAATTTTTTTTGTTTTCGGCGTTTTCTTTCTTGCATTGTCCCCAAACGCCTGTGATCAAGGTCTCGAATGTCTTGTAGGCGTCGATTCATTTCTTCGAAATCTTGCTTCATTTCGAAATTTTCCGAAGACGACTCTGCCTTTCCCCCTTTTTTCCCACTTCTTCTACCGGGCGGTCGGGCCAACTCCATGTCCTCATCGTCGTCATCCAAATTAATGTTTAATTCAAAGTTTCGAGCATCGAAAGTGGGTGTCTCCGGATCAACCGAGGATGATATTTTGGACCGTTTTGCTTTACGTCTACCCGTAGTCGTCATGCTCGGTACTTTAGACCATTTAGGACTTCCGCGTAGAAGCTCCCAACAATTCAAGTATGTGAAAACGCCTCTCATTTGGTTGTACTCCTCCAACGCTTTTGTTAATATACCGCATCGTTTTGTTCGCTACCCCATGGAACTGATGACATTTCTGGTTTATATCGGTCCATTTGCTTGATATTGAATCTTTGTCCCGATACTCACATTTACCCCTCGCATTAAAAAAATGTTTCGCGAATTTTATTCCAAAAAAGGGCAAAGTTTGATAGTTTGCTACAAAAAATAAAACAAATATATTGTTATATTCTTAAAAAATAAAACAAGTATATTGTTATAACGCTTACCAACTTCGGGGTCCTCCGACATGTCGAGACACGACCGTGCTAACGCGTACTCCTCATCTTTCGACCAAGCTAGGTAGGTTCGATTCCGGCGTGGAGTGTTTGGCTCTTTTTTATGAGACCGATTACCACGTTGAGACGCCTCGTTTACGGGCTAGGTTTCTTCTTGAGACGCATGCGAACCGCCCATGGATGTAAAGTCGTGTGGACCGTGAAAGAATTGCGGGGACATGCCTAATATTTGTGCGTACGCCATCATACTCATGTCCATCTCTTGGAAATTGAAGGACGGTGGTTGTGTGGTGTTCAGGCGATATGAAGTTTGGTTGCCGGGTCTATAGACGGAACACCGAAAGGGGGTCGGAAGGGATTCATGATATAATTTTTTTTATAAATTATGAAGAAGTATTGAAGAGAAGAGGGTAAAGTTTATAAAGAAAAGGAGTGGAAAGTGTGGTTTTTATAGGTAAAAAGGTGGATTAAAAATAAAGAAATTTTTTTTGTTACCGTTGGACACAATGGTCCAATTTTGATATTCATGCAAATTTGGCGTTTTAAATAAAACGCTGTGGCCAAAAACTCGAAAAAAACACCCACGGGTGCGGTCGACGTGGCGGGGGGCTTTTTTGGGAAAAAACGACAAAAACCCTCAATACGGGTGGTCTAAGAGCATGCTATTATTAAATACACTAATAATTAGTTATGCATAGTTAGTTAAACACTATAAATAATAGTGTCGACGTTGAAAGCTAATCTAACATGTTCTTATGAATAAACCTAATCAGAGAATCTATATATATTCTAAAGTTTAGTTATATGTTCTATTTTAAAACCAAAATTTATGGTTGTTTTAAATGCACAAGCCTATAAAAATCCTATTAATTGCATTTAATTTACTTAATTAATAATAAGTAGATGTTAAAAGTTCATATCTATATACCTTTATTAAGAGAACTGGATTTTTTGCCCTTTTGGTAATTTGCCACACATACAAACTTTAAAGCATTGTGTACAAGAGAACGAAGCTATGTTAGAGGGGGTGAAATGGGAAATTAATGAAAGTTTTAAGACGCCTAAAGGGGCAATCTAGGGATTTCACCTCTACGTCCTTTCCCCTCATCATCATTTAAAGGGCTTCATTGCCAGTAATTGAAGGAAGCAATTGATCCTACTATCATCGAGACCCCTCTCATTCTCTTCCGGTACACACGTCCACATCTTACGAGAACAAGCTCTGTTTATCTTGCATGTTGAATTTACACATGTTATATATTTGGACTTTGGAAGATGCTTGGAGATGAAATTGGTAAAGGAGCATATGGTCGAGTGTACAAGGGCTAGGGCTTGGACTTGGAGAATGGAGATTTTGTCACAATAAAACAAGTTTCTTTGGAGAATATTGCACAAGAGGATCTTAACATCATCATGGTATGATTTTGTCAACCCCTTCATCTCCTATTGGTTGAATTGTCCAAATTTATTGTATTAGTTGTCAGCAGGGTTTCTTCTATTTCTGAATAGGCATACATGATACAAGGAAAAAGTAATCTTTGCAATTACAAGAAAGAACCACAGGCACGCCACCGAATGGCGCACAATTTTCAAATCTCAAGTCTCAAATCAGGCGAATGTCCTCAGGTAATTGCATTTTTGTTTTGATTTTCTAACTTTCTATGGTTTATATTATCATTTGCAAACCCTAAGTTCCTTTGCTACCATTGCAATTGTTTGTTTACTCCCTCAGATTGATTTTTGAACTTTAACAGATAAGGATCATAGAAACAATTGTATATCAAATTTCCTTTTAGTGTATGAGGTTGTATGACACTTAAATCAAGGACTACCATTTATTGGTGGATTGAACACCGACGAAGGCGAAATAGGATTTCGACGGGTATATTGGTGAACGGAGTAACATCACTTCGTCTCTCCTCGGTTCCTATTTATGATTTTAGTGCTTTAGAAGTTCTCTAGAATTTATTTTAAGGTTTTATATGCAGGATTATATTTCTTGATTGAATGACAGAAATAGTTCGTTGATCGATCACAAGGTATGTACTTCTTTGTTCCATGTGTACTTCTGATTTGAGGACTTTTTTTTATGTGTTTGTCTTCCTTGAAGTTAGAACATTCGGTGTCTTTTACAGAGTGTCTAGCTGGGTAAATAACTTCTATCACGAAGATACATGATGGCAGAGAAATCAAGTGCTAAATTGTTTATTTTTTTATCATTTTGTTTAGGATTGATGTGCTAAATTTGTAATAAATATTTATTTTATTTTATACATTTTGTATAGGATTACTCAAGGCTTGAAAGATCATGCGCTGCAGTGGGCATCCAGTAAGGGTATATAAACATTTATTTTCCAATTCATGTTGCATTTATATTATTGTATTTGAGGCCTAGGTTACATTTTTCATTTTTTCAACAGTATCTTTGATTATTAGTGACTTAAAAACGGCAACAAGTTTTTATATATGTTTCTTGACCCAGGTAGGCCACCCATGACATATAAAATGGTTATTTTGGGTGATGCAATTCAAAGGGTGATTCGGTTGAAAGAAGAAGCCGTGAAGCTTAAGGAGTCTACTCAATATTTTCACACTTAAATTAAAGATATTTTTTTTCTTTATGCCTTTATAGCTCTTTTGGAGATAAAATTTGTAGATTTTAGAGTAACATCAAGCCACACCACGCGTATGTGGAGCTCTTGTCCTAGCTTTCTAGACATAAACACCTCGGAGCGTTTTGAGCTTTTTAAAACCAAGGTCACCGAGTTCTTTAAACTGAGATGGCGGGGAGTATCTTATGAACATGAAACTGTTGCAGCTAGCAAATCATATGTTATAGCTACCATCTCTATGATATGCCTGCTAGATTGTCTCAAACTTTCCTTTCATATTCTATTTTCAGGTCGGACTAGACTTTTTTGTCCATGTGTCTTGTTTGAGCGGAATTATGAAGCAGTGAGAGATGCCTATGCCTCCTTCACCATTCCATGTGTTCTTCATGCGATTTTTGTAGAGGGTCTAGCAGTTGCTGCAACAACAACAACATTCAATTGGGTTATTGACCCAATGACATCATATTACCTTTTCGAGGGGTTGTTGTTCAATTGGTGGTTGTGTGGTGCATGCGCTAACATTGTTCGACTAATGCTACACAACAAATACCATCTTGAGGTAATCACAAATGTCACTAGCTGTTATATTTTTTCAACATTAACCAGAAGTTGATATTTTTGTTTGGTTTGACCTTGCAGAACGACCCATGTGATCCATGTTTGGTGCACTGATGCTTTCGTTGGTGTGCTATGAGCCGGGAACACAGGGAGATGAGGCGCGCCTGTCTGATAACTCTGCGACGCGGCGATGCCAATGACCTTGGTCAATGCCCCTTCTGTTCAACAAATGAACCCTGCTCGAGATACTAACTGATGGTACACTATAGAAATTATAACATTATTCGTGTTATAAGGGATGTTTGATATACATAAAGTAAAATACGTTTGGTTGGGTATCACGTAACATCGTAAACTTAAAGATCCATAAATTTCTTATAGTAAGGTAGCAAGCATGTCTTCCTGAATGTTGAGCGGCCAGTGTTAAATAATGGAATCCAAATCCTTTTTTTGAAGCATTCATATAGGAATTTTGAAGGGGTGAATATGTTTTTGTTTTTCACAACAATTTTGTAAACTCTTTTAAAACAATACCGGATGTATAGTTGCAGCCATGTTCATATCTGACTGTGATATTTATTGATTTTGGAATTCTACTTAACACTTTAACTATGCATAATGATAAATAAAATTTGTTTGCCGACCTGACCCGCACTTTGAGTTTGACCCATATCCCCCCACCCCCCCACCCCCACCCCCACCCCCTACTCTTACACCTTGCCACCTCTACTCAAATGCTTTTTACTTCATAGTTTCCAAATACATTTGAGGAAGCCAAAAGTCCTTAACTGCAAGGTGTGAGGTAATCAAAATATGAGTTGCAATTATGACTTTCCTTATATAAGATATTTAAAGTTTGACCTTGACTTGCAGCACTAGAAAAGGAGAAGTCCAAATTGGAATCAGAAAAGACAAAATTAGAATTTTAGAGAAAGCATAACAATTTAATACATGGTGAGATTGCACGTCTGGAACTCGGTCTAAAACACAAGGTGTTTGGAATAACAATTTTATTATCTCTATATTAATAAAAATAATATATGATTATGCCATTCAATATAATGTTTTTTAAAACTATTCAGTATAATGTTTTTAAAACGTTTATGACCTCGTGGAGGTCAGAGTTGAAAGTTTCAGAAAGATGTCATCATGTTCATATGATAAGAAAATAGCTACACTAAATGGATCAATTTTTTTAAATTAAACTAATTAATATATATAATCATATTTCTTTTGTTTTAATTAAACCAAACTAGCAAATGCATATGATTCGAATTCTTATCAGCTAAATGTTGGATAAAAGATCGCACTTCTAGAGCTGCTGGTCATCTAAGTTATGTTAGGCTGTTCTACACTAAGAGGAAATAAAAACTGCGATGAATCCATTCTTGACTTCTAGAGCTGCTGGTCAAGAAGTATCTTTGATCCAAACTCTAAATGGCGGTGTAGCTGTGAGGAGTCCTTTATGACAACAACTAGCTTAATCATGTGTCACACCCCAAATTTCCACGTGTCACCGGTGGGCCCGGTGGGGAGTATCGTGACGTCATGGTTGGCAACATAATAGTCAAACAACACAATATTATTAAGCACAGCGGAAGCAATTGAAAATATAGTACAACCGAATTTATTATTGTAATATCAATTGTCACAATATTCGGAAGTTTATCCACAGAAGGATCGAACATAAAATGGAAACAATAGTTCAACAGACTTTTAGGCATCTTAAGCTTGCGAGACTTCTATTGATGCTAAGGAGACATATCCAGCCAATTTCGTATAGTACCTGCATTTAGCCTTTTTGGAAAATACGTCAGTTTACACTGGTAAATACATTCAACTGACTCATTTTGGAAAAAGAGTTTGTAAAAGGGTTTTGAATGCACGTGGCACAAAATATCTTGACACATTGATTAAAATGCACAGAGGCAAAATTAATCTTTTTAACTTGGGAGAATTATTTAATATTATAATCTTGAGAACGATTTACATGTTACTTATGCGTTCAGTAGCCCGGAACGTATCCGGGTTAAAGATCAATAGACACACCACAATTCTAGAGTTATACACTGACAGGTGTACGCCTACACCCTGTGCTCAGGTCGTGGCCATCTCGTAAGATAATGCCGAGGATATCCGGGACATGGTCATTAACCCCCCAAAGGCTGTAAAGTAACAAATCTGTTTAAAACGAGCCGATCAAATTATTCAACTACCCACTAAGCGTGGAGATTTGATGCCCGATCAAGCGGTACGCTATGTACCGTAACCCAAGCCCGTATAGGGAAAATAAGTTAAAAGTATTTACCTGAGCTAAATATAAATTCAATCCCAGCCGTATATCAAATCAGCAAGTACAGATAGCTTTTACTGGGCTCCTAATCTGGAACGAAGGTTTTTAAATAACCTATTAGAATCCTAACGGGTCTTTAATTAAGCTTAAGCTTAGACCGGCTAGTTTCAAAGATACGGTTCGTACGCACGATTAAGCGAAGACCGGATAGAGTGTGATTTAGACCCGACAAGTTGGAAGACTTGTTTAATATGGGTTTATTATTCACATTCTGGATTTTGAGATAAAACCGATAAGGTTTGACCCGTTTCGACTAATTTATGTAAACTTGTTACATAAACCGAACCGAACGCGAAATAAGCATAACGGGTATCCGTTAGAGCCATATACAGGTTTCCTAAGTTAATATGCTTCAAATATGTTGTGACATCAGTAAGATGTCTTTCGTTATGCCCCGAACTAGTTTAAACACAAACTATGCCCCGTAGGGGTAGTTTGGTCATTTTAAAGTTTGTAAAAGCGCTTAGATGTTTAACTGAGTTACAGGTCTGATGTAAACAGCAAACATACTCAATTTGATGAGTTATAACAGTAGACTAAAGCATATATGTGAGATTTATCATCTTTAACCAAACTATGCCCCGTAGGGGTATTTTGGTAATTTCACATAAGCCGAAAAGCTCAAAAACGAAGTCTGAGTTAATCAACCCTTGCTTACTGTTAAAATATCATAATTTGCCTCTTATATCAGTAGGTATCAACCCGGGTATGTCCAATATGATTTGAAAACATATCATGCGTTAAAAACGCTAATTAAGGCGATTAAAGGCCATTACCGGGTTCGATACTGAAATCTGACATTTTTTTATATTTCCAGAAGGCTTAAAATAATTTACTTATCATAACAAATCAGTAGCAAAAGGTTTGGAGTCGTTTAGATGTGTAAAACTCATTTTATGGCCCGTAAGGGCAAAACCGACAATTTCCGAATTAAGCCTGCGACTACGAGTTATGCTCAGCCTAAAATTAATTAAAAATCTTTAAAAATCTTAAAATAGTATTTTATAACAGTGGGTAATTCGTTTGATACCAAAAAGTATGTTTAACTAGGCTATACGCTAATTACGCCATTATGTTAACATAAAGCAATAGTTTTGCGATAATGAGCATAACTCTTAATCTACAAGTCAAACTGATGTCAAACTTTGCATACAAGTTTATATATCAATATTAAAGGTTTCTACACTTTTACATTTTCATAAATCATGTTTTAAGGTAATAAGGGCATAATGGTCAACATATGAGCGATTAACGGAAACTTGCATATTAATTGGATAATCAACGAAACAAGTACAGAGACTTATACTATCATGCAACCCTACTCTAATGAAGCACTAAGGCATTTCCGAATCAAACTAAAACGGGTCAGAAGCGAAGTCAAAGCAAAAGTCAAGGTTTTGCGCCTTTCGGTTCCGAACCGGGTTTAAACAGAAATTTGTCGAGTCGGGCAAGCGTAGACAAGTTTTTATACTTATTATCATGTTATATTAAGGTTAAAACAGGTTACACACCTTTCGGATCATTAATTGCACATTAAATCGCATTTTGTATTTCTGTTGACTTTTTCGGTCAACGTTTGACCCGACAAACGACCTAGTTAGGTCTGGAATTGGTACTTGCCCTCATAAGGGTTTAATACCCATATAATTACCTATCTAACGGTACTTTTATTTCGGGTTACGACTGAGTCTTCCTTAATTAAACTGGAAGTCAAACGTTAAGTACGATATGTTGACTTCTAAGCTAAAAACTAAACTAAACATAATTAAGAAAGGACTAGTATACTTACAAGTATTAAATGGGTGATTAGGAAGGCCTTGAATCAGATTGGAAGCTCCTCAAATGATCAGATGGCACTTGAATGATGTGTGAAGCAATTGTTGTAACTATGGTCCCTTATATAGTGCTCATGGACACCACAAAAGCTTGACAACCAAGTCTAGGACCCTTCCACAATTGTTTGACACATGCCCTAGTGTTCTAGGGGTGTTTTTAGGGGCCAAGGGGTGATGAATGATCGATCAAAGTGCATGCACCAAGGCTGTGGCAGACAAGGGGCCACGAAAACAAACATTCTGTCCAGATCAATCAGTCGCGTAGCGCGACGCCATAAGGCATCAGGCTCGCGCTACGCGAGCATGTTTAATTCAGCCAAAAAATTTCATTTAATTGCTGTTTGATCCTTGGCTCTTCAAATCTTGTACAGACACTTATAAATTGCCGTATGGACCCTTATAATTGACATATAGGGGCTTTAAAACATATACCCACTTTGTTAAGCCCTCGGGTAACTTAATTGTTACCCGAAAAGGTCTAACTTTCAACGTTTACGCTTTTAAACCCTCACACACGAATTTGATCACAACTTCCTCATACGTTGACGAAACTTTATGAAATTTTAACCGTGCATTCTAGTGAGCATAATTTATCGTTACAAAGCTTCGGGTATGTCAAAAGGTCACTCAGAGGTATAAATTAAACATGTTGACACAATTGGTCCCTGTAGTTTGAAATTACTCACTTTAAGCTTCGTATGATCCATGATTTATTCGTTTGAAGGTATGAGCATCTTGTAGGGTTAATATACAATATGTTTATTCACTGTTGACACTTAGAATACGTATATTTACATACTTTCCACGTTTGTCAACTTTAGTCCTTCCATAATATTTCTTTCACACGTTTAAACTTTATGACACGTGTCAACATATTATAGGACGTGAATTTTCCGAGGTGTTACATCCTCACCCCCTTAAAATAAATCTCGACCCGAGATTTACTGAAATAAGTAAGGGTACTTTTCTTTCATCGTGGATTCAACCTCCCACGTGTATTCGGGACCTCTATGGGCATCCCATTGACCTTTACAATAGGTACATGCTTCTTCCGAAGCTTCTTTACCTATCGATCTTCAATCGACAAAAGGTTCTTCCTCAAATTTTAAGCTCTCATCTTTATGCACATCCGTAAGTGGTATAACCAGTGATTCATCAGCGAAACACTTCTTCAGATTGCAGATGTGGAACACATTGTGAATTCCACGGAGCTCTTCAGGTAAGTTTAGCTTATAGGCAACTGAACCGACACGTTCGATAACCTCGAAAGGTCCTATGCATCTCGGACTTAGCTTGCTTTTCTTACCAACCGCCTCACCCCCTCCCAGGGTGACACCTTAAGTAGGACTTTGTTAACTACTTCGAAGTGAAAATCCTTACGCTTAGGATCAGCGTAACTCTTCTGCCTAATAATGGCAACTTACAGATGGTTAGGAATTTGCATGATCTTGTTCGTTGCTTCCAATGCAACTTTCAGATCCAGTTAATTGGGCTTACCCATCTATTGTCCTAATCAATAGATTGTTTAATATTCCATTTATACAAGGTCTCCAAAAGGGGCAGCCTTGATACTTATTTATCAACTTTTATAGAAAAGCTTTTCTTAAGGTGAGATGGTTAATTCAACCACTGCTTAACAAATCTTAGGGAATAGCTAATCCTTGTCGTTAGTCGAACAATTCGACTATTCTGGGCAGCTGATGGCAAATTCTTAATCGTTGCCTATTTAGGGTTGCGGCATGCATGCATAAGCAATATGAACCGTCTTTCTTATTTAATAATATAAAACCCTCAGATTGAGTCAGGCTTTATGTGCCTTTGTTTTAAAACCTACTAAATCAAGGTTTCGATTTTTCCATAATCAATATGGAGTTTTCATAATACTCCAGCCCACAGCGGGATGTTAATCTTAGTTCTACCTGTCTTCCAGGAGGTAAACAGGGAAAACTTTTGAGAAGATAATTAAGATACAAGGAAGCTACAGAGATTTTCCATATCTCAGGCTCCAGTTCATCCATCATTGTTCGTGTCAAATGAGTGACACCTTTATGTTATATGTCCACGAATTCCTTAATCGGGAACATTTACTTGAAAAAAATTTCCATTTTTGGATATCTTCTTTGAATACTACTAGTCGACTTTAGTACAATATGATCATTGGGATATCTCAGGGGTTCCATGTATTAAACTTCCATGCTGATCAGACATGGAAATAATCTATGGGACACACTAGGATACGCCAATCCTCATATGACACTTTTATCAAACATAGTTTGTCATTCGCAGGCGATAGAAAACAATGAGAAAAATAATTAAAATAACATATGTTGTCGTACTCTATACAAAGAAAGAGTGCTCTTAGATTTTCGGAACGATTCCTTGCCGATTTATACGAATCGGTTACTATGGTCTCCTCGGTAGTTATACCTTGTGGATGATAATAAAATTTTTGCTAAGTTTATGGTTCATGAAGATTTATTGTTGCCTGTATAAAAAAAACAGGACACTTAGCAGAAATTATTATTGATAAATGATAAGGAAGTTTATTGTACAAGTGCTTATATTAAATTAGAATGGAGATTTTCACAAACTAGGCACCTAGCTCAGTTGGCTAGGCGCGCGAAAGGGTGCGGCCGGCCTAGACCCGGGTTCGAATCCGGGGACGGCCAGTTCCACCATTTTTTTATGTTTAATTTTAATTAATCGTACGGATACGTGTAATTACGAGGGTTGTCTCGTAAGGAGTCTTGGAAATTAATTGCTCCTTATTACCCACAATATGGGCTTGATTTTTAAGGCAACCAATCTGTTTTTATCAATATTTGGAGTCCGAAACTTAGGACATCGGAAAAATGATTTTTTTTAATGGATATAAAACATCCATCTATTAATGCTGAAGCATTCTCAGAGGTATACCGGCTTCTCACCGAACTTTCGTTGCTTTTTATCAAGCCTGTATTTGCTCTCCTTCTCCGATTTCTAGGAGTTATCCTCTTTCTTTGGTTCACACTTCAAATTTGAAGTGTGAACATAGCTCTCCTCATGAGTAATTTTAAACATGGTTTCGAATGAGATTTAGAGCGAGAAGTATTCGTCCCCTTGGATTGTCTCATGACCTTTTCCCATGATCTCTCCAACTGCTGCGTCAACCACAGCTTGGAGATTAACTCCATCAATATTGAGGTTTACGTTTGTAGTTTTATTAACTTTCGTCGCCTGAATAGCGTTGCGACTGTCGTCTACCTCATCCGAGTTTTCCATACTCGAAACTTGGTACCAATCACCAAGATTTAACCTTTATCAGTCATCATCCTGAAAATCTGACTTAGATTAGCCACGGCATTCATAAACCGTATGGGCTATTCTGTTCCGAACATTCATAGTGAATGTTATTTTGAATGTATTTCCATTATGCTTAGCCTAGGTCACAACTGGACCATCAATGGCATTCGAAGCTTGGAGCGAGTTCATTACTTGCTTGACAGGGAACCATAATGTCACAACTGTCCTTGTCACAAGTACGATTATAAATAGCTCAAAGGCTAGCCTTTCATGACTTCGGTTATATATATATGGCATAGAAGCCTGTCGCGAGGGACGTAGAAAATATGGCATAAAGCATAGTCATGAAGGACATAAATGATTATACGGCACGAAGGCCTTGTCACGAAGGACAATTAGATATGGCACAAACGGCCTTGTTATATGGACATTCATCAAATCTGGCACAAATGCATGTTACCAGGAATGTTGACATTTAATATGTTAACTTGTCACGAACGACCTATTATAGCACATAGGCTTGTCATGAATGACTTTAAAACATAATCTCGATGGTCTATTATCAAGGACCTTAATTTATTAGCCGAAATCTTATTAGATTAGGGCTTCCAGGTTTGAACGTGGTTTTTCACCTTCAGACAGGGAGTCATAGACTACAACTGTCATTGTTTTGAAAGACGATTCTTTTGGCAGAAAAATATGCCAAGCAACATTACTAATGGATGTTTATATATAATCATCATATCTAATGATTTTAGTCATGATCACATCGATCATATTGACTATTAGGTTTGGGTATAATCACACCATTTTGAACAGGGGATCATAAAGATCACTACTATCTTTGTCTTACCGACACTAGAATAAAGTATAGCCCGTAGGCATTTCATCACGAGGGATGTTAATATTATGATCATCATACTGAGGATACTAGTCAGGATCACACTGATAGTATAGACTATGGGATTTGAGCGTAGCTCACCCCCTTGGGCAAAGAATCACAAAAGATTACAATTGCCTTGTCTTTATTTAACAATATAATATAGCCCTTAGGCAAAACATCATTGGGGATGTTTAAATTTTAATCATCGTACTGATTATTTTAGTCATGATCGCATTGATCATATAGACTATTAGGCTTGAGCACAGCTTGCTACCTTAAATAGGGGATCGTAGAGATCACAATGTTTGTGTCACAATGAACAATATAATATGGCCCGTAGGCGAAACATCACTAATGGATGTTTATAATAGGTTCATCGTATTAGATGATATTAGTCATGATCACATTGATCATATAGACTATTATGTTTAGACATAGTCCAACATTTTAGACAGGAGGTCAAAGACCACCACTGTCGTTGTCTTATCGGACAACAAGTTTAGCCCGTAGGCACTTCATCACTCACGGATGTTTATAATATGATCATCTTATAAGATGATATAAGCCATGATTCCTAAATCACTAGGCTAGATTTGCGAATTGGAAGAATCCAATATAAGGATGACTGTTGTGATTTTCTCGAATCACATTTGTCAGGAGTGCTAACACATTCCTAGGTGTTAACAAGGATTTGAATCCCTTGAGTAGGTTTCACCATCTTGGCCGCGTAGGCTAGGTTTCACCTTTAAGATTCCCTTCGATTGCATACTGACAGAGAAGGAAGGATATTTATTTTATCCAGGATTTTTGTCATAAATCCTAATTCATAAGTTAATAATAGCACCAATGGCCTTGTCGCGTAGACAAGTTAAATTTATAAGCCATGATTTCAGAGAATCGTGGCCTTAAGGTTTGAATCAAAGTTCATTACCTTTTCTTGACAGGGAGCTGTAGGCTACCACTGTCTTTAGTCTCAGAGGACATTAACTATAGCCCGTAGGCACTTCCCTTCTAAGGGATGTTTATTACTGAATTGCCCCTTAGGGTAATTCATTAACCATGGTAAACAGAGACCATATTTGGTTAATTTATTAATCATATTTATTTAGGATTTCTATTATAATTTATCCTAATTATAAAACATTAACAGTTTTATTAGTGGCACCCAATGGCCTGGTCACATGGACATTTATAAATTATAAGCTTATGATTTCAGAGAATCAAAGCATGAAAGTATATTGGCACAATAGGCCTAGTCACAAGGACATTTATAAATTATAAGCTTATGATTTCAGAGAATCAAAGCATGACAGTATCTTGGCACAATAGGCCTAGTCACAAGGACAATTTTAAATTATATGCTAGGATTTCAGAGAATCAAAGCATTTGAGGTTTGAACCTAGTTCATTACCTTTATCTGACAGGGAGTCATAGCTACCACTGTATTTTGGCTCATGTAGAAATGAGCAAGGCCCGTAGACACTATATTACCACGTATGGTTAAAATATGATCATCTTAATTGATGACGTAAACCCAAGATTCAGGGATCATTAAACTGGGTTAGGAATCTTTTGAAGAATCCTATATAAAAATGACGTGTGTGATTTTAGGTGAATCACATCTGCCAGGAGTGTTAACATGTTTTAAGATGTTAACAGGGAATTGAATCTTTTTAAACAGGTCTTACCATCTTGGCCCGGTCTTATAATTGACCCGAGGCTAGGTTTCACACATAAGATTCTTAATTAATGATTTGAATCTTTTTAACAGGTCTTACCATCTTGGCCCGGTCTTATAATTGACCTGAGGCTAGGTTTCACACTTAAGATTCTTAATTTATAATTAACGCAGAAAAATTTTTAAATTGAGGTGTAAATATGGATCTGAATCTAAATTGCGGAACTGCCATCTTGGCCGGTCTTAATATGACCCGAAGCTAGGTCTTGCCCTTTTAGATTTTGCCATTTTATTATAATGGTAGATCTTGCAAAAAGGAAATATTATTTTTCCATTTATTTAATATTTCTTATTTAGAATGAAAGTTTAAACTTAATCATTCCATTTATAAAAATAAAAGTATAAAGTTTCCCTAAGCGGGACTTAAAAGGAATAATGTGTCCTCGGAGGGACTGAAAGATAATTATGTCCTTATAAGGACTATTAAGGAAACGATCTTCAGTAAAAGGAGTTTCTTCTTCATTTTATTTCTGAATGCTTTCTCCTTGGATGCTCGTTTCATTCTAGTCGCGGTACGAAGCTCAGCATCTCAGGGCTCCGGGTGTGGAGAACTCCTATTACGGCCTCTTTGCTTGGCGACGTATCCAATAAAAATTTGGAAGTAAAATTTCAAGATTAGGATTGAGAATATTCCTAAGTTAAGTCTAGACTCAGAAGGTTTAGATATGTGCAATTGTGTAACTGAGATTAAACACTATGGTTAGTGTTTAATTCACTCAGTGTTGGCTCTGATACCAACCTGTCACACCCCAAATTTCCACGTGTCACCGGTGGGCCCGGTGGGGAGTATCGTGACGTCATGGTTGGCAACATAATAGTCAAACAACACAATATTATTAAGCACAGCGGAAGCAATTGAAAATATAGTACAACCGAATTTATTATTGTAATATCAATTGTCACAATATTCGGAAGTTTATCCACAGAAGGATCGAACATAAAATGGAAACAATAGTTCAACAGACTTTTAGGCATCTTAAGCTTGCGAGACTTCTATTGATGCTAAGGAGACATATCCAGCCAATTTCGTATAGTACCTGCATTTAGCCTTTTTGGAAAATACGTCAGTTTACACTGGTAAATACATTCAACTGACTCATTTTGGAAAAAGAGTTTGTAAAAGGGTTTTGAATGCACGTGGCACAAAATATCTTGACACATTGATTAAAATGCACAGAGGCAAAATTAATCTTTTTAACTTGGGAGAATTATTTAATATTATAATCTTGAGAACGATTTACATGTTACTTATGCGTTCAGTAGCCCGGAACGTATCCGGGTTAAAGATCAATAGACACACCACAATTCTAGAGTTATACACTGACAGGTGTACGCCTACACCCCGTGCTCAGGTCGTGGCCATCTCGTAAGATAATGCCGAGGATATCCGGGACATGGTCATTAACCCCCCAAAGGCTGTAAAGTAACAAATCTGTTTAAAACGAGCCGATCAAATTATTCAACTACCCACTAAGCGTGGAGATTTGATGCCCGATCAAGCGGTACGCTATGTACCGTAACCCAAGCCCGTATAGGGAAAATAAGTTAAAAGTATTTACCTGAGCTAAATATAAATTCAATCCCAGCCGTATATCAAATCAGCAAGTACAGATAGCTTTTACTGGGCTCCTAATCTGGAACGAAGGTTTTTAAATAACCTATTAGAATCCTAACGGGTCTTTAATTAAGCTTAAGCTTAGACCGGCTAGTTTCAAAGATACGGTTCGTACGCACGATTAAGCGAAGACCGGATAGAGTGTGATTTAGACCCGACAAGTTGGAAGACTAGTTTAATATGGGTTTATTATTCACATTCTGGATTTTGAGATAAAACCGATAAGGTTTGACCCGTTTCGACTAATTTATGTAAACTTGTTACATAAACCGAACCGAACGCGAAATAAGCGTAACGGGTATCCGTTAGAGCCATATACAGGTTTCCTAAGTTAATATGCTTCAAATATGTTGTGACATCAGTAAGATGTCTTTCGTTATGCCCGAACTAGTTTAAACACAAACTATGCCCCGTAGGGGTAGTTTGGTCATTTTAAAGTTTGTAAAAGCGCTTAGATGTTTAACTGAGTTACATGTCTGATGTAAACAGCAAACATACTCAATTTGATGAGTTATAACAGTAGACTAAAGCATATATGTGAGATTTATCATCTTTAACCAAACTATGCCCCGTAGGGGTATTTTGGTAATTTCACATAAGCCGAAAAGCTCAAAAACGAAGTCTGAGTTAATCAACCCTTGCTTACTATTAAAATATCATAATTTGCCTCTTATATCAGTAGGTATCAACCCGGGTATGTCCAATATGATTTGAAAACATATCATGCGTTAAAAACGCTAATTAAGGCGATTAAAGGCCATTACCGGGTTCGATACTGAAATCTGACATTTTTTATATTTCCAGAAGGCTTAAAATAATTTACTTATCATAACAAATCAGTAGCAAAAGGTTTGGAGTCGTTTAGATGTGTAAAACTCATTTTATGGCCCGTAAGGGCAAAACCGACAATTTCCGAATTAAGCCTGCGACTACGAGTTATGCTCAGCCTAAAATTAATTAAAAATCTTTAAAAATCTTAAAATAGTATTTTATAACAGTGGGTAATTCGTTTGATACCAAAAAGTATGTTTAACTAGGCTATACGCTAATTACGCCATTATGTTAACATAAAGCAATAGTTTTGCGATAATGAGCATAACTCTTAATCTACAAGTCAAACTGATGTCAAACTTTGCATACAAGTTTATATATCAATATTAAAGGTTTCTACACTTTTACATTTTCATAAATCATGTTTTAAGGTAATAAGGGCATAATGGTCAACATATGAGCGATTAACGGAAACTTGCATATTAATTGGATAATCAACGAAACAAGTACAGAGACTTATACTATCATGCAACCCTACTCTAATGAAGCACTAAGGCATTTCCGAATCAAACTAAAACGGGTCAGAAGCGAAGTCAAAGCAAAAGTCAAGGTTTTGCGCCTTTCGGTTCCGAACCGGGTTTAAACAGAAATTTGTCGAGTCGGGCAAGCGTAGACAAGTTTTTATACTTATTATCATGTTATATTAAGGTTAAAACAGGTTACACACCTTTCGGATCATTAATTGCACATTAAATCGCATTTTGTATTTCTGTTGACTTTTTCGGTCAACGTTTGACCCGACAAACGACCTAGTTAGGTCTGGAATTGGTACTTGCCCTCATAAGGGTTTAATACCCATATAATTACCTATCTAACGGTACTTTTATTTCGGGTTACGACTGAGTCTTCCTTAATTAAACTGGAAGTCAAACGTTAAGTACGATATGTTGACTTCTAAGCTAAAAACTAAACTAAACATAATTAAGAAAGGACTAGTATACTTACAAGTATTAAATGGGTGATTAGGAAGGCCTTGAATCAGATTGGAAGCTCCTCAAATGATCAGATGGCACTTGAATGATGTGTGAAGCAATTGTTGTAACTATGGTCCCTTATATAGTGCTCATGGACACCACAAAAGCTTGACAACCAAGTCTAGGACCCTTCCACAATTGTTTGACACATGCCCTAGTGTTCTAGGGGTGTTTTTAGGGGCCAAGGGGTGATGAATGATCGATCAAAGTGCATGCACCAAGGCTGTGGCAGACAAGGGGCCACGAAAACAAACATTCTGTCCAGATCAATCAGTCGCGTAGCGCGACGCCATAAGGCATCAGGCTCGCGCTACGCGAGCATGTTTAATTCAGCCAAAAAATTTCATTTAATTGCTGTTTGATCCTTGGCTCTTCAAATCTTGTACAGACACTTATAAATTGCCGTATGGACCCTTATAATTGACATATAGGGGCTTTAAAACATATACCCACTTTGTTAAGCCCTCGGGTAACTTAATTGTTACCCGAAAAGGTCTAACTTTCAACGTTTACGCTTTTAAACCCTCGCACACGAATTTGATCACAACTTCTTCATACGTTGACGAAACTTTATGAAATTTTAACCGTGCATTCTAGTGAGCATAATTTATCGTTACAAAGCTTCGGGTATGTCAAAAGGTCACTCAGAGGTATAAATTAAACATGTTGACACAATTGGTCCCTGTAGTTTGAAATTACTCACTTTAAGCTTCGTATGATCCATGATTTATTCGTTTGAAGGTATGAGCATCTTGTAGGGTTAATATACAATATGTTTATTCACTGTTGACACTTAGAATACGTATATTTACATACTTTCCACGTTTGTCAACTTTAGTCCTTCCATAATATTTCTTTCACACGTTTAAACTTTATGACACGTGTCAACATATTATAGGACGTGAATTTTCCGAGGTGTTACATCATGGTAATAATACTTGCTTTCATATATGAGAATTTGTAGGTTTATTGTTTGAATATTGTTAGAGCATCAAAAATCATATGGGTGAAAACATTATTCAGAACTAGGGGTGTTAAATGGGGCATCTTTCCGGATTGGCTTCAGAACTATGGGTGTTAAGTGTGATTTTTTTTTTCATCTCTTATTTTTTTAATATTTAAAAAACCCGAATATGCATGTGTTTTGTGAGAAGAAAAATAAATTATTTGGGCGATAATGATTCTCTGTTTCTTAGTCAAGATCGTTTGTTAATTGAAAATTCTAACATCAAGAGATACCCAAATATTACTTTATGAAATGAATTATGTATGTGAGAAAGCCAAAAGTGTGTTAAAGCAGGAATTACAAGCTCTGTGCACACATTCTTATCTTTCATGCTATTTTTTATTTTATTTAATATAATAAGTGTTCAATTGATATGTGAAGTGAACATGTGCTAAAAAAAATATAAGTACCCGCGGCAACGCGCGGGCAATTGATTGATTTCCATAAACAATGTAATTGTGCATATTTATTTTTGGATAACCGTCTACATAAATGTTTAGTGCTTTTCCTTCGCAGGCCTGCTTATGCAGATTCGGATTCAGAAGAAACAGTTGACAGTGACCCACATGAAAGGTATACCGTCTGCAGTTAGTGTCAGTAATGAAAACCCGTACTACTTTTCGATGCATATATAAGTAAACATAGTATACCATTTTTAATAGTTTTCTTTTCGTTATTTCCCTTGGAAGACATCTTTTTTCACTTCTTTTTGGCCGGCAAGTTTTGCCAAGGAAACAACTTATGGCCCATGGTTTAATAAACTTTAATCACACCCCTTTGTAGGCGTATTGTCTTACATGTTATGCACCGGCCGTGTCAGACATCTTACCACGAACAAACAATAGCTATTATGCATGTCGTGCATCGCACGGGCTTTTTACCTAGTTATCATGTAAACTTTAAACATCATTAATTTTCTATTAATAAACTAGTGTTTTTAAATGACGCGCGTTGCACGAAAGGCATTGGTGTTTTCGACCGTGGAGTATGGTGGGGCGGGGGTTTGGGGCATGGGTTGACACGTGGACTTCGAGCCCCCCGCTGGTAAGTGACGTGTTGGGTCGGTATGGCGGGGCGTGGCTAGCCCGCGTGGGTTGGCCAGTTTTATAAAAATTTAAAAAAAACCTAAAATTAAAAAATACACACAGAATTAAAAAAACAGCCTAAAATTATTATTAAAAGTTCCAAAAAATTACAAAATTCTAAAAAAAAAGGATTACAAAATAAAAAAAAGCCTAAAACGTTTGGTAGATTTCGAACAGGGCGAGCTTGTCAAACGACTTCTGCTCCTTGCCCCGGAACTGGATGTTGGCCACCGCCACCCGGTCTTCGTGACTTATATCACCGCCCAGGACGCTATCGTAGTAGGCTTTAAAACGGTCGAGCTTCGGTCGTAGCTCGCGCCACTTGTGTTGGCACGCGTTTAAATTGTGTCGGTCGTTCCCCACGTTGTGCCGGTAGCTAGCGAAAGCTTCCGGCCAATAACGGGTCTCACTGGGTTGGCGGCCCTTCATCGCGTTGTGCCGGTATCAAGTGTGGGTAGCGGGTTCGGGTAGGTGGGGTGAAGGTTTTGAGTAGCGATGTGGACATGCGGTGGGGTTGGGGGGTTTCATAGTGACTTGGGTGAACCGTTTGGCTTGGTCAAACGGTTATTTTTTAAAATTTAAACCTAGCCGCTATGGCCTAGCTAACCCAGCCAATGAGAGCCGGCCACGGAGGACCGCTAGGCATGCCTAACGCCCGGACTGAAACTCCAGCCCAAGAGGCCACACCGAAACCCAAGCCTACACAGGGTGGTAACTTGGGCATTTGTACCCAACCCACGCCCAAACCCTAGCCTCATTCCTCATAGTCTAATAAATGAATATAAGGTATTGTTCAATATAATAAAAAATCATATAATAAAGAATTATGTAATCACTTTCATTCACTTTTAATTTTATCATCACTGTTCATTCACTTTTAATTTTATCATATATATATATATAGATTCTTTCCTTGATTTTATCACATATATTTCCCTAACCATTCTACTTTAATTATTTTATAATTAAAGTTACATTTCACAAGTGGAGTCTCACCTTTGTATCTTTGTGTGTGTCGTATACAAACGAAAGTACCTCCACGACAATTTGCTGTAGCTCAATGTTTCTTGCATGAAGTTTATACAAATTATAAAATATTATTATACAACCGAAAACAATTTGTTATACAAAATGCAAGTCCTAATGTATAGCTCAACGTTTCTTGCATGAATTTTATACGATGATTAATAATATGTTAAAAGCAAATAAGTTTCGTTTGTAGTTTTTTTTTTTTTTTAATTTACAGTATCACATAATCTCAGTCTATACGCAACTCATTCGTGATTTCACACTAGAACTCCAAATAACAATAGATCGATAAAATAACCCATAAACTTATATATAGATGAAACAATTTAGACTAAAATAGCTAGATTTAAAAACCGGTGTGTAAAAAATAGTTTTGTTGAACTCTTTTATAGAATTATTAACAATGTATACAACCTAATAAATAAGGTTATCTAGGTGCCATATGTCCTCGTATCTAATTGCAAATTTAAGAAAAAAATGTTTTAGGGTATCACGTGTTCTAAAAAAATTATCCCTAAAAAATTTACCACTGCCATTTGAAAAAAAAATGCAACAATCAAGTCCCTGTGATTGTCGATTGCATTCAATAACGTCCCTCCTTATATTTCCCGGTTTAAATATTGTGAAAAGACTAAATTACCCTCAAAACTTTCATGACCATTTCGGTCTCTTAAATTCCCTCCATATTCAAATCAACCAACTCAATCAAGTAATTGATCAGCAACCACAACAACAACAAATCAACCACTTCAATACCTGTTCATAATGAACTGACTGCAGCAACAACATGAACAACAAATCTGTGCAAGAACAACAGAATGTGCATGAACAACAACAACAAAAACATCAGCAACATAAACAACAGCAACAACATGAACAATCTGAACTAAAAGCACATGTGAACCTATAGTTTGAACTGAAAGCAAAAATCTGAACTGATTGCAACAAGCTTATGATACATGTTCAACTTACAATCTGAACTGAATGCAAGTGAATGCAACAAGCAGACTGCAACAAGGTTATGATGCATGTTCAGCTTATAAGATGTTCAAACATACTGACTACCTAATCAGACCTAATGCACATCTAAATCAAAATGTCCAACTGAAACTTATGCACAACCTATAAATATAATCTATTCAAACAACTCAAAATGAACCTGAAGCTTATGCACAACCTATAATCTGTTCAAACAACAATTTAAGTTTAAGTTTAAGTTAATAGGCATACAAAAGAAGGATAAACCCTTATCATAAACACCAAAAACCCAAAAATGATCATGATCAGTCCAAAATTAAGGGGTTGTTTGGCAACATCTGAACCAATAAGTGTTGAATGAATAAGAGGTTTGAATGGGTAAGAGGCTCTGAACCAGTAAGTGTTGAACCAGTAAAGTGCTGTTTGGTTGCACCTCTGAATGACTATGTAAAATGAAATTTTTACCCCTCTGAACTAATTTGTACTTAATGAAATATAGCTGTTTGTTTAGTGCTCTGTATTCACTACATTAATATTTTATATCTTCAAATAAGGGGAGCAAAATCAAAACAAGAAATATATATGTGGCTAGGAATTAATGGTGGCTAGAAATATACAAGTCAATATGGCCATTAATTGGAGCAATATTACAATCGCAACTTTCTGCAAATAAGGGGAGCAAAATCAAAACAAGAAATCAAACCCACAAATGAAGAACCCATTTTTATGAAACAAAAACAATCAAGATCGGAACATTGGCTGAAGATCGGAACAATCAAGATCGGAACCTTGGCTGAAGATCAGAACATACCTGGTAGACAACAGCGGAAGAGGAGAGGTGCGACGTGGTGGAGAAGGCCGGCGAGGTGGAGCAGGTGTGACGTGGTGGAGGAGGCCGGTGGAGGAAGGAGGTGGAGATGGAGATGGAGGCGTGATGGAGGGGTCGATGTACAGGTTTCTTTTTTTTAGGGCAAAGGGTATTGTTGAGAGAACTTTCATTCAGCGACTAGTAATATCTGAATGAATCAGATCTGAATAGAACCATTCAGAGGTGGGCTTTTTACCGAACCAAACACTTATGCCTCTGACCGGTTCAGAGGTTTCCTCTGAATGGAATCATTCAGTGGCAAACAAACAGCCCCTAACCCTTTTGAAGTTTTATAGTGTAACAACCCTCAAAAAGGTCCCACAACAATTCATAATCGAAACCCCAAATGCGCACGACGAGAACCAGCATGAAAAATAAAAAAGAAAATATTTTTATGTTTCTCGCGGGTCGCGACAGACGCGAGAGGTATGAAATTCGCCAGAGACACGTGTAGGCCACATTTCACCCACGTGTCAAGCCTACCCCATGAGTCATGCCACCTATGCCCTAGCTAGACATCCTCGCTGGCCGCGATAAAAAAGCCCCGATCTATCGCGGGGCGCGAAAAACCTTAAATTCAGCTATAAATAGGACGTTCACTGAGCATTCAACTTTGCTCAAATTCTTTTCTTTCTCTCTCGATATACTGGTGTGATACTGCTATTATACCGAAGTTCTAAACCTATGCCCATAATCAGCGTGCTAACTCGAATCACTGGTACGGTACCATGTCCGAACGATCTAAAACCAAACCAACGGATGTTTAAGTGCTGCCTGAATAAGGCTATACTTTGTCATCACGTTGTGGGTTGGATCTCTTGAATATCGTTAAAGTTGAATTGAGTTAATACACTAATACGTTGTGTGCTTAATTAGGAAACCAAGAATTAAACTAGAAGGCTAGTACTAAAAACCTAAATCTGCGATGTGAGTCATTCTCTTTTATCAAATGCTTTCAAAACCCTAAATGTTTTCTAGTTGTATTTACAGTGATTAAGTCTTTGTATTCTGAAATCACAGCCGGTATGTGGGGTATTGTATACATTACTTGATAAGCTTTACTATTGAACAAAGGGTTAGCCAATAGTAATATGACCACAGTCACCGAAATGGGTGAGTGACAAGTTCTGTGGGTAATTGAAAGATATAAACAAATATAAAAACTTTTAATGTTGTAATTATAACAATGTATCTTTTTGTACAAATTGAATGAACTCACTAGTATTTTTTGCTGATCAAATATTTTTAAAACGCGTTTCAGGTGATTTACTGTGAAGAGAAGAAATAGTACTATAAAGCACTCAAGCTTAAATAAGTGGCTATGTAAACCTGAATAAAACGTGTTTTGTAATCAAGGGTTTATCCCATAGAAAATCCTTTATGTAAATACGGGTTTTATCCCACAACTTATGAAATGAAAATTTGGTGTTTTGAAAACTCTGATATTTTTCCTGACACTCGGTCCAGATAAGTTTTCCGCTGCGATAATTTTAATAAACACCGGTACCACTCGTATCGGATCACGACTCCCGTCCAGGGTAGGGGCAGGGGTTGTGACATATAGTTATCCTAATAGTTACATATATAATATGCACAACCAAACAACCACCATCGGATTCATGGTCGGCGACTAAAACAGAGCTCTATCGTAAACCCTCTTCCACCCCTCAAAAGGACCCGATATTGGATTCTAATGAGTCGTCGAGACACCTGCACACGATTTTCGACTAGAATTCGAAGAAAACCAACCCACATTTCAGATTATACGACGGGCACACATATCGAAATCATATATTAAATTCAAAATTAAGACAAATGTTGTACCGATCACGTGGAATGTAAACAAGATTACCGAGTATTGCCTCAGCGTTGTCGATAGAGCGCCTGTTCGTTTGGACGGAATTACTCCGGTGAGGTAAGAAGGCTGGAAGAAGGGTGGGGGGGATTGAAAATGAGCTTCTAAAACAAGCTTTGGGATTAATATTGAAGGGCGGTCTGACTTTTGAGTGAATTTACTGTAACGCCTCGCTTTTTGGAACTTTCCTTGTTTAGAAAGTTTATTTATATTCTTATTTTTGGAAACTTATATCCGTATCGTATTCATATTCCATTTCCAGCTTCGTAATTCGAGATCTTAATCGTAAAGAAATTCATATTTTATACATACTAGTTATTCGTTCAATCAATCGTTTAAATACGTGTTTACATGCAAACCGACACTTGTTATACGTTCTAATACTCATACATACATTCATGACACTCAAATTATACTTGCATACACTCTACTATACTTTATTACACTTTGAATACCTAAAAACGGGTTAAAATGCAAGTTTACGACATAAAATAACCTAATTGCAAAGTTCAGGGGCCAAAAATGGAAATTTGCTGACAGGACTCCCAGGCGACATGCGGGAGGATCTTGGTATTCTTTCGCGTGTCTCCTGAGATATCGATCCGCAACCAGCTCTTTATTGTTCACGGATTGGTCCATTTTACACCTCCAACTCTCACCTAACTCTTTTTAAAACACTATTAACTCTCAACCTAACTTCCCCACTATATATACAACATCTCTAACCCTCCTTTTCACTTTCCAAACACCATATCACTCTCAAATCCTCTCAAAAACACTCATATAATTCTGATTTTTGGGCAGAAAGTTTCAAGACTTCTAAGTGAGTTCTAGCTCACTTATTTGCTTATTTCTTCCTTGTTTCTTCTTTCATCTTACTTGGATAACCTCTAAGAAGGTTTTCACAAGTTTTCCATGGCAAACTAAGGTGAAACCTCACCATATTTGAGGTCCAAAGTGAGATTAAATTCTATTTTGTACAAAGTTCTTATATCTTCTTTTTCTTTACTAAACTTGGTGAAATCTTGTATTCACCAAGCGCATAACTTAGTTCATAGTTGTGGGTTTGTGTTGAGGTTGATTTCCATCAAGTTGTGAGTTCAAAACTCTTTACTTTAAGTTCATACATGTTATATTTAAGTGTTGAAAACATTCACGATTCACCATCTTCCATATGGTTGAACTTGTGTATTGTAAAGTGTGAACCGTGGGAGCTATGGCTTTCCAACCTAGTTCCACTACCTCACTTGTGAACCTTGTGTATGAACACTCAAGTAGCTTTCTAGTCACAAGTAACATAACCCCGTCTAGCCTCTAACACTTAGTTAACTCTTTCCATGTTGTGGTGGTTCACCCGGGTTAGGTCTTACTTAGCTACTTGATAATGTATTAGTTAGTTGTTTATTTATTTTCATTCATGACCCTCCGAATCATCCTTGTGATGATTTGTGTAGTGGTGAATTATACAATGAGGTTAATCCTCCATGCTTGACTTATATGACAATCTATGAAACGCATGATGGACTTAACTTAGAATTATTATTATAACTATATAAATATATGTATATATATGAACATGGCCGAATTTATGATGATAATCGGTTTATGATTATTTGTCATAAACTTAGGCTAACTTATCTATGATTTTAAGTCTCTCGTTGTAGATTCTAATGGGTAAACTAGGACCTATGAAATCACATACAACTTAGTGTCGAAACGAGTACTTAGACTAGATATACTTTTTATGCATACATACTTTTGTATTTGAATTCTAAATCCCGAATCTAACCACTCCATAAACGCAGTATAACCTAACCTTCGATTCCTTATTCACAAACAACTCGTCACTCACAGATAATCGGAAAGCTTTTGCAAATTTGTGAGTATACATAACCCCTTTTTCCTTTTACACTTTTGGGTGCAATACGTTATACTATTTAAACACACGAAATCATACTTTATGCTTAAATCACAAACACAAACAATCCAATTATACATGCTTAAATACGTGATACCTGATTTGTATACTAGGATGATTCTTTTGTGCGATTTACTTGTCATTAACTTCGTACGAGCCTCCCCTTAACATGTATAGCGCTATAGGAGTAACGCACCGCCCGTATTCTTGAGGTCATGTTAAGTCTTTTATTCTTGCGGTAATCAGAGGGTTGACTTGTTAAATTGCATGCCATATTTACATTAATCTCGCCAACTATTTTTGTCATGTGGATTGTTCAAACTCTTATACATACATGCTAGTACTCAAAACTTGTATACTCGCTAATACTTTTGTATTGAACTATACTTTAAAATGTATTGCAGGATTTTGATGACGATGATGATGATGATGCACGGAATCTAGTAGGATACCTAGAAACGCACCAAACTTTAAATTCGTGTTTATAGTTTAGTCATTTGATAATTGTTGTAATTTGTTCGTTTCAAACTTGATGTATTTCTATTTTACACAATGTACTTGATATTAGCAATGAAATGAAATTATTTATTAAATACTTGTCACATCTAGCGTTATGAAGTCTCGAACAACCTCGTTCGTCTCACTTCGATGTTTCCGCCATCAGTTGGGGTGTGACATTTACCATTTTGCCCTTTAAGTTATTAATTAAATAAAGGGATAATAATTGAAAAATATAAGGAGGGACATTATTGAACACAATCGACAACCACGTGGACTTGATTGTTGCGTTTTTTTCAAATGAGGGTTGTTCCTGCGTTTTGGTGTAAAACTCAGAGACGTAAATTGACATTTACTCAAATTTTTAACATAATATCTTACAAAACAATGAATAAAGAAAGTTTTACACCTTCAAAGTCACATGATCTTGTACTTAGGTCCTTCCAAAGTTTCAAGGATTCTGATTCTTGTAATTTACATGTTGTCAAACACTACCAAAAAGAGAATTATTCTCATAATTGTCATTTGCCTTTATCTTTTCCTTACAAACCAATTCTTAATCATTAATCTTTTCAAACATTGAACATGACAAAAAAAGAAAAAGAAAACATTCTAGGCACAAATGGTTAATTACTATTTTCAGATATAAATACAAAACATGTTTAAAACAATAAATACCAAACAATATTAAGAATTTATGAAACCTCTACTTTAGCTCCAAAGAAATGATCAAACTAAACTAAATTGTGGCCCCTTTCTATAACCATCAAAGGTGCCAAAATCTTCTAAAAGAGCACTTAAACAAGCACCCAAGTAGAAGTAAAAAGAATCCAAAGAAAAATATCCTACATAAACTATGGATTATAATCATCAAAAGCAACCAAAAAAGATGGGTTTTCACAAAGAAGATGCATCAAACATTACATCATTGAGCACATCATCCTCTCGACTCGCCATCGAGAAAAATTCGGCATCTTTATCTTCATCGTTTGAAAAATCCCGTTTCTCGAGCTTCGATTGGGCAGCAATGAATATCAACTTTTGTGCCTTATCGATCCCCGTTCTTGATTGAGCCCATCTACATATAGATGAACTCCATTTGAACCCACATGAAGTGGCATGAAGAAAGATCAACCTCATTGCTACTTTCCTTAAATACTTGAAATCGGTTAAATGAGTTTCCCAAACCAGTCTGCTACTTTGTGGGTTAGCTATTTTCATTTTACCAGTTATGGGGTCTCTTTGTTTCAACTGGACCGCTTGTGCGTACATAGGGTCAAGCCCCTCGGTTCTCCATTTCATGAGCTCCATTAGCGCAATGTGAGCTTCTTCGCGTGATACGAGCCTCGTTATAAGCTGGTCAACGTCTTTTTCTTGTTCAGAAGTCAAGTACTTGAAAGGAGGCAAGTACTTCCCACTTGTATCCCGGATCATATAGAACGGATCAAGAATGAACGCAGCCGACCATGCAGGATGATAGTTTCTCCTAAACCTATTATCAAACACCTTGTCTACATGATTCTCATTGATATGAAACTTCCCACACCATTCCTTGATTTTTACTCTGAGCTCCTCCCATAACGGCAAGCATTGCCCAATTCTCGGCTTTTCTTTCTCAATCTCTCGAGCCATTCCTTTGATCAATCCAACCAATGAATGAACCGCCTCTAACTCGCTCCAAAACTGAGACATCATCATCTCCTCAATCTCCTTCCCGGTTTGATCCTCCATCGACACCATCTTGCAACTCTCATCAAGAAAAACCAACTGCAATGCCCGTGCCGAGCTTAACACATCTTCCACCATCTGAAACACCGGCTCGAATTCACCACCACCATAAAACGGTACTCGCAGCAACGCAGCCCGACCGTATTCTTGCAACTGATACTTGAGAAAAATATGTCTAATTTCTGACTTGTTATTCACAAAGTTTGCAACTTTAAAACAATTTTCAGTCACATTGTGAAATAATGGCAATTCTTTGCTAAAATCTTTAACCAACTTACTAACCCCTTGAAACTGACAAGAAAGATTCACCATCCAATGATGTTGGTTTTCAAGATTCCTTAAAACTTTACTCCTGAACTTATCAGAAACAATCCCCACACATTGTTGCAAGTTGTTCCCACAAATGTCACAAATTGTTTCCCACAAAACATCCTCAGCATGCTTTGAAAAAACATACCCACCTGTAAACACCCCTCTTCTAAACACACTAGTCCCATTAGGCAAATTCACACACACATTCACCAAATTCTCAACTTCACCTGAATTATTATTCTTCTTTACTTTCCACCCATCTGATGATATTTGAAAAAACAACGCGTCGCGAATTCGGGCCTCCGACTCGGCTTTCGCCTCTTTGTACTTGGACTCGAGTCGTTCACCCGCGAGCTCCCGTCGGGTTACCGCGGGTAACCCGACTTGGTTCAAGAAACTCTTGAACTTTGGATGCTCCAAACTTGAAAAAGAAACCAACCCACAATTCTCATACACCCAATTTGCCAACAATTCAAGTGATGAATCTATTTGGGCTTTGGTCAACGTTTGACCCGGTGAGGCTTTTGGGCTTTTAAGCTTCTTTACACTATCTTCTAACATAGCTAAAGCCCCTAAATCCTCTTTCCCACCTGACAACACCACATGTGGCTGTACTTGCTTTTGTTGTTGTGGTTGTTGCTGGTGATGATGATGATGATGATGTGGTGAAAACACATGAACCGGTTCGGGTCGGGTCGGGTACGAGACATCAACCGAAAATCTCGGCGGCTCAATCATAGTAATCGGAGCAACCGAATAAGTAGTTTCCGAATCACTCACTTTAAACCCACCACCACCACCACCACCACGGCGGTTACCGGAGCTCCGTTTCCGGCCACTCACCGGCGACGACGAAGACGTCGGAGAACCACCCAAATCCACCATCCCAACCGAAATCGGGTTCGGGCTTGACCCGGAATTAAAATTCGGGCAAGTCCCTCGTTTCAAATGCTCGGAAGCCGTCCGTGACGGATTCGAAGCCGAAAAGAGAGACTCACACAAGGAGCAACGAAGCTTAACCGCTTTCGGCAACCCGGTATCCGGGTGACGAATCAAACTGGGCTCTAAATGGGCCCAATACCAGGCCCCTTTCCCTTTAATAGCCTTTGTCCGTACCATCACTAACCCCTCATAACGTTTATGCACAGCCTTCACCGCCATCTCGTCGGTGGTTAGCTCCGGCGACGGCGCCACCACTAGGTCGGTAATGGTGGCGGTGGCGGGCGGAGAAGGTGGTTGTGTGGTGGTGGGTGTGTTTGTGTTAGTGAGGGCTGACATTATTACTGTTGTTTGGAGTAGAAAAATAATGTAAAAAAGTAAAATAATAATTTTAGTTATGGAGGGGTGTGGTGGAAAAATGGAATAAAATAGGGTTGCATGATGGTGGTGAGTGGTGGTAGAGGGTGGGTTAAATTATTATGAAGTAATTTGGAGAAGGTGTGTTTGGGTAGAGACTATAGTATAGAGAGAGACAGAGAGTTGTTGTGTAGTCAACAGGGGAGAGGGTGTTTTTGTGTGTGTATAATAAAGAATTTTTACTGTTAGTTGTGGGGTAATCTTCAATACCTTCACTTTTTTTTTCTGTCAGTTTTACACGCGCTTATTTTTTTAATTATTTTTTTTTTCTTTTTGGGAGGAACATCTCACTAAAATGGTATTTTTCTTTTCTTTTTATTATTTTTTTCTTTTTGGGAGGAACATCTCACTAAAATGGTATTTTTCTTTTCTGTTTTGTAATACTTGTTATTGTGATCTTATATGTATAGCTATTCACATGGTATTATAGTCTAGTGATATTTTGAGGCGAGATAAGGTTTAAAAACCATTAGGTTTTGAGTTTGATTCCTACAAAGGGTTTTTTTACAGATTTATTGAGGTGCTGTTTGTTTTTTAAGAGGTAAAATGTTTGCAGTCTGCGGATCACATCTGTAGAACAAAAGATGGACCAAACCTCTGCAATCTGCAAGAAGAATGTTGTTTGTTTTTTAACATATGCAGACTTTTAAAATAAACTGGTGGTGGTGTACGGACGGTGGTGGTGGGTGGTGCTGCTGCTGGACGGTGATGGTTGTAGACGGTGGTGGTGGTGGTGATGGATGGTAGTGGGTGGTGGACGGTAGTGGGTGGTGGATGGTGGACGGTGGTGGTGAACTGTGTTGGTGGTGGTGATTGGTGGTGTTTAACTTTCTGCAGACCTTAGAAGATCTTAGAAGTGGCTAGGGCAAGTCTGGACCAAGAAGAGCTCGCGCAGACGTTTTTTAATGAAACGTCTTCGGAAAAACAAACAGTCTGCGCGTGACAATATATGCGTGTGGTCTGTGTGGCGCAGACAGAAGAGATTGCGCAGAACTTTTCAGAAAAAACAAACAGCACCTGAGTTTCCTTCTGAATTTGTATATATGCATTATAGCCTAGTAGAGATGGATATTATCGAACAAACAACACCTGAATTTCCTTCTGAATTTGTATATATGCATTATAGCCTAGTAGAGATGGATATTATCGAGTGGTTCCTCTGATAGCACGATGATACTCTAGTGGTCTATCAGTGATCCAAAATTTGCCGTTAAAAAATATATGTATAGTTATTGTGATCTTATATGTATTTTTCTAGGTATATCTTTCGTACGTGTATTCGATGTCTTGTTCTTTTATTGATTTATAAAAGTGATAGTGACACAAAGCTAGTGTATGATGATTGATAAACGTTGTCGTGCTTATGTTCATAATAATTTAAGGTTTTATTGTATCTTTTGTTTCCAACTTTCTATTGTTCCAAAACAAAGAAGTGACTAATTGTTTTAATGTCAAAACAATGTAAGGTATATTTCTTTTAACTCCATGTGTCAATGATTGTTATTATTATATTTTTCTTTTGAGTAAATTACTTTTTGAGTCCCTGTGTTTTAGTGGTTTTAACCACTTGAGTCCAAAATCAAAAAGTTTAACGCCCTGAGTCCCTAGCCATTTATTTTATAATGTTTTGAGTCCAATTTTGTTCATTTTATAACGATTTGAATCCAAAAAATTGGACTCAAAAGGTTAAAATTTGGACGCAAATGGTTAAAGAAAATGCTTATAGGGACTCAGGTCGTTAAACTTTTTGCTTTTGGACTCAACTAGTTAAAACCACTAAAACACAGTGACTCAAAAAGTAATTTACCCTTTTCTTTTATTAGATAATCTAAATGCTAGAAAAAATATAATTTGGGATCTTTAACGACTATTTAGTTCATCTAAGAGAAGAAAAAAAAATCTGAGAGAAGAAAAAGGATTGCATTTAACGCATATGATGTGAAGGGCCATAGGAGTTTAGTTATAGATGCACACATAACCACAAGTGTGATACGCAACACACGATTGGTACACATTTAATTTTTAGTTGACTGCCATCGAAAGAATAATATTATGAAGATACACGACTAAAAGGTGAGACACGACAAAAGCTCACATTGAAAATGCATTTAAGAGCGTAGTAATCGTATATGCATGGGTGATACGTGAGGAAAAGTATATATGTTACGTATATCATGCCTGTAACGCTAACTTTTTTCTCACATGGCTATAGGATATATTTCATGCGAATAACAACCTTTTATGTATTTATTTATATTAAATTTATGCATCTATTTGTATTATATGAATTAGAATCCAAATAAGTATAAAAGCAGGGGCGGATGTATTATGGAACAAGGGGTAGCCTCCGCTACCGCTTGGTCGGAAAATTTTTGGCGTTTTTAGTGTAAATTTTGGAAAAATTTGACTTTTTTCGATTTCGTTACCGCTTGGTCGGAATCCTAGATCCGCCACTGTATAAAAGGACATGAGTATCATCTATTTGCACCTTCTCTTTAGCAAGCCAGCCTTCTATTTAAGAAAACCAAACGTTGCTACAAGCCACTTGAAGTTGCATATATCCAAAAGGCTTTTTGCTCAGGTTTTGCCAGTTTCTTCTTGCATATAATTTAACTTATATTATTTATATTATGGATTTTGTTATATTATTAAAACTAAAATAAAATATAATATGAAAAATTCTTTCATGCATTTTGATGAATCGTAAAATCTTTATACATCCATCCATGATTCTCATCATCAAATTTTAAGTCAAGAATACTATTCGATGAGGAACATTATCTCCGTAACCATCACTAGTGCTCTAGTGGTGGCACCGAGTATTTAAGTTTCACCTATGGTGGGTCCGGATAAGCTTTTCCCTCCAGGTCTCAAGTTCGAGTCTGGGTGACAAGGGTTTCTCATTGAGGAATTTAAATTGGGGATCTATTGCGAGGGGGCTCTCTAGCGCAGACCAAGTTAAAACAACGTATGCTAGACCTCCCTGACATTCACGAATAATTCATGACTTTAAAAAAAAAAAAGAATATTATCTCCGTACATGATAGGTTTTTTTTTTCAAATAAATTGAGGTTCTATTCACCTTTATGCTAAAACTTTTTCTAACGTAGTTATGTTCGGAAATCGAAACTAAAATTTTTATACTGCAAGTTTCTTTTTATCTTCCTCTCATTTAAATTTACACATTTAATCATTTGTCTACTTTAATTTAAGGGTGGGGATCAAATAGGAAGTTTATTTTGGTAGAAAGGATAAAAAGCAATATGATTATGACATGTGACAAAATTTAAAATAAAGAGAAAATGTATTTTAGTCAATCGTATCCTTTCTTCTTCCTTCTTCTCCCCAGTAACTTCAAAACCCATCATTTTCAAAACCCACCATCTTGAACCTTTTCTTCACTTACTATCTCAATAATCACTACATTATAGTGCGATTTTCGTCACCAATCAATGATTCAAACACCCGATCAACGTGTTCTTCAGCTTTTTTGAAGAAAACTCAGTTTAATTTCATACAAAGTCTCGTTTTTTCCCCTGATTTTGAAGACAATCATTCGATCCGTTCGATTCGATCGCTGATAAGTGTTTCTATCATTCAAATTTCGTCAGTTGTTGAAGAAATCGGCTTCGATCCATGTAAGAAATTCTTTAATTCCATTTTTACGATCTGGGTTTTTGATTTAGTCATTGCGTTTTACGATCTTGGCGGGGGTCCGGGGGCAGCGCCCCTGGTAGCAGGGTCCAAGGGGCGGCAGCCCCTGGCGGGGTCCAAGGGGCAGAGCCCCTGACTGGGGTCTGGCTGCATTCGTAGACAGTTTTTCGATTAAACTGCTTTAATAAAAATGCATCAGAAAATTTAATTTTCTGTAAATTGCCTCTGGAAAATTGCATTCGTAGACAGTTTTTGATCTCCTACTTTCTGGTTCAGACAATTCACAAGAGCTTTTAGTACCGGTTTATCCTCAACGTCTAATCAAATCAAAATTTTGAAAAAAGGTTTTAAACATGAAAATAAAAACTAAAAATGCTGGAAAAAAAAACAAAAAAAAAACAGATAGACAAGATGAATCACTTGGATCCGACTCCCCTTTAGTCTAACCTTTGATGAATTTCGTACTTTTACACTTTTCAAGAGATTATCTTAGTTATAGTAGTAGGCCCCTCTTTTGAAGGTGACGTTACCCTCAACCGAGTAGTTTGAGTCAGCAAGGATACAATCCTAAAGGGTTGGATTATTGGAAGATAATTAATTAAGTTATTAATACGTAATGTGGTAGGCCCCTCTTTTGAAGGTGACGTTACCCTCGGCTAAGTAGTTTGAGTCAGCAGGGATACAATCCTAAGTAGCCGGGTTAATGTAATAATAGTAGTTTACATATGAGGGGATCAAGTTATTCGCACCCCCGCCATCCAATACCAGTGGGTATTGAAGGAGGTCCTAGTAAGCTTGACCCAGGTCCTTGCAGGATCTATACACTGAACAAGGCAAGAACCTTACCAAACCATTCCCTCAACCCCCGACCAGGTAGCCAACATATCTCTATATAGACCGTAGAGATATGAATGGTGTAAATCTTTTATTTTATATAGACAGTAAAATAACGCAAAGACACCACAGACAAATGATAAGGAAGTTTCACCTTCAACATAAGAAACTAGTTATTAATGTCATTAATACAAAACCAAATAAAAAGTGTGAAAAAATTAAAAAACAAAAGTATTACACTAAATGCTTGTCTTCACCAAGTGATGTTAGAGACTTAGGCAAACATGGCCTTTGATTGTCAAGAACTCTTACTATCAATCTTGGATCTCGAGACTACTACACACACTCTATGATGGATGATGGATGATGGTGGTGGAAGTGGGTTGTGATGGTGGTGGAGTGTGGGTGAAGTGTGAGAGAGGTGGTTTGCCAAGGGATGCCTTTGAAGTGAACCATGCACCTCTATTTATAGCCTGCACAGAAGCTCGGACACGGCCCCGTGCCCGCTGGGCACGGTCCCGTGTCCATCCATCTTCTCTTTCTTCATTAAATACAGTTTGTCTGTATTAGTTGACCACGCCCCCGTGTCCGCTGGGCATGGCCCCGTGTGCAGAAGCGTATATGTACTATCAAGATTTGCTTGGATTCTGCGAATCCTAGAGTTGACCACAGCCCCGTGTCCGCTGGGCACGCCTTGGGAAATAGAAGCTTCTACAACTTTGTCTTTTCTGCAGACACTTGGGCACTCCCCCGTGTCCGCTGGGCACGGGGCGTGATCAGCTTTCTGATGTCTTGTTTTTGCTTGGGAAGATGCTGTCGAGGGTTCGGGCATGCCACGTTTATTCCTTTTCTTGTATTTGTGTTAGATTTAGCTGCATTTTTGCTTCTTTTGTTCATTTGAGCTCATTTAATCCTGAAAATACAAAAGGAAGACAAGTACACACTTTTTCCAACATTATGTAACACCCCGAAAAAAATATAAAACTTTATATTGTAACTATAAAGTATAAATAGACGAGAATTTATTAACTAGGAACTTTTAACCTAGTTAGTTACAAGACTAGAAATAGCCTATAATAGGGTTAAAAGCTACTAAACAATAAGTAGGACAAAGTTGAGGGGCCTAAGTTGACAAAATTGAAACTTAAATTGTTAAAACAAATTAAAATAAACCAAACACCCCCAAAAGAGGTGTTGGTCGATCAGGGGAAAGACCAGGTCGACACCCCCTTAGCTCCAAACCCTAAAATCACTAAAACTCTCAAATTTGATGTGCAAATCTGGTCCAAAACGAAATCCGAGCCTAGAATCGTGATCCTCATCGCAAGAGGATCATAAGGTATGTAAAATCTGATGAAATCTCTAAATTTGAAAATCTCATGATTTTGGAAAATCTGAAATTTGATGTTGCATGTGAGTTATGTGATTAGATTAGGAATGATATAGTGTCTAGGAGTGAAACCTAGACAACTACATGTGAGATCATGCTCAAATTCAGGAAAATTCCATGAACACCTTGAAGGTGGGTTGTGGGTTTTACATGATGATGATGAACAATAGGGTTTAGATGATTATCCTAGTGTAAATTGATTATAGAAAAGTGATTTCAGAAAGGTATGATGATTAAAATGCTATATGAGGGCTTATTGATGTTAAGTTAACTAGCTAGCAAACTATGAACCTAAATGCAAATGATGTAGAAATTCTGCCCTCATAGTGTTTGTAGAAATGCCTCAAAGAAGGCTTAAGAAATAGAAATTTAAAGCTTTAACGCATAATTACGATGTTTCGGTATAATATGCGAAGTGAGGTCTAAAGAGAGTTCTAAACATGTCTTGAATTGAACTCTATAGGACAAGATACCGGAACATCGAGTGGACAAGCTGGTGGTGATTCGCGGTTGAAGGGCGTGCGTTAAGGTATGTAACTTGACCCGTTACATTTATTTGATTTGATGATTTTAATGTGTAATTGAATTTTTGAATAAGAGTTGTTTTGAATTAAGTGATGAAGTCGTTATATTGATTAATTGATTTAAATTCGGTTGGTACTCGTTGGTAGTCGTCATATAGGAGGATTCTTTAGACGAGCCAAACGGGTCAAATAATCAAGTAAAACATGATTAATGCTCCGGAATATGATGGATTGTTCTTTGATATTGGTTAATAGATAACATGTTTGAAATACTAGAATTTGATGTAGTAGTTTGTTAGAAAAGTGAATTCCAAGAGTTGGGTTTGAGTGAAATGAACAAAACAAACAAGACATGGATTTCCAGGTACTACCGTGAATTACGGTAGTACCGTAATTTACGGTAAAGGTCAGACATGTTACGGCATGGATCTCCTGGTTTACGGTGACCAGAAATTTCCAGGACTCGCCGTAAATTACGGTGATACCGTAATTTACGGTGGATCCAGAATAGCTTTTATATTTTTAATATTCCAATGTGATGTTAAACCTTGTGATTATATTATATAACAAAGTCAAAACTAATGTTTTAATGGTTTTGGTCATAGGTAAATTGGTGGATCTTACGGGAGGCGATCAAGTGATTAATGAAGAACCGAACACTACATTTTGAAGCTTCCGCTATGTTTTGAATCTTTAAAACTTTTGTGTATGGGATGTAAACATATTTTAAACATCTTTTTAAATGTTTCAACTTAGTTATTAGTTGACTAAGTTTGATGTAACTTATGAACTTTGTTGTGAAAGTTAGGTTATTTAAACAACATTTTACTAGAAATGGTACAAACTATTACTGAAATCAAGGGTAAAAATAAGGGTGTTACAAGTTGGTAATCAGAGCTCAAGGTTGTCAATAAGTGTTCGGTTCAAGCTTGATCGATCGTCAGGTAAGAATTAACTTATTTTGTTAATAAATTATGTACTACGTAAGGAATGAGAAATGAACAATATGCATGAAAAGAGTGTGTAAGCTCACTAAAAAACAAGAAATGCATGAAACAAGAATGATTAAATCAAGTTACGAACTTGATTGAATTGAAACAAGAATGATTAAATCAAGTTACGAACTTGATTAAATTGAAACAAGAATGATTAAATCAAGTTACGAACTTGATTGAATTGAAACAAGAATGATTAAATCAAGTTACGAACTTGATTGAATTGAAACAAGAATGATTAAATCAAGTTACGAACTTGATTGAATTGAAATAAGAATGATTGAATCAAGTTATGAACTTGATTAAATCAAAACAAGTAAAGCATGTGTTATAAATGGAATGTTTAACAATCTATGTAAACATTTCAGAAATAGAGATGGCTGATGGAGGTAATGATAATGCGGTGCCAAGAGTCACGGAACAAATGAAGGAACTGATTGCCGAAGAGGTTGGAAAGGCGATCGAAAACAGTTTGTCGGGCTTTATTGATAAAATTCAAAACACGGTTTTATCAATAGTAGAAGAGAGAATCAAGAAATTGGAAGATGATTCCAATTCAGCAAAGGAAAAGCATGGTGGACGAAAACCTTGTTCATACAAGGAATTCATGGCTTGTAAACCCCCAATATATAATGGGGAGGTTGATCCAATTGTGTGCCAACGATGGCTAAGTGATATTGAAGGAGTATTCGAGAGAACTCATTGTGATGAAAATGACCACGTAGCTTATGGTACGGGTCAATTAAGAGGTCAAGCGAAAGACTGGTGGGATAACAAAAAGAAGGAGATTGGAAGTGAAGCGGCTAAGGCCATGACATGGGAGGAGTTTAAGACGCCGTTTCTTAAACACCATAGTCCCAAAGCGGTCATAAATAAAATCAAGGAAGAGTTCATGCAACTCAGACACAAGGGTGAATCCATAGACAAGATCACGGGGATGTTTATGGACAAGATAAAGTTCTGTGATGATTTGGTGACAAACGAAGAACAAAAGGTCTATTACTACCATAACATGCTAAGTGCGGAGTATAGAGAGTTCATAACCCCTTCAAAATACGAGACCCTTACCGAGATTGTCAATGCTGCTCGGGAAAGGGAGATCGAACTGAAAAAGAGCATAGAACGGGGTGAACGAAGGGCACAAGATGTCAATCCAAGCCCTACTAAGAAGGCACGAACAAACGAAAGCGCAAAGAAATCTGATACGAAAGGCGGGTCGCCAAGTTGCAGAATCTGCGAGAAGGGTCATAAAGGCGAATGCCGTTACAAGGATAAGCCTTGTCCCATATGCAAGAAAACGGGACATATGGCTATATCATGCCCGGAGAAAGTGACGGTTTGTTACAATTGCTATCGAACGGGTCACAAGAAGTCGGAATGCCCAGAACTGGTTAGAAAGAAGGATGGGCAGGAACCGAAAGGTGAAGCCCCGAAAGCAAAGGCAAGATCTTTTCAACTAACCGCCGCAGAAGCAAAGGTTGAACCTGACGTGGTCTCAGGTATATTTGCTGTAAATTCAATTCCTGCACACGTGTTATTTGATACGGGTGCGAATAAATCCTTTGTTTCATATGGACTTATTCGACATCCTTCATTTGTTCTAACAAAATTACCTGTGCCTTTAGAAGTAGAGATAGGTAATAACAAAAGCTTTATTGTTTGTGATGTATGTGAAAATTGTAAACTGAGCATCGACGATGAAGAATATTTGATAAATCTAATCCCGATGTCGATGGGAGAATTTCAAGTAGTCGTTGGGATGGATTGGCAATCTAGACACCATGCAAAGGTCGTGTGCTTCCGTAAGGAGATAAAACTAACATCTCCGAGCGGGAAACACGTCACCATTTATGGCGAAAAAGGAGGCAACCCCATAGTATGCTCAATGTTGAAAGCTCACAAGCTAATGAAGCGAGGATGCAAGGCATTCATAATATACGCTAATGAGCCCGAGAAAGAATCACGAAAGATTGGAGATGTACCGGTAGTGCGAGATTATGAAGATGTTTTTCCGGAAGATTTACCCGGGATACCGCCTGAACGGGAAGTAGAGTTCGGGATCGAATTGATTCCGGGCGCGAAACCCGTAGCAAAAGCCCCGTACCGACTTGCACCGTCGGAATTACAAGAGTTGATGTCCCAAATCCAAGACCTGCTTGACAAGGGATTCATAAGGCCGAGTGTGTCTCCTTGGGGCGCACCGGTATTGTTCGTGAGAAAGAAAGACGGGAGCATGCGCATGTGTATTGATTACCGGGAGTTAAACAAACTCACGGTAAAGAACTGATACCCGCTCCCGAGGATAGATGATTTATTCGACCAACTACAAGGTGCGAACTGGTTTTCCAAAATTGACCTTAGATCGGGGTATCACCAACTAAAGGTCAAAGAAGAAGATGTGCCAAAGACGGCTTTCCGCACGAGATACGGACATTACGAATTCCTCGTGATGTCATTTGGGCTAACAAACGCACCCGCGGCTTTCATGGACCTCATGAACCAGGTTTGCAAGCCAATGTTGGATAAGTCGGTCATCGTGTTTATCGATGATATCTTGGTGTACTCGAAAAGTGAAGCTGAACACGCACACCACTTACAAGAAGTGTTAGAGACACTTAGGCGAGAGAAGTTATACGCAAAATTCTCTAAATGTGCCTTTTGGATACGAGAGGTTCAATTTTTAGGCCATGTCATAAATGCCGACGGAGTATTGGTGGATCCGTCAAAGATAGAGGCTGTGTCAAAATGGAATCCCCCGAAGAACCCTTCAGAAATTAGAAGCTTTTTGGGGCTTGCAGGGTACTATAGGAGATTCATTCAAGATTTCTCCAAGATTGCGTCACCGCTAATAAAGCTAACCCAAAAGAAAGCAGAGTTTATTTGGGGAATCGATCAAGAAAAAGCGTTTCAAACGCTAAAAGAAAAGCTAACTCAAGCTCCGGTACTGACATTGCCAGACGGAGTCGAAGACATGGAGGTTTATTCGGATGCTTCACTATCGGGACTCGGTTGCGTGTTGATGCAACGGGACAAGGTAATAGCTTATGCCTCGAGACAATTGAGGATACACGAGAAGAAATATCCCACACACGATCTCGAGTTGGCGGCGGTAGTGTTTGCATTAAAAATATGGAGGCACTACTTTTATGGGGTAAAGTGCACCATATTCACCGACCACAAGAGTTTGAAATACTTCTTCGATCAGAAGGAGTTAAATATGCGACAAAGGCGATGGCTGGAAACAGTGAAAGACTACGATTGCGAAATACGTTATCACCCAGGAAAGACTAATGCGGTGGCGGATGCTTTGAGCAGAAAAACGGATTATGTCCCGATACGAGTAAGATCGATGCAACTCGTGGTAACCTCGGGTATACTTGAACGTATTCGAGAGGCGCAATTAGAAGCAGTAAAAGAAGAGAATTGGAAGAAAGAAAGAATAATTGGTCAGTTGAAAGATTTTTCGGATGGGAATCACGGGTTAAAGACTCGATCCGGAAGGATATGGGTCCCACATACCTGTGGAGTGAAGGCGCTTCTACTTAATGAAGCTCATAAATCCCGTTATTCAATTCATCCGGGTGCGACCAAGATGTACAATGATTTGAAACAAAATTATTGGTGGCCCGGAATGAAGAGAGATGTGGCGAAGTACGTGGAAAAATGCTTGACATGTTTACAAGTCAAGGCGGAGCATCAGAAACCATACGGCAAACTCCAACCGTTGGAAATTCCGGTTTGGAAATGGGAACATATCACAATGGACCTACTAACCAAGTTGCCTAAAACGAGTCGTGGCTTCGATGCCGTATGGGTAGTGGTAGATAGATTGACGAAAAGTGCTCACTTCATTCCGATACGTGAGACTTATACGTCAGAAAAGATGTCAGAGGTTTACACGAATGAAATAATAGCACGTCATGGGGTGTCGGTGTCTATCGTGTCTGATAGGGATACCCGGTTTACTTCGAATTTCTGGAGAGATTTCCAAGAGCAAATGGGGACCAAATTGTTCATTAGCACTGCGTACCATCCTCAAACGGATGGACAAAGTGAAAGAACGATACAAACATTGGGGGACATGCTACGGGCGTGTATAATCGACTTTGGAGGCAGTTGGGATGTTCACTTACCGTTAGTCGAGTTTTCGTATAACAACAGTTACCAATCTAGTATTAAGATGGCACCATACGAAATGCTTCACGGTAGGAAGTTTCGAACCCCGGTATGTTGGGGTGAAGTGGGTCCACGTGAACTCGCCCACCAAGATATAGTACGAGCCACGAATGAAAAGATCGATAAAGTTCGGGCACACTTGAAAGCGGCTCAAGACAGGCAAAAGGCGTATGCTGATAAAAGGAAAAGGCCGATTGAATTCCAAGTTGGTGACATGGTCATGCTAAAAGTCTCCCCATGGAAGGGTCTTATTAGATTCAGAAAAAGGGGGAAGCTAAGCCCAAGGTTTATTGGACCATTTAAAATTATCGGGAGAGTTGGCAAGGTAGCTTACCGCCTTGAATTACCGGAGGAGCTAAGTGGAATCCATGGCACGTTCCACGTGTCGCAATTAAGAAAGTGCCTAGCAGACGAAATGGCCTATATCCATTACGATGATATCGAAGTGGATAATAGTCTGAATTATGCGGTAAGACCGGTGGAGATTTTAGACAGAAAGGTCAAACATTTACGAAATAAACAAATTGACCAAGTCAAAGTCAAATGGGAGCATAGGAAAGGTTCGGACACCACATGGGAGTCCGAAGAGGAGATGCGACGTCTTCACCCTACATTATTTGGTACGTACTTCGGTTTCGGGGACGAAACCCTTTTAAGGGGGGTGGACTTGTAACACCCCGAAAAAAATATAAAACTTTATATTGTAACTATAAAGTATAAATAGACGAGAATTTATTAACTAGGAACTTTTAACCTAGTTAGTTACAAGACTAGAAATAGCCTATAATAGGGTTAAAGGCTACTAAACAATAAGTAGGACAAAGTTGAGGGGCCTAAGTTGACAAAATTGAAACTTAAATTGTTAAAACAAATTAAAATAAACCAAACACCCCCAAAAGAGGTGTTGGTCGATCAGGGGAAAGACCAGGTCGACACCCCCTTAGCTCCAAACCCTAAAATCACTAAAACTCTCAAATTTGATGTGCAAATCTGGTCCAAAACGAAATCCGAGCCTAGAATCGTGATCCTCATCGCAAGAGGATCATAAGGTATGTAAAATCTGATGAAATCTCTAAATTTGAAAATCTCATGATTTTGGAAAATCTGAAATTTGATGTTGCATGTGAGTTATGTGATTAGATTAGGAATGATATAGTGTCTAGGAGTGAAACCTAGACAACTACATGTGAGATCATGCTCAAATTCAGGAAAATTCCATGAACACCTTGAAGGTGGGTTGTGGGTTTTACATGATGATGATGAACAATAGGGTTTAGATGATTATCCTAGTGTAAATTGATTATAGAAAAGTGATTTCAGAAAGGTATGATGATTAAAATGCTATATGAGGGCTTATTGATGTTAAGTTAACTAGCTAGCAAACTATGAACCTAAATGCAAATGATGTAGAAATTCTGCCCTCATAGTGTTTGTAGAAATGCCTCAAAGAAGGCTTAAGAAATAGAAATTTAAAGCTTTAACGCATAATTACGATGTTTCGGTATAATATGCGAAGTGAGGTCTAAAGAGAGTTCTAAACATGTCTTGAATTGAACTCTATAGGACAAGATACCGGAACATCGAGTGGACAAGCTGGTGGTGATTCGCGGTTGAAGGGCGTGCGTTAAGGTATGTAACTTGACCCGTTACATTTATTTGATTTGATGATTTTAATGTGTAATTGAATTTTTGAATAAGAGTTGTTTTGAATTAAGTGATGAAGTCGTTATATTGATTAATTGATTTAAATTCGGTTGGTACTCGTTGGTAGTCGTCATATAGGAGGATTCCTTAGACGAGCCAAACGGGTCAAATAATCAAGTAAAACATGATTAATGCTCCGGAATATGATGGATTGTTCTTTGATATTGGTTAATATATAACATGTTTGAAATACTAGAATTTGATGTAGTGGTTTGTTAGAAAAGTGAATTCCAAGAGTTGGGTTTGAGTGAAATGAACAAAACAAACAAGACATGGATTTCCAGGTACTACCGTAAATTACGGTAGTACCGTAATTTAGGGTAAAGGTCAGACATGTTACGGCATGGATCTCCTGGTTTACGGTGACCAGAAATTTCCAGGACTCGCCGTAAATTACGGTGATACCGTAATTTACGGTGGATCCAGAATAGCTTTTATATTTTTAATATTCCAATGTGATGTTAAACCTTGTGATTATATTATATAACAAAGTCAAAACTAATGTTTTAATGGTTTTGGTCATAGGTAAATTGGTGGATCTTACGGGAGGCGATCAAGTGATTAATGAAGAACCGAACACTACATTTTGAAGCTTCCGCTATGTTTTGAATCTTTAAAACTTTTGTGTATGGGATGTAAACATATTTTAAACATCTTTTTAAATGTTTCAACTTAGTTATTAGTTGACTAAGTTTGATGTAACTTATGAACTTTGTTGTGAAAGTTAGGTTACTTAAACAACATTTTACTAGAAATGGTACAAACTATTACTGAAATCAAGGGTAAAAATAAGGGTGTTACACATTAGTACTAAAAAATGGTTAGTTTTATGCCTCATTTGATGTAATTTATATGTTGCATTTTACACACATCACGCCTCCTTTTTTTCCTTTTAATTTCACTCATTTAATCTTAGCCCTTGATTAAATAAATGGATGGTCAACATTACTTTCTAGATTTCCTACCCAAATAAACTTTCTATTATATCCTAACCCTTAGTTTAAAACTTATTTATTTCTCCAATGTACCCTTTACAAGGAAAAACACCAGCTAAAATTGATATTTGACTCCAAATAAATCCTTTGTTATCTTTACAAGGGAAAAACACTAGCTAAAATTGAGATTTGACTCCAAATAAATCCTTTGCTATTATCGAGTCATCTTGGATGTTAGATTTCATGGCAAAATAAAATTCTGATGTGTTCGTTTTTGTACGGCCATTCGGTCAACATGTTGTTTAATATTTTATTGACTATTGAAGACTGATAGAAGGCAAAATCTCGAGATTGGCCGTTGACTTTGTCAACTTTCTGAAAGAGCCATCTGACAACCCTTCTGGAGCCTACCCGCACAATCCAAGAAGGCTTGGAACATTTTCAGCGATAACCAATCAAAACATGACACTTGTCCATAAAAACCTTGTAGCGACTTGGAGCCTTTTCAGCACCGCCAAAGTCCTAGTAGCGGCTGGCTTGAGCCGTTTCAGTCGGCGGCTCCCTACCTGTAGGGGCTTGATGGCTTAAACGGCTCAAGAAGTTGTGAACCCTCCATTAGCCTCTTCAACCTTTATATATATATATATATAGGGTTAGGTTCAATTGTGAACACCCCCCCCCCCCATTCGTGAACTGTGTGAACTTATCCTAGCCCTTGATCTTGTTTAAATATTATAAGGGTAGGATTGTAATTATACAATAAAATTAACTTTAAATCATTATATTAATAATTCAAATCAGTTACCTAATCTATTTTTAAATCCTAATCCTAAATATCTTTTTTATTTTATAAGATTATCATCATTATTGTCTAATAAACAACCATATTATCAAGAGATTCTCCAGATTTCGAATTCAACTCTTATCAAACTTCATACCCAGTTCACCACGTTCGTATTTTTCATCAGAAGCTCGAATATTTCTCTCCGGCAATTCCATCTGCCCACTTCTTCTTCTTTGACCACCACCACCACCAAGTTCCAACTTTACACTTTGTCTTCCGACGTGAGCTACTATCAGATCAGCCACCATCACAACCAGGTAATTCTTGTTCTGATCTTCAATCTCTACTCGATTTATGATTGCCACCCAAATTACCACCATCCGCCAATACCACCAACATCCTCTAGGGTTTAGAAATTGCTAATTGATGTATTCGGTGTTTAGAAATTGATTGGTTGAATTACAGTGCTTAATTTGTTGTAAGAATGATTTAGGGATGGTTCATCGTTTGCAAGAATTGAAGTCTCTAATCAAGCATTAAGAATGATTATTGTATGAATTGAAGTTAATCATTCTTTTCTTATGACATCAGGGTGATATTTTTTTGTTCATCTTTGTATGCACACCAAATGTTTGATGAAATGCCTTGATTATACATTGCGTGAAATTTGTATGACTTTTCTTCTTGAATGTGTGCTAAATGAATCACAATCTATCTAGAATCATGTTGTATACTTAAACACGATCTTTTGCAAGAATTGAAGTCTCTAATCAAGCATTAAGAATGATTTTGTAGGAATTGAAGTTAATCATGCTTTTCTTACGACATCAGGGTGATATTTTTTGTAAGCTTCCATTGTTGATGAAATTAATAACTTGAAATGGATGGCTTTAGCTAAATTAAACACCAAATGGGTCAAACTCATGAGCATTTATTCATAATTCATAAACATCGTTTCTTTATAAAAACTTACGATCATGGTCACATATAACATTTAGTCATGTGTAAGCCTAGGCGGATTAACGTATTTTCAATGAAAGTTTGGTGCTTAACTGCTTAAAATGCAAATTTTCAGCACCAGCAGATACATGTTTCCCAGTGGTAGTGAACCCAGATTGCCAGAATTATGGTTCAGACAAAAATGGTAGCTAGGAATTGTCCGCTAAAAAAGGGCGACGCAACTGTGGAAGATTCATCGACCGAAGAAGAACGTGACGAAGAAACGGAGTCCGGAACTGAAGAATTAGAAAGCGAAGACAATGTGAGCGAAATATAGATTCATTAAAAACCTTCATTTATTTAATTCCAATGTTTATTTTCTTTTAAAACTCATACCTGTTGGTTATATATATTCCTAAACATAAGGATAATATGGCTGATGTTATATTTTAGACGGTACAAACATTGGAGCACCATAATTTCGACTTGAAAACAGAAAAGTCTACCAGCTATTGTTACTGCATACATAATTAGTATGGTTATTTCTTCGAAGTGTACACATGTGAACGATTATACAAATAAATGCACACATATGTACTGTAGTATATACACACCAGTGCACATGTGTACATAGTATATACATAACCGTACACATGTGTACAAAAAATGCCAGCTCTTGTTAATTTGTACAATTGTAGTTATCTTCCTTAAAAACTTTACACAGGTGTACTAATTCTGTTACATTATGAACTAAGTCTGCTAATATATGAATCATTTATTGTACATTTTTTACATATGTGTACCAAAATTACGAACTGAATACATACATAGGGTAGGTACGAGTAAAATATATTATATTATCAACTAAAAGCCAGTTCCATTACGTGTATCAAACCTAGCAACCAAACATTCCACAACAAACCCAAAAAAATAACAACACAAACTACCATCAAACGTATATTATTATTAACAACCATCAAACGTACTAATTAACCCAAATTGCACGCCTTCCTGTATTCTTTTGCTTCGGCCAATATGCGGTCACGATGCTTGTTAGCGCTTGAAGTTACCAACTTCACCGCGTATTTCTTCTGTAACCGTGTCAAGGTTGCTTTCTTGGGGCCCGGCTCAAGTGGGAAGCCACTATCCCGATCAACTGTTACGCCAAACCAAGTGTCCATATGACGCATAACAAAGACCCCGCAATCGACCGTGTTGCCGACCGTCTTCCATTCAAAATCCAACCTTTGTGACACTGCATTTTCAATCTGCCGATACTTTTGGATGATTAACCAGCTTCATATACTTTGTGAAAACATCATTCTGAAATCAAAGATCATGTCATAATCAGTTATAGTATGTCCACTTAGGAATAAAACCATATGTATTCACTTGTCGATTACCACTTTGTACGGCATGGTCTTAGCATTGATGCAATGCAATTGACGACTCCATCATTAATCCACTTAATTGGTTGCAAATCCTTCATTTGGAGATGATACAGCCTAACACCAGATGCGGTTTCGAACACAAATTGCCTGCTCAATAAAGTATTAGCTATATCAACTACATTAGAAAATGTGTTCACTGTGTACATACATATATGTATAACAGTATCATACACATGTGTATCACGGAAAAATACACCTGTGTATAACGGACTATAATGAGCATTCCTAAAAACAGAGTATAATGCCTAAAAACAGAGTATAAACAACATGTCACATATGAGTACACAGGTGTACTTAGTTGAATAAAATGTATATACACATGTGTACACCAGACAAAACTAACATTTGGTTCAAAAAAAGTGCAGTCTACTGAACATATCTAGTTCAAATCAGCTTAACATCAATATACACATGTGTACAACAACGACTTTACAACTCACCCAAACAACCAGCCTTTAATACCTTAAAAAACTGAGCATAATCCACTGTTCTATTAAATCAACCTTAATATTCAAAAAATTTAAACAAAGACACCAAACGATTTTACAAAGTCTCGGCCTTATCAATCACGTTGTACACAGGTGTACATAAACAATTTTATACAAAACATGGGTCAAGAGACCTGTGTAAAGAACATATTACATGTATACATTTAATCGATTCAAGCATAACATTTAAACCGAACATTGTTTTAATCGACTATTAATCTATACAAAAATGACCACATCACACTTAAATCCAGCAACTTATACTCAATATATTGAACAATTTAAGTTTTTTTTTTAACAAACTATGAACTACAAACCCTAGATTTTACATGAAACAAAAAAGGGGGAAACAATGAAATCTATACACAATCGGACACAAAACAGAGCAAGAAGAAACCACTATATGCATTATTATATACCTTGATTTGCCACCAGAAGTAGAAACACGATAGAAGGATACACAATCGGACACAAAACAGAGCAAGAAGAAACCACTATATGGATTATTATATACCTTGATTTGGCACCAGAAGTAGAAACACGGTAGAAGGATGATGTTTATCTGCATCAGAATCGTTGTCGACTTGCTCTTAGAGAGAGAGAATAAGGATTTTTATAATTTGGAACAATGATTTTTTTTGTAACTGATATATGCGAGATTTGAGGGAATTCAATTATGTGTTTAGAAGATGGAAGAGAAGGAATGACTAATATACCCTTTTTCATTTAATTAAATAGTAAAAATTAACCAACAATTTACCATCATGCCACTCATTTAAAATCTCAAGATGATGAAAATCAAGGGTTCAGATCAGTTCACACAGTTCACTCTTGGGAGGTTGTTCACTCTAGAACCCTACCCTATATATATATATATATATACATATATATACGTATATATATATACGTATATATATACGTATATATATATATATACGTATATATATATATATACGTATATATATATCGGAGAAGGATCCGTTAGGAACCATCCTTTATAGCGAGAATCACGAGAACCAATGTGAACACAACAAAAAATACCTAAAAAATCTAAAAAACACATAAATTTGTTTTAATATTTTTATATAAAAAAATCGCTACTTTTCGTCATCAAAATTTGTTTTTTTTTTTTTGTGTGTTTTTTAGATTTTTTAGGTTTTGGGGGGATATGCTTTATGTTTTAGTTTTTAGCATTTAGCTGGGGGGGGGGGGTAGGTTTTTGGGGGTGGGTAGGGGGTTAGGTTTTTTTTAGGTTTTTGAGTGGTTTAGCTTTTAGCATTTAGCTTGGAGGAGGGGATGTTTAGGTTTCTGGGGGGTTAGGGTTTTTTAGGAGGTGGGGTGGGGGGTTAGATTTTTTTAGGTTTTGGGTGGTGGTGTAGTGGATTTATTTTATTGTGTTCACATTGGTTCTCGCGGTTCTCGTATGAATCCTACCCTATGTGTGTGTATGTGTGTATATATATATAAACATTAGTATTTCTCTAAAAGTTATAATAATTAAATAAATATCTATAAACTCTCAGTTTTACCCCCCCCCCCCCAGTTGGGCGGTATATGCCGTCGGAGCCGTTCATGGCACCCCATAGCGCCCGGCCACACCGCTACGACCGGCGCTATGTGTGATTGATTTTGTTTCCCCGTTAAAATTTTCATGCCGCGAAGTTTTTGTTTTCAAGTTTTATGTCCGTTGAACGATCATATTTTTTTTCTAGAAGATGTCGTTGAAGGAACGCAAGCAACAACGGAAGAGAGAATCTTAAATGGCCAACTATTGCGTTCTAAGGAATTACATAACGTGTTGAAGGCGGATTTGGTCGAGTATGCTTTGGCGATTCGCCCAATTCGACACGATGGCGACGTCTAGGGGTGTTCAAAAAACTCGTGGCTCGCAGCTTGCTCGAAACTCGCTCGAAAAAAGTTCAAAAAAGCTCGGCTCGAAATTGGCTCGGTTCTAAACGAGCATACTCAGCACGGTTTGTAAACGAGCCGAGCTCGAGTTTGGCTTGGCTCGGCTCGTGAGCCGGCTCGATAATGTTTACATCCTTCATTTTTTTGTCCCACATCGCTCAGAAGACAAAAACTAAGGGAGTATCTCCCCTATAAAATAAGGTAAAGACACTGTACAAAGTGAGCTAACTATTTATACTTGCATATTTAGCCATTTATTTAAATTAAATTGCAATTATGCTCCTTATTCTATAAAGAGATTCATTTTAAGGGCTTTTTAAGTACTAAATTTTGCGGTTCTTTGTTAGTTTGAGCTAGATCGAACCGAGCCGAGCTAGCTCGAATTTTAATCGAGTCGAGCTCGAGCCTCAAATCTCAGCTCGATTTTAAATTCGAGCTCGAGCCGAGCTCGAGCTGGGTCGAGCTCGGTTCGACTCGGCTCATTTACAGCCCTAGCGACGTTGAACAAGGCTCCAACGAAGAAGAAGAAGAAGAAGTAGAAGAATTCGAGGTTTGGAACTTTGAAGATGGAAGTTTGGATGACGAAGAAAACGAATAGGAAGAAGGAGACAACAGCGATGAAGACGAAGATTAAATGTATTGATTTTTTTAATTGTAATGTTTTTATTAAATATTGTAATGTTTTTTTAAATTTAATAAAACTGTTTTTTTAAATAAATTAGACATTAAATGAAAAAAAAAGAAAATTAATAATTGAGTAATGATGGGGTATGGGATTATGACTACACACTCTTGTGATATAAAACCCCTCTCTTGCACTTTTCGCCACTTGTCGTATAACGCCCCTAAAAGGTTTTATGACTACACATGGCTTTATACCTGTGAGCAATATGAGTTTTTACAAGAAAACAACTGGGAGAGCTCTTTAGATGTTCACATATCTATACCTCTATATAAGTGTTTCATCAAAATATTGTCTCTAAATGACGTTTTTCTAAACTTTAAAATTGTAGGTATCATTAGACGACGTTTCATCGGAAGGGAGATGGAGAATGCGTTATTCGTTTGCCTATCGCTTGCAATTTTAGAACTTTTGCTCATTTGGAGAGTTAGAGAGCTCAAGTGTTTTCAAGGTTGTACACTGTTACATCATCAATAGAAAACGCATTATAATTACATTCTTGTGTCTGATCCACGCTCGTACACGGATTCCAGACGTGATACGAGATCTACGCAGTCATCGGAGTTACGAATTCGATCAGGAAACAAACATACAAGCGGTATCAGAGCGGGAGATCGATTTCACGGATTAGAGATACAAGAATTCAAGTGATTTCATCAAAATCGGAGCTGAAAATCATCAATTTCTTCTTCTACTCACTTTCTTCATCTTTTTGAACTTTAAACTCAGATCTACTCTGATTTCACGGATAAAAATGACTAAATTTTTTATATAAGGTAATTTCCAAGATTATCAAAACATGGCAGACGAGTTCTATAACGCGTTTACGTCTGAAACAACGTCGGCAACAAAGAGTATTTCGAATACGATTTCAGAAAGCTTGAATTACGACAATGTGTACGGAAATCATCAGAAACCACCGAGACTTATGAATATCGAGGACTATAACCGGTGGAAAAACCGATTTGAGGGTTGGGTAAAAGTTCTTGCTTACGATAGTTGGGTAATGTTGAAATTGGGATATAAAAAACCAACTAAAGAAGAAGCATGCTGATAAACAATCAAGTACCAAAGATGGCTTTTAGTGCTGGGAGTTCAAAAGATTCATCACAAAGCAGTTTTCCAAAGTATGATTCGGGTTATCATTCATCATCTGCATCAAACCAGTCTAATCCGAACATAGTTCAATGCAACGTCGCCATAGATATGAAAAACTCTCAAAGTCTGAATGCAGAAGCAGCCAAGCAACAGATGATACTTCTAGCATCTATTCTGGAGTCGTATGAAAGTATGGTAGCGGGTAAGATTGAAAACCCGAATATGACGTATGCTAGACCTCCCTGACATTCACGAATAATTCATGCCTTTCAAAAAAAAAGAACATTATCTCCGTACATGATAGGTATTTTTTTTAAATAAAATGAGTTTCTATTCACCTTTATGCTAAAACTTATTCTAACGTAGTTATGTTCGGAAATCGAAACTAAAATCTTTATACTGCAAGTTTCTTTTTATCTTCCTCTCATTTAAATTTACACATTTAATCATATGTCTACTTTAATTTAAAACTTATTTATTTTTCCAATGTACCCTTCACAAGGGAAAAACACCAGCTAAAATTGATATTTGACTCCAAATAAATCCTTTGCTATCTTTACAAGGGAAAAACACTAGCTAAAATTGATATTTGACTCCAAATAAATCCTTTGCTATTATTGAGTCATCTTGGATGTTAGATTTCATGGCAAAGTAAAATTCTGATGTGTTCGATTTTGTACGGTCATTCGGTCAACATGTTGTTTAATATTTTATTGACTATTGAAGACTAATAGAGAGGCAAAATCTCGAGATTGGCCGTTGAATTTGTCAACTTTCTAAAAGAGCCATCTGAAAACTCTTTTGGAGCCCACCCGCACAATCCAAGAAGGCTTGGAACATTTTCAGCGATAACCAATCAAAACATGACACTTGTCCAAAAAAACCTTGTAGCGACTTGGAGCCTTTTCAGTGCCGCCAAAGTCTTTGTAGCGGCTGGCTTGAGCCATTTCAGTCGGAGGCTCCCTGCCTGTAGGGGCTTGATGGCTTAAACAGCTCAAGAAGTTGTGAACCCTCCATTAGCCTCTTCAACCCTTATATATATATATATATATATATATATAGAGAGAGAGAGAGAAGAAGGATCTGTTATGAACCACCTTTTATAGCGAGAATCACGAGAACCAATGTGAACACAACCAAAAATACCTAAAAAATCTAAAAAAACACATAAAAAATTTTTAATATTTTTTTATAAAAAAAATTGCTACTTTTCATCATCAATTTTTTTTTGTGTTTTTTAGGTTTTTTTTTAGGTTTTGGGGGGTTGGGTAGGGTTCTACAGTGAACACTAGGTTGAGAGTGAACTGTGTGAACTAATCTGGGCCATTGGATTACATCATCTAAAGATTTTTAAACAATTGTAAGATTGTAATTATAATGTTGTAACTCCCCTTTAAAATAAATGAAAGAAGGGTATTTGTGTCTTTTGTAAATTGCATTTATTAACCAATATAATCAAAATCCCTAAAATATCGCTAGTTTCTGTATATACAAGATACATAGTTGTTAGTACATGTGTACAGCTTCGCTAGTATCAGTTTATATAATATACACAGCTGTTAGTTTATTCACATGTGTACAGTCTCGCTAACTATCAGTTTATACAAGATACACAACTGTTAGTTTATACACATGTGTATAGTCTTTTATACATCTGTGTATTATATTCAGAAATGGTTACATATGTGTATATTAACAACATATAGTATATTAGGCATGCACACGAGTAGATTCATCTTACCATTATGAAATTAATGAAAATGAAACATATCACATGTATGCAAAAATAAATAACTTCATCACATATTCTAGAAAAAAAATAATGCCTAAAAATAATTACAATTTCAATCTCAGAGAAATTTTTTAATGTTTATTGAAAATTATAAAAAGTTAAAAACATTGTATTATGATATCTATATATACGAATAATAAAATAAAAACAATATTCAAGTTAAAATTAAAACAAAATCTATGGATAAAGAAATAATGAAAAAATAATTAAAAATGAGAGAGAGAGACAGAGACAGAGACAGAGTTAAGAGATGAGAAAATTAAGGGGTCTTAATTAAACATACTTGGGTAATGTCAATCTTACTCTTTTAATCTAACATAATCCTATGCTTTATGTATTAGTTTTTAGCATTTAGCTTGGGGGAGGGGGGTGTTTAAGTTTCTGGGGGGGGGGGGGGGGGGGGTTAGTTTTTTTAGGGGGTGAGGTGGGGGGTTAGATTTTTTTAGGTTTTGGGTGGTGGTGTAGTGGATTTATTTTGTTGTGTTCACATTGGTTGTCGCGGTTCTCGCATGAATCCTACATGTCGCAACCCCCGACCCCTTGCCCCGAGGGGCGGGCGGCCGCGAGCAGCACACAGAGCCGGTGGTATCAGTGTTTATTAATTTGGCAGCGGAAATTAAACATCAGGACCGTAGTTAGGAAATAGTTTATCAGAGTTAAAACACCACACTTTTATAAATAATAAATACATGGGAAAAACCTAAGTTTCCATTATAATAAGTATATAGGGATAAACCCTAATTTATTGAAATAAAACTTCTTTCTTCTTTAGGTAACTTTTATAGCCACTTTTCCAAGCCTTCAGTGCGCTCCCGCTGGCTTCTATTAGCTTCACATTAAGTTACCAGAAACGCGTTTTAAAACATTTTATCAGCAAGAAATACTGACGAGTTCATCCCAATTTAATCAAAACAAGCTTTTATCATTTTACAGTATTGAGGGCGATTACAATGTTTATATCTACCCAATTACACCCACGGTACTGTCAATCCTGACTTGTGGTCATGCTACTATTCATAATATAGTAACAAGTAATGTATACAAAACCCAAACATACTGATAGTAATTGTAGAATACATAGACTCAATCACTGTTATCATAATTTAAAACAATTGAGGTTTTGGTAAAACAGTTTGGTAGAAAAAGAAAATGACTCACTTTGCTGTTTTAGATAATACTTCTGCTTTCTGGTGACTTCCTGGGTATAATCTATTAAAATTAAACAATGCACACGTGTTAGTAAGATAACCCAATTTACATTAGCCATACTCCCGAGACAGAACTCCAACGACTGAGTCAGGCAGAGCCTTGACATGCTTTACGGATCCCTAGATCAATCGGGTAGAGTAACTAATACGTAACCGGGGGTTATAATACTTACAACGAGGCAGAGCTTCGCTTTTTTAGGGGTATTGTATCGAGCAACACTATTGCTATTATAGGGACAAAGAAAGAAAAAGAATTGAACGACTGAAGACTGAGGCATCGGCCTCCTTTTATAGGTCTGATCATGGTTCTCTCGCGCCCCGCGAGAGTTACAAGGCTAGGCCTTCGCGGCCTGCGAGACCACTAGGGTAGGCCCTAGCTTGGTCGTCTCACACCGTAGATCTAACACGAGGGGGACACATGGCGCAATGTGGTGCCGCCTGGTGCCACCTCGTTGAGGACCGCGACAGTGGTGCGCAATGTGGTGCCGCCTGTGTCGCTCCCCGCGAGCGACCGCACATATTTGTTTTATTTGATTTTTGAAAATATAAAGGTATTTTATGCTTGTTTTTCGTATACGGGGTATATTTTAAGACGTATAGGAGTATTTTAATGGTTTTTAGGAGAGTTGTTATACTACCCTATATGTGTGTGTGTCTATATATATATATATATATATATATATATATATATATATATAAACATTAGTATTTCTCCAAAAGTTATAATAATTAAAAAAATATCTATAAACTCCCACTTTTACCCCCCCCCCCCCTTAGTTGGGCGGTATATGCTGCCGGAGATGTTAATGGCACCCCATAGCGCCCGGCCACACTGCTACGACCGACGCTATGTGTGATTGATTTTGTTTCCCCGTTAAAATTTTCACGCCGCGAAGTTTATGTTTTCAAGTTTTATGTCCGTTGAACAATTATATTTATTAAAAATATTTTTTTTTCTAGAAGATGTCGTTGAAGGAACGCAAACAACAATGGAAGAGATAATCTTAAATGGTCAACTATTGCTTTCTAAGGAATTACATAACGCGTTGAAGGCGGAAGGGAGATAGAGAATGCGTTATTCGTATGTGTCACACCCCCAAAATCCACCTGCGGAATACCACCGCTTGGAGGCGTGACTGACCAGGATCCAGCCACCAATCATATTGAACATGCAATTTAAAAGGTATAAAGGTTTAACCAATACAATTGGTGTCCAACAAAACATAGTTAAGTTGCAAGCGGAAGCATAAGTCTTAAAACCAAAACATAAGTTTAACTGTTCAAAGTTTAACATGGCACACAGCTGTCCATGTCCCACAACGACCCTCTTCCATGCAAGCTCCAGCTAAGAACCTAAAGACCTGCAAAGCATGTAGTAACGAGTCAACAACAAGTTGAGTGAGTTCACGGTTGGGTGTTTGTTTTAAGTTGTTTCGAAAACGGTTTCCTTTATCTGGCATCCTGCCGTGGGGGTTACCCCATAGTTAAAAACGTGACTTGTTTGTTCCCGGTTACTCTGGCAATCCAGCCGTGGGGGCTACCCCATGTATACACTAGACTCGTTACCATATCGACTGCTGACTGTAGTCATGTTTATGTGCCCTGAAACTGTCAATGTCTATCATCATTGACGTGCCCCAGATCCATTAGTTCACGCCCGTCCTCTGCGGCACGGTGTGAGGTTTGTCAGACCTAAATAGCGCTATCTAACTAATGACCCGCTCGCCATTGGCCCGGCGATTAAGTCGATATAAAAAGGAGGGACTTCGTGATAGAGTTTTGGTCTAGTACGAGTTATCTGTCCATGAGGACGAGGAATTACATTCCTGAACCAATGCTGTCCTACCCAAGGAGGACGAGGAACCCTTGTTCCTTAACCCAATTCCCGACCCCTGGGAATCCCATGCTTTGTAGAGGGTGTGAACTCACCTTGGTTTGCTCGGCAGATACACAGAAAAGTCAATCAAGTTGTAAGTGGTCAACTATTTCCTAACATAGATACCATTCAAGTCAGGTTCAAACCAAGTAGTGCACGTATCTTCTACACGTATTCATACACAAGTAACGATCATGGCATGAACGTTTATCATGGCAGTTTACAATAATACCTTGAGTTGAACAGTAGCATGTATACAAGTAAACAAAGCCCAAAGGTCCGGCCCAATCCCAAGCCCGTAACAATGCAAATCCAAACAGCGTGCACATGTAGTTGGTCTCGAGTCGAGACTGTGCGGTCTCGAGTTTATAGCTTGCAAGTCTCGAGTCGCAACTGATGAGGTCTCGGGTTATGCATATGTTGGTCTCGAGTCGCAACCGGACTCGCAACCGCGGGTCTCGAGTCGTCATGAGGTGATCTCGAGTTGTAGCTTCATGGTCTCGAGTCGAGACTATGGGTTCTCGACTCGCAACCTGTGTCGCAATCCCCGGTCTCGGGTTGTCATGTTCATGGTCTCGAGTCGCAACCGGACTCGCAACCACGATCTCGAGTTGTGCTGTTTTGGTCTTGAGTCGAGACTATGGGTTCTCGACTCGCAACCCGAGTCGCAACTGCAGTCTCGAGTTATCATGCTCCCGGTCTCGAGTCGAGATTGAAGTTCTCGACTGAACATCTGCTGATTTCCGACATGTACTATCCAATGAGGTTTTGATTTCATGCAACAATTGTGTACTATCCACTAAACATGTTTTCTTGTCTAACAATTTACTAAAATGGATCAAACATAGCAAATTTCAAATATTATCCAATCTTCATACCATATTCATCACATATTCATCTAGTTCATCTTTAGGGTTTTCATCCTTTGAACAAACAAGCTCATTAAACCGATTTATGTTAACATAATCTACCTAGTTTAATGCACCAATGATCCTTATCATTCACACATTCAACCGAGAACATAATAGCACCATATTCAAACATATCTCTACTTATTCATATGTCAAACTAGCATGATTCTTAACAAACCAATCTATTCTTACTAACCATGACTTTATCTAGAATTCAAATATCAACATCATAGATGAACAACAACAATCCTAGTACCGATTATTCAAGTGGGGTATGTTCATCATGCATAAGGCAAACATATTATCAAATAACTTCATTATTCATTATCATCAACCAAAATATCACACATTATCATCAACCAAAACATAATACATAACGAGAGTCACTAACCGGTTAGCTTTTTAAGGTGCAAAGATATGAAAAAGTCGATGAATAAGCTCCCAATCCGAGGGCTCTTGTTATCGTCGGTTGAATCCGAAAGGAAAGGAGAGAAGATCTATGGTTTAAGGTTTTTCTAGAGAGAGATAGTGTAGGAGAAGGTGTGTGTGAGAGTGAGTGTGTTGTCTAAGGAAATGGCAAACATGGCTATCCCCCAAGTTTATATATCCGTTCCAAGTAGTGCACCCTAATGGGTCTTCGGTTGGATTAAATGAGGTGCGTGGCCCATCCGGCCCACTGTTTCACTTGTTCACTCGAGACCACATGGTCTCGAGTCGGGTTCATGGTTCTCGGCTCATTTATGCATATATACACACTATACATACAAGCACAACACATAATAATCACATAGTTTTACTTATATCATTCATTAAGCAGACAAGTTAACTAGTCACATATGTTCAAGCATGTTACATCAAGATACACGAAGGGTTCTAGATTACGAGTTGTCACATTATCCCCAAGTTGAAAGAAATTTCGCCCCGAAATTTGGTACGTACTCACTGAGGAAGCTAGTTAAGTTGTATGGTTTTCCTGGTTTTCCCGGGGTGTCACATCCACCCCCCGTTGATCTGCCGAAATTCTGTAGCTTCAGCCTCAGTAGTGGTTGTACCGTTTGCGAACAGTTGGGGATACTTGTGTTTCATCTGATCTTTGCGCTCCCAGGTGAACTCTGGGCCGCGACGTGAGTTCCAGCGAACTCGAACGAGAGGTATTCTAGTGCTCTTGAGGACCTTAACATCCCGGTCCGTGATTTCGACTGGTTCCTCGACGAATCGTAACTGCTCGTCGATAGTGAGTTCTTTCAGAGGAACTACGTGGGTCTCATCTGACAGACACTTCTTCAGATTCGACACGTGGAAAACGTTGTGAACTGCACCGAGTTCTGCTGGTAAGTTCAGTCTGTAGGCCACCCTGCCTATTTTCTCAATGATTTCGAAAGGTCCAACGTATCGTGGGTTAAGTTTGCCTCGTTTACCAAAACGAACCACACCCATCCAGGGTGAAACTTTGAGTAGTACCCGCTCCCCAACCTGGAGCTCTAGTGGTTTCCTGCCCTTATCGGCGTAGACTTTCTGACGGTCACGAGCTGCCGCCATGCGTTTTCGTATCTGAGCGATTTGTTCGGTTGTGTCTACCACATGTTCTGGACCAGTGATCTGACTATCCCCCACCTCTGCCCAACAAAGAGGTGACCGGCATTTACGTCCGTACAATGCCTCAAACGGAGCAGCTTTAATGCTGGTGTGGTAGCTGTTATTGTACGAGAATTCCACAAGTGGCAGATGTTTTTCCCAGCGGGTGCCAAAGTCGATTACACATGCACGAAGCATGTCTTCTAAGGTTTGAATAGTGCGCTCGGACTGCCCGTCCGTCTGAGGGTGATATGCTGTGCTCATGTCTAATCGTGAGCCAAAGGATTTGTGCATAGCTTGCCACAGCTCTGAAGTAAAACGTGCATCTCGATCCGAGATAATGGAGGTGGGCACCCCGTGCCTCGAAAAAACTTCCTTGAGGTATATTTCTGCAAGAGTGGAGAACTTATCCGTCTCCTTGATAGCCAAGAAGTGTGCAGATTTTGTGAGTCGATCCACGATCACCCAAATAGTATCATTTCCGCGCTGGGATCTAGGTAGGCCAGTAACAAAATCCATGGAAATCTGCTCCCATTTCCATTGTGGTATCTCTGGTTGTTGGAGTAGGCCTGAGGGTTTCTGGTATTCAGACTTGACTCTCGCACAAGTCAAACACTTGCTGACATAGGTTGCTATGTGGGCCTTCATGCTAGGCCACCAATACGTGGTTTTGATATCGTGGTACATTTTATCCGAACCAGGATGTACCGAGTAGCGAGACTTGTATGCTTCATCCATCACAAGCTCTCGTAGGTTGCCATAGAGTGGGACCCAAATGCGTCCCGTTACGTAGTAAGCACCGTCTTCCTTCTGTTCTAAGCGTTGCCTTGATCCGCGTAGGGCTTCAGCCCTGACGTTTTCTGGTTTCAATGCTTCTATCTGAGCATCTCGTATCTGGAAAGGGAGACTAGAATGTATAGTGAGCTGCAATGCTCGCACGCGCCTAGGCGTAGTGTCCTTCCGACTAAGGGCATCAGCCACAACATTGGCTTTGCCCGGATGATACTTGATTGCACATTCGTAATCGTTTAATAACTCGACCCATCGTCGCTGACGCATGTTCAGTTCCTTCTGCTTGAAGATGTGCTCGAGACTCCGATGATCGGTATAAATGGTGCACTTGGTGCCGTATAGGTAATGTCGCCATATCTTAAGTGCAAAAACAATAGCTCCCAGCTCTAAATCATGTGTAGTGTAATTCTTCTCATGAATTTTAAGTTGGCGTGAGGCGTAGGCTATAACTTTATCTCGTTGCATCAATACACATCCAAGACCCTGAATTGATGCGTCACAGTAAACCACAAAGTCGTCTGTGCCTTCCGGTAGGGAAAGGATAGGTGCGCTGCAAAGTCTATCCTTTAAGTGCTGAAATGCCGATTCCTGTGCATTCCCCCATCGGTAAACAACGCCTTTCTGCGTTAGCGAGGTGAGAGGCTGTGCAATCTTAGAAAAATCCTTTATGAATCTCCTGTAGTAACCTGCCAATCCCAAGAATTGGCGAATTTCCTTTGGGGTACGAGGTGCAGGCCAGTTCTTAATCGAGTCTACCTTGGACGGATCAACGTGAATCCCATCCTTGTTTACCACATGGCCTAGGAAATGGACTTCTCGAAGCCAGAAGTCGCATTTCGAGAACTTTGCATAAAGCTGTTCTGTTCGAAGGAGTTCCAAAATGAGTCGCAGATGCTTCTCGTGTTCCTCCTGACTCTTGGAATAGATTAGGATGTCGTCGATGAAGACTATAACGAACTTGTCTAGGTAAGGCTTGCACACTCGATTCATCAAATCCATGAAAATCGCAGGTGCGTTTGTCAGCCCAAAAGGCATGACCAGAAACTCATAGTGTCCATAACGAGTTCTAAAAGCTGTTTTGGAGACGTCCTCTTCTCGGACTCTCAGCTGGTGATAACCCGATCTCAAATCGATCTTCGAATAGTAGCTCGACCCTTGCAGCTGGTCGAACAAGTCGTCAATACGCGGTAAAGGATAACGATTCTTCACCGTCACCTTGTTGAGTTCCCGGTAGTCGATGCACATTCTGAAGGTACCGTCCTTCTTTTTCACAAATAGTACTGGAGCTCCCCAGGGCGATGAGCTAGGACGAATAAAACCCTTATCCAAGAGTTCTTGTAGTTGCGTAGAGAGTTCTTCCAACTCTGATGGAGCTAAACGATAAGGTGCACGAGCTATAGGCGCAACTCCAGGAGCTAGTTCAATCTGAAATTCGACTTGGCGATGGGGCGGAAGACCAGGTAATTCCTCAGGGAATACCTCAGGATAGTCGCGTACAACTGGAAAATCTTCTATCTTCCTCTCTTTCTCCGAGGTGTCAGTAACAAGAGCCAGAATGGCAGTGTGGCCCTTTCGCAGGCACTTCTGGGCCTTAAGGAGAGAGATGACGTTCTCAACGGCACTCCTTTTGTCGCCACGGATCATGAGAGGTTCACTACCGGAACCTGGAATACGGACAATCTTCTCGTTGCAAAGAATCTCTGCTCGGTGTTGGGATAACCAATCCATCCCAATGACTACGTCGAAACTACCCAAAACGATAGGAATAAGATCGATGGAGAAGGTCTGGTCAGCGAGAATAAGTTTACAACCCTCGACTACGTGTGTGGCTTCTAAACTCTTACCATTAGCTAGCTCAACAGTGTGCTTGTTGTTCAAAGGTGTTGGAATACGATTAAGCATTTGACTAACTTTTAGTGACACGTAGCTAGTATCGGCACCCGAATCAAATAAAACTGTAACGTAAAAGTCGTCGAGAAGGAACTTACCCGCCACAACATTGGGGTCATTCCTTGCTTCACCTTGGCCGATCACGAACGCCCGCCCCCTGGCTCCATTGTTGTTGTTGTTCCCATTGTTACCATTCCCCTGATTGTTGTTATTGTTGTTGTTGTTCTGGCTCCTGTTCAGTTGGGGGCAATCTCTCTTGAAGTGGCCTTCGGCTCCACACTGAAAGCATCCTTTGTTATCACCCTACTGCTGCTGACGTTGGTTCTGTGGGGCCTGTTGTTGGCGATTATGGTTTGCGGGGTATAAGCTCCTGCAATCCTTTGCAGCGTGACCTGGCTTGTTGCACCGATGACAGTTGCCCCTGGTGCATGGCCCACTGTGGTGCAGGCTGCAGCGATTGCATTTGGGGTGATTCCCTTTGTACCCACCATGACTTTGACCACCAGATGATTGCTGACTAGGGCTTTTGTTGTCTTCGGTCTTTCTCTGCTGAGACTGAGACTGTACAGAAGTCGACCCCTTGCTTGAAGTTCCATCCCATTTCCGTTTGTTGTCGCTAAGAGCACCTGAAGTAGTTGTCGCACCTATGCGCTTTGGCAACTTGTTCTGCTCCACCGCCTGATCCGTGAGACGGTGAGCCAATTGCACAACTTGCTGGATGGTAGTGAGGTTTGCTGAAGTCACATGACTTTGGATTTCTGGCACTAAGCCCTGAAGAAATAGTTCGATGCGTTTGATGGGAGGATCCACCATAGTAGGGCACAGAATTGCCAGTTCGTTCGACCTTTTCACATAAGCTTCAATTTCCGACCCCGTCATCTTGAGGTTGAAGAATTCTACTTCCAGTTTGTGAATCTCATCCCGACTGCAGTATTCTTCCTTGATCATCTCCTTAAAGTTTTCCCATGGGGTGGCGTTGGCAGCAACCAACCCCAGCATTTGGACCTGAGCGTTCCACCATGTGAGGGCTAAACCCTCGAGAGTACCAGTAGCATACTTCACCCTGCGCGCCTCAGGGCATTCACACATTTCAAACACAGATTCCAGTTTCTCAAACCAGTGGAGGAGACCTACTGCTCCTTCGGTGCCGCTAAAAGTAGTTGGTCGGCAGTCCATGAAAGTCTTAAAAGTGCACACGGGTGGTTGAGCGTGTTGACCTAGTGTGGGCGAAAGAAAAGACAGAGTTTAACACAAAAGTTGGTTCACGAGAGTAGGATTCTAAAGATCCTAGAATGAGTTCGGACTGCAGGATATACCTCCTGCGTGTGCAGCTGCAAGTGCCGCAGCAACTCGTTCGTTAATCAGAGCCGTCAACTGGGCTTGTGTCAGGTTAACGCGTCCAGACATGATCTTCATACCAAGAAGAACGTAAATGAGAGGGGTTCGCGAAAATGCGATGGCAGATGTGAGTAAGCACACATGTTTTCAAGCAACATCAGTTATACTAACCAAGCATACCATGAGCAATGTACTATGTAACTAACAAGTAGGCAATATATAAACAGATCATATCACCTAGAATGTCGAGCCTTGCATGTAGAGTGAAGCATCGTTGTGGATCGTAGAGCACTGTACAGGTTATAGTCTGATTTTAATAAAACCCTTTTCCTTATTAAAACCAAGTTCTCTATAACCAATGGCTCTGATACCAATCTGTCACACCCCCAAAATCCACCTGCGGAATACCACCGCTTGGAGGCGTGACTGACCAGGATCCAGCCACCAATCATATTGAACATGCAATTTAAAAGGTATAAAGGTTTAACCAATACAATTGGTGTCCAACAAAACATAGTTAAGTTGCAAGCGGAAGCATAAGTCTTAAAACCAAAACATAAGTTTAACTGTTCAAAGTTTAACATGGCACACAGCTGTCCATGTCCCACAAAGACCCTCTTCCATGCAAGCTCCAGCTAAGAACCTAAAGACCTGCAAAGCATGTAGTAACGAGTCAACAACAAGTTGAGTGAGTTCACGGTTGGGTGTTTGTTTTAAGTTGTTTCGAAAACGGTTTCCTTTATCTGGCATCCTGCCGTGGGGGTTACCCCATAGTTAAAAACGTGACTTGTTTGTTCCCGGTTACTCTGGCAATCCAGCCGTGGGGGCTACCCCGTGTTAGTTATCTGGCATTTCGGCCGTGGGGGCTACCCCATGTATACACTAGACTCGTTACCATATCGACTGCTGACTGTAGTCATGTTTATGTGCCCTGAAACTGTCAATGTCTATCATCATTGACGTGCCCCAGATCCATTAGTTCACGCCCGTCCTCTGCGGCACGGTGTGAGGTTTGTCAGACCTAAATAGCGCTATCTAACTAATGACCCGCTCGCCATTGGCCCGGCGATTAAGTCGATATAAAAAGGAGGGACTTCGTGATAGAGTTTTGGTCTAGTACGAGTTATCTGTCCATGAGGACGAGGAATTACATTCCTGAACCAATGCTGTCCTACCCAAGGAGGACGAGGAACCCTTGTTCCTTAACCCAATTCCCGACCCCTGGGAATCCCATGCTTTGTAGAGGGTGTGAACTCACCTTGGTTTGCTCGGCAGATACAGAGAAAAGTCAATCAAGTTGTAAGTGGTCAACTATTTCCTAACATAGATACCATTCAAGTCAGGTTCAAACCAAGTAGTGCACGTATCTTCTACACGTATTCATACACAAGTAACGATCATGGCATGCACGTTTATCATGGCAGTTTACAATAATACCTTGAGTTGAACAGTAGCATGTATACAAGTAAACAAAGCCCAACGGTCCGGCCCAATCCCAAGCCCGTAACAGTGCAAATCCAAACAGCGTGCACATGTAGTTGGTCTCGAGTCGAGACTGTGCGGTCTCGAGTTTATAGCTTACAAGTCTCGAGTCGCAACTGATGAGGTCTCGGGTTATGCATATGTTGGTCTCGAGTCGCAACCGGACTCGCAACCGCGGGTCTCGAGTCGTCATGAGGTGATCTCGAGTTGTAGCTTCATGGTCTCGAGTCGAGACTATGGGTTCTCGACTCGCAACCTGTGTCGCAATCCCCGGTCTCGGGTTGTCATGTTCATGGTCTCGAGTTGCAACCGGACTCGCAACCACGATCTCGAGTTGTGATGTTTTGGTCTCGAGTCGAGACTATGGGTTCTCGACTCGCAACCCGAGTCGCAACTGCAGTCTCGAGTTATCATGCTCCCGGTCTCGAGTCGAGACTGAAGTTCTCGACTGAACATCTGCTGATTTCCGACATGTACTATCCAATGAGGTTTTGATTTCATGCAACAATTGTGTACTATCCACTAAACATGTTTTCTTGTCTAACAATTTACTAAAATGGATCAAACATAGCAAATTTCAAATATTATCCAATCTTCATACCATATTCATCACATATTCATCTAGTTCATCTTTAGGGTTTTCATTTTTGAACAAACAAGCTCATTAAACCGATTTATGTTAACATAATCTACCTAGTTTAATGCACCAATGATCCTTATCATTCACACATTCAACCGAGAACATAATAGCACCATATTCAAACATATCTCTACTTATTCATATGTCAAACTAGCATGATTCTTAACAAACCAATCTATTCTTACTAACCATGACTTTATCTAGAATTCAAATATCAACATCATAGATGAACAACAACAATCCTAGTACCGATTATTCAAGTGGGGTATGTTCATCATGCATAAGGCAAACATATTATCAAATAACTTCATTATTCATTATCATCAACCAAAATATCACACATTATCATCAACCAAAACATAATACATAACGAGAGTCACTAACCGGTTAGCTTTTTAAGGTGCAAAGATATGAAAAAGTCGATGAATAAGCTCCCAATCCGAGGGCTCTTGTTATCGCCGGTTGAATCCGAAAGGAAAGGAGAGAAGATCTATGGTTTAAGGTTTTTCTAGAGAGAGATAGTGTAGGAGAAGGTGTGTGTGAGAGTGAGTGTGTTGTCTAAGGAAATGGCAAACATGGCTATCCCCCAAGTTTATATATCCGTTCCAAGTAGTGCACCCTAATGGGTCTTCGGTTGGATTAAATGAGGTGCGTGGCCCATCCGGCCCACTGTTTCACTTGTTCACTCGAGACCACATGGTCTCGAGTCGGGTTCATGGTTCTCGGCTCATTTATGCATATATACACACTATACATACAAGCACAACACATAATAATCACATAGTTTTACTTATATCATTCATTAAGCAGACAAGTTAACTAGTCACATATGTTCAAGCATGTTACATCAAGATACACGAAGGGTTCTAGATTACGAGTTGTCACAGTATGCCTATCGCTTGCAATTTTAGAACTTTTGCTCATTTGGAGAGTTAGAGAGCTCAAGTGTTTTCAAGGTTGTACACTGTTACATCATCAATAGAAAACGCATTATAATTACATTCTTGTGTCTGATCCACTCTCGTACACGGATTCCGGACGTGATACGAGATCTATGCAGTCATCGGAGTTACGAATTCTATCCGGAAACGAACATACAAGCGGTATCAGAGCGGGAGATCGATTGCACGGATTAGAGATACAAGAATTCAAGTGATTTCATCAAAATCGGAGCTGAAAATCATCAATTTCTTCTTCTACTCACTTTCTTCATCTTTTTTAAACTTTAAACTCAGATCTACTTTGATTTCACGGATAAAAATGGCTAAATTTTTTATATAAGGTAATTTCCAAGATTATCAAAACATGGCAGACGAGTTCTATAACGTGTTTACGTCCGAAACAACGTCGGCAACAAAGAGTATTTCGAATACGATTTCAGAAAGCTTGAATTACGACAATGTGTACGGAAATCATCAGAAACCACCGAGACTTATGAATATCGAGGACTATAACTGGTGGAAAAACCGATTTGAGGGTTGGGTAAAAGTCTTTGCTTACGATAGTTGGGTAATGTTGAAATTGGGATATAAAAAACCAACTAAAGAAGGTGGAGAATTAATAACACTCGATGAATATACTGAAAAGGATGTAAAGGAAGTTTCTGCTGAACATAAAATGATTGCACTGTTATATCAATCTGTTCGAAATGACATCATTTCACAGCTTCGTTATATGATACTTCAAAAGGATTATGGGAAGCGTTAAGGAAAAAGTGTACAGGTGGTGATGAGATTGTCAAAAACAAGAGATCAGTACTGAAAAAGGAGTTTGATTTGTTTGCTTGTATGAAAGGTGAAAACATTCATCAAATGATCGAAAGATTTTGCCATCTTAAACTGGAGTTGGAGAGGTTTGGTGTTTTCAAAGACAACGAAGAGATCATTGACAATCTGATCGAAGCACTGCCAAATGAAAATGATTGGCAATACTATGTCATGATTCTCAAGAACGGTCTTGAAACGAAAAACATGAATCTTGATTGGTTAATTGAAAAGCTTGAAGACCACGAACTAGAAATACAAAAACAAAACAAAATGGCCAATGCAAATTATCAGCAAAATGTAGATTTATACTATCGAAGAAGCATGCTGATAAACAATCAAGTACCAAAGATGGCTTTTAGTGCTGGGAGTTCAAAGGATTCATCACAAAGCAGTTTTCCAAAGTATGATTCGGGTTATCATTCATCATATGCATTAAACCAATCTAATCCGAATATAGTTCAATGCAACGTCGCCATAGATCTGAAAAACTCTCAAAGTCTGAATGCAGAAACAGCTAAGCAACAGATGGTATTTCTAGCATCTATTCTTGAGTCGTATGAAAGTCTGGTAGCGGGTAAGATTGGAAACCCGAATATGACGAAAGAAGATTATTACCAGATCGATCCAGAAGAGATGGAGCTTATCGATATAAGATGGTGCATGGCTAGCGTTATCAGGAGAGCACAACGGTTTATAGAGATTACTGGGAGATCTTGTGTTGGAGCTGCTGAAACAAAGCTGGGATTTGACAAATCAAAGGTAACTTGTTTCAAGTGCAAACAGAAAGGGCACTTCAAGAGAGAATGCACAAACCAGCAAGCAGATGAGAGTGTGAATCCGTTTCGGGATGATTACTACCAGAAAGCAATTTACCATCGCATAAGTGAATCGCCAAAGATGAATCAAAAGCAAATTGGTGAAGGTTCATCGAAAGAAAGAAAAAAGGCTTTGGCGGTAATTCAAGAAGACGAAGGATTCAATTGGAATAAATACATTCCAAGAGAAAAGCATGCGTTGGTTGCTGAGGTAGATAATAGATGGCAGAGAAGCTTTGCTCGAGAGGAAATTAATAAGGTGCATGATCCTTTTGATGAAGCAAAGGAAGCAAAGAGATGGGATGCTGAAAAAGAATGCTACTTGGATCCATAAGGTAATCCGGTGGTTGATCCTAAGAAAGTGAAGTTTGACGATGTGGTAGCTGTTACTCCAATCTGTCCATAGTTCTATACGAGGAGGAAAATAGAGAAAGATTACGAAGAGAATTTGGATAATCGTATAAAGGAGGTGTTTTACGCGACTCTAACGAAGGTGATGGAGTTGAAAAAGAAGAAAGAAGAAGCTGTTGAGAAGCTGGTTGATGAATTGAAGAAGACAACAGGAGAAGCTGATGAAAACCAGTAGAAGGTTGAAGAGTTGAAGAAGACGACTGACGACACAACAGTGGAAGATCAAAAAGAGGTAAATACTCAATCTGAATCTTCTAAGTCGTCAAATAATGATGAAAATAATAAACATTCTGATGAAACTGAAAAACAGTGCAGAAAATGCATGGAAACATGCAGAGCCTGTACTGAGAAAGATGAAAATTTAAAATCAAGAGATATTGAATTTACTAAAATCAAAACAGTCTTCAAAACAAAATGTAAAGAAATGTTATAAAATGAAGAAGTTTTGAAACAAAAAGTTGAAAAGCTGACACTGAAATGTCAAGATTTTGAAAAAGAAAATGTTGTTTTAAAACAAAAGTGTTCGGCAAAATGTAAAGATTGTTTACAAAAAGATAATATCATTCAAGAATTACAGAAATAATATGATAGAATAAAATTTGCAAATTATAACATAAAAGAAGCTAATGATACTTTGAATAGACAAGTTAAAAGTATAGACGGTAGATTGTCAAAATGTTTAGATACAACACAACTTGTTGAAGCCAAATATGCAAGTAAGCAACGAGAATTAAATAAATGTATTGAAGAAGTTGCTGCACTTAAACAAGAATTGGTTGAAATAGAAAAGTATGTTAAAAAACTTCAAAGTTATCATAATTCTTCATATATTCTCGAACGTATTTTCAACATCACACCAGATGATAAAGATTCTGAAAAGAACAAAAAGGGTATTGGTTCAGAATATCATCAGGTGCTACCACCGTTGGAGGATAAGTATACGTTCTATAATGACGAAGAGGTGGCAAAAGGTTTGAACATGGTTGATCAATTACCTGAAAACATTGATGTGACTTACACCAAATCTGATGATGCTGGTGATTCAGATGTGGTAAGTAAGGTTGTTGAAACGGTTCTGAAAGATGAGTCTACCAAAAAGGGTAAGTCCCAATCACATGATAAAGATGAGGAAAGTTTTCACAAAAACTATTTGAAAATTTCAAAATCTGAGAAAAATGCGAATGATGATTCAATAGGATTGGCATATTTCATGATTGGATTGGACAAATTATTCTCAAATGCTGAATTTCCGATTCAAAATGCGATTTCAGATAAGATTGAAAAAGTTTTCAAACTGGTAGAAATCGAAAAGTCTGAAATTGCAAAATTTGCTGGTAAGAGAAAGGAAACTTTATATAACAAACTTGGTTACAAAATGAAAAACATAAAGGCTGGGTTGGGTTATAAAAAGAAACAAAATTAAAGGAAATGGGCTGAAAAGACAAATTTTCAGAAAAAGACGAACTTTGTTCATGGAACAAGTTCAGAAGAAGAGAAACAAACTCCAATTTAGACGACAGACTAATGAAGAGTTCTATGCTCAGAAGAAGCAACAACTACAGGCCAAAGATGTTTAAAAAAAACATGCTTTAAATGTGATCAAATTGGACATGTTGGTCATAAATGTCCAAATCTGAAGCCTGTTGATGTTGAGAAAAAGAAGGTTGAGGTTGGGTATTAGAAGTCAACCGAGTTTGTGTCAAAACAAACTTGAAAACCAAAGACACCCAAATTAGAGCCGAAACAGATTTGGAAATCAACGGTTGATATTTCAAAGTCAAAACAAACTTGGAAACCAAAAACATCCAAGTTTGAACCAAAACAAATCTGGAAACCTAAAGTTGATTTGTCAAAATGAAGCATTCAAACTGATTCAAGATTTTATCAAAGAAATGTTTCAAATTGACAAATTTGGGTGATCAAGAAACAAAAGGCTTCTGTGAGTGATAAAAGGAAAATCGATTCAACCAACAAGGTTGAAAAAAAAAACGAAAAAGTTTTTGTTAAAAATGACAAAGGTTTTCTGAAGTTAAATAATTCGTATTGTGTCACGATACCCAAGGTCAAACAGGCCTGGGTTGCATTATTCAAATGATTGAGTTATTTAAATGTGTAGGTGCTCCTGAAGATAACTGAATGTTAACACGAGGAGAGGAGCAGCCTGTCACAGGAGGGAGATCCCTGTGGATGATTTCAGGGAGTGTTGGTTTATTTTGTAAATAAATAAAACATAAATCAAAAACCCTAAAAAATAGAAAAAACATCAAAATAAAAAAATGTATGTTTTTATTGTGAAAATCAAAAATTTTGAAAAAAATGTGCTACTGGAATACGTCGAAACCCTCACGGCTGAACAAACATGATAAAACAATTGAAAAACGGTTTTCAAACTGTTAAATATCAATGTGTTGTAAATCATGGGGTACGTTATACAAAATAGACATGTTATTGCAGAAACTGGATGGTGAGACAAAGCTATCTACATCGGTTTTAAATGTTTTGCATTTTAGGGGGAGTAAAAATTTTTAAAATACAAAAACATTTGAAAATTTGAAAAAGCCAAAAACATGAGAAAACTTAAAAATGAGTTTTTGTGTAAAAAGTGGAAATGATAGTACATCAGTAAACAGGCACAATATGCTAAAGAAATGGAAAGTCAGATGTGATAAACGGTCTCACTGATGATATGCCAGTAGGTTTTTACACATTCAATAAATTGATTTCGAGATATAAACCTAAATCAATAAATTTCTTATCTCGTGGGGAACATCCCTCAGATATATGGACTTGGTACTCCGAAATTTCGTTTGAGAGATTGCCTGATTCTGAGATATTAGGTCTTTATACTTATTAATATCTGGGGTATTATACTTGGTCTTCTGATTTTGCGTCAGCAATGGCCTGGACCTTGTATAATGCTTTTGCGCTTAAAGCTTTCCCTCTGCAGAAAAATTGAGAAAATATCGAAAGATATAAATCAAGTGCAGTTGTAAAGAAGATTCCTAAGTGGAACACACCTTTAAGTCTAGCCTTCATCTCTTTGACTGAACGGTAGTTCATACCTGAGTTCTCAAGGCATCGCACTAACCCAGAGTACAGATATCATTTAGGTATATTCACCTGTAAGACTGAATCTAGGGAATCTTGATACGGGAGTATATTCTGAGGTGGGACATGCGAATAAGTTAAGTTCTGAAAACACTAATCTCGTATCTTGAATCAATTAAAGTTTGTGTAAAAATTTAAGTGGATCAGTACACTAACAATCTAGGTGAATTGTTTAAAACTTAAAGTCTATAAAAGGTCAACGGTGCTAGTGATATGTCATAATTTGAAACTTGAGATTTTAAATTCAAAAATCCAAAAAACAGTTTGTGAAAATCTCCAAGGTCATTAATTTGGACTTAGATGATAATCTGTGAGGTTTTTGGAAGTTGGATACTTTCAGTGTCAAATATATATAGTAATTTGATAGGGGGAGAGAGCCAGTTTAAAATCCTGGAGTTTTTAAAATTGTCAGATGATTTTCTTACAGCCAGGGTTCTATACTGAGAAATTATAGTTTTTAAAGGGCCAGGAAACGATCTTGAACCAAAAATAGTTTTACATTGTCAATCTTTCATAGAGCTAGGTTCATGATCCTAGTAATCTAAAAAGCTTTATATGTCATACATTTGTGCTTAGAGCTGGGTTACTGATTCTAGGTGACCTAAAAAACTTTCACTGTTAAATACTTGTGATTTTCAGATGTTGAATCAGATTACGATCCTGATAGCTGAGGCTAAGGGGGAGTCTGAAGAAAAGCTCAAAGCAAGGGGGAGCTTGCAGTGATAGAACCAGGTGTCGATCCTGAAAAGCCAGAAGCTTAAAGCAAACGGGATCCTGGAGAGAGAGTCTAAAGAAAGAAGGAGCTGAGGAATCAAAATGCAGATTCAAGAGAAGTTTGTTAGAGCAATTGGGAGTCTGCGGTGCTAAAACAGTCAAAGCTTCTAGAAGACTTAGAGAGAAGATAGAAAGCTACGAGATTGACTACATCAATATCCAAGAGGAGTCTGTGAGTTCATATGTCTATCGCTTCAGTCAATCACGTATCGTAGCTGAAAAATGTTCAAGACTAGGTTTAGAAGTGTTTTTATCTTAAACATAATGTCCATTCGTAGTTTGGAGTCCATCCTCACGAAATGGAGTCCATCCTCACGAAAGGAGCATGCTTATGTTAGAGAGGATGGACATCCCCTATAAATAGGCCATTAGTCTTGTCATTTTAGAACTTTGCTCATTTGGAGAGTTAGAGAGCTCAAGTGTTTTCAAGGTTGTACATTGTTACATCATCAATAAAAAACGCATTATAATTATGTTCTTGTGTCTGATCCACTCTCGTACATGGATTCCGCACATGATACGAGACCTATGCAGTCATCGGAGTTATGAATTTGATCCGGAAACGAACATACACAATTTCTCCTCTAGTATATTACCTTTTTTAATATTTTGTTTGTTTTGTTATTGTAATTTTGTATTGTTTTGAGAAAACAAAGTGTACATTTACGTGTTATAACTGAAATATGAACATAAGAACAAGAAGGCAAGCTCGATAGGTTAACATTACATAAACGTCTTTTACATAAAAAACATTCCTAAAAATTTTAAAACAATAAATTCCTAAAAATTTTAAAAAAAATACATTCCTAAAAAATTGACATTCCTAAAAAAATTACATTCCTAAAAAATGACATTTTCCAACCACATTGGGGGCTGGGGAGATGGAACGATCACTGTCATGACCGTCCGACCTGGGCAAGTACAAATTTTGACGACATGGGCTTTCGGGTGTTGTGCAACACATATCTTCATCCCATCACCATTCTACATATTCCTCCCCTGGATCAGTTTCATATCCTTCTACCCATGCTGGGACGTCTTGTGTCGGGTTCGAGTTTATTGGTGGTGTCGGGTTCGGGTTTATACCCACAAGTTTAACTTGAATCGTGGATAAATCGTAAGCCATGTTTAATTCTTCAACGGTAAAATCGTTAGGATGTTGTGGTTGGTAATAGTCGTAAACTGGAGGTTGGTTTGAAGGCGGTGTGTTTGAAGGCAGTGGGTTTGTAGGTTGTTGGTTGCAAGATGTCTTGATCGTCGACGACAGATGGACGGTGGTGAGTTTGAAGTTTGCGGGTTTAAACTATGACGCGTTGATCGTCTATGGTGTGAAACTTTCGCCGATTCGGTAGGAAACGGATAAATTCCAGCCATGTTAATGGGATATAGTGATAAAATATTGGGTGTAGAGAAGTAGTAAAAATGGAAGAGATAATAGGGGTGGGATAAAATGTGTAATGAGATGGTTTATATAAGAATGGTAAATATTTGAAATAAAAAAATGTAAAATGAATATATATATATATATATATATATATATTTATATATATATATATATAGTGAAAGTGTAAAATACAATATTGCTTAACGTACGAGCGTACGTTGTGAACTTACGCATGTTGAAAACATAATTACGCATGTTGAAAGAATAAAGATTCCGAGTTTATGAAAGAATGAAGGCTTACGAGTTTGTGAAGTCTTCCGAGTTTGTGTGACATGCGTGATTTATGTTTTCAATTGCGTGATTATGTTTTTTCAACATGCGTGATTAGGGTTTTGAGTTGTATAACGTGCGTAATTTTATATCGTACGCTCGTACGTTAAGGAATATTGTACGTTAACCTCCCCATATATATATATATATATATATATATATAGGAACGGGACCAGGAGAGAACGATTTGAAGTGTGAGAACAGTGAGAACGATTTTCAGCCATAGGATCTTTGTGATTTGTGGCTAAGATGATGCGGTGGCATTTTTGTAAACAATGGGAACCTTATAACTACCAGGAGGGGTAAAATTGGAAGATACAAACAAGGGTGCACATGCTAATCACATGCCATTTCCCCCCGTCATATTTAAACGCAAATAACTTTTTTATACGTGATTATTTTTCTAAAAAAATTACACCATAAAACTCAGCGTTTTTTTATCTTTCCAACGAGTATACTATTGATATACTTTTCGAAAAAAAAATGAAATTGGTTTTATGACGTTTTTCTGAACTGTGTGTTTTATGGCGTTTTAGACTAGTTATTTTTATGACGTTTTTTTTCTGAACTATGTGTTTTTATGGCGTTTTAACTAGGTATTTTCATGGCGTTTTTCTGAACTGAGTTTTTTTATAGAGTTTTAAACTGAGTTTTTCATGGCGTTTTTCTGAACTGAGTGTTTTATGGCGTTTTAACTAGGTATTTTCATGGCGTTTTTCTGAATTTGGTGTTTTTATGGCGTTTTATTTGAACACCCAGTTCATGTGTGTGAGTTTTTTGACAATATTACCCCTTAGTGTAATTTAGTATCAATGCCACATGTCAACTCCAAAATCGTTCTCACCGTTATATATATATATATATATATATATATATATATATATATATATATATATATATATACTAGTCACTTACCCGCGCGATGCGGCGGGAGTGGCGATTTACAATAGGATACTCGTTTACCGTTAGTTTATCCGTCGTCTCGTGATATATCGTATAGTACTTAAGTTAGTTTTCTTATTCGTGATCTTCTACAAGAATAGTACAAAACAAGGAAGTAGATGTAATTAAAAACAAGAAGAGTTCAAAACAGTCAAGTAGCTAGACAAAACAATAAAAACAAAATGCGGGGAGTCTCTTGTATCTCTTCCTGTTTTACCAATACATCCGTTCGCTTATGACTTTCTTGTATCTTCTCCTCTCCTGTACCAGATTTCGACACATAACAAAATGTTACACGCTTACAGGTGCTTTAAAATAGTAATTAAAAAGTAATTTCAGGAAGCAAATAAGGCACATAATCTACTAACTTACCTTCGTTTTGATACGGATGCGATTAATTAATCACGCAACACTTCCTGGTAGACAACATTTGATGTGTAAACTCCGCGTTGTTTGAATTCTTTGGCGAGATGTACCAACACCTTCGTACTTTGTCTTGAAATCCCTCTTGATAACGCGACATAAAGTTGTCCATGTGAAAATACAGAATCCGGTAGATAAATACCAACGTTCGGAATTGTTTGACCTTGAGCTTTATTAATCGTCATGGAAAAGCTAAGTCGAATTGGAAATTGTTTTCTTTTCAGCTTAAATGGGAACATGTCATCTTCAGAAAGGGTTAGAGGGATTCTTGGCAAAAAAACTCTTTTTCCGGCATGTTGACCGACTGCAATTTCCGCATCAATAACATTTCGCATGAAACCCTTACATATCAACCGCGTGCCATTACACAGGCCATGTGATGGATCGATATTACGTAACAATATTATTGGGCATCCAATTTTTAAATGAAGCTTATGAGGCGGCAAACCACTAACATTTAGCGAATTTAAGAACTCGACCGGATAGAAGTTGCGCTGATCGTCTTCAGCTTCATCAAAACTGTAATAAACTTTTTCCTCCCCTTGAAAAATTTCAATCATTTGATTATTAATCTCGTCAACACTATCATTTTTAGTGGACAATATTGCTCTAGAGATTATATAATCTGAAGAATATACATTATCTTCAATTGATGGAAAGATGGCATGGATCAATTCTTTTATAGCGTTTTCTCTGTTGTTGCACTGAATTGTCATGTCATCGGGTATGCGGATATAGTTTCCTTCGATTGGTTCTTCACTTCCATCGCCGACTCTTAAAAGAAATTTAGAAAACCATGGATCTTTCAGCGCTCTCATATTTATGGTCAACCGCATCTTCTTAGTCAAAGACCAAAGAGGTGACATTCGTACGCTGGAGTCTACAATCTGTGCTCGAGTGCCACGTTTGATAACCGGCAACACCTGTCTGAAGTCACCTCCCATAACCATTATCTTTCCACCAAATGGGAGACTAACACCTATAATGTCTTGGAATGTACGATCGACTGCCTCTATCGCTTGTCGTTTAGCCATCGACGCTTCATCCCATATGATTATTTTGGCAGAGCGAATCAGTTTAGCGGCCCCACTCTGTTTTTTAATATTGCACATTGAATTATTTTCAAGATTAAGAGGAATCTTGAATCTCGAGTGAGCCGTTCTACCTCCTGGCATATTATTAGCCGCTGCACCTGATGAAGCTGTTGCGAGAGCAATAAGACCACGTGACCGAATTTCAGCAAGCAAGGCAATGTACAAAAATGTTTTTCCAGTTCCACCTGGACCATCAATAAAGAACACGCCTGGAAGATCATTATCAACATGCATCATGATCTCATCAAACACATTTTTTTGGTCCGGATTAAGTGAATGTTTGGCACTCAAGTGTTCAGGTTCCAAAACAATCCCATACTCTTCTTGTAACTCACGATAACCTGCATCTTGTAAGTTAACATCGTCAGTTATCTTAGGAAGGTCGAATTCATTGAAATTTTTACCCATGGATTGTACCAAGACACTTATTTCGGTAAGAACCATATTTTGAACTCGTTCTATACTTTGACAGTGTAACCGATGATCTTCAGATAGTGAATCAAAGTGGTCATTCCATAACTTTCGAATATCTCCAGGTTGGCAAAAAATCATTATGGTCGCAAATAACCTTCTAAGAGCATTGGGAAACTGAAACGTAGAGGCTTCTTCGAGACATTGTGATAGATATTCATCGTCTTCTATTAAGCCTAACTCAAGAGCTGCTTTCCGAAATGTCGCACACCGTTGACCATTAACTGTGCAAAGATGTTCGAAAGAAGTAGGCCCTCTGACATTTGACAAAAGTAGGCGTAAGTAGTACCTTTCTCCTTCGGCTGGATTAGCGGAAACGATACGACCTCTTTGTTTTTTACCGAAACGACGACTCCAACGGCGTGTGCTTCCATTCCAAGTATAGTGTTTTGGAAAATCTTTATACAAATGTACCCTTGCTGTTTCATCGTTTCTATTCTGATCAAAAAATGCTGTTAGCATGGTTCTCTTATCCCTTTCCCTATCAACAATATTAGGCATCAAGTCATCATCTCTAAATCTAACCATCTGATTATTTGGGAGATGAAGTTGTAAGGCTAGAACAGCAGGAAAGATTTGAGAAAGAGAGAAGGAAAAAATTCGCCACATAGCCTCTGGGGGCGATATGTAGCGTGCATCTTGAAATCTTTTTATCTCATTAATAACAACCCCTGGCTCACTTTGATCGACTTGAATAACCTGTTTGTCATGTCCTTTATAAACATACTTGAAAAGATATTTCACAGATTTTATACTTGAGCAAACTTCAACATTCATGTGGCAGTTAAACATCATCAAAAGCCTTGGGTTATATGGGACCACCCATCTATTATCAAGTGTTTGTCCTCGTAGGTCCACTTCTATCCCGGTGTCTCTCCTTCGATACAACGGATACGAATCTTCTCCTTGTGTCGTCTGTTCGTTAAATTGTCTAGGATAGTGAAAACGACAAATTTTAGGATCACCCTGCATACAAGGACTGCTTGATCGTAAATTGCCGCAAGGACCGTGAATCATGTGCTTGACAACCATCTCATGCAATCTGGGATGTGTTAGTTTGTTAGGAATTTCAGCACACACAACCTTATCATAATGGTCCGCGTTATTGATCTTGTGTTGCGGGTACATGATTAGGAGAAAATGTGCGTGCGGCAAACCCCGCTTTTGAAATTCAATGACATAGACGTATGACTTAACTTCCCCGAGGACATGTTTCTTGAAGAGTTGATCCTTAAGATCTTCTAATTTAGCCCGGAACACTCTTGAAACAAGGTCTGGACGATCTGTAGCAGTTTGACCAACATGTAAGTTATCACATATCTCAGGCCACTTAGGATTACATGTCATTGTAAGGAATACATCAGGCTTGCCGTCGTCTTGAACTAACGTCATCGCATCTAGAAACCGACGTCGCATGTCGCGAGGCCCCCCGATGAAAGATGCAGGCAACACAATTCTTTTCCCGACTCTGTTTGCATGAACCTCGCCAGTATTGACGCAATCCACAATACCTTGGTACAATCTGAGTAGAAAGAACGCGTGTTAAAATCTGAGTAATACGCCGATCAAGATTTGGCCATCGGAGTCTGTGATCTAACTCAGTATCAGGATCGTAAAAATACAACTGCAAGTACCTAGGAGTCCCATCCCTCGGAACTAATTGGTCGATTCTGTGATATATTCCTTTATGTGCACGAAAAGTATATACGCCGTCTCTCATATTGTTCAATGTATCATCCAATGTCACACCCATTGAGGCAAAAGAAAAATTGTTGTTATAAGCACGGATGTTTTGCCTAAACAAATCTCCAATTTCATCTTGAGACGTGAAAAGTCGGTACAATTCCTCTGGAATTTCTAAGTTTGCTAACACGGTTTTCCCACTCATACAACAAAAGGTATCAAATTCAAATTGAAATCGTTTTGCTCCACAATTAGGACATGCGCCTCGTTCCTTTAAAACACGATGCTCTCCAGGTACACCATTGTAAACAAAATTATAAGGATCATCTTCTACGCTCCCATGTTGGAGGGAAGGTTGATCAACTACTTCAGCAAATTGGGGTAATAAAGTACGCGGATGAATTTGAATACCTAAAAAAATTGGTGTATTAAGTAATGAAGGTTGTAAAAGATGTCAAGTTCGAAAAAGAAATCTTTGTTAAATAAATAGAAACCTCGTGATGTTCTATGCCTGACTACGTCAATTACATCATCTATCGGGGTTTGGTTGACTTGACTGCCATTTGAAATACGCATTCCATTATCGTTTGGTGTATTAGAACATCCTTCATTGTACTCCTTGCATTTTGTAGTAGAAACACTTGAGGCGTTCTCATTTGTTGTTTGTAGAAATTGAGTAATATTAGTTTGTAAACTTCTTAACGGTGTCCTTTCTGTTGACCTATTATTCATTAAAGATATTGATGAAGCACTTTGGGGGGCATCACCACTCCCAAATTTAGATACTTTGTTATTTTCTTTGCGTGCAGCATAGTATCTTTTTTGATACTCTTTTCGTTTTTCAGCTTTAGTAGATGCACTCGAGCTAGAAGCATGATTTCGAGGGTTTGAGAGTCCATTAGTCATTGTAAATTGAAAAAATGACAAATACCTTGCAAATTAAATAAAAGAGAGTTATCATAGATGATGAAATTCTCAAATCATAACAACATTCCAACACATAACTTAGAGAAAAACAAACCGAAGGATAACATTGAAATACATAATGATAACATTAAAATACATGACTTAAACGGAATATCATGACTTAGAGAAAAAAAAACACAAATCCTTAAAACATTGACATACATAATGATAACATTAAGTGAAAGCCAATCTAAATACTTGGTGAAACAATGGTCTGCACAAACACCGCACCCTTAAAACCTCGAAACCAAGAAACGGGATAAAAACATTCGAAGGGCTTCATATCCATTTCAATTGTAAACAACTTCCCTAATTTAGTCATCACAAACCAATTACCATTTGTCACATAATGTGTTATATCGCACCACAATGACAATGATATCGGGGGGATCGGAGGACATGATAAGACCTTAATCCAGTAATCCCCTTGTAGTGTCCATAGGTCAATTGTCATCTCAAACATGCCAGTGCTAGCAAACATGTGAAGCACATTTTTTACATTAACTAAAACACCTTGAACCATTCCATTAGAAGGAACGGGTGGAAAGCTTATCTCCTTGAACTGCTCCGAATTAACATCAAAACAAATCACCACATTCGTACCTCCAATCCAACATTCGCAAACAGTGAAATATAGAGTACCACCACAAAATGTGCCAGCTGACCAATTGAAATGAGGGCTTAGGTACTCTTGTCTTGTTATGAAAGGAATATTTCTCCAAGAGTCTACTTCCCTAGAATAAACATAGACACCAAGTACACCACTCCTACGCTTTATATGCAAGACCTTGTAATCATCGTCAGCGTCAACGTACAAACCAATGGCATCAAGGTTATTTATATAGAATCCATGAGAATCAGGGGTTGACAAACGCTTGAAAGCAGTAGTTGTTGGATTCCAAAGAAGCAGCTCGTATGTATGATTCAAGCAAACACACAACAATCCGTTCAAATGTGAAAGTATTGAGACATCATTATTTTGGTGATGGAATGGAAATGTAACTGTTGAGCTTGGACCATAGTCATTGTTATTAGAGATGATTGGACGAACAGAACACGTTAGGTCGTCAATTAGTAGAACTCTCTGGTTAGATGAAACTACTGAGCGAGAACAATGTATCTTTACGAAATCTTGTGTTGACAATAACGCATACCATTGCTTACATACACTCTTAGAACGACCTACATCCTTTGCTGGCAGCCTCGTTAATATCTCAAACACGATTGTATGAGTAGGAAGGTCAGCCATGGTTATACCTTCGTTTAATACAGATAATGATTATTTAGTTGTCCAATCTAAGAAGATTATACCTTGGTGATAGATTATAAATACTTCTACAATTACATCAATATGAGGGAAACAAAAAGCAAAACACGAAACACCAAGAGAGACTTTAATATTCAACAACTAAACAAATAACAACACCAAATGTTTCTAACTTAAACACAAATTGGATAACGATCCATAATTTACATATCCCGTGCCTCGACCATATCCGGTTCGTACGTAATCGTACTCAACTCCGTAGACTTCAAAATATTAACTGAAATAACAAATAAAATATAACTTTTATTAAACTACATGAGCCATTAGATCTAACTAATTATTAGAATGTTCATGTGTAAAGCATAACATACTATCTGGTAGATGAACCAACTTGAGACGTGATACATATATGATGGACCTTTGTTGCACGGCTCGAATGGAACGTATAACATCGGAAGGCTTCAGGGCAGACAAAAACAATTGTATTGTGTGACCACTGTATATTACGATTTTGGGTTAAAGTTCTTCTAATAATAATATTTTCTTACATATAACGTAAATATTATGTTTGTAATATGTTAATAATAAATAATAGCGTACGTCTTATCTTGAAGAGAAAGTTCAAAACAACATCGATCACGTTTGCCTTCTATTATTCTCCCAACCACATCTAAAACCAAATCAGTTAAATCGTATAGACCATATATAAAGTTTTATATATTTAATAAAAATTATAGATAGAGAATTAATATGTACCAACAATATCCATTTGAGGTCTCCTGTCATGCTTCAATTCTATAATGGAAGGGACCAATGGATATAAAGAAGCACCCCTTGGAATCGTAAGCATAAGTGAAGAAAGCTTTGTATATTCGTTGATGACAATTTTCTTCTCGGACCAAACTAACACGTAATTCTGGTACTTTGGGCACTCAAGATAGTTGAGATTCTCAATTTGGAAATGATTCAACGAAAAAAAACCACCCATCAATGACGCGTCATTATATTTGTGTATCAAATTTTGTGGGACGAACGCAACAATTTTTTGTCTCTAAAATGAAAAGAAATTTAGTGGTGGAAAAACGCTTATATAACACAAAGTAAATTAAAATAATGTTCTTACGTGTTGATCAAGAAATATAACCACTAATCTCTTTCCATCGACGTCATGCCAAATAAACTCCACCTTAACAAAGATTATATTATACCATGCTCTATCATTTGTCAATGATGAAAATTCTTCAACGGAAAAATGATCAGACATATCCTATTAAGTGTTCAATATTAGTTAACTAAAAAAATAAAAACTCCAGAAATAAAATTTAAACTAAAACATGATTAAAATTAAACAGCAACAAATTTAAATTTAAACTAATACATAATTAAAAGTTACATAATTAAGATTCAAACTAATTCGAGAAAAAAAAAACTACAGTCATCATAAAAGTTGTTCTAAGGTTCCCAAACCATTTTTTCATCCAATGGTGGTTCGTAAACCGCCCCAGGGTCAGTTTCGTACCCTTCAGCCCAGGTCGGTAGTTCTTGTGTTTGACTGTAGTTTTCCACATAAGGGGGGTTTGAAGGTGGAGGATGCATAGGAAGTATAGGAGTGTTTGGCACCGGACGATGGCACCCCACAATTTGTAGTCCACCAAATTGTAGTTGAGCGAAGGTATAGTCATACGCCCAATTCAACTCTTCATCCGTCCAACCAAATGGATCATCATATTCAGGGTTTGCCAATGGAGGTGGGGTTGAAACCGAAGGTGGGGTTAAAACCGGAGGTGGGGTTGACACCGGAGGTGGGTTTGAAGTTAGAGGGTTTGAATCAGGAAGGTTTAAATGGTTTGTTGATCCTAGTGATTCAACGGGAATTGGATAACCACCGCCCATACCTCTCAATTGATATGTGTTTGGAGTGATTTGTAAACTGAAAAATACAAAAAGAGAAATAGATAATACTTGAATTTAGAGTATCCAATTTATTTGACTACTTACTTTTTAGACTTATATGGTTAGAAACTAATGTTGTTAACGGAAGATTATGTTGTACCACTGGTCATGGTTAATTTGTATTACGAAATATCCCTATTTTTTTCTCTTTATTGAAATATTCTATGCAAGTTTCATCTCATGTATATAATCAAAACGGCGTTTTATTTTTACCACGTGTTTTAAACGTTAAAAGAAAACATATAAAATAAGAAATCCACATACATGAACACATACACATAATTACTATAACAATCAGCTTTGTGAATACAGTATTGTTTTAAATACAGTATTGTTTTGAATACAGTATTGTTTGAACACAGTATTGTTTTGAATACAGTATTGTTTTGAATACAGTATTGTTTTGAATACAGCTTTGTGAATACAGTATTGTTTTGTGAATACGGCGTTTTATTTTGTTTTGAATACAGTATTGTTTTAAAAAAAATTCCTGTAATGATGAAGGAAAAGATCAAAATATAACAGAACAAAGTAAATGAATGAAAAGATCATAATTATCACAAAACCATGACACATATCAGTCCCAAAAATGAAGGAAAAGATCAAAATATAACAGAACAAAGTAAAATCAAAACTACAAAAACAATTTACTATAATTTACACATACACATAATTACTATAACAATCAGCTTTGTGAATACAGTATTGTTTTGAATACAGTATTGTTTTGAATACAGTATTGTTTTGAATACAGTATTGTTTTGAATACAGTATTGTTTTGAATACAGCTTTGTGAATACAGTATTGTTTTGTGAATACGGCGTTTTATTTTGTTTTGAATACAGTACTGTTTTAAAAAAAATTCCTGTAATGATGAAGGAAAAGATCAAAATATAACAGAACAAAGTAAATGAACCTAAATATCATAATTATCACAAAACCATGACACATATCAGTCCCAAAAATGAAGGAAAAGATCAAAATATAACAGAACAAAGTAAAATCAAAACTACAAAAACAATTTATCCTTTCACTATCCCGAAAAATGAAAAAATATATCAAAACATCCCACAGAACAAAGTAAAATAAAAAGTACATAACAATTTATCTTTTCACTATTCCATATCTAAAATTGACCTAACTATCATAATTTTCATTGAACTACAACACTTATCATCCCCAAAAATGACCTAAATATCATAATTATCACAAAACCATGACACATATCAGTCCCAAAAATGAAGGAAAAGATCAAAATATAACAGAACAAAGTAAAATCAAAACTACAAAAACAATTTATCCTTTCACTATCCCGAAAAATGAAAAAATATATCAAAACATCCCACAGAACAAAGTAAAATAAAAAGTACATAACAATTTATCTTTTCACTATTCCATATCTAAAATTGACCTAACTATCATAATTTTCATTGAACTACAACACTTATCATCCCCAAAAATGACCTAAATATCATAATTATCACAAAACCATGACACATATCAGTCCCAAAAATGAAGGAAAAGATCAAAATATAACAGAACAAAGTAAAATCAAAACTACAAAAACAATTTATCCTTTCACTATCCCGAAAAATGAAAAAATATATCAAAACATCCCACAGAACAAACTAAAATAAAAAGTACATAACAATCTATCTTTTCACTATTCCATATCTAAAATTGACCTAACTATCATAATTTTCATTGAACTACAACACTTATCATCCCCAAAAATGACCTAAATATCATAATTATCACAAAACCATGACACATATCAGTCCCAAAAATGAAGGAAAAGATCAAAATATAACAGAACAAAGTAAAATCAAAACTACAAAAACAATTTATCCTTTCACTATGTCATATTTGAAAGAACTTACAACAATGCAAGAGGGAGATGTGAAAAGCCGACAAAAATTTTAAAACCTTGATGTGATAGCCGAGAAACAACGCAAGATCCGAATGCAAAGAGTTGATATATTCTGAAATCGAAGTAAATAGAAGTTTTTAAGTTGATGTTTTGAAAGTAGGATTATTCAACTGAGATAAACTTACAATTTCAGTTGAGTGTAGTTGAGAGTTTGTAAAGTGTGAGTAGAGTGTAGATATCTCTGGATTATTTATAGAGACTGAAGGAAGCAGTGCTGTCTTTCAAACAGTGTATGGAAGAGTGTTGATATATTATAGAGACTACAGCAAGCAAGCTGTCTTTCACACAAAAGTAAAGTGTTGCTTTTTCCTGTAGATTGTACTTCCCTGCTTTTGGCATCCCTTTTTGTCAGATGTGTGAGCATTGAGAGAGAAAGCATATGGTGATCCGTGTGAAGTCAAATGGATGGTCCCGATCTTGATCCCTTTTTGTCTGTAGCATAAGTCAAATGGGTTAAGATCAGTTAAAAAACAAAAAGCATAAAAATAACAAAACACATCAAAAAACAGAGAAGAGTAAATTGCCATTTTAGTCCCTGAGTTTTGACCAAAATTGCCACTTTAGTCCAAATAGTTTTTTTCTTGCCATTTTAGTCCAAATAGTTTTGTTTTCTTGCCATTTTAGTCCAAATAGTTTTGTTTTCTGCCATTTTAGTCCCTGAGTTTTGTCATTTGTTGCCATTTTCATCCAACCCACTAACTCCATTCAAAAAAAATTATTTAACTTAGGTGAATTTTGGTCGAACCACATTTTTCTTTCTTTTTTTGCAGGTGCGATGGTATGGGGATGGTGTTGTGCCAGTTTACAGTGAAGATGATGGCGGTGGTTGTTGGTTTTACGATGATGACGGTGATGTTGGTTAATGACGTGGGTGGCGTAAAAGTGCCCGGTGGTGGTGGAAATGGTGGGTGGTGATGGTGGTGGGGTGGGTGGGTGGGTGGTGACGGTGCAGGGACTAACCTTCTATCATCGCCACCACCTGCCTGCACCGTCACCACCCACCCACCCACCCCACCACCATCACCACCTACCAGGGACTAAAATGGCAGAAAACAAAACTATTTGGACTAAAATGGCAAGAAAACAAAACTATTTGGACTAAAATGGCAAGAAAAAAACTATTTGGACTAAAGTGGCAATTTTGGTCAAAACTCAGGGACTAAAATGGCAATTTACTCAACAGAGAATATAGTCAAGTTTATATTCTCTCAGTAGCATAGCATGTTAAAAATTAATATTCAAGGCTTAGAAATTACCAAAAAAGAGCGAAAAACCGACTGAATTCGAATCTCAGCCCATTCTTGACACTAATGCTCCGTTAGTTCTCGCAAAGTCAACCATCATAAAAAGAAATCAAGTATTAGTAAAGATTTGATATTAGTTATAACCAGTACACTATTAACTTAAAATAAATTTAATATAAATCACATTTTGTGAAGTTGCAAATATAAAAAGCTTTATTATAAACAAAAAAGAAAAGAAAATTGATGAATGATGATAAACTTTACTTTACCTCTGCTTGAGTGAGCATGAGACCACTAAGTGAGGGAACATTCTGCATATGAAGCCCCCATCGATTCGAATGAAGCAGCGTTCAGCGTCGCCAAAGCCAATTCCGAGACTCTCCAAGCAGATACACTTTCTCCGGCAGCCAGAAGATCGGAGTGAGCTTGTTCTGTAATAATAGTGATCGTGACAGTCGTTAACCAAAGGTATAACTAATTAAATTCAGATCCTAAAAAAAGGTTTCCTTGCGAGTTGCGAGTGACATACCTGAGTCGATTCATCACAAAACACATGCGAAAATCCTTCGTAAACCTCAGATTTCGTCCTTCGAACATCCGTCAACCGCTTCACCTGAAAAGTAAGAATCGCAAAAGAACATGGTAAGATATATAACACTCATTGCAACTTATCAGAACATCAAACGGATCCCTTGTTCAAATCTGTGGATCCCTTGCCAGATAAAGCTTGTGATACATCTCATGAAACCCTAGATCTGCTCATCGAGCATCCCACAGAACAAACTAAAATCAAAAATACATAACAATCTATCTTTTCACAATTCCATATCTAAATGACCTAAATATCATAATTATCACACAACCATGACACATATCAGTCCCAAAAATGAAGGAAAAGATCAAAATATAACAGAACAAAGTAAAATCAAAACTACAAAAACAATTTATCCTTTCACTATGTCATATCTGAAATTAATCTAACTATCATCACCAAAAATACAAATTCAAATATCACAAAACTTTCAACCTAATTTGAAATAACCGCATCTACTAACAAATCTACATCAAGATTAAAGATAAGAATCACAAAAGAACATGGTAAGATATATAACACTCATTGCAACTTATCAGAACATCAAACGGATCCCTTGTTCAAATCTGTGGATCCCTTGCCAGATAAAGCTTGTGATACATCTCATGAAACCCTAGATCTGCTCATCGAGCATCCCACAGAACAAACTAAAATCAAAAATACATAACAATCTATCTTTTCACAATTCCATATCTAAATGACCTAAATATCATAATTATCACACAACCATGACACTTATCAGTCCCAAAAATGAAGGAAAAGATCAAAATATAACAGAACAAAGTAAAATCAAAACTACAAAAACAATTTATCCTTTCACTATGTCATATCTGAAATTAATCTAACTATCATCACCAAAAATACAAATTCAAATATCACAAAACTTTCAACCTAATTTGAAATAACCGCATCTACTAACAAATCTACATCAAGATTAAAGATAAGAATCACAAAAGAACATGGTAAGATATATAACACTCATTGCAACTTATCAGAACATCAAACGGATCCCTTGTTCAAATCTGTGGATCCCTTGCCAGATAAAGCTTGTGATACATCTCATGAAACCCTAGATCTGCTCATCGAGCATCCCACAGAACAAACTAAAATAAAAAATACATAACAATCTATCTTTTCACTATTCCATATCTAAATGACCTAAATATCATAATTATCACACAACCATGACACTTATCAGTCCCAAAAATGAAGGAAAAGATCAAAATATAACAGAACAAAGTAAAATCAAAACTACAAAAACAATTTATCCTTTCACTATGTCATATCTGAAATTAATCTAACTATCATCACCAAAAATACAAATTCAAATATCACAAAACTTTCAACCTAATTTGAAATAACCGCATCTACTAACAAATCTACATCAAGATTAAAGATAAATCAACATTTAGAACCTAACCTGAGTCGATTCATCACAAAACACATGCGAAACTCCTTCGTAAACCTCAGATTTCGTCCTTCGAACATCCGTCAACCGCTTCACCTGAAAAGTAAGAATCACAAAAGAACATGGTAAGATATCTACTAACAAATCTACATCAAGATTAAAGATAAATCAACATTTAGAACCTAACCTGAGTCGATTCATCACAAAACACATGAGAAAATCCTTCGTAAACCTCAGATTTCGTCCTTCGAACATCCGTCAACCGCTTCACCTGAAAAGTAAGAATCACAAAAGAACATGGTAAGATATCTACTAACAAATCTACATCAAGATTAAAGATAAAGCAACTTATCAGAACATCAAACGGATCCCTTGTTCAAATCTGTGGATCCCTTGCCAGATAAAACGGATCCCTTGTTCAAATCTGTGGATCCCTTGCCAGAACATCTCATGAAACCCTTGATCTGCTCATCAAACGGATCTGGTGATAGATTCAAACGGATCTGGTGATAGATCTCATGAAACCCTAGATCGCCGAGAAGAGAGAGAAGAGAGAGAGAAGAGAGACAGAAGATCTGATGTTGTTTTGTGAGATGTGTGAGCATTGAGAGAGAAAGCATATGGTGATCCGTGTGAAGTCAAATGGACGGTCCCGATCTTGATCCGTGTGAGAAAGTTAAACAATTGGACGGCAGATGTATAACCTTGTAAAGGGTAAATGGTTTTGTGTTTTCTTGTGCCTTAACAGTTGTACATTGTGCACTAAGTGTTTTTTCAACACCTTGTTCAATTACCATCTTGTCCTTCACATATCCTTATTAAAGTAGTATAGATATATATATATATATATATATATATATATATATATATATATATATATATATATATAGGGGAGGGTTTAAATGAGAACGCTAAATATTGTGAGAACCGTGAGAACAAATGAAAAAACCATGAGAACTTGGTCAAAAACAATTCAAATTCAAATTTTTTCTACACTTATCATTATTATTCGAATACAATGTTAGAAATTTAATTTACACGTTTAAATTTACGTGAATTCGTAAATAAAGAAAATTTACACATGTGTAAGTTTGCCATTTACACATGTGTAAATCTGTTATATTTACACATGTGTAAAAAATCTAAAAAGAGTGATTTTGAAAGGAGAAATGAATTATTTGATATTGTAAATTCTTGTTTTGATGTTATATCTTAATTACAATGAGGTTTGTATTAAAAAAAATTGGTTTTGATTGTTTTTTTTTTCATTCGTTATCACGGTTCTCTCAATATTTAGCGTTCTCAAGATAACCCTCCCCTATATATATATATATATACTAGTCTAAGTTCCCGTGTAATACACGGGTGGCTAAACAACAAAAAAATTATACTTTAATACGTAAATACTTTATTATATCCTGATGATATTGAGCTATAAGAGAGTAACTGAGTGCTTCTCTTTGACATCCTAAAGTTATGTATATTGATCGTAAACATAATTTTTCCATAGATATAAAATAAATAATGATCCAACCTCGAATTAGTGTTGAAGGCCTTCCACATTACATAAGCAATGATTCCCCTAAGAGTAGAAACAAAAAGGCCCCAACATTGTATCTATTTGAAATATCCGATGATCGGAGTTGTGTTTGCGTGTCAACCCAACCCGACTCATCCCATACCATAAAAAAATCATGGAAGCCTATTTACAAAGAAAACCTCAAATTAGGCATGCAACTAAAGTAATTAATTCAATCTTTTGTTTCTCTAAACGGGGACGGCACCCCGTCAAAACTTTATTAATAAAATTAAAAAATAATAGTTACACCTAAAGAGCATTGGGTCTTCCGAGACATACCCCAAGAACACCAACCTCAAAAACGCCTAAGGCCTTACAGAATGGGTTTTAACAAACCCCTACCCCAACCACTCTAACAAATAACAATTACTACTTCTAACTCTACTCGCGACCACACACAACCCAAGTATTACAAACATAAAACCTATTCAAAATCCAAACAAAAAATAAACGAAAACAACCAAAATCAAGACTAAATACAGTTCAAACAAAAAAACATCAATCTTCAAAACTCTATCGGCTTTCATACGCATCAGCAACAAACTTCAAGCTTCTAGCCATCATTCAAGTCAACCCCAAGTCCAATAACCTGCATTTACCACCAAACCCAACAATACCTATCAGCAAATAAACATTCAATAAACATTCAATGTGAGTTTAATCCCAAGTCCACAAATTTCATGCCAAAAACTAAAAAACTGGTTGAAACTTTAAGTGATTTCATTTACAAAATAAATCATGAATCAAAGTAGAAAGCTATAGGAAAATCGAAAATGTATAAACATATAATATCTACCGGCATTGAAGCCCATGTAAATCATCATTTTTGTTCTAGACCTTTCCAAAGTTGGGCTTCACGTCTAAGGGTTGCCGGATATATACCTTCTGCACCAAATATTAAAGCACCAATACAAACTTTAGAATGATAACAATATGCTTTCTACATTCACTACATTATGGTTATCCTCAACTGGAAAACTAATTATAACGGGTCAAATTATTTGAAAAAAGACGATCATCCAACCAGCTTGCATGATGCCTTTAATGCAAATATATATTATAACGGGTCAACTGTACTGAATAGGTCACCAACCTGACTCAGCCCATCTTGACCTTTTACCCAGCTCAACAAAAATGATATGAAATGATATAAGAAATCAACTTACCTCCATGAAAAGCGATGAATATGAGAGCCCGTTAACTCCCCTAAACAACCACCAATATGTGTAGTTCCATAAAATTACCTACAAAACGTGTAATGCTAATTGATGTTAGCATCTTTAATTGACAAAAAGCAAGAAAATTAAATTATAGCAAATAATCACTGTAAAAGATCACAAAGGGTCGCCCAAATTCATGCTAACTAATGTTAGCATCTTTAATTGACCAAAAGCAAGAAAATTAAAACATAGCAAATAACCACCGTAAAAGATCCACCTTAGAGGATATCTTTCATTTTTTTTTGTTAGTATTGTATTGCATTATGGCATAACTTTGTTATAACTAAATACAAAACTTGGAAATATTCTACAAAATGAATATTTTGATTTATCTCGAAATCTCCCAAAGTATAATCTACCTTCAGATTATGGAGGATGGTTGTTCCTTGATTATTTGTATTCTTTAGCATGTCCTCCTAAGGCTAGATAAGGAAAAGATCAAAAGGAAGATTAAAAAAACTGAGTCGAAACTATACTATTAATGTTTTAATGCAACCAAAAATATAATTTGTCAATGCAATTGATTAACCACCGCTCTTCAAAGACATCGGCTTGACGTATAATCAAATAAACGCGGCTAGAGAGTCGGACCAAACCTGATATAGTTCTGTCATGTATGGTCATCCGCCTTCATTGGCGGCTCCGCTGCCAAAAAACGCCCAACACAAGGATCATAACAACAAATTGAAAAATATAAATTTCATAAAGTAAACCCACCATATCACTTAGCACTTGCCTATGAATTGACAACGTACCATTAATATCTGATCAAGTTTGCTGGCAATAAAAAAATAGAGATAAGTTTATCAAATCGTTCAAGTAACAAAAATGATTATTCTACGGCTACTCAGCTAGGTGTACTCTTATAGAGACTTTAAAATGGTTTCCTATTCGGTTAAAGGTTTTACCTGAAACCGTTAAACTAATTAGACATACAATGTAACTTAAGTAACACTTTTGTAGGTAAACAGGTTAAAAATCTCACATCTAAAATGTACATCACAAAGACGTGCCACTCCTAACTCCGAAAGAGTTATTGAGTGTAAGTCTTCAGCCTGAAACAAAGAACACATGATAAATGTAAAGCATATAACCAGGATGTAAAGGTCGGTCACTCACCACCAACTGAACGGTCAAAGACGTGCCACTCCTTTCAAATTCCAACTCGACATTTTGCCCCACGCTATCATCAAGTAAAGTCTCCAACTTCAGAAGCTAACTCGTCATTCTACTCCAAAGCACAATGCTTTACAATGATGAATGAGAGTGTAAGGTTCTTGGCTTCAAGTATATCATGTTACATCTTCATAAGTGAGATAAGAAAAATAACCACTCGACCCGCTTAAAAAATCACATGCTTGGCCACCTCAGCACTCCTCTCAACAGATTCATTATCATCGTTATATCTTGAAGCCCATCCATGACCAACACCTTTGAATATCTTCACAAAGCTCTCAATCTAGCTTTTGTCAAAAATTATTTTATTCACTGAACTTTAAAACCCTAACCCTAAACAGAGAAAAATATAACCCTTCCTATCTTTTACCATAAATCATGGGACTTACTTCTTGATTTTCTAATTAAGGTTACATGTTTGACTTCTTCTTGTGAGTGTAACTGGTCAAGCTTGCCTTCTAATATGGCAGTTGGAACCTTAATTTCTGAAACAAAAGTTAAAGTTAAAAAGTGACATTTTCAACCTATATAATTATGAATGGGTTGACAAAGTTTATGTTTAATCTCTAGCGAGTCAAACCAAATTATATATTTGTAAAAAAAAAAACTATATCAAAATGGGTCAACGGGCAGAACAGCTCAGACCAAGTATACAATTCGCCTATTTGACCACATCTAGGAGAAACAAACCTTTAACATCGTTGTCTTTCAAGGGACCATAACAAAAGCGTTAATGTCATTATTTTTGCTAGTTTAATAGCCATCATCCCAATAATTACATATAAATTAGTTTTAAGTCTACTAAAAAAATCAAAATGTTAGAATTTTTTAAGACACTGATTCTACCAATAATAATGACAACTTTTGCATAAAGTTCTAAGGATATTTACAATTTAACCAGCACTTAGCGGATACTTTTTTTCTTTCAAATGGCCAATTTCATCTTAAATCCGGTAATGGTTATTTAAAATCATTATATAAAACCATAAAAAGAGTGATGATACTCACTATTGTTTCCTGAAATGCAAGGCATCATGCTTCATACAACTTGCATCAAGTTCATCACAAGGCTTCTCTATTGGGCATCCACTTTATAATATCCCACAATACTTTCCATATCTTAACAATAGTGAAACTGTCAATTCAAATATATGCGTTGTTTTCATTTTTTTTTTCAAAACTAATTTGTTTTTATCCTCCAAACTCATATAATATAAATAGGAAAACTTATTATCATAATCTATGAACTTTACCATGATGTTTATGTTACTAAAACAATTCCTATATGCAACAAATTTAGCCAAAAAAAACATTGCAATAGGTTTCATATTACAATAGTAATGCAATCCATATTTTTTTTGTTCTTAAACAGCAAAAAAAATTGAGGACACATAATGGATTGAGTTTTTGTTTATCTTAATAAACCAAGATTCAATGGTTGTTTCAGTCATCGAAATAGATAAGGTACCTGCACTAATTAGAGCGGAATCATTGCATCAAACGTCGGGCGTTGTTTACCAAGCAAACATTCTTGTGACCAGGTTAATTTCAATGAACCTTGTATACCAAAGGATCAATTAGGTTAAGATAATAAAATACAATGTAAATGTTTATTCCATTCAAAGGTATAATAAAATCATTTCATTTGGATCCATGGAATTATATTAAAGGAATGATTCATTCGATCAACGAATAGAAAGCAAATTGAAATAAAAGCTCAAAAAGTTTACTGAGATATTTACCTAAACAATAATTGAAATCAATAAAAAAATAAGATCACCAATAAAACACCAAAATTATGTTTCCATATCTTATCAAAATCACCAAATAGGGTTTAATTTTTTAAAACCTAAATGATGAACATATGTATGAATGAATGATAAATTAAAATCACGCAAAATCTCAAACACGATAAATTACTTCAGAAGGAATAAACGACAAACATTACGGATATATATGATCGAGAACATCAATAACGATCCGAGAGGATCGAGTTGAAAAATACCTGGTTAAGAAGCAGGTTCAAAGCAATCAGAATGCACTGCATTGAAAAAATTAGTAAAAAAATTAGACCAAAAAAACTTTAAAATGAAAATTTAAACATAATTAATGTCTTTTAAAACATCTGGTGGGCAAACTCTACGTACTAAAGTTTAAGAACTAACAAAAAACCAAGCAGAATCAAACTATTAATATCCAAATCCCTTTTTAGTCAGAATCAGTAAAAATTAGAACAAATAAGCCTAAAATGTCAACTTTAACATAACTGATGACTTTTGACGCACACCTGGTGCTCCTGATGGGCAAACTCCTCAAGCTATAATTGAAGAACTTACAAAGAAACAGAACGTAATGAAACTATCAAGCCCCACTACCTTTTCAAGTCAGAAATAAGTAAAAACAATAGATCAAATAAGCTTCAAAATGCCAACTTTAACATAACTGAAGACCTGGTGGGCAGACTGTTCATACTAAAATTAAAGAACTAACAAACAAAACTAAACATAATTAAACTATCAAGTTAATTCAAAATACATAAAACACAACCCAATAGAAATAGTATAAGGGTTTTCTTACGCTCGAACGAAATAAACCTTGTAATAGACGAAAAAAATTGAAATAAGAATCAAACCTAACCAAACCAAACCTGATGTTCATGAAGGTCCTCATTCAAAAGGTCAATGTAGACCATGAAAAACCCATCTGCTCTGCAACTTTTTTCTTCCCCAAGGTGGCATCTACATCCATGACAATTGCAATAGCAGCTTGCTGTAATAATATAGCATTAGTAAATTAGAGAATGACGGTAAACCAACAAAATAAGAACTTTTCAAATGTCAATGCAAAGTTTGAAGCCTTCATAATCATACATAATCTATAGAACAAAAAGTATTAAATAATAAGGATTATCAAACAATCGATAACTCATTCACATAAAAGTTTAAAATAATCTAGATGATCAAACAATAGTACACTAACAATTCAATTCGCAAAATCATTATTATTAATTAAAATAATAATAGATAATAGTAAAAAAAAGACTAAAACTAAAAACAAACTTACTTGATGATGTAGAGGTAGAACGATGGAGGTTTTACTTCTAACATTTAAAAAGATGGAGACTATTCAAGGGAACAGCAGAAGCGACAGTGTAAGAGACATAATACTTTTTTGAAAAAAGAATACATCTATAAAAGTTAGGTTTTATGATTATGGGACAACCTCGATTTTTTTTAAAAGCTCTATAGTTTCCCTGAAGCCCATAGAAGCATGATTGCATGAACCCTTTTATAAGTATTTAAAAAGACTTTAACGTCTTTTTCTGTCTTCTTCTCTGTTTAACCCTGCAACTTCACAAACACATCACAGAGCTGCTCGCAACCGTCAGAACACCGCTCGTCGGCAGGAAAACTTTCAAAAAATTTTCTTCTAGATTTAATGCTTTACACAAGACAATGAAGAGGGTCAGTTATAAAAAAAAATTCGCTCAACACTTCAAAAAACTGAAAATTTTGCCGGCCGGAGGGTCAGCTGACCCCCCTGTAGTTCCGTCCCTGCACATAATACCAAATATCATAAATAAACCAAGCATAAAAAAACTTAGATTAAAAAAACCTTCAACTCACTAAAAATAACCGACTATACGCAAGTACGGAAGATAAATTAATGAGAATAACCTTAAAGCTCAGAAGCATCACCCATCGCTCTTTAATCGAACCAAGTACAAAACTATTGCACAAATCCACATTGCAATGAAATTGTTCCTTCAAAATCTGAATCATGGAGTACAGAATTACAAAAACACAACAGAAATCAACTGGTAAATGAATATATATGCACCTAGACCCAAAAAGCCAAGCCCTTATATAGAACCAACTTACTTGTGCAAAGTAAACTAAAATGTCGTAAATAAGAAGAAAACATTTAACGCCAACTCTGCTAGAATTGTTTGGTTTTTTAAACAGTTAACTTTTATCAAAATAGATGAAAGTTGTTTTGTTATTACCTTTGTGCATTAAGACAGCCCCAGTCACTTCAATGCTTGTTAGTGCAACAATAGCGTCTAGATATCAATCGACATGCCTTCTTTATCCAAAATATTGTTCTATGTGCAGCTCTAAAAAGGCTGAATAGCTTTCTTCATCTTAGTGCCAGTTAGATCCTACATCCAAATCGAATTGGAGCGTCTTCTTCTACCAATTTCTTGAGTCAAAGATGATTCAGTCACCATTTTTAGGCCGCCAAACAAACAGAGAAAGTTAATCAAAGCCACAAACAATTTGTATGGTGTTTATACATTAGCATTCTAAATCTATAATAATCAAAAGAAGTTAAAAAACAAAGTTAAAAAGAACCTTGAAATGGGTTCATGTGTCTAATTTTCCATTTCGCCATCAGAACCTCATCCAAATCCGCTGACTGAAGCGGTCGCCTGCTAATTTCCATACAATGGAGCTCCCCTTCTTTCAGGCAATAATAAGATGCTTCAAACAATAGATAATCATATAAATCCTAAAAAGATAGTGCTTTAAGAAAATGTGTCCAGGCGAACTTATTCATGTGTTTCAATCTGATCTTTATACTTAGGGCACAGTCTTGTGATATTCAAGAACGGCCTAAACCTTGCTTCCCTGTGCAACATCAAGGTGTAAAACTGTAAGAAAGGTATAATTTAGAAAAAAAAAAGTACCGCAACTATTACCTCAAGTTCAATAGAAATCCAAAAACCTTCATTTACTCTCTTGCCAACAGAACCGTCCTTTGAGAGACAATTGGCAAAAGCCAAAAAGTGAACCGTCATCCTAAATCTGGAAATCACCACCCATGAAAGTCGTAGTGTTCAAGTTCTTTGGCATCTTATCAATTCAAATAACATAACCTGAACAAAAAATAAACCCTAATCTCAAAATCGAATTCGCCATAGAACTAAAAAAAAGAAAATAATTGTAAGATAAACTCACCTTGTAGTGGAAGAACATTCTTAAAATCCTACAGCCACTCGTTCTTAGATTATCATAATTGTTAGACAATATAATTGTTAGACCATATAAACTCACCTTGAGATCCCTAACGCCGACTACATCAACACCCAAACAATCTTTTCCAAACAATCGAAACTGCAACCAGATCTAAAATAAAACACAAATGAGAAATCAAATTAACCTAAAATTGAAATCAAACCTGAGAGTTTTAACGAAGCTGACACTCGGCTCCATTCACGGCTCATTGAACGTCATTTCTTGATTTGACTGGAATCAGGGATCCTCTTGTGTAGCCGCTATTGAAGGGATTGTTGGAGAGCATAGCGGCGTGGAATCAAAACAAACGATTATAGAAAATAAGAACAAAATATGTAAATAAGAAACTTACAAAGACATGAAACACAAATCAACATAAGAAACTTGCGTGAATTAGGTTACGGATTGAGAAAAAAAACTTACCAGGTGATGTGGAAAAGGGTTTTCAGCATCTGTATTCATTCAGCCATATCATGTAATTGTAAAATCAATCAATCGATCACAACATCATGGTTCAATTCGAACATATTAGGGTTTCAAGGTAGAAGAATAACCCTTTTGACTAATTGCAAAAAATTGGAAACGCTTCCATATGATCTTCCGGTAATTGAAGAATTATTTTAGTTTCCATATATAATCCAAGGAGCGTGTGAAAGAAGAATGAAGGAGTTGTGAGCGGTAAGGAGAATGGCGCTCAAAAATGAATTATCTAGCTAAAGAGATATGCCACATAATGGTCAAATAGTCAACCATTATTTTGCTGTAGTATAATAGATATATATATATATATATATATATATGGGTAAGGTTCATTTGAGAATCACCTTTACTGCGAGAACCGCGAGAACTAATGTGAACACAAAATAAAATTTAAAAAAAATCAAAAAGCACTCAATTTTTTTTTTAAATCGTTATATTTAGTTAGCAAAAAAAACCTTTTTTTTCGAGTAACAATTATCCATGCACATGTGCATATGTATCATTACTTCGACAAATTCCGTAATACGTTATCAGTAATAGACAATTGCACTTTAATTTACAATACCATCCATAATACACTACTTTTTACATTACCAATATTCAAAATGCACATGTGCATCATTATGTATAACCATGATATAACGTGTTTTTGTACAAAAAGTTTGTGATTTTGAATGGAGAAGTAGGCCCATATACATGTTTTTTGGTTAGTTATATCTAGTGGTTGATGGTTTGGTTACAGTTATCAATTTATGATGTAATATGTTGATTGGATGGTATAAATGGTGTTGATATACATGTAATAAAGTGAAAATATTGGTAATGGTATTGTATTATGGATGGTAGGAGGTAATGGTATTGTATTATGGACGGTAGAAGGTAATAGTAGTGTATTATAGATGGTATGATAGATGAAAGGGAAAGTGTATTCAAAGTAGTGTACCAAAACACCTTATTTCATGTTGATACATATAGATGCACATGTGCATTTCTAATACTTGTAATGTAAAAAGTAATGTATTACATATGGTAGTGTAAATGAAAGTGCAATTGTCTAATATTTGTAATGAATTACGGAATTTGTCAAAGAAATCACAAAAATGCACATGTGCATGTTTGTGTATTATGGATGGAATGATAGATGAAAGAGAGTAGTATACCTACACACCTTATTTCATGTTGATACGTATAAATGCACATGTGCATTTCTAATATTGTTAACGTAAAAAGTAGTGTATTACACGTGGTAGTGTAAATGAAAGTGCAATTGTCTAATATTTGTAATGAAATACGGAATTTGTCAAAGAAATGATACAAATGCACATGTGCATGGATAACTGTTACTCGAATTTTTTTTTATTTTATTTAAATGTTTTTATAAACAAAATATAGCGATTTTCCAAAAAAATAGTAAAAAAAAAAATTGGGTGTTTTTTAGATTTTTTAGGTATTACTGTTTGTGTTCACACTGGTTCTCGCAATAAAGGGTGGTTCCTAACGGATCCTTCTCATATATATATATATATATATATAGGGTGGGGTTCTAGAGTGAACACTAGTGTATTTGCGAACTGAGCGAACCAATCCTAGCCATACATGTGTGTAGTTCAATGGCCAGGATTTGATGATGAAATACACTAGTGTATTTTACGATTTGATGATGAAATCCTAACCATCATGTGTGTAGTTCAGTGGCCAGGATTTGATGATTAAATACACTAGTATATTTTACGATTTGATGATGAAATCCTAGCCATCCACGTGTGTAAATCAATGGCCAATATTTGTTCGCTCAGTTCGCAAATACACTAATGTTCACTCTAAAATCTCACCATATATATATACACACACTTTACGAATTTAACGGGTTTATTACCATGGATGTTATCAGCCATGAACCTTTCCAGTAACATACAAATACATATACATAAAAACTAACAATTTTCCACCAAAGAACATTAAAATTCTAAACACATACATATATATATATATTTTTTTTGCAGTAAACAGAATTAAAATTTTAAACAAACAAAATTACAAATTTTCCACTAAGCAACTCTGAGCTCATGGGACCACTGAAGCGACTCTGTTAGAGTACAAAAAGGCTCTAAGCCTTTGGGATGAGTGAGGGGGCTGGCTAACACATTGAAGAGGCTCTAAGCCCGTTCTTTTAAAAAGCTCTATCGACGTTGGGTAGTGGTTTTGGAATACTTGGAATCGGCTCACAGCCGTTTCAACTTGAAACGTCTCAAGCCATCAAGCCAAAGCCCTTACAAGTAGGGAGCCACTGAAGCGGCTCAAGCCAGCCGCTACAAGGAATTTGACGGCATTAAAAAGGCTCCAAGCCTTTACAAGAATTTTTGGGCAGGTGGCAAGTTTTGAGTGGTTATCGCTGAAAAGGCTCCAAACCTTCTTGTTTTGTGTGTGAGGGCTGAAAAGGAGTTTTCAGTTGGCTATTTTGGAAAATTGACCAACTAAAGTGCCCAATGATTTTCCCCTTATAGAAGCACACACCATTCTTTTTCCTTGGATTTGATTGTGCTTTTACATCATTCTGTTTTTACATATAAAGTCTTAATATAATGAATTAAATACATTGTAATAGAGCAATTCGATGGCATTTTGTTATTTGAATAACAAGCAGATTATAAATTCAAATCAAACCGAAATATTCAAATTCATGTTTTGAAAAATCAAAACATGACCCGTGGATTGTTGATGAACCTTATATAGAAGGTTGTGTAAGATAAACATGAATCCATATGTTTAAGCTCAATTTAAATAGATGCTAGTAAGTATTTGCTATGTCACACCAAGTTAAGAAGAGTATAAGATAATAAAAAAACCAGATTGTCTATAAAAAAAGAGGTTTAAACAAAAGATATCTTATTTTACTGATATAGAAACTTGACTCAGAATATGACAAATTAGACACTATTAAGCATATGACTAATTTGATTAGCCACCACTAATGAAAGGAGAGTTAAAAGAAATATATTAAGAAATCACAAAGTTATTTTATGGGCATTGATAAGAGTGGAAAATTCATTGACCAACTATTACATCCGTCATTCCATTTTTGTGTTTCTTACCTTTTAATATATTATCTATTCTTTAATATTTAAAAATAAACATAATAATAGTTGTTTTCTTTCGTGATATGTCTGCTCAAATAATTATATAAACATACTTTGACAAAACAGTTGTTATAAACTATTTTCGATGTTGATTTTTAATATGTTGGTGATGACGGGAGTAGCCCAAACCTCAATAAGATGACTAAAAATACATTATAGCTTGAAGGGTTAAAAGGTTCGAAGGTTTAAAGCCCGGGAACTAAGGTAGACAGTACGTGTATAGTAATCGGTCATGTCACTGATTACTTGAACAACTCTCTCAGCCACAAAAGCAAAGCAGGTGCACAGGGTATACTCTTTTACCCGCAGGTCCAAACGCTTCAACCCCTAAAAGGGTAAGTCCTCCACTGCAAGCAGTGTTCACTAGTCAAAGGTTTCCCCTTTGGGCAATCTCTTCCTCTATAAATGACACCTCATTTAGTGCATTTCAAACATTCCAGATCAGTCCTGATTCTCTAGGGATCTCTGATCTTCATTCTTGTCTCTCGAGAACTTGTTCCATACAAGTTCCTCTTCTTCACATTCAACACACACAATCTGATTGCTCTTGCATCCAAGGCTGAACACACTTCAGCCGAAGATCTTGAACAAACAATAAACATAACTTGTGAACCTCTCTCCACGTCTTGCAAACGTGAGGGGACCCCACGACCTGCGTTAGGCAAACCGGAACCCTCCAAGCCTTTTGGCTAACCAGCCCAATCACTATTGTTGGTCTTGTGTTTGTTGCATCAACAAGTTGGCGCCCACCGTGGGGCTGCGCCACTTATTTTCTTCAAAAGACCAGTAGTGTAGCTCCATTCTCTCAAAAATCATCATGTCGGAAAGTGAATCTCTGGGGGAGGTAAGCCAAGTCCCACGTACCTCCACCTTTAGCACTAGCCAAACTCATGTGGCTATTCCAACTTCCTTCTCAACACCGGGGAGCACTCCTACTGAAGCAACATACCCCGAGTTCCTCACTTTCCAAACACCGACTCTGTCCCGATCAGGGGTTCCATCCCCCAACGTCGGTGCCTCTAACACCCTCTCACGTATTGATCTTACCCCTGAAGGGGTCGCTAATAACTTTCTAGAGTTAAGGTCTCTCCTTAACCAATACGTGAGTAGGGAAAGAGACAAGGGAGTAAGGATTCGGTTGGACTATGACGAGCCCGAGCCATCGTTATCCCTGGACCTCCAGCTCTTCCTTTCACGAGCTCACAACCAACCACTTCCAGGAACGAGGCTGGTCCTAGCCGTCCACCTCCAAATCCTAGTCCATACACGTACACGAGGCCAGATCCAACGTCGTTCCCCTCTTTTCTTCCCAACCAGTTGTAACCGGTGCTCCATTGGGGCACGAGCTAACTCTGAATCAACTGCTACAATCTCCTGTTGCAAGCCTTCCACCTCCGGCCACAACTACATGGGAACAAGCTTTGTCTATACTCCCTTTGGCACGGAGTGCCGTCATGAGCACTCCTTTAGGGATAAACTGCCCAGTTGCACCTGGAAGCCTTCAAGGCTTCAACCTTATGCCTCAAATGATGGCTCAAATGATGGCCAGCTTCCCTTGGCAGCAATTTATTAATCAGGTGCTGGCCACCCAAGGGAACAACAACAACAACAACACTGGTGCAAGGGTGGAAGAGGATTTGGCCAAGCCGTATAAACCAAGCAATTTGTCATGCTTCTCACAGCAAATCGCCGATTATGATTTCCAAACAAAAATCAAGATGCCATCTCATATCAAGACGTATGACGGAACCGAAGATCCAGAGGATCACCTCCAGATCTTTACTGGTGCTGCTAGGATCGAGAAATGGTCAAACGCTGAATGCTGCCTCATGTTCATGCAGACCCTCATAGGGTCAGCCAGAATATGGTTCAACGATTTACCAGCCAGAAGCGTTCGAAGCTTCAATGACCTGAGCAAAGGGTTTCTAGCCAATTTCTCACAGCAAAGGCGGTACGTTAAAGATGCCACGGTGATTTTTCAGATAAAACAAAGAAATGACGAGAGTCTTCGAGAGTTCATAGAAAGGTATAAAAAGGAAGGTCTAACGTATGTGAGGGCAGATGAAAAGATGAGAGTAGCCGGTTTCATGAACGCCATTACCTCCAAATACCTTACAAGGGATTTCAACAAGTCCATACCAAAAACCTTGGAAGAAGCTCTCGAAAGGGCTGAAGCCCACATCAGGGGAGATGAGGCTGTAGACATCAAGGATCAGAGAAAAAGGGGATCTAGCTGGCGAGGTAACAGCCCCGCTAGAAAGAAAGGGAATTTTCATCCCTGTGATAGGCGTCCCAGAGGTTCAGAGCAACGAAGGCCTGAAGGTCGGAACCCTCCGAGCAAGGAGAAGACCGTAAACTTTACAGCTCTTACAAAAACCTCACAGGAAATCCTTGCTACAGAGGAAGTAAAACAAAGCTTCCGACCTCCTCGACCTCTACCCAAGAGTAAAAGGAATGAAAATTCCACCCAGTTCTGTGAATTTCACGAGGAAAAGGGTCACCATACTAACGAATGCTTTCAACTCAAAAAGAGAATTGAGGAGGCTGTCAAGTCCGGGGAACTAGCCCACTTGGTGAAAGGGGTAAGAGACATGATAGCCGAAGGCAAAAGCAAAGAAGTTAACATGGTGGACTTCGATGAAAAGGTTTCCCACAAAAGACAGCGGTTGGAAGTTTGGGTGCTTCAGTGTGTCTGCTTCCCTCCGACGGAAAAGGATCCACTTTCAAACCCCCTGGTAGTTGAAGCAACTGTGGGTACACTAAAGACAAGCAAAGCCTACATAGACACTGGTGCAGCTACTGAAATCATGTTTGAAAAGTTCTTCAATCGTTTGAGTAATGAGGAACGCTCAAAGGTATTGTCGACATACCCCTCAAGCCTTTAGTGCAACTAACCCTTGATGTCTGTTTCAGTGAAGGCAAGATGGAAAGAGTTCAACCTCTCACTTTTGTGGTTATCAATATACATTCCAACTATGATGTCATCATAGGAAGGTCAGGTCAATGTGCATTCTATATGCCTGTTTCAGTTGGCCATGGCACGATGAAGTTCCCTACCGAGAGAGGGATTGCAACCCTTCAACCCACTCAAGAGGCCTACATGGTTGAAGGAGAAAGTTCAAAGAATGAAGGTGACAAGAAAGGGTTGATCATAAACCCCAAATATCCCGAACAAAGGATAAGGGTTAATACAAGCCTCTCCCAAGAAACCCTCTCATACCTTGAAAAACTGCTGGTACACTATAGCGATGTCTTTGCTTGGTTCCTGGAGGAAATGACGGGTATCCCTCGAAGCATTGCTGAGCATGAGCTAAAGATACCACCTGATGTCAAGCATGTTGTCCAAAAGAAACGAATTTTAGTACCCGAAAGAAGCTTGGCAGCATGTCAAGAAGTAGAAAAGCTTGTTCTAGCTGGAATTCTTCAGGAAGTCAAGTATCAATCCTGGGTTGCAAACCCGGTCAAGGTTCAAAAACCCGAAAACTCTTGGAGAATGTGCATCGACTTCAAGGACTTGAACAAGACTTGCCCAAAGGATTGCTACCCTTTGCCGGAGATTGATCTCAAGGTTGACTCTCTCACTGGTTACCCTTTCAAGTGTTTCCTTGATGCCTACAAGGGTTACCATCAAATCCTCATGAAAGAAGAGGATGAAGAGAAGACCGCTTTCCACTCGGACAAGGGTATCTTTTGCTATCAAAAGATGCCTTTTGGCCTCAAGAATGCGGGTGCAACTTACCAACGCCTAGTTGACAAAGCTTTTGCTAGTCAAATTGGCAGAAACATGGAAGCATATGTCGACGATTTGGTAATCAAAAGCAAAACAGAATACCAAATGCTTGACGACATACAAGAAACTTTCCAAAACCTAAGAAAGCTGAACATGAAACTCAACCCTGAAAAATGTTCGTTTGGGTTTGAAGAAGGAAAATTTTTGGGGCATATAGTGGGAAAACAAAGTATAAAGGCCAATCCAAACAAAGTGAAAGCTGTTCTTGAAACCAAGCCCCCACGAAGCAAAAAGGAAGTGGAAAGTCTGAATGGAAAGCTTGCAGCTCTGAAGTGTTTTACCTCAAAACTGGCTGAGAAATATTTACCCTTCTTTAAAACGCTTAAAGGGTGTTCTAACAAAAAAGATTTCAAGTGCACTGAAGAAGCAGAAGAAGCTTTCAACCAGATGAAGCAACACCTGGCTTCACTTCCTAATATTGTATCCCCGGAAACATGAGAGCTGATCTCTGTCTACCACTCGATTGCTGAACAAGCAATAAGCGTGGTTTTAACCATCGAACGAGACAAAGTTCAGGTACCTGTCTATTTCTTCAGAAAAACTTTAAAATTGGCAGAAATCAAGTATCCACCTCTGGAAAAACTTGTCCTAGCCCTAGTCCAAACGGCTAAAAGGTATTTCCAAGCACACCCTATACAAGTGGTCACCGACCAACCCATCAAGAGTGTGCTTGAAAAACCAGAAAATTCAGGATGGCTGGCCAAATGGGCTGTGGAACTGGGTGAGCACAAAATCACCTATGTTAAAAAAAAGCCATTAAAGCCTAAGTATTGGCCTACTTCATTGTGGAAGTCCCAAAGCAAACCGTCACGGAAGTTAACACAACTACCGCTGAACCTTCTGACCCTAAAGCCTGGAAGCTCTTTACCGATGGAGCTTCAAGCGTTGAAGGGTCAGGAGCTGGGCTCATTCTAATCAACCGTGAAGGTCTAGAATTTACATACGCTCTCCGACTTGAATTCCAGACCACAAACAATGAAGCTAAATATGAAGCATTGATAGCTGGGTTGAGGATAGCCAAGGAAATGAAGGTTCAAAAGCTTCAGGTCTTCACAGACTCGTTGCTCGTGTCAAGCTAAGTCAATGACAACTATGTTGCAAAGGAGCCCAACATGAAGAGGTACAAAAAAAATCGAAGGAATTGATGAACACGTTCCAAGCATGTACCATCAAACAAGTCCCAAGATCTCAATACAAGAGAGCAGATGCCTTGAGCAAACTTGCCTCACTCACCTTTGCCCATCTTACAAAGAAGGTATTGGTGGAGGTGTTGAAAACTCCCTCAATTCAAGAATTGGAGGTTCAAAATGTAATCACCGAAGAAGGTCCCAATTGGATGACTCCTATCAAGAAATTCCTCAAAAACGGTGAATTACCCGGTGACCAAACAGAGGCTGAAAGGGTTAAAATCAAATCAAGGCAATATGTGTTGCAAGGAGAGATCCTCTACAAAAAGGGATGCCTTGCACCATTACTGAGATGCGTTGGCCCGGAACAAAGCCAATACCTGGTCAAAGAGGTTCATGAGGGGATATGTGGAGCTTATTTTGGAGCAAGGACGGTGGTTGCTAAACAGATGAATCTCGGGTATTTTTGGCCTTCCATGCACCGAGACACCACCGAACAATTAAGAAAATGTGAAGCTTGTCAAATACACGAACCGGTGCCCAAGTGCCCCAAACACGATCTTGTCCCGATATCTTCAGCCTGGCTATTTCACAAATGGGGAATGGATATTGTTGGTCCATTCCCACCAGCCAAAGGTGGAGTGAAATTTTTATTGGTGGCCATATATTACTTTACCAAGTGGCCTGAAGTCAAACCACTTGCAAAAATCATGGGCAAACAAGTCATTGACTTCATTTGGGAGAACATCATTTGCCGATTCGGGCTACCGGGAGTCTTGGTCACGGATAATGGGAAACAATTTGCTGAGAAGCCTTTTAGCACTTGGTACAAGGAATTCAGGATGACTCAGGTATTCAGCTCAGTTGCATACCCACAATCCAATGGACAAATTGAATGAATGAATCGGAGCATTGTTGAAGGAATCAAGACCCGGTTGGGAAGTCATGAAAACAATTGGCTTGAAGAGTTGCCAAATGTTCTATGGGCTATACGAACAATAGAAAAAACAAGCCACAAAAGAACACCTTACAGCTTGGTGTTCGGATCAGAAGCTGTGATTCCAGCTGAAATAGGAGTTGTGACTCAAAGAACAATCAACATGGATCCCGAAGCAAACAACAAAGAGACCATGTTGAACTTGCAACTCCTCGAAGAAACACGCGATCAAGCTGCTATTCAAGAAGCCAGGTACAAACAAAAAATGGAAGCTTATTACAACAAAAGAGTTAAGCATGAACGCTTCAAGCCAGGAGACCTCGTTCTTAGAAACAATGAGGCTAGCAAAAAACAGAACCAAGGAAAACTTGGCCCAAAGTGGGAAGGGCCATACACAATCCTTGAAGCCCACAAAGGTGGATCCTATAAACTGGCTGACGCGGAGGGTAAAAAGCTTCCCAGACACTGGAATGGCAAGACCCTTAAAAGGTTCCATGTCTGACCAAGAAAATTTAGTTTGTATTTCAAGAGTTGTCCCATGCTCCCCTTTTTTTGTAAAACAATATCTCTTGAATGAATGATGATGTTTTATCAAATTTGTCTTTCTATCCTAAAATCAGGTTGAGAACCTAGCAAAAAACTCCATTTGAAGCTTTATTTGAATCACAAAAGGTATTGTCGACATACCCCTCAAGCCTTTAGTGCAACTAACCCTTGATGTCTGTTTCAGTGAAGGCAAGATGGAAAGAGTTCAACCTCTCACTTTTGTGGTTATCAATATACATTCCAACTATGATGTCATCATAGGAAGGTCAGGTCAATGTGCATTCTATATGCCTGTTTCAGTTGGCCATGGCACGATGAAGTTCCCTACCGAGAGAGGGATTGCAACCCTTCAACCCACTCAAGAGGCCCACATGGTTGAAGGAGAAAGTTCAAAGAATGAAGGTGACAAGAAAGGGCTGATCATAAACCCCAAATATCCCGAACAAAGGATAAGGGTTAATACAAGCCTCTCCCAAGAAACCCTCTCATACCTTGAAAAATTGCTGGTACACTATAGCGATGTCTTTGCTTGGTTCCTGGAGGAAATGACGGGTATCCCTCGAAGCATTGCTGAGCATGAGCTAAAGATACCACATGATGTCAAGCCTGTTGTCCAAAAGAAACGAATTTTAGTACCCCAAAAGAAGCTTGGCAGCATGTCAAGAAGTAGAAAAGCTTGTTCTAGCTGGAATTCTTCAGGAAGTCAAGTATCAATCCTGGGTTGCAAACCCGGTCAAGGTTCGAAAACCCGACAACTCTTGGAGAATGTGCATCGACTTCAAGGACTTGAACAAGACTTTCCCAAAGGATTGCTACCCTTTGCCGGAGATTGATCTCAAGGTTGACTCTCTCACTGGTTACCCTTTCAAGTGTTTCCTTGATGCCTACAAGGGTTACCATCAAATCCTCATGAAAGAAGAGGATGAAGAGAAGACCGCTTTCCACTCGGACAAGGGTATCTTTTGCTATCAAAAGATGCCTTTTGGCCTCAAGAATGCGGGTGCAACTTACCAACGCCTAGTTGACAAAGCTTTTGCTAGTCAAATTGGCAGAAACATGGAAGCATATGTCGACGATTTGGTAATCAAAAGCAAAACAGAATACCAAATGCTTGACGACAAATGATGATGTTTTATCAAATTTGTCTTTCTATCCTAAAATCAGGTTGAGAACCTAGCAAAAAACTCCATTTCACCAATCATTCAGTGTTAAATTAAAAACGAACTTACGAATCTCGTAAGGCAAAAAAAAAAAAAAAACCTTAAACAAGAAGCTTTATTTGAATCACAAAAGAATCACTTTTAATATTTTATTAGAAAACAAATTCACAAAGTATATTTTTAACGCAACTATAGACTTCTTAATTTGTTATTGTAGGTCCAAGCCATAATAAAAGAAAGGGTTTATATAAAATAATCTTTAAAAAGACTCTAACTTTTTAGTTCGCTTCCGACCTCTAAAATGTTGGGTCGGCCCTGTGTATATGTTTCATTTCTTCTTGTAAACCGAGTGTTAACAATCTAGTGGCCACAAATGGGTTCTGAAATTGCCTCTCATTGCCGCTAATTTATTTGCCTAATTAAAAAATAAAAAAGTTAAAACCAAAATTACAGAGTCCATAATTGTATAATTGGCTTGAGAACTTTGTATAATTTATGTGCACAACCGCACAACTAGGGTTTATAAAAAAAAATACAATAAAGAACTCCCAATTAGGAAAAATAAAAGCCAATTTCTCAAGTTCATTGTTTAACTTTTGAAGTTTATGTGGAAAAAATTGAAAGAACTCATGATAACTTATAGAGTAAATTACACTTTTCGTCCTTTATGTTTGTATCGGATTGCAATAGATAGCCTTTAACTTCAATAATTACAGTTACAATCTTTTATCTGTAAAACTCGCTACACCTTAGGTCATTTGACCCTAACCTGGTTAAATTTTTTAGTTAAATAACATGAGGGTAGATTGGTAATTTTTCTTATTTGTTTACAAAATTATAAAACCTTATCTCTTCTTCCACTCTCTTTCTCCCTCTATATCTCTCTCGCTCCCTCTACAGATCTGTGATTTGGTGTTAGGGTCAAATTGGTGTCTAACGATCTGAGATTTGGTGATGTGTCAGATGTGGCCGGACTTGTGGTTAGACAACGGCGATGGTGGTTTCCCCTAAACGGCTCAGACGGTCGTGGTCGTTAGGGTTTATCTTTCTTCCAAATTACACCTATTCAATACAGACAACAATGGCAGAAGTAGGTGGGTTTAAGTTTCAGACATACACCACCATGACAAAAGAGAGATGGTGGTAATGATTGTTGGTGGTGGTTTGGATTCGGAGGTTTTTTATGCAATAATGATGGCCATGGTTTAAAATTAGAGGTGATCTATTCATGTAGCTTATTTAATAGTGATTCGCATACTGAATTTTGTTTTTTAAGTAGATTGAATTTTGTAGTTTTAGTCAATTAATTTTTTTTTTGTTTAAGTCAATTAAGTTTTTTGTAGTTTCAGTCGAGATCAGTTTTTTTTTTTAGTTTCAGTCGACCAAATTTTGTAGTTCCTAATGATTGAATCTTGTTTAAGTGGATTGATTTTTTTGTAGTTTATGTCGGTTGAATCTTGTTATTTAAGTCGATTGGAGGGTTAGGTTGCTACACAGGTGGTGGGTGGTGATGGTGGCTGGTGGGTTGTTAGTGGTGACAATGGTGGTGCACGGTAATGGTTGTGGTGGTGAACCTTGCCGGAAACGGTGGTGGTGGTAGGTCTCACATCGATGGTGGGGGTGGGGATTGGTTGGGGAGAGATAGAGAGGGAAGAGAGATCTGAAACAAAGTAATGTGTTTTGTTTATTTATTTAATTAAAATATATTAGTAAATTACTAATCTACTCTCATGTGCAAACATGACATATTTAACTAAAAGAATTAACCAGGTTAGGGTCAAATGACCTAAGGTGTAACGAGTTTTACAAATAAAGGATTGTGACCGTAATTATTGAAGTTAAAGGCTATCTATTTTAATCCGATACAAATATAAAGGACGAAAAATGTAATTTACCCTAACTTATATAAGCTCAATGCACCGATAATAAATCAAAATAAAAAAAAAGACCCAATTAACTTTGTAAACTTTAGTAGGCGTAGCTCATTTAACTTGTATCTTATATCTATACAACTAGGATATAACCCCGTGTATTACACGGATTAAATAAATGAATTTTATATACTAAATAATAAAATAATATATCTTTAAAAACTCCTTTATGGTACACGTTAAATAAATGTAATTTATATATTAAATAAAAAAAGTTATATCTATATAAACCATATTGTACGGGTTGAATAAATGTAATTTTATATACCAAATAATAAAAAAGTTAAATCTTTAAAACCACGTGTATTACACGGGTTGAATAAATGTAATATTTTTTACCAAATAATAAAAAACGTTATATCTTTAAAAACTCTCGTGTATTACACGACCTAAATAAATATGATTTTATATACCAAATAATAAGAAAACTATATTTAAAAAACTAACGTGTCACACCCCAACCGATGGCGGAAACATCGGGGGCGTGTCACTGAGCGAAACATATTGTCCAGAAGTTTCCATAACAACTACGATTACCAATTATTTAAAAGCATCACGTCCCATACCATGACATAATAAGTAGCATAGTTATTACAGAAAAAATCAAGACAAGTAGTTCTGTTCCGACAACTCAGATTTCACAATAGACAATTTATTTATTTGTTTCTAGGACTCTTTCCTAGCCTCGATTTCATCACACAGCAAACAAGGCGTCCTAGCATCTTATGCACCTGCCACATACGTTAAAGTAACAGTCAATACACATAGTGTAAAGGTGAGCATACAAGTTTAATAATAACATAGTAGAGTTCGAAATCGATTACGCATAACCAGTACGTACAACGTGTGATGTGAAACACGTTAGTTATCGACATGATCCTATCGATACCAATGATTGCGGGTTGACTGCCCAAGGCAGTTCGTAATACATATTCACCACTGTGAACCATGTAATTAATTGTCCTTAACAACCCCTGAGTGAACAAGTGCTGAGTCCAAACAAATAGTACTATCGTTGCTAAGGCAGGTAGACAGCAATCTATGTGTAAACATAACAAACAAGCATTCATCGAGTCACGTATAACATACAGTAGCGGTTAGCGTTAAAGTATTGCGTTGTGTGTTTGATGTGATTTAGAATAAGTAACGTATGTAACACCCAAAAGTGCGTAAAGCAAAAAGGGTTCGAGTATACTCACAGCGATAGAATTGTGGATTGAAGGGAGCGCTTAGAGCGAGGTTAGCCTGAACAGTTAAGATAGCATAACGATATGCGGCGCGTAAAACGATACAAGTGTACCAAGGATCGGATGGTAATCCGATCGGATGGCAATCCGATCGGATAGCCAGTCGATCGGGTGGCAACCCGTTCGGATGGCCATTCGATTGGATCGTCACCTTGCTTGGTGAGGATGTGTTTGTGTATGATGGTTTGACTTTTGAAGTTTTCGTTGTAGCATTTTAAAAATATAGAAGTATCTCTACCTTTCAGGTCGGTCGATCGAACGGCCGTTCGATCGGGCAGCAATCCGATTGGCGAGACTTCTCAGAGTGAGAACAAGTTCACAGCAGGACGGTCACTCGATCGGATGACTATCCGATCGGGTGGCAATCCGTACGTACTGAACATGTTGAAAATTGTTAAGCGTTGAAGTCCAAAACATCACATGGTCGGATGGTCGTTCGATCGGGTGGCAACCCGATCGGGCGGCAATCCGTTCGACGTTCCAAACCTTGAAAAGATGAGTTAACAGTTTAAGTGTGGCACCCAGGTGCAAGCCGATCGGGTGGCTGTCCGATTGAGTGGCAATCCGATCGGATGGCTGTCCGGTCGGATGGAAATCCGTCCCAGATGACCAGATCGTCCTTACACTTGGTTGTTTTGTTAGTTGCGTTTTCTCGAGACTGTACAATAACGTGTCAAACAACAGAAACCTTGTTAAGACTTAGTGACCCGATCGGATAGGAACCACCCTAGTCCGACCAGTTAACTGTTCGAGATGGTGTTTCATGTTTAACTCGAAATCAGTAATCTCTTGGATAGAATTCAGATCTGGAACTAACACACCACTATGAATGAGTGGGAGGTCAGAGCAAGGTCCGAATCTATCGGTTTTGAGTGCATTGAGTGTAAAAGAGTTGAAAGAAAGTTAGCAAAACCATCTTTTAATCCTTTTACCATGAATATGTTCAGATCTATGAAAAATGTTTGTTTATTCATGTGGAAATCGTTCAGATCTAAGTTGTTCTTGGTGGATTGAAGCCAAAACATGAAGTTCATAAGAACCTCATGATGACATCATCCTAGAACACCTCAAATCCACTGATTTCACGGTTAAAAGTTGAGATTTAAAAGATAGAAAGGTGTAGGAGTGCGTGTAGATCAAGAAAGTACAAGATTTAGGTTGAAAACTTACAAGATTTGAGAGAAATCGGAAGAAAAGAGCTTAAGAGCGGCTGGGTCGAGTGAGAGGAGCTGTCACCATCAAATGAGGTAACAACTGGGGTATTTATAGGGTTTCCCAAAATGGAAAGTGGTTGGTCGATCGGGTGGCTGGCCGATCGGGTGGCAGCCCGATCGGGTGGCAACTCGATCGGGTGGCAACCCGATCGGATGGCAATCCGATCGATTGGCCACTCGACCCTAGAGTTCGGTGCGAGGAGTTTTGTCATTTCGATTCGCGTGCAATGCGTTGCGATGCGATTCGAGAGAGCGATGCGATAGAATTACCCATTAAATTACTTTTAATCCCAACTACTATATCTAACATACAATCATCCTAATTAACTTGCGATTAGCGTCTGTGATTCGATTGCGATAGCGTTGCGATTGCGTTTCGATTGATTACCACAAACATAATATAAGTAAACATGCACAAGTAGCACATAAGTAGCACACACACGTAAAACAATATCCAAATACGTAATTCGAGTTGCGAATGCGATAGCGATAAGCGATAAATCGATTAATTATGCGATTAAATCTCGATTATTAACAAGTACTCCACATAATACAACTAACGCGATAACACAAATAGATTAACTACAAGTCAAAGAAGTCAAAACAGGAGTGGAGCAAGGAGTAACAGATCGCAATTAGCAATCTTGTCTTCCTTTAACTTCAATCTTGACTTTGACTTTCGAAACACGGGGTGTTACATAATGGATATACTCGGTACGCGATAGATATGGTGATTACGGATATGATTATTGAAAAGAAGATACAATGGTCAAACATTTTATTCAAGAAGTAAATAAGCAACCATTTGAGTGATAAAATATAAATTATATTTAAAAAACCCGTAATAATCTAATTTTATATATAAAGTAATATTAATATTATAAATGAGAAATATACATTAAATTTAAACTAAATAATAATTATCTATAGTTAAGTGGAAAAAATTAAACAAAATAATATTTAGTAGGAGAGTTATCTATAATTAATTAGAAGAGATTAAACTAAATAATAATTATTTATAAGATATTAAACAAAATAATATTTATTAGGAGAGTTATTTATAATTAATTAGAAAATATTAAACTAAAATAATAATTATACATAAGACATGGCCTAATATGATCACAAGTGTCCTATAAATAGTTTCTTTTATTATATTACTAGGTTTTTACCCGGGATTGCTTCCCGGGCTCGATAAAATTACTTTTATTAAAAACTATATATGATCAAAATGCAAAATACGAACATCGTTCATTCGTTCAACTATCGAAACAAAGTTCATTCGTTCAAATTCATCTACATTCATTCGAAAGTCATACATTTGCTAATATTATCCGCGCAAAACAGAAATCAGTTCATTTGCTGCATTCGTTGTATTGTTTACAGATCAAGAATTAATCATGGGCTGGAAATCTGATTTCGAACAGTCTTATTTGCTGAGAACAGATTTATCTGCAGATAACAGGTTCATTCGCTGCAGTTTCGGCGTAGAATTAAAAGTGCATTCGCAGAATCTTAAGTGTTTGATCGCTGAAACAAGCTGGTTCAGTTTATCCACTGCAGAAATGTTTTTGCAGAAATTTGTAGATGCGCAGAATTGTCCATTTGCTGTTAATTTGCGCAGAAAGCTGTCCATTTGCTTTACAAAATCTATTCACTGTTAATATTGCCCAAAACAGGTCCAGTCACTTGAAAAAGTTCATTCATTATTGAACAGATTCATCCGCTGCTGAACAGAATCTTTGTTCATTAGCAGAAACCGTTGAAATCTGTCCATCCGCTGGTTGTAAGTTCATTTCTTAACTTGAGCTGCAGCGTATGCATAGACGCCAATTTCAGGGCTGTGACGACATACCAAGTGAAGATAGATTTGTGTGAAGTGAAGCTATAATTAACTAATTATATTTAAAAAATTAAATATTGAAAATGATAATTTATTAATATTACCTGGTGGCACCACCATGCATGTAGCGGGGATGCATAAACAACTGTCAACTGAGCCGTGCCCCATAAAGGACGGATCTTGGTCCCCTGAGAGAATATGTGTTTCTTCATATTGGGACTGAATTATTATGTCTTGATTAAGAAAAAGTAAGCATCACCGTAATTTTATATATTGAGAAATTACCTGAGGTTCTTTCGCAAGAGCTACAACTTCATCCAGATTTGCATTGGTTTCTTACAAAGATAATAAGGCGGTCAATCAGTATATAATATTGCACCTCTATCACATAAATACGTTTATTATCTATGGTCAGGTTACCTCCAATGTTTCGGCATCATGAGCAATATCTCTATCATGAAAGCTCCAAGATACTGCTGAGCGAATCTACTGTTTTGGGTTAAAACACGTGATTTCAACCACTGTTGGGTTAAAACAGTGGTTGAAACCAATGTTGGGTTAAAACAGTGCGTGCTGGGTTAAAAATAGTGGTTGAAACCACTGTTGGGTTAAAATAGTGGTTGAGGTTAAAACAGTGGTTGAAACCACTATTGGGTTAAAACAGTGTTTAACGCACTGTTTTGGGTTAAAACAGTGTTTGAAAGCACTGTTGGGTTAAAACAGTGTTTAACGCACTGTTTTAACTCAACAGTGGTTTAAACAACTGTTTTAACCTCAACCACTATTTTAACCCAACAGTGGTTTCAACCACTATTTTTAACCCAACAGTGGTTTATCGCACTGTTTTAACCCAACAGTGGTTGAAATCACATGTTTTAACCCAACAGTGGAAGTGGCCATTACAGCTTGTGAATATGTCGATCCAGACTAAATGTAATTGAAAATATTGTGAAACAATAAAGTTATGACATAAGCTTTTAGTAATTGTGTCATTAACTTACAAGTATACAGAATACCAGGAATGTATCATTGAAACGTATGTTTACCTCACCAGCATATAGTTCATCAACCTGCTGCTGATTAGGAGATAGAACTCCTTGTTATTCTCGATCACGATAACAAACACGGGTCCACCAGATCCACAAGAAGGTTTGTAAGAATGTGGGTAATCTTCAGAATGAAAACGGAATTTGCAGAGTGGTTTCATGGCATCTGTGTAGCCCATGGACGATTGATCTTTCATCATTGTCTCACACTGCCAGGTCACCACCCAACGGGCCCATTCAACCATCTGTAGCACAAATGTGGAATGCATGCAGTCTCCTTCTTTGTATCTCCAGTGAGCTGCAAACCCAAACTCCGCCTGAGAATGTATATACGAATCAATAATCAGATAAGAATAAGAATGTATATACGAATCAATAATCAAACTGTCGACTAATGGAGCACAAAGTTGTTTCCATTTTCAAGTTAGATAGACTGCACAAATAAAAAGAGATATAAACAATAAGAATAATATCGTTATTTTGCCATCTGGGAACCCTTAAAGAATAAACCGAATGTTCAACCATATTCTTTATTGGTCCTCGGATTCTGAGATCATGTTCTTCTATCTTGCCCCAAGTTATAGCAACATCGTACGACCTCTTCCTGCACCCATTCCACCTAAGTATACTACCAATATGCAGTCTTTATCAACCTGAAGCAACCAAAAATTATCATTTTGACCCGTCAGAGCGAATAACCTATATATGTGTTGGTGAATATAGATGCACGTGATTTACATATTTCCGTACTCCAGCTGGTGATTCTCCGCATATATCATCTAAGAACTTCTCATTCAATCTCTCTTTCTTTTTCAATGATTTAATTTTAACTAATTGACCAGATGGATATAATACATAATTTGAACATCTATACATTTATAAAAAAAAATACAATCAGCTGTTATGGACATACCCCCCAGACAGATGGTGGCTCTTTAAAGTTTTGAGTCCACTGAAAATCTGCAACAAATGATGTTAGAAGACCATAATCACTGGCAGCCTTCATTAATAATTCCGGGAATTGTTTATGTAATACCGGGATATAAATATTAGCATAGTGATTATCAAATTTTGCAAATAACTACACAGAGATGCCAATCAATGAAAAAAGATGCACATTTCAGTTGATTCTCATGCATCCTTACTCGGTATGAAAATTAAAAAACGAATATTTATGGGATTTATTTATTAAAACGAAGAACTTATACAATCTATTCTCACTTAATTGTAACAACAGACCTGGAATTCTGCTTCCACATGAATACAATCTAATGAATATGGTTGTTGAAGACGGGCTATAATTCGGTCCTGTAAATTAAATAAGCAACAAATGAGAAACCTCCATAACTGAATCTCCTGAAACATGCTGACAGTTTAGTATATAGTAACATAAAAATAATAATAAGGGGCACTAACGGCGTTACCTTATTCTGAATAACGTCCTTTAATATAGTAGTGATCCTTGTATCACTTTACTACTTTTACCACTCCGTCTAGACTACTTACGAACTTTTCAATGTCGTAAATATCTCCAAAGTTCCTGGAAGACACATAATTTGACTTTTAAATATCAGCAAATTGATTATTAGATAATTTTAGTGTGACAATCAATCTTTGTTTAAAAGTATGTTATATAGACTGATTATTGAGTAAAGTATAAGGATAGTCCCTGTGGTTTTCCAAAATTTTGGATATGGTCCCTCACTTTTCAAAAATACATGTATGGTCCCTGTGGTTTGCACTTTGTAACGTATTTAGTCCCCAGCCAACATATCTAAAGGTTTCAGGTGGTCCAAGTTAGGGACTAAATGTGTTACAAAATGCAAACAACAGGGACCGTCGATGTACTTTTGGAAAAAATTGGGGACTAAATGCAATACAAAGTGCAATCCACCGGGACCATCTGTGTACTTTTGGAAAGCTAGGGACCAAATCTAAAACTTTGGAGAACCACTGGGACTATAACCATTTTAAAGCGAAATCTGAAACTAACGGTTGTGATGCTACTAACCTCCAATCGCCAGGCTGGCTTCCCCTAATCTCCGGAATCACAAGTGTTGCGTTGAGGTATCTTGCCACTACTACTGCATCTGTAATCTGAAATTTATAATCACAAACACCATGGTTAAGATGAAACTAAATACAAATCAAAACAAAAAGGCTGCAATACGTTATTACTACTTCAACTGTAATATGAGGTTCATAATCACAATCACCACGGTTAAGATTATATCAAACACTCAGTTTCTATACCTGAGAAACATGATATTCAGGTCCATTGGTTAATGAGAATGTGACAAACCCTTTAGATTCTTATGGTTCTTCTGTTTACCAAATTAAAAGCAATTCACATTAGAAACATATATATGAAACATAAATAGCAAAATAGAGATCTGTACATTAGTTATAATCTGTTTCACTGACCTAAACCCTTTTGGTTAATCCGTTACACCTTTACACTATGAGAACTCTTCGTCGATAACGACTGTATAGAACGCAGATGTCGGACAATCGGAAGGACTAAGTAAGAAATCCCCTGGCCCTGCACTTAACCAATATCTTAAATTTCCTTTCTTGCACCTTGATGCCGATGTCAGCTAGATGAGAATCGATCAAAGAGTCGATTTTGGGAATGGTGAGGAGATTTTGGCTCTTGACGCGGATAGAAGGATTCGATCGATATGACCATCCAGTTCATAGAGGTATCTGTGACATACAAATTATTCAATAAAATTTAAATTGTGTTATCAAAGGTTGATTACAATATGAATGATCTAACCTCTAGCCTCTCATACCAACCAATACTGTCTGCTTTGAATTTGTTTTAATACAGATTATTCAATAATATATATCAACAACTATATACACATAACACAATTAATATATGTGTGTATGTGCGCAATAAAGAAACCATACTTGAGATGCATTAAGCTCGGGAAGACCAGGTGCACCAAAATGATGTGGTAACGCATTACGAACCATTTGCTTCTCAAACTCATGGCCTAACAGATGATGGTATATATATCTGCATAACGTATTTTCCATATTTAAAAAAAAGTACTCAAAAAGGAATCAAACCTCCAATGGAGATCAATCATTGACCACCTTGATTAATGAACGGTTTATATATAATGCAGATTGAAATATGTAATTTACAAAAACCTTGATTAAGAACAGAGCTGGTTACTTACTTGAGCAAATCAGTAACAACACAGAACTCCTGTGGACTCTCAAACGAATCCAACATTTGAATAATATTCTCATGTTTCAATTTTCTCAAAATCTGCAAAAACAGGCACCGTATGAGTTAAACCCTAACACACACACACACACACACAATAATCATCAGAAACACAATAAAAAAGTTAGGGCTCGTAATAGCGTACGGTAAACAAACATATGCAGCTTATAATAATCGAACAATACCTTGTTGAAATTGTGTAGAGATCGACTGGTTATCCAGCTTGTTGAACAAAGTGGGAGAAACCCTAAAACATTCGGCATAAGAACTTTTAGAATATAAAGATTTACCTTGTAAATGTTTTAAAGGGAACTTCGATTAATCAAATCCGGTTTCAAATCTCATAAACAAAATCTGAATCATAAAATAAAAACTTACCTTGTTGAGATTAATCAAATCCGGTTTCAAATCGTAGGGATGAAAGATCTGCGTACACAAAAGGAAGCGTGAAGAAGAATGTAGGGTTTCAGATCTGCGTACACAAAAGAGAGATTCAAGATGATTTTAGGTTATTAGATGAAAGGTACCTGGAATCCAAGATCTGGTTTTCAGATCTGCGTACACAAAAGAGAGATTCAAGATGATTTTAGGTTATAAAGGTACCTGGAATCCAAGATCTGGTTTTTGAATTGCCATTTGAATCGCCAGAGAGAAGAGAGAGAATAATGTAGGTTATATATATATACGGTTTGAATTTTGAATCTGGAGCCAAGATTTTGAATATGGGCAGTGGTTCATCAGTGGTTTGCCCTTTTGTATATGTGGGCAGATCTTTCAAAAAGTGAATGTGGGCCATCTTTTTTATGAAATCAGTGGTTTGTAAATAAAGGGAAATAAGAAGGAGAAGGCACTGTTGGGCGGGAAAAAGCAAAAATGAGGCCCTAATTAAGTGACACGTGGAAAGTGATGCCCTAATTAAGTGACAAGTGGCCCAAATCACCTTTCATTTATTATATATAATAGAATAATAGATATAGATATTATAATGATTATAAAAAGTACAAGAAGATAATTTAATATAACTTTAAAATGGTAAGTAATGAAACTATTAAATCATATAGTAAATTTTTTTGAAACATATTCTTGATTTTTCAAACCAACTATTGATTTTTAAATGGAGATGACCTTTTTCATAAAAAGTTACCCCTTTATTCTTTTTAATTTGAATACAACATTGCAATAGTTTTTAATTCATAAAAATTAATATGTTACGTGATTAACGGTATCTGTTTTTCTGACCACACCATGCAAGCACTCCTCTAGAAACCTTAAATATAAAAAGTAATTTTTAAAGATTAAAAACCACTGGAAATACACATCATTAACATAATGGTAGTTACATAAAGTATAAACCCTTCTCGCTGTGTCAAACAACACTGGTACACTAACGACATCGTAAGTTCGTAATGAATCGAAACGATGCCAAAACAACATTAGTAATGGTACCAATATTCCCTTTTATGGTTTTTAGTCTATGTAAAACAAGTGTCGATATCCCTTAAACATATATATTTTAGTCGCTACGCCGAGTGTTGGTTTCATGCCAGGACTATAACAAACTAAAACATACCATAACGAACCAAACCGATATCGATCGAGAGCCCGCTATAGAGCGCAGAGAATCACACTTGTTAATATTAAATTTGAATGCTATTTACAAGTAAAACACTTTATATAAAATTAGTTATCATTTTATTTAAAAATTGTAATTTTATTTTAAAGTTGTTATTTATGAAGGAAAAAACCATTTTTATTTTAAAAAGGAGACAAAATATTGTAGACGCTTTTGTCATTGTTAACGTTGTTTGATTGGTGGGTCTAGTGGGCCACCACACATCACTTTTCTTCATTTGTTTCTTTTATTTATATCGTTTTCTCCAAACCTTTCATATTCATATGTTAAAATTTGGTTTGTGATTTAATGTCCCATGTTGATTTGTGGTCTTATATAAAAACAATTATGACTTCACAAGGGTGGAATAGTAATTTACTCATGTGCCTTTAAGATTCTCAACTTCATTTTAAGGCTCATTTTGTTACTCAGCCTTACCATTAATATTTATTGAAGTATATGTTCATATTAAACTCCAGCATAAATGAACATAAATAAGTGTGGGTTTGATGGACACCAAAATTTCACTTAAGGCAATTGGATTTAGAATTACAATTTGCTAAATAAATTCCAATTATAAATTGGAACATGTATTGATGAGAGATATACGTATCCAGTGTTCTTAAAAAAAGAGGGTGAGAAGACGACCGGTCGCCGGAGGCTCGACGAAGAAAGGAAGTTTGGAATAGCGTGCGAGGGTGTTTCGATTCACAACCATACTGTGAATCAGATCCAACCTTTCATCCTATCTCGTTCTTCCATCTCCTTCCATTCGCCGTCTGGGATACGGTATTGTGAGAACTTTCTGTTGTTGGGGAACAATTCGCCGGTATCTCGACGAAAAGGAGGTTATTGGGATAGTGTGTGTGGTTAGTTTATTGATCCGAACACTGGTTTGTGGAACTAACCCTTCCGTCCATTTCCGATTTTTCCATTCGCTTACTGGGTATTGTTTGCTCATTGGGGCCGTATCCAAGTGAGGTCCAGATCACAAAATGACAAAGGAAAAAGGAGCTGAGGAGTTAGAAGAGGGGGAACTACCATCAACGGAACAAAATCCTAAATCGGGTGGAAACACAGAGGTTAAACCAAGGAGAGAGGACGCCACTACTTTTTATGTGACCAACATACCACTATGGATGTCGGATGCTGAATTATGGACAGAATGCAGAAATTTAGGGTGGCTGGTTGATGCTTATATCGCCAAGAAGAAAGACACATTAGGAAGGAGATTCGGTTTTCTACGTTATGCTTATGTCCGAGACGCAGACAAAATGGTGAAAGCAATCAATATGGTGGACCTAAAGGATGGTAGACTCAAGGCAAATATTGCAAAGTATAACAATGACAATAGGAAAAGGAAGACCGAGAAGGACAATATCTGGAGAAACAATGGTCCAGCAGCTAAGAATGGTAACCTGAGACAAGAAAATCAGAGAAAACATGTTGAGGTAAGTCAGACACTGAAACAATCAGGCTACGGGGGTGGTCAAAGTCATTGGAAGGATGTGTTGTTGGGAAACAAGAAGAATGGTACACCGGAAGAGTGCTCGGTGATGTATTTTAACTGTGACACGGATACGTTAAAACTGTGGGCACGAAAATCGTTCGTAGGTTATTTCAAAAACTTTGAAGGACTGAAGAAAGCTCATGCACTAAAAGCACAGGTGAGTAGTCAGGAAGGTTTCATGAGATTTACAGGGGGTCTGGGCTTCATTGCCACGTTTAATGAAGAAAAAATAACGTTGGATTTCCTGGAAGGAGCAAGAAAGGTATGGGTAAAGGACCTTGATGATTTGCATGTATGGGACGGTCAAATGCTACCGTATAAGAGATTGGCCTGGTTATCAATCAAAGGGGTGCCCATGCAACTATGGTGCAAGGATGTGATGAATGAGATAGCAAGGAAATACGGGAAGGTTACCAGTGTGTCCACAGCGGATGCTTGGGATCTAAATCTCTCAATGGATATTGTGGGGATCTTGGTGAATCATGGTAAGAGGATCGAAGATAAAATCGAAGTAATATGGAAGGGACTTAGATTCGATGTTTGGATAGCCAAAATAGACGAGTCATGGGCACCGAGTTACATCACCAAGAGTAACGATGATCAATGGCCTGGAACGTCGACGAACCGTGTTACAGGCGGGCCGGAAAATCAAACAGTACCATTAATTCCGGACAATCCGGTGAAATCTCAGGCGACAGGTGTAGGGACAGCCCAACAGTCTCCAATGGCAAATGAAATGACGAAGGAGGGTGGGTCAGATGAAAAGACACTTGGGGAAAAGGAAAAATCGACAGAAGTGGGGAATGAGTTTTTCGAAGAAATTAATGTACCGGTAGACAATACAAACAAGATAGTTATTGATGTTGAGGATCCCAAATATGACAATAATATTGCAGGTGGAGATTCTGATGTGCATGTGATGGTATCCAATATGCAATCTAGTGAAGTGGGTGGCCCAAACAATAAAAGTAATGAGGACGAATATGGGCCAGCCCATCTCAGCTACAAAGGACAAGGTGATAAAGTCCAGAAAAAAAAAAGAAAAAGAAGTTTAATTGCTGAGGTAAAAAGCCATGCTCTCAAGCCCAATTCGCAACTAAAGAAAAATAGAGGTATCTATTTAAATGTGGAATTATCAGATGAAACAAGATTAAACCCTAGAAAAAAATCAACCAAGATGAAATTCAAGATGAGAAAAAGCAAGGCGCGTGGAAAACAAATTCGGGAGCCAGAGGATTATTGGGAAGACAGAGGTCATTCTTTGTATGATGATTATGTGTCGGTTTGGGAAAATGAGATACAGTCAGATTCCACACTTATACCAGATACAAATGAGGAGTACAGCACGGAGTCAGGCACCGCCAATGATGCAAATGACGAAAGAAGGGGTACGGAAGAATTGGGGAAAATACTAGGTGTGGATTTGGCCAGAAGAAGTGACCAGATCGACAAGATCATAAATGATGAACAGGTGGATGCTTTGAACAAATGAATTGGGCATCTCTGAACGTGAAAGGGGCAGGTGGACCGGGGGAAGGCGCCGATGGTTAGAAGTCTTATTAGAGATAATAATGTGGGATTTTTAGCACTACAAGAAACGCAATTATGCAATATGTCGGAAACCAGAATTCATAAATTTTGGAACGGAACAGCTTTGGAATATGCAAAAGTGGATGTAGTGGGCAGATCCGGGGGAATAGTCTCGATGTGGAACCCAGGTATGCTAAAAAAAATACTGAATTGATGGATCAAAATTTCATAATGGTAAAAGGTGAATTGATTGGAGAAGGTGTTGAGATAGTGGTAGTGAATGTGTATGCTCCAAGTACTGGCTCAGAGAGAAGACGGTTGTGGAACAGACTGCTGTCTATTCGTGGTTCGGTACAAGGTTTGTGGATATTAATTAGAGATTTCAACGAAGTACGGGTGCCAGAAGATAGATTGAACTCCAATTTTGATATCAACAATGCTTTACATTTTAATAATTTTATTGGGGGAGCTGGATTATTAGAATACCCGATGTCGGGGAGAAAATTCACATTCCTGTTAGGAGATGGCAAGAAAATGAGCAAGATAGACAGAGCCTTAGTTAGCAGTGAGTTCATGATGAGGTGGCCAAATGCAACATTCAGAGCTCTCGAAAGAACAATATCGGATCATAGCCCGATAATACTAGCTACGGGCAGAATGGATTATGGCCCAGTCCCATTTAGATTCTTTAATAGTTGGTTGGATATCCCGGGACTGGAGGAGGCGGTGAAAAAGGGTCTTGAACATCGCGTGGAAGATAATTTCAAAGATATGATGCTGGGGGCAAAATTAAAGGGCATCAAGGATGAAGTCAAGATATGGAGAAAAGAAAATAAAGAATTCAAAGAAGCAATAAATCGGATAAGAGATCTGGACGCAGCTGCGGAAGAAAGGGTACTAGGGGAAAGCGAAATCAAAAATTGGAGAGATTGTAAAAGCAAAGTCAGGGATTGGTTTCGCAGTAAAGCTAAGGATTATAAACAGAAGGCTAGAGCAAAATGGATACTAGATGGGGATGAAAATTCCAGGTATTTCCACACCATTGTTAATAGTAATATGGCGAGAAACAAAATTAACGGCTTCTGGATTGATGGGTCTTGGGTGGTTGATCCGCCAACCATTATGAAGTATATTCAAGATTTTATGAAAAAGAAATTTATGGAACCGGTGGCGTCAAGACCCCGGATGCCACCCGATGGGTTCTCAAGGTTATCAGCTTTGGATGCAAACAAACTAGTCAAGAAATTCACACGGGAGGAAGTTAAGGCTGCAATCTGGGAGTGTGGCTCGGAAAAGGCGCCGGGACCTGATGGTATTACCTTTGCCGTGGTTAAAAAATTCTGGAAGGAGCTCGAAGGAAACGTGATTGAAATGTTGGAGCAATTTCATACTCACGGGTCTATACAAAAATCGTGCAGCGCGTCTTTCATTTCTTTGATACCAAAAGTAAGTGATCCAGTCACTTTATCCGACTTCAGACCTATTTCACTTATCGGAGTCATTAATAAAAATATCTCTAAAACCTTGGCTAACCGTTTGAAAGGGGTCTTGAGTAGTGTAATATCACATGAACAATCTGCTTTTGTCGCCAGTCGAAACATAGTGGATGGGCCCTTGGTTTTAAATGAAGTAGTGTCGTGGGCAAAAAAACAAAAGAAACAAGTTTTCTTATTCAAAGCAGGTCTTGAAAAAGCTTATGATACTTTAAATTGGAAGTTTTTAATCTCAGTACTCACACACATGGGTTTCCCTTCCCGGTGGAAAACTTGGGTTATGGGAATTCTTTTTTCTGGCAAAGCGTCGGTCTTGGTCAACGGAACTCCAACGGGGGAGTTTCAATACAAGAGGGGTTTAAGACAGGGCGACCCGCTATCCCCATTCTTATTCACGATAGCAATGGAAGCTCTACATGTACTTATGGTAAAGGCAGTGGGGTCGGGTGTATTCAAGGGGATTCAGCTACCGAACAATGGACCATGCTTATCGCATTTATTCTATGCAGATGATTCAATTTTTATGGGCTTATGGGATATTGAAAATTTGAAATCAATGCGTAGAATATTGAGAATTTTTTTCATGATGTCGGGGTTGAAGGTTAACCACAATAAAAGCTGTCTATACGGGATCGGTTTGAGTGAAGCAGAGATTGTAGACATGGCCAATACGTTGAAATGCAAAATGGGTCGGTTCCCGTTCACGTACTTAGGATTGAAAGTTGGCGCAAACATGAACAGGGTGGGAAATTGGAAGGAAGTAATAGACAAATTCAATAAGAGATTGTCAAACTGGAAGGCAAAACTATTATCTTTCGCGGGGAGACTTACACTAGTCAAATCGGTACTTGGGTCCTTACCGAACTACTTTTTATCCTTGTATAAAGCACCGAAGAAGGTGATAAAATTGCTAGAAGGAATTAGAAGACGGTTGCTATGGGGAGGGTGCGGGGGTGTGAACAAAATACGTTGGATGAAATGGGAAAAAATAGTGGCGACAAAAAAAATGGGGGTTCTCGGGATAGGGGGATCAAAGAAATGAACATGGCACTCTTGATGAAGTGGAGGTGGAGATTTAAAGTTGAACCGGAACAACTTTGGGTTAAGGTTGTTGAAGCAATACATAGGAATAGTAGGATCACGAAAGACGTACCGTTAAAGAAGTCAGCATCAGGCGTATGGAAAGCAATAGTGGGGATGGAAGAAGAATTCAGAAAGGTAGGCATTGAAGCGACCCGATGTCTAAGGAGCAGAGTTGGTATTGGAGATAAAACACTTTTTTGGTTGGATTCATGGGCGACTAATAGACCACTAAGAGAGGAATTTCCACGTATGTTTGGATTGGCAAAAAATAAAATGAATAAAGTGCAGCAAAATTATGTAAAAAACCAAGGTGGAGTGCTATGGGATTGGAAGTGGATAAGGCTACCTAATGGCGTCGAAGAAAAAAACGAATGGGAACTGATGAAGGCATTACTGTTACAGCAAAATTTGAGTCAAAACAGTGATATGTGGGGCTGGAAGGAAAACAACTTGACTGGGTTCTCGGTTAAGGACGTTAGGAGAGATTTGGCTGGAATTATTGATGTAAACGCTGAACCAAATACCCTTGAGTGGAGCAAAATCGCAACAGCAAAAGTAAATTTATTCGTGTGGAGAGCGGTCGAAGAAAGAATTCCGTCAATGGTGGCTTTAAAGAAGAGGGGGCTGCAGGTCGGTGTGGATGTATGCAAACTGTGTGGCCCTGCGTCGGAAACGGCTGACCATATCGTTATTCATTGCCTGGTTGCGAAGGAGGTTTGGCTGCGTTTATGGTCTTGGATGAAAATCCCCATCTGCGATCATAGAGAAAGTATGAAAACAAGATTCAATGAAAAGTCGGATTGGCCAAGGAAAAAAGAAAAGATCATATATGCAATACACCTTTTAGCCGCATGGAGCCTATGGAAAAACAGGAACAACAAGGTATATAACGATAAAATCACGGAGCCAATGAAGCTGGTAGAAGAGATTAAAGAGGAGTCGTTTGAATGGATAAGCTTAAGAACAAGACGCATCAGGGTATCATGGAACGAGTGGAAGAATTTTTCTTTTATGGAGTAAGCAGTTTTCAAGATATAGGTATTTTCTCACTAGATAATTTCCTTCTGTACCCTTGATGTAATTTTTTGATGATTCTCGATTGTATACTTGAGCTGTAAATGGCGATATATAGCATCTTGCTATATGTTGCTTAACTTTTGACTGGATGAATAAAAGCTTTGTTGTTGCTGTCCAAAAAAAAAAAAAATTGGAACATGTAAAAGGAATCGAAATTGAAGTTTTGTGATGTGTTTAGTTAATAGAAAAATATAATTAGCTTGTAAGCTTGTTAAAAGATGTTAGAATGTAGTGGCGGCATACACCAAATTTGGCAACTATTGTCACAAAATCGTCGTTGGGGAGGTGACGACAATGATGGTGATAAGAACGATGGTGGTGATGAAGTTAGAAATTCTAGTTTTTTGTTTGAACCATTTCATCATATAGAAGAAATGTTACATTTTTATGCAATGAATTTGAAAGTATTCATTGCAGTTTTGTATATGATTATATTCTATAACTAAACAACTTATATTTTAAATTCAGAAACAAGATGGTAAAGAATAAAATTCAATTTCAATTTATGTAAATTTGAGCAAACCAACCACAATAACTAAACAACTTACATTTAAAATACAGTGAAAGTGTATCGTACCATTTGCCTTAACAAACGAGCGTACGCAATGTCAAGTCCGCACGTTATAAATCCCATAAAAGAAATGTCGCATGTTATAAAAACCAAAGGTCACATGTTAAAAAAAAGTCGCATGTTAAAAAAAAAAATTTGCATGTTGGAAAAATTCGCATGTTCAAAAAACCAAATTCGCATGTTATGAACCAATATTCGCATGTTGATACTGCATCTCGTACTTATCGTACGTTAAGTCAATTTGTACAATAACCGGCCATCTCTCTCTCTCTCTCTCTATATATATATATACTAGTTTATATACCCGTGAGCTTCACGGGTTATGGGTTGTGTTAAAAAAATCTATATCTATAAAAGTTTTTTTTTATGATTTATAACCTGATAACTCTTCATGCTAAGACCCATGTTTGGCAAACCTTACCCAGAGGCGCAGCTTTTCTAGGGCGGGAGGGGGCGGCCGACCCCCCGAACTTTTCGCTCAGTAGTGGAGAGTATGTAGTTTTCGTATAGAAAATTTTGGGTGTATACGTTTTCGACCCCCCGGTCTTATAGAAATTTTTGGGTATATACGTTTTCGACCCCCGGTCGGAAATCTCAAGCTTCGCCACCTACCAAGAAAAAAAAAACAAAAATTGAATTACTTAGGACATTTATTTCACAATAAAATATCTTATTTAGCAGTGTTGACATAAACCATTTAATGAAAGACATGTTCAAGTGCTAACGTAAATAAAATTACACTGAATTGAATTATCCTATTGAAATAAATAACTTAATGTGAACATCTATGCTTACAAAAGGGTTCAAGTGTTGTGCACGTCAAATCAGGTTGGGGTGGCATCCCGTACGACATCTTGAATACACCCGACATTTCACTTCCTAGAGCAATGACCACACTCGGTGAAATATTCGTAAGTCTTGGGTTCACAAGTTAATACTTGAAATCATACAAACAAATTATGTTCATACTTGATTTCATAGTCATTTAATTTGCATAATATAGCATCAGAAACTATATTATAATTTTATGATTAACATCTTAATTAAAATCATAAAAAAGTAATACATAATACATGTGTTATCTATAAAAGAGTTATACAGATTTAGTAATACTTAAAAATGGGTAAATACTTCCTTGAGTCTATTGAAAAATTATACCCAATCGTACTAAATAGCTAAAATAGTCTAAGCTATAGAACAAAACATTTAGGAATAACATAATTAAAACAATAAGTAAAAACAAACTATAGGGAAATGTAGTTAGAAGTATATTATCATATTCATATAAATGGTTGAAAGTGCTTTCCTAGTCCAGGTCATCAATTTCGATCTAAAGCGCTTCTAAGCCTTTGGCAGCCACCATTTTATTGAAGCGCTCCTCCATGCACTTCTTGTAATGCCCTCTGGTCATCTGCTCCACTCTGTCAAAAAGCTCAATGGGTATCCCATGATTCACAATCTAATTCAAACTTTACCTTGTTAGTATGCATACACAAAAATAATTAATTAAGCTTAAGTGAAGTCAATATATACCTCAAATAATCCCCTGTTTCAATGATGCAAGCTTAACAAATGGTTATTTTGAATAAAGTGGGGAACCTGTGCGTTGCGGCGGAGTCGACAATACATGATGAGAACATGATATTCATAATAGATTGTGGCTCAAATTTCTCTAATTGGCTCACTGTCACAAGTGCGGCCGGTTCTTCCCTGCCCCTGCTCAGCCTATAACATGCAAAATGGAGATAAAAAATTTCAACTAAGCATTTATTAAAAAAAGAAGTAAAAAGTACTAATTACCTGAGATTTAGATTGCGCGTATAAGAAGCGCATAATGCGATCACATCAACTACAATAAGATTAGAGACCGATGGACAAAAGGCGTTTTGGTTGACCTGGCCAGTAGTATACTGGTTTGAACCTCTAACTTGTTAAATCTGCTATAGGAGCTTTACTTTGGACAAGCGTTGGTTCACCATTCACACTACATGTTTAGATTTTTAAATTTCCATGAGGCATACAATAGTTCATAACATCACATTCCTACTAATACTCGAACACTAAATAATTATCACGCCATGGAGTGACATGTATCGTGAGAACATGTTACCACTTATACAGAATAAGATGATCTTACTTTAAGATTTGTTCATTAATTTTACTCTAGTGTGCTACCCTTTTAAGTAACAGAGTGTTCAATGTATAAATAAATGCATATGTGAACTAAATGCTTATGATGTGCATACTTAATTCATCATTGTAAGATGCAAATCTCACCAAGTGAAGTATGTCGTATTTTGGTGGCTATATGTGAAGATGAAATAAATTAGAGAATATATTATGTATATGTTTGTTATATTAATAGTTTATTACTATTTATGTTATTTTAAAAAAATAATTGTCATGTCATTATATTTCACACTTAGTTAATATGTTATTTTCAAGTGAACTCAACGCAATCGGTTAATTATTTAATATATTAAGTTATATTTATAACCTCGTGTACTACACGGGTTGAACAAAATAAAATATATAATTTATGAATTTCTAACCAAGTCAATATCCTACCAATATAATATTTGCATTACAAACATGTGCTGAACCAAACCGATGGGAAAGGAACATAAATTAGTTATACCTCTTGGAAACACTGCTTCTTGTTTGAAGTGTCCAATTCGCCATTAACTTCTCGAATAAATTCAACTTCAGTTTGATAAAAAGAAAATTTATTCTATACCCTTAAACCTTCAGTGTGCCTGTAAGTGACAAATAACACATTAATCTCTCGATGTGTAGCTGTTAAAAGCAAAGGTAAACCACACATCACCTTTTTTTCATGAGTGCCTTTGGTCCTAAGCCTTTTTTCCAACATTGCAAGGAAATGTACATATAGGAAACAATTTTTCCTCTTCAGAGTTAATTTTTCTAAAGAGCTCGAAATGGTAACGCATACTTGGTCGCTTACATATGAACCCTTTGTTTTATCAGTAGTTGTAGACGACTCCTCGAACCGCTTGTCTTTTGCAGACTTGATAAAACGCTTGAGCATGTCCGAATGCAATCACCATTTTCAAGGTATCTATTTCGGTGAGGAGCAATATTAGTACATCTTGTCCACCGTTAACATCATGTAGTTCATAAACACTCACTTCAGGTCCGGTCTTGCTGTCAGCCTCTTGACATGTACCAAAAGTTTAAACATAAAATCACATTAACATATCAATAAAAGTTGAAATTCCTTTCAATTATAGTGATCTGTGCATATTTTGATTCATATAATTACTCGTAAAGCATGAACGAATCTGTATATATCATGGAAAGCCAAACAAACCTGGTTACTCCAAAATTTCAACGCCATATCGGTAGACCATTAGCTACATATCAATAACATATAAACTCTTAACATTATAGCTGAAAAATCTAAAAGCAAGGCATAAAGATAAATTGTGATGTTTGATTTGAGTGAGCTTTCTACATGATTACGTCGTACTCTGGTTTCACCAGCTATCCAGATCAAAAGCCAAGTGCACCTACCTTGAGGCTTATGTAGATGATCGAGAAGTTGGCCAGGGTAGCTACCAAGAAGTTTACTCTCTACACAATTTTCTAGGCTCCCCCTCTTCGAGCTACACCGCCAATAAAACCATACTTGAAGTTGACCTTTTCAAGTAGCTACCAAGAAGTTTACTCCCTACTTGAAAAGGTCACTTGCAATTGCATGAGTCTATACAGCAAATTAAAACCATACACCATAGTTAATCATACGTCTTAATAGCAATAAAGTAACTAACAACAGAGAAGCAGAAGATGTTGTAACAACAAACTAGAAAATACTTGTAACACAACCAAAAACACGACTAATAGTAGAAAATTACTAAATTTACCTCCGAATAGTCACCTGGCGATTAATCTCTGATTGAATTGGATATTAATTCGAAATCCAACGGCTCGTCTTTAACGACGATTACGTCATAACCATCATCGTGATCATAAAATTGATAATTATCATTGTCTCATACAAAGCCCCTAAACAGGATTCGGAGAAAAGTAAACTAACCAAAAAACAAACAAACATCATTGAATCTATAAAAAATCACTGAATATAATTGCATATAAACAACACTGAATATAGGCTCGTCTTTAACGGCGATTACGCCAGAACCATCATCGTGATCATCAAATTGATATTATCATTGTCTCATACAAAGCCCAAAACAGGATTCAGAGAAAAGTAAACTTAATATAAAAAAATCATTTAATCTATAAAGAGTCACTGTATATAACTGCATATAAACAACAATGAATATACTGTTTAAAAATTAAATCCTAACCTTAATATGAAAAAAAAACAGACCTTATCTCCAGTATCTTCAGATTTGGAAAATTTGACAAAAAAATGTTGAAAAAAAAAAATCAAACCCTGTCTCCAATATCTTCAGAAATGGATGAATGAAAACCTTCAATTCTTCAAATCATAAGTTGGGTGAACAGGAGGCTTTACAACATAAATAACTTTGAAATTTGAAATCGAAATTGAGAGTGAGAGAGAGAGAACGCATGTCGAAGAATCCAAGTGCATTTGAACTTTGCAATGGAACGTCTTCTAGGGTTTTGAAATGGAACATCTGTAGAAATCGGACCAATTACCGTTATTTTTCGACGATTGAACACAAATAAACATAGATTAAAGACGAATCATGAAAAGAATGTTAGGTTTAGAGCAGTCTAGATCGAGAAACAACCTTACCTTTAAATATAGAAGATGCGATGGATGCGATTTCTGAATCAGTGTAAACAGGTGCGATGCAATGGAAGATTTAGGGCTTTCTCAATGGAATGGTTGAAAGAAGCATCCATCTGATTTTTAGGGTTTGAATTGTGCGGCTGAAGGAAGGGGAAATAAGATGCAGCGTATGAGAGATGTGAGAGAGGAGAAAAAGAGCAGAGAAGCCTTTGTGGCTTTAGCGCTATTTTGATTCAAGTTGCAGGGAATGAATTTGAATTTTGAATGATACAAGTTGGTTTTGGAAAACTGGAAAGGGCAGAGATATGTCTGTGTTTGAACCAGATAAGCTGGTTTGGGGAAGAAGAGATATGTAGAACATAGACTTTGACTTTGTATTTTTCAGAATTAGGGTTTAAATAAAATAAAAAATCTAGGAAAATTACACATAGGATAAGAGTAAGGGAGGAGTCTTGTGAAGGTGACACCTAGGATTGCAAAGTTTTGATTTATTATATAGGAAGATATATATATATGGAGAAGATCATGCGAGAACCACCTCTTATTGCGAGAACCGCGAGAACCAATGTGAACACAACCAAAAATGCCTAAAAATAGCTAAAAATCACACAATTTCTTTTTTTTTTTAATATTTTTTTATATAAAAATCGCTACTTTTCATATAAAAATCGCTACTTTTCGAAGAAAAAAAAATTAAATTTTTTTTTTGCCACTAAAAGTAGCGATTTGAGCATAAAAAATATTAAAAAAAAAAATTTAGATTTTTTTTTTATTTTTTTAGATTTTTTTAGGTTTTTTGGGGGTTTAGTTTTTAGCATTTTAGCTTGGGGTGGGGGGGGGGGGGGGGGGGTTAGGTTTTTTTTAGGTTTTTTTGGGGGTTTTAGTTTTTAGCATTTAGCTTGGGGTGGGGGGGGGGGTGGAGGGGTTTAGGTTTTGGGGGGGGGGGGGTGGGGGTTAGGTTTTTTTAGGTTTTTTAGCTATTTTAGGTTGTGTTCACATTGGTTCTCGCAATAAATGGAGTTCTCGCATGAGCCCCTCCCTATATATATATATATATATATATATATATATATATATATATATATATATATATATATATATGGAGGTAAAATCAAATAAAAAGTTTATTTTGCCTAAGTAGGATGAGAAAAAAATTTTAACCATTCATTTTTCAAATTAATGGTCAAGATGAAAATGTAGGAAAAAAAAGTGTAAGGGTATCTTGGGAAAATCCTATTTATTGACTTTCTCTCACCACGTGCAAGGCACATGCATATTCAATCCTCATTTTTTAAACGTGCATAACTTTTTTATAAGACATTATTTTTTCATAAAAATTTCACCATAAAATCATGCGTCTTTTTATCTTTAATTTGATTACCATATTGCTATATAAAATATGACGACTAAAAAACACACAAAAATGTGTTGTATTTCTATGTTGTATAACATTTTTTGTGCGGGATTTTTGTACTACATTTTTGTACTAAATTTTTTGTGTTGAAATTGTTGACTTAAATTTTTTTTCCTGAATTTTTTTGTGCTGGATTTTTTGTACTAGATTTTTTTATACTGAATGGTTTTTATGCTATATTTTTGTACTATATTTTTTGTACTGGATTTTTTGTGCTATATTTTTGTACTAGATTTTTTTGTCGTATTTTTTAGAAAAAAAAGAGATGCCACATGTTATTTTCACACTCTTACTTATAAGGACCAAAAAGTTTTAGTACCAAAATACATTTCCTTCCTACATATAATGAGCATCACATGTCATAATCACAATCCTTCGTAGACTACTTAGGTAAAATCCACTTTTTAAGGATCATCCCCATATATATATATATATATATATATATGAAGAGTTTTATGCGCATAACACATTTTTTTGCAAGAACAAAAACACAATATAAATCATTTACTTTTTTTAGTACTTCTAAAATACAATACAATAGTTGAAATACAATGATTATTCATCTCTTCTAACATTCTAAAAACTATATATATAAAAAACTTCGTTTACTTATAGAACCTACACATGTGTAAATCATGTCTAGGTGTATTTCATACACATATACATAATCTACATATGTGTATGTAAACGCAAAAAACGAAATATATGGACAAATTGGCTAAATTGCACTTTTCGTCCTTTATGTTTCAATGTTTCGACAGGCGATGTCCTTTAACTTTAAACATTACACTCTATGTCCTTTATGTTTGCAATCATTAACGGGCGGCGTCCTTTCAGCTAAACCCAGTTAACTTTTTATGTTAAACCCCTCTTTGTAAAACTCCTTAACAACAGGGACCATATGTGCAATACTCAAATTAAAAGGGTTATGTTTTAAATCAAACCTGCCTCCACCATTCACAAAACAATCTCTAAATCAACAATCTTCTTCACCAAACAATATCACAGCTGAAGCTAATTTTCCCAAACCTGCAACTCGACCGACTGACTCCAAAAACCTGCAATTGCTTATTCTTATCTATCTAATTCAGGCGAACACAAACAAATCAGATTTGAATGAATCAACCATCATCACAGATCGGACAATTTGTTCAGAACTCAACCAAAAACAATCATAAACAACATTTTTAATTTCGAATCAGACCCGGAATGAAATTCAACGTGATGCGTTTTGGAGTCAGATCTAAACACATGTATCGATTTGCTTAGTCTGTTTTTTCTAAAGACTTTCATATTTTTCTGTTATGATGATTTCAAAAATTATAATATCAACTGTGTAATATCAACAAATGTATTGCAAATTTTGAACAATATTTTCAGATTTCACTCCCAATCTTTCTGTCAAACAAGTTGAATTCCGATTTATAATGTTCAAAGACTTCAAAAGTTTAATCGAAAATCATCGAAATTCAATTGATTTCACTGAAACAGATTGGTATGAACAAAATTTGTTCTGAAATACACCAAATCAGTCCGTAAAACACAAACGACACACCGAAAATGTCCAAAATTCACTAAAAATCAATGAAAATCAGTCCGAAAATTATCAAAACTCAATCAAAAACAGTTTGAATTACTTCGAAATGATCCGAAAGAAACTGTAAGCACAACTAAATCAACCAGATCAGTTCGAAATCAATCAAAAATCACTGACAACCCAAACCACTAAGATGCTTGAGAACATAATAACCCAAACCACTAAGATGCTTAAGAAGAAAGACAAGAAAAATTAAAGTTTTCATCAAATCCTTGCCTCAAAACCTTTAAAACAACAAAAATTGAGTTCATCCTTTCATCTACATCATCTTTATTCATACCCAAATACAAAACGATAAATTCCATAAGAACAGAAGAGATGAGAGGGAGCCGGTGATTCCTACCGACCACCACCTAATGACAGCGATTGCGAGTTCTAGTGGCTCAAGAGGGTGCAAGTTAGGGATTCTTAGTGATAAGAAGCTTCAACGACAATGATTCAGGTTGGTTAATGTGGATACAACGAGGTGAGGTTGCAGATCGGAGACTTGAAGGTTCACGACATGGTACCTCCGATGGCGGCGGTAACTATACAATTGTCGGCTAGGATTTCACTAGGGATTATAGATTTCACAAGTTGAAACCAAGTGAAGGAGAATGCGCGTGGGGATGTGATAGTGTAACGCCCTGCTTCTTCGTACTTTCCATATTTAGAAGGTCTTGCTTGTATTTCCATTTTTGAAAGTCTTGTGTTCTTGTAATCGTTCTTTCCCTGTAACCGTTGTAAAATCCGAGACTTGGATCATAAATAAAACTCGTATTTTGTTAAATTCATATTGTACATACTTTATACATGCTCATACATTCAATTTCATGAAACAATTGATGCTTATTCGTAATTCTTGGAAACTATGTGCTAAACTTGCAAATATGTGAAACTTATGTATAAAACATGTTTTGATCGTAAACGATACTTAAATACAACCTTCATACGCTTAATTATATTTGGTTTATGTTCTCCATACTCATTTTGTCCTTAAACTATGCTTTTATGGCGAAAATATCCCCTAAAACACCTTAAAACCCTAAATAACAAACTTCAGGGGCCAAATTGCACTTAAATGAAACTTGTGCCTGATCCCTTGTTTCCAGCCGCGAAGACCATCTCCCAGGCCTTCGCTGGCCGTGAACAAGTCCCTAGATCAGACTCTTCATTTCATTTCACGATTTTGAGCGTGATTTGAGTTTGTTTTGAGTTTAAACGGGTTTTGGGCATTAAATACACAACTAACACCCACCCTAATCCTTCCCTATATAAACCCAAGATTCCCCAAGCCATTTTCACTTTACAAACATCCTCACAACTCTCTCAAACCATCAAAATCGTAGCTGCAAACTCAAGTTCGGACAGAAGCATCCTTTTTCACTAAAGTGAGCATAACTCACTCGTTTCTTGTCCGTTTTACCTCATTCTTTTTCCTATGTGCTTGGATTGACCTTAGCTTCGATTCCATGGGTTTTTCACAGTAAATAAGTCCCTGGAACTCTAGCAAAAAGGCTCCAAAGTTCACTGTTCATTTCTGTTTTCAATCAAACTTTACTTAACTTGTTCAACTTGAGTCTAACTCAACTCAAACCCATGTCCTTATGCGAATAACCACTTGTATGGTTAGTTGGGCTTAAAATTGGGGCTGAGACATTCAAAAATCAGAGGTTAAACCTCATATACATTCTGTTTTGTTTAGAGTTTTTAACACACAAGTAATGTTTAAGTCCATGACTTAATGTAGGTGTGATTATGGACTAACTTGGGTTATCCAACGTAGAATCCCCACATTGCTTGATGATTTCTTATAGTGTAGTTGTTTATATTCTTGTATTATTCATAGTTCATGACCCTACTTGTATATTTTTACATCAAGTATAGTGGTGAACACTTAGAGGTACCTAAATGGAAGACTTCTCTTCCTACCTCCTACATGACTTCCATGAAACTTAGAGGTACCTAAATGAAGATTTAATCTTCTACCTCATGCTTGACTATTGGACATAATAATACATATAATACTTATATTTATATACTATTCAACATTCGAACCCTTGATGGTGAACTTGTGTTCATTCGTCAAAGTGTTAGAATAACATCTTCTAAGACATAAGACTTGTATGATTCTAATGAGTATACCACTTATGAAAATATTAACCCTTGAGGTTTCATAGTGTCAAAACAAGTACTTTGTGTTAAAAGATGATTACTTTCGTATACATATGTTCTTGTGTTTTAAATTCCAAAATCCTTAATCTACCGTTAATCTCCGAAACTCATACACTTTGTTTCTTCGCGTAGAAGGACTTGGTGTTCCAATATCCTAATCAACAACAACTCACTCGCGGATTCACAAGTAGAAGACTTGCAAAACCGTGAGTATACTCGTAAACCCCCTTTTTATGTTTACCACTTTTGAGGTGTAACATGTTAAATTATTAAATCACACTTAAACTTTATACTTGCACGAAAACAATCCGTATACATGAATGCTATGTTGTTATACTTTGATGCTTATACTTGGGTGATTCTTATGTGATACTTTAGTCATTAACTTGTATGAGCCTCCATTTGACATGTATAGCGCTATAGGAGTAACGCACCACCCGTGAACGAGAGGTCATGTTGAATTATATCATTTTGCGTAAACAGAGGGTTGACTAGAAATATCGCATGCCTTGTATGATGCTCTTATATAAACTAGTTACCATGTGGATTCATTTTTAAACTTTTAAAGTTATACTTATACTTATTCTTAAACTTGTATACTCGCCTTTGCTTTTGCATTGAATTATATTTTAAACATGTTACAGGTTGAGGATTAATGATGCTATGAAATGGACTAGCAAAGATGCCTAGATACTCACTTAGACGTTTGGGTTTAAAGTGTTGTATCAATTTTGTTATGTTATGTTTGAAAAATGTTGTTATTTGAATTTCCTTGTATCGTTTTGACAATTTGATTATGAAATGAAATTGGTTGAATTAAATATTGTCGCAAATAGTGTTATGAAGTCTCTTGCAATCTTGAACAAGTCCCACTCCGATGATTCCGCCATTGGTTGGGGTGTGACAGATTGGTATCAGAGCCATAACTATAGGGAATTAGGTAGAATTGTCATGTTCGACCTAGTCTATAGTAGGAACCATATTTTTGACCATTCTTGATTCTTGCTTAAAATGTTATTCTTCCTACTTTGCCTATTTCTCTTCTTTTTGGTCTTAATATATACATATTGTCTTTCCTAAGACATTTTACACAATACACTTGAAGACTTGAAGACACTCTTTATACAAAAGAGACGGGTTTACCAAAATAGGCGTGAAACCCACAATTTGGTGAACGACTCTCATTCCGCTTATTCTTATTTTGCATGAAATTTCACCATTAAGCTAGGAGTGAAATCCACATCTAAATGGTAAATTTCCAATTCAAACTCTAGTGGACCCTCGTCAAAGTGTCGAAATTATATTTTGACCCGACGAGTACCAACCACATTAGGGTACGAAATCGTCAAGTTAGGGGTGAAACCCACACATTGTCGATTAAGTCCCATTCCTCGATTTTCGATCTCGCCAAAGTTTCGATTGTTTCAATCGATTAGAGACGTGTAGTAACTGGAAGGGTAAGATACCGTTAGTCACTTCTCGACGAGAGTATCTTACCTATAGGCCAAAGCACGTTTCTCTAATTTGAAAGGACTTTCGATTCACTTTGGAATAGTCGACGTTTCTCTACCCGAAACAATCCTATGTTTTATGAGCCTCTCTTTTATGTGATTCAATTTATATGTGATTTTATACTTGTTACCTCGTTCGTTTCAAGACCGTTACACAATTCGCACGTCTCGCGCAATAAAAAACAATAATAATTCTTGTGAACAAATTAAATTTATATTCTTTTTACGCATTCATACGTGTCTATACTTGTTGAATACTTGTGGAATTCATGTTAACTATGTGAACCATACGTGTTACATCATTCTTGCATACTTAAACTTGCAAACTTATTTTAAATTTATGATCAAGTATCATCCATTCCTTCTCTTTCGATTCTTAGATGTCGTCCAGCGGTGCATCAAAGAAGATTAAGTCAAAGAAGGGTTCACCTCCAACTCCAATTCCAACTCCATATCGCAAAGGGATTGCATGAAAATTCATGCCCAAGCAAATGGCTAAGGTCATAGCTGACATTGTTAGCAAGATTCAGCCAAACACCGACTCACCGCATGGCTCTGTTGACTCAAAGGCAGATAAACCCAAATCGACCTTTCAATTCAAGCAATTCATGGCTTGTAAACCCTTGGAGTTTACAGGCAAAGATGGCACCACCGCCATGATGAATTGGTTTGACGCGATTGAGCTTACTTTCTTGCAAAGTGGTTGTCCTGATGAGCTACAAACTTTGAATGCAACGGGAGTTTTCCGTTCAAGGGCACTCGAATGGTGGACTACCGGACGCAACAAGAGGGGAAACGATGTTGCACATGCTATGCCTTGGGACGAACTTAAGCAACTTATGAAGGACCACTTCTGTCCTCCTCACGAACTCCAAAAGTTGGAGAACAAATTTTGGAACCTTACGCAGAAGGGGAGCGACATGGATGGTCTGATTACGCGCTTTAAACAACTAAGTGTCCTCTGTCCTGGACAAGTCGACTTCGTCCCCAAAACCATAGCCAAATTCATTCGTTGTGTTGCACCTTCCTTGACTAACCATGTTGCCTCTTCTTGTCCCCAAACCATCGAAGATGCTTTTCGTATAGCCACCGAACTTAACAACAACTGCGTTCTTCATGGAACCTTTGACAAGGTTTCGACGAAGATTGCGCATCAAGCCGTCACTGATACCACTGATACTACCACCGCTGTTGAACCTTCATCCTCCCAATCCAAGAAGAACAAAGGCAAGAAGCGGAAGGCTTCAAGCCAGAATTATGCGGTCGTCACTCCGCCGAATCCTCAACCTTTACAAACAGTAGCCGCCGTTACCCCCGCAAACACCGGACTACCAAAACGAGCCTACCCTGGGTCCCATCCCCAGTGTACTACATGTTTGTACTATCATCCTACCAACACACCGTGCTGCAAATGCGCCCGTTATCATAGGTTTGGGCATTTTGCCGACCGATGCCGCAACATCCCTCAACCCCAAAACAACCAGAATCAAGCCCTCGTTGCAAACCTTGTTCCTAACCAGGCTCAACCTCAAGCTGCTCCTGTACTAGCATGCTTCAAGTGTGGCGATCTCAATCATCTCGCCAATGTTTGCCCCCAAAGGAATCAACCCCAACAGCAGCAGCAGCAGCAACCGCCATAACAACAGCAACAAGCTCAACAACCTGCTAGAGGCCGAGCTTTTGTCATCACTGCCGCTCAGGCTTAGAGTTTAAACGATGTCATTACTGGTACGTTTCTTGTGAACCATATTTATGCTTCTTGTCTGTTTGATACTAGCGCCGATAGAAGTTTTGTTTGGTTAGAATTCGAACAATTGCTTATGTGTAAACGCTCTAAGTTGCCAAGATCTTTCGCTCTCGAAGTCGCTAATGGTAAATCCGTCGCTGTCGATTCCGTTCTTTCCAATTGTTCCTTGATTCTTAACGACCATACGTTCTCAATCGATCTTATACCTATGCAAATGGGTAGCTTTGACATCATAGTAGGCATGGACTGGTTTAGGCGAGTTCGTGCTGAAGTTGTTTGTTCTGAAAAGTTTATCCGCCTACCTCTTCCAAACGGTGATTCCCTACACGTGTATGGCGAGAAACCTTCTCAAGGTCTCAAGCTTATGTCGTGTATCCAAGCGAACAAATGCTTACGCAAGGGTACCTTCGCCTTTCTCGCCCATATTGTAGAAAAGAAGGACAAAGGCCCAAGCATAAGCGACGTCCCCGTAGTAAGTGATTTCCCCGATGTGTTTCCCGACGATCTTCCTGGTCCGCCTCCTGCTCGTTATGTCGACTTTCTTATCGATTTAGTGCCTGGCGCTACGCCCGTCGTTATGTCTCCTTACTGTTTAGCACCCTCTGAGATGCAAGAGCTCTCGAGTCAACTTCAAGAGCTTCTTGATAAAGGCTTTATACGCCCTAGTACTTCTCCTTGGGGCGCTCCCGTTTTGTTCGTCAAAAAGAAAGATGGGTCATTCCGAATGTGTATTGACTATCGTGAGCTCAACAAGCTTACTGTCAAGAACCCATACCCTCTTCCTCGCATCGATGACCTCTTCGGTCAACTGCAAGGCGCGACCTGCTTTTCCAAGATCGACCTTCGTTCTGGGTACCATCAACTTCGAGTCCTCGAAGAAGATGTACCTAAAACCGCTTTTCGTACGTGTTATGGTCATTACGAGTTCGTGGTCAAGCCCTTCGGTTTGGCCAATGCACCTGCTGTTTTCATGGATTTGATGAACCGCGTGTGCAAAGCGTACTTGGACCGTTTCGTGATTGTCTTCATCGACGATATTCTTATCTATTCCAAGACACAAGACGAGAACGAGCGACACTTGCGTCTTATCCTTCAACTTCTTCGTGCTGAACGTCTATACGCCAAATTCTCCAAGTGAGAATTTTGGTTAAAAGAGGTTCAATTCCTTGGTCATACTGTCAACGAGCTTGGTATTCACGTTGACCCCGCTAAAATCGAAGCTGTGAAGAACTGGATCGCACCTAAATCACCGTCTGAAATTCGTTCTTTTCTTGGTGTTGCTGGTTATTATCGTCGCTTTATCTCTAACTTCTCGAAGATCGCTGTTCCTTTAACTTCTTTGACTCAAAAAGAGAAAACTTTTGTTTGGGGTCCCGAACAAGAGGAGTCTTTTCAAATGCTCAAGGAGATGCTTTGTAATGCTCCTATTCTCGCGCTTCCTGATGGTAACGACGACTTCGTCGTATATTGCGACGCTTCAAACCTTGGACTTGGTTGTGTGCTTATGCAACGAGACAAGGTCATAGCTTATGCGTCGAGGCAACTCAAAGTACATGAGAAAAACTATACTACTCATGACCTTGAACTTGGCGCAGTTGTTTTTGCGTTGAAGATTTGGAGACACTACCTTTATGGTACTAAGTGTGTGGTCTTCACCGACCATAAGAGCCTCCAACATATCTTCGACCAAAAGGAACTGAACATGCGTCAACGTCGTTGGGTGGAACTGTTAAACGACTACGACTGCGAAATCAAATACCATCCAGGTAAAGCGAATGTAGTAGCCGATGCTCTTAGTCGTAAAACTCATGTCAAGAGTATCCGTTGTTTCCAACTCGTCCATGATCTTCAGAACCGCATACGTGATGCTCAATATTCATCTATCAACGAGGGTAACCTCTACGATGAGATGCGATGTGGTGCTGAAGAAAGCCTCGTAACCAAATCTGATGGTATTTAATACTATCTCGATCGAATCTGGATTCCCAATCGTGGTAACCTTCGAGAGTTCCTGATGAAGGAGGCACATCACACGAAATATTCTATTCACCCTGGTGCCGAAAAGATGTACCATGATATGCGTGCATCCTATTGGTGGCCTGGAATGAAGAAGGATATAACCACCTTCGTCTCGAAATGTCTCAAATGTTCAAAAGTGAAAGCTGAGCATCAACGTCCCTCTGGTCTGCTCGAACAACCAGAAATCCCTGTCTGGAAATGGGAGAGCATCGCTATGGATTTCATCACTAAGCTCCCTCGTACTTCTTCTGGTCATGACAGTATTTGGGTGATCGTTGATCGATTGACCAAATCAGCTCAATTTCTTCCCATTCGTGAAGATTTCAAGGTCGAGAAATTGGCTAGAATCTACACTGATGAGATCATCTGTCATCATGGTATCCCCATTGACATCCTTTCTGATCGTGATGCTCGTTTTACGTCTCGTCTTTGGCAAACCTTTCAATATGCTATGGGTACTGTACTTAACCTTAGCACCGCTTTCCATCCTCAGACAGTCGGTCAAACCGAGCGTACTATCCAAACATTATAGGATATACTTCATTCATGCGTAATAGATTTTGGTGGCAACTGGGACTCACACTTGCTGTTGATCAAATTCTCGTACAACAACAGCTATCACGCGAGTATTCAAATGGCACCTTTCGAAGCATTGTATGGTCGCAAGTGCCGTTCGCCTATTTGTTGGCACGAGATTGGTGAAGTTCAAATCACTGGTCCCGAGCTCATACAAGAGACGACGGACAAGATATTACAGGTTCGAGACAACTTATTGAATGCCAGGAGCCGACAAAAGAGTTACGCTGACAAGCATCGCAAACCTTTGGAATTCGAGACAGGTGACTTCGTGCTTCTCAAGGTATCCCCTTGGAAGGGCGTGGTTTGATTTGGCAAGAAAGGGAAACTCGCACCTCGCTACGTTGGTCCTTTCAAGATCCTCGAAAGGGTTGGCAAGGTTGCGTATAGACTGGACCTGCCTGAAGAACTCAACAATGGACACCCTGTTTTTCACGTATCCAACTTGAAGAAGTGTCTAGCTGACGAAGGACTACAAGTTCCTCTCGAAGACTTACAAGTCAATGAAACGCTTCACTTCATGGAAAAGCCGGTCGAAATCATGGACCGAGGAGTCAAGCAACTGAGGTGCAGTCAAATTCCTATCGTCAAGGTTCGATGGGAAGGAAAACGTGGCGCTGAATTTACTTGGGAACTCGAGAGTGATATGAAGACCAAGTATCCATACCTGTTCGATGTGGTAAGTTGATTGCTGCCCTGAATTCATGATCCTGGCTCAGATGAGAGAAAGCTAAGCGGGACGAAATTCCCTAAAGGAGGGGAGACTGTAACGCCCTGCTTCTTCGTACTTTCCATATTTAGAAGGTCTTGCTTGTATTTCTATTTTTGGAAGTCTTGTGTTCTTGTAATCGTTCTTTCCCTGTAACCGTTGTAAAATCCGAGACTTGGATCATAAATAAAACTTGTATTTTGTTAAATTCATGTTGTACATACTTTATACATGCTCATACATTCAATTTCATGAAACAATTGATGCTTTTTCGTAATTCTTGGAAACTATGTGCTAAACTTGCAAATATGTGAAACTTATGCATAAAACTTGTTTTTATCGTAAACGATACTTTAATACGACCTTCATACACTTAATTATATTTGGTCTATGTTCTCCATACTCATTTTGTCCTTAAACTACGCTTTTATGGCGAAAATAGCCCCTAAAACACCTTAAAACCCTAAATAACAAACTTCAGGGGCCAAATTGAAATTAAATGAAACTTGTGCCTGATCCCTTGTTTCCAGCCGCGAAGAGCATCTCCCAGACCTTCGCTGGTCGCAAACAAGTCCCCAGATCAGACTCTTCATTACATTTCGCGATTTTGAGCGTGATTTCAGTTTGTTTTGAGTTTAAACGGGTTTTGGGCAATAAATACACAACTAACACCCACACTAATCCTTCCCTATATAAACCCAAGCTTCCCAAGCCATTTTCACTTTACAAACATCCTCACAACTCTCTAAAACCATCAAAATCGTAGCTGCAAACTCAAGTTCGGACAGAAGCATCCTTTTTCACTAAAGTGAGTATAACTCACTCGTTTCTTGTCTGTATTAGCTCATTCTTTTTCCTATGTGCTTGGATTGACCTTAGCTTCGATTCCACGGGTTTTTCACAGTAAATAAGTCCCTAGAACTCTGGCAAAAAGGCTCCAAAGTTCACTGTTCATGTCGCAACTCCCGCCCCCTTATCTGTCTCGGGAACGGGCGGCCGCGAACATTCGTTTGTGGTGGTATCAGTTATTAATTTGGCAGCGAAAATTACATCAGGACCGTAGTTAGGAAATGTTTATCAGAGTAAAACCACCATATTTTATATTAATAAACACATGGGTAAACCCAAGTTTTATTATTACAAAAGGGATAAACCCTATATTATTGAATTTAAAACATCGTCTTTTAGATAACTTTTATAGCCACATTTTTCCAAGCCGTCAGTGCTCTCCAGCTTGCTTTTTCCTAATTGGTTGTCACATTGTGTTACCTGAAACGCGTTTTAAAAACATCTGTCAGTGGAAATACTGGTGAGTGAATCCCAGTTTAATCAAGAAGAGTTTTATCAATTAACACAGTATTGAGAGCGATCGCATTGTTTATTTCTACACAATTACTCATTCAGTACTGTCAATCCTGACTGGTGGGTCATATTACACATTGGCTAACTCGTCGTCGAATGGTAACGTGTTCCACATTTTGTATACAAAACCCCAACATACCGGCAGCAATTGAAGAACTACAAAGACTCAATCACTGCTTAATCATATTGTAAAGCATTTAAGGTTTTGTAAAACAGTTCACAAAAAGGTTTACAAAAAGCGGATAAACTCACATTGCTGTTTTAGACTTCTTCTAGGGTTTCCTGGTGTTAATCTATAATTTACACAAATGTATATATGTTAGTATAATAACCCTTTATTTATATTAACGATACCCTCCCCGAGACGGTATTCCAACAGCTACGTCGGGCAGAATCACGACAGTTGTTACGGAACCCTGGATCAATCGGGCAGCGTATCTAATACGTAACTGGGGTTATAATACTTACAACGGAGCAGAACCTCGCTAATTATGGGGTATTATACTTGGAAATTATGCCTATTATGTGAGAATTCGTTTAGAAAGAAATGAATTGAGCGACTGAAAACGAAATCCCGAGGCCTTCTTATATAGGGCTGAAAATTGAAGTCCTCGCGGCCCGCGTAAGGTTTAGGCCAAGGCCTACGCGGCCCGCGTACTAGGGGGTTAGGCTATAGTTGATCCGGTTCACGAACTAGGTTCAACACGCGTTATGACACGTGTCATCACAGGGGTTCGCCTAACCTTTAAGCTGTCGCGGCCCGCGTAAGCTCAAGAGAAAGCTTACGCGCCCCGCGTAAACTTCAATTTTCTTGTTTTTTAATTATTTTGAATGATATTTTATATTTTGGGCTCGGTTTTCACATACGGGGTGTATTTTAAGACATATAGGGGTATTTTAAAATATATTAGGGTATCAGAAAAATTTTAGGAGGGTTGTTATATCCTCCCCACCTTGTTTTAGAACTCGTCCTCGAGGTCTACTGGAATAATTGTGGATATTCCCTTTGCATTTCTGATTTAAGCTCCCATGTGTATTCCGGTCCTCTTTTGTTGTCCCACTTCACTTTGACCAGAACTAGTCTCTTGTGCTTGAGGTTCTTGACTTTCCTGTCCTCAATCTGTAGAGGCCTCTCTATAAATGTTAACTGTTCATTTACCTCTATATCCTTAAGAGGTACTATTAGTGATTCATCAGCTAAGCATTTCTTGAGATTAGATACATGAAATACATCATGTATCCCTGCCATTTCCTCTGGCAGTTGTAGTTGATAGGCTACAGGTCCTATTCGTCTAATAATCTTAAAAGGTCCAACATACCTGGGGCTTAGCTTTCCACTTTTTATGAATCTTACCACTCCTTTCCAAGGAGAGACTTTTAATAACACTTTATCTCCTACTTGAAATTCCAATGGTTGTCGTCTGTTATCAGCATAACTCTTTTGTCGATCACGTGCTGCTTTCAGTCGTTCCTTGACTTGAATGATTTTGTCTGTTGTTTCTTGTACTATCTCAGGCCCAGATAGTTGCTTTTCCCCAATTTCTGCCCAACAGACTGGAGTTCGGCACTTTCGTCCATAAAGTGCTTCGAATGGTGCAGCATTGATAGTTGTGTGATAACTGTTATTATAAGAAAATTCTATCAACGGTAAGTGATCGTCCCAATTACCTCCGAAATCAATTACACAAGCTCTAAGCATGTCCTCCATTGTCTGAATTGTCCTTTCCCTTTGTCCGTCTGTTTGAGGATGATAAGTTGTGCTTAGATTTAACTTGGTTCCCATTGCTTTTTGGAAACTTGTCCAAAAATGAGAGGTAAAACGACTATCTCTGTCAGAAACAATTGATAGAGGAATTCCATGTAAAGAAACTATTTCATTTACATACAATTTAGCTAATTGTTCCATACTGAAAGTTTCCTTTGTTGATAGGAAATGAGCTGACATGGTTAGTCTATCTACAATCACCCAGATTGTATCATTGCCTTTCCTTGTTTTGGGTAATTTAGTAACAAAATCCATTGTTATCAATTCCCATTTTCAAACAGGCATTTCTAATTGTTGCAATAAACCTGAAGGTTTCTGATGTTCAGCTTTGACTTGTGAACAGGTTAAACACTTTGCAACGTATGCGGCTATATCCTTTTTCATTCCTATCCACCATAAATTCTTTCTTAAATCCTGGTACATTTTATCGCTTCCTGGATGCATTGTATACTTAGACTTATGGGCTTCTTCTAATATATGATGACGTAGGTTTCCTAATTTAGGTATCCATATTCTTTTCTTATGGAATCTCCAAATTCATCTATTCCTTGTTTTAATTCTTTGATCATTCCTTTTAGTTTTTCAGTATCATCCTTGATTACTGATTCTTGTGCTTTTCTAATCTGTTCATTTAAATCTATTTGTAGATTTAATTGAAGAGAACGTACTCTTTTTGGCTGTTCGTGATACCTTCGGCTTAAAGCATCAGCAACTACATTTGCTTTTCCTGCATGGTACTGGATATCACAATCATAATCACTAAGAAATTCCATCCAGCGTCTTTGTCTCATATTTAATTCCTTTTGCCCGAAGACATACCTTAAACTTTTATGATCGGTGAAACCAGTAAACTTACTACCGTACAGGTAATGTCTCCAAATCTTAAGAGCGAAAATTATAGCTCCTAATTCTAAATCATGAGTGGAATAATTTTTTTCATGATTCTTAAGTTGTCTGGATGCATAAGCTATAACATTTTGACGTTGCATCAATACACACCCATAACCTAATTTAGAAGCATCACAATAAATTACAAAATCTTCAGTTCCTTCTGGTAACGCTAGTATGGGTGCATGGGTTAATCTTTGCTTAAGGATTCTAAAGGCTTCTTCTTGTTTTTGTTCCCATTTAAACTTAACAGATTTACTAGTTAGCTTAGTTAAGGGAATGACTATTCTAGAAAAATCTTGAATAAATCTTCTATATTAACCGGCTAGTCCTAAGAAACTTCTTACTTCAGTTGGTGACTCAGGGGTTTTCCACTTGGTTATTGCCTCGATCTTGGTGGGATCCACATGAATTCCTTCATGATTAACTAGATGTCCGAGAAATTGTACCTGTTCTAACCAAAACTCGCACTTTGAAAACTTAGCATAAAACTTTTCTTTTCTTAATAAACTTAAAAGTGCGTGCAAATGCTTTGCATGTTCCTCCTTACTCTTAGAGTAAATGAGAATATCATCTATAAAGACAATTATGAATTTATCCAAATATGGCTTACATATTCGGTTCATCATGTCCATGAATACAGTTGGGGCATTGGTTAAACCAAATGGCATGACAGTAAATTCATAATGGCCATACCTTGTTCTGAAGGCGGTCTTTGGAATGTCCTCTTCCTGTACTTTTAATTGATGATATACTGACCTTAAATCGATTTTTGAGAAAAATCGTGCTCCTTGTAAATGATCAAACAGATCATCAATTCTTGGTAATGGATACCGATTCTTAATCGTGATCTTGTTTAATTCACGGTAATCAATGCACATACGCATTGATCCGTCCTTCTTTTTGACGAATAAAATTGGCGCTCCCCTTGGGGATGAACTTGGTTGTATGAATCCTTTTTTCTAACAATTCGTCTAATTGTTTCTTTAGTTCTTACATTTCTGCAGGTTCCAAATGGTAAGGTGCTTTGGCAATTGGTGCTGTTCCTGGTATTAAATGGATTCTGAATTCAACTTCTCTATCTGGAGGTTGCCCTGGTAATTCTTCTGGAAATATGTCTGAAAACTGGGATACTACTGGAATATCCTTTAATTCTTTTCCTTTAGTGTTAGTGATTATAGAAATCAAATACACTAATGACCCTTTTCTTATGTAACTTGCTATTTTCATCACATATATGAATTTAGTGGATCTAGAGGTTTTATATCCTTTAATTGTGATCTTTTCACCCTTTGGTGAATTTACTTGTATTGACTTTTGATCACACAAAATACTGGCTTTATTGGCTATTAACCAATCCATTCCTAATACGACATCAAATCCTGCCAAATTCATGGGGTAAAGGTTTGCAATAAATTTCTGATTTAGAATTTCTATTCTTGCTCCCTACAAGATTTCAGAAATTTTAATGGTTTTCCCATTTGTTGTCTCTACTAGACATTCTTGTGGAAGTTTAGTTAATGATTGATTGAGAAGTTTGCAAAATGAAGTATTAATAAAACTTTGGTTTGCACCAGAGTCAAATAATACTTTAGCAAAAATATCATTAACTAAAAATGTACCAGTGATCACATCCGGGATCATCTTTGCTTCTTCTGCAGTCAGAACAAATGCTCTAGCATTTTTGGTATTCTTGTTATTCGTAGCTGGAGCTAACTTTGGACAGTTCGGCTTGATATGACCTTGTTCTCCGCAGTTGTAGCATATTCTGTTGTTAGCTTTCTTCCTGCAATCTTCTTCCTTATGTCCCGATATTTTGCAGAAGTTACAGTATATGGAGCATCTTCCTGAATGCTTCCTTTTGCAATTTTTACAGTAGGGTGCAGAGGTAGAGCCTACATTTTTCCCACGGTTAGAATTTCCAGAACAAAATTCTTGTGTAAGCTTCTGGATTAGGTTTCTTTTTTGATCCTATTCTCGCGTACGGACTAATTCATCTGTCAAGGTGTTGGCTAGTTCTACAGCTTCTTCTATGGTTTGAGGTCTAGCTGCCTTGACTACATGCCTTATCTCCCCGATTAATCCCAAAATGTAAAGGGAGATTAACACTGGTTCAGGTGAAGCAAGGGTTGACACTATTCTAGCATATTCAAAGAATAACTTAGTGTACCCCTTTCTATCCACTCCAGTCATTCTAAGGTTTAAGAATTTGTTTGCTATCTGTTCTTTTTCATTAGGAGGGCAGATTTTCCTTTCTACCATGTTTTTAAACTCCTCCCATTCCATATTGTAAGTTTTATCACTTCCTTTAGTCTGGAGAATAGTGTTCCACCATTCTAGTGCTAAATTCTTAAACAAATTGGAAGCAAACATTATCTTATCTTCTTCTGTGCACTTGCTTATTCTTAAGACTGCCTCAGTCTTTTCTATCCAACGTAGAGTTGCAATGGCCCCTTCGTTGCCCGAGAATTCCATTGGTTTACAAGACCAGAATTCTTTGTAAGAACAACCGTAAGACACGGTTCTTCTTGTTTGGCGATGGGTATTTGAAGTACGGGTCCATTGTTCACGCTGTTTTCAGGTTTAGGGGGTCGCTTGCTATCATGTTTACTTTTATTCTATGCTTCTCTAACTGTTTGAAGAATATATGGCATTGCATCTATTATTCCTTGTGCTACTATGTGTTGAATGGCACTGTTATCCACTTGGTTTCCATTATTGTTATTTGGATTTTCGTTACTCGGGTTATTGTTACACTGGTTATCGTTATTCATATTTTCCTGATTCACTTCGTCGGCCATCTGAATTTAAACATTTGCCAATTATTAATATCACAGAATAATTAATAGTTTAAGTAACAACCACATAATACACATATTGGTCAAAAACGTCGAGCATTGCGACTTTACTCTTTTTATATAGTATGCGTCAAATACACACTAAAACAGGAATTTAAAAATTACAACACTATTATGCATCACTAACCACAAAGTGGTCTATACTACAATATATTATTATTATTATTATTATATATAGATTATATATATATATATATATATATATATATATTTATTATATTATTATTATTACCAACTCCACCATCATCTTCATGGATATGGATTTCTCCCGAAATCCATCTGACACTCGTCATATTTTCAGACGAGTTGTTCTCCTACATACCTCATCCTCTCACTACTCTCTAAGATTTCTTCTCCGAAAGTTCGGAGTTCTTGCAAATTCTCTGCACTCATTGGGGGTGCAGGTGCTGGTACTGGATCTGGGTACTGTGGCATGGGATTCTCCTGAGGGTACGGATTCTCTAAAATCTCCCTAATGTATTCATCGTTGTCATAATAGGGATCTAGAGGGTCCAGACCTGGATACGCTGCTATGTTTGGCAAGGTTTCGTTGTTTAGATGGTAGCGTGGCACATAATCCCTTAGATCATCAAACCATGGATCATAATTTGGGTCTAAGGGATTAGGGGCTGGTATCCTAGGTATCTCCTCAGGGTTGAAATCATGCATTTCTACCTCCATCGGCTGAGTAGGAATTAAAGGTAAGGGTTGTGGGGCTACTAGTTGTTCCAGACTTGGGTCGGCAGCAGTTGTGGCTAGGAAATGGAAATTCGCTAAGCTCCTATTAAGCATATCCTGTGTATGGGCATCTGACTCTCGCTTAGCGGCTGCTAGGATTCTTTCCTGTTGCAACTTTCGCATTCTTTTTCTACGCTCAAATGCTCCCTTACTGAACCATCCTCTCTTTTTCTGAGGGGATGGCTCTTCAGACTGAGCTTTAAAGGCAAACATTCCTTCTTCCTGATCAGCGGAATACCCAGAGAGGGTAGGCTGGGAAGAGGTACCTTCACTCCTAGGTGAATCGGACAATTGATGATACACGTCTGAGGGTCCTTGATCACTCATACTGTAAACTAACAAATAGTCAAATAACACATAACAATAAAATACAGATATTCACGTATTTTAAAAATTTTATTTCCTAACAATTTAGATAATATATTGTTGTCAGCAGAACACACCCGTGGCTGAATCAGTGGCTAAGCTCTGATACCACCTTCTGTCGCAACCCCCGCCCCCTTATCTGTCCCGGGAATGGGCGGCCGCAAACATTCGTTTGTGGTGGTATCAGTTATTAATTTGGCAACGGAAATTACATCAGGACCGTAGTTAGGAAATGTTTATCAAAGTAAAACCACCATATTTTATATTAATAAACACATGGGTAAACCCAAGTTTTATTATTACAATAGGGATAAACCCTATATTATTGAATTTAAAACAACGTCTTTTAGATAACTTTTATAGCCACATTTTTCCAAGCCGTCAGTGCTCTCCAGCTGGCTTTTTCCTAATTGGCTGTCACATTGTGTTACCTGAAACGCGTTTTAAAAACATTTGTCAGTGGAAATACAGGTGAGTGAATCCCAGTTTAATCAAGAAGAGTTTTATCAATTAACACAGTATTGAGAGCGATCACATTGTTTATTTCTACACAATTACTCATTCAGTACTGTCAATCCTGACTGGTGGGTCATATTACACATTGGCTAACTCGTCGTCTGTCACACGCCGATATTTCCACGTATTATCGGTGGGCCCGGTGGGGAGTATCGTGACGTAGTTGAAATCATCATAGTCAAACAACACAATTTAAAATGCACAGCGGAATCAAAAGATAGATTTATTTCAACCGAATAAAATTGTAATATTAAGTATCAAAATATAGTTGAAACAGATCCACAGGCGGATCAAATAAAACAGAAAACGTAGTTCAACAGACTTAAATGCATCCAGGCTTGCGAGACTCTTAATGATGCTAAGGAGAGGCCAACCTATTTCGAGTAGTACCTGCACTTAACCTTTTTGGGAAAATACGTCAGTTTACACTGGTAATTACAATTAACTGACTCATTTTAAAAAGGTTTTAAGAAAATTGATTTGAATGCACGTGGCACAAAACTTTTTATAACTTGGGATAATTATTTGTATATAAACTTGTAAAAGAATTACATGTTTCTTATGCGTTCAGTAGCTCGGGTTGACACCGGGTTAGAGCTTAATAGACACACCACATGATATAGTCCCGCGGCAGGTTATTCCCGAAACCGGCGGTTATACCTTATTATTTATATATGCACTAACGGGTGTACGCCTACACCCGTGTGCTTAGGTCGTGGCCATTTCTTAAAATGATGCCAAGGATATCCGGGACATGGTCATTAACCCCCCAAAGGCTTTAAGCAAACAAAACAATTTAAACGGGACATTTCAATAATTTAACCTTCATACAATTAAAAATTCAATGCCCGACCAAGCGGTATTTTATATACCGTACCCCAAGCCCGTATAGGGAAAATAAGTTAAAAGTATATACCTTTGCAAGTATTAATCACAAATAGCAAGTGCGTGTAGCTTTTACCGGGTCTCCTATTCTGGAACAAAGGTTTTTAAGAACCTATTAGATTCCTAACGGGTCTTTAATTAAGCCTAGACTTAGACCGGTTAGTTTTAAAGGAAGATACGGTTCAAACGCACGATTAAGAGAAGACCGGAATGGAATGTGATTTAGACCCGACAAGTTTGAAGACTTGTATAATATGGGTAAACTAAACACATTCTGGATTTTGAGACAAAAATGATAAGGTTTGACCCGTTTCGGTCAATTTATGCAAACTAGTTACATAAACCAAACCGAACGCGAAAAATGCATAACGGGTAACCATAAGAGTCATATACAGGTTTCCTAAGTTAATATGTCTTAAATATGTTGTGACATCAGTAGGATATCTTCTATTATGCCCGAAATAGATTTAAACTCAAACTATGCCCCGTAGGGGCATTTTGGTCATTTTAAGGGTTATAAAAGAGTTTAAATAATAATCTGAGTTACAGGTCTGATATAATCAGTAAAAATACTTAATTCAATAAGTTATAACAGTAGGGTATTACATATATGTAAAATTTATCATTTAAAACCAAACTATGCACCTTAGGGGCATTTTGGTAATTTCACATAGGCTTAAAATGTCAAAACTGGAAATCTGAGATTAAAACTTTTACTTACTGTTAAAGTATAAAATTTTACTAAAAATATCAGTAGGTATCATACCTTATATGTTTAAATTGTTTTAATACATACTATGTGTCAAAAACGCTTAAAAAGACGATTTAGAGCTATTTCCGGGTTTTTAAAGGAAAGCTGATACTTTTATAATTTCAGAAGGCTCAAAATATTTTATTTATCATACTAGATCAGTAGAAAAAGGTTTGGTGTCAAAAAGATTTGTAAAACTCATTTTATAATCCAAAAGGGTAAAACCAGCAATTACCGAATCAAGCTTAGAACTCTATGTTATGCTCAGCCTAAAATTGAATAAAAATCTTCAAAAATCCCAAAATATTATTTTATATCAGTTGGTAAAAAGTTTGGTGTTAAAAATTGGGTTTAGATAGGCTATATGCTAATTACGCCGTTTATTAAATAAAAAGCTTTCTAATTACGCTAATGAGCATAACTCCTAATCTAGACCTCAAACTGATGTCAAATTTTAGGGACAACTTTATAAATCAGTAATGAAGGTTTCTACTCTTTTACATTTTCAAAAATCACGTTTTAAAGTCAAAAGGGCATAATAGTCAACATTTAAGCATTTAACGGAAACATGCATATGAATCGGATAACTAATGAACCAAGTTGTATAATCTCAGAGAGTTATACTTATATGAAACCTGGTCCAAATAAAGCTCTAAGGAAATTCTAAACCATGCTATAATGGGTCAGAACTGAAAGTCAAAGCAAAAGTCAAATTATGAGACTTTCGGTTCCGATCCGAGCCTAAACTGAAAATTGTCGGGTTGAACATGTTTAGACATGTTCTTACATTAATTACCAAGTTATATTAATGATAAAACAGGTTGCATGGGTCCTACATTGCTAATTATGCATTAATTTGAAAATAAGCTTTCTGTTGACTTTTTAAGATTAACTTTGACCCGGCAATTGACCTAGTTAGAGTGGGAATCAGAGGGTGCCCTTTTAAGGGTTTATTACCCACATAATTACCAACTCAAAGGTACTTTCAATTCGAAATTTGACTGGACAAATTATGATTTATTACGAAGTCAAATTCTAATTACGACGGTTTGACTTTAAGCTAATAAACTAATCAAAACTGAATTAGGAAGGGTTAAGGATACTTACAAGGGTCCTAAGCACAACTAGGAAGCCTAAGGAATCTTGGTTGCTGACCAGAGAGCTCCAGAAATGAAGTTGTGAAGGTTTGCAAATGAATGGCACAAGAGTTGCAACATTGAGGTTGCTTATATATGAAATTTGATCTCACAAGATGATGCCAAACAACTCTATGCATGGATTCAAATCATCACAACTGTCCCTAGTGCATGAAATACCATTGGGGCAGCCCCTGGTATAAAAAAACAAGGTTTAAGTCGGTTACACAGCTCCAACAGGCACCTGCCTGTTACTTCTATCGCTGTAGGTCGGACGCGGCCCGCGTAAGAGACCACCCAGGTCTTACGCGGCTGGTATGAGCCCCCGGATCAGGTTAAAAATGTTTCAATAATTGCATTTCAGGTCCCTGGTCCTTATATACGTGGTTTTAACTTCCAAATTTGCATTTTTGGCCCTCTACTTTAACTTTTAAGGGCTCCAAGACATATACAAACTTTGTTAAGTCCTTGGTTAACCTTGTGATCACTCGTAAGGCCCTAGAATTCAACGTTGACGCTTTTAACCCTTCGTATACGAATTTTATCATAACTTTCTCATACGATAACGAAACTTGGTGAGATTTTTACCACATATTCTAGTGAGTATAATTTATCGTTACAAAGCTTCGGGTTTGCTAAAAGGCCACTCAGAGGTATACTTTAAACATGTTGACACATTTAACCCCTGTAGTTTGTAATTTCTCACTTTCTCTCACAACTAGCTTCGTATGATCCATGAATCATTCGTTTAAGGGTATAAACATCGTGTAGGGTTATTGTAAAGTATATTTATCCATTGTTGACACTTTGAACCCTTATATTCACATACTTTCTTTGTTTGTCAACTTTAGTCCCTCTAAAGTAATCTTTTACACGTTTAAGGCTCATGACACGTGTTGATACATTATTGGACATAAATTTTCGAGGTGTTACATCCTCACCCCCTTAAAAGAAATCTCGACCTTGAGATTTACTGAAACAGATGAGGGTATTTTTCTTTCATTGTGGACTCTACCTCCCATGTATACTCGGGACCTCTGCGGGCATCCCATTTGACTTTTACAATTGGTACATGCTTCCATCGAAGCTTCTTGACTTGTCGATCCTTGATCGACAAAGGTTTTTCCACAAATTTCAAACTCTCGTCTATATGCACATCCGTATGTGGCATGACTAGCGACTCATCAGCTAGACATTTCTTTAGATTGCAGATGTGGAATACATTGTGAATACCATTGAGCTCTTCAGGTAAGTTTAACTTATAAGCCACTGATCCGACACATTCGATGATCTCGAATGGTCCTATGTATCTTGGGCTTAATTTTCCTTTCTTATCAAAACGCATCACCCCTTTCCAGGGTGAAACCTTAAGTAATACTTTGTCACCAACCTCGAACTTTAGAGGTTTACGCCTTAAGTCTGCGTAGCTTTTCTGCCTATCTCTGGCAACTTTGAGACGATATCTTATCTGCATAATCTTGCCTGTCGTCTCCAGGACTATATCAGGTCCTGTTAGTTGGACATCTCCAACTTCTGCCCAACAAACGGGCGTTCTGCACTTTCTTCCATATAAAGCTTCAAATGGTGCAGCTTGGATACTAGAGTGATAGCTATTATTGTATGAAAACTCGATCAATGGAAGATGTTCATCCCAACTTCCACCTAGGTCAATAACACAAGCCCTTAACATATCTTCCAGTGTTTGCATCGTTCGTTCACTTTGACCATCCGTTTGCGGATGATATGCCGTGCTGAAGTTCAATCGATTCCCTAGGGATTGCTGAAAGCTCTTCCAGAAGTGCGATGTATACCTTGTATCCCTATCAGAAATGATAGACACTGGCACTCCGTGGAGAGATACAATCTCATCCACGTATAGCTGAGCTAACTTATCTGAGCTATGTGTTTCCTTAATAGGTAGGAAGTGAGCTGACTTAGTCAATCTATCCACTATCACCCAAATTGTATCATTTCCTTTCTTTGTCTTTGGTAACTTGGTGATAAAATCCATTGTCACCATTTCCTACTTCCAGGTGGGAAGTTCAGGCTGTTGTAGCAAACCTGACGGCTTTTGGTGTTCAACTTTAACTTGCGCGCACGTCAAACATTTGGCTACATAGGTAGCTATAGACTTCTTCAAGCCTATCCACCAAAAATTTGCCTTCAGATCCTGGTACATCTTATCAGCTCCAGGATGAACGGAGTATTTAGAACTGTGGGCTTCCTGGAGAATAACATCTCGAAGTCCTCCATAAACTGGAACCCATATTCGTCTATTTAATCTCAGGATTCCGTCTTTGCCCTGAGATAATTGCTCTTCAGTTACCCCTATCTTTTCATTAGGATAATTAGCTTCTAATACAGCTTCCTTCTGTGCAGCTAACAACCTTTCATTTAAGCTATTCTTTATCTCAATGCTCTTGGCATTGGTTCTTATAGGCTTCACTCGTTCTTTTCTACTTAAGGCATCGGCGACCACATTCGCCTTGCCTGGATGGTATCGGATTTCACAATCATAGTCATTTAGAGTTTCCATCCATCGTCGCTGCCTCATGTTCAAATCCTTCTGATTGAACAGATGTTGAAGGCTCTTGTGATCTGAATAGATCACGCACTTGGTTCCATACAAGTAATGTCTCCACAATTTTAGTGCAAATACAACGGCACCCAACTCCAAATCATGGGTGGTGTAATTCTTCTCGTGCACTTTTAACTGTCGAGAAGCATAGGCAATAACTTTGCCTTTCTGCATAAGCACACATCCCATACCTGTGTGCGATGCATCACAATATACCTCAAATTCATCAATTCCATCTGGCGACGTCAGTACTGGAGCGTTTCTCAATTTCTGCTTAAGAATGTCAAAGGATTCCTGCTGCTTAGGACCCCAGTCAAACTTAATATTCTTACGGGTTAATGAAGTTAGGGGCGCAGCAATCCTTGAGAAGTTTTCTATAAATCGCCTATCATATCCTGCTAAACCTAGAAAGCTACGAATCTCTGTAGGCGTCTTTGGCTCTTGCCAATTCATAACAGCTTCAACTTTGGCGGGATCTACTTGGATACCACGCTTACTAACAACATGTCCAAGGAATTGGACTTCACGAAGCTAGAATTCACACTTTGAAAACTTGGCATAGAGCTTTTCTTGATGAAGCAGTTTCAGAATGCATCGAAGATGCTTCTCATGGTCAGCTTGGTTCTTTGAGTAAATGAGAATGTCGTCGATGAAGACGATGACGAACTTATCTAGGTAGGGCTTACAGACGCGATTCATGAGATCCATGAATGCGGCAGGTGCATTAGTGAGCCCAAAAGGCATCACTAAGAACTCGTAATGACCATAACGAGTCCTAAATGCAGTCTTGTGTACATCTTCATCTTTAACTTTCAGTTGATGATAGCCTGACCTCAAGTCGATCTTAGAGAAGTAACTTGCCCCTTGCAATTGATCGAACAGATCGTCGATCCTGGGCAATGGATATCTATTCTTGATAGTAACCTTGTTGAGCTCGCGATAATCGATGCATAGATGCATCGATCCATCCTTTTTCTTCACAAACAGGATTGGTGCTCCCCATGGAGACGAGCTAGGTCTAATGAAACCTTTTACCAACAATTCATCTAACTGAGTCCTTAACTCTTTCATCTCTGTTGGTGCCAACCTGTAAGGTGCCCTTGCAACAGGTGCCGCTCCTGGAATAATGTCAATTCTGAATTCTACTTGCCTATCTGATGGCAAACCAGGTAGTTCTTCCGGGAATACTTCGGGATATTTAGAAATGACGGGAATATCTTCAATCTTAGGCTTCTGCTCATCAATAGTTACCTGTGCCATATAAATGACACAACCCTTCTTCATACACCTTGAAGCCTTAAGCATAGACACTTGCTTAGGCAACCCATACTGAGTATCTCCCTGTATGGTAAGTGGCTCACCATACGGAGTTTTGATCACCACTTGCTTTTTGTCACACACAATCTGAGCTTGGTTATGGGATAGCCAATCCATGCCTATTACTATGTCGAAACCGGCTAACTTCAAAGGAAGTAAGGACAATGGAAAAGAGTGGTTCCTAATGGATATGAAACATCCATCTAATACGGTTGATGCGGTTTCTAAGGTGCCATCGGCTAATTCAACCTCATATTTTATGCTTAGGGTTCTAACAGGTAGATTTAACAGCTTACAAAACTTATCATCAACAAATGACTTATCTGCTCCAGAATCAAATAACACCCTTGCATAAACATCATTAATAAGGAAGGTACCTGTTATGACATTATCATTCTGGATCGCCTCCTGTGCGTTCATCTGGAAGACCCTAGCATTGGTCTTTTTCCATTCCTCAGCTTTCTTAGTAAACTTCGGGCAGTTGGACTTGATATGCCCCTTTTCATTGCAGCTATAGCACGTAGCATCCTTGATTTTCTTACAGTCTAAGGTCTTGTGCTCAGAAGATTTACAAATCCCACAAGGCCTTGGCTGCGACTTGGATTTCGACTCGAATCTGCACTTCCCGAAGTGGTGCTTCTTACAGATTTTACACTTGGGCTTATCACCCGACTGATGACCATCCTTTTTAGTTCCAAACCCCTTTTTGTGGTCATTGTTTCCCTTACGCTTCTTGTCTGAACGTCGTGAGTTGTCATCCTCACGCTTCCTCTTCTCAGAGTCTGTGTTTCTCAGCGATCTCTGCCTGACCGCGTCCAGAGTAAGGGACAATGATATATCAGCTGCATACCGAAAAGTAGCTGGTCTGGAGGCCTTCACACTCGCCTTGATCTCTGGGGCTAAACCCCCAATGAAACGAGCTATTCGCTTGGGTTCCGGTGTCACTAGATAAGGAACCAATCTAGACATTGTGTTGAAGCCCGTAAGATAGGCTTGACAATCCAGATTTTTCATAACCAAGGACAAGAAACCAGATTCAATCTTTTCAACCTCATGCTGAGGGCAGTAGTTCTCCTTGATGAGAGCAACAAATTGATCCCATGTTAAATTGTACAGTGGAATTTTTCCGGTGGCCTGGATCAAAGATCTCCACCATGCTAGTGCCTCACCTTTGAATGACTGAGATACAAACTTCACCACATCCTTATCAGTGCAACCACTGATATCTACTACAGTGTACATCTCGTCTAACCATGACATGCAATCAACTTCTCCTTTCTCCCCAGTAAAATCCCTGGGTTTGCAGGAAACGAAGTACATATAGGTGCAACCTTTAGCACGTGGTTCTTGGTTCAACACAACTCTTTTAGATGGAACACTCCTCTGGTTTGTTGAGTGATGAGAATCACTTTTGTGGGCGGTATGAGTTCTAGAGGGTGGTTTAGAGTGTGGCACCGACTAGGTCCTTACATGGGTACCACTGGATTCGTTGAACTGTCTGTCCAAAGCTCGCATAACAGCATTATCTATTAACGCTTGTAATTCTGCTCCTGCTACGTTGACTCTGGAGGTGTCATGATTATCTCTGGGGTGGCTGTTGGCTTCGTCTGACCCAGCCATATAGCTAGATTGCTACATAAGGCAAATGAGTTTAATTCCTTCAGAGGTCTATGACAGTTTTATTATTCTAGAAGATTTATTAATCATGGTATTTAAGAACCATTTTGATTAATTTGTTAAGCATATATATATATATATATATTCAAGATTTTCATTTTTAATAATCCTTAGTTATAATTAAAATATATAAATGGCAAAAAGGCCTAGTCACATGGACGGTTTTAAATCTTTAATCATGATCTTATAGGGTCATGGTATTGAGGTTTTAATTATAATTCATTACCTCTTCTTAACAGGGGGTCGAAGACCACGACTGTCTTTTGTCTTATATGACAATGAGTATAGCCCGTAGGCGTTATATCCCTAATGGATGTTTTAATTAATTAAAAGTAGTTGGAAGAATCCAATATAAGGATGACTCATGCGATTTCATCGAATCACATTTTGTCAAGAGTGTTAACATGTTTTCAGATGTTAACAAGGATTGGAACCTTTTGAATAGGTTTTACCATCTTGGCCATGTCTGCAACGACATATAGACTAGGTTTTACCTTTAAGATTCTTTTTAATATTTAACGCAGAACAATCCAAAATTGAGGTGTTAATATAGACCTGAATCTAATTTGAGGAACTACCATCTTGGCCCTGTCTTATAATGACACATGGCTAGGTTTTGTCCCTTTTTTAGATTTTTATCATTTTATTATAATGATAGGTTTTAGAAAGGAATGTTATATTTTCATTTACTTTACATATTATATTTATGCATATATTTTAATCAAAAATGAAATTTAAATTCAATCATTCCAATGCCAAAAATTTAAACAAGTACAGATTTGCCCTAAACGGGACTTCTACTGAAATAACATGCCCGCGCAAGGGCTTAAACTGAAATAACATACCCACGCAGGGGTTAAACAGAAAAACATGCCCACGCAGGGGCAGAATACAAAAAGACATGCCCACGCAGGGGCAAAATACAGAAACAAATGTCCACGCAGGGACATGATTACAACACTAAGAACAAACAAACAAATAAAGGATTCAGTGATCCTTTTTGCTCTTTCCTTTAATTAAATTTGCCAGACTCTTGAACATCCCTCGGTTTTGCCTGCGGTCTTCCCGCACTTCCTGCCGCACCTCATTAATCCTTTGAGGGATCTCCTGATGCTGTGGTGGCGACATTGCTGGCGGCTGCGGGGGTTGCTGATATAGCGGAGGTTGAGGAGGTGGCGGTTGATGATACCCATATGGTGGGTACCCATAGTGTGAGTATCCGGCTTGATATGGGACCCCAAAGGATCCTTCCGGATGAAGGGCATTGTAATTTGCCGCTGCTACTAGGTAAGGGTCGGCCTCTGCATAATTGTAGTTCGTGTGGACCGGCTGCTCAAAGGGGTTATATGCTGCCGCACCGGTGTATGTAGGAATTGGGTCTCCAAAGCCCAAAGGCGGTGGCGTGACAGGCGCAGAGTTTACTTCCGAGACGGGGTTTGAAGGTCCACCCATCTGCGGGTCTTCATGGAGTGGCGAGTAACGGCTGCCACTAGAAGGTTGAGGGGTGCTGATTCCCACTCCTCCTCGCACGGACATCCGTGCGTTTGATCTTCTTCGCCTCGGTGGTTCCGGAGGCTGTTGCTGAACTGGCGGTGGTGGCGGAGTAACCGCGACAAAATGAGAATCCTCGGAGGGATCCTGCTGTTGCTGCTGCTGTGGTTGTGGCGAGTTGTGGTAACTGGGAGTAAACACCTAGTCGATCTGTCGGAACCTTTCTTCATAGCTATCGGGACCATTATAAGGTGATCCCACGAAAGGTGACCCATCCGAAATTTCGATGGGGTGGTTAGGGGTTCCGGACGGTGGCTCTGCGGGATAGGTGTCCTCATCCATGTCCATCGCATGGTCGCCTGAGAAATGATCTTCGGGTCCTAGTGGGTTAAAACCCACTGGTTCTCCAAGGTAGTTTGCCGGGTTGAACCGGCTCTGGAAAAAGGCCGTTGGTTCATCAAAAGGTGAGTTGTGGCCCTGGAGAGGAATGTAAGATTGGTGGGAATTATGGGGCTCATTTTCAGAATGAGGCCCAAAGGAGTGTTGAAACGAAAGGGAGGAGCTCAGCGAAACTGAGCGCCTTGCTGGTTCAGTATAGGTCCTCCAGTTATCTTGAGGACTCCGGTTATGGGAATCTGACGGTGTTCGCCGGTGCGAAGGCCCGGCCTCATGATCATTTGGAGCGACGATTGGCCCCTTTCCTCTTCCTCTCCCTCTCACTCTTGGTGGCATCTTGTTCAACCTGTCAACATAAACAAAGAATACAACAAGAAATATAAAAGACAAAGTTAGAAATAAAACAAATTTGGATAAATCCTAAGTTCTTTGTCTAGACTCGAGAATCGAAGAATGTGCAACTGTGTAACTGAGATTAAACACAAAAGGCTAGTGTTTAATTCACTCAGTGTTGGCTCTAATACCAACCTGTCACACCCCGATATTTCCACGTATTACCGATGTGCCCGGTGGGGAGTGTCGTGACGTAGTTGATATCATCATAGTCAAACAACACAATTTAAAATGTACAGCGGAAGCAAAATATAGATTTATTTCAATCGAATAAAATTGTAATATTAAGTATCACAATATAGTTGAAACAGATCCACAGGCATATCAAATAAAAACAGAAAACGTAGTTCAACAGACTTAAATGCATCCAAGCTTGCGAGACTCTTAATGATGCTAAGGAGAGGCCAGCCTATTTCGAGTAGTACCTGCACTTAACCTTTTTGGGAAAATACGTCAGTTTACACTGGTAAATACAATTAACAAACTCATTTTAAAAAGGTTTTAAGAAAATTTATTTGAATGCACGTGGCACAAAACTTTTTATAACTTGGGATAATTATTTGTATATAAACTTGTTAAAGAATTACATGTTTCTTATGTGTTCAGTAGCCCGGGTTGACACCGGGTTAGAGCTTAATAGACACACCACATGATATAGTCCCACGGCGGGTTATTCCCGAAACCGACGGTTATACCTTATTATTTATATATGCACTAACGGGTGTACGCCTACACCCACGTGCTTAGGTCGTGGCCATTTCTTAAAATGATGCCAAGGATATGCGGGACATGGTCATTAACCCCCCAAAGGCTTTAAGCAAACAAAACAATTTAAACGGGACATTTCAATAATTTAACCTTCATACAATTAAAAATTCAATGCCCGACCAAGCGGTATTTTATATACCGTACCCCAAGCCCGTATAGGGAAAATAAGTTAAAAGTATATACCTTTGCAAGTATTAATCACAAATAGCAAGTGCGTGTAGCTTTTACCGGGTCTCCTATTCTGGAACAAAGGTTTTTAAGAACCTATTAGATTCCTAACGGGTCTTTAATTAAGCCTAGACTTAGACCGGTTAGTTTTAAAGGAAGATACGGTTCAAACGCACGATTAAGCGAAGACCGGAATGGAATGTGATTTAGACCCGACAAGTTTGAAGACTTGTATAATATGGGTAAACTAAACACATTCTGGATTTTGAGACAAAAATGATAAGGTTTGACCCGTTTCGGTCAATTTATGCAAACTAGTTACATAAACCGAACCGAACGCGAAAAATGCATAACGGGTAACCATAAGAGTCATATACAGGTTTCCTAAGTTAATATGTCTTAAATATGTTGTGACATCAGTAGGATATCTTCTATTATGCCCGAAATAGATTTAAACTCAAACTATGCCCCGTAGGGGCATTTTGGTCATTTTAAGGGTTATAAAAGAGTTTAAATAATAATCTGAGTTACAGGTCTGATATAATCAGTAAAAATACTTAATTCAATAAGTTATAACGGTAGGGTATTACATATATGTAAAATTTATCATTTAAAACCAAACTATGCACCTTAGGGGCATTTTGGTAATTTCACATAGGCTTAAAATGTCAAAACTGGAAATCTGAGATTAAAACTTTTACTTACTGTTAAAGTATAAAATTTTACTAAAAATATCAGTAGGTATCATACCTTATATGTTTAAATTGTTTTAATACATACTATGTGTCAAAAACGCTTAAAAAGACGATTTAGAGCTATTTCCGGGTTTTTAAAGGAAAGCTGATACTTTTATAATTTCAGAAGGCTCAAAATATTTTATTTATCATACTAGATCAGTAGAAAAAGGTTTGGTGTCAAAAAGATTTGTAAAACTCATTTTATAATCCAAAAGGGTAAAACCAGCAATTACCGAATCAAGCTTAGAACTCAGCCTAAAATTGAATAAAAATCTTCAAAAATCCCAAAATATTATTTTATATCAGTTGGTAAAAAGTTTGGTGTTAAAAATTGGGTTTAGATAGGCTATATGCTAATTACGCCGTTTATTAAATAAAAAGCTTTCTAATTACGCTAATGAGCATAACTCCTAATCTAGACCTCAAACTGATGTCAAATTTTAGGGACAACTTTATAAATCAGTAATGAAGGTTTCTACTCTTTTACATTTTCAAAAATCACGTTTTAAAGTCAAAAGGGCATAATAGTCAACATTTAAGCATTTAACGGAAACATGCATATGAATCGGATAACTAATGAACCAAGTTGTATAATCTCAGAGAGTTATACTTATATGAAACCTGGTCCAAATAAAGCTCTAAGGAAATTCTAAACCATGCTATAATGGGTCAGAACTGAAAGTCAAAGCAAAAGTCAAATTATGAGACTTTCGGTTCCGATCCGAGCCTAAACTGAAAATTGTCGGGTTGAACATGTTTAGACATGTTCTTACATTAATTACCAAGTTATATTAATGATAAAACAGGTTGCATGGGTCCTACATTGCTAATTATGCATTAATTTGAAAATAAGCTTTCTGTTGACTTTTTAAGATTAACTTTGACCCGGCAATTGACCTAGTTAGAGTGGGAATCAGAGGGTGCCCTTTTAAGGGTTTATTACCCACATAATTACCAACTCAAAGGTACTTTCAATTCGAAATTTGGCTGGACAAATTAGGATTTATTACGAAGTCAAATTCTAATTACGACGGTTTGACTTTAAGCTAATAAACTAATCAAAACTGAATTAGGAAGGGTTAAGGATACTTACAAGGGTCCTAAGTACGACTAGGAAGCCTAAGGAATCTTGGTTGTTGACCAGAGAGCTCCAGAAATGAAGTTGTGAAGGTTTGCAAATGAATGGCACAAGAGTTGCAACATTGAGGTTGCTTATATATGAAATTTGATCTCACAAGATGATGCCAAACAACTCTATGCATGGATTCAGTTCATCACGACTGTCCCTAGTGCATGAAATACCATTGGGGCAGCCCCTGGTATAAAAAAAACAAGGTTTAAGTCGGTTACACAGCTCCAACAGGCACCTGCCTGTTACTTCTGTCGCTGTAGGTCGGACGTGGCCCGCGTAAGAGACCACCCAGGTCTTACGCGGCCGGTATGAGCCCCCGGATCAGGTTAAAAATGTTTCATTAATTGCATTTCAGGTCCCTGGTCCTTATATACGTGGTTTTAACTTCCAAATTTGCATTTTTGACCCTCTACTTTAACTTTTAAGGGCTCCAAGACATATACAAACTTTGTTAAGTCCTTGGTTAACCTTGTGATCACTCGTAAGGCCCTAGAATTCAACGTTGACGCTTTTAACCCTTCGTGTACGAATTTTATCATAACTTTCTCATACGATAGCGAAACTTGGTGAGATTTTTAAACATGTTGACACATTTAACCCCTGTAGTTTGTAATTTTTCGCTTTCTCTCACAACTAGCTTCGTATGATCCATGAATCATTCGTTTAAGGGTATAAACATCGTGTAGGGTTATTGTAAAGTATATTTATCCATTGTTGACACTTTGAACCCTTATATTCACATACTTTCTTTGTTTGTCAACTTTAGTCCCTCTAAAGTAATCTTTTACACGTTTAAGGCTCATGACACGTGTTGATACATTATTGGACATAAATTTTCGAGGTGTTACATCCTCACCCCCTTAAAAGAAATCTCGACCTTGAGATTTACTGAAACAGATGAGGGTATTTTTCTTTCATTGTGGACTCTACCTCCCATGTATACTCGGGACCTCTGCGGGCATCCCATTTGACTTTTTACAATTGGTACATGCTTCCTTCGAAGCTTCTTGACCTGTCGATCCTCGATCGACAAAGGTTTTTCCACAAATTTCAAACTCTCGTCTATATGCACATCCGTATGTGGCATGACTAGCGACTCATCAGCTAGACATTTCTTTAGATTGCAGATGTGGAATACATTGTGAATACCATTTAGCTCTTCAGGTAAGTTTAACTTATAAGCCACTGATCCGACACATTCGATGATCTCGAATGGTCCTATGTACCTTGGGCTTAATTTTCCTTTCTTACCAAAACGCATCACCCCTTTCCTGGGTGAAACCTTAAGTAATACTTTGTCACCAACCTCGAACTTTAGAGGTTTACGCCTTAAGTCTGCGTAGCTTTTCTGCCTATCTCTGGCAGCTTTGAGACGATCTCTTATCTGCATAATCTTGTCTGTCGTCTCCAGGACTATATCAGGCCCTGTTAGTTGGACATATCCAACTTCTGCCCAACAAACGGGCGTTCTGCACTTTCTTCCATATAAAGCTTCAAATGGTGCAGCTTGGATACTAGAGTGATAGCTATTATTGTATGAAAACTCGATCAATGGAAGATGTTCATCCCAACTTCCACCTAGGTCAATAACACAAGCCCTTAACATATCTTCCAGTGTTTGAATCGTTCGCTCACTTTGACCATCCGTTTGCGGATGATATGCCGTGCTGAAGTTCAATCGAGTCCCTAGGGATTGCTGAAAGCTCTTCCAGAAGTGCGATGTATACCTTGTATCCCTATCAGAAATGATAGACACTGGCACTCCGTGGAGAGATACAATCTCATCCACGTATAGCTGAGCTAACTTATCTGAGCTATGTGTTTCCTTAATAGGTAGGAAGTGAGCTGACTTAGTCAATCTATCCACTATCACCCAAATAGTATCATTTCCTTTCTTTGTCTTTGGTAACTTGGTGATAAAATCCATTGTCACCATTTCCTACTTCCAGGTGGGAAGTTCAGGCTGTTGTAGCAAACCTTGGCAGAACCACGACAGTTGTTACGGAACCCTGGATCAATCGGGCAGCGTATCTAATACGCAACTGGGGTTATAATACTTACAACGGAGCAGAACCTCGCTAATTAGGGGGTATTATACTTGGAAATTATGCCTATTATGTGAGAATTCGTTTAGAAAGAAATGAATTGAGAGACGGAAAACGAAATCCCGAGGCCTTCTTATATAGGGCTGAAAATTGAAGTCCTCGCGGCCAGCGTAAGGTTTAGGCCAAGGCCTACGCGGCCCGCGTACTAGGGGGGTTAGGCTGTAGCTGATCCGGGTCACGAACTAGGTTCAACACACGTTATGACACGTGTCATCACAGGGGTTCGCCTGACCTTTAAGCTGTCGCGGCCCGTGTAAGCTCAAGAGAAAGCTTACGCGCCCCGCGTAAACTTCAATTTTCTTGTTTTTAAATTATTTTTAATGATATTTTATATTTTGGGCTCGGTTTTCACATGCGGGGTGTATTTTAAGACATATAGGGGTATTTTAAAATATATTAGGGTATCAGAAAATTTTTAGGAGGGTTGTTATAGTTCATTTCTGTTTTCAATCAAACTTTACTTAACTTGAGTCTAACTCAACCCAAACCCACGTCCTTATGCGCATAACTACTTGTATGGTTAGTTGGGCTTAAAAACGGGGCTGAGACATTCAAAAACCAGAGGTTAAACCTCATATACATTCTGTTTTGTTTAGGGTTTTTAACCCACAAGTAATGTTTAAGTCCAAGACTTAATGTAGGTGTGATTATGGACTAACTTAGGTTGTCCAACATAGAATCCCCACATTGCTTGATGATTTCTTATAGTGTAGTTGTTTATATTCTTGTATTATTCATAGTTCATGACATTCCTTGTATGTTTTTACATCAAGTATAGTGGTGAACACTTAGAGGTACCTAAATGGAAGACTTCTCTTCCTACCTCCTACATGACTTCCATGAAACTTAGAGGTACCTGAATGAAGATTTAATCTTCTACCTCATGCTTGACTATTAGACATAATAATACATATAATACTTATATTTATATACTATTCAACATTCGAACCCTTGATGGTGAACTTGTGTTCATTCGTCAAAGTGTTAGAATAACATCATCTAAGACATAAGACTTGTATGATTCTAATGAGTATACCACTCATGAAAACATTAACCCTTGATGTTTCATAGTGTCAAAACAAGTACTTTGTGTTAAAAGATGATTACTTTCGTATACATATGTTCTTGTGTTTTAAATTCCTAAATCCTTAATCTACCGTTAATCTCCAAAACTCATACACTTTGTTTCTTCGCGTAGAAGGACTTGGTGTTCCAATCTCCTAATCAACAACAACTCACTCGCGGATTCACAAGTAGAAGACTTGCAAAACCATGAGTATACTCGTAAACCCCCTTTTTATGTTTACCACTTTTGGGGTGTAACATGTTAAATTATTAAATCACACTTAAACTTTAAACTTTATACTTGCACGAAAACAATCCTTATACATGAATGCTATGTTGTTATACTTTGATGCTTATACTTGGGTGATTCTTATGTGATACTTTAGTCATTAGCTTGTATGAGCCTCCATTTGACATGTATAGCGCTATAGGAGTAACACACCACCCGTGAACGAGAGGTCATGTTGAATTATATCATTTTGCGTAAACAGAGGGTTGACTAGAAATATCGCATGCCTTATATGATGCTCTTATATAAACTAGTTGCCATGTGGATTCATTTTTAAACTTTTAAACTTATACTTATACTTATTCTTAAACTTGTATACTCGCCTTTGCTTTTGCATTGAATTGTATTTTAAACATGTTACATGTGCAATTTAGCCTGGACAAATTAGTTTGTTGGTTTTTTATGTACATGAAATAGACATTCAGTACGTAAGAAGTAAAAAAATTTAAATTGTGAACACGTAATGAAAAAAAAGAAGAAGTTAAGTATCTTCTTCTCACAATGGACATTTGTATTATCAACTTTCTGTTACAAACATATTTCCCCATATTAATTTATAAATTTGCTCTTCTTCATTAAATTACTATTCAATTTTCTTTCTATGAATTCCTTAATTGATATAAGATGATGTACATGATTGGTATAAGATGATGCATATGGGACCACATCATATACAATGGTTAATAACATTAAAATAATACCATTTAACCATCCATTAATTATATTTTTATTTTTTTTTCGTGTTAATTTTTTTATTTGCTTTTATATGCAGTTTTTTTCGACTTCATTCTTTTTTTTACGAAATTTTACGTTTTGGTCTAAATTTTGCGAATTAACACGCTGCAACACGTGCGTAGGTTAACGTTTTACGTCTATTTTTTACGATAACAACTCTGTCGCAACGGGCAGGTTCTAAATCAACTTTGTTTTTTATATGTTTTATGTTCCGGTTTAATTTTTGCAAGTTAACACGTCACAAATCGCGTATGGTTCAACGCTTTTGCATTTATGGGTCCCGCAACAAAACGCAGGTCCTAAATACTAGTTTTAACTATCTATCAACCTTGTTAGAGCCTAGAGGTTATAAATGAAACTAATGAAATATATTTATATTGAAGAGTTTGGTTAAAGAAATTATATCAAAAGCTTTATAAATATCATAAACATTTTTTTATTTATTTTACACATGCACAAAACACAACATTAGTATAGTTGATTAAAAACAAACTTCTTTAAATATGTTTAAAAATTTATTTTATAGAACCCTCAAATGAGATGTTTAAAGTCCATACGTTTTTTAACTTTTGTAAAACCAAACCTTTAAAGATTTAGAAATATCCAACTTGAACATGTATTTAAAGATCGCATAGTTTATTTCTTGATAGGAGTTAAACTTCTCATACTAGTTCGTTAAGCCCGCTGCTCTACCTTTATTTAAGGACATTAGGCTGCTCTAATATTTTATATTTAGACATAAATAGTTGTAACTTTTATTAGAGGTTTTATAAAAAGATATATCGTTTGAGTTTGCTTGTTTGGATTCAATTAAAAGCCCAAAACAAGCAACAATCACCTGGACCAAAAAAACGTGGCCTATTTATTATAAAATCACGACCAAGTGATCGACCGTCGATCCTTTTTATTTTTTAAATAATGACAACTAGTGAATTCTTTCAGGTTAATATCGGTCAGTTCATTACGGTATTGGTACGGTACCGAAAACTTGGTATAACAACCAAAAGAAATTAAAATGTATGTTGGTACCGGTATCGATTGATCTTGTTCGGACGGTACAAGTTCTAGTCATCATGATTCATGGTAATGGTACGGTATCGACACTCATTATAACTTACAATACCAAAGAGATACCATATAGCGAATACAAGTTCGTTAATATTGGCACCAGTAGCAACTGACTGTACCTGTTCAATTCATCACGGTAAAGAACATAAAAATTAGTTATATTTGACCCGTTCGATTTTGAAAAATCCTTATATCGAAACGAAGATAAAAAATTAGCTTGTCGCAACGGTATATTCAGAATTTTATAAAGTATTCAATGATCTTATTAGAAGAACGAAAACGGTAAACAACGTTAGTTTACACACAAAAAAATATACAAAATACCAGGTAGCTTTGTAGCATGCATGTTTATGTTTTGATTAGTTGTACATTAGCACTCACAACTTGGTTTCGACAAAAGTTTATATCGATATGTAGATAAAAATAAGTACGTTGCAACGACTTGATAGATAAGGGTAAATATCATCACTTTATACCAAAATTACCAAAAACAAAAACAAATGTGAGGTAGCTCTAATAACACGTAGGTTTGTGTTTGGATTACTTGTACATTGCTAATCACAACTCGATTTCAAAAAATATATATCACACGTAGATAAAAATAGGTATGTTGTAACAATATAATAAGGATTTTATAAAGAGTTATTGGATTTTAATAATCTCAAGTTTCTCCTGTTGGCCTATAATAATCCCAATTTTAAAAATTCCCTCCAACAATCCCAACTTGTAAAAGTTTGGCCGCCATTGATCCTTTTATAACATAGGTGCACTTAAATCAATTAAGGAGTCTCTAGGTGTAATTGAATCTATTGAAGAGACCAAATTCTAGTCCTTCGGCCTTCGCAAACAAACAACTTTTGTTACAACCATCTCCGACTCTAAGACTGTTCCATCGTTTGAGGAGCTGCACTTAAATCAATTAAGGAGTCTATAGGTGTAATTGAATCTATTGAGGAGACCAAATTCAAATATGTTTGAAAATGATCAATGGCGGCCAAACTTTTACAAGTTGGGACTATTGGATGGAATTTTTAAAGTTGGGATTATTATCGGCCAACAGTTGAAACTTAGGATTATTAAAATCCAATAACCCTTTTATAAAATATCATCTCTTAAAAGCAGGACCGTCTTTGAAAATGTTTGAAAATCTTTAGGCCCTGTACGAACAGAAAATACGGGCCCCTTAAATATAATTTTTTAAAAAGAATATATATATATATATATATATATATATATATATATATATATATATATATAATTAAATACATGAAAATGAATTTATGTCATTTGAATCAACACCAATATGGGCCCCTTAAATATAAAAAAAATTAATGTAACTTGACAAAATTAGGCAATATATAAGAAAAAAGAAGAAAAACAAAAACTAAGGATGTCGAGATTAGAACCCGTGTCTTCTTATTATTAAAGTGACTTTCAAACCACCAAACCAAGTGTTTCAAGATGGTATTTTTCCGATTCATTACGTATATATTCTAATTTTGCAGTGTAAAACTAATAAAAAAAATTGGGCCCCCAATAAGTTTGGGCCCTGAGCAGTCGCCCATCCCACACACCCTTCGGGCCAGCTCTGCTTAAAAGTTATATTAGAAATACAACATTTAAAGTTACAAAAATTATTCAAATTATTGTCTGTTATCTACGATTTTTACGTTTAATAGAATAGCAGATTAAGGACATGTTTGGCTAAGCTTTTTGAAGCAACTTATTGACTTATTGGTTTTTTGAAAAGTCATATGCTCCAAAATGATGTTTGGCAATGAGAGTGTACGTGAGTGGAAAAAGCCAATAAGTCAATAAGTCACTCCATACTGGCTTTTCCAAAAAGTCAATAAGTCAAAAAATTGTTTCACAAAGCTTAGCCTAACATGCCCTAAATTGTTAAGAAAAGAGAGAAAACAATAGAAGCAATTTAAATTAACACTGACTGATTGTGAAATATTAAGTTTGGTAACTATTTAAGGGTTTATTTATTATTAGTATGTTTTTTAGGGTTTAAGTTAGGTTTTTTTTTTTATTTAAAATTGTTGTGAGTGTGTGTTATTTTTAATGGATTGTCTAGTTTTTAAATTTACTTTTTCATGAATTGTTTTTAAATTTCATAAATAACAAAAATTAAATAAATAAGTTGATAAAAATTTAGTTTATACAAAAGATATAGCTTAACTATAAAGAGAAAGTAGACGATGAGGTAGAGGTTTGGAGTGGTTTATTGTTAAAGAAAAAAGTGGAGGTTTGGAGTGGTGGTGGTTCAGAAGAATGTGACATGCTAACTAGATAGTCTGTTGGATGAACCACGTTTGTTGTTGTGGGTGCTCTTAATAAGGGCGAGAAGAGCCAAGCCCCTATTTTAGGCTTAGAAGTGTAAGTTTAGTTCATTACCTATTTAAAGAATATATATATATATATATATTTTCAATTTGGTTGGGATCCTCCTAATTTAATTTAAAAGCTCCAATTTAAATGTTTTTAGCACACTCAATTTAAATGTTCAAGTTTCTCCATTGGCGCTTAAGATATTTAATCTTGTTTTAGATATACAAATACAATTTTATATGTATACAAATGCGATGGAGGGGAATAGTGCCAGGCATCTCCTGACATTTCCCCATTGCCCCGAACAAATTATGATTTTACCCCAGTTTTGAATTACGATTTTTCCCCCAGTTTAAAATTACGCTTTTGTTCCTGTTGAAAATTAAAGTTTCCCCATCATTGTAGATTTTGACAAATTACGATTTTACCCCAGTCAAAATTACGATTTTACCCCAGTTTAAAATTACAGTTTTGCCATCGTTATAGATTTTAACAAATTACGATTTTACCCTCAGTCAAAATTAGGATTTTACCCCCAGTTCAAAATTACAATCTTCCATTGTTGTAGCTTTTGATAATTTACGCTTTTACCCAAGTCAAACTTACGATTTCCCCCAGTTCAAAATTACAGTTTTGCCATCGGTTTCGTTTTTTTGTAAACCTATTGTAGTGTTGTCTTAATTGGTTGAGTTGATATAATTTTTATTCGCTAGCGCTCGCTCATTGGTCATGACAAATTACAGTTTTACCCCAGTTTAAAATTACAGTATTCTCATCGTTTTTTTTTTTTCTATCAAAACTATGATAGTGTTTTGTTTTAAATGGTGAAGAAATATTTGGCGTAGGGCATTAACTAGTATAAAACAATTTAACTCTTATAGTATTGAACATTTGGGATAATACAATATAAAACAATTTAACTCTTATAGTAAAGAACATTTGGGCTCATAATTAACTAAATTGGCCCAAGAAAGAAACCCGTACAAATCAAGTTATCAAACATGCCCAAGAGTCAAAACTCCAAGTCTCCAACTATTGTTACAAGTTTCAAACAATTAAATTTAGGTAAATGGGCCGATGTTAGGTGTCTACTAAAACTAAATAAAGGCTTATTTCTTGCCTGATTATTTATCGTCTTTATTGAAACTTTAGAGTCGGTATCACACAAATGAGCAAAAACTTGATGTAGAAACTAGCCAAGGTGTGTTAATTTTGAGCATCCTTTTGGAGGTTCTTCATACCGACTACCGAACCAAAACCCAAGTGTTATTATTATTATTTTTTTTGCTTTAAAACACTCATTTAGACGGTATTTGATAGCACCGTTGTATTCAAAATAAAAACTTTTGTTTATATGGTTGTCATAATTTTCTACTTAAAATTGGTTCTATTGAACAACTCTTCATGTCTACATGTAGTATATGTTTAACCATGATCTAACGACGGTTAAACAAGTTATAGATGTTTATATAAGTATACGTTTAACCAAATGAATGCATAACATGAGGGAGCACGTTCACAGTTCACTAAAGAACCAAATTTAGGTAGAAATTCAGGAGAATCACATTTAAAGATATTATTTGTAGAGAAAAAAACGTTGTTATACATTTATATAAGACTATTGGGTGTGCGGCTCGTCCCCGGGCTGACGAGCTCTGGCCACACCGCCCCCTCCGGGTCGGCACGTCGCCAACGTCGGCCTCCTGCCTTTCTCGACGCTCCACTTCTCTCTTTCTTCTTTATACTAACACACACACATATACATACACACACACACCCACACATATCCACACCCTAGGTCCACCCCCTCAGGCTCATCCCCATACCCGCTCATGTGGCCGCCTACGTGGCAGATCATCTTTTGAGGACTACCCTCCTCCACACCCAATAGCCTAACCACCTCATGTATAGTAAAATTGATTATGTATTGAAGAGAAGTCTAAATTGACTTATGTACATAATTTATACAAATTGTTGTGAATATACATGGACAATTAACAATAATAATAATAACAACAATAAAGCAATAACCGATTTACTACCAAATGCTTTTATATTATTCACCATTTGCTTTATTATCGAAACAATAACAAGTATAACATCTTATCGTATATGATGATACAATATCCGTATGATGTTTGCTCATTTTTCAATTCTACATATGCTTATTTGACGATAGGCAATCCGCTATATCATGATTTGTACGAGGGGAAGAAACAACACAATAGCGAATTACTCTTGACCATCGAAGAAGACCGCTTAGTGTTCAATGAGACGCGTTGCTTATCCTTCCAATGTGAGTTAATATTGCTAGCTGGTCGTTCATATTTTAACTTTCTCTCTTCCCTTGCCTTGTCGAAAATTATTGAAAATTCAGTTGCTGACGGGTTCTTCAGATCCCAATCTCCGAATTTGGGCAACGCCTTGCTTTCTTCTTTCATTTTTATAAAAAAATATATATATAAAAAATCTGTATATGCAATTTTTTTTCTTTTTTTTTTTGTCTCTTCTTGTTATGGAAGAAGAAGAGCAGTTTGGAGAATAGAAAAAGAGAACAAGAAAAAGAATGAGAAATTGTGGATCTAGCATGTATTACGCGAATGGTTTCCATATGTTAATTGACCAAGTAATTATATATAATTTTCTGGAACAATATCACTAAATAAGAGTGATATTCATGGTGATTGATTTCATATAATTATTTAGTTTTTATAATTGTTTTCATACACATTACTCTCTAGGGCGCTTCCCATTTATGTGATTAATTATTTTTATTTTTATTTTTAGTTTGCGTTTAATGATAGTGTTTTATAGTCGAGGAGAGGTGATGCTAAAAGTGTGTGATTAAGATTTAAAGTGATAAAGGCGCAAAGAATAAAAACTAAAGAAGATGTAAAGATTTGAAGATTCCTCGACATAATATTCGACTTGTTGCACATGTTACAACGGAAATTTTACTTCAATCTAACGCGTGGCCTTATGTGCATCAGTACATGTTACACCGCATGTGTTGCATATACTGTGGTTTCAGCCATTTCTTCATCCCTAAGTCACTCTGAACCTATCTAAACATAATTTAACCTAAGAGTTAAATGTCATTTTAGTCCATGTGGTTTGGTTCATTTTGCCAGTTTAGTTCAAAGATTTCATTTTTCGCCTGTAGATCCAAAAATGTTTCACCATTGCCATTTTAGTCCACTGGGTTAACTTCATCTATTTTTTATGTTAATGAGGTCAATTCGGTCATTTTATATGTAATCCTGTTAACTAGAAAGACAATTATGGCCGAATTGCCGTTCTCGTTAACATAAAAAATGAATGAAGTTAACCTAACCCAGTGGACTAAAACGACAACGGTGAAACATTTTTGGACCCACAGGCGAAAAATGAAACATTTGGACTAAACTGATTAAATGGCCAAAACCACAAAGACTAAAATGACATTTAATTATTAACCTAATAAACTTGACAGTCGTGCCACCACAAGAGCAGACCTCTCTGGTGTAACACACGGTGGGGCAAAAACCCAGCTGGGCTCAGAATAGAACCTGACACCTCTGCAAGAAGGCTTGACTTTTCAACCAAATAAATGATTTATGTTCACAAAGTTTTCTTGATTCAACTAGTGTAAAAGTTTTTGATATTAAATCCCGTGTGTGATTACTAGCTTTACAACTAGTGTTCCTTACACACTCGTATATATTATTATTACCACTAGCCAAATATATTAGTTTGGTAAATTAAAATTTAGTTGTTGATCCTACAAGCATATGTAAAAGCAAGTGGTGAAAGGCACTTTGGTCTAGAGTTACCTTGGTGTTAGATAATGTTTTGCATTTTCAAGTGGTGAGGATTAAATCCCCGTGATCAACAAATAGGTCTAGTTTAATAGCAGAATTAGTGAGTGTGTAAGTTATCTTTAAAAAATATGTAAATGCTAGCGGTGATGGGGGTTGATAGTGCCTGTCTTTCTTGAAGCACACCTGATTAAACCCTCTGCCATATATGCATCATTGACATTGTTTATGTTGATGATGTCAATTTTCCCTAACTTCTTGAAATCCTAGACTGGAAGAGACTGGAGATCATGTTTCTTGGAAAAGTACTGAATCTCTCCACCATATCTCTTTACTGCGTACATTCCTTTAAGAGAGTCGTAAAAGCATGAACGAATATTGTTTATTTCTTTGTTTTTCTCCATTGCCATATTTTGATGAAAAGTAATTGGAGTTTCTCTAGTAGGCTTGAACCATGAAATCTTTTTCGGTGCATACTTGGACTGTTCACCAGGAAACTTTTCTCCAGTAGGATCAACATATATAGTTTCGATTTGATCACATACTTCAAAGAATGTATCTGGATTATTTTCGGTAGTAGCTTCCTCATCAACATCAGTGCTACTACCACCGGAGTCCTTGGATTGGTAATCATCACCTTCTCTTGTTCCCGAGGGTCCTAGGCATTCCTTATCCTTTGAAGATTTGGCTTTTGAAGACGAAGCCACACCAATCTTACCACCTTCATCATCATCATCATCATTGTTATCATCGTCATTATTCGGTGCAGGTTCTTCATCATTCATTTCAACATCATCATCTTCATCTTTTTCTTCATCAACTTCAGATATCTTTTCAAGACGCTTCCTCTTTCGACTTTCAACATTCTTTCCTTTTGATGAGCTGGGCTAATCAGAATTTTCAGTCTCAACATCATCATCTCTAGGTTTGAGACTTGCCTGAAGCTCTGGAATATCATCACATTTAACAAACAGGTCTTGTTAATTCATCAGCTCATCCATATTTAGATGATGGTTTGATTTGAGCCACAACTTTTTAAAGGAATAAAAAGCTCCATAGATCTTAAGCATTGCATCTCTTTCTCTTTTTAACTTTCTTTTCAGCTTTGTGAACGTTTTATCCTATTCTTCAACCACCTTTGCCAATTCAACCACTGCTTCCCTTAACTCAATAACTTCGTTTTCACGATGTTTTTCTCGATCAATCAATCTATTGACATAATTCTGGAGTTGTAATAGATGTTTTGCAGTGTTTTCACCTGCCTCAATCAAAATGCTCTCTCTAACCTTTTCCGTTCTTCTCTTATTCATTTCATTTCTTCACTGGCCTTTGCTTGTTTTGCCTTGGAAACTGGACTTAAAGAACGGGGACGTCTTCTAACTTGAGGACGAGATGAACTTATTCCTTGAGGAGGTGGAGGTGATTTGGTGGAAGGTGCTTTTCATTGAATAAATTTTGGTTTTGGAACTGGTATATTGATGTAACGCCCTGCTATTTCATACTTTCCATATTTGGAAACCCTTGCTTGCAATTCTATTTTTTGGAAACTTTGTGCTCTTGTAATCATCGTTTTGTTGTAATCTTTGTAAAATCTGAGACTTGAATCATAATGAAATTCGCATTTTCGTTACATTTATGTTACACACGTGTCTTACATGTTCATACGTTCAAAAACATCATTCATGTGACACTTTATTCATACTTTGTGCTAAATACGTCAAACTTGCAAACTATTGATCTATATGCTAAATTACGTGAATTCGATACTATTTCTCGACAAATAAACATAACTATACTTGTTTTGTATCTATTTTATGATTCAATTGCATAACATACATTTCTTGTACCAAAAACACCCTAAATACAACCTAAAACAACAATATATGAAAGTATAGGGGGCTAAAGTGAACAAAAGTAAAAAAATCTGCCCACCAGATAGCCTCACGGGCCGCGACCCGGCGTGGCTATCTCTTACGCGGGCCGCGAGGCCACCCGCAGCGCAGATTCACTTTCAGCTCGTTAATCTTGGCGGGTTTTGGTGATATTTTGAGTTTTAAACTTGATTTTATGCATTTAATGTGCACCAAACCCAACCCTAATCTTCCCCTATAAAACCCAAGCGCTCTTCAAGCATTTTGCACTTTGCAAATCATCCACAACACTCTCAAATCAGTTCATATCCTGCTGCTAATCAGAAGTTTGAGCAGAATCACCACACTTCACTAAAGTGAGCATAACTCACTCAATACTTAGTCTTTTTCATCCATTCTTTTTCCCACTTGCTTGGAACAACCTTAGGAACATTTTCAGAGGTTTTCCATGGAAAACCAAACTCTGGAATGTCACCAAAAAGGCTCCAAAGTGGACTGTTAGTTTTTGTTTTCACTTAAACTTTGTTAATCTTAGTTGAACTTGAGTCTATCTCATCTCAAACCTATGTCCAAATGCTCATAATCAAATAAATGGTTAGTTGGCTTAAAAACAAGGCTGAGAAATGTTAAATTAGAGGTTAACACCTCACAAACATTCTGTTTTAGTTAGGGTTTTACCCACAAGTAGTGTTCAAGCTTGAAGCTTGATGAATGTGTGATAGTTGGACTAGCTTGGGCTATCCTTCATAGAAATCCACTCACTACTTCCATAGATTAGTTGTTATCATTTCATTAATACTTGTAAGTTCATGAACCTCCTTGTTGTTTATGACAAGTGTAGTGGTGAACAATGGAGGTACCTAAATGGGAGCTTTGTTCTTCCTACCTCATGCATGATTTCTATGATACTTAGAGGTGCCTAAATGAAGACTTTAATCTTCTACCTCATGCTTGACATATATGATATAATATACACTATGTAATACTTATGTAACAACCAAATAATTGAACTCTTGGTGATGAACTAATGGACATTCACTACGTCAAAAAAGGCTTACGGCCACACAAAAAAAGTGTGGCCATACGCCTTTCGCCACACTTTTTTTTTCCGGCTCAAGTGTGACCAAAGGTCAAGTCATCGTAGGTATCATACAGCCACATTCGGGTTTAGTGGCCGTAGCAACTTAAAAGTGTGGCTAAAGGGTACCACTATTTCTTGTTAAAATCAGATTTTTTGTACAATAGGTGTGGCTAAAAAGTAGCAATAGCCACATGAATTTATTTTAAGTGTGACCGTTTCTATTATATAGTCACTGAAAAGTTTGTTTTAGCCACATGAACTAATAATAACTGTGGCAAAAAGAGTTGTTGCAATCAAGTATTTCATCCATTAAATGTGACTAAATGGTAGCAAGAGTCACATAAACATATTGTAAGTGTGGCCATTTTATTATTTAGTCACATAAGTTTACTATAAGTGTGGCCAAAAATTGATTCTAGACACACAAAACAACTTTGTAATTTTAAATGTGACTATCGTCTAACCTTTAGTCACACATTAAGTTTTGTAATTTTAAGTGTGGCTATTGTTTAACCTTTGGTCACACATTCTTTTTTTTTTCACATGACGTTTTCCATCATTCCATCACACAAAAAAGAAAGTGACAATAGTGTGGCTAATGTTTATGTAAAGCCACATGATTTTTTAAGCGTGACTAATGACTAACCTTTGGTCACATATAATTTACTTCTCTGATGACATTTGCTATCATTCCGTCACATAAAAAAACAAAATAACGATAATGTGGCTAATAATTATGTAAAGCCACATGAAACTACATAATTTTAAGTGTGGCTATCATCTAAAATTTGGTCATACATATTTATTTTGTCCATCACGTATGCTAACATTCCGTCACATAAAAAAAACAAAATAAGAATGACGTGACTAAAAGATATGTAAAGCCACATGATTTTTATTTTTATTTTTGAGTGTGGTTATTGTGTAGCATTTGGTCACAAATAATATATTTTACCAATGACGTTTGCTAATAGTTCGTCACACCAAAATAAACAAAATGACGATGGTGTGTCTAGTGATTATGTAAAGTCACATGAAATTTTTTAATTTTAAGTGTGACTGTTGTCTAATCTTTAGCCACACATAATATTCTTTCCCATGACGGTTCATATCATTCTGTCACACAAACAAAAAACAAAGTGACTATGGTGTGACTATTGTTTAAGCTTTGGTCACACGTATTATTGTGGTTTTATGTGACCATTTTCATGTAATTAGCTATTTTATTTCCAATTTCTTGTAAAATAAAAACAGTTGTAAGCATGAGAAAAACCTAAAACCAAATGATATTAACCAAAATTCATACATAATTTTTCAACTTAAGTACTAATAACAAACTTCTGATAAAATCTATCTACAAAAGTTGAAAAGAGAAATGACAATAAACATAAACTAAAAACTATTTATAGATTTATTCTTCATGATTATATACTCGCTACTTTTCGACTTGAAAGTGCTGCAAGAACTATGATCAGATAATAAAGCATGGCTATCTTCAACAAATCTGAACACAAAGCCCTGTAATTAGTCACAAAACGAATTTATCACCAGTTCTTTAGCGAATTATATACTAAGTTTGTTACCAATTGCAAATTATACACAGAAAATCGTAGATTACGAGTAGAAAATTAAAGATTACATATTGAAAATTGCAGATTAAGAGTAAACGTTAAAGGAGTTCCTCATACCTGCTGAGTAACCGTTGACTGGTGAAATCCGCCCGGAATCTTATTGCTCGATATTTGAATCATCTGATCAATGTGGGATTTTGTTCACCCGTGGTTTGTTTCGCAACCCTAAATGACCCGTAGATTTAACTTTGCCAACCCAATTTGCCCGTAGATTAGTTTTTGCGTGTATTAATTGACCCGGTCTAACCCTTTGACTATAAAAACATTACCCAAAACCACCCATAACAGTTTATAAAAGACCCATATTGATGCATTAGGGTCAGGATTGTCCCCTTAGTCCCGACCTCAAGGTTGATTGCGCTCCAAATACTCAAATGAAAGACATATTTGAGGTCTTGCTGATTCACCCTCATCACTAGAGAAGCCTTCTTGAAGGGCGTGTTGGTAATTTAACGACTGATCCAACCGCTGAAAAATTTCACTCTTTGGGAGGTCGTAATCACTATTTGAGTCCCGAAAAGAGTCAACATCGCTGCCCTCGGTGTGGTGCCTATCACAGCAGGAAACAAGATTAATGTCTAATAGAAAAAAGAATAAAATCACGTTCAAACACTACAGACTGATGAAACAAAATTTAATACTTGAAATACATGTATAAATAGACATCTCCGAAACACTAAAATATGTATGTTTACAGGGTACAAGGACATTACGAACAGTTGGTCAAGAAAAAACCAAACATAGAGTAAAACAAGTGTAATAACTAATAAAGTATTAAACAAATTACCATAATCGCTCAACCAATAGATAGAAACCCTAAGTGCATCCTAATAGAATCTTCTGTAAGCCATAACCCAGGTTATTATAATTAGGGTTCAATCAGTATAGTAAAATAGAACAAACACAAAACAGTCTTACAACATGTAGGCTATAGTTCACATCAAGGAGCATTCATGAAACTAAGCAAGTTCATGAATCATTATTTTTGGATAAAATAACAAAAAGAAGAGTCTGTTGAAACAATTCAGCCACTTAAAGGATCCAAAAACCATATACCTTGATTTGGCTAAGATTTCAAAGGTTCCATGTATAAAAAATGTTAAGCTTCACTATGCCTATCAAAGCACCTAAATGCCATGCCTAACTATCAACAATTTTGGCACTAAGCCATGTGAGCGTAAAAGCTTTTGCAAATTCCTCAAACAGAACCGTAATTCATACTCATGACTATCATATGCTGACACTAATAACATGTGTACATCCACATTTGGATTATTTAAGATTCTAGTTCGCCATCAATTCTATAACATAATTTTATACAGCCCTAAAAGAACATCGAATCACTGAACAAACCAAAATCAACTTCAGTTTTAAAACCAATGTTAAATAACATCCGAGAAAATTAATTCTGAAAACTAAGAATTTATTTGCTTTCATTAAAAGAACCCCTATTTCCAGATGATAATTGATATGTTTGAATTCCCCCAATTCGTAACCCTAGATCGAAGTTCAAACATAGCATATGATATGAACCGAAAGATGAATAAGAAACTAGGGTTTACCCTTTCCGGTCGCAATATGAGGCAAATCACCGAAAATTCCAATCCATGTAGTCTGCAATTAGAACCAACCCTCAAATCTGCATCACTCGAACTCAACTTTTCATATCTAAAACTCTTATAATCGAACAATTCAGAAACCTAGCTCGTCTCCGTATGGAGGGAACAAATATATAACACGTTTGAGAAACTAACGCTAATCACAAAGATAAAAGGATTCACATGGTCGATCTTCTAGAATTGGAACCAGGAACAGATATGGTATGAGGTGGGAACAGTTGTGAGATGATTTAAAGTTTAGATACATGTGGCTAATGTATATTATTTGGTCACACAATTTTTTTATATGTGGCTTTAAAGTTTAGATATATGTGGCTAATGTATATTATTTGGTCACACAATTTTTTTCTATGTGTGGCATTTGCTATTATTCTTCACACAAAACAAAAATAAAACATAATACGAAAATAAATTATCAATGGTGAGGCTAGTTGTTATGTAAAGTTATATTAAAATTTTGTAATTTTACGTGTGACTATTGTCTATTCTTTGGTCATATATATTTTTCATGACATTTGCTATCATTCCGTCACACAAAAATAAACTAAGTAATGATGGTGTTACGAATCTTTATGTACAGCCACATGAAATTTTGTAATTTTGAGTGTGACTATTGCCTAACATTTTGTTACACAAAATAATATATGTGGCCATATGTATTACCTTTTAGCCACATCATCACATAAATACTGTGATCGTATATCATATCTGGTCACACTTTTTTTAGTGTGGCTACTAAATGTCTTAGTTTTTTCCCAAAGATATGTTTTAGCCACATCGTTAAAAAATACCATGGCCGTAGATCACATTTCGCAACACATTTCCAGTGTGGCTAATAAATGTCACAAATTTTTTTCTTAAATTGTGGCTAAAGGTTTCAAAAACATGAGCTTTTGGTCACATAAAACAATTAACATGGTCGTAGATCACATTTGGCCACACTTTTTCTAGTGTGACTAATAAATGTCACAGTTTTTTTCTTAAAGCGTGGCTAAAGGTTGTGAGTTGTTATATAATGGCCACATGAATACGTAAAATGTGTGGCGATAAGTGGGCTTAAAGTTTTTCAAATGTTAGAAATGAGCTTTAGCCACACATTTAATCAAAAGTGTGGCTGGACGGTTTGGCCAAATGTGTGGCCGTAGGTGGTTTTTGACGTAGTGATTCGTCAAGCTAGTAGATTGTATCATCTTAGGCCTTGACAACTTGTCACGATTCTAATGGAACCTTGTTCCATGAAAACATTTAAACTCTTTTAGAGTTTCATAGTGTCAAGAAAAAGTGTCATAGGTGCTAGATGATTATTTTCTTATGTTTATTTTCATGTCATTTAAATTCCGAATCTATAATCTTCCGTTAATTCCCCAAACTCACACACTTATGTTTTCTTCGTGTAGAAGGACAAGGTGCTCCAAACTAATCAACCAACAACACTCGCGGGATTTCAAGTCGGAAAGCTTGCAAAACCGTGAGTATACTCGATCCCGTTTTCCTTTTTATCACTTTTGGGTGCAACATGTATGCTATACTAAATTACACATCAAATGAAACTAATTTAAACTCTATCCTTGCTTAACATGAAACTATATGATGCTTGTTAGACATGTATGCTAATGTAAACTATTAGTGTCGATTATATGCTTCATTAACTTTGCTAGCCTACCTTAACAATTATAGCGCTATATGATTAACGCACCGCCCACGAAACTTGGGATATTGTTAAGTTAAACATGTTAACCTCCCATTATTCTATTTGGGATAGGCTATTTTAACGCGTTGGAATCTTGGGTTTGAACATATAGTACACCGTTTTGGCATGCTTGTAAAACTTGCAAATTATGATTCATGTTTGGATATGAGCACTTAAACTATTTTTATGCTATATTATGCTATGTAACAAAACTTGTATACTAGTCTTTGCTTTTGCATTGAACTCTATTTTAATACATGTTGCAGGTTGATTGATGAGATGATGTTACAAGATGAAACAAGATTTAGGTGGACTTAGATACACACCTAGATTAATTTATCTATTTTGATGTTATGTTTATTTTAAGACAATGTTGTTCTTTTTATTTGAATCTTGTATGACAATCTAGTTTTGAAATGAAATTCCAATTTAATTATTATTGTCACATAGTGTTATGAAGTCTCTTGCAATCTCGTTTTCGTCTCATCCCGATGTTTCCGCTATCGGTTGGGGTATGACAATTGACATTTGGAAGTTCTGGTTCATGACGATAGCGATATGATACTTTGTTTTTTCTTGGATTGATAGCAGAAGGCTTGCCACCAATCCTTGATAACAACCTATGAACAGTTTCTTCAACCTCAGCGTCATCTGACGAGACTCTAACCGGTTCTAGTGTTCTTTCTCTTGCTTGTTTCTTTTAAGGTCTGGAAGATTCTCCATGACCTTGATCATTTGAGCGCTTAGCCTAATTTTCTTTGTCTTTCTTAATATTTACATTGACATCTCCTCCATCTTCAACAACTTTCAAGATTTTCAAAAATTCTTTTAATAACCCCCCAATGTTGAGCTGGATACATATTATTGTAAAGTGATCGAAGATGACCATCACATCCAGATCCTCGTTTCATGTAGTTGGTGAAAACCCTTGTTGTCATTCTTGTTAAGTGTATTTTATCTTCTTCAGTAGGAAGATCCTAAAGCATAGCTGTTAGGGATAGAATTTTAATTATCAAGGATCCTCAGAAAATGGTGCAGGAAGACTAAGGATCCAGGATCCTCTTTGATATTCTAAAAGTAACAATTGTTTCCATCACCTTTTAGCTTGTTTTGAAGGTGTATTTCGAAGGAGACTTGTTCTAACCGAGATTCCAGGGGAATATGCTCCTAGTTATGGCACGTACATGAGATGGTGATCATTGTGGTGATCGTGGATGGCAAGCACAATTTTCGGGTAGTTAGTTATCTAGATATTTTTCATTCTAAAAGGGGATAACAGGCTATTTTCAGGAACACAATTGCATATATTCGAACTCTCTGAAACTCATTGGTGAATACACAAACAAACACACTAGAAATCATTGTATTGAGCTTGTTATCATCCAAAGTTGTAATCTTTATTGTTCAATATAGTTAATAGTGATAGTTTTCACTATCCGAGGTTTTTTATGCCGGAGATCATTTGTTGATCAAGGGTTTTTTCCTCGTATAAATCCTTGTGTTCATTGCTATTTTCATTCAATTCTTGTTCATACATTTGTTCATCTAACCAAGCATCCAACCTCACAAAAATCAGATTTGGTTACATTATCCTTGTGTGATTTTTGACCAAAACAGTTTGGCGCCCACCGTGGGGCAATCGGTGCTTCATTCTTGATATTTCTATTCATTTTAGTCATTTCTGTTCATTACCTTCAACCACATGGCTTCTCAAGGGAGAAACACTTCAAGCTCCATGCTGACGATCACCTCATCACAGGGCATTCCACCTTTGCCTCCTGTTTCTTCTGGATCCCAGAAGAATGCTGAGAATGCAGCGAAGAAGACAACCCCCGTTTTCACAAAAGCAACTACTGCTATTTCTTCTGCTCCTACTAACAATGATCTTTACTCTTTGATTTTGCAGATGAAGAATTACATGCAACAACAGGATGAAACCAATGGCATGATCCTTCGTGAAATTGATGAGATCAAGAAATTGAAGAGATCATCGGAGGATCACTCCCCATTGGTGCCCAGATCATTGGATTTTACTACTCCAGCAACAACCGTTCAGCATTCTAAGGCATCAGATGTCCAGTATCATGGAGGATCATCAAGCATGCAATATGGATCATCGACTATGACACAGGCTCAAGGATCCTACTTCCAGCCTTCAGGATCCTCTCTTCAGCCTCAAGGATCCTCCTTCCAGCATCAAGGATCCTTCTCCAGTTCGGGAGGATACATGGGGACGCTGCCAGTTCAAGGATCCTACCCTCAGCATCAAGGATCCTCATCGTAAGTTCAAGGATCCATGGAATATTGTCCAAGACCTTCAGCTCCGATGTATACTGGATCCAATATCTTTCAAGATCAAGGATCCTTAGGGAATCAACAACCCAGAAGTTCCGAGATTCATGTGGGAGACTTCATTCCCATGCAGACTATTGCTTCATCTGGTCCCACGATTATACCAGAACCACATCAATTTGGATTCACCTCTGGAATCCCAACCTCGAACCAGTCAGGAGGTAACACTTTCAATACATCTTACCATACTAACCATGGTCTTGTGCAGGAACCAGGAATCAACCAGGCTGTGGCAAGGGAGTTGCAAAAACTCAAGGATATGATATCCAGTGTCCCGGGAGTGGTTAAACCCATTCCTGAGATCCCAGATGGGAGTCACAAGGTGTCCCGCTTTGCACCACCTATATGTAATGCGGAGATACCAAAGAGATTTCAAACACTAAATATGAAGCTCTATGATGGTACAACTGATCCAGAAGAGCATGTAGCACAATACAGGGAGAGAATGGAGATCAATCCCATTCCTGAAAGGTTGAAAGAAACTTGTCTTTGCAAGGGTTTCGGATCCACATTGACTGGATCAGCTCTGAAATGGCTGCTAAGTCTTCCTCCTAACTCAATTACTTCATTTTCTAATCTGGTTAACTTATTCAACAGTCAATTTTCATGTAGTAGAAGATTTGAACGATTAACTGTGATTTATATAGGGTCACCCAAGGCCATAATGATGTCTTCAATTTGAAATTCCATCCATGAATTGACCTTCAATTTGTTGTTTATTCGATGTTTAACGTCAAAACCTCCAAAAACTCCAAAATTTATAAGCTTAGGTGATTCAATCAACTATTAGATCAATTGAATCGGTACTGTAGCTCTGATACCAATTGAGATTCCAGGATCCGGTAGGTTTGACAGAGTTTTGGTCCCAAGATAACCGGTTCGGTGGGATATTATTGATAAGAAATGAGTAGAAGTAGAATCGACACCGAACAAGTCAATTTAATCTGGTTTCTATTCAGTGTTTGAAGTTACATACCCGTGAAACCAGTTGGGCAGCATCTCCCCTCAGGGAACCAAAGCTTATCCAAATGAGGAACCCATCATCCCTATATATAGGCCACATCCATTCGTACGAACCCACTACGAATTAAGACAATGTCCATTTGTACAAATGGACTTATGACTACGAATGAACCTTAGGGATGAATGGGGTTTTACGGACTGACCTGATGTCCATTCGTATGAATGTACATTTACACTATAAAACCTTGTCCTTTTTCACACTATTATATACAATATTCAACACACGCTCTATCTAGCCTATTCGCACAGTGGCGGACATACGAAATATGCACCAACAACACTACCAACCCGGCTGAAGGCAAGTTGGCTCCCAAGTGGGAAGGCCCCTATCTGATAGAAGCAGATGCTGGAAATGGGGCATATCGTCTTTTAACCATGGAAGGCGTTCTACTACCAAGAGCCTGGAATGCTATCCATCTCAAGAAATATTTTGTGTAACAAGGGTCAAGGATCCTTTAAGGATCATGGATCCTAATGTCGGTAATCTTTCACTTCAATGTTTTCTCTACTATATATATTTAGTTTACTATAAAAAAGGGTGTTAAGATATTTAACATCTACTTTCACCAAGTTTTAAGTTTTTATAGAAATCTTTGGCATCATTTGCATCAACAGAGGTCTAAGGGGTTGGCCACCTCTCTCCTACGTTTAAGGTATCTAATACCTTCTAAGGTTTAAAGGTTTTTACCTTTTATACGAATGGGTTTTGACACCCTGCCAGTAGCGCACGATTATCCAAGTATGGTTCGAGGCAATGGGACCAGTACACGCTTAGTGGCTGACAATTTCATTGTTGTTTGCCATATGTAGGATCCTAAGTATAATGGTAGACATGCCATACATCCGTTATCTTAAGGTTTTTAACGTTTTCACGTTAGCTAAGGTTTTGGAATTTTCATGTCACTTAAGTTGGGCTTGTCCCCAGGATGGGCTAGAGCCCAGTATCTTTTTAGTCTTGTTCCCAGTTATCATGGGCTTGTCCTCAGTTCTTTTGGGCTTATCCCCAGTTATAATGTGCTTGTCCCCAGTTTGTTTGGCTTAGTCCCAAGTTTATTTTAATAGATTGTGGGAACTTTGAAGACTCATAAGTCCTTTCAAGGAGGATCCCGAATCCTCAAAGCCTAACTTATGGTGAATGGTTTATTTACACTATGGTAACGATTTATGGCATATAATCCGAACTTGGATTTTATGGTATACCTTATCTTTGCCTTATTTGTTTTGTTGATAGACTTCACCCTATAATTTTACATGTAAGGATAGGTGATTCATAACTATCTATACTTCTTAATTTTTCCTAAGTTTTTATGAACAAGAATTAATGAATTTTTCATACAACAACTTTATTTTGGCAAACAACCTAGTTGAATTTGGTAAACCATATTTATTAAGTAAAAGCTCATAAAGGAACAAATAACACAAGGCATAGTTGAAAGATTAAAATTTTATTTAAACACTACCATCATTACCAAAATCATCAGCCCGAGCTTCACCAGCAATACGTGGACCATCCACAATGGCTGAATTGGGGTGTTATCAGTTGTTAATGTCTGTGCAGGCAACGTTAAAAGAGAAGGGTGTCAAAGGATTCATCCTCCACAAACATAAGGACCCGTCCACCTTTTCCACCCTCCATATTGTCTTAAGGATCATGGATCCTTATCCTAAAAACTATTGTTCAAAGTTATTACAAACCAAACCATTGTTCACCAAAAAACACCAACAAAAAACCATAAAAAAGTGGGCTCAGGCCTAGGAATCAACATCCTTCATAGCCCACTATTGCAGCTTCTCTATCTGCTACTTCATCACCACCAGCTTCTCCACCAGCTCCATCAGCCATCTCCCTAGCCCCGCTTGACCCAGCATCGGCTGCCTTCACCGGCTCCGGCTCCACTTCTCCACCCAGATGCAGTAGAGTCTGCTTCCATGAAGCCACGTCCCATGCTGACCTGTCGAAGTCAGGATCAACGGCTTCTTCAGCCATTCTAATACTAGCCTGAAGAATGGTGTGGGTTGTGAAAACCTTAGCCTCATCAATCGCCTCCATGACAACTTTATTGGTCTCCATCTCCGCCACGAACAGTTGCTTCTCCAAGGCCTTCACATCTTTCTCCAGTTTGGAGGTGGACTTATCCTTCGCAGTGACAATGGATCGCAGGCCGACCAAGTTCTCCTCCATTTCAGTCAAGCTCTTCTCATGGTGGGCCTTCACGTGGACAAACTTCTATAAATCACAGCATACAAGAAGTCAGGATATGGGATCCTTCACTACATGTAGAATTACCAATAATGGATCAAGGATCCTTACCTCGGTGACGAACTCATGGAACTGCCTCTCAACCTCAAAGGCATCATCCTCTGGCTCCACAGACTTCTTCCTTTTAGACCCAGCTTTAGCCCTGGTTGTCATAGTTTTAGGCTCGGGGAAGCTTTGGCCCTTGGACAACTCCTTCTTGATGGAGCGGGGAGATAGCATGTTGTCGATATCATCCAACCCAAACTTGGAGGCAGACTTACGAGCAAATCTTTGAGCGCAAATTCCAGGAACAAACAAATAAGTATTTCATTCCCTAGATTTTATTAAATTCAAATTACAATATATATGCACAAATACTTACTTGACATGGTGTAGGATGTGGAAGTGTTTTCTTCAGAATCCTTGATCCTTAGCTTAAACGTCCTCACAGATGAATCGAGTGCCAAAAAAGCTGCAACCCTCTCTTCTGTTCCAGGAAGGCTGTGACAACCCGAATTTTCAAGGTTTGAAACTTTTAAATCTCGTGATCTTAACTCCTCGTTATTTTACGTTCTGTGCTCATGAGTCACCGCATAATTATGTTTTGGCTGCAATGGTATTGGGCCACATCTAATTACCTTGATAACTAATTACCTTGGCCTACTAGGATAGTTAATTATCTTGTTTTGTGATAAATTACCAACTTGGGCTTGAGCTCATATAGGTCAAATGGGGGAACCGCCCCAAATATCTATATATCCATTAGTATACATAGTTTTGATTGTACGTAACTTATTATTTAGCCAAACCCCCACTATACGAAACCCTACCCTTCTCTCATTATATTCGTACGGCAGTGGCAACCCTCCCCCTCTCGAATCCGCATCTCAACCGGACAGCTTCTTGGTTAGTATGTTCTCACGATAGTGTTTTTATGTGTGATTAAATGTGAGCGATAATTATTATGTGGTGGTTGTATGTGAAGCCGGTTAGTAGTTCTTGTTAATCAAAATCATATTCGAAGTTCTTGCTGTTTAACTGGTTACTCGATAAAAGAATTGGAGTCTATAATAATTGGATGTTAATAATACAACTGCTATGCAAGAAGGCTAACTTGTCTATGTTTAAAAAAAAAAAAAAAAGGGTTTCGGTTTAGAATTGTTTAACCAAACCGTGAAGGTGCAGTGGGGTATGGTGTGGGTTTTATTAACATGGTAAATTAGGATTGATAGTGGCCTTGGTTTGGGAGTCTGATGATGACTTATGGGTTATCCTGACATACTTGTTAATTATATTGAATAATATATAATATGAATTAAATCAAGAATATAAGGTTTGGCTTTGTGTACGTGGAGTCTAAGTTGTCACCACATGTGGGTAATAGTGATGTATGGATGGGTGATTTAATTCATGTATGGCTGAGTAATTATGTATGATAAATATGGATGCAGTATTTAGTGGATGAAACCTATTAAAATAGGTCATTAAAGGGTAGCTGTTGATCGAGATGATGATGATTGTTTATATATTCCATGCATGATGTTAGTTTAGAATGGTAACATGTGTTTGTCAGAATAACAATAATGGTTTGATCTGATATAGTTATAGTGATAATGGTCCACAACCGATTGAAGTAATATAAATATTTTATTAATGATGTTTGCGTGAAATTGAGGGTTATTATCATGATTGGTATATGTTGCATGTCATTAAGTCGATAGATTGATCATTATGGTGTGGACTTTATGTGTGTGCTAAATGTACAATAGTTGTATGGTTATGCGAACAAGGGATATGCGAACATACTTTACATGATGGAATTCGTGCATGACTGAATGTTATAACATGTCTGTGGATAAATGTATACTACGTGTGTAAATGTGAACAAAGTGTAAGTAAACACAAAACTGATTAATATTGGTAATCATGTTAGGACGCCTGTGATCAACTATTAAGCAGTTAACTAAATCCTACCGAGCAAACTAAGGTGAGTTCATTGCACTTCTCTAAGCATGCGTCCCAGTGGTTTTGGGATATCATTACCAATGCTTGGTTAGGGGCATTGGGGTTGGGCACACTCCCAGGTTATATTGGGCACACTCCCAGGTTATGTTGGGCACACTCCCATGGTATATATTGGACACACTTCCAATATATAAGACTCTCCTACGTTAACAACAATATCAAAACGAAACGATGAGTTGACTTAACAAATATCTGGTAACTACACACATTAACAAAACCTTGAACTCACCAGCGTCGTCTGACACACTTGTCTGCATGCTTGCAGGTCGTTAGAATTCGTGACGGGGACTTGCTATCTGGGGGTGCTGGAGTGGTCATGGATCGAGGCTCTTGGATTAATTTATAAGTGAAACATTGGTTTTGAACATTTCTTATGAAACAATTGTTAAACGATTTACTACATGCTTCCGCTACTCAACTCCTTGGGATTAACTTTATGTTTGACATTTTCTATTGGTAATTCATATCATGTTTTATTAAAGTATTTATCATTGGTTCAATGTGATTGGTGGCTCGAACTCTGATGAGTAACACGCCTCGCGGAGTTTCCGCAGGTGGTATTTTGGGGGTGTTACAGTTGGTATCAGAGCCACTGGTTATAGCGAACTAGGTTTTAAAACGTTTTATAAAACCAGACTATAACCGAATACCTTCGAAGAATCGATCATGACACTCAGCTCCAGATCGCAAGGTTCGTCTTCTGTTTAGCTTATGCATTACTTTCTTAGTAGTCACGCACTCATAACTTACATGAAACGATACACTTGATATTATGGTGACTTAATAGTGTGACACTACTCTTCGACTTATGCGAATTGTAAACTTGTGATATCAATCGTTGTGTTGTGTGAATGGGGGAAACTTCGAGCGCAAGCTAAGAGGCGCTGAGACAAGCATGCAAATTGCCTTATTATTATGGGTGCACACTTAATAATAACGTGGGGTGCATGCAAGTCCCAGTGAGGCTTATCAAGTGTGAGAAGGGTTCTGCCTTATTATGTGTGAACTTGGTAGTACATAGATATCAACGTGATACTTAATTTCTATCTCGTTTCGATTTCCTGAATTGGTTCATCTCTATATATAGAATCATGAGTGGACGAGGACACGGACGTGGCAACATTAACATGACTCAGGCTGAGTTGACTGACCTAATCAACACCCGTGTGGCTGAGGCTTTAGCAGCCTATCAAGCTGGTACGGAATGTACCAAGTACTCCTTACTCTTATATCGCGTACACGTCTTTTCACTCCTATAATGTGTTTCCTTTCATCCTTTAGGTCAGCAAGCGCAACCCCAGAACAATCAGCCTGTCTGTACGTTTAAAACGTTCATGGACTGTAAGCCACAGACCTTCACAGGGACTGAAGGGGCTGTGGGACTCTTGAGATGGTTCGAGAAAGCAGAGTCCGTGTTTGCTATATGTAACTGTCCCGCTGGGGACAGAGTGAAATATGCTGCGGGTACCTTGGCGGATGGTGCCCTAACGTGGTGGAATGCCCAAGTGCAGTTGCTGGGCATCGAGGCAGCGAATGCCACAACTTGGGATGATTTTAAAGAACTGATCAGGGAGGAGTATTGTCCTCGGGATGAGATCCAGAAGTTGGAAAACGAGTATTATGACTTGAAGATGGTAGGATCTGAAGTCGAAGCGTATGTGAAGCGATCGTATGAACTGGCCGACATGTGCCCGAATTTATCCCGGCCTATGACTCGGAGGATTGAGTTATTCATCAAGGGGCTGCCTCCGCGTGTGAAGAATTTGGTCACTGCAGCCCATCTCAATGATTTAACCCAGATTGTCCGTTTGACCCACAAGATTGTGGATCAAGAGGTAGAGAGTAACTCGTTACCACCGCGTGTTTCAACCACTACTGCTGCTGCACCCACTGCCACTGCATCCGCTAATGATAACAAGCGGAAGTGGAACAATTACGACAAAGCATCCAGTGCGGGTCAAACTCAGAAAAGGCCAGACAACAATAGCAATCGCAGCATCAGCCAGTCGTCTTCTGTCAATCAAGGCCAGGGAGGTAGCCAAAGTCAGGGTTCATATGTGGGGAGGAAGCCACGGTGTAACAAGTGTGGATATCATCATTTCGGGCAGTGTGGACGGGTATGTAACAGGTGTGGTAAAGCGGGCCACGAGGCCAAAGATTGTAGGGCCCCACAGCCCAAACACCAGCAGCAACAGAACCAGCAGAATCAGAGACAGCAGGGACAACCACCCCAGCAGAACCAGGGCTTCAGAAAGGGGTGCTATCAGTGTGGTGACGAGGGTCACTTTAAGCGGGATTGCCCTCAGTTGAATCAAAACGCTAACGACAATAACCGCCCGAATAACAATAACGCTGGGAACAACAACAACAATGGCAACAATGGGGGCAACGTGGCGCGTGGTCGCGGATTTACTATTGGAGCTGGTGAAGCTCGAAACGACGGCAACGTGGTTACTGGTACGTTTTCAGTAAATGGTGTTTATGCTTCTATTTTATTCGATTCAGGTGCCGACTGGAGTTATGTGTCTTTTGAATTCAGTAGACGTCTAGGATTGAGTCCTACGCCTCTTGTTGTTAAGCATATAGTAGAAATAGCGAATGGTAAAACTATCGAAGCGTCACATGTTCTCATGGGTTGTAAATTAGATCTCTTAGGTCAAGTATTTGACATTGACCTACTTCCTGTCACTCTTGGGAGCTTCGATGTAGTTGTTGGAATGGATTGGTTATCCAAATATCAGGCGGAAATTCTTTGCAAGGAGAAGGTCGTTCGTATTCCCCTTGCTAGTGGTGAATCTCTATCGGTCCAGGGTCATCGTAGCGGTGCTACAGTAGGTATTATCTCAGCCATGAAGGCCCTAAGTTTTCTACGAAAGGGCTATCCTTCCATTCTCGCCCTAGTTACTAATTCTCAGACTAATGAAAGGAAACTCGAAGACCTTCCTATTGTTCGAGAGTTTACTGATGTCTTTCCTGAAGAACTCCCCGGTTTACCTCCACATCGTCAGGTGGAATTTCAGATTGATCTTCAGCCAGGAGCAGCGCCGATTGCTCGTGCTCTGTATCGTCTTGCACCAGGAGAGTTGCAAGAGTTGTCGAACCAACTTCAGGAGTTATTGGACCGAGGTTTCATTCGTCCTAGTTCATCTCCTTGGGGAGCTCCTGTATTATTTGTGAAGAAGAAGGACGGGTCTTTTCGTATGTGCATCGACTATCGCGAGCTCAACAAAGTGACGATCAAGAATCGTTATCCTCTGCCACGTATTGACGACTTGTTTGACCAGCTGCAAGGGTCAAGTTTCTATTCCAAGATTGATTTGAGGTCGGGATATCATCAGGTACGGGTTAGAGAGGAGGATGTACCTCGAACGGCTTTTCGAACGCGGTATGGTCACTATGAGTTCTTGGTTATGCCATTTGGGATGACCAACGCACCAGCAGTCTTCATGGATCTCATGAACCGCGTGTGCAAACCTTACCTTGACGACTTCGTTATCGTTTTTATTGATGACATCTTGATCTACTCCAAGAACAAGGAAGACCACGAGCGCCATCTTCGTCTCATCTTGGAACTTTTGAGGAAGGAACAACTGTATGCAAAGTTTTCTAAGTGTGACTTCTGGATTCGGGAAGTGCATTTCCTCGGGCACATCGTTAACAAAATGGGTATTCATGTGGATCCTGCCAAGATCGATGCTATACGAAATTGGGCGGCACCAAAGAATCCTTCGGAGGTGCGTCAATTTCTTGGTCTTGCGGGGTATTATCGTCGTTTTATTCGGGATTTTTCGAAGATTGCACAGCCTCTCACCGCCTTGACTCAAAAGAAAGTTGTTTATTTTTGGGGATCGAACCAGGAAGAAGCTTTTCAGCTCCTAAAGCAGAAGTTGTGCAGCGCACCGATTTTATCTCTACCAGAAGGTACTGAAGATTTTGTGGTTTATTGCGACGCGTCTATTCAGGGTCTCGGCTGTGTGTTGATGCAGCGAGACAAGGTGATAGCTTATGCTTCTCGACAGCTGAAGGTACACGAGAAGAACTACACGACACACGACCTGGAGTTAGGAGCCGTAGTCTTCGCGTTGAAAATTTGGAGGCATTACCTGTACGGTACCAAGTGTACCATCTATACTGATCACAGGAGTCTTCAACATATTTTCGACCAGAAGGAATTGAATATGCGTCAACGGCGTTGGGTTGAGCTTTTTAATGATTATGAGTGTGCTATCAAGTATCATCCGGGTAAAGCCAATGTTGTAGCTGATGCTCTTAGTCGCAAGGAACCGAAACAGAAGCGTGTTCGTGCCCTACAGCTTACTATTCACTCAGATTTACCTGCCCGGATTCGTTCAGCTCAGATTGAAGCGTTAAAGGAAGAAAATATCGAAGCTGAAGGACTACGAGGTCTACACAAGAAGAAGTTCGAGCAACGGTCTGATGATATCTACTACTTCATGGAACGGATATGGGTTCCTTCATTTGGTAATCTTCGAGAACTTGTGATGGACGAAGCACACAAGTCGCGATATTCCATTCATCCAGGGTCTGATAAGATGTACCAAGACCTCAAGGTTTTGTATTGGTGGCCGAACATGAAAGCTATTATTGCCACCTATGTGGGTAAGTGTTTGACTTGTGCTAGGGTCAAGGCCGAGTACCAGAAGCCTTCGGGTCTACTTCAGCAGCCAGAGATACCCATGTGGAAATGGGAACAGATCGCTATGGATTTTGTTACGGGGTTACCTAGAACACAGGCTGGGAACGATACTATATGGGTGATTGTCGACCGTCTCACAAAGTCAGCACATTTCTTAGCAATCAAGGAGACCGATAAGTATTCGCAGCTCGCAGCAGTATATCTTAAAGATGTGGTTTCTAGGCACGGGGTGCCGACTTCTATTATTTCTGATCGAGATCCTCGTTTTACTTCGGAGTTATGGCAGGCTATGCATAAGATGTTCGGCTCACGTCTCGATATGAGCACGGCTTATCATCCACAGACAGATGGTCAGAGTGAGCGCACTATTCAGACACTAGAAGACATGCTGCGGGCATGTGTTATTGATTTGGGAAAGGATGGGAGAAGCACTTGCCGTTGGTAGAGTTTTCCTACAATAACAGCTACCACACCAGTATCAAAGCGGCACCATTTGAGGCACTGTACGGGAGGAAGTGCCGTTCACCTCTCTGCTGGGCTGAGGTGGGTGATAGTCAGATCACAGGTCCTGAGATGGTACTCGAAACTTCAGATATGATTGTGAAAATCAGGGAACGGATGGCAGCTGCTCGTGACCGCCAGAAGGCCTATGCTGACGAGCGTGCCAAAGAAGTAGTGTTTGAAGTGAATGACCGCGTTATGCTGAAAGTCTCACCGTGGAAAGGGGTTGTACGCTTTGGGAAGCGTGGCAAGCTGAATCCACGTTATGTTGGGCCGTTTAAAGTTCTTGAGCGTATCGGTAAAGTGGCTTATAGGTTGGAGTTACCTACTGAGCTGGGTAATGTTCACGACGTATTTCATGTATCACAATTAAAGAAGTGTTATGCTGAGGACCCATTAGTGGTACCTTTTCAAGAGTTGAAAATCGACGAAAAGTACAGTTTGTTGAAGAACCGATCGAGATCATGGACCGTGAGGTCAAAGTGCGTAAACACAGTCGTATTCCCATCGTTAGAGTTCGCTGGAACTCAAGACGTGGACCGGAGTTCACATGGGAGCGCGAGGATCGGATGAAGCTTAAGTATCCTCACCTCTTCCCCAAAGACAAAGCAGAGTCAAGCAAAACTGGTGAATCTCGGGGCGAGATTCCTCTTCAAGTTGGGGATGATGTCACAACTGAGCAGAACCCGCAACAATCCTGATTTCTCACTTCGTTTCGCTCACACTTGACGCTTGCCAATTTTCGGGACGAAAATTTCTTCAAGTTGGGGATGATGTGACAACCCGAATTTTCAAGGTTTGAAACTTTTAAATCTCGTGATCTTAACTCCTCGTTATTTTACGTTCTGTGCTCATGAGTCACCGCATAATTATGTTTTGGCTGCAATGGTATTGGGCCACATCTAATTACCTTGATAACTAATTACCTTGGCCTACTAGGATAGTTAATTATCTTGTTTTGTGATAAATTACCAACTTGGGCTTGAGCTCATATAGGTCAAATGGGGGAACCGCCCCAAATATCTATATATCCATTAGTATACATAGTTTTGATTGTACGTAACTTATTATTTAGCCAAACCCCCACTATACGAAACCCTACCCTTCTCTCATTATATTCGTACGGCAGTGGCAACCCTCCCCCTCTCGAATCCGCATCTCAACCGGACAGCTTCTTGGTTAGTATGTTCTCACGATAGTGTTTTTATGTGTGATTAAATGTGAGCGATAATTATTATGTGGTGGTTGTATGTGAAGCCGGTTAGTAGTTCTTGTTAATCAAAATCATATTCGAAGTTCTTGCTGTTTAACTGGTTACTCGATAAAAGAATTGGAGTCTATAATAATTGGATGTTAATAATACAACTGCTATGCAAGAAGGCTAACTTGTCTATGTTTAAAAAAAAAAAAAGGGTTTCGGTTTAGAATTGTTTAACCAAACCGTGAAGGTGCAGTGGGGTATGGTGTGGGTTTTATTAACATGGTAAATTAGGATTGATAGTGGCCTTGGTTTGGGAGTCTGATGATGACTTATGGGTTATCCTGACATACTTGTTAATTATATTGAATAATATATAATATTAATTAAATCAAGAATATAAGGTTTGGCTTTGTGTACGTGGAGTCTAAGTTGTCACCACATGTGGGTAATAGTGATGTATGGATGGGTGATTTAATTCATGTATGGCTGAGTAATTATGTATGATAAATATGGATGCAGTATTTAGTGGATGAAACCTATTAAAATAGGTCATTAAAGGGTAGCTGTTGATCGAGATGATGATGATTGTTTATATATTCCATGCATGATGTTAGTTTAGAATGGTAACATGTGTTTGTCAGAATAACAATAATGGTTTGATCTGATATAGTTATAGTGATAATGGTCCACAACCGATTGAAGTAATATAAATATTTTATTAATGATGTTTGCGTGAAATTGAGGGTTATTATCATGATTGGTATATGTTGCATGTCATTAAGTCGATAGATTGATCATTATGGTGTGGACTTTATGTGTGTGCTAAATGTACAATAGTTGTATGGTTATGCGAACAAGGGATATGCGAACATACTTTACATGATGGAATTCGTGCATGACTGAATGTTATAACATGTCTGTGGATAAATGTATACTACGTGTGTAAATGTGAACAAAGTGTAAGTAAACACAAAACTGATTAATATTGGTAATCATGTTAGGACGCCTGTGATCAACTATTAAGCAGTTAACTAAATCCTACCGAGCAAACTAAGGTGAGTTCATTGCACTTCTCTAAGCATGCGTCCCAGTGGTTTTGGGATATCATTACCAATGCTTGGTTAGGGGCATTGGGGTTGGGCACACTCCCAGGTTATATTGGGCACACTCCCAGGTTATGTTGGGCACACTCCCATGGTATATATTGGACACACTTCCAATATATAAGACTCTCCTACGTTAACAACAATATCAAAACGAAACGATGAGTTGACTTAACAGATATCTGGTAACTACACACATTAACAAAACCTTGAACTCACCAGCGTCGTCTGACACACTTGTCTGCATGCTTGCAGGTCGTTAGAATTCGTGACGGGGACTTGCTATCTGGGGGTGCTGGAGTGGTCATGGATCGAGGCTCTTGGATTAATTTATAAGTGAAACATTGGTTTTGAACATTTCTTATGAAACAATTGTTAAACGATTTACTACATGCTTCCGCTACTCAACTCCTTGGGATTAACTTTATGTTTGACATTTTCTATTGGTAATTCATATCATGTTTTATTAAAGTATTTATCATTGGTTCAATGTGATTGGTGGCTCGAACTCTGATGAGTAACACGCCTCGCGGAGTTTCCGCAGGTGGTATTTTGGGGGTGTTACAAAGGCTGGCGAGACAAGCGAAGTTGGTTACTGCATGCAAACAAAAGAAAAGGATAAGTCATTAGAAATAGTAATTTCTACACTGGTTATCTAAGGATCCTATATCCTACACTTCACGATCCACTTTTTAGGCGAAAACATCCCCGTGGGGGATCGAGTCCCTTCTCACAAAGAAGAACTGGTTCTTCCATGTGGAATCGTTTTGTGTAGTCTTGAGGATTGGGAGAGGTTGATGAGGTTTAGCCTTGAATAGAAAACGACTAGAGTCGTGGGTAACTAAGGAATAGAGATATGAAAATTCAGACAGGTTGAAATCAAGTTCTTCAGCTTTGATAATCTCTTCGATGGTATAAAGAGCTCTCCAAAGCATGGGCATAGCCTGGCTATAGCTAATTCCGGTCAGAGTGAAGAACCTTTGGGTGAGATCTGGAAAAGGGTAGGAATAACCTAGGAGAAAATGCAAGGCTGGAAAACAAACCCACACTGGCGAAATCACATCACTGCGAACCGATGGGTCAAACAGCCGGCAAACAGTTTTCGGTGGAAAACAGGGGAAAAGGCTCTCAATCTATGGGTTGGTGAACTTACAAATCTCTAATGAAGGTTCATCAGGAGGTTTTGACTCTGGGGTGCGTTATTCTTCTCCGGGCTACTAACGGGAGAGGATCAGACGACCATCTTCGTCATTTGCAGAAACAGGGATGAAGGATTTGAAGAAGAAAATAGAGAGAGAGGGAAAGAGTTATACCTGATTAAAACTCTGGAGTGAAGATATATGAGAGGATCTTCTAGTCTTTAAAGATATTGAGAAGTTATCTTTAGCCTATTAATTACAATGATGGTTATAGCCAGTCAAATCCCATACGTCAGAGATCCTAACGGCTAGTTGATTAGTGTAACGGCTAGTCTGAATTGAATGGAAATATGACAGCTTTGAATCCTTATCACAACTGCCATATTGGGGGCAATTGTTAGGGTATAGGTTTTTATAATTATGGATCATTCATTCTGAGGTGTTGCTTGGATCAATTATCCTTATCGGGCAGTGCAGGGACTCATTACTTGTGGATTCTAACAATTGTTCTCGATGTTTTCTAATATTCATGTGCAGGTTAATAATGAAGTGGACTGAGTCTTAGCTGGAATCTCGGGAATAATTCGTTCAAGATGCTGCACCTGCTATTTCCACAAACGGTCACGGGGCTTGAACGTGGTCTTGCAAGATTATCGGAGTTAGTTGATAGGTTCATTCAAAATGGGTTGGTCAAGTGTTAGATTACACAATTCACATTTTTGCATACACACTACGAACAAAAACTCTCACAACACTCATAGCTTTCAGTTGTAAAACACTTGATTAATATCCGAAGTTGTAAAAACTTTTCAGTTGTGCAATATAGTTGATCGTGATAGTTTTCACTATCCGAGGTTTTTATGCCGGAGATCTACTAGTGATCAAGGGCTTTTCCTCGTATAAATCTCTGTGTTTGATTATCTTATTCATCTAACATTCATTTCATTATCGTTCATCACCTAAGCACTCTACCTCACTTTACAAATTTGTTTACATTATCCTTGATCAGATTTTTGACTAAAACACTAAGTATGAAGAAGAACAATTGCAGTCTTAGATACTTCACTTCGCTCTATACTTACTCCTCATGAACCTCTTTCCTAAGTTGTTAATCTTTTTCAGGCGCTGAAGGTGATAGACGCTGAAGGTGATAATGAGACCAACAACTTTTATTTACTTCACCACCAGAAGAGTATGCTTAATTTACATGCTATTATGTAATATTGATTATCGTGTTTGATTTATGGACAACTTGCTTGTTGATTTAGTTGAATTAATGATTATCTTGTATTTAGTTTATATATCTTCGACTGAGTGAATTATAACAACTACAAGACGATAATGTTGTACACCAACCAATCATGTCAAAGACAGTAACCAATGTTAACTTTAGGCATATGGTGTTACATGACATACGATGTGCACAAAATTTGCCAATTAATATCAAAAAAGACATATCTATGAGATTTTATAAAAGGCACCATTAATCAACCAAAATGACTACATATCTAAAAACAAATAAGCAATTATATATATATATATATATATATATATAATTGTTTTCAACCAAATGCAATTTAAGTTTGTTAAGTTTTCTTGATTTAACTAGTTTAATGTTCTTGATATTTGATCCAACTTATGATTACTAGCTTTACAAATATGGGTGTTAAACGAGTTGTGTTCGTAGGTTGGCGGGTCTCCACCTAATACAAACCTGAGGACACGAACCCTATCACGATCCGAACTCGGAAATCGTGTCAGATATATGAGCCAAACGCAACACAAATATTTATGGTTAACAAGAACATGACATGTTTAACACGATTTTTTCGCATATTAATTGTCTAAATTTACATTTTAACAACAAAAAGATACAAATGTATACAATCAATTACCTTTTAAATATAAATATAAATATTAATATTAATATTAATGTCAATTTCTCTTTAAGTTTTAGATTTTGGTATAAAATACCCAACCAATTTAATTTATGTCGTACAACATGTTAAGAAATAAAATAAACAATAAAGGGTTAAATAAGTTAACCCGCGAACCTGTCAAGTTCACACGAACCCGACCCTTTTATGCTAAAATTAAACCCATGAATTTTATGTTAGATTCATGTCATATCATAAATTCACACCCCGTATTTACAAATTACAATACCGACTAGTATTTCTACAACAAGTCAACTTCAAAATTAGGAATCAGATAATTACTACACAATAAGGAAATTAAGTTGACTTTGGTAAAAAAAAATTACTTTTATAATTCCTTTTTCTTCTACTATAATTATGTAGCATATTTAATATGCATCTATGTAAATTATACAATGAGTCAATTTTGGTCTGTACTATGAAACTCACTAACTTAAAATAGCTTTAAATGAGTAAGCATCATCCACCACCATTATATATACAATATACTATTCGCTGTCATCAACACCACCGTCTCATATATAATTGCATAAGTTTTTATAATTGGTTTCATACATATTGCTCACCATTTCGTTTCCCTATTATGTGCTTAATAATTTTTAGTTTGCATTACTTTATATGATTTTGTGTTTTATAGTCGAGAAAGGAGATGCTAAAAGTGGGAAATAAAGATAAAAAGTGATAAAGACAACGAATAAAAACGAAAGTATACATGAATATTCTAAGATTCCTCAATATAACTTTTGGCTCGGTGCACAAGTTGCAATGTGTGTAGGAGAACACTGAACTTTTTACTTTCATGTAACGTGTGGCCTTAAGAGCAAGTTACATCACATGTATTACATATAATGTTTTCATAGCCACTTTGAACCTTTATAAGCATAATTGATTTAAATGCATTTTGAGTCCATGTGATTTATCTAAAAACACATGTTGAGTCCCTAAAGTCTAAAACCTACCTCTTGTGTCTCCGTGGTTGCATTTTTCTGCAATCTGAGTCCCTCGGTGTTACTCTCGTCAGTCAAATGTTAGTTCTGAGGGGTATGTTCATCTTTTTAAGTTGATTTTTGGGGGTATTATAGTTTTTATACTATTGTTATTACAAAAAAAATCAAACTTCATCATCTTCATCACCTGCAAAACCGCCAACCCACACCACCTGCATGTTTGAGTTTGAAGTTTGATTCACTGGTGATGGTTGTTGATGTAGTTGTCATGGGCTAGAAAAAAACAAGTATTTTGTGACTTAAATACCTATAATAGTATGGGTAAGTAAGGTCGTCTCCACAAGGAATATGTGGTTAGTGTTAAGCTAATTAAAGAAAAGTACTCCCACCCAAGATTCAGGTTATTGATTTCACACAAAACTCCGTTTAATTACTAAAACACCACATAGACATGGTCTTGGGATTTTTGTATTAAAATAACAATTAAAGACAGTTTTTAATAATAACTGTATGATCTAATCGTCCCTTCACAAATACCAATTGCCCACCTAGTTACCAACCCGCTAACGATGCAAGAAATCGCAAATACGTTTGATAAAAGATAAGCAATTCAAATATAAGCAAGATTTTATCCAATTCAAACCCAAGTAGTCAAGATATACTAATTTGCAAAGTAATCAACAAAGTTAATGTGTAAAAGCTAAACAACCATTCACCCAGGGAAAACCACAAGAGGTTTAGGAAAAGGTAACCTCTTCCAAGTTTCAGATTAAGTTTACACAAAACTCAATTTAATCAATTAATTAGACACCATATAGACATGGTGCTGAAAACTTGGTTAATTTAAGATGGTAATAAAAAATAGGTCTTTGTCATCAGACCTTTTACAGTTTGATTAACCTTATTTACTTGTGTGAGTCAACCTACTCTATGTCACCGAACAAGCTACTAGGTTTTGTCATCAACAGGACAAGTTGTAAAGTAAGAACTCAAAACACATGCAAATAGTATAAATAAACCAATAAATCAAATTGTTCATACGACGTTGTCAATGTCAAAAGAAAGTCCAAACATGAATAAAATTGAGAAAGTGTTAAACCCTACGAACCATCACCCTGGAAGAAGCCACTAAGAGCCTAGATGCTCATGCTTGTTGTGCGCCTTGAACCGTGTACAACAGCCAAAAGGTTGCTACCTTCTCTGTGCCCAAAAGCACCCCTTCTGTCTTGCGTTCAATCCCCTCCAAGTCTCACATACTCATTATCTTTTATTTTCCTTCTAACTGATATAATAGAGCTTTAGTTTGGGCCATGCCCATTCTTTTTCTCTTCGTGGGCTCACATCCAACAAAGTCTTAGCCCATCTCGCAACATGAATAAATTAATTTGTGTCTTGTTCCTTTAGCCATGTGCATGTCACTAATGGCCCACCTTGTATTTGTTTTTTTTCACTTACTGCACAAAGAAAGAACAAGCAATTGAAACAATCAATTGCAATAATACTTGACTTTATTGTTTTATTGTTATTTTGTTATTACTCGCAACTTAACTAACCAAATCTATTTAACTTTTAATTTCTTAACTTGATCTTTCTAATTATAAATGGCAAGCCTTGTTGCCTTCATCTTTATATTATAATAAATTCATTGTTTTAGCTCTATTTCACTGTAATCCACCTAATACCAAAACGAATCAATGTAGTGTCTTTTATACCAATATCAATGCATTTTACTAAACAATTAATATCAAGTGAAGTGTACCTAAATTGCATCGATAAGTTGTTATACTAGACACGTCATTTTCGTTTGCGGTTGATGTGGTGAAGGAGGTTGGGATACCGGAGATTTATTTTCAGACTGTTAGTCCTTGTGCACTTTGGACGTATTTGTGCCTCCCAAAACTCAGCAGAGCTAGTGAAGTTCTGCTCAATGGTGAGTTAACTCTTCTTCTTTTACTGGTGGTGGACTTTAGGGGTATTTTAGACATTTCCGCGCAAAACTAACGTTTGACTTGTGACACCCTATTATTTTTTATTACCATTCGTCCTAATGTAACACATGATTATATGAATACAAGCATTATCTGACTTAATTTTGAATTAACTAGAGTCTTTTAAAGTGTAGCAAGCCCAAATTTTATATGGTATCGTGTTTCGTGAATTATAGAAATTTACAAATCGCGTAGCGATTTAGTTTACGAAACGAACGTTGACGACGACCCAGTTAAAACGAAAAGTCCAAAATTCGACCAGAAAGCTCGGAATAACTTAAAATAATATATCAGAAATGAAAATAATATCAAAACATACAAAAACCTTAATTGAAGGTTTTAGTGCGCGTAGCTCGAAAACTGCAAGCGCATAAGACTTTAAAGCGTGATACGTCGACTAGGACCAAAAATTGATTGTTTTTTTTATAAAAATATTTACTATGAGTGGGATTTTTTTATTAATAATTAAATTTAAAAACCACTTAAAACATAACTAATATTTATAAAAGGTGCAAGGTTTATTTAAAGATTTGGATGTTTTATACTATATAAAAATAATAAACCCAACCCCTTAGACTCCCTCTAATTTTTGGCCAACTCACCCTACACCTACCTAATATTTGTGAAATCTTCCAAGATCTTGAGGAGTATGTGTTGGAAGCCCTATGCAACACCAAGTGTCCTCATTCTTCTCATTATAACCAACACTACACTCTCTCATTCTCTTTTTTCTTTCTCTCGGTCCTAACACACACACCCAATCTTTCAATTTTTGTTCCATTTGGGTGAGAAGCATGCTTGGTTTGAAGTTTTTTTTGGCAAGAATCATCATCATAATCATCCATCCCTTCCAAGACTGTACTTCAAGGGTATGGATTCCCAAATCTTCATCTTTGATTCTTGTATACTTAAATCTTGTTTATTTAACAAATCTGTTCACCAAACAAAATGGGATTTCAATAAATATTTCATTTCATCACAAAATTCAAAGCACATTGTTCGAAAGCAAATTACGACAACACAAAACAAGAAATCAAATTACAACAAGTACTAAAATTTAAAGGTGCGTTTCTAGTCTCCCTACTGATTTCGTTCATCAACATCATCAATTTCCTGCAATACGTATTAAAGTACATGTCAACGCATAAAGCATTGGCGAGCATACAAGTTTGTTTACTAATATAAGTAATAAAGGGTTAAACGAATCCACATGGCATAAACGTAATCTAGCACATATCAAGACAATACTAGCATGCAACTCCTACTTGTCAACCCAAAGTTTTCCGCTAGCGTAATCTTATCGTAGCAATGATAAGACCGGTTTGTGTACTTAACATGACCTCAAGAATACGGGCTGTGCGTTAATTCTATAGCGCTATACATGTTAAGGGAGGCTTGATCGAAGTTAATGACAAAGTATATTGCAAATAAGTTTCTAGCATGTATGAAGTCTTAGCATAACGTATTAAGCATGTATATCAGATTGTTTGTTTTTTGATTAAGCATAAAGTATGTGATTGTGTGAGTTTGATAACAAATACGTATTGCACCCAAAGTGATGAAAAGTAAAAGGGGTCATGTACACTTACAGTTTTGCTAGCTTTCCGATTAATCCGTGAGTTTCACGAACATTGAGAGTTGGAACACCGATGTTACCCTATAATGGGGAAACGAAGGTGTGTGAGTATTCGGATTTTGGCGAAGGATTCAGGTTCGAAATTACGTATAAAAAAGTATATGCATGCGAAAATATATCTCATCTAAACACTCGTTTTGACACTAAGTTTTTTTTTTTGTGATTTCATGGGTCCTAACTTGCCCATTAGAATCATAAACGAGGAATTTAGAACAAAGACAAAATAACCTGTGTTCATAACACCTAACCATAAACCGGTTAGTATCATTAATTCGGCTAGATATACATAATTTATATTTTATATTATGTAGATTATATTATTATTTAGTCCATCATGTGTAATCATAGAAGTCATGTATGTCAAGCATGGAGGTAGGATGATTAACATCCATTAAACCTCTTTGTATGAATTCACCAAAGCACAAAGTTTGCCAAGTAGCCATGTAAGATCAACCCGGGTGTTCCATACCCATCATGGTAAATGTTGAAGGTGCGGCAGAGTTGTGTTACTTTGAGTCTTGGAGGCTACTTGGATGTTCATACACAAGTACACAAGTGAGGTAGTGGAACTAGTTTGGAAAGCTAAGGTTCCCACGGTTCACGCTTCTACCAAAACACAAGTTCATCCATATTGAAGATGGTGAATCTTAGATGGTTTCAACACTTGGGACATGTATTAGCAAAATTTAAAAGAGTTTTTGAACTTGTTTCTTGGTGGAAATCAACCACAACACAAATCCACAACTATGAGTTTAGTTGGGAGCTTGGTGGGTACACGATTTCACCAAGTTTTAGTGAAGAAATGTAAGTTATAAAAACATAAACAAAAGCAAAATTTTATCTCTACTTTGGACCTCAAATATGGTGAGGTTTCACCTTAGTTTGCCATGGCAAACTTGTGAAAACCTTCCTAGAGGTTATCCAAGTAGAATGAAAGAAGAAAACATGAAAAAATAAGAAGAGAAGTGAGCTAAAACTCACTTAGAATGCTTGCAACTTTCTGCCAAGTCTAGCAAATTAAAGAGCAAACAAGATGATTTGGAAGGAATTTAAGTATTTGGAAAGTGTTTAGGAGTGTATGGAGGCTCTTATTTATAATGGAGTTGATTAGGGTTAAAGTTAAATGAGTTAGCAGGTGATTGGAGGTAAAAAAGGTGACAAAAATGGACCAACTCGCAAGGCATGAGCGAATGTATGATTACTCAAAGCGTCATAACAATTGAAAATGACAATACTTAAATAAACCCTTTTTATTTCATAAACTCAAATTCGTACATTGTCAAAAGAAAAGAAATTACATCACTTCAAATATTCAAACAAAAGAAAACTAACTTATTTGTGTGTTTCTAAATCCACCTAGTAGATTTCTTGAACATTATCATCAATTCCCAGTAATATATGAATAATAAAGATAAACAAAATAGTTGGTGAGCGTACAAGTTTGGTCTACATAATATAGAATAAAAGGTCTCAATCTAACATGACAATTTTTATACTACAAGCATGTGTAAACTATCAATCAAACCAAGTGTCCACTAGCATATCCTTTCCACAAAAGGGAACATGCCGTATAAGATTGAATACTTAACAATACCACATAAGGGGGGTGTGCTACTCCTATAGCGCTATAGTTGTTAAAGTAGGCGATTGAGTACACAAGATTGACTTCTAGCATGTATGTATGACAAATAGCATGTATTCATAGACAGAGTGTTTGAATAATGTGATTGATTGTGTGTATGTGAGTTTTTATATTTTCATATATTGCAACCCAAAGTGTGTTTTAAGGAAAAAGGGTTCGAGTATACTCACTGTTTGCATGTCGTTTCCACAAACATGAGATGATCGTCTTGAGAGGTTGGAGCACCAAATTATCCTAACAAGGATGAACAAGGTGTGTAAGTACAAGGATTTAGAAGTTTGAATGTAAATGAGATTTGAATAAGAAATAAATAATAATAATAACAACAGTGTATTTCGTGAGTACTATGTCACCCACTAGAAGTCCAAGTGTGAGGAATTTAGTCTAAGATAAATGTTTACCTTTGCACATAACTTTCCACCTTAAATTGGTTGGTGTCATGACTAGGTCTAATATATATATATATATATATATATATATATATATATATATATATATATATATATGGTGGGGTTCTAGAGTGAACACTAGTGTATTTGCGAACTGAGTGAACAAATCCTGGCCATTGATCTATACACGTGTATGGCCAGGATCTCATCATCAAATCGTAAAATACACTAGTGTATTTCAAAATCAAATCCTTGCCATTGATCTACACACGTGTATGGCCAGGATTAGTTCACTCAGTTCGCAAGCTACACTAGTGTTCACTCTTGAACCTAATCCTATATATATATATATATATATATATATATATATATATATATGTCTTTAGTCCATAATGATTTTGTCACACCCCTTTCTGCGGCGGAAGCACGAGGTGTGATCATGAAAGGTTCTCATTGCATACGAAGAGTAAACATGCTACACGCTCAAAAATATCTTCAAATATTACATTACTGAAAACATATGTCAAGTGTTCACAACACGAGATAACATGTTGTCTTAAAAGTCACAACTTTATTTAAAGATAAACAAAGCGACATCCACGAGCATGAGTAAGACCACGCGCACATCCATCCTAGTTACCTGAAATACATGTGAGTTTTGGAAAAACGTCAACATAAAGTTGGTGTGAATTCATGCAATTTTTGTATTTCACGTTTGTATACTTTGTATGAAAACATAATTTGTATTTTGTATAAATCAAGTCTTTTGTGTACACCACGTACTCATGTATAAATCAAATATTTCTGTATGTATCAAGTGTTAATGGGTTGCAAAGCCATTAACATGTGACACGACATAGGAAGTCACCAAACCATAGGCATTTCTCTGTAGTCGATTCACGACTGAGACACAAAAACACTGCTTGGTAAAAGAGTGGCCAAGAGTGGGGCTGCCCTGAAACCCATTAGATCTAACCTTTTGTTCTGCGGTCTTAGTATGTACACGATTAATGGTGCTTATGGTACCCTATTCGTGACACGATTTCTCGTATCATTCTTGTATCCATCATACCATTTGTAAACATTGTAATATTTGTAACATGTATTTCACCCCCGAAGGTATAAAACTGAAAACAGTTAAAAGAAAAGGGGGAGCATGAACTCACAACTTTGCGTTCCTTGCGTCGTAAACTTCACCGGATTTGCTTAATTAACGTCGTAACCTATACGCGTTTTCTTAACGTTAGTCACTAGACTTGTATCGCACAAGTACAGTCACTCTCTTTTGTATTTATATTGTTGTGTTAAAAATATTTCATATTTTTAACTACGTATCTTACTATATTATTTCCTCTAAAATAAATATAAGTCTTTTGTGTTTTGCACTTCGCACCCGAATTATGTATCTTGTATTTTGTATGTGTATTTTTTTTATGTTTATACTCCTCATGAGTATTTAGTGTATTTTAAAGTCTTAATACACTAGTACGTATAACACATACTATACACACTTAGCACAAAAGTTGGTGATAAAATAATATATATTTTTCTCTCAAAAATATACCTACTTATATCCATTTTTATTCTTGAAGAAATCCTCATTTCTTATCACCAAAAATTAGGGAAACCTTGGTAATACTTTTAAACACATTTTTAGGGAATAAGTTTCTCAAAAACTCATATTTTTCTAAGTGTCAAAATTTATAAAAATTTTGACAGAGTTTCCCCTAAAAATGGAGGTTTCCCATGTTTTCAAAACATGTGTTTATTTTCTTTTAAATCGTCAACAATTTCCTCATTCAACAATAAACAATATGCAACTAGTTAAAATAGATATAATCGCAGGAATACATGAACTTGTGGTTTTTCCAAAATAGGTAGTATCTTTCCATTATTTTTAGTGGATCTTTGTATAGATCAACTTCGTTTCTTGAAAGTCTCGTTTTTAAAGAAGTTACATCTTTACAACTTCCGGTCAATATTTACAAAAATAGTTATTTTGTCGAAACTTTGTGTTACACAAGTGTTTACACACTCGTGTGTTTGCTAAAATCATTCTTTTTCATGTAAAATCCGGCTTTAGAAAATATGATTTCTTGGACACTTGGTCCTTTGAAAGTACCGCTTGTAGATCCGTAGATCTACTAGTTTTGAACACCATTTCATAAGTAAAATCGATTTTACACAAGTTCAAGTTTGATGTGTGGTAGAGTTTCATCACCTAACCCTTGTTACACTTAGACAAGCTTTATGTCATAATCCATGATCATGACCAATCCGGGTTAAACGATGATCCGAGCTACCACAACATAGATCGGGCCTAAATAACCACACAAATCAAATATTACAAGATTTACACAACATTCAAGCTTTTAACCACCATTACTAGCATTTTTAGTAGACTTTTAACTTTGATCTATAGTGTTCATAATTTTTTTTTATCCGTTAAACCTCTTATTAACTGCTCTATACAAGAACAAGAGGATGTTTTAGAACACTTACAACTAGCACAAGGCTAGGGAAGAAACTAGACGAAAAATAGGTTGTTAATAGCGTTGTGGTGAGGTCCTTGCGATTCCGTATGCACCGAGCCTCCTTATGTGTGATCCTTCACCTTCGTATGTAAGTAGAATGACAAGATCCAAACTTGAAAGTGTTGGTGGGTGGGTGTGTGTGTATGGCCGGTTGTAAAGAAGAGAGGGAGAGGACGAGAGTTGATTTTTTTTTTTGTGTTGTGAATATGAAAGCTCTTATCCAACATTCTTATTTATAATCCCCTCATGTGTTTAAATCCTTTGTGCAACATGTATCCTAGATACTAAACATATCTTAATAAAATATTGAAGGTGTAAGAAGGTTGTCCCCAAGGGGGTAACCCATTGGGTTGGGGGAGGTTAGGGTATGGTTTGGGTCTTAAGTAGTTAGTTAATTTTTAGTTAGATAAGTTAGGTGTTTAAACTAACTATTAGTGTGTAGTAAATTATAACGGGTGTTAGGGTGTTCGGGTACCCTAACTAGCTTAAAAAAAAACAATGCTTCTAGCATTATTTTGGTGTTTCGGGTAATGTCCGGTTGTTCGGTTAGATACCGATTCGTTAAAGTGCTAAATTACACTTTTTAGTGTTTAATAAGTATCTTTTTATAATACTATCGATTCCCAACACTTAGGGAAATATTCTGGATAATAAAACGACATTTCTGCAAAATATTCATATGTCTAAATGCTGAATTATTGCTGAATTATATAAATTCTGCACTTAAAGTGCGTTTCGGGTGCTTTTTAGTGCTTATTTTAGCTTTCGTATTTCATATATATTAACCCTTGTATGTACTCTTGGGTTTTAATGCATTCTTGTTGTCGGACCTACACCTAGGCTCCAATTTTATTGTCTGACTGCTTTCTTCAGTTCTGTTGACACATAGTGTCTTACCGGTGAGTTTACTAGTATTTTTGACGCAACGCTCTCGTTTATGCATAAAGCAATATTTTGTAGTATACAACATGCATGAATTCACTTGTTTAGTAGGAAATCAGACATGGCTGACAATTAAGCACATAATTGCAGTCATTAAGCACTAATTAAAGTGTACGGAAATTACCGGTTTGGGCCAGTTGTCACAGATTTTGGTAATAATAATAATTAATTGCAAGAATAAATGAATGAATTTACCAAAATTAAACTGCAAGATTAAATGAGTTAGAAAGAAAATTAAAGGGGTTAGTGGTTAGTTGCATGAATAAAATGTTAGTAGTTATTAGCATGGTTAAAAAATAGTTAGCATGGTTAGTAATGTAAGACATATAATAAAGAGTTAGACAATATTAAGTTAGGCATTTTAATAATTGATCATTGTTATTAATGTAAGATGGAAATGACATAATTAAAGATTAAAAAAACATGTAAAAGAAAACCCAAGATTGGTTCTTATTTTGGTGACGCACCATCTTTGTTTACCATGGTAAACATTTGCTGACATTCCATAAGGATTTCTCCAATATTGGGAAGTATGAAAACACAAAGAAAAACATGAAGAAGAGTAGAATGTGAAAGGAGATGGAACTCACTTTCAAGATGAAAGAATTCTTTGAGAAATGACAAAGAAAAGTGGTGGAATGAGTGTGGTATTTATAGTGAGAGATTAGAGTTTAAGGTGGTGAAATAAATATGGAAAGTTGAAAATTGGTCCATTAATATATTTTTTATTTTTGGGTCTAATGTCATGGGTTTGATTGTTTTATGGATTTATTTTTTGTTACTTGTATAAATGTGAGTTTTCAACATAATTTATAAACATAGCATGACGCAATAGTTGATTGATTGGGTCTCGAATATCGAATTTACACAACATAAGTCGGTTTTCGAATGATTTAAACGTGTCTTGATGATTATATGAACAATACATATGTTTGATTGAACAATTATTGAGAGAGAAAAAATAAATAAAATGAGTTCCATTATGATCATAAGTCTCGGATTACAATGGTTGAATACGAAAACACAGAAACGAATAATACAATAATCACGGAATGTTACAGTCTCCCATACTTTTGGAAATTTCGTCCAGAAATTTGTTTAAGGGTTGACTTTTAGGAAGGAAATAAGAGGTGGTATTTTAGTGGTTGGATATGAGTAATAACTAGTTAAAATATTTAAATAGGAAGAAGATTGTCGTTTAGTTACTATGAAGAAATGCGTGTGTAAGCGCACGGATTGGAAACAAGTTAATATAACATGCAAATCAGGCTAAAAATGTTTTGGCTTATCTGATGATTTTATAGGGGCGTGAAATAATGGGATTATTTGGTTAGTTAAGTAAATTGATGGAAATAAACAATTTGAGGGGAATGATAGGTGAGGTTATAAAAGCAATTCGTTTGTCTAAAATGGATTGAGATATTATCCATAAGTAGGTGGGAAAAAGGTTGTAAAACAGATAGGTGTGTGTATAGGCGATGGTATTGTGATCAAATTTTGGCAACTTGATAAATAGGCGACCAAAAAGAAGTGCTTAGTTTACCCGACTTAAGAAATAATTTAGTGGGCATTATTTGAAAAACTAAGTGACTTAACCATATAAAATAAGATAGTTTAAAATTGGGAGAAAGGGTTTTATTAGTTTAGGATGAGTTGGTAAAAATTACAATTGTAAGAGAAGGTTTTATTGGTTTAAAAACAAGTGGTAACCATTTATAATTGTAGGAAATAAAATGTTATTGGTTTAAAATGAGACTGTAAAAAAATTGTAATTATAGGAAGAGATTTTTATCGGGTAAATAGGTTGATTAGTTGGAGTCTAAGTGTGAAAAAAAACAAGGAAAAATAAATTTTAAAATATCTTTGAATTAAGTTGAGTTTGCGAGAATGGGTACTTAAAAATAGACAATTAGGCTGAAAATTAATTATATAAGGTTTAAATGAAATTTTGATCAAATAATTGGAAACAAATTCTAGCATAAATAATTGACTACACATTTTGAAAGTTGTTAATTGGGTAGCTATATGTATAATTAAATAAATGGTCGAAGATAGTTAATCGATTCTCGCCGGTAAGAAAATACTGCGGTTCAAGTGGGTGTGTAGATACGGTTTATCAAAAGGTTTCTAGTCAACATTGATTTACCAAACGCATGAGACAAAAATAATGAGGGTGTTAGACAAAAAGGAAAAAGTAGATCGTTGAAGAATGTTGAAGGTGATTGTAGCCACAAATGGCTAATGGATTCGAGGGTGAGGTTTTGTTTTTGGAAAACCTATTATTAAAATGGTAATATGTATAAAACGTACTTCTAAGGTTGAGCAAGGTTTGAGTATTTAGTAAAATCTCAATGCTTGTTTACGTTGGAACATAGTATTGGAAGTCATAAGACAAAAGGAAAAATGTCATGTTACCGAGAGTACTTGTGACGTAAAACAAAAGGGGTGAGATCATGAAATAAGAAATTTTGTTCGATTGATAATATTGTTTAGTAAAGGTAGGGTCCAAATAACATCGAACTTCACATGACATGTTTTACGTTACTTTTGTTAACATGGTAGGAACACTTATATATTGGAAGTACCAACGGCGTATTCACTATGTTCTAACCATGTCACATATGTTTCGTTACTCGATGTCATGTTACGTTCCGCATCACGACACACTAAAACTTCGCTATGATTTTCATGCGCCTACCGTTATAATTGCGTGTGCACCCATAGTTATTTCGGTCATTGCATGATCCGCATAGGCTGTACTAGTGATGTATGGGTCAAATGATAAATAGATAAGGTAGTACAATAAAGAGTACACATACGATAGTTGTGATGACATACTTCTAAAGATGATGAATAAAATGCATAGTATTAAAAAGTTTTGGCCATGAAGGTATTTGAACGCAAAGCATGAGAATATCAAAAATATGGATATGATATTATTTTGGGTAAGACCCATAGTGTGATTTGTCGTGGACTTGCGTATGAATGCATGGAAGTAGAAAGCGCGTGTATATGTGATTGTATTCAAGGAGGACAACATTTATAAAAACTAATTGTGTAATGTCAAATGCATAAGTTCGAGTATGAGTAGTGACAAGTATATGTAGGACTATCATGTATTGTCAAATGTATGAGTTTAAGTATGAATAATGATAAACATGTGTAAAACTAACATGCAATGAGGAATGTATAAGTTCAAGTGTGTGTAATAATAATCATATGTAAGACTAATATGTAATGTTTGAATGCATCGAATGTCGTGATCATAAAAAGTTTGGAATAAAGTATGGTGAAGTCGGATAATCGAACTTGTTTCCATTAAGGGGTGATAAGATTGAGTTTGCTTGAAATAGAAATTGAAAATTGAAAGGTTAAGTTTCATAAAAGTGTCACTGTTGTTGATATTTTTGACTGACGGGGGTTGTAGGTTTCCTGATTTCATGAATTTCTGCCCACAAGTTTAGACCCAAAACTAAGCGTTAACATTGTTGGGTGTTTGAGAAAAAAATTAGACGATGAAGATGTTACCTTGGGGGTAATTTATACAAGGTGAGAAAGGCTGTGCTTGTTGTTTATAAAAAATAAGGCTTTGGAAAATTTTGACGACTACTGAACTTATAGATAATCAACTTCGTTGGTGTTGGCATTTATAGGTTGGGTTACTAAGTATAGAGCATGCGTAGGCATTGGGTCGACTGTTGGAATGGTAGCAGTAGGTTTGTTGGGTGGTAGTTGATAGTATGGTGTCAGGTTCCGACTAAATGGCTATAGGTATGACACTTGGTCATTTTCCTGGCCATGAAGGCTAACATTTTCTTGTTAGTGCTTTGGTTGGAACCTCTTCATGAGTTGGAGTGAGGGCTAGAAGACATCTATAATATGACATAAGAGGGCGATGAGACTTTGTTCAAATGGGTTTTATTAAAATTTATTCAATTTGTGACATAATGGTGTGTATAACATATGTTTGCATGTTTCACATAAGCATGTAGTGATTCAAATATTGCATATAGGCACGTATGATTTCAAATAGTTTCACATAATGAATGATATAGTTATGTTGACATAAATAATGAGACACGAAGGAGTATAAATTTAGTTTGTTCTCAATTGTTGTTAAGTGTTTTAGATTGCGGGAGACGTGATTCGTGTAATCAAATTTAAAACAAGTAACGATCAAATGTAAAACACATTGAAATTAATGTAACATAAAAGAGATTTTGATTTGTAAAATGTGGAGAGTCTCGAAACGAAACCATGACTTAGCCGAAGTATTCAAAAAGTCTCTTAAGTTCGGGAATACGCTTTGGCCTAATAGGTAGGATACTCTATCCGAAAATTCGGTTAACGGTATTCACCCTTCCAGTTACTACGTATCCCTAGTCAATTGAAAATTCGAGACTTTGGTGAGATTGATAATCGAGGAATAGAACTAATCGTCAAGATGTGGATTTCACTCCTAACTTGACGATGTCATTCCTAAGTGTGGTTAGTTCTTACCAATGAGAAGAGAATTTCGCCTCGTTAGCAAGGTCCACTAGCGTGAGAATGGGAAAGTTCCATCAAGGTAAGGAAATCACTACTAACTTGATGGTAGAATTTCGTGAAAATAACATGTAAGGTGGATTGAAAGTTGTCACCAAATGTGGGAATCACCCCTATTTTGGTGAGTCATTTCTATTGTGGAATAAGAGTGTCTTCATGTAGTCGTGTCGTTATGTAAAGTTCCTTAGGAAAGGGGTATGTAACTTGAGACAAAGGAAGAGGTAGAAGCAATTATAGAAAGAAAATTGGTAATTTTAACATCATAATCAAGAATGGTGAAATAAGGTTCTTAACTATAGACTAGGTCAATCATAGCAATTTTTTCTAATTCACTATAGTTATGGCTCTGATATCAATTTGTCACACCCCAACCGATGGCGAAATCATCGAGGCATGAGTGAATGGATGATTGCTTAAAGCGTCATAACAATTGAAAATGACAATATTTAAATAAACCCTTTTTATTTAATAAACTCAAATTCATACATTGTCAAAAGAAGAAGAAATTACATCAATTCAAATATTCAAACAAAAGAAAACTAATTTATTCGTGCGTTTCTCAATCCACCTAGTAGATTTCTTGAACATTATCATCAATTCCCTGCAATATATGAATAATAAAGGTCAACAAAATAGTTGGTGGGCATACAAGTTTAGTCTACATAATATAGCATAAAAGTTCTCAATCTAACATGGCAATTTGTATACTACTACCCTGTGTAAACTATCAATCAAACCAAGTGTCCACTAGCATATCCTTTCCACATAAGGGAAGAGGCTGTATAAGATTGAATACTTAACACTACCACATAAGGGCGGTGTGCTACTCCTATAGCGCTACAATTTTTAAGGTATGTGATTGAGTACACAAGATTGACTTCTAGCATGTATGTATGACAAATAGCATGTATTCATAGATTGAGTGTTTGAATAATGTGATTGATTGTGTGTATGTGAGTTTTTTTATAATTTCATATATTGCAACCCAAAGTGTGTTTAAAGGAAAAAGGGTTCGAGTGTACTCACTGTTTGCAAGTGGTTTCCACAAACGTGAGATGATCATCTTGAGAGGTTGGAGCACCAAATTATCCTAACAAGGATGAACAAGGTGTGTAATTACAAGGATTTAGAAGTTGGAATGTAAATGAGATTTGAATAAGAAATAAATAAATAATAATAATATATGAAATACGTAAAAATATTATCTTGACTAAACACTCAGTTTGGACACTATTAATTTATGTGTATTTCGTGGGTACTATTTCACCCACTAGAAGTCCAAGTATGAGGAATTTAGTCTAAGATAAATATTTACCTTTGCACACAACTTTCCACCATAAATTGGTCGGTGTCATGGCTAGGTTTAATATATATATATAGGAGAAGGATCCGTTAGGAACCACCCTTTATTGCGAGAACCGCGAGAACCAATGTGAACACAACCAAAAATAGCATTTAGCTTGGGGGGGGGGGGGGGGTTAGGGTTTTTTGGGGGGTGGGGGGGGGGGGTTGGGGGTTAAGGTTTTTTTTAGCTATTTTTTGTTGTGTTCACATTGGTTCTCGCGGTTCTCGCAATAAAGGTGGTTCTCGCATGAACCTTACCTATATATATATATATATATATATATATATATATATATATATATGGTTAGGTTCATTTGTGAACACTTCCCTATTTTTGAACAAAACGAACAAATCCTGGCCATAGATCTTCTTCACTAAATATAAGGGTAGGATTGTCATTGCACTTGATTTTTTTATTTGTAAACAAATTTTAAAACTGATTAATCAAAATCAGTTATCATGTTAGGTAACCGTTTCCTATTTTCATGTGATTTTTAATTTATTGATCCAATATTAAGATTACAAAATTAAATATTCGAACAAAACAATATTCGCCAGTTTCTTATCATAAGTTTATTCATTGTGATTATGGTTTTTCTGGAGTATTCTACACATTCATGTATTATTTTTTTTCTTATTCACGCAGTACACAAATGTATTATTAAGTAATACACATACATATAATATATGATCTCATATATGGATGTATTGTTTCATGATACACATATGTACACATGCTCCAACTCAGTTAATGACACTAGTTAAAAAGTTTAAAAAGTTGTTTGTATTTTGATTAAATAATTATTACACTACTGTATTTTGCAAAACACGTCTTTTTTAGCAATGCATAAATGTATACGTATGAGTTTCTATACACCTAGCATAAACACATTGATTTTGTTAGCAATCCACCAACATATAATGGTATGATACACATATGTATAATGTAGGTTCTACTAAAGAGAAACATAAAAACTCTGATTGCTAACCTCCAAATACTAACCCTAATTGTTATTAGCATTAGTGAGAATATGATTTGATTGCTTTGAAGTAGATAAAAATAATGCATATATATATCGGAATTAAATTTAGATGGGAGATGGCAGTTTCCTGGCTTTTAAATAAATGATTGGGAAACTACCATATTTACCTTTGGTGATCATTTTTTACTTAAATAAATCTATTATTATTTACAGAAATGCCATTAATATTGTTTTGGTCAAAAATTACCTAAGCAATTTAGTGATCAAATTAGTTTTGTGAGGTAGTGTGCTAACAATGTATATTGAAAATATTCTGGTTTGGTTGTTTGGAAAAAAACAGTTTCAGGATATAGCTCAGGATACCGAGCTATATCAATAATCAAACAATGAGCAGAAAAGTATAGGATGACACGAGATATACGAGGAAAGCCCTTGATCAATCTAGACCGCCGACACAAAACCTCGGGAGCTGACAATCGCAGCTGCCTTGTTCTTCTTATTACTTCAAATTTCAGGATACAGTGCAGGATATCGTACAGATCAGCAAAGTGTTACATTGAATTTCAAGTGTGAGTGTTTGCGAGTGATTGCAGCTTGTAGAGAGCAGAAGTGTGTGTGAAAAAAATGTGTGTGTCTATCGATCCGTACGTTCCCTTTTATAGTAAAATAGAAACAACAAACTATCCTATAAAACCGGGATGCTTAGAATATTCCTTCCTAGACGTTGAAGACCCCTTCTTCCGGCTTCAATGTCTTATTTTCAACCGAATAGCCCGAGTCTTCATGAGAAGCAGTCCACTCGAACGTTATAGGCCTGCCATGCTAATCTACACGTGAACAATTAGTCACCACCAGGATACTGTATCAGGATGTTACCAATATCCTGATCCGGTATCCTGGTCACAATCAAAAGTAATAAAGTCAGGATATAATTCAGGATATGGGTTCAGAAAACCACCCATAACAATTGTCCCCAAAATATATCTGTTGGAATTCTAAATTCTAACGAGTATATTTTAAAACTTATCGCTTATATCGAGGCAATTATGATGATTGGACGCTTGAAATGACTTTCTGCAACTTCCCACGCGAATTTTACTCAATACCCCCTATTTTCAGCCTATATCTACTCAGATTTTCTGCATATTGATCACAATATTCCGAGTAATCTTCAGGTATTCTTCTTCTCCTTTCTTCTCTGTTTTCTTTGCAAAATTCCACCATGGCCAGCCGAACCAGATCCCAAACAGCCGATTCTGTACCTAGTTTTAACGAGCAAAACCTCCTCAAAGAACCCTCAAAGGAGATCTGTTCGTTTGATAATGCCGATATCGCGGCCCTGAAAGCTTCCGGTGCCTTCCCCGCCGGAGCGGTTATACGTCCGTTCGACCGAGAGGTCCGATTGGACGTGTATTCCGATGAGTGGGTATGCTTCTTGGCCCACCCTTTCTCAATAGGGATCCGATATCCTTTCCCGGCCTTCATCTCTCGCTTTTTTGAACTCACCGGTCTTAGCTACGCCTAGACCATGCCTATGGTTTGGCGAGTCTTTGTTACCTTGGACCAGATAAAGTCTCGTCATGTGCCTGACCTGTGCATCGAGGATCTCCCGATTGCATATCGCTTAAGGTCCCATGGTTCCAGCCGATTTCTCCTTTTTTCCACTTCCAAAGATCCCCTCATCCTTAAAGCAACCAAAAACGAGGATGATTGGAGACGAAAATTCTTTTTCGTGAAAATAGATTATATTGACAAGGGTGTTGACCTTCCCGGGAAATGGTTGACCTCTGGTAGGATTTAGGGTTTTAGGAATATCCCCAGTCGTATCCTGAAACTATATCTTTAACTGACATCCTGATATATTTACTTTCTTTTTGTAGCAAATTTCAAGGAATTGGACCCTCCAAGCGCTGAATCAAAAGGAAGAATCAAGGAGATCTACCGGCTCCCGGAGAGTGAAAGAACCTTTTCCCTGTTATTCACAAGCTCAAGCAAAAAATCAAGTTCCGATATGTCTGGTAAGCATAGTTTTACAAGTTATTCTCATATATTAAACCGATTATATTCTAACAGTACATAAAGACTTAGTATTTCTTCCCTTTGTGCAGCACAAGTAAAAAATCTTGAAGTCTTTGACCTTGAGGAGCTGGATAGCTATTCCGGCCCCGTGCAAGTTAAACAAGAAGTGAATCCCAAGCTAGCTGTCACATCAAAGCCTACCAGCTCCAAGACTGCCGCCGTTCCCAAGCCTTCCACCGCCTCAAAGCCACGTGGCTCTAGTTCCCGCAAGAGGAAGGAACCAGATTCCCCCGCTGCCTCTGATGTTTTCCCATTTGAGAATCATGGATTCTTAGAGTCCAGCAAGTTCATGACCGGCTTCCTCAATCAGGTAGTTATCCTTACCTTATATCCTGCACATATATGATGACTATATATTTTAAGTACATACATTGATACCTGTTCATCTGATTGCAGGGTCTTGAGCGGCTAGTGTTCTTGTACGAGGACACATATGGACTGAACAAGATGCTGGAGGCTAAACTAAAGAAGGCCGAGACCACCATTGCCGATCAAGTAGCAATCGTCACTGCCAAGTCAGAGCACTATGTGGCCAAGTACAAGCCAATGACCCAGGAACACCAGGCTGCCATCAAGAAGATCACCCACGAAGCTCAGGCCAAATCCGACGCTGCTCAGGTCCAGCATGAGCATGATATGGCTTCTTACCGAGAAGGCCTCAAGAGTTCCGTCGTCGTCTCTCTCCTCCAAGCTAGGCTAAAAATGGCCTATGAAGCCAAGGCCATGGGCTTTGAATGTCCTTCCTGGAACGTCGACGCTTGGGAGGCAAAGTTGAGGGACCTTGGTGGTAATCCTGTGGAGTATCCTGTAAAGCCTGCTGTTGAGGATCCTACTAAGGTGGCTGAGAAGGCGGTCGATGCTGGTGATGATGCTGGGAGGAATGCTGGTGGTGAAGCTGGTGGTGATGCTGGTGCCGATGCTGTTGAAGCCATGGTTGAAGAGGGTGCTGCCCCTTGAATGCAGCGAAGTGGGAAATGATGGATATTTGTGCCTAGGCCGGAGCCCACTTTTTTAATCTTGATGGTTGTGGTTGATAAACAATTTAATTTTCTTGTCTTTTAAACAATTTAATTTCCTGCACTTAGAACAACTTGATGGCCAAAGGTGGAGGGATCCTAAGTTTCAGGACGAAGCCCTTGGTCATCAACCTTTAGTATGCTTTATTTTAAACAGTTTAACAGTTGAAGATGGAGGGATCTTGGGTTTCAAGACGAAGCCTTCAACTGTTTAAGTAAATATGTTAAAACTAATTGTGCTTTTGGTGGATGGATCTTGGTTTGAGATGAAGCCAAAAGCACAATCTTTTGCTATGTTAATAATAAACTAACCTTTTAGCCTTATCTGTTGTTATCCATTTTTACTTTGTAAATTATGTTATATGTTGTTTAACTTGAATGTAGTTCCAACATTTACAACATTTCAAATATCCTGAGGAAATATCCTGGTCAGGATACTCTTAACATTTTAATAAAAAATGTTCTATTAAGACCTTTATCAAACATAATTCCAAAAACGTAGATTGTTTATATAAGGCTCTTAAAGGGTAAAAAAGGAGAGATCATACCAAAGATATTCATAGAATATATCCCAATCTTCGAATTTCTTGCAACCTTTTCACCCAAGATGTCCCATGTCCGGAACACTTAGTAAATCAAGTTCAAACTTGATTCTTTGAGTTGTTCACAATGCCTTAGGATGAATGTCCCCTGTGCATGTCATTCTTAAAGACTTAGAAATTTTTCCAAGAATGTGCCTCAACTTGTTCATAACTGATGTTATAACTTTTGTATTACTGGGGATAAACCCTAAGTATACTGGAGATAGATCCTTAAAATTCTGGGGATAAACCCTAAGTAGACTGGGGATAATCCCGTGTTTTCGTGCGCTACAGGCGAGAGTGTACAAACTCCAAAACTTAGAAAGGTGAAAACCTTTAAACCTAAGAGAGTATAAAAATACCCTTTCATGAGAGAGGGTGATCAATCCTCATGTACCTTAAGGATCCAGGATATAGAAAATAATAACGAAATTGTCAGCCACTTTTACATGGACTGGTCCCGCTATCTTGAACTATTCCCGGATAACTTACGCTCCAGGCGGGGTGTTTAAACCCAATTGGAGAGAAAGGTGAATACCTTTAAACCTTTGAAGGGATTAGAATCCCTTAAACGTGAGAGAGGGGGTCAATCCTCTAATCTTTCGATCCTGCGTATATATCCTGGAGCTATATCCTGCAAAACACCCTTAAACTAAGGTGGGTGTTAGCTTGGCTAACACCCCTCCGATGCTTAAGTCAGTATTGAGTTTCAAGTAAAATAAAATTATATTTAAAAGAGATAGAATTCATACCATCCTGAGTTAGAAATTAAATTCTAAACTCACTTGAAATAGGCTTTGAGGTGTATAGCATTCCAGGATCTTGGCAATATATCCCCTTCCACATTATTAGGCCGGTATGCTCCTTTTCCAGATTCTGATTCAACCTCATATGGTCCTTCCCACTTTGGAGCTAACTTTCCATCAGAAGGATTAGTAGTATTCTGAAAAGCTTTCCTTAATACCCAATCTCCAACTTGAAACCTTCTAGTCCTTAGGTTTTTGTTATATCCTCTGGATATCCTCTGTTGGTATGTTTCCATCCTTAACTTTGCCGCATCCCTTGTCTCGTCGATAGTATCCAATTCTTGGCATAAAGCTTCAGGATTCTTCTCGGGATCCCGGAGGCTGGATCTTGCTGTAGGTATCACCATCTTTGTCGGGATCACCGCTTATGGCCCAAACACCAAGGAAAATGGGGTTTGCCCAGTTGTACTTTTTATTGTTGTTCTATCAGCCCATAAGATAAAGGGTAACTCTTCTGCCCATCTTCCTTTTTTAGCTCCTAGTCTTTTCTTCATATTGTTGACAATTATCTTGTTCGAGGATTCTGTCTGTCCATTTGCTTGAGGATGTACCAGAGTGGATGTGATCATCTTGATTCCCCAACTCTTGCAAAAATCGGTAGTCCTCTTACTGATAAACTAAGAGCCATTATCACAAATTATCTCAGCTGGTACCCCAAACCTAGTCAGGATATTCCTTTTTATGAAGGATACTACTTCTTGATCTCCGACTTGAACAAATGCCTCAGCTTCAACCCATTTGGAGAAATGATCCGTCATTGCCAGCATAAAAACTTTTCCTCCTGGAGCTTTTGGCAACCCCACTATGTTCATACCCCATTTCATGAATGGCCAAGGGGAAGCAATAGGATATAGTGGCTCAGCAGGCTGATGCAGTATATTGTTGTGCCTTTGACATGCATCACATCTTCGAGCATATTCTGCAGCATCTTTCCTCATCGTCGGCCAATAGTATCCTATTCTTAGCACCTTCGAGAATAATGATCTGCCCCCAGTATGGTTGCCACAATCTCCTTCGTGTATATCCTGAAGTACTTCCTTAGTTTCGGGATCCTCCAAGCACCTCAGGTATGGTCCTGCAAGAGACTTCTTATACGAAACATCATTTATAATAGTGAATCAAGATACCTTCATTCTGAAAGCCTTAGGATTCTCATCCTTTGGGATGTGTCCTTCTTTGAGATATTTTATGATCGGAGCTGTCCATGATTCAGGATTCTTCTCAGGATATTCATCGTCAGGATCCTGGATACTTGCTATTTCCTCACCCTAAGACTTGAAGAGATCCATTGCAGTATATATAGGATATGTAATATTGGTATTTGGGTTCCTTCCGGTATCCTGACTGATGATCCCAAGTTTGCCAAAGCATCTGGCTCAGCATTGTCCTCCCTTGGTACCTGTTCAAGTGTAAAAACATCGAAATATCCTGCTAATTTTTTGAGAATTTCAAGATACTCGATTAATCTTTCACCTTTGACTGCATAGGAACCATTGAAATGGTTAGTAATTAACAAGGAATCAACATATACTTGCAAACTTTTAATATTCATACTCCTGGCCAACTCTAATCCTGCAATCAAAGCTTCATATTATGCTTCATTATTAGTGGCAGGAAATTCACATCTAATAGCCTGGGGTAATATGTCCCCCCGTGGAGATTTTAGTAGTATACCCAATCCTACACCTCTCACATTAGATGCACCATCAGTATATAATGTCCAGGATTCTAAGGTTTCTCCTAGTTATTGTACTTCTAGGTCTACTTCATTTTGAATATCACTACTGAAATCAGCCACAAAGTCTTCTAGAGCCTGAGACTTTATAGCATTTCTAGGTTCATATACTAGATCATAGGCACTTAACTTCACTAACCATTTAGCCATTCTACCCGACATCTCAGGTTTCCTAAGCACATTTTTAACAGGATAATTAGTTTTAACATGAATCCTATGTGTCTCGAAATAGTGTCTAAGCTTAGTTGATGCCATAACTAGGGCGAATATCAATTTCTCTAAGTGTGAATATCTAGTTTCAACATCTAATAAACTTTTACTAACATAATATACAGGATACTTGTAGGATCGATTTGACCGATCGAATGAGTCAATTTGAGTGTGTTTACACTATTTAGATGGCGGAAACATCTAAACAGCTTAGAATCAGACATAATAGAGTAGAAAACAGATGAGATTCACTTTTAACACTTGTTCTCTGTTATATATTGACTTGAAAATCCGGCAGCACCTTGTTACAACTTCTCGGGATCACTACTATCTGAGAACAACACTAGCCTATATATAGGCACAAGATTTCGCTTCAACATATCTCAAGCGAAATCTCATCACTTGATTTCGCTTGAGGCTTACATCACACATCTTCAAGCGAAACCCTAACAAACTAAATTAAACTTTACATTTAGATCTCTACACTTTACATACTTGACCTAAACAGACCCTAGACATAAGACGTAGGCTTTAGACATCATGTATCAACAAACTCCCCCTTGGATAAATCCGGAGTCTTTAGTCTTTGTCTTCAGATCTTCACATAGCTTTAAACATCTTTCTTTAAGCTTTGACTTCTACAGCAGCTTTCTAAGCTTCTCTTTCTCTTTTGACAAGCTCCCCCTTTCATCAATCTTCTATGCTTTTGGGATCAACACCTGGATTACCATCAACAAGCTTCCTTTTGCATCAAGCTCGACTTCAGACTCCCCCTAAGAATTTGCTATCGGGATCTTAATCTGGTACTTTTACCTGCAAATCTCATACATTTATAAGAATAGACATTTTAAATGACCAGAATTGATGATCTGGTTCTTCCACAATTCTATAAAGATTTGACTATATAAAGAATCCAACAACTAAACCTAAGACTTTCAAAAATTTGATTTTTAATACTTTTCTGATTTAAACACCGTCACACCCAGTCAACCAAGTCCAAGTTAATGACCCTGGTTAACTGACTAGTCTGCCAAGTCCAACTCAATGACCTTGGCTGACCAAACTATGAAGATACCGGATTTCTTAAAAAAATAAGTTCAAATTAATGAACTTTTGAACCATTTAGATTCTCAAACTCAGTTTAACCAACAAACACTTGTACCAAACATTGTACTGCATCACCAGCTTACCCAAACCTCATCAATCTCAGACATGATCTGCTCAAGACTTTGAACTTCCGATTCCCAATATCAGTTGTCGAAAATAAAATGAGAAACTAAAATCTTTTTGGATTTTAAACAGAATAAACTGAAACCTGTACACACAATCTTTTTGTGAGCGTGTTAAGGGATCATATCAGCTGCCAACAAGATACAAGTACCGTTAAGCTATTAATTCATTTTAAGCATTAAACAATTCACATAGATTGCCGATATACTGATCCTCTTAAATTCTCACAAAACTTTCAATCTGCTCGGGATACAGAATTAGTGTTTTAGGACTTAAACATCTACATGTGTTCCACCTCAGTATATACTCCCGTATCCAGACCCCAGTATTCAGTCTTACAGGTGAGTATACCTAGATGATATCTGTAAGGGGTTAATTGCGAGGGCCGTGAGAGCTCAGGTCGATCTTTCGATACGCAGAGAGATGACGGCTTCGACTTTTGGTGGGTCCCCTTTGGGGATCTTCTTTACAACAGCACATGATTAACAATTTTGCAATGTGTTATCATTTTTTATGCTGAGGGGAGGCTTATATTTCAAAGCAGCGTAAAGTATTCTCCGGGGACTAGGCCATTGCTTCCGCAAAATCAGAAGTCCCGGGATAATACCCCAGATATCACTAAGCATAAAGACCTAGTATCTCAGAATACGGGACCCTTCAAACAGGATTTCAGGGGTTACCTATATATCCTGGAGGTGTTCCCCACGTAGATGCAAGTAAATTTTATGTTTATATCCCAAACTAATCTACTGATTTTGTGAAAACCTATCGGCACATCTTTAGTGAGACTGCTTAATTGCATTTTATACATTCCATTTCTTTAGCGTACTGCACCTGTCTAGCTGATGTACTATCATTTCCCTTTTATACACAAACTCATTTTTACATTTTCAAATGTTTTTGGTTTTTATAGATTTTATCATGTTTTTGTATTTTTCTGCAAACTTTCTCCCCCTAAAAAGAAAAACATATTTGTGTGTTTTTGTTTTTATCGAAAAGCAGAAAAATAAACTGTACAAACAAAATTGACAACACGACAAAGGTTCACGTCAGATCGCCGTCCAATTCGGCATCACATTCAACAACCCTCCCAGATTGCAGATTTTTCATTCCATTCAATTTTAAAAGATAATAAAACCTCTTTTTGTCAAATGGTTTGGTATAGAAATCCGCTTTCTGTTCATCGGTGTGCACGTATTCAATCCGAATTAATTTTTTCTCGTTACAATCACGAATAAAGTGATGACGGATCTCAATGTGTTTTGTTTTTGAATGGTGAACCGGATTTTTAGTAATGTTAATGGCTGCTTCATTGTCCACGAAAATTGGAGTATCTAAGAATTGCAAACCAAAGTCACGCATTTGCTGTTGGATCCAAAGGATCTGCGAACAACAGCTGGAAGCTGAAACGTATTCAGTTTCACAAGTAGAAAGCGCTACAGTGGTTTGTTTCTTACACTGCCAGGTAACAAGTCGAGTTCCTAAGAACTGACACCCGGCAGTGGTGGACTTTGCGTTCTGCTTGCAGCTTCCAAAATCTGAATCAGCGAAACCAGATAAAGTAAAGTCACCCAATCTAGGATACCACAAACCGATGTTTGGGCAGCCTTTCAAATACCGTAGTATACGTTTCACGATTGTCAGGTGTGACTGCTTCGGATTCGACTGATATCTGGCACATAAGCATGTCGGATACATGATGTCCGGACGGGAAGCTGTGAGATACATCAGGGAACCAATGATTGATCGGTACAATGTTTCATCCATCTTCGTTCCATTCTCATCTGGACTAATCCCATGATTCTGTGCAAGGGGAGTGGACGCTGGACTGCAATCTGCCATATCAAACTTGTCTAGCACATCTTTCACATACTTTGACTGATGAATGAAGATTCCGTCGGGCATTTGTTCTACCTGCAACCCGAGGAAAAACTTCATTTCGCCCATTGAGCTCATTTCAAACTTTTTCTTCATTACTAGCTCAAACTCTTTGCACATATCGTCATTGGTGGATCCAAAAATGATATCGTCCACGTAAATCTGCACAATCAACAAATGGTTGTCTTTTTCTTTAATAAACAAAGTGCTATCTACTGTACCTCTTGTGAACCCGTTGTCCAGCAAGTATGTCGAGAGTGTTTCATACCAGGCTCTCGGGGCCTGATGAAGTCCATATAATGCCTTGTCAAGTAGAAACACCTTGTTTTTGTGCTGTGGATCTGTGAAACCCGGCGGTTGCCCCACATACACTTCCTCTTTGATAGTTCCATAGAGAAAAGCAGATTTCACATCAAGTTGATATACTTTAAAGTTCTTCCATGATGCAAAGGCCAGAAAAATCCGAATTGCCTCTAGCCTTGCAACTGGTGCGTAGACTTCATCGTAATCAATTCCTTCTTGTTGACTGAATCCTTGAACGACCAGTCTTGCTTTGTTTCTCACCACGACTCCTCTATCATCTCGTTTACATTTGAAAACCCACTTTGTCTTGATTAACTTCTGATTTGGTGGAAGATCAACAAGCTCCCAGACACCCAGCTTTTGAAATTGTTGTAGCTCCTCCTGCATGGCATTAACCCAGCTCTCCTCGGTCAATGCTTCTTTGTATGTCTTGGGTTCTATCTGCGAAATAAAACATTTGAAAGAAACCTCTTTCTGCATGTCAGCAATAGATGAATAAAAACAAGCAAGAGCTTGATCTATTTGGTGTCGGGTTTTGACACCACTTTGCAAATCGCCAATGATCTGTTCTGAGGGGTGATAGGATAATGTTCGTAGCATTGCACTGTCAGGCACACTAACTTCCGATTCCAAGCTTGTAATGTCAAGATCAATGATTTGATCTTCAGTTTCATTTGGATCCTCGTCAAAAGACGGACCGGGTTCCGCTTCTGAGTCGTCAGATTCGTCTAATGGTGAAACTTGATCCTCTGGTGGTTCATGAGCTGTTCCACTCGGTCCTGCTTCATCATCGTGAGTACCCTCGGTGGGTTGAGGAACTTCTAACGGACTAGATATCGGCTCCTGTGATACATTTTGCTGATAGAAGTACATAAGAGCGACTTCCTCCTCACTCGGCTCGACTGGCAAATGAAACGACTCCCAGAGTTTATCATAATCGAACATGAATCTTTGTCCGGGAAGTTGTGGTGACGGAGTATGCTTCTGACAATCCACATGAAGAACTTGAATCACCTTGCTCAAACATGGTACAAACACCCTTTTGAGTGGGCTGGCGTATCCTACAAAGAAACCTTCATTTGATTTTGCCCCAAATTTTCCGTCTTCATCAATGAACGTACACGGTGATCCGAAAGGTTCCAAGAACTCAAGATTCGGCTTGTAACGATGCAGCAACTCAAAACATGTCTTTCCATACTTCTTGACAGTAAGAACTCTGTTCAGTGTATAGCACGCTGCAGATACGGCTTCACTCCAAAAGAAAATAGGTAACTTGGAATCTGCTAACATTGTACGCGCTGTCTCGATTAGGGTTCTATTCTTTCTTTCTGCTACGCCGTTTTGCTGTGGAGTATACGGCGCACTGAATTCATGAAGAATTCCCTTTTCATTACAGAACTCGTACATTCTGTTGTTTTTGAATTCTGTTCCATTGTCACTCCTAATTCTCCGGATAGGCAATTTGTATACTGTTTCCATCTTCTTGAAAAATATCATCAACGACTCAAAAGTTTGATCTTTTCTTTCCAAACACACAACCCAAGAAAATCTTGAAAAATCATCTGTAACCACCAAGCAATACAAATCCCGGCTGATGCTCCTAACATTGACAGGCCCGAAGAGATCCATGTGCAATCTCTCAAGAGGTAAGCTGATCGAATTCATGACCTTCAAAGGATGTGACTTTCTAACCTGCTTACCTTTCTTACATGCAATACAATCATCATTTAAATGAAAATTTTTCAAGTTTACCCCCTCAACTAAATCATTATGAACCAAAAAATTCATTTTGCGAATATGAATGTGGCCCATCTTTCGATGCCACATGATAGAATCTTTTTCAGTCGCTTTGTTTTTAGACACAAAACACTGTTTCTGATGAGATGTTGGCGTTGCTGTGCTCATATCAAGATAATAGAGATCATTTTCTCGAGGTGCACGCAACAACACCATCTCATCAGGGATTTTAAACCCTGGTTTCAATACAACACATTCAGTTTTAGTAAAATGTACACTGAAATCTTTATCACAAATCTGTGAAATACTTAGTAGATTGTTGGTCAGCTCCACTATGTAGTTTACTTTGTCAAAAGATATCATGCCATTTGTCAAAGTTCCTTGACCAACAATTCTTCCACCTTGACTCCCAGCAAACCCTACATGACCTCCATTGATGGATTTTACATCATAGAGCAAAGCAAGCGTCCTAGTCATGTGCCTTGACGCACCACTATCCATGATCCATTTTGATAGAATTGACTTGGGCAGCCCCTGCACATATCATATCAAATTCATTCAAATAATGAACTCCATGACTTCTTAACTGATGACACACTCCCAAACATTAAATCAACCGGTATATCTTCCTTTTGAAAGTTAAACGTGACATTTGGTTCATCAATTTTGACTTTTGGTTTTACTTCATTTTTGATCGGTGGAAATTCCGACTCAAAGTCTACAATAAACTTGTCATGGTCAGACTCAAATTTGTGATTATCATTAACACCCACCTTTGATTCATAGAATTCCTTTACCCCTTTGACTTTTCTGTCAACCATTTTTCCAAAAATATTTTGAATAGTAGGATTAAAAGTTTTTGAATCAAACTTTAACTCGTTCTCCATTTTCTTTACCTCAACTGATTGTGATTTGGTTTCAACAACTTTTGTTTCATTTTTCAAAATGTTTTCCATCTTTTTCTTCTCAACCGATGATTTTGATTTTACAGCCCAAAATTGATTTTCAAAAGTTTTCGTTCTTGGATAAAACTTTGAAGTCATTTGAGGTTTTGAAGATTCACCAATCTCAAAAGTCGATTTCGGCTTATCTTCCGACTTCAATGATTCACCTCTTTTCAAGATGCGGATTGGTGAAACTATTGGTTTTTTACCCTTTTTGTCAATTGATGGCTTAGGTCGAGGTTTCTGTACAACTTGTTTAATGACAGGTTTTTCGAAAACTTTCTTGCATTGTTTTGCCATATGTCCAATCTCATTGCAGCGATAACAAATTCTTTTGTCATATTCGACAAAAGTTGAATTAAATGGTTTTTCTTTCAACTTCTTTGCCATATTGAAATCGTCAATGGCCTTTTGACTAAAAATGTATTCTTTTTCATTTTCCATGTTTGGACCAGCACGAAATACTGATTTGTCATTCTTTTTAGCCATCCCCTTTTCAAAACCAATCCCTTTTTTCTTCAAGTTGTTACCATTTTTCTTGTAATTACCTTTACCCTTCCATTCTTTCTTTTCCGAAGTTTTAGGTTTTGAAAAAATTTCTTTGCTTTTAATCTCATCAATTTCAATTTCGACAAGTTTAAAGACTTTTTCAACATTTTCAATTTTCACATTCTGAAGAGGATACTCGAAATCAAAGTAGAGTTTGTCTGTTCCAATCATAGTATATGCTACCATAATCGAATCATCATTCTCACTCTTATCTGATTTCGGTATGAATCGGTCTAGAAAATTTCTTTCATCTTCAGAATCACTGACAACATTCTCAGATTTCTCACTTTCCTCATCCAACACCTGATCAACAACCGTTTTGATAACCTGAGATTCATTGTCGGTATCGGATGGGGAAAATGTGACATCTATGCTTTCAGGTAAATCATCTTCAATTGTTTTCAATTTGAGATTCAAAGCCTCTTCCACCCCATCTGGATATTTCTGTGTGTAGTGACTCCACATTGGGGGTGGAACGCTTTTAAAGACTGGTGCAGCATATGGCTGCTGTGGTACAATCTGTTCAAGGACATATGATGAAGCCACATAACTCATCAATTTTTTATCAATTCGCTCATTTTCGATTTTCACCAATTCAAGTTCCTTTTTAAGTGAAGCAATTGTGTCTAGATGAAAATTGACTTCAATTTGTTTTTCCATTAAAGTTGATTTTGTCAATTTAGTGGCTTTGTCATTTTCAAAACTTTCATCTTGAATCATCTTGATTGACCTTGCAAGAGTGTCGTATGCCACTTTGGCTTGATCAAGGTCAAACTTGATCAAATCAGTGTGGTTTTTCAATTCTTGATACTTAGTGTCTTTTTCAAGGCACTCCATGCATGGTTCTAGACACTTTTTGCACGGTGTATCAGAAATTGAAACAACCTGTTCAACACAATCAATTTTACCGACTTTATCCGACTCTGACTTAGACACTTTGACTGATTTGGTATCCTGAACTCCAGATTCCTCCTGTGTGACTGACTCACAACAGACAGACTTTGACTCCTCTTTTGTGACAGACTCACAACTGACAGATTTTAACTTCTTGAGTTCTGAAACTACCTCTCGTAGTTTTGCCATAAGAGCTTGATCAGCTATCTCTTTCAATCTCTCTCCAGTGAACTCTTTTGATACATCTATCAATTCTTCAACAACTTCATTCTTTTCTTCAAACCTAGGACATAATCCAGTCTTTGGTTCTTCAAAATGATCTGCAAAAGATTTAGAAAAATCAGGAGTTAATATAGATTTCATTGATTTTCCTAAAACCTCATACTCAGGATATGTTTCAGCAGTTATTTCTTCTAAATTCTCAGCATTTTTAGTAAAAATCTCATCAATCTTCTCAGAAGATACTTCATCAACTTTCTCAGAAACCTTATCAGCAACTGTTTTCTCTTCAGAAACTTTTTCAGAAATCTCACAAACTTCAGCAATCATAGCTGTTTCATCACTGCCTGGAATATATTTATCCCAGCTGAAACCTGAAGCAACCTTTTCATCATCTTGATTGACTATCATTGCCTTTTCTGGTTTGTTCTCAATCTGTGGCCTCTGAATAACTTGCTGTTGATTCGGTCGATGATAAATTGCTTGCTTGTAGTAGTCGTTGGTGAACGGATTTTGATGGTTATTCACTTCACGATTTGGGCATTCTCTTTTGAAATGACCACGTTCTTTGCACTTGAAACATGTAACTTTTGATTTGTCGAATCCAAGCTTTTGATCAGGACCTGAAAGACTGTTTCTCCCTGTGATCTCCATGAATCGTTGAGCCCTTCTAACCAAACTTGCCATTCCCCACTTTATGTCAATCAATTCAAGCTCTTCTGGGTCGATCTGATCATAATCCTCTTTGGTCATGTCAGGATTTCCAATTTTACCCGCCACTAATCCTTCATACGCCTCAAGAACGGAAGCAAGTAATGCAATGTGTTGTTTCGCGGCTATTTCAGTAATTTCATTTCCATTCTTAATATTCACCGCGATGTTGCAATGTACCCCAGAAACATATGCCTGATTATTTGAACTTGTAGAGCTTTGAGGTGAAAATTGCTCTTGAGCTTTGAAGTTTGGATCATAGTTCACAAATGGTGAAGGTTTGTTTGATTGTGGAGTGTTTGTGAAACCACTCGTACTTGCATCTGCGCTAAAACCCGTCTGTATCTTTGGACTTTGATTTGTTGCTACAGGAACACTTCCTTTGTAGTACAGAGATATGTCTTGGTGCACATTTGCTGACTTCATTTGTTTTATCTTTGTTAGTTCCAATTCATGTGCTTCAAGTTTCTCAATGAAAAAACTCAGATTCATGCTAGCAAAACTTGTCTTGTTTTTCAACACCATCAGATATGTTCCCCATTCATCATAAGGTAAAGCATCTGCTAGTTTGTCGATCCATTCTTCATTTGTTTTGGTTATCTTCAATCTTCCCATCTCCAAAACCAAATGACAGTAACGTTCAATCTACTGCTTTGTGGTTTCCCCTTTCATTCCTGTGAAGATATCAAACTGCTTGTTTATCAATGCTTTTTTACTTTTCATCATTTCTCCACTTCCTTCAAACTTTGCTAACAATGTATCCCAAATGGATTTCGAATTATCTTCGTGTTGTAATAATACTAAGATATCCTCCTTAATTGCTTGTTGAAGGATGCTCATCATCTTCTTTTCAGCCCTAAAGTCTGCTTGTTCCGTTTGATTCAAATTTGCAATCATCTTCTCATGACCAATACCGTCTACAGGTGGTTCGTATTTGTTTTCAGTCTTCAACCAGCTTTCAAAATGATTAGCTTGAACCCATGTCTTAAACCTTCCTGCCCAACTTGAATATTCATCAAGACTCATCAATTTTGGAGGTTTCTGCATGGTTCCCAATTCATTCTCCATTGTGACGTTCTGAATTATACTACTCGATTGTCCAGCTACCATACCACTTCCCGAGAAGAAGTTATAAAACTCTTGGTTTTCCATTTTTAGAAGTTTACCGAGTAAATTTAAAATTTTTCACACACACTTTTCACAAAATCAGACTATCGAACAAGTTCACGAACACTATGGACTATCAGTAATCTCAAGCGAAATCACTCAAACTTCAAGCGAAATCACAGAAGATTTCAAGCGAAACTCACAAATCAAACACAGTATGATTTCGCTTCAATCAGCAAGATCTCAAGCGAAATCTATGGTTTCGCTTCAAACCAAATTTTTATCCAAACACAAACTTTTCAAGCGAAATATACGATATCGCTTCAAGCAATCAGAATATTTCAAGCGAAATCCAATATTTCGCTTCAAAATACCAACAATCTAACTGCTCGCTCAAGCGAAATCAGGTTTTCAGGTCATTTTTGTCAGTTTTAGTCCGAGTTTTAATCTGAAATTCTCAAGGCTTTGTTAAAACACACTTTTATACACACTGTGAAAGTCTTAGTCCATTTTGTCCGTGTTTTCGTTCAGAAATCAGTTTTTGTGCGTAAAAACCTACTGATTCAAGTGAACACACTCATACTTGGCTCTGATACCAATTGTAGGATCGATTTGACCGATCGAATGAGTCAATTTGAGTGTGTTTACACTATTTAGATGCCGGAAACATCTAAACAGCTTAGAATCAGACAGAATAGAGTAGAAAACAGATGAGATTCACTTTTAACACTTGTTCTCTGTTATATATTGACTTGAAAATCCGGCAGCACCTCGTTACAACTTCTCGGGATCACTACTATCTGAGAACAACACTAGCCTATATATAGGCACAAGATTTCGCTTCAACATATCTCAAGCGAAATCTCATCACTTGATTTCGCTTGAGGCTTACATCATGACTCCTGAAGCGAAATCTCATCACTTGATTTCGCTTGAGGCTTACATCACACATCTTCAAGCGAAACCCTAACAAACTAAATTAAACTTTACATTTAGATCTCTACACTTTACATACTTGACCTAAACAGACCCTAGACATAAGACGTAGGCTTTAGACATCATGTATCAACAATACTTCTGACCTTCGTGATCTTTTACCAGAACAGCACTTACTGCATTCCCTGATACTGCAAGATACAGGGATAATGGTTCACCATCCTCGGGCTTCATCAATAAAGGTGCAGTTGAAAGATATTGCTTCAATTCCTGTAGGGCTGCTTCATGCTTCTCTCCCCATTCGAATTTCTTATTCTTTTTCAGGATATCGTAGAATTCCTTGCACTTCTCTGACGATCTTGATATGAACCTGTTTAATGCCGCTACTCGTCCTGTTAATCTTTATACATCTTTCATATTGGATGGTGACTTGATATCCAGGATAACTTTGATCTGTTCCAGGCTTGCTTCTATGCCCCTTTTAGTCACCATATACCCTAAAAACTTTCCTGCCCCCACTCCAAAATGGCACTTGGCAGGATTTAATTTCATATTGTAATGGTCCAGGATATTAAATGCTCCCTCAATATGTAACAACCCGCACTTTCGTGCGTTGTTACTGCTCGTTATACTCGTTATGCCTAACACCAGAGATTCGGATCATAATGTAACTATATCGCATACATCGCTATATCGCAATATTTTCACATATTATCGCATATTCTATCACTGTCACATCACATTGCACTTGCTGACAACCACGAAGATGTCGAGTGAGGACCAATTCTACCCTCCTTGATAGCCGTGATGTGTCGCAGTGCAACTCATTACTAAAAACACACATCGCATCACACATTAACGTTCACGATGACATAGAGTGAGGACCTACTCTACCCTCCTCGATGACCATGAAGCGTCGCAAGAGATTGCATATTCGAAACCCGGTTAGTGTATTACAATTATTGAAATATGGATACGTAGATATGGCCCCTTGTGATTAAATATATATATATAATAATAATAATAATGACTAAATATAGGAAACGCGTACCCAAGACTATCGCAACACTCGAAACGATGAAATTCTCCGCACCAAAGACCCAATCGGAATGGCTATCCGAACGGATTGCCATCCGAACGGACGAGCCATCCGACCCGACACACCAAATCACTCCTATCATTCTCTCTTGCCAATAAATAGCCTGCCACTTCACTTGAACAGTGATGTGACAGCTCCCACTCGACCAGCATGCTCTTAGACCCTTTTCTCTCGATTTCTCGCGATTCCGGTAAGATCTCAACCCAAATCTTGTACTTCTATGATCTACACTTAATTCTACACCTTTCTATCTTTTAAAACTCAACTTTTAACCGTGAAATCTACCGATTTGAGGTGTTCTAAGATGATGTCATCAAGAGTTCATATGAACTTTAAAGTGTGACCTCATTTCACCATGAACAACTCAGATCTTGGTGATTTCCACATGTTTTATATCAATCTCACCTAAAAATCCATGTATCTAATCAGAGTATTGTGTGATTTCGGGTTAAACATGGAAAAACCGTCAAGAACGGCCAGATCTGATGGAACGGGGTGGTTCCCGACCGTTAGAACGGGTCGGGACTGATGGAATTTCACTTGTTAAACACGATGTCACGACGAATCGGTAAAACCAGCTGCATTCTTTCCCAAAACCATAAAGAACGGTTGAACAGGACGTTGGAACGGACCATTGTCAACCAACCGGATAGCTCATCAGACTGGACATAGTCATCCGACCGGATAGCTCATCTGACCGGATATAGTCATTCAACCGGATAGCTCATCCGACCAGGTGTGGTCATCCGACCGGATTAGGCTCATCCGACCAGATTGACATCCGATCGGATTGACACTAGGCCGTTTACTCGACCCTTCGCGTTTAGCACACTTACGATACCATCCGATGTTCAGGCTAACTCAGACGCGCTCTCAACCGATCCAATCAAGTTGTGTCCTCGCTAAATGCGCACTGTGAGTATACTCGAACCCCTTTTAATCGCATTTTTTGGTGCAACATACGTTCCAAATAAATCGAACTTATCAAACGAATTATTCAATCAATCTACTTATCACTCGCAAATAACTGTTATGCATATTTATACGTGATGCTAGTTACATGTGCGTTAGGACTTATACTCGCGAGGTCCCCCCTTAACTAGTATAGTACTATAGCACCCGACGGGGTCTAGTTAGGATGAATAACAATTGCAATCGCAGCTCGAGTGACTTAGCTGGTAGTATCTGTCTTTTTGCATGTATGTCGAGGTATCCTGTTTATGTATATGGTAATTAGCAGCACTTTAAACTATTTTTACGCTACTCTGTCAAAACTTGTATACTCGCCAATACTTTTGTATTGACGTTGTTTTAACGTATGTTGCAGGTTAGATCGCCATCAACATCAAATCAAGCTAGGAAGTCTAGAAACTCACTTAAAATCTAGGTTGTCGGATTTGTATTGTTCGAGAGGACAAGAAATCTGTGATAACTTACGTGATTGTATTAATTGTTAGTATGGGATAACGAATGTAATAAATACTATCGCAATATAGTTGTTATGGATTCTCTTGAGCAATCTGATTCGCTTAGTGTCGCGCCCCGATGATTCCGCCATCGGTTGGGGTGTGACAGATTGGTATCAGAGCCATAACTATAGGGAATTAGGCAAGACTCGACCTAGTTCGGGTCGACGTCTTAGAAATTGACCTAGTCTATAGTCTAAGCACCGACAGGCCGACTCGTACGAACCCAGTAGGGTTTGTACTGGGCCTACTTGATACTCTCGATCGAAATTGCTAAAAACTACAGCTTTGTGTGAACACCACGTACTACAGCTTCACACGAAGAAGCCTTTCCTAAGGCTGAAATACTACTTAGCCTTTCCTAAGGCTGACACAATGCACACGTTTTCGAAAATACTTGCATAATGAAACCGAGTGATCCAGTCGAGATCAGGTGTGAAAATCAAGAACTCTCGATAAGATTGCTCACTCAGCGCATTTTCTAGCACGAGAACTTTTCGTTGAGCTAGGAGTGACATCCACATCTCGACGGAAGTCTCCATTTCGAAATCTAGTGGAACTCCCGAATTTATTCGAAGAGCACAACCACAGCTAGGAGCGAAGTTATTAAGTCAGGGGTGAAACCCGTATCTTAATAAACTGTTCCACTCTCTATAAAAAGGTTTTTCAAAAGCTCCCACCAAGGACTCGACCATAACGATGACTCGAGCCACGCAATGATTAGGAGGACGAATGCCATGAGCTGCATCCCAGTGGAAGCATAAGTCTTCTAGGTCAACGCGCGTGCACAAACTTGTTGGGTATAGTTGGGCTACCTTAGGTAGTCGATGCCTAAACACCCAAGGCACTCCGATTATTTTACTAAGCCTACGACTCGCCGGTTTTATGCCTTAATGAACTTAATTACGCTTTATGTGTATATTATACGCCTTATCGATTTCTCAATTTATCAATTTTCGCTCCTTGTTTTACAAAACATACAACTCGCACAGCCATCGCAATCTAAAACGAAAACTGAATGTTCGCAACGAAACTAATGCATAATCTCTCGCCTTCGCTCTCGCTTCTCACCTCAACGCGTCCTCGCATATTCTAAATCGACCTGTACGTGTATGATTACAAATTACATCTATATAAATATATATATATATATATACGTATAAACAAACAAGTCATTGTGTGAGAACTTAGGAATTTCGTGTCTCCTATGTGGCCCCTATGTGATTTCAAATTACTATTATATTATCGCATCAAGTTTTGAACGCGCTCAATCGCATCGCAAAAACTCAAAAATCATTATGATCGAATCTCACTCCAAGTCTCTTTCTGTCTAGATGCCTTCCAACAACTCTACTTCGAGAATGTCAGCAAGGAGACGAGCCAAACGAAGGGACGAAAAGAGGATCGCCTCCCTTGTGGTCAAGGGAGTGGCCGAAATGATCCCTCAGATCGTTGCTCAAATGCACTCTCTTAGCAACTCTCGAGCCTCGGAAGACGTCAAGACAGAAGCGCCGCAATCTACTTTTCTTTACAAACACTTCAAGGCCTGTGATCCGATGGAGTTCACAGGTGAAGGAGGTGTCTCTCAACTACTCCAGTGGTTCGATTCTATCGAAGTCACCCTTCGACAGAGTGGGTGTCCCGATGATTTTCGTACTACTTGCGCTACCGGAGTATTTCAGTCGCGAGCACTCGACTGGTGGACCGCCGAACGCAACAAACGTGGGATCTCCGCCGCTTACGCTCTCTCTTGGGATGAGCTAAAAGAGCTCATGAAGAAAGAGTATTGCCCTCCCCACGAAGTTCAGAAGCTAGAAAATGAATTTTGGGAAATCAAGCAAGACGGAAGTGACAATGCTGGCTACACTGCAAGGTTCAAACAGCTTAGCGTAATCTGCCCAAGTCAAGTCAACACTCCAGAAAAAGCCATTCCAAAGTACATTCGCGGCTTGCCTGAGTATGTGGGGGATTTTGTCGAAGCTGCAAGGCCTGCTACCATCGAAGAAACCTACCGTTTGGCCGTAGAGATCAACGACAAACGAGTCTTGGACGGATTCTTCTCCAAGAATCCTGTCAAACAAGCTCATCAAGCAATCATCATCAATTCTTCTGACGATTCCTCCAACAAATCTACCAACGATTCTTCTGAAGATCCCTCCGACGATGTCTCCAGCAAATCTTCAGATGAATCCGCCGACGACACCGCACCATCTCAAGAAGCTCAGCCCAGCCGCAAACGAAAGACCATGAGCCCAGACTCTTTAACAATTGGTCTGTCACAACCAGAACCTCTCCGAGCAGCTCCAGTTCACTTGAAGCGCGCCTACAACGGAGCTCATCCCTTGTGTCTCATGTGTACGTATCATCACCCACCAGGAACTAATTGTCGTTATTGCGACAATTGCAACTGGTATGGTCATTTTACCCAGAACTGCCGCACAGGACCGCAACCTTGAGGAATTTCAGCAACAACCGCAGCCTCCGCAACAGTCCTCCACAACAACGTTATTTTGCTTCTAATGTTGTTGTAATAATATGACTTATCGCCGTCAATTTCTTTTATGTGTGGAACTTATTCTATCTCTCGACGCATGTGGATTCTATTTCTCTCTTATACTCGCGCACAATCTAAATGCTAGCACTATGTACTATATAATGTGTTTTACCCCTATTATGCGTTCTTGAGATAAGGTGCGATAAACGTGCAAGAATCAAATTAATCACGGGTGCACACGGGATTATTTTGGTTAGTGCACGGAGATCGAAGTGAGTCTCAATGATGCCTTAACGTTCAGGGCATGGTTAAGCGTGGTGGATACGCCGTTGGTACTTCCTATATATAAGCGTCTTGACCATGTCTGACGAAGTGTGACACCTATTCACAGAACATAGGCGCATGGTTGAAACATGACGGTGTTTCGCTGTGCCAACCGAAGTTTTGTGAAGAAAGCGCCATGTGGAGTTGGAACGTAGACCTATCATATTATTGTGGTTATTTTCGACACACTAAACTATACATCGCAAGGCGTAACGTTCTCAATCACAAACCAAAGCGTGTACTCGCAAGACTTTTCGTAAGTCAACACGCTCGCAATCGCATTATCGCTAGAATCTATCTCGCAAATCGCAATTGTATATTATGTGGCTCGAAATCGCAATTGCATATTGTGCGTATCTTGCAATCTCTACCGCTGGTTATCGCTTGTTGTGTGAATCGCTACCGCTTTTAGTGTGTTCTCGCTTAATCACTTATGTGTGTGTGTCACTTGTTATGCATCGCTCATTACGCGTGTATCGCTCCATCGCTTACCGCTACTGTGTGTCGTTTGCTGGGAATCGCGTATCGTGAATCGCTTGACAAGTATCGCACATCACTCGTCACTTTTCGCCGTAACGCTTCTCGCACCTACCTCATCGCTTCGGTATTTTCATCGCTTATCGCTATCGCTATTTGTGTTTTCTATGCTATCTGGGCTATGTTAGCACTCACGACCTTGCCTCACGAGACGAAACTAATAGGGCTAAGGCATGGTGGTGTTTTAGCCGTATCAACAGACTTTCATGGAAAAAGGCCATGTGGGCTAGTGTCAGTTTAAAATTTTGGTGTTATTAAACCTAATCAAATCGCACGTCTCCATCGCTTACAACGCATCGACTATCGCTTATCGCTCAACGAATATCGCTATCGCTCGTCGCTCAACGAATATCGCTATCGCTCGTCGCTCAACGAATATCGCTATCGCTCATCGCTTATCGCTTGTCGTTTTTTGCTTATCGCCTCCGTCGTCGCTTACTATGCTTGATGTTTCGTGCTGTGTTATCAATTATCACGTACCAATCATCGCTTCTCGCACTCGTCACTAAACTAAGCTCAAAAACGACTTCATCGCTCAGTTTGCTCAATCTTCCTCTTACACTTGGTCCGACCATCTTTCGCTTGGACCAAGGGAATCGAAATCTATCAGTACTGCGTCGACACACATAACACCGCCTCACGGGACGGAAGCCATATGAATAAAACATGGTGGATACGCCGCTGATACTTCCTATATATAAGTGTTTTAGCCATATTGTAGAACTTTCGTGGGAAAGTGCCATGCGGGGCCGACCTTAAAATTAAATTTTTGGTATAATTAAAAGGCCTTGTTTACACAAATTTTAAAACTGACCCTTTTCTTACAAAACTTTTTCTAAAATTTGATCAGAAACCTTTGTACAAAACGAGATCTTCTGGAGACACTGGTGTGACAATCAACTCAAGTCAACGCCGTGTGGCGAGAAAATTTCGTAAGATGAGCTTTGATCACTTTACAATCTTTTAGTAACCTAACAAAACCCTTCTCATCGTGCTGGTGCAAACATCGCTACAGTTAACGCCGCACCGTGAGAAGATTTCCATAAGCAAGTTTTTCCTAATAGATCGATTTTTTGAAAACTTAAAACTCTTTGGAATCGCATTCCCGTGTGTGTTATCGCTTTTGGTTGTTCGAATCATATTTCTCGTTGCTCTCGCTGGTCTCCGTAAAGCTATCGCATGGTAATTCCCTATCGATCGCTCGCTATCCTCGTCGCTTTTATCGCTACTCTCACTCGCATCAACTCTCGCAACCCTACCGGTGGATTAATTTCGGGACGAAATTTCCTAAAGCAGGGGAGACTGTAACAACCCGCACTTTCGTGCGTTGTTACTGCTCGTTATACTCATTACGCCTAACACCAGAGATTCAGATCATAATGTAACTATATCGCATGCATCACTATATCGCAATATTTTCACATATTATCGCATATTCTATCACTATCACATCACATTGCACTTGCTGACAACCACGAAGATGTCGAGTGAGGACCAATTCTACCCTCCTTGATAGCTGTGATGTGTCGCAGTGCAACTCATTACTAAAAACACACATCGCATCACACATTAACGTTCACGATGACATAGAGTGAGGTCCTACTCTACCCTCCTCGATGACCGTGAAACGTCGCAAGAGATCGCATATTCGAAACCCGGTTAGTGTATTACAACTATTGAAATATGGATACGTAAATACGGCCCCTTATGATTAAATATATAATAATAATAATAATAATAATAATAATAATGACTAAATATAGGAAACGCGTACCCAAGACTATCGCAACGCTCGAAACGATGAAATTCTCCGCACCAAAGACCCAACCGGAATGGCTATCCGAACGGATTGCCATCCGAACGGATTGCCATCCGAACGGATGGGCCATCCGAACGGATGAGCCATCCGATCCGACACACCAAATCACTCCTATCATTCTCTCTTGCCTATAAATAGCATGTCACTTCACTTGAACAGTGATGTGACAGCTCCCACTCGACCAGCACGCTCTTGGACCCTTTTCTCTCGATTTCTCGCGATTCCGGTAAGATCTCAACCCAAATCTTGTACTTCTATGATCTACACTTAATTCTACACCTTTCTATCTTTTAAAACTCAACTTTTAACCGTGAAATCTACCGATTTGAGGTGTTCTAAGATGATGTCATCAAGAGTTCATATGAACTTTAAAGTGTGACCTCATTTCACCATGAACAATTCAGATCTGGGTGATTTCCACATGTTTAATATCAATCTCACCCAAAAATCCATGTATCTAATCAGAGTATTGTGTGATTTCGGGTTAAACATGGAAACACCGTCAAGAACGGCCAGATCTGATGGAACGGGGTGGTTCCCGGCCGTTAGAACGGGTCGGGACTGATGGAATTTCACATGTTAAACACAATGTCACGAAGAATCGGTAAAACCACCTGCATTTTTTTCCCAAAACCATCAAGAACGGTTGAACAGGACGTTGTAACGGACTATTGTCAACCAACCGGATAGCTCATCCGACCGGACATAGTCATCCAACCGGATAGCTCATCCGACCGGATATAGTCATTCAACCGGATAGCTCATCCGACCAGGTGTGGTCATCCGACCGGATTAGGCTCATCCTACCGGATTGACATCCGATCGGATTGACACTAGGCCGTTTACTCGACCCTTCGCGTTTAGCACACTTACGATACCATCCGATGTTCAGGCTAACTCAGACGCGCTCTCAACCGATCCAATCAAGTTGTGTCCTCGCTAAATGTGCACTGTGAGTATACTAGAACCCCTTTTAATCGCATTTTTGGGTGTAACTTACGTTCCAAATAAATCGAACTTATCAAACGAATTATTCAATCAATCTACTTATCACTCGCGAATAACTGTTATGCATATTTATACGTGATGCTAGTTACATATGCGTTAGGACTTATACTCGCGAGGTCTCGCCTTAACTAGTATAGTACTATAGCACCCGACGGGGTCTAGTTAGGATGAATAGCAATCGCAGCTCGAGTGACTTAGCTGATAGTATCTGTCTTTTTGCATGTATGTCGAGGTATCCCGTTTATGTATATGGTAATCGCAGCACTTTAAACTATTTTTACGCTACTCTGTCAAAACTTGTATACTCGCCAATACTTTTGTATTGACGTTTTTTTAACGTATGTTGCAGGTTAGATCGCCATCAACATCAAATCAAGCTAGGAAGTCTAGAAACTCACTTAAAATCTTGGTTGTCGGATTTGTATTGTTCGAGAGGAAAAGAAATCTGTGATAACTTATGTGATTGAATTAATTGTTAGTATGGGATAACGAATGTAATAAATACTATCGCAATATAGTTGTTATGGATTCTCTTGAGCAATCTGATTCGCCTAGTGCCGCGCCCCGATGATTCCGCCATCGGTTGGGGTGTGACACAATATCCCGAAGATGATTCTCAGCCTTCTTAGACTTTACCACCATATCGTCAATGTATACCTCCATGGTGTCCCCCAGTTTGTCTTTAAACATCATGTTTACCAATCTCTGTTACGTTGCAGTGTTGCACCTACATTTTTCAAACCGAAAGGCATAGCAGTATAACAATAAATACATGTTGGTGTCATGAAAGCAGTATCCTCCTGGTCCGAGGGTTCCATTTGGATCTGTTGGAATCCTGAGGATGCATCCATAAAGGTTAGCATCTCATGACCGGCAGTTGCATCCACCATAGAGTCTATATGAGGCAGAGGGAATGGATCTTTAGGGCATGCTTTGTTCAAGTCTGTGTAATCTACACAAACTCTCCATTTCCCATTCTTCTTTTGAACTACGACCACATTTGCTAGCCACTTGGGAAATTTGACTTCCCTAATCATCTTGGATTTTAGCAATCTTTCAACCTCTTCCTGTATAATTGCATTTCTTTCAGGAGCAAATTTCCTCCTCTTTTGCTATACGGGCTTAAAAGACCTGTCAATTCCAAGATTGTGAGTTATAATATCCTTAGCAATACCTGTCATATCCTCATGCTTCCATACAAGCACCGAGATATCTAGATTATCCTGATCCAGAATAATTTTCTTAACATCTTGCTCTGAGGCCTCCATGATATCTTGGGCTCGTATCTTTAATTGCTATCCTGCTTTAGGCTTTGTTGAAGACTTCATTGAGGAAGAATAACATTCTTTTGCCTCTTGTTGATCACTTTCGACCTTGACAACCCCCTAAGGGGTAGGAATCTTGATACACCGATGATAGGTTGATGGGACAACCTTCATATCATGTATCCATCGTCTACCCAATATAATATTGTAGTAAGATAAGGAGTCCATGACACACAAACGTTGCATTGAATTCACTCCTTCAACGTATACTGAAAGCTTTATTTATCCCACAGTATTCTTGGCCTCTCCACTGAACCCTACAAGTACAGTGGATTTTGAAGTGATCTCCATCTGAGAAATATTCATTCTTTTCAACGTTTCCAGTTGAATAATGTTGACGGAGCTGCCATTATCCACCAGTATCCGATGCACAAAATGATTAGCAATATATAAAGTTATTTCAAAACCATCGTGATGGGGATCCTGGACACTATCCCTATCATCACTGTCAAACGTTATCACTTTATCGGTTGTGATGGTTGTCATCCTGGTTGGCTTGTCCCCCCGTTCTGCCTTCGCCTCCTTCGCATGTCTTTTTGCTGCAGAATAAGAGGTTCCACAAATGTCAGATCCTCCTGAGATGAGGTTAATTATCTTGGCATCCCCAGGAGGTGATGCTGCTCGTTCAGGATCCTTCTCAATATCCTGACCCTTATTCTTCTTTCTGCCCAAAAGATCCTTTAGGTATCCTTTGCTTAGCAGGTAGCTTATTTCCTTCCTCGGGGCTATGCAATCCTCCGTAACATGTCCAAAATACTCATGGAAGGCACACCACTTGGATTTATCCTTCCAATCGGCCTTTTACTGGTTCTTCCTGGGTCACCTCACTTTATCTCCCAAACCCTGCATAGCATACATTAGTCCGGGTATATTAACAGAAAAAATAATATTCTGACAATTCAGGATACTCCTCAGGATCCTCATCCTCAACAGCACTCACTTTCTTGCTGTCATTCCTGCCATATGGCTTAGAGCGATATGGTTTGTATGAGGATTCTGACTTCCTGTTAGTTTATTCATAGGTTGAGGATGAATTCATCCTCTCTTGCATCTTTTTGTCATCTTTCAGTCTGATATATCTCAAAGCCCTTTTCCGAGCTTCATCCAGGTTCCTGCAAGGATTCATTACAAGATCCTGATAAAATTGGGAATCCTTTTGCAACCCCATTTTGAATGCGTGCACGGCTGTTGCAACATCAAGATGTGGGATATCCAGGGATTCCCTGCTAAACTTGTTCACATAATCCCTTAAGGATTCTTGAGGACCTTGGGTTATCCTGTAGAGATCACTGGTTAGTTTTTCAAAACTTCGACTGCAAGAAAATTGACTATTAAATAAATTAACTAGGTGAGCAAATGATGTAATTGAATGAGGTGGAACGTTTAAGAGCCATTTCAAGGCTGATCCTGTTAGAGTAGAGCCAAAACCCTTGCAAAGGGATGCTTCCTTAAGATCCGGAGGGATAGGGTTAATCTCCATCCTTTCATTTTACTGAGCAATATGCTCTTCAGGATCCATGGTTCCGTCATAGAGCTTCATGTTGGGAGTTTGAAATCTTTTCGGAATTTCAGCATCACATATAGGATATGCAAACCAGGATATTTTGTGGCTATCCTGGGATACTTCTGGAATTGGCTGGACCACCCCAGGTACACTGGATATCATATTCTTCAACTTCTGAAGCTCCCTATAGAGTGCTGACATCACACCTGTATCCTGCAAAGATCCAACACCGTTAGTAGCAAGAGTATTAGTATTATTAGACACGTTACCAGCCTGAGGATTCTGGCCATATCCTGGAGCATATCCTGAACTTCTCACAGTTGATACCCTGACCGATGAGGGTATCTCAGGAGTATGACTATGGGAATGACTAGGTACAATATAGCCCCTGTTATCCTCAGTATATACTGCCGAACTGAAGTTCAATGCTCTGGGATGTAAGGGAGTGACAGTATCCTCAGCAGGCCTGCTTGAGCTAGATTTCAAGAGTTGTATCTCTCTTAACAGCATTTGGTTGGTCTGCTGATGTTGCTTCATCTGATCTTGTAAACTACCAAACAAAGTTAGAATTTCATCATTAGAACCCATAATATGAGTTCTTCCTGAGGCAGCAGATCCATGGATATTCTGAGTACGCATAATATCCCAAGATGTTTGAGTTTCGGTCCTCCTTGGAGGAGCTTGAGGCTGAGAAGAAGCTTTCGTCCTTGGAGGTGGTGGAAGCACCGAACCGATTGTTGCGGAGGTTGTAGCAGCCATGGTAGAAGAGCTCATGTTTGATTTTGAGGCCATTGAAAATATTGTAGCAAAAAGTTTTGAAAAAAGGAAACCAGGTAAAAATTTTAGCAAGGTTTTTAATATGAATAGCACCACTTGCCTGTTAGGGATAGAATTTTATAGCCTATGGATCACGGATCCTTAAGTGTAGCATGGACCACAGATCCTCAGTTCAGTTTGAATTAAGGATTCTCAGGAGACGTTGCGGGAATAAGGATCCAGGATCTTCATTATTATTCTAACTTAACAATTGTTTCCATCACCTTTTGGCTTGTTTTGCAGGTATGTTTCGAAGAAGACTTATTCCACGAGAGATTCCAGGGGAATATGCTCTACATTTTCAACATGTGCATGAGCTAGTGACCGTTAATGGTGATCGTGGGTGATGGGCTAATATTTCGGATAATTAGTTAGGATATTTTTAGCTAAGAATAAAGGGGTATTGAGCTTATTTTTTAGAAACACTTTTGCACTCCAGTTTACGTACAACACTTCTGCTACTCTTTCTCTCGAACACACACACTATAAATCATTGTATCAAGCTCAATACATCCGAAGTTGTGAACTTGTTTATTCAATATACTTGATAGTGGTAGTTTTCACTATCCGAGGTTTTTTATGCCGGAGATCATACATTGATCAAGGGCTTTTTCCTCGTATAAATCCTTGTGTCCAACATTCAGTTAATTCTTTCATTGTCTATACATTTGATCATATAATCAAGCATCACACCTCACAAAATCGGATTTGGTTGCATTATCCTTGTGTGATTTTTGACCAAAACAGTTTGGCGCCCACCGTGGGGCAATTGGTGCTTCAATTCTGAGAAATTTTGTTCATTTCATTCATTTCTCTTCGTTATCTTCAACTACATTGCTTCTCAAGCGAAGAATACTTCAAGTTCCATGCCAACGATCACCTCTTCACAGGGCATTCCACCTTTGCCTCCTGCCCTTCTGGATCCCAGAAGAATGCTAAGAATGCTGTGAAGAACAAACCCCCGTTTTCTCAAAGCCAACTACTGCTGCTTCTTCTGGTCCTACTAACAATGATCTTTATTCTTTGATTTTTCAGATGAAGGATTACATGCAGCAGCAGGACAAAACTAATGACAGGATCCTTCGAGAAATTGATGAAATCAAGAAATTGAAGAGATCAGCGGAGGATCACTCTCCATTGATGCCTAGATCACTAAATTTTGATTCTCCAGCCATAACCGCCCAGCACTCCACAGCATCAGGCGTTCAATACCAGGGTGGATCATCTAGTATACGCTATGGATCATCGGCAATGACACAGGCTCAAGGATCCTACTTTCAGCCTTCAGGATCCCCTCTTCAGCCTCAAGGATCCTCCTTCCAGCATCAAGGATCCTTCTTTAGTTCTGGAGGATATATGTGAACGCAGACGGTTCAAGGATCCTCATCTCAGGGTCAAGGATCCTCCTCTCAGGTTCAAGGATCCTCATCTCAGGTTCACAGATCCATGGATTATCCTCCAAGACCCCCAGATTCGTTGTATCAAGGATCCAACATCTTTCAGGATCAAGGATCCTTAAGGAATGTACAACCCAGAAGTTCAAAGATTCATTTGGGAGACTTCATACCCATGCAGACTATTGCTTCGTTTGGTACCTCAATCATGCCAGAATCACATCAATATGGATTCACATCAGGAATTCCACCCTTGAATCCATCAGGAGGTAACACTTTAAATACTACTTATAATACAAACCATGGCTTTGTGCAAGATACAGGGATCAACCAAGCTATGGCTAGAGAGTTACAAAAGCTCAAGGATATGATATCCAGTGTTCCAGGAGTGGTTAAACCGTTAAACCCATTCCTGAGATTCCGGATGGGAGTCACAGGATATCTCAATTTGCACCACCTATTTGTGAAGCAGAGATACCAAAGAGGTTTCAGACACCAAACATGAAGTTATATGATGGCTCAACTGATCCAGAAGAGCATGTAGCTCAATACAGGGAGAGAATGGAAATCAACCCCATTCCTGAAAGGTTAAAAGAAGCATGTCTATGCAAGGGTTTCGGATCCACACTGACAGGATCAGCTCTTAAATGGCTGCTAAGTCTTCCCCCTTACTCTATTACTTCATTTGCTAACTTAGTTAATTTGTTTAATAGCCAATTCTCATGTAGTAGGAGATTTGAACGATTAACTAGTGATCTATATAGGGTAACACAAGGTCAAAATGAATCACTTAGGAATTATATAACCAAGTTCAGTAGGGAATCCTTAGAAATTCCTAACTTGGATATAGCTACGGCTGTAGAAGCTTTCAAAATGAGTTTACTTAAGGATTCACAGTTCTATGATGATCTTGTTATGACCCCTTGCAGGAATCTTGATGAAGTAAGAACCAGGGCCCTTAGATTCATCCGATTAGAGGATGATAAGAGGATCCAAGAATGGCTGTCAGGATCCTCAAAGCAGGAAAAGCAAGGATCCTATTTCAGGAACAACAAATCTAAATCATACAACAAGTCTGATAATCAAAATGTGCATGCAGTGGAGCAAGAAGAGGATGATGAAGATTATCCATCCATTTCCGAATATTGCTTTGCTGTTGATAACAATGAACTAATCCTTGCAATGCAGAATCTAGGTGAAAAAGCAAGATGGCCCAGAAAGAATGATAAGCCAGCTGCCACAAAAGACAAATCCAAATGGTGTGCCTATCATGAAGATTTCGGCCATCTCACTGATGAATGCATAGCACTCAGGAAATAGATTGGTTATTTGTTAAGCAAAGGGCATTTGAAGGAGTTCTTTGGAAGGAAAAAGTCAAGGATCCAGGATCCTAAATAGGTTCTAGAAATAGCTCCTGCTCCTCCTGCTGATACACAAATTATCAACTTCATATCTGGTGGATCAGACATATGTGGTACTTCCTTTTCAGCAGCCAAGAGACATGCTAAAGAGACAAAGATGGATAATGGGGATAGACCCATTTGAACCTCGATCCTTACACATGAGATAGTTATATCCTTTGATGAGGATTATCGTGTGGATATTCAGGATCCTCATCATGATGGTCTTGTCATCACTTTGTTTATATCTAACCATTTTGTTCGCAGGATTCTCATAGATGGAGGAAGCTTAGTGAACATCATTCAACTTGATGTCCTCAAAAAGATGAACATCCCTGAATAAGAAATTATCCCTAGATCATCAGTTCTTGTGGGATTCAGTGGAGAAACCAAGAACACATTGGGGGGCATTAAACTTCCCATTTACATAGAGGGAGTTAATTGTTTTCAAAAATTTTGTGTTATAGATTGCTTATCCTGTTGCAATGTTATCCTTGGCAGGCCATGGATACATGACATGAAAGCAGTTCCATCTACATATCATCAGTGTGTCAAACTCCCTACTCCATGGGGTGTGGTGAAGATAGAAAGTGACCAACAGGAAGCTAAAAATTGTTACACTTCATCCATGAAGCCAGCTTCAAGACCCAGGGAGCAATAGCTATTAAAGTATCCTCCAAGAGATGTCCTGGAGGCAAGAGAACAAGATGTGAAAGATATACTGATGGATCCTCAGGATCCTGAATCCAAAGTTTTTATAGGATCCGGGATCCTCAACAACATTGAACAGGATCTAGTATCCTTCCTAAAGAGAAGAAAAACTACCTTTGCCTGGAAGCATGAGGACATGACAGGTATTTCCAAAGATATTATCACCCATAAACTTGGCATTGACAGGTCATTCAAACCCATACATCAAAAAAGGAGAAAGTTTGCACCTGAGAGGAATGCCATCATCCAGGAGGAGGTAGATAAACTACTCAGAGCGGGTATGATTAGAGAGGTTAAGTATCCAAGATGGCTAGCCAATGTGGTTGTTGTTTAAAAGAAAAATGGAAAGTGGAGGGTATGTGTCGATTTTACTGATTTAAAAAAGGCATGTCCCAAGGATCCTTTCGCATTACCCCACATTGACTCCATGGTGGATGCTACCACGGGTCATGAGTTGTTGACTTTCATGGATGCTTCATCTGGATTTCAACAAATTCAGATGGAACCATCTGATCAGGAAGATACAGCCTTTCTGACCCCTACTGGTTTCTATTGTTATATTGCTATGCCATTTGGACTAAGAAATGCAGGTGCTACCTACCAAAGGCTAGTTAATATGATGTTTAAAGAACAAATTGGACACACAATGGAAGTCTATATTGATGACATGGTGGTTAAGTCCAAGAAAGCTGAGGATCACCTTAGGGATTTGGAAGAAGCATTTGATATCCTTGATAGATACAATATGAAATTGAATCATTCCAAGTGCCACTTTGGTGTAAAAGCTGGCAAGTTTCTAGGGTATATGGTGACAAAAAGAGGCATAGAGGCAAGTCCAGAGAAAATCAAGGTGATTGTGAATATCAAGTCTCCTGCAAATGCCAAGGATGTGCAAAGATTGACAGGAAGGATCGCAGCCTTGAACAGGTTCATCTCAAAATCGTCAGAGAAATGCAAGGAATTCTATGACATTCTGAGAAAGAACAAGAAATTTAAGTGGACTGAAATGCATGAGAATGCTCTCAAGGCCCTTAAGGATTACCTATCCTCAGCCCCAGCATTAATGAAACCAGAAAAAGGGGATATATTATCCTTATATTTGGCAGTCTCTTCTAAGGTAGTAAGTGCAGTCCTTGTTAAGGATCATGAAGGTACATAACATCCTGTATATTATGTAAGTAAAAGTTTGCTTGATGCTGAATCCATGTATTCTCATTTAGAAAAACTTATCCTTGCTTTAATTTTGGCATCTACTAAACTACGCCTTTATTTTGAAACTCATGCTATTATTGTTAAAACTAACTTTCCAATTAAGAATGTTCTCAGGAAACCTGAAATGTCAGGAAGGATGGCAAAATGGGCAGTCAAGCTCAGTGCTTATGATATCCGATATGAACCAAGAACTGCCATTAAATCTCAGGCCTTGGCTAACTTTGTGGCTGATTTCAGTAGTGATCTACAAAGGGAAGCTGAATTGGAAGTTCAACAGCTTGAAGAGACTAAGGATCCTTGGATACTCTTCACAGATGGAGCCTCTAATGTCAAAGGAACTAGACTAGGCATACTACTAAAATCGCCACAGGGGGACATAATACCCCACTCAATTACTTGTGAGTTTCAAACTACTAACAATGAGGCTGAATATAAAGCCTTAATAGCTGGTTTGCAAATTGCCAAGCATATGAGGATCAGGTATGTTGAGGTACATGTAGATTATCTATTAATCACTAACCACTTTAATGGTTCTTATGCTGTTAAAGGTGAAAGACTAATCAAATATCTTGAGATAGTCAACAAATTGGCAGACTCTTTTGCTTCTTTCAGTTTGACACAGGTACCCAAGTAAGAAAATGCAGAAGCTGATGCTCTAGCCAACCTTGGATCATCATTGAAGATCCCAGAGGATATTAAAATTCCCATTATCCACATTTTGGCTCCTGCTATTGAGGATCACACGGCTATGGAAATAGTGTAGGATTCTGCAATCATACCTAGTGATGATGCACAGTCAAATTCAGGATCCTGGATCCTTCCAATCATGAGATATATACAACATGGAGAGATTCCTACAGGAGAAAATCCTAGAGCTTTCAAAGTCAAGGTATCTCAATTTACAATATTAAATAACATGTTATACAAACGATCTCTTGCAGGTCCATATCTAAGGTGCATCGAGGATCTAGAGATTTAGGAAGTCCTGAAGGATTTCCATGAAGGAGATTGTGGAAACCACATTGGGGGCAGAGCACTGTTCTCAAGGATCCTTAGGACAGGATACTATTGGCCTACTATGAAGAAGGATGATGTGGATTATGCCAAGAAATGTGATGCTTGTCAAAGACATAGCAATAGCCTTCATCAACCAGCAGAGCTCCTGCATCCTATATCCTCTTATTGGTCATTCATGAGATGGGGAATGGATATAGTTGGCAAACTTCCTAAAGCACCAGGAGGAAAAGTGTGTATGCTTGCTATGACTGATTACTTTTCCAAATGGATAGAAGCTGAAGCATTTGCACAAGTCAGAGAAAAGGAAGTTATATCCTTTATTAAAAGAAACATTATTACCAGATTTGGTATTCCTTCTGAAATTGTTTGTGATAATGGATCCCAATTTGTTGGGAGTAGAACTTCTAACTTTTGTGACAGTTGGGGGATTAAGATGATAACATCAACACCAGTCCATCCACAAGCTAATGGTCAAGTAGAATCATCCAACAAGATCATCATCAACAACTTGAAGAAGAAGCTTGGATCCAAAAAGGGGAAATGGGAAGAAGAGCTACCATATGTACTATGGGCTGATAGAACAACTCCCAAAAATGCTACTGGTCAGACTCCATTCTCCTTAGTGTTCGAAGCTGAATCAGTGATCCCTACAGAGATGGTAGTCCTTAGTGCAAGAACAAGCATCCGTGATCCTGAAGGAAATGCTGAAAACTTGGTTCAAGACTTGGATACCATAGAATAACTCAGGGATTTGGCAAGGATAAGATTGGCTAGCTATCAACAAAGGATGGCTGGAGCTTATAACAAGAATGTCAGGATCAGAAAGTTTCAAGTTGGTGACATGGTGTTGAGGAAAGCATTCCAAAATACCACAAATCCCGCTGATGGCAAGTTAGCACCAAAGTGGGAAGGCCCCTATCTTATTGAAGCTGAGGCAGGAAAGGGGGCATATCGGTTATTAACAATGGAAGGTGATTTGCTACCAAGAGCTTGGAATGCTGTCCATTTGAAAAGATACTTCATGTAAGAAGGATTCAGGATCCTTGACCATATTCACATCTGATATACATAAAGGATCCTTAGAGGATATATGATCCTCATTCTGGTAATGATTTGATTCTATTTTATCTAATCCTTTAATTTATTTGATTACAAGGAGAGGGATCCAGGATCCTTTATCCTTTTTCACTAAGTTCTGAGTTTTGCAGAAGTGGGTGCATCTTTAACAAATGATCAAGTATCCACAGAAGTCTCCTAAGTTTTTTGGGCTTGTCCTCAGTTTTTTTGGGTTTATCCCTAGTTTTTGGGCTTGTCCCCAGTTCAAGGTATCTATTAGCTCCTACGAATCAGGTTCTTACACCTTCCCCAGTAGTGCACGATTATCCTGGTGTAGTTAAAGGCAATGGGACCAGTACCCGGTTTAGGGGCTGACAATTTCATTGTACTGGCTGTATTTAGGATCCTAAGTATAATGGTAGACGTACCATACATCCGTTCATAAGGTTTCTAACGTTTTCACGTTAGCTAAGGTTTTGGCATCTACATGTCACTAAGTTTGGATAGTCGCCCGTATGGGCCATACTCCAGTTTACACAAGGTCCTTTGGGCTTGTCCCCAGTTTTTGGGGCTTGTCCCCAGTTTTTGGGGCTTGTCCCCAGTTTATTGGGCTTGTCCCCAGATTGTTGGGCTTGTCCCCAGATACTAACTCTTTCTTTTATAGATTGGCTTAGTCCCAAGTTATTTCTCATTTCAGGATTCTAAGACTAAACTGTTAAGGATCCTGGATCCTAACTTTCCACAAGGGTTTGTCTTATAATTGTTACAATTGTATGCATTAAGGATATAGGATCCTAACTTGGATTCTCTGGTATGATCCTTATTTACTTTAATTTTATTCTTGGTTTATCAATCATACCCTATTCTTTGACAACAGGATATATGATCCTAAAATTATCTCACTTTTTAAACTTTTCGATTATAGGATATTTGATCCTTGATCATATCCTAAACTTTTGACATAAACTGATTTTTATACCTTCACTAATGACTTGTAAATCTAAAAAGTTGTACAATAACAATTGAAAGGTAAATATAGACAAAGTGAACAACACAGGATAGCCAAAAGTTAAAGGTTTTATTTATTTATCAAAATTAAACCCTTTAAAGGTTGTCAAAATTACCTACCCCGAGCATCTACCAGCAATACGTGGCCCGTCCGCTGGGGTAGGTAAAGGGTGTCCATATTAACGAGTCTTAAAGTGCAGGAAAGTAAAGACGGCAGGATAATAGTGGCTTCATCCCCCAAACAGAGGATCCCTCCACCAACTATCATCCTACCTATTGTTCCAAGGATCACTGATCCTTAACCCTAAATACTATTGTTTAGTTACAGACCATAATTGTTCACCATCAAAACACCATCAAATAAAAACCACAAAACCATAAAAAATGGACTCCGGCTGTGTCTAGATAAATCCATCATCGCCCATTGTTGCAGCCTAAACCTTCACTGCATCCTCACCACCTTTACCAGTTGCCTCTTCCATTGGATCCTTAACCCCACTGCTACCAGCCTCGATTGGCAAGACTTCCTCAGCTTCATCCTCGTCGTCCAGCTCAGCCAACCTCTGCCTCCAAGCCTCCTGGTCCCAGGCAGACCTATCAAAGGCAGGATCCTCAGCCTCCTTGGCCATTTGCAGCTTGATCTTTAGCATGGCAATAGTAGCAGAAAGCTTCGCCCCTTCCATGACCTCTGCCTTCTCCTGCTGGGCTGTGATCTGAGCCAAGACCACCTCCTTCTGCAGCAGGTTCACCTCCTTCTCAAGGGAAGAGATTTTCTTATCTTTGGCCAGGAACATCTGCTGGAAGTCCAGGTTTTTCTGCTTTAGCCTCTGCCAGATGTTGATCAAGGAGCATTTGGATCTCGGAAAATTTCTGCATAAAAGAAGTATATAGTCAGGATCCTTTATCCTCGGAAAGGAAAGTTCAGACTTAAGGATACAGGATCCTTACCTCGGAGACGTATTCCTCAAACTTGTGTTGGATGAGAGGGAGGCCTTCAGTGGGCTCAGCGGTCTTTCTCTTTTTGGCACGCTTGCCCCGTGTGCTCATGCCCTTTGGATTCGGGATGCTTGGGCATGCAGCCAGCTCCTTTTTGACGGACCTTGAGGAGGCGTATTCATTAAGATCCCTTACGCTGAACCTGGAAGCAGATTTAGAGGATTTGCCACCACCTACAAATACAAAACACAGATAAGTATTCATACCTTCTATTTATTTAAACAAATATTTACACATAGATATGGATACTTACTTGACATTGTGTAGGAACCGGATGAGATTTCTTGAGAATCCTTTGTTTTGGCTTGAAATGTTCTTACAGCAGGATCAAGCTTCCAGAAAGCAGCAATCCTTTCTTTTAGAGTAGGAGTTTCTTGAATGTGAGAGAGTGAGATGGCTGCACAACAGAAACAAAAAGAAGGATCAGTTATACTTAACAGAAAAAGAATCCTACTATGGTCCTTGTCCAAGGATCTCATATCCTACCCTGGGTGATCCACTTTTTGGGGAGGTCATTCCCATCCGGGAAGGAGTCCCTCCTTACAAAGAAGAACTGGTTTCTCCAGTTGGAGTCATTTTTGGTGGTTTTGAGGATTGGATGGGCCTGACCAGGGTTGGGCTTGAATAGAAAGCGATGAGAACCATGGCTGACAATATTGTATAACTGACTCAATTCAGACACCCCTATTTCAACACCCTCCCGCTCAATGATGTTTTCAAGAGTGTAGAGAACTCTCCACATCATCGGCATGGCTTGTATATAGCACATGCCGGTGAGTGTGAAGAATGCTTGTGTTAGATCAGGGAAAGGATAATTGAACCCTATTGTTAGGGGTGGATTTCTAAATGACCAGTGATCCTTATTTACTGTTGAATTTAGTGATCCTAAATTCTGTCTGAAGTAGTGATCCTCAGAAGTGTTGCAGGATCAGGATCATGGATCACTATAAGGATCCCTATACTAACGATTGTCTACTTTGAATTCGTAAATGTTTTGCAGGAATATCAACTTGGACTTAGTCTTGGCGACATTCCTGGAGAATATTCTCAGTCTATTCCGCACGTGCTTGGTCAGAAATGGAGGTTGTGGAGTCGTGGAAGACTTGCATGATTTGCGGAATGTTAGTTAGGCTTGATATTTTCTATTTTTAAAGGGGTAGCGAGCTATTTTAGAGACACTTAGCTATTTTTGGCTACACACACACTCATACAACCGCTCTCACCAGCTCTCGACAAAACACTTAGCATTTTTCATACATTTCTACACGATACACTATAGTGATCCTTGTACTTAGCTCGCTATCATCCGAAGTTGTAACAGATTGTTTGTTTAATTTGAGTTGGTGATCGGTAGTTTCCATCACCCGGGGTTTTTTGTGCCGGAGATCAACTCTTGATCAAGGGCTTTTTCCCCGTATAAATCTTCGTGTCATTTGTTCATTACACTTCATAGTGATCCTTATTGTTGTTCATCAATTCAAGCATCATACCTCACAACAGAAAGTTTGGTTACATTGTCATTGCTTGATTTTTGACCAAAACACCTATCATAAAAGGGGTTGCCGGGAAAGTGATCCAGGCATCGGAGACACAATCGCTCTTCATCGAAGAGTCGAATGATCTAAAGACGGTTCCTGCCGGGAAGCAATGACGTATACGATCAATTTCGGGATCGGTGAAACGACAAAGTTCTAGCGAAGGATTTTTGGTTACGCCCTGGCTCTTCAGGGGGCTTTCCTTATTAGGATCCTTGGCGGGGGAGGATCGGAGATTCATCTTTGCCATGGGGATTTTGAAGAAACAGAGAATTGTAAGAAGAAAATTTAGAGAGAAGGGAATGAGAAATACCTGTGAAGGTCTTCGAATGAAGATTTAAAGGGAGAAAGTCTCGAATTTAAATGCAAAATCTCGTTCCTATCTCTATCTTATTTATAATCATTGTTTGTTACAGGGATGACCCTTGCTCACATCAGCCTCGCAACGGCTATATCTCCAAGTAACGGCTAGTCCGAATTTCGTTCAAACATGATTACCTAATTGGATATCAACTAGTCATGTTTGGGGGCAATTGTTAGGGATAGAATTTTATAGCCTATGGATCACAGATCCTGAAGTGTAGCATGGATCACGGATCCTCAGTTCAGTTTGAATTAAGGATCCTCAGGAGACGCTGCGGGAATAAGGATCCAGGATCCTCATTATTATTCTAACTTAACAATTGTTTCCATCACCTTTTGGCTTGTTTTGCAGGTATGTTTCGAAGAAGACTTATTCCACGCGAGATTCCAGGGGAATATGCTCTACATTTTCAACATGTGCATGAGCTAGTGACCGTTAATGGTGATCGTGGGTGATGGGTTAATATTTCGGATAGTTAGTTAGGATATTTTTAGCTAAGAATAAAGGGGTATTGAGCTTATTTTTTAGAAACACTTTTGCACTCCAGTTTACGTACAACACTTCTGCTACTCTTTCTCTCGAACACACACACTAGAAATCATTGTATCAAGCTCAATACTTCCGAAGTTGTAAACTTATTTATTCAATATACTTGATAGTGATAGTTTTCACTATCCGAGGTTTTTTATGCCGGAGATCATACATTGATCATGGGCTTTTTCCTCGTATAAATCCTTGTGTCCAACATTCATTTCATTCTTTCATTGTCTATACGTTTGATCATATAATCAAGCATCACACCTCACAAAATCGGATTTGGTTGCATTATCCTTGTGTGATTTTTGACCAAAACATTGCCCCAGGCGCCAAATTGTTTTGTTCAAAAATTACCTAAGCAAATTAGTGATCAAATTAGTTTTGTGAGGTAGTGTGCTAACAATGTATATTGAAAATATTCTAGTTTGGTTGTTTGCAAAAAACAGTATCAGGATATAGCTCAGGATACCGAGCTATATCAATAATCAAACAATGAGCATAAAAGTATAGGGTGACACGAGATGTACGAGGAAAGCCCTTGATCAATCTAGATCGCCGGCACAAAACCTCGGGAGCTGACAATCGCAACTGCCTTGTTCTTCTTATTACTTCAAATTTCAGGATACAGTGCAGGATATCGTACGGATCAGCTAAGTGTAACAATGAATTTCAAGTGTGAGTGTTTGCGAGTGATTGCAGCTTGTAGAGAGCAGAAGTGTGTGTGAAAAAAAATTGTGTGTGTCTATCGATCCGTACGTTCCCTTTTATAGTAAAATAGGAACAACAAACTATCCTATAAAACCGGGATGCTTGGAATATTCCTTCTGAGACGTTGAAGACCCATTCTTCCGGCTTCAACGTCTTCTTTTCAAGTGAATAGCCCGAGTCTTCAAGAGAAGCAGTCCACTTGAACGTTATAGGCCTACCATGCTAATCTGCACGTGAACAATTAGTCACCACCAGGATACTGTATCAGGATGTTACCAATATCCTGATCCGGTATCCTGGTCACAATCAAAAGTAATAAAGTCAGGATATAATTCAGGATACGGGTTCAGAAAACCACCCATAACAAATATAACTTCCAAAGATCTACCAAATCAATGGCCAAGATTGGTTCATTTTGTTCACAAAAACATTTATGTCACTCATGAACCCCATCATATATATATATATATATATATATATATAAGATTTGGTTCAAGAGTGAACACTGCTCTAGCTTGCGAACTGAGTGAACTAATCCTGGCCATACACGTGTGTAGATCAATGGCTAGGATTTGATGTTGAAATACACTAGTGTATTGTACGATTTGATGATGAGATCATGGCCATACACGTGTGTAGATCAATGGTCAGGATTTTTGTTCACTCAGTTCGCAGATACACTAGTGTTCACTCCCAGGTCCAAGGATCCTCTCTGGTCCCAGGATTCTCCCTTGTTCAAGGATCCTCTCTGGTCCCAGGATCCTTTCAGGTTCAAGGATCATCGCAATTCCAAGGATCCAACCCCCTTCAAAATCAAGGATCCTCGAGAAATATGCAACCTCAGAACCCAGACGTCCATCAAGGAGACTTCATACCAATGCAGACCATTGCCTCCTCTGGTCCTTCAATCATGCCAGAGTCTCGACAAGATGGATTCACATCCGCAATTCCAAACTCGAATCCTGTGGGAGGTAACACTTTTAATAATTTATATAACACTAACCATGGCTTTATGTAGGATACATGTATCAATCAGGCCATGGCTAGGGAACTGCAGAAGCTTAAGGATATGATATCCAGTGTACCAGGAGTGGTTAAACCCATTCCTGAGATTGCGGATGGTAGCCATAGGATATCTCATTTTGCACCATCTTTGTGTGATGCTGAGATACCTAAAAGATTCCAGATACCATCAATGAAGCTATATGATGGTTCAACGGATCCAGAAGAGCATGTAGCTCAATACAGGGAGAGGATGGAGATCAATCCAATTCCTGAAAGGTTGAAAGAAGCATGTCCATGCAAGGGATTTGGATCCACACTTACAGGATCTGCTCTTAAATGGCTGCTAAGTCTTCCCCCTTACTCTATTACTTCATTTGCTAATTTAGTTAACTTGTTCAATAGTCAATTCTCTTGTAGCAGAAAGTTTGAACGATTAACTAGTGATATATATAGGGTAACACAAGGTCAAAATGAATCACTTAGAGATTATATCACTAAGTTTAGTAAAGAATCCTTAGATATTCCCAATTTTGGATATAGCTACGGCTGTTGAAGCCTTTAAAATGGGATTGCTTAGGGATTCATTATTCTACGATGATCTTGTTATGACACCTTGCAGGAATCTTGATGAAGTAAGGACCAGGGCCCTTAGGTTCATCCGCCTAGAGGATGACAAAAGGATCCAGGACAGATTGACAGGATCCTCAAAACAGGATAAGCAAGGATCCTACTTCAGGAACAACAAATCCAAGTCCTATAACAGATCTGATAACCAGAATGTGCACGCAGTGGAACAAGAAGAGGATGATGAGAATTATCCTCCTATTTCTGAATATTGTTTCTCTGTTGATAACAATGAACTAATCCTTGCAATGCAGAATCTAGGTGAGAAAGCTAGGTGGCCAAGGAAAAGTGATAAACCAGCTGCTACAAAGGATAAATCCAAGTGTTGTGCATATCATGAGGATTTTGGGCATCTCACTGAAGAATGTATTGCACTTAGAAAGGAAATTGGTTATTTGTTGAGCAAGGGGCATTTAAAGGAACTCTTGGGACGAAAGAAGTCAAGAACCCAGGATCCTGAAAGGATCCCGGAAAGGGCTCCTGCTCCTTCGGCAGATGCATAAGTCATAAATTTCATATCCGGTGGATCAGACATCTGTGGTACATCCTTCTCAGCAGCAAAAAGACACGCTAAGGAAACCAAGATGGATAATGGAGACAGACCCGTCAGGACCTCCGTTGTCACCCAGGATAAAGTCATTACTTTTGATGAGGATGATCGTGTTGACATCCAGGATCCTCACCATGACGGTCTCGTAATTACATTGTTTATTTCTAACCACTTTGTTCGCAGGATCCTTATAGATGGAGGAAGCTCTGTGAACATCATTCAGCTGGATGTTCTCAAGAAAATGAATATCCCAGAGTCCGATATTATCCCAAGATCCTCAGTACTTGTGGGATTCAGTGGAGAAACAAAGAATACATTGGGGGACATCAAACTCCCAATCTATATTGAAGGATTGCACTCTTATCAAAAGTTTTGTGTTATTGATTGCTTATCGTGTTGTAACGTTATCCTTGGCAGGCCATGGATACATGATATGAAGGCAGTTCCATCCACCTATCATCAGTGTGTAAAGCTTACAAGTCCATGGGGAGTGGTGAAAATTGAGAGTGACCAACAGGAGGCTAAGAATTGCTATACCTCATCAATGAAACCAGCCTCAAGACCAAGGGAGCAATAGCAATTAAAGTATCCTTCAAGAGAAGTCTTGGAGGCAAGAGAACATGATTTGAAAGAAATCCTCATGGACCCTGATGATCCTGAATCCAAGATCTTCATGGGGTCAGGGATCCTTAGCGATATTGAACAAGAGCTAGTATCCTTTCTCAAAAGAAGGAAGACCACCTTTGCCTGGAAACATGAAGACATGACAGGTATATCTAAGGATATAATTACTCACAAACTTGGCATTGACAGGTCATTCAAGCCAATTCATCAAAAGAGGAGGAAGTTTGCACCTGAAAGAAATGCTATTATCCAGGAAGAGGTAGATAAGCTACTTCGAGCAGGTATGATTAGAGAGGTTAAGTATCCAAGATGGTTAGCCAATGTGGTTGTTGTTCAAAAGAAAAATGGAAAGTGGAGGGTATGTGTCGATTTTACAGATTTAAACAAGGCATGTCCCAAGGATCCTTTCCCATTACCCCACATTGACTCCATGGTGGATGCTACCGCGGGTCATGAGTTGTTAACTTTTTGGATGCTTCATCTGGATTTCAACAAATTCAGATGGAACCATCCGATCAAGAGGATACAGCCTTTATGACCCCAACTGGTATATACTGTTATATTGCTATGCCATTTGGATTAAGGAATGCAGGTGCTACTTACCAAAGGCTTGTCAATATGATGTTCAAGGAACAAATTGGATACACTATGGAAGTCTATATTGATGACATGGTGGTTAAGTCCAAAAGAGCTGAGGATCACCTTAAAGACTTGGAGGAAGCATTCAATATCCTTGATAAATTTAATATGAAACTAAATCCTTCTAAGTGTCATTTTGGTGTAAAGGCAGGTAAATTCTTAGGATATATGGTAACAAAGAGGGGCATTGAAGCAAGTCCAGAGCAAATTAAGGCTATTGTGAATATCAAATCTCCTGCCAATGCTAAGGATGTGCAAAGGTTGACTGGCAGGATCGCAGCCTTGAACAGATTCATATCCAAATCCTCAGAAAAGTGCAAGGAGTTCTATGACATCCTGAGGAAAAACAAGAAATTTGAATGGACTGAGAAGCATGAAAGTGCCCTTAAAGCTCTTAAAGATTACCTATCCTCAGCCCCAGCCTTAATGAAACCAGAAAAGGGAGATGTGTTATCCTTATATCTGGCGGTATCCTCAAAAGCAGTAAGTGCGGTCCTTGTTAAGGATCACCAAGGTACACAACATCCTGTTTATTATGTAAGTAAGAGCTTACTTGATGCTGAATCCAGGTATTCACATTTAGAAAAACTTATCCTTGCATTAATTATGGCATCTACTAAATTAAGACATTATTTTGAGACTCATGCCATTATTGTTAAAACTAATTTCCCAATCAAGAATGTTCTCAGGAAACCTGAAATGTCAGGAAGGATGGCTAAGTGGGCAGTGAAGTTGAGCGCATATGATATAAGATATGAGCCTAGGACAGCCATTAAATCCCAAGCTTTAGCTGACTTTGTGGCATATTTCAGTAGTGATTTGCAAAAGGAGGCTGAACTAGAAGTCCAACAGCTTGAAGAAACCAAGGATCCTTGGATACTGTTTACTGATGGATCCTCTAATATGAATGGAACAGGGCTTGGAATACTACTAAAATCGCCACAGGGGGACATAATACCCCACTCCGTAGCTTGTGAATTTCAAACTACCAACAATGAGGCTGAATATGAAGCCTTGATAGCTGGTTTGCAAATTGCAAAGCATATGAGCATCAAGTATCTTGAGGTACATGTAGATTCTTTATTGATCACTAATCAATTTAATGGATCCTATGCTGTTAAAGGTGAAAGGCTAATCAAATATTTGGAGATAGTCAAAGAATTGGCACTCTCTTTTGTATCCTTTAGTTTGACACAGGTACCAAGGGAAGAGAATGCAGAAGCTGATGCATTAGCCAATCTAGGATCATCTTTGAAGATTCCTGAAGATATTGAGATCCCAATTATCCATATCCTGACCCCTGCTATCAAGGATCGTGTAGCTATGGAGATAGGAGAAGATTCTGCAATCATCCCTAGTGATGATACCCAATCTCATTCAGGATCATGGATACTCCCAATCATGAGATACATACAACATGGAGAAATTCCTACAGGAGAAAACCCAAGGGCTTTTAAAATTAAGGTATCTCAATTTACAATATTAAATAATATGTTGTATAAACGATCTCTTGTAGGACCATATTTAAGATGCATTGAGGATCCTGAAATTCAAGAAGTCCTAAAGGATTTCCATGAAGGAGATTGTGGAAACCACACTGGGGGCAGGGCATTATTCTCAAGGATCCTGAGAACAGGATACTATTGGCCCACTATGAAGAAGGACGCTGTGGAGTATGCCAAGAAGTGTGATCCTTGTCAGAGGCATAGTAATATCCTTCACCAACCAGCAGAGCTCTTACATCCTATATCTTCTTCTTGGCCATTCATGAGATGGGGAATGGATATAGTTGGAAAGCTTCCTAAGGCACCAGGTGGAAAAGTATTCATGCTTGCTATGACTGATTACTTCTCTAAGTGGATAGAGGCTGAAGCCTTTGCTCAAGTCAGAGAAAAGGAAGTTATATCCTTTATTAAAAGAAATATTATTACTAGATTTGGCATCCCTTCTGAAATTATTTGTGATAATGGATCCCAATTTATTGGGAGTAGAACCACTAACTTTTGTGACAGTTGGGGAATTAAGATGATAACATCAACACCAGTCCATCCACAAGCTAATGGTCAGGCAGAATCATCCAACAAGATCATCATCAACAATTTGAAGAAGAAGCTTGGATCCAAGAAAGGAAAATGGGCAGAAGAACTACCTTATGTGCTGTGGGCTGATAGAACAACTCCCAAGAATGCTACAGGCCAAACTCCATTTTCTTTGGTATTTGGGGCAGAGTCAGTGATCCCTACAGAGATGGTGGTTCCAACTGCAAGAACAAGCGTTCGTGATCCTGAAGAAAATGCTGAAAACTTGATTCAAGACTTGGATACTATAGAAGAAATCAGGGATTTAGCAAGGATAAGGATGGCCAGTTATCAACAAAGGATGGCTGGAGCTTACAACAAAAATGTCAGGCTCAGGAAATTCCAAGTTGGGGATATGGTATTAAGGAAAGCATTTCAAAACACCACCAATCCTGCTGATGGAAAGCTAGCACCAAAGTGGGAAGGACCCTATTTGATTGAAGCCGAAGCAGGAAATGGGGCATATCGATTGCTAACAATGGAGGGTGATTTGCTACCTAGAGCTTGGAATGCTGTCCATTTGAAGAAATATTTCATGTGATCATGATCCATGATCCTTACCAGACAAGTATCCTTGAAGGATCCCCGCTGACAGATGATCCTCTTTTTGGTAACATTCCAATCTTAAACTATTTCAATCTTTTTATTCTTACAAGGATAAGGATCCTACGTCCTATATCCTCCTTTTACTTGATTCTGAGTTTTGAAGGTTCAGGTGTCTTTAACTAAGCGTTGAGTATCCACAGAAGTATCCAGTTGTTTGGGCTAGTCCCCAGTTTGGGTCTGTCCCCAGTTTCGCCAGTAGCGCACGATGATCCTGGTATAGTTCATGGAAATGGGACCAGTACCCGCTTTAGGGGCTGACAATTTCGTTGTACTGGCTATATTCAGGATCCTACGTATAATGGTAGACGTACCATACATCCGTTCCTAAGGTTTCTAACGTTTTCTCGTTAGCTAAGGTTTTGGCATTTTCATGTCACTAAGTTTGGATAGTCGCCAGTAAGGGCCATACTCCAGTTTACATACGATCCTTTGGGCTTGTCCCCAGTTATCCTTTGGGCTAGTCCCCAGTTATCCTTTGGGCTAGTCCCCAGTTATCCTTTGGGCTAGTCCCCAGTTATCCTTTGGGCTAGTCCCCAGTTATCCTTTGGGCTTGTCCCCAGTTATCTTTTGGGCTTGTCCCCAGTATATTGGGCTTGTCCCCAGAATTGTTGGGCTTGTCCCCAGTTACTAACATTCATATTTTATTGGCTCAGTCCCAAGTAATATTTTATTTCAGGTTTGTGAAGATAAATGGCCAAAGATTCTTGACCCTTACTTCAACTAAGGTTTGTATCTTGGGTTATCCTAATTTTAAGTGTTGAAGGATAGGATCCTAACTTGGGTTCTCAGGTATGATCCTAAACTGTTTTGATTTTATTCATTACGTATTTAAGTGACACTTATCCTTTGACAACTGAAATTATGATCCTTAAATTATTTTTTATGTGATCCTTAATCATATCCTTAACTCTTAAGGGATATTTTTAAAAATTTTTCCTTACTTGATAAGTTTAAACGACATGAACATCACAATAGATTGAAAAATAAAATAACAACAAGGATATCAACACAGGATATAGCCAAAAAGTTAAAGTCATTTTATTCACAAAAGCTTAAACCCTTTTAAGGTTGTCAAAATTGCCAACCCACGTTTCTACCAGCAAAACGTGGCCCGTCCACATGGGTTGGCAAAGGGTGTCCATTGTTTGTAGGTCTAACAAGTGCAGGAAATTAAAGACGGCAGGATCACAATGGCTTCATCCCCCAAACAGAGGATCCCTCCACCATTTGTAATCCTACCTATTGTTCAAAGGATCATCCATGATCCTTAACCCTAATTACTATTGTTCAAGTACAGACCAACCATCGTTTATCAAAACATCATCAAAACAAAAAACCATAACCAAACTTAAAAAAAATGGGCTCCGGCTATGTCTAGAAGTGTCCATCATTGCCCATTGTTGCAGCCTACACCTTCGCTGCATCACCATCTCCAGCTCCACTAGCTTCACCACCATGATCCTTGCCACTGCCTCCAGCTTCGATTGCCAGAACCTCTTCAGCCTCCTCCTCGTCATCCAGCTCAGCCAGCCTTGCCTTCCAGCCTTCTACATCCCAGCTGCTTCTATCAAATGCGGGATCCTGAGCTTCTTGAGCCATTTGCAGCTTGGTCTTGTACATGGCTATGGCAGCGGAGACCTTAGCATCCTCCGTGATCTCGCTCTTCTCATAATCAAAATTGACCAGGATTGTAGCTATCTGAGCTTTGGCATCTTTGAGATCCTTTTGGAGGTCAGCAATCTTAAGGTCCTTGAGCAATGCGACTTGTTGGAGGTCAGCAATCTTCTTGTCCTGCTCCTCGACATGCCCAACGTAGTCTTCAATCTCAGCAAATTTCTGCAAAGAAGATAAAGAACAGTTTAAGAACAAGTGATCCTCAAATAAACTGGATACCTAAAGCAGCGACAAGGTTCCTTACCTCGTTGAAGTATTCAAGGAACTGGTGGCGGATCAGGGGCAGACCTTGCAGATCCTCAGCTTCGGAGGCTTTTATTTTCTTGCCACCCCTTCCTTTAGTGGGTACCTTGGGGATCGAAGCAGTTGGGCTAGCAGGAAGTTTCTTCTTGGAGGATCGGACGGTGTCGAGTTCAGTGACAGTGAACTTGGATGCAGATCTTGATGACTTTCCAGCGCCTACACACCCAAAACAGATAAGTGTCCTAATTCTATTCATATATAACTATTTATTTAAACATTTGAATATAAAAAGAACAGGATACTTACTTGACATGGTGACAGAGCCTGAGGATACCTCTTGTGAATCCTGGGTGATTGTCTTGAATGATCTTGTTTCAGGATCAAGGTTTCTAAAGGCAGCAAGTCCCCCCTTGGTGGCAGATGAAGGAATAATGTGCGAGAATGTGATAGCTGTACAAAAAGGAACAAAAGCATATTAGTAATCATTATCAGAATGAGCTTACTTAGTGATCCTTCTAAGGATCCTCCTATCCTACCATGAGTGCTCCATTTCTTCGGCAAATCCTTTCCATCCGGGATAGAATCCCTTCTGACGAAGAAGAACCGCCGTTTCCAGTTGGTATCGTTTTTAGTAGCTCTAAAGATGGGATGTTCTTTTCCGGGTTTACGCTTGAATAGATATCGGTGGAATCCAAATGTGGTAAGGTCATACATCTCGGTTAATTCTGACATTCCCAAGTCAATTCCTTCTTGCTCAATGATCCTTTCAAGGGTATACAAGACCCTCCAGATCATTGGCATAGCTTGGATATAGGAGATGCCGGTGAGGGAGAAAAAGGATTGGGTAAAGTCTGGAAAGGGATACGAATATCCTATTGTGAAAGGTGTGACTGGGAAAGCTACCCAAGTTTCAGAGACGTAATCGCTTAAAACGGTGGGAACAAATGGTTTGAAAACAGAATTTGCCGGAAAACAGTGGCGGATTCTATCTATTTGTGGATCAGAGAAACAACATATTTCTTTCACCGAATCTTCGAGGATCCCCTGGCTCTTGAGAGGACTTTCCTTCTTATGATCCTTGGCTGGTGAGGATTTCAGCATCATCTTGATTTGAAGAAGGTAAATAAAGATGAACGGAGGAAGAAAACGTAAAGGAAGAAGAGGAAAAGAGTTACCTGCTTGATCGTCAGATGAGAATTTAAAGGGAGTTCTTTTGAATTTGAATGCTAATCGATCCCTATCTCTAACTCCTATTTATAATGATGATTTTGCAGGATAATCACCTCACTGACGTCATGATCGTAACGGCTAGTCCGTCTTCAACGGCTAGTTATCCGTTAGTTTGCTACGGATAAGATCGACAAAATATAACTCATTTATTTACATATTTACTCCTTATATTTTGGGGGAAATTGTTAGGGGTGGATTTCTAAATGACCAGTGATCCTTATTTACTGTTGAATTTAGTGATCCTAAATTCTGTCTGAAGTAGTGATCCTCAGAAGTGTTGCAGGATCAGGATCATGGATCACTATAAGGATCCCTATACTAACGATTGTCTACTTTGAATTCGTAAATGTTTTGCAGGAATATCAACTTGGACTTAGTCTTGGCGACATTCCTGGAGAATATTCTCAGTCTATTCCGCACGTGCTTGGTCAGAAATGGAGGTTGTGGAGTCGTGGAAGACTTGCATGATTTGCGGAATGTTAGTTAGGCTTGATATTTTCTATTTTTAAAGGGGTAGCGAGCTATTTTAGAGACACTTAGCTATTTTTGGCTACACACACACTCATACAACCGCTCTCACCAGCTCTCGACAAAACACTTAGCATTTTTCATACATTTCTACACGATACACTATAGTGATCCTTGTACTTAGCTCGCTATCATCCGAAGTTGTAACAGATTGTTTGTTTAATTTGAGTTGGTGATCGGTAGTTTCCATCACCCGGGGTTTTTTGTGCCGGAGATCAACTCTTGATCAAGGGCTTTTTCCCCGTATAAATCTTCGTGTCATTTGTTCATTACACTTCATAGTGATCCTTATTGTTGTTCATCAATTCAAGCATCATACCTCACAACAGAAAGTTTGGTTACATTGTCATTGCTTGATTTTTGACCAAAACACCTATCATAAAAGGGGTTGCCGGGAAAGTGATCCAGGCATCGGAGACACAATCGCTCTTCATCGAAGAGTCGAATGATCTAAAGACGGTTCCTGCCGGGAAGCAATGACGTATACGATCAATTTCGGGATCGGTGAAACGACAAAGTTCTAGCGAAGGATTTTTGGTTACGCCCTGGCTCTTCAGGGGGCTTTCCTTATTAGGATCCTTGGCGGGGGAGGATCGGAGATTCATCTTTGCCATGGGGATTTTGAAGAAACAGAGAATTGTAAGAAGAAAATTTAGAGAGAAGGGAATGAGAAATACCTGTGAAGGTCTTCGAATGAAGATTTAAAGGGAGAAAGTCTCGAATTTAAATGCAAAATCTCGTTCCTATCTCTATCTTATTTATAATCATTGTTTGTTACAGGGATGACCCTTGCTCACATCAGCCTCGCAACGGCTATATCTCCAAGTAACGGCTAGTCCGAATTTCGTTCAAACATGATTACCTAATTGGATATCAACTAGTCATGTTTGGGGGCAATTGTTAGGGATAGAATTTTATAGCCTATGGATCACAGATCCTGAAGTGTAGCATGGATCACGGATCCTCAGTTCAGTTTGAATTAAGGATCCTCAGGAGACGCTGCGGGAATAAGGATCCAGGATCCTCATTATTATTCTAACTTAACAATTGTTTCCATCACCTTTTGGCTTGTTTTGCAGGTATGTTTCGAAGAAGACTTATTCCACGCGAGATTCCAGGGGAATATGCTCTACATTTTCAACATGTGCATGAGCTAGTGACCGTTAATGGTGATCGTGGGTGATGGGTTAATATTTCGGATAGTTAGTTAGGATATTTTTAGCTAAGAATAAAGGGGTATTGAGCTTATTTTTTAGAAACACTTTTGCACTCCAGTTTACGTACAACACTTCTGCTACTCTTTCTCTCGAACACACACACTAGAAATCATTGTATCAAGCTCAATACTTCCGAAGTTGTAAACTTATTTATTCAATATACTTGATAGTGATAGTTTTCACTATCCGAGGTTTTTTATGCCGGAGATCATACATTGATCATGGGCTTTTTCCTCGTATAAATCCTTGTGTCCAACATTCATTTCATTCTTTCATTGTCTATACGTTTGATCATATAATCAAGCATCACACCTCACAAAATCGGATTTGGTTGCATTATCCTTGTGTGATTTTTGACCAAAACATTGCCCCAGGCGCCAAATTGTTTTGTTCAAAAATTACCTAAGCAAATTAGTGATCAAATTAGTTTTGTGAGGTAGTGTGCTAACAATGTATATTGAAAATATTCTAGTTTGGTTGTTTGCAAAAAACAGTATCAGGATATAGCTCAGGATACCGAGCTATATCAATAATCAAACAATGAGCATAAAAGTATAGGGTGACACGAGATGTACGAGGAAAGCCCTTGATCAATCTAGATCGCCGGCACAAAACCTCGGGAGCTGACAATCGCAACTGCCTTGTTCTTCTTATTACTTCAAATTTCAGGATACAGTGCAGGATATCGTACGGATCAGCTAAGTGTAACAATGAATTTCAAGTGTGAGTGTTTGCGAGTGATTGCAGCTTGTAGAGAGCAGAAGTGTGTGTGAAAAAAAATTGTGTGTGTCTATCGATCCGTACGTTCCCTTTTATAGTAAAATAGGAACAACAAACTATCCTATAAAACCGGGATGCTTGGAATATTCCTTCTGAGACGTTGAAGACCCATTCTTCCGGCTTCAACGTCTTCTTTTCAAGTGAATAGCCCGAGTCTTCAAGAGAAGCAGTCCACTTGAACGTTATAGGCCTACCATGCTAATCTGCACGTGAACAATTAGTCACCACCAGGATACTGTATCAGGATGTTACCAATATCCTGATCCGGTATCCTGGTCACAATCAAAAGTAATAAAGTCAGGATATAATTCAGGATACGGGTTCAGAAAACCACCCATAACAAATATAACTTCCAAAGATCTACCAAATCAATGGCCAAGATTGGTTCATTTTGTTCACAAAAACATTTATGTCACTCATGAACCCCATCATATATATATATATATATATATATATAAGATTTGGTTCAAGAGTGAACACTGCTCTAGCTTGCGAACTGAGTGAACTAATCCTGGCCATACACGTGTGTAGATCAATGGCTAGGATTTGATGTTGAAATACACTAGTGTATTGTACGATTTGATGATGAGATCATGGCCATACACGTGTGTAGATCAATGGTCAGGATTTTTGTTCACTCAGTTCGCAGATACACTAGTGTTCACTCTAGAACCCCACCCTATATATATATATATATATATATATATATAGGGGAGCGCTAAAATGAAAACCACCTCCAGTTGTAAGAACCGCATGAACCACTTTCTAGCCATTAGATCAAGAAGATGGATGGATGAGATTAGAAGTATTTAAAAATAATATTAAGTATTTTTTGTCTTATTATGTCTTTAATATTTTAATCCAAAAGGGTATTTTAGTATTATTATATTATGTCTTTAATATTTTAATCCAAAAGGGTATTACTTTTTTGTATTATTATATTAGTTTTTTATTTTTTAAACATAGTTTTTTTATTAAGCATTTTCAAATTCAGATTTATTTACAGTTTTTACGTTTAACGTTTTACGTTTTTACGCCCGACTTTTTCCCGCCTCGTTTTTTGACGCGCCGTTTTTACGCCCGGCTTTTTCACGCGTCGTTTTTTCAACGCGCCGTTTTTACGTTAACGTTATTTACGTTTTACGCGCCGGTTTTTTACATTTTACGTGCCGGTTTTTTATGTTAACGTTTTTTTACGTTTTACGCGCCGGTTTTTTACGTTAACGTTTTTTACGTCTTTACATTTTACGCGCCGGTTTTTTACGTTAACGTTTTTTACGTAAAACTTTTTACACTTCACGTTTTTACGTTTTACGTTAAAAAGTTACGGTTTTTACAAAAACTTTTTTACGCAAAAACGAACGCACCCAGAAATCGCAAACTCGGGAGGTGTCTCGGATATATTGTTATCATCATCGACTAGGGGTGAAAAAATAAAAAACCAACAACATCAAAACAAATGTGTATCTCGAAAAAAAACGGGGTTTGGTTCAGATTATCCGATAATCAAAAGGCTGCAAAAGTGGGGTTGCAGGTTCAAAAAACCTACCCTCCGCCGTCCTTGCCGCACCATCGTTATCTAGATTTACGTTTTTTTTCATCATCGCCCCCCGAATCGACCATATGAAAACCCACAGATTCAAAAGAACACAAATCAAAATCCCCAACATACCAAATCAAACCAGAGATCAAAGAACACATATCATCGCCGCCCAATCGAACAGATCAAAACCCACACATAGTTCACTGTTTCAAAACATTCAAATCATTCAAAAGCATCAGCAAAACCCCCCAACGCCACCGCCACCACCACCAACAACCGTCGCCCACCTTCATCACAAAAAGCACCAGTAAAAAACCCCAACATTCAAAATCATACACAGATAAAAATTAGATAAAACCTTAAGGCAATCGGATGTGATCAACGAACAAAAAAACCCAACTATCCTTTGTATCCTTTGTATCCGTTTTTAACCCCAATAAAATTACTCATATGAGAAAAAACAGAGCACCATTAATAAACATTAATAAAGCATACCCAAAATATCTCAAAACCACAGACTCAAACATTCAAAGAATCACCAGCAAAAGACATTAATAAAGCATACCCAAAATATCTCAGAGAAACAGTGCTAACCAAACACCACCACCGTCGCCGTCAAAAACCCTCCACCGTCACCCACCACTGCCGCCACGCCACCATCACCCACCAAACCCACCACAAATCATCTCCCCCGTCTCCTTGTCAGATCTTACGCGAATAGTCACCCACCACTGCGAACAGTCAGAAGCTCAAACCACCGGTTCACAAAGCCGGTGGCCCGGTGGGCATGAGGGAGTGGGTGTTTGAGATAGATCGGAAGAGATGAAGACGGCGGTGGTGGCGGGGTTGCTGCTGCTGTTCTTCGTTGCTGCTGTATTTTCCGGCGACAGCACCGACGTGTACGGCGGCGGAGGTGGTGCTCTCCTACGAATCAATTACGAAGATGACGGTGGTGTAATGTTATCGGCAGTAGCTGTCGGCTTCAGGTCCGCCAACGGTTGGGTTGATGATTACTGTTTTTGTCGGTTCCAGTTCTCTCTCACATGGAATTGGAAACAAAATGAGGAAGAAGCTTCTTAAATAAAATAACCAGATGGGATTGAGAGGAGAGAGGAGATGAATTTTCAAAAATGTGGAGAGAGACAAAGAAACTGACAATTATAAATGAGGAGAGAGGTAGGGGAAATGACATTTGGGGTAAAAGACCAAAATACCCCTTTTGTTGGCATAATCTGATTGGTTGAGAGTGGTTCTCGCGGTTCTTACAACTGGAGGTGGTTTTCATTTTAGCGGCTCCCTATATATATATATAGGGTAGGAGTTGGCTACAAAGCCAACTTTTCCTACAAAGTGTAGGAAGCCATATTCTTGTGACATGTGGCAATTAGATATTTTTATCAAAAGGGCATGATAGTAATTTGTAATTATTTTAATTATGGAATTTATTATATCCTAAACTAACTAATGAGAATTTTAGGAAAACCAAATATCTCTTTGATTTCAAATGCGAATTAATGATTACAATACAATCGCTTCAACATATTCACATTAAATTCGCATTTCATCTAGTTCGTCACAATGTGTTTTATCACTAAAACACACTTCTATGAACATATCTACGTTGTGTTTTAGCATCCGGTAACTGATTCGTCATGTTGTGTTTTAGCAGCCGGTAACTGATTCGTCACGTTGTGTTTTAGCAGTCAGTAATTGTAACTGGTTTTATCACAATGTGTTTTATCATAAACAAATTCTTGACGTGTTTTAGCAGTCAGTTAGTATTTCGTCACTTTGTGTTTTATCAATAAAACACAGTACTATAAACACATCTAGATTTTATTTATCGTTATTTTTTGTATGATTTGGTGTTTCCGGATGTGAGGGATTAGAGAGAGGGAAGGAGAGAAAGAAAATCGCGACAATTATGGAGGTGGTTTATGATTGGCAATTATTTCCTTATTTAAAACAAGTTAAATGACACATCTACCCCCATTCAATTAAATTAGCCTATTTTTAAGAAACATATATTACTAAAATGCCACCAAAATGATCTCAACCATCAAACACATTCATCCAATGATCAAGATCACTTCCTACACTTTGTAGGAAAAAACACACTTTGTAGAGAAACCCCACCCTATATATATATAGGGTATGGTTCATGCGAGAACCGCGAGAACCAATGTGAACACAACCAAAAATACCTAAAAAAAACCTAACCCCCACAACCCCCCCCCCCCCCCAAAACCTAAACCCCCCCACCCCCCCTCCCCCACCCCCCAAAAACCTACCCCCCACCCAAGCTAAAATGCTAAAAACTAAACCCCCAAAAAACCTAAAAAAATAAAAAAAAGCACACAAAAACTTTTTTTTTTTAATATTTTTACATTATAATCGCTACTTTTAGTAGTCAAAAAATTTTAAAAACTTTTTTTTGTTAACGAAATCCAGCGATTTTTTTATAAAAAATATTAAAATTTTTTTTTTTGTGTTTTTTAGCTATTTTTATGTATTTTTGGTTGTGTTAACATTGGTTCTCGCGGTTCTCGCAATAAAGGGTGGTTCCTAATGGATCCTTCTCCTATATATATATATATATATATATATATATCCTTAGTTCATAATGATTTTGGTAATAATAATAATAATAATTAATTACAAGAATAAATGAATGAATTTATCAAAATTAAATTGCAAAATTAAATGAGTTAGAAAGAAAATTAAAGGAGTTAGTAGTTAGTTGCATGAATAAAATGTTAGTGATTATTAACATGGTTAAAGAAGTTAGCATGGTTAGTAATGTCAGATATATAATAAAGAGTTAGACAATATTAAGTTAGGCATTTTAATAATTGATCATGGTTAGTAATGTAAGATGGAAAATTCAGTGGCGGAGCTAGCCCATTAACTCAGGGGTATCCTAATTTTTTTTTATCGTGGAATCACACAATATAAAAAACGACAATAAATAAATAAAGTAAAACAAATAGCTGACTAATTGGGCCACAATTTCAATCATTATTATTAATAATTTGGGCAATTGGGCCACTGTTTCAATCGGGCTCCTTCATTCTACAAGTTTGGATTGGTTAGGGGTGTCCTTGTATTATTTTAGGGGCATCCTTAGTATAAAACCGAAAAAAATACACTACGAATACGCACATGAGCCGTAGCCCATGCTACGGCTGCAAAAGCATTAGGTCCACCCATGATGGAAATGACATAATTAAAGATTAAGAAAACATGTAAAAGAAAACCCAAGATTGGTTCTTATTTTGGTGACGCACCATCTTTGTTTACCATGGTAAACATTTGGTGATATTCCATAAGGATTTCTCCAATATGGGGAAGTACGAAAACACAAAGAAAAACATGAAGAAGAGAAGAATGTGAAAGGAGATGAAACTCACTTTCAAGAGGGAAGAATTCTGAGAAATGACAAAGAAAAGTGGTGGAATGAGTGTGGTATTTATAGGTGAGAGATTAGAGTTTAAGGTGGTGAAAGATATATGGAAACTTGAAAATTGGTCCATTAATATATATATTTTTTTTTATTTTTGAGCCTAATGTCATGGGCTTGTTTGTTTTATGCATTTTTTTTTGTTATTTGTATAGATGTGAGTTTCCAACATAATTTATAAACATAGCATGACGCAATAGTTGATTGATTGGGTCTCGAATATCGAATTTACACAGCATAAGTCGATTTTCAAATGATTTAAACGTGTCTTGATGATTATATGAATAACACATATGTTTGATTGAACAATTATTGAGAGAGAAAATAAATAAATAAAATGAAATCCATTATGATCATAAGTCTCAGATTACAATGGTTGAATACAAAAACACAGAAACGAATAATACAATAATTGTGGAATGTTACAGTTTTGGCTTAAAGAGCCAGTTGACTCTTTAGAAATAATCAAACAAGTCATCTATATGTATGTAGGTGTGTACGTATAAAACTTGCATGTATGTGTGTGGATAGAATGGTATGTATGCACGTATTGGGATTCAATATATATGTATGGATGTATGGTAAGCAGGTACGTATGGCTTTAATCGTATGATAGTAGATGAAAACCATGTATGAGTGTGAGTAGAAACGAATACGTGTTTAGGTTGTACGTATGGGCTTTGTATGGGTGGATGTTTATGGCTAGGTTTTGTAGTTGGAATGCGTTTGGATGTAAGAGGTATGTGAAAGTTTGGATTAGATAATATGTATGCAAGTTTGGAACTATGAATATACGAATGAGCGAGACTTGTATGTATGTTTATGTAGTATTAATACCTATGAGTATTCAAGATGCTAATCCGGGTTGCTTTTGAGAATGAAGTGCAGGTACGTTATAATTGGCTCATTGAAGGGCAAACACCGAGATGCAAATGTTTGAATTCCGAAGGAGAACTAATTGGAATGTACATGAGAATAGGACGCGACGTGAATGTTTAATTATGCATGTTTAGATTATGTATAATGTCACCAAATACTAATGATGTGAATGTATGTGGTGACTACAGGTCACACAGGGTTACGGATCATAATCATGAAGTGTAAGCGTTCACGATCGTGTCAAAGAGCGTGGATTGTACTGAAGCGAGATCATGTAGTTGTAAACATAGATTATGTTTTATTCTTTAAATAAGAATGAAGGACACAATACTTGTAAAGTGAATTATCCCAATGGTTTCAAACATGTTAAAATGTATATGGAGAAAGGAATTTTTCGGTTCGCAATTCCGTTGCGTACTTTTCGTTTAAAACTGTTTAGGGTCTTACATGAAAAGTGATTGTCTTGAGAGATTCAAGTCTTTATGATCAAAACCCATAAAAATAAGTTTATAATCTGGATTTTTAAAAATTTATAAAGTGTTTTTAATCTTGTAAAATGATCATGAAACTTGTGTTCCATGGTGATGATTATTACATATATGTAAGTGTCCAAAAGTTACCTTTTTGTGATTAAAAAGGTGTTTTATGAATGATTCATTTGAATCTGAAAAAAAAGTGAACATAAAATGAAGATATCATGCTTTTAATAAAAGTATTTAAAAAAAGGAAACAAGTGATTTGATACAACATAGACAAGTTTTTATGCATAAAAATAAGGCTAAAACATGGTGATTTAGCCAAAATATGAGGGTTTCACTTAAGTCCGGTTTGGGACAGAAGTGAACCATGTTTTTCATAGGATAAAACTTGTGTATTATGTGTATAAGTGTTCTATTTAATTTATGTGCCTTAGTATAGTTGTAACATGTTTACAAGTAAAAAATTTGACTTTTTCAGGAAGAAAATAAGAACATTTTAAAAACTGTTTTGGAACAGAAAATAAACTTGTTTTTAAGCATAAATTAAATGATAAAATTTATATATTAAGTTTACGGTGTTAAAATATTACCTTAGTCGGTTTTCGTCACATATGTTGACGCGAAAATGTTAAAAATTGGCAAGTATGAGTGATTTTTAAATAAATACATGTGATAATATTTTATAGCTAAGATGTAATATTTGCATGTGAGAAAAGAAATGTGGTAAATTATTGAAAGTGAAAAAGATAAAACAATGTTTTATTTATGAACTCATTGATTGTAACACTCTCATAGTCTCACTGATTGAATGATCTAAAAATATCCTAAAGATTTGCAAATACAAACGGTTCTGACCCCCACAAAATCATCACATGTTGTGACAATGGTGCTATGATGGAAACAAACTTTGTATTGACTGTCAACGTTTTTGTAGGTTGGAATATTAACCTAGAGTAGGATCTATTATCAACAAACATTCCTTCTCGTGTAAGTATTTCCTAAACTTGAGTAACCATCTATTTAGCCAATTTGCGTTGATTTTATTTTTCTAAATGCTTAAAAAACAACAACAAATAAGTATATACCTATTAAAGAGCAAACATAAAATTAAAATGCAATAATTAAAATAAATATACTTCTTCATCCATTAAGATCATGTTAATAGAGTAGACATCTTTTGGATTTCTTCTATCTAGGCGATTCCATATTCTTGTGATTTGAACTTTGATGGTGAAATATTCACTTAAAACATTAAGTTGGTTTAGCATAGTGTCGTTATTCGTCAAACTAAGTGTGATGTAGAAAATGATGTTTAAATCAATAAATAAACAAATTAATGATAAACGAAGTATGATATTAAATATGAAAGAACAAAAAGTAAATCAAACCTTAGGGATGATTAATCACCATGATCAGAAGAGAAGAAAGAGATGATCAAAAGTAAGGAAGAAGAAAAGTTAGACATAATAGGTTTTTGCGGTAAGAAAGATGAAAAGTTTAATAAGTTTGTGTTTGGGAAAAAGGAAAGTATATATTCTAATGGTTAGATATCGGGTTTCTTAGACCCGTGTATTAATGAGATTCGGGTTGTGTATGACCCGTGTGAAAACAATTACCTTTAAGACAGGAAAGTGAAAAATAGTAGTGCTAGAAAGATGTCATGTGTCCCCTAAGTTATTGCTTTATGTTAGTTATAAATGTTAACACCAACGGGGTGGTAGTCCATTGGCAAAAACAAAGTCTTTAAACACCTTGGGAGGGGAAGATTTTGGGTTCAAGTACCACTGACGACAGAAATAAAAGAATTTTACCGTTCAAAAAAATTATAAATGTTAACTCAATTAAAATATACTTATTCTTTTAAATAACGTTTTAGGCTTTTAACATAGTTAAGTTTAATTAGACTGTAACTATATAAAAAATTAAAAAATTAAAAAATAAAAGTTAATTAACGTATAATAACTATCCATAATTAAATAAAAAATAACCAAAATTAAATATTTAAATATAACATAAGAGACATTTTATTTAATATGAGAGATAGGAAAAACCAATTTCTTAAGGTCCTAAAATAAAATAAGACACTTTATTAGGTAGTATAGATAGATATAAATATGGGTGTGCATATTTGCACACCAATGTAGGGATGAGCATATGCCACCGAATACCGATCCCATACCGAACCCGCTCCCGAAATACCGATACCGAATTTTTTCGGTATCCCATACGGTATCCACTTTTTGGCGTTTTCGGTATCGGTACGGTACGGTATCGGTATAATACCGATACTGACCCTCAAAATACCGATACCGTACCGTACCGATACCAAACCGACATGTTTCGGTATCGGTACCTAGTTTGGGTGAAATTCGGGATCGGTATTAGGCGGTATCGGTATCGGATACCGCTTTGCTCATCCCTACACCAAACCCTTGTAAACCCTAGTTTAAACTGCCTTTACCTACGCATCGTATATCTCTATACGCAGCATATAGGGTTACCTCTATACGCTGCGTATAGAGCAATATTGCGTATAGTTTGCATGTGTTTCAGAGCCTGATCAGCGATCATTGCACAGAAAACAAGGGTTTATATACGCAGCGTATATAAACCATCAGACTTTTTTGGGTCATTTTGGTGGGTTTGAAGCATCAGTTTTTCACAAAGTTTATATACGTTGCGTATAGTGCTATACACAGCGTATATAACCTTTCAGAATTTTGTTTGGTCATTTAGCATATTTGAGGTATAAATTCTCACCCGGTTACAACGTTAACTCGCTTAAAATATATAACAAGTTAAAAATATATAATGTTTTTTTATTATTTAGTCGATGTCGTCGTTAATTTATTTAGTCGATGTCGTTGAAAAGTGTATAACGTTAAATTTTTTTGAAAAGCATATATACGGTTCAAATATATAATATCGTTATCGAGCTTTTGAAATAAATATTATACCGTTAATTATTTTTAAATAATCATGTACGGTCCAAATATATTATACCGTTTAAATACTATACCGTGCGGTTCGAATACTATAACGTTAAAATATTATAGCGTTAAATAATTTGAAATACCCGGGTACTGTTCGAATATGTTACACCCTTACAGCAAAAGTTTTATATATACAAAAAAAGTTTGATATATACAACAAAGTTTGTACATACATAACAAAAGATATAATACTATGGCAGCGGATCCTGGTGCTGCTGCTGCTCCGCCTCCTCCTCTTGTTGATGCCATTCCGCAGCCAGAACGAAGTGTTGTGGAGGTAACCCGTCATGCTGTCGGCGCTCCTGCAGCTTCGCAACCACCCACTCCATCATATAGTTCAGCCTGTCAACGTCGCGACGTAGCTGCTGATACCCCGCGTATGAGGGGGCAGGACCGGGCCCAACATGTCGTGGGAACTGAGGCGCCCTGGGTGGACCACGCGACTGTGGTGGCTCCGACACCTCTGGATCGCGTAGGGGATATACCAGCTCGAACTGTGCCGGCAGCTGCGTAGGCGCGTAAGGCTGGCCGTCCGCAACCTTAAACTGCTTCCCGCATGGGAATTTTTTGGTAACGTGCATTCCCGATATCGTGTTCATCCCCATCCGCTTCGGCTGTATCGCATTGCCTACACGCGGGTGGTCAGTCTCCGGGTGATAACCCAATGAAAGGGCTATCAAAGTGACGTAGGCACCGCCGTATAATAATCCGCGCTCCTGTCGATGATGCGCGGAGGTGAAGTACTGCGCCAACCCGTGTGCGAGAGCGCACGGCCTCTTGTACAAGAGGTAATATAAGAAAAACAGGTCACCGCTCGTACACCACTCTCGGCTCTTGTTTCGAGCGGTGATGGAAGTGGATATTATCTTGTGAAAATACCTGCACAAAAGGAAACCAGCCAATAAATAATAATTAGACGACATCCACTAAATAATAAAAAAACAATATATTTTTTACTCGTTACGGATTTCGACGCGCGTAACGGACCTACGCTCATAACAGTCGACGTCGACTAAATAATAAAAATACAATATTATTTTGACTCGTTACGGATTTCGACGCGCGTAACGGACCTACGCTCGTAACGGACGACGTCGACTAAATAATAAAAAGATTATATATTTTTGACTCGTTACGGATTTCGACCGCGTGCGTCCCTAACGAGCGTCGAAACTAAGATCGTCGTTAAAATATATTTTTTATTATTTAGTCGATGTCGTCCGTAAGGCGCGTAGGTCTCTAACGAGCTTCGAAACTAAGATCGTCATTAAAATATTTTTTTTTTATTATTTAGTCAAAGTCGAACCGTAAGGCGCGTAGGTCCCTAACGAGAGTTGAAACTAAGATCGTCGTTAAAATATAATTTTTTTATTATTTAGTCGAAGTCGAACCGTAAGTGTCACACCCCAACCGATGGCGGAAACATCGGGGCGTGGCACTAAGCGAAACAGATTGTCCAGAAGTTTTCTATAACAACTATCATTACCGATTATTTAAAGCAACATGTCCCATACCATGTCATAAAAGATAACATAATTATTACAGGCAAAATCCAGTACTTTTTGTTCTGTTCTGACAACTCAGATTTCAAGTACAGACAAATGTTTATTTGTTTCTAGACCTTTCCTAGCCTCGATTTCACAGCAAGCTAAGCAGATAAGCATCCTAAGCACCTGTCACATACGTTAAAGTAAAAGTCAATACACATAGTGTAAAGGTAAGCATACAAGTTTGATAATAACATATAGAGGTCAAAATCGTTACGCATAACCAGCACGTACATAGTGTGAAATGAGGCATGTTAGTTATCGACATGAACCTATCGATACCAATGACTGCGGGTTGACTGCCCAAGGCAGTTCGTAATACACACTCACCACTGTGAGCCATGTAACAAATTGTCCTTAACAACCCCTGAGTGAACAGGTGCTGAGTCCAAACAAATAGTACTATCGTTGCTAAGGCAGGTAGACAACATTTCATGTGTAAACATAACAAACAAGCATTCATTAAGTCACGTATAACATGAGGTAATGGTTAGCGTTTAAAGTATTGCGCAGTGTGTGTGATGTGATTTAGAATAAGTAACGTATGTAACACCCAAAAGTGCGTAAAGCAAAAAGGGATCGAGTATACTCACAGCGATGATGGATTGAAGGGAGCGCTAGAGAGTAAGGTTAGCCTGATCAGAATGATAGCATAAACGATAAGCGATATGTACAAGGGTGAAATGTGTCAAAGGATCGGACGGTACTCCAATCGGATGGCAATCACATCGGGTAGCCGGTCGATCGGGTGACAATCCGCTCGGATGGTCATCCGATCGGGTGACCTTTCGAGTGGATTGTTTCTTCGTTTGGGAAGGATGTGTTTGTGTATGATGGCTTGACTTTTGAAGTTTTCGTTGTAGCATTTAGAAAACGTAGAAGTATCTCTTCCTTTCAGGTCGATCGATCGAACGACCGTTCGATCGGGCGACAATCCGGCCAGTTGGACACTTCAGTGAGAATAAGTTCACAGCAGTTTGTCACTCGATCGGATTGTAGTCCGATCGGGTGGCATTCCGTTTGTATTGAACATGTTGAAAATTGTTTAAGTGTTGAAGTCAGAACATTACATAGTCGAGTGACAACCCGATCGGGTGGTAATCCGATCGAACGGTAGTTTGTTCAATGTTCACAACTTCAAATGTTTGAATTAAAGGTTAATTGTGGGGCCAAGGTGCAAGCCGATCGGGTGGCAACCCGATCGGGTGACAATCCGATCGGACAGCGGTCCGATCGAGCGACACTCCAATCTAGTCGACCTGATCGTCTTCTTCCTTGGTCATTTTGATAGTTTGTCGTTTTATCGAGATGATTCGATAACGTATTAGACAACAGAAACCTCGTCACGACTTAGTAACCTGATCGGACAGGAATCACCCAAATCCGACCAGTTAACTGTTCGAGACGGTGTTCCTTGTTTAAACCGAAATCGGTAATCTCGTGGATAGAATCCAGATCTTGAACCAACTCAACCACAAGAATGAGTAGAAGATCGGACAAGCTTCGATTCTATCGGTTTTGAGTGCACTTAGTGTAAAAGAGTTGAAAGAAAGTTGGAAAGCCATCTTTCAATCCTTTTCACCTTGATTATGTTTAGATCTAGGAAAGATCTTTGTTTATTTATGTGGAAATCGTTTAGATCGAAGTTGTTCGTGAAGGATTGAAGCCAAATCATGAAGTTCATAAGAACAACATGATGACACCATCCTAGAACACCTCAAATCTAGTGATTTCACGGTTAAAAGTTAAGATTCAAAAGGTAGAAAGGTGTAGGAGTGCGCGTAGATCAAGAAAGTACAAGATTTAAATGGAACACTTACAAGAATCGCGAGGAATCTGAAGAAAAGTGGGCAAGAACGCTGGTCGGACGAGAGATGCCGAAAATGGTAAATTTGTGATGTTGACAGGGGTATTTATAGGGTTTCCATAAAAGGAAAGGGGAATAGGTGGCTGATCGATCGGGTGGTAACCCGATCGGGTGACTGCTCGATCGAGTGGCACCTCGATCGGGTGGCAGCCCGATCGGGTGGCAGCTCGATCGGCTGGCCACTCGATTGGTGTGCAAGGCGCGACGAGTTTTGCTGTTTCGATTGCGATTGCGAGCGTTGCGATGCGATAGAGTTTCATATTCAAATTACTTTTAATCCCAACCTCTATATCAACATACAATCATCCTTAATTGACTTGCGTTTTGCGTTTGCGATTCAATTGCGATTGAGTTTCGATTGCGTTTCGATTAATCCCCACATCATAAACATAAATAAACATGCACAAGTAACACATAAGGCACACACACACATAGAACAATATCCAGAACGCGTAATTCGAGTTACGAGTGCGATTGCGATAGCGATAAAGCGATAAAACATGCGATAAATATCGAATAAACCTCGATTATTAATAAGTACTCCACATAATACAACTAATGTAAACAATTAATTAGACTAACTACGAGTCAAAGAAGTCAAAATAGGAATTGAGCAAGGAGTGACAGATCGCAATTAGTAATCTTGTCTTCCTTTGAATTCAATCTTGACTTTGACTTTGACTTCCGAAACACGGGGTGTTACAGCCTCCCCTAGTTGAGGGAATTTCGTCCCGAAATTAGGCCGAAGCCGTAACAAACAATTGCAGATACTTCGTCTTCATGTCGCTTCGAGTTCCCAAGTGAACTCCGCGCCTCGTTTACCTTCCCATCGAACTTTCACAATAGGAATGCGCGAGCGTCTGAGTTGCTTGGTTTGGCGATCCATGATTTCGACAGGCTTCTCCATGAAGTGTAGTGTTTTGTTTATTTGGAGGTCATAAAGAGGTACAATTAAATCATGCTCAGCTAGGCACTTTCAGAGGTTTGAAACATGGAAAGTCGGGTGAACATTACTAAGTTCCTCCGGTAGTTCGAGTCTGTAGGTGACTTTTCCAATCCTTTCCAGAATCTTAAAAGGTCCAACATAACGAGGCGCTAGTTTCCCTTTCTTGCCGAATCTGACCACACCCTTCCAAGGTGATACCTTTAGGAGTACGTAGTTTCCAACGTCAAATTCAAGGGGCTTGCGTCATCTATCGGCTTAACTTTTCTGATGACTCCGTTCTTTCAGCAGATTGTCTCGAATTTGGAGGACTTTGTCAGTCGTTTCTTGCAGTAGCTCAGGACCGGTTAATTGCGAGTGCCCAATCTGGTGCCATACAATTGGCGATCGACATTTTCTTTCGTATAAAGCCTCAAACGGTGCCATTTGAATGTTGGAATGATAACTGTTATTATACGAGAATTCAACTAGCGGCAGGTAAGCGTCCCAATTACCACCGAAATCTATGACACACGAACGGAGCATGTCTTCAAGTGTACGGATCGTTCTTTCGGTATGACCGTCGGTTTGAGGGTGGAATGCAGTACTTAGATTAAGCGTAGTACCGAGAGCCGCTTGAAACGTTTCCCACAGACGCGAGGTAAACCGAGCATCACGGTCGGAGATGATGTCGCGAGGCGTCCCATGTCGACAAATGATCTCATCGGTGTAGATTCGGGCTAATCGTTCCACCTTGTAGTCTTCCCGTATTGGCAAAAAGTGAGCAAATTTGGTCAAACGGTTAACAACAACCCAGATGCTGTCGTGACTTGATGGCGTGCGCGGAAGTTTTGTTATGAAATCCATAGCTATACTTTCCCACTTCCACATAGGGATCGGGGGTTGTTCGAGTAAGCCAGCGGGTCTTTGATGTTCAGCCTTGACTCTCAAGGAAGTTAGGCACTTTCCAACGTAGAGAGCGATATCTCTTTTCATACCCGGCCACCAGTACTTGTAGCGAAGGTCCTGGTACATCTTATCGGCACCGAGATGAATAGAATATCTGGATTTGTGGGTTTCGTCCATCAAAATCTGTCGCAAGTTGGTCCGCTTAGGGATCCAAATTCGGTCTAGAAAGTGGAATATTCCATTCGACTTATTCACAAGCTGGGCTCCATCATGATAGATTCTTTCCTTCTTCAAAGTGCGTTCATTAAAACAGGCATGTTGAGCTTCGCGGATAAGAGTTTCTAGATCGTATTGGGCTTGGATATTATGGATGCTGAGCAGGTAACTCTGTCTGCTGAGAGCGTCGGCAACGACATTTGCTTTGCCAGGATGATAATGAATCTCACACTCGTAATCGTTTAGAAGTTCTACCCATCGGCGTTGACACATATTAAGTTCCTTCTGGTCAAAGATGTGTTGTAGGCTCCTATGATCGATGAAGATCGTACACTTGGTACCATACAGGTAGTGTCACCAAATCGTTAACGCAAAAACAACCGCGCCTAGTTCGAGATCATGGGTTGTATAGTTCTTCTCATGGATTTTGAGCTGACGAGATGCGTAAGCAATAACCTTGTCCCGTTGCATGAGGACACAACCAAGACCAAGGTTCGAGGCATCATAATAGACAATGAAGTCGTCGCTTCCATCAGGTAAAGTGAGAACATGAGCATTGCAAAGCATATGCTTGAGGGTTTGGAAAGCAGACTCTTGTTCAGTTCCCCAAACAAAAGGCTTGTCTTTATGGGTGAGAGCGGTAAGCGGCACAGCGATTTTTGAAAATCCTTCGATGAATCGTCGATAATAACCCGCTAGTCCGAGAAAAGAACGTACTTCAGACGGGTTCTTAAGTGTAATCCAGCTCTTAACTGCTTCAATCTTCGAGGGATCGACGTGAATACCTTGACTATTGACAATGTGGCCAAGAAATTGAACCTCCTCCAGCCAGAATTCGCACTTGGAGAACTTGGCATAGAGTCGATTCCCTTGGAGTAGCTCGAGAACCAAACGTAGATGTTGCGCGTGTTCGGCTTTCGACTTGGAATAGATCAAGACATCATCGATGAACACGATGACGAAGCGGTCGAGATAAGGTTTACACACGCGATTCATCAGATCCATGAAAACCGCGGGTGCGTTGGTTAAACCAAAAGGCATAACAACGAACTCATAATGGCCGTATCGAGTGCGAAAAGCGGTTTTTGGTGTATCCTCCTCTTGTATGCATAGTTGGTAATAGCCTGAGCGTAGATCGATCTTCGAGAAACACGTAGCACCTTGTAGCTGATCAAACAAATCATCAATGCGAGGCAAGGGATAACGATTCTTGATAGTCAACTTATTCAATTTCCGATAGTCGATGCACATCTTGAAAGGCCCATCCTTCTTTTTGACGAAAAGGACTGGCGCGCCCCAAGGAGAGGTGCTCGGGCGAATAAAGCCTTTATCAAGTAATTCCTGAAGCTGACTCGAGAGTTCGTGCATTTCGGATGGAGCGAGTCGGTAAGGAGTTTTGGCAACAGGGTTGGCTCCAGGAATGAGGTCGATACGAAAGTCGATATCACGACTTGGCGGTAGTCCGGGAAGATCCTCAGGAAAAACGTTAGGAAATTCTCGGACCACTGGAACATCGTTTACACCTGGTCTTCCTTTCTTTTCCTTCTCCACTACTACAATATTAGCCAAGAAAGCTCTGTATTCCTTGCGGAGATACTTGCTAGCTTGGAAACATGACATGAGCTTGAGACCTTTCGAAGCAGTTTCGCCATAAATACATAATACATCACCATTCGCGAGCGAGAATTGAATCATCTTATCAAAGCACACAACTTCAACAGGGTTTTCACGAAGAAAGTCCATGCCTACTATAATGTCAAAACTTCCGAGTTGCATCGGAATAAGGTCGATTGGGAAGATGTGATTGTTGAGCTCAAGAGTACAATCACGAAGAACGGAATTGACGGCGACGGTTCTTTCGGTGGCGACTTCAACATCGAACGTCGAGGGGTGATGAGAGCGCTTACGATTAAGGAGCTTCTCGAATTCAAACGACACAAAGCAGTTATCGGCTCCAGTATCAAACAAACATGAAGCATAAATACCATTCACAAGGAACGTACCATTGACCATGTTGTTGTCAGCCTGGGCTTGGCGCACGTTGATGTTGAAAGTTCTAGCGCGGGCGGCTTGTTGCGGTTGCTGTAGTGGCTGTTGCTGCTGCTGAGGCTGCTGCTGCTGGGGCTCTTGTTTCACAACCCTGTTTGGGCACATGTTCGCGAAGTGGTTGGGATCACCATACGCGAAGCAGACTCTGGCGTTGATCGCGGGTGCCTGAGCTGCCTGTTGGCCTTGAGGAGCTGGAAGTAGAGCTTGATGAGCAGTGGCTTGAGCTGGTGTTTGTCGGGGAGCAGTACGACAATTAGTAGTGAAGTGGTCGTACATATTGCAGTGCACGCAAAATCGGCAGGCGATACCCACCGGGTGATGATAAGTACATGTTGGGCAGGTAGGGTGGGGACCAGTGTATGCACGCTTTGCAGGCTGTGCATAGATAACCGGAGCTGATCGATGCTGAGCCGGTACGGCTTGAAGTGGAGCAGCAGTGGTAGTGACAGCACAGTTCTTGTTGCTGGAGCTGCTGTTGTTGCTCTTCTTCTTGCGGCGGGAGACTTTCGATGACTGAGCGGTGACGGTTTCAGCAGATGGTGCGGCGGTAGCTTGATGCAAGTTCTTGGTAGCTTTATCCCAGAAACCAGCTTTGACTCGCTTGTCGTTGATTTCAGCGGCAAGCAAGTAAGTCTCTTCGATGGTTGCTGGTTTTGCGGCATGCACAAAATCTGCAACACAGTCTGGTAGAGCTCGAATGTACTTCTTGATTGTCATGTCGGTAGTCTTCACCTGATCGGGACAGATAATACTGAGCTGCTTGAAGCGAGCAGTTAAGGCAGCGTTGTCACCTTCCTTCTACTTCATATGCCAGAATTCGTCCTCCAACTTCTGGCGCTCATGGGGAGGGCAGAACTCTTCGAGCATGACGTTCTTCAACTCATCCCATGACAGACCATAAGCTGCGTCATTTCCGCGTTTGTTCCTCTCAGCCGTCCACCAGTCTAATGCGCGGGACTGGAAGATGGCGGTAGCATTCAGAGTGCGGAGATCGTCAGGACACCCACTCTGACGCAGAGTGACTTCGATCAAGTCGAACCATTGAAACAAGGTCGTAGGGCCATCTTCGCCAGTGAACTCTTTCGGTCCGCATGCTTTAAACTGTTTGAAGCTAAAGGCATCTTTGGGAGTAGCTTTAGGAACTTCGGTTCTAGATTCTTCAGACGATTTGCTCACATTCTCGTATATTTCACTCACGATCTGGGGAACTACTTTTGCCACTTGCTTGGCAACGATAGCAGCAAGGCGTTTGTCTCTCTGTTCTTGACGAGTAATTCGTGGGTGACGGGTCCCAGATGACGACATTGTCTGCAACAGACATCGCCATATGGCTCAACCACAACATAATCGAATCTCACCTCACACGCCTAATACTACTAAAGCTCAGGAACACGTATAATCACGTAACCACATAGGCACATAATCACAGATCCACATAAGCACATAAAGGCACAGAATCACAGAAGCACATACGCATGTAATCACGTAATTCACCTAGAAGCACATGGGAGCAGTCAGAATACAGAAACCTATTATTCAAAGTCCGCGAGTGTTCGAGAATAGCGATTGCGATTAAAATATCGAGTAGTATTGTATAAGCGTATAACATAGCATAAGGTCGTCCACAGTTTAGTATTTGTTAGCGTTTTGAGGTAGATGAGCAGGGCGAGTCGTGTGCGTCGATCAAAACGGTGGCGAAAATCGAATGAATCACCAAAAGTTAAAACATAGATACACACATAAACACATAAAATCGACGAGTATCAAAGTCAGCAGTTGCGGGCTTAGAATCGAAACACATAAAATTCGAGAATGGATTGTCTGCGGCTATTTAGACATCGACTAACCAAAGTGATTCGACTATTCACAAGGACTTTCCGTGCGCACTTGGACCTCCAGGACTGTACTTTCGCCTTGAATCTGGGCGAATGGCACGCATCCTTTCAATCTCAGCACGACTTCAAGTCGTTGGAGTCCGTCGAGACTTTGGTTAGAGTTTTGTAAAACAAAATAGGGCGGAATAAGTCATCAAGGTTCGGGTTTCACCCCTAACTTAACCACTTTGTTCCTGTCTTGATAAAAATTGAGACGAAAACCTACGCTAAAGTACGGATTTCACTCTATGCAGTTAATATCGGTGATATATCGGTTATATCGGTCATATCGGTCCCTTAAGAAAATATCAGTGTCAAATATCGGTCAAAATATTGGTACCGATATTATCGGCGATATTGACTGATATTTGACCGATATAACCAATATATCACCGATATTTGACCGATATATCACCGATATTTGACCGATATAACCGATATATCACTGATATATCACTGAATTATTGGTGTTAAATTGCTATATATATAAATTCTGCATTATATTAAAATTACCGATATCCCACCGATATCTCACCGAGATAACCTATATTTCAAATATCGGTCCTTTACCGATATCCGATATTTTACCGCATTAACTGCATAGATTTCACTCCTGATTCAGCACAAATTCTCGGGTTTATGGATAAAATGTGGGTCGAACAAGTAATTTAGTCGAGAGTTTACGGTTTTCACACCTAATCTCGACCTAATCACTTGTTCATTTTTGAAAACTAAAGTGCAGTGATAGTGTAGCGTGGGCGAGAATAGCGAGAAATAGCAGGTAAGATCGTACATAATCCTTACAGGGTATGCACAAGTCGGTCTGTTGGTTCCTAACTATAGACTAGGTTGTTTCTAAGACATCGACCCGAACTAGGTCGAGTCTTGCCTAATTCCCTATAGTTATGGCTCTGATACCAATCTGTCACACCCCAACCGATGGCGGAAACATCGGGGCGTGGCACTGAGCTAAACAGATTGTCCAGAAGTTTTCCATAACAACTATCATTACCGATTATTTAAAGCTACCATGTCACAAAAGTTAACATAATTATTACAGGCAAAATCCAGTACTTTTTGTTCAGTTCCGACAAATCAGATTTCAAGTACAGACAAATGTTTATTTGTTTCTAGACCTTTCCTAGCCTCGATTTCACATAAGCACATAAGCACATAAGCATCCTAAGCACCTGTCACATACGTTAAAGTAAAAGTCAATACACATAGTGTAAAGGTGAGCATACAAGTTTGATAATAGCATATAGAGTTCGAAATCGTTACGCATAACCAGCACGTACACAGTGTGAAATGAGGCATATTAGTTATCGACATGAACCTATCGATACCAATGACTGCGGGTTAACTGCCCAAGGCAGTTCGTAATACACACTCACCACTGTGAGCCATGTAACAAATTGTCCTTAACAACCCCTGAGTGAACAGATGCTGAGTCCAAACAAATAGTACTATCGTTGCTAAGGCAGGTAGACAACATTCCACGTGTAAACATAACAAACAAGCATTCATTAAGTCACGTATAACATGCGGTAATGGTTAGCATTTAAAGTATTGCGTAGCGTGTTTGATGTGATTTAGAATAAGTAACGTATGTAACACCCAAAAGTGCGTAAAGCAAAAAGGGATCGAGTATACTCACAGCGATGATGGATTGAAGGGAGCGCTAGAGAGTAAGGTTAGCCTGATCAGAACGATAGCATAAACGATAAGCGATACGTACAAGGGTGAAATGTGTCAAAGGACCGGACGGTACTCCAATCAGATGGCAATCCGATTGGGTAGCCAGTCGATCAGGTGACAATCCGCTCGGATGGTCATCCGATCGGGTGACCTTTTGAGTGGATTGTTTCTTTGTTTGGGAAGGATGTGTTTGTGTATGATGGCTTGACTTTTGAAGTTTTCGTTGTAGCATTTAGAAAACATAGAAGTATCTCTTCCTTTCAGGTCGATCGATCGAACGACCGTTCGATCGGGCGACAATCCGGCCGGTTGGACACTTCAGTGAGAACAAATTCACAGCAGTTTGTCACTCGATCGGATTGTAGTCCGATCGGGTGGCATTCCGTTTGTATTGAACATGTTAAAAATTCTTTAAGTGTTGAAGTCAGAACATTACATAGTCGAGTGACAACCCGATCGGGTGGTAATCCGATCGGACGGTAGTTCGTTCAATGTTCACAACTTCAAATGTTTGAATTAAAGGTTAATTGTGGGGCCAAGGTGCAAGCCGATCGGGTGACAATCCGATCGGACAGCGGTCCGATCGGGCGACACTCCAAACCTGGTCGACCTGATCGTCTTCTTCCTTGGTCATTTTGATAGTTTTTCGTTTTATCGAGATGATTTGATAACGTATTAGACAACAGAAACCTCGTCACGACTTAGTAACCTGATCGGACAGGAATCACCCAAATCCGACCAGTTAACTATTCGAGACGGTGTTCCTTGTTTAACCTGAAATCGGTAATCTCGTGGATAGAATCCAGATCTTGAACCAACTCAACCACAAGAATGAGTAGAAGATCAGACAAGCTTCGATTCTATCGGTTTTGAGTGCACTGAGTGTAAAAGAGTTGAAAGAAAGTTGGAAAGCCATCTTTTAATCCTTTTCACCTTGATTATGTTTAGATCTAGGAAAGATCTTTGTTTATTTATGTGGAAATCGTTAGATCTAAGTTGTTCTTGAAGGATTGAAGCCAAATCATGAAGTTCATAAGAACAACATGATGACATCATCCTAGAACACCTCAAATCTAGTGATTTCACGGTTAAAAGTTAAGATTCAAAAGATAGAAAGGTGTAGGAGTGCGCGTAGATCAAGAAAGTACAAGATTTAGATGGAAAACTTACAAGAATCGCGAGGAATCTGAAGAAAACTGGGCAAGAACGCTGGTCGGACGAGAGATGCCGAAAATGGTAAGTTTGTGATGTTGACAGGGGTATTTATAGGGTTTCCATAAAAGGAAAGGGGAATAAGTGGTTGGTCGATCGGGTGGTAACCCGATCGGGTGACTGCTCGATCGAGTGGCACCTCGATCGGGTGGCAGCCCGATCGGGTGGCAGCTCGATCGGCTGGCCACTCGATTGGTGTGCAAGGCGCGACGAGTTTTGCTGTTTCGATTGCGATGCGATAGAGTTTCCTATTCAAATTACTTTTAATCCCAGCTACTATATCAACATACAATCATCCTTAATTGACTTGCGTTTAGCGTTTACGATTCGATTGCGATTGAGTTTCAATTGCGTTTCGATTAATCACCACATCATAAACATAAATAAACATGCACAAGTAACACATGAGGCACACACACACATAGAACAATACCCCACTCAATAGCTTGTGAGTTTCAAACTACTAATAATGAGGCTGAATATGAAGCCTTGATAGCTGGTTTGCAAATTGCCAAGCATATGAGGATCAGGTATCTTGAGGTACATGTGGATTCATTACTAATCACCTTAATGGATCTTATGCTGTTAAAGGTGAACGACTAATCAAATATCTAGAGATAGTCAAGGAATTGGCACTCTCTTTTGTTGCTTTTAGTTTGACACAGGTACCCACGGAAGAGAATGCAGAAGCTGATGCATTGGCCAATCTTGGATCAACATTGAAAATTCCAGAGGATATCAAGATCCCTATCATCCATATTCTGGCTCCTGCTATTGAGGATCACATAACTATGGGGATAGAAGAGGATTCTGCAATGGTTCCTAGTGATGGTGCACAGTCTCATTCAGGATCATGGATCCTTCCAATCATGAGATATATACAACATGGAGAGATTCCTACAGGAGAAAACCCTAGGGCTTTCAAAATCAAGGTATCTCAATTTACAATATTAAATGACATGTTATATAAACGATCTCTTTCAGGTCCATATCTAAGGTGCATAGAGGATCCTGAAATTCAAGAAGTCCTAAAGGATTTTCATGAAGGAGATCGTGGAAACCACACTAGGGACAGGGCATTGTTCTCAAGGATCCTTAGGACAGGATACTATTGGCCTACAATGAAGAAGGATGCTGTGGATTATGCCAAGAAGTGTGATCCTTGTCAGAGACATAGTAATATCCTTCATCAGCCAGCAGTGCTCCTGCATCCTATATCCTCTTCTTGGCCATTCATGAGATGGGGAATGGATATAGTTGGTAAACTTCCCAAAGCACCAGGAGGAAAGGTGTTCATGCTTGCCATGACTGATTACTTCTCTAAGTGGATAGAGGTTGAAGCCTTTGCTCAAATCAGAGAGAAAGAAGTGATATCATTTATTAAAAGAAATATCATTACTAGATTTGGTATCCCTTCTGAAATTGTTTGTGATAATGGATCCCAATTTATTGGGAGTAGAACTACTAACTTTTGTGACAGCTAGGGGATTAAGATGATAACATCAACACCAGTCCACCCACAAGCTAATGGTCAAGCAGAATCATCCAACAAGATCGTCATCAACAACTTGAAGAAGAAGCTTGGATCCAAGAAAGGAAAGTGGGCAGAAGAACTACCTTATGTACTATGGGCTGATAGGACAATTCCCAAGAATGCCACTGGCCAAACTCCATTCTCTTTAGTATTTAGAGCAGAATCAGTGATCCCTACAGAGATGGTGGTTCCTACTGCAAGAACAAGCATCCGTGATCCTGAAGGAAATGCTAAAAACTTGGTTCAAGACTTGGATACCATAGAAGAACTCAGGGATTTGGCAAGGATAAGGATGGCTAGTTATCAACAAAGGATTGCTGGAACCTATAATAAGAATGTCAGGATCAGGAAGTTCCAAGTTGGTGATATGGTATTGAGGAAAGCGTTTCAGAATACCACAAATCCTGATGTAGGAAAGTTGGCACCAAAGTGGGAAGGCCCCTACCTGATTGAAGCTGAGGCAGGAAAGGGGGCATATCGATTGCTAACAATGGAAGGTGATTTACTACCAAGAGCTTGGAATGCTGTCCACTTGAAGAAATACTTCATGTAATAAGGATTCAGGATCCTTAGCAACATTCATGGCCGATATCCTCGAAGGATCCTTAGAGGATAGATGATCCTCATTCTGGTAATGATCTAATTTTAATCTTTTTAATTCTTTAATTATCTTATATACAAGGAGAATGATCCTGGATCCTTCATCCTTCTTTCACTTAGTTCTGAGTTTTGCAGAAGGTTGACATATCCTTAACAAAGGATTGAGTATCCACAGAAGTTTCCAGTTATTTGGGCTTGACCCCAGTTGTTTAGGCTTGACCCCAGTTATTTGGGCTTGACCCCAGTTATTTGGGCTTGACCCCAGTTATTTGGGCTAGTCCCCAGTTTTTGGGCCTGTCCCCAGTATCGCCAGTAGCGCACGTTGATCTTGGTGCAGTTCATGGCAATGGGACCAGTACCCGCTTTAGGGGCTGACAATTTCATTGTACTGGCTGTATTCAGGATCCTGCGTATAATGGTAGACGTACCATACATCCGTTCCTAAGGTTTCTAACGTTTTCACGTTAGCTAAGGTTTTGGCATTTTCATGTCACTAAGTTTGGATAGTCGCCAGTGAGGGCCATACTTCAGTTTACACAAGATCCTTTAGGCTTGTCCCCAGTTTTTTGGGCTTGTCCCCAGTATATTGGGCTTGTCCCCAGAATTGTTGGGCTTGTCCCCAGTTGCTAACTCTTCTCTTATATTGGCTTAGTCCCAAGTTGTGTTCCATTTCAGGTTTTTGAAGTTAAACAGTTAAGGATCCTTGATCCTAACCTTTTATTAAGGTTTGTTTTTTGGTCATCCTGATTGTAAATATTAAAGGTTTAGGATCCTAACTTGGATTCTCAGGTATGATCCTTGATCACTTTGATTTTATTTTTTATTTATCTAAGTGACCCTTACTCTTTGACAACAAGACACGTGATCCTTAAATTACACTACTCTTTTGAATTTATCGATTATAGGATATTTGATCCTTGATCATATCCTAAACTTTTTGACATAATCTAGTAAACTTTTATTCTTTACTTATGAATTCAAACAAAGTATATCATAACAATTGAAAGATAAAGTATTCACAAATATAACAACACATGAGATAGCCAAAAGATTATGCTTTTATTTACCAAAAGTTAAACCCTTAAAAGGTTGTCAAAATTGCCAACCCAAGTTTCTACCAGCAAAACGTGACCCGTCCACTTGGGTTGGCAAAGGGTGTCCATGTTAACGAGGTCTAAGTGCAGGAATAAAAGTACGGCAGGATCACAATGGCTTCATCCCCTAAACAGAGGATCCCTCCACCATTTGTAATCCTACCTATTGTCTGAAGGATCAGTGATCCTTAAACCTAAAAACTACTGTTTAAGTACAGACCAACCATTGTTCAAGAAAAACACCATCAAACAAAAAAACAACTACCAAACCATAAAAAATGGGCTCCGCCCGCGTCTAGATAAATCCATCATCGCCCATTTCTGCAGCTCACACCTTCGCTGCATCACCATCACCATCATCTCCAGCCCCAGCATCACCAGCCTGATCCTTAGCCCCGCTACCACTTGCCTCAAGCATCAAGACCTCGGTAGCCTCCTCTTCATCATCCAGCTCAGCCAACCTAGCCTTCCAGCCCTCCTGGTCCCAATTGGTCCTGTCAAAGCCAGGATCCTCAGCTTCCTGGGCCATCTGCAGTTTGGTCTTGTACATAGCAATGGCGGCAGAGAGCTTGGCATCCTCCATCACCTCATTCTTCTCTTGATCAGCAGTGATATGGGCCATGACTAACTGCTTTTTGCCAAGTTGATCTCTTTCTCGAGGGTGGAGATGGTTTGATCCTTAGCCAGGAAGATCTTCTGGAAGTCCAGCTCCTTCTGCTCAGCCTCTTCAACATAGGCATCAAAGAGCATCTGGATCTCAGCGAATTTCTGCAAAGAAAGAAGAATACAATTCAGGATCCGTTATCCTCAAATGGACAGGATAGAATTAAGGATCAAGGATCCTTACATCATTGAAGTATTCTTCAAACTGATGACGGATGAGGGGCAGGCCTTCAAGATTATCAGCTTCAGTTGACTTCCTCTTCTTTCCTCCTTTGCCCTTGGAGGTGACAGGCTTAGGGATTGGAACGCTTGGGCTAGCAGCAGATTTCTTCTTTCCAGACCGGGGAGCAACAGTACTAAGATCACTGACGCTGAAGCGAGTGGCTGATTTCGAGGACTTTCCAGCACCTACAAACGACAATCAATAGATAAGTATCCTTGATCTAAATCTATTTAATCATACGTAAAAATAAACACTTAGTTGACATTGTGACTGAACCGGAGGATACTTCTTGTGAAACCATTGTGTTTGCCTGGAATGATCTAATCTCAGGATCAAGGCTCCAAAAAGCAGCGATCCTCTCTTTTGTTGCAGGTGATTGAATGATATGAGATACTGAGATAGTTGCACAAAAAGACAGAAAAGGATCAGTTGTCCTCAACAGAAATAGAATCATCCTATGATCCTTCTATAAGGATCCTATATCCTACCATGGGTTGCCCACTTTATGGGGAGATCTTTCCCATCAGGGATAGAGTCCCTCCTAACAAAGAAGAAATGCTTCTTCCAATTGGTATCGTTTTTTGTGGTCTTGAGGATTGGGTGAGAATCACCAGGTTTGTGTTTGAACAAGAAGCGATGTGAACCATGGCTCACAAGGTTATACAGTTCAGCCAGTTCCGACATTCCCAACTCTATGCCTTCTTGCTCAATGATGTTCTCTAGGGTATATAAAACCCTCCACATCATTGGCATGGCCTGGATATAATACATGCCTGTGAGGGAAAAGAAGGATTGGGTGAAGGCAGGGAAGGGATATGAGAATCCAATCAGGAATGGGGTAGCCGGAAAAGCGACCCAGGTGTTCGAGACAGAATCACTCTTGGCAGAAGGGTCGAAGGACTTGAAGACAGTATCCGCCGGAAAACAGTGGCGGATCTGGTCAATCTCCGGATCAGTGAAGCAGCAGAGTTCCTTCGAAGGATTTTTGATAATCCCTTGGCTTTTCAAAGGACTATCTTTCTGGTGATCCTTGGCGGGGGAGGATCGTAGCTTCATTGTGATCTAAAGATTTTGATGAAGATCAGAATAAGAAGATGAAGAGAGAAAGAGAAGAGAAATACATGATCGGTCTTGGGATGAGGATTTAAAGGGAGTAACGCACGAATTTAAATGCCTATAGATCCTTATCTCTAATCTCAAATTTATAATAATGGTTCTGCAAGATGTCATGTCGCTGACGTATGACCAGCAACGGCTAGTTCGATCCTAACGGCTATATATCCGTTAGTCAGTTGGAGATAAGATAAAAAATACGACTCGTTAATTTACATTTTACTCCTCATATTTTGGGGGCAATTGTTAGGGATAGATTTTCTAAATCTAAGGATCACGGATCCTCAAGTACTGCCAGGATCAAGGATCCTCAATTCTGTTTGAATTAAGGATCCTCAGAAGACATTGCAGGATCAGGATCCAGGATCCTCATTGTTATCCTTATACTAACGGTTGCCTTCACTATGTTTAAACTTGTTTTGCAGGAGTATACGCATTGGACTTGGTCTTGCCGATATTCTTGGGGAATATGCCCTCAATATTCCGCACGTGCATGGCTTGGTGACCGTTTTAGAAGTCGTGGGGAGCTTGCATGTTTAGCGGATAGTTAGTTATTTAAGTTATTTCTATTTTTAAAGGGGATAACAAGCTTGAGTTAGAACAATTAAGCAAACACACACACTCGAAACAGCTCTCAACAGTTCATTGGCGATTTCGTACACATTGCACTATAGTGATCATTGTAACAAGCTTGTTATCATCCCGAGTTGTAACAATCATTCGTTGAATCATAGTTGGTGATCGGTAGTTTCCATCACCCGAGGTTTTTTATGCCGGAGATCAATTCTTGATCAAGGGCTTTTTCCTCGTATAAATCCTTGTGTCACTTGTTTATTTCATTTGCAAGTTATTCATACATTTGTTCATAGATTCAAGCATCACACCTCACAACAAAAGATTTGGTTGCATTATCCTAGCTTGATTTTTGACCAAAACATAGGTGAAAAAGCAAGATGGCCCAGAAAGAATGATAAGCTAGCTGCCACAAAAGACAAATCCAAATGGTGTGCCTATCATGAAGATTTCGGTCATCTCACTGATGAATGCATAGCACTCAGGAAAGAGATTGGTTATTTGTTAAGCAAAGGGCATTTGAAGGAGCTGTTTGGAAGGAAAAAGTCAAGGATCCAGGATCCTGAATAGGTTCCAGAAAGAGCTCCTGCTCCTCCTACTGATGCACAAATTATCAACTTCATATCTGGTGGATCAGACATATGTGGTACTTCCTTTTCAGCAGCCAAGAGACATGCTAAAGAGACAAAGATGGATAATGGGGATAGATCCATTCAAACCTCGATCCTTACACATGAGAGAGTTATATCCTTTGATGAGGATGATCGTGTGGATATTCAGGATCCTCATCATGATGGTCTTGTTATCACTTTGTTTATATCTAACCATTTTGTTCGCAGGATTCTCATAGATGGAGGAAGCTCAGTGAACATCATTCAACTTGATGTCCTCAAAAAGATGAACATCCCTGAATCAGAAATTATCCCTAGATCATCAGTTCTTGTGGGATTCAGTGGAGAAACCAAGAACACATTGGGGGACATTAAACTTCCCATTTACATAGAGGGAGTTAATTGTTTTCAAAAATTTTGTGTTATAGATTGCTTACCCTGTTGCAATGTTATCCTTGGCAGGCCATGGATACATGACATGAAAGCAGTTCCATCTACATATCATCAGTGTGTCAAACTCCCTACTCCATGGGGTGTGGTGAAGATAGAAAGTGACCAACAGGAAGCTAAAAATTGTTACACTTCATCCATGAAGCCAGCTTCAAGACCCAGGGAGCAATAGCAATTAAAGTATCTTCCAAGAGATGTCCTGGAGGTAAGAGAACAAGATGTGAAAGATATACTGATGGATCCTCAGGATCCTGAATCCAAAGTTTTTATAGGATCCGGGATCCTCAACAACATTGAACATGATCTAGTATCCTTCCTAAAGAGAAGAAAAACTACCTTTTCCTGGAAGCATGAGGACATGACAGGTATTTCAAAAGATATTATCACTCATAAACTTGGCATTGACAGGTCATTCAAACCCATACATCAAAAAAGGAGAAAGTTTGCACCTGAGAGGAATGACATCATCCAGGAGGAGGTAGATAAACTACTCAGAGCAGGTATGATTAGAGAGGTTAAGTATCCAAGATGGCTAGCCAATGTGGTTGTTGTTCAAAAGAGAAATGGAAAATGGAGGGTATGTGTCGATTTTACTGATTTAAACAAGGCATGTCCCAAGGATCCTTTCCCATTACCCCACATTGACTCCATGGTGGATGCTACCACGGGTCATGAGTTGTTGACTTTCATGGATGCTTCATCTGGATTTCAACAAATTCAGATGGAACTATCTGATCAGGAAGATACAGCCTTTATGACCCCTACTAGTATCTATTGTTATATTGCTATGCCATTTGGACTAAGAAATGCAGGTGCTGCCTACCAAAGGCTAGTTAATATGATGTTTAAAGAACAAATTGGACACACAATGGAAGTCTATATTGATGACATGGTGGTTAAGTCCAAGAAAGCTGAGGATCACCTTAGGGATTTGGAGGAAGCATTTGATATCCTTGATAGATACAATATGAAATTGAATCCTTCCAAGTGCCACTTTGGTGTAAAAGCTGGCAAGTTTCTAGGGTATATGGTGACAAAAAGAGGCATAGAGGCAAGTCCAGAGAAAATCAAGGCGATTGTGAATATCAAGTCTCCTGCAAATGCCAAGGATGTGCAAAGATTGACAGGAAGGATGGCAGCCTTGAACAGGTTCATCTCAAAATCGTTAGAGAAATGCAAGGAATTCTTTGACATTCTGAGAAAGAACAAGAAATTTGAGTGGACTGAAAAGCATGAGAATGCTCTCAATGCCCTTAAGGATTACCTATCCTCAGCCCCAGCATTAATTAAACCAGAAAAAGGGGATATATTATCCTTATATTTGGCAGTCTCTTCTAAGGTAGTAAGTGCAGTCCTTGTTAAGGATCATGAAGGTACATAACATCCTTTATATTATGTAAGTAAAAGTTTGCTTGATGCTGAATCCAAGTATTCTCATTTAGAAAAACTTATCCTTGCTTTAATTTTGGCATCTACTAAACTACGCCTTTATTTTGAAACTCATGCTATTATTGTTAAAACTAACTTTCCAATTAAGAATGTTCTCAGGAAACCTGAAATGTCAGGAAGGATGGCAAAATGGGTAGTCAAGCTCAGTGCTTATGATATCCGATATGAACCAAGAACTGCCATTAAATCTCAGGCCTTGGCTGACTTTGTGGCTGATTTCAGTAGTGATCTATAAAGGGAAGCTGAATTGGAAGTTCAACAGCTTGAAGAGACTAAGGATCCTTGGATACTCTTCACAGATAGAGCCTCTAATGTCAAAGGAACTGGACTAGGCATACTACTAAAATCGCCACAGGGGGACATAATACCCCACTCAATTGCTTGTGAGTTTCAAACTACTAACAATGAGGCTAAATATAAAGCCTTAATAGCTGGTTTGCACATTGCCAAGCATATGAGGATCAGGTATCTTGAGGTACATGTAGATTCTTTATTAATCACTAACCACTTTAATGGTTCTTATGCTGTTAAAGGTGAAAGACTAATCAAATATCTTGAGATAGTCAAGAAATTGGCAGACTCTTTTGCTTCTTTCAGTTTGACACAGGTACCCAGGGAAGAAAATGCAGAAGCTGATGCTCTAGCCAACCTTGGATCATCATTGAAGATCCCAGAGGATATTAAAATTCCCATTATCCACATTTTGGCTCCTGCTATTGAGGATCACACAGCTATGGAAATTGTGGAGGATTCTGCAATCATACCTAGTGATGATGCACAGTCAAATTCAGGATCCTGGATCCTTCCAATCATGAGATATATACAACATGGAGAGATTCCTACAGGAGAAAATCCTAGAGCTTTCAAAGTCAAGGTATCTCAATTTACAATATTAAATAACATGTTACACAAACGATTTCTTGCAGGTCCATATCTAAGGTGCATCGAGGATCCAGAGATTTAGGAAGTCCTGAAGGATTTCCATGAAGGAGATTGTGGAAACCACACTGGGGGCAGAGCACTGTTCTCAAGGATCTTTAGGACAGGATACTATTGGCCTACTATGAAGAAGGATGATGTGGATTATGCCAAGAAATGTGATGCTTATCAAAGACATAGCAATATCATTCATCAACTAGCAGAGCTCCTGCATCTTATATCCTCTTCTTGGTCATTTATGAGATGGGGAATGGATATAGTTGGCAAACTTCCCAAAGCACCAGGAGGAAAAGTGTTTATGCTTGATTTGACTGATTACTTTTCCAAATGGATAGAAGCTGAAGCATTTGCACAAGTCAGAGAAAAGGAAGTTATATCCTTTATTAAAAGAAACATTATTACCAGATTTGGTATTCCTTCTGAAATTGTTTTTGATAATGGATCCCAATTTATTGGGAGTAGAACTACTAACTTTTGTGACAGTTGGGGGATTAAGATGATAACATCAACACCAGTCCATCCACAAGCTAATGGTCAAGCAGAATCATCCAACAAGATCATCATCAACAACTTCAAGAAGAAGCTTGGATCCAAAAAAGGGAAATGGGCAGAAGAGCTACCATATGTACTATGGGCTGATAGAACAACTCCCAAAAAATGCTACTGGTTAGACTCCATTCTCTTTAGTGTTTGGAGCTGAATCAGTGATCCCTACAGAGATGGTAGTCCCTACTGCAAGAACAAGCATCCGTGATCCTGAAGGAAATGCTGAAAACCTGGTTTAAGACTTAGATACCATAGAATAACTCAGGGACTTGGCAAGGATAAGATTGGCTAGCTATCAACAAAGGATGGCTGGAGCTTATAACAAGAATGTCAGGATCAGAAAGTTTCAAGTTGGTGACATGGTGTTGAGGAAAGCATTCCAAAATACCACAAATCCCGTTGATGGCAAGTTAGCACCAAAGTGGGAAGGCCCCTATCTTATTGAAGCTGAGGCAGGAAAGGGGGCATATTGGTTATTAACAATGGAAGGTGATTTTCTACCAAGAGCTTGGAATGTTGTCCATTTGAAAAGATACTTCATGTAAGAAGGATTCAGGATCCTTGGCCATATTCACATCTGATAAACATAAAGGATCCTTAGAGGATATATGATCCTCATTCTGGTAATGATTTGATTCTAATTTATCTAATCCTTTAATTTATTTGATTACAAGGAGAGGGATCCAGGATCCTTTATCCTTTTTCACTGAGTTCTGAGTTTTGCAGAAGTGGGTACATCTTTAACAAAGGATCAAGTATCCACAGAAGTCTCCTAAGTTTTTTGGGCTTGTCCCCAGTTTTTTTGGGTTTATCCCTAGTTTTTGGGCTTGTCCCCAGTTCAAGGTATCTATTACCTCCTACGAATCAGGTTCTTACACCTTCCCCAGTAGTGCACGATTATCCTGGTGCAGTTAAAGGCAATGGGACCAGTACCCGGTTTAGGGGCTGACAATTTCATTGTACTGGCTGTATTTAGGATCCTAAGTATAATGGTAGATGTACCATACATCCGTTCCTAAGGTTTCTAACGTTTTCACGTTAGCTAAGGTTTTGGCATCTACATGTCACTAAGTTTGGATAGTCGCCAGTATGGACCATACTCCAGTTTACACAAGATCCTTTGGGCTTGTCCCCAGTTTTTGGGCTTGTCCCCAGTTTTTTTGGCTTTTCCCCAGTTTATTGGGCTTGTCCCCAGATTGTTGGGCTTGTCCCCAGATACTAACTCTTTCTTTTATAGATTGGCTTAGTCCCAAGTTATTTCTCATTTCAGGATTCTAAGGCTAAACTGTTAAGGATCCTGGATCCTAACTTTCCACAAGGGTTTGTCTTATAATTGTTACAATTGTATGCATTAAGGATATAGGATCCTAACTTGGATTCTCTGGTATGATCCTTATTTACTTTAATTTTATTCTTGGTTTATCAATCATACCCTATTCTTTGACAACAGGATATATGATCCTAAAATTATCTCACTTTTTAAACTTTTCGATTATAGGATATTTGATCCTTGATCATATCCTAAACTTTTGACATAAACTGATTTTTATACCTTCACTAATGACTTGTAAATCTAAAAAGTTGTACAATAACAATTGAAAGGTAAATATAGACAAAGTGAACAACACAGTGTTAGGGCATGGATTTTATGCTAAGGATCATCTATCCTGAGACTAGGCATGGATCACGGATCCTTAATGGATGATGCAGGGAGTCTGAGGATCCAGAGTCTGAGGATCTAGAGTCTGAGGATCACAGGATCCTTAACAGAACTTATGATTTCTAAGAATTGTCACGTTTTTAATGTTTAAATGCAGATAATGGACGTAGTGGACTACTTCTTTGCTGGAATCTCATGGAATATGCTTCGTAGGCACGTGCTTAATGAAGAAATAACCGTTAGTGGTGATCATGGGTGACTTCCACCTTTTTCGGGAAGTTAGTTTGTTGATTGTTTCTTGTCTTTTAAGGGGAAAACGAGCTCATTTGAGGCATAGGTCGAACACACCAAAGAAAAAACACACAACACTCGAATTCTCTGCAAACACTTAGCAAAAACACACACTTACACTAGCAATTCAATGTATTGAGCTTGTTTTCTTCTGAAGTTGTACAAGGATCATTATTGTTTTTCCAATATATTTGGTGATCGGTAGTTTCCATCACCCGAGGTTATTTATGCCGGAGATCTTCTAAAGATCAAGGGCTTTTTCCTCGTATAAATCTCGGTGTTCATCGTTGATTTCATATACTTGTCGTTCATACAATTAACCAAGCATCATACCTCACAAAATCAGATTTGGTTGCATTATCCTTGTGTGATTTTTGACCAAAACAGTTTGGCGCCCACCGTGGGGCAATTGGTGCTTCATTTCTGAGAAAATTTGTTCATTTCGGTTCATCACCTTCAACCACATGGCTTCTCAAGGAAAAACTTCTTCAAGTTCCATGTCGGCGGTTACCTCATCACAGGGCATTCCACCGTTGCATCATCTTATCCCTGCATTCTAGAAGAATGCTGAGAATGCTCCGAAGAAGACAACCCCCGTTTTCACAAAACCAACTGTTGTTTCTTCCTCTACACTTACTAACAGTGATCTTTATGCTTTGATTTTGCAGATGAGAGGATAAATGCAACAACAGGACCAAACTAATGGCAGGATCCTTCACGAAATTGATAAAAATCAGCAGAGGATCACTCCCCTTTGATGCTGAGGTCGCTGAATTTCGACACTCCGGTCATAACTTCTCGGCACTTTGCAGCTCCAGATGTCCAATACCAGGGTGGATCAACAGGAATGCGTTCTGGATCATCGGCAATGTCTCAGGCTCAAGGATCCTCTTTCCAGCCTTCAGGATCCTCATTTCAGCATCAGGGATTCTTCACCAGTTTAAGAGAATGCATGGGGACGCAGCCAATTCAAGGATCCTCTCAGGTTCAAGGATCCTCTCAGGTTCAAGGATCCTCTCAGGTTCAAGGATCCTCATCTTAGGTTTCCGGATCCATGGATTATCCTCCAAGACCTTCATTCACAGCACATCAAGGATCCAACATCTTCCAGGATCAAGGATACTTAAGGAGTGTGCAACCCGGAAGTTCAGATGTTCATCTAGGAGACTTCATACCGATGCAGACTATTGCTTCTTCTGGTCCCTCAGTTATACCAGAATCCCGTCAATATGGATTCACATCTGGAATTCCAACCTTGAATCCATTAGGAGGTAACACTTTGAATACTTCTTATAATGCTAACCATGGCTTCATGCAGGATACAAGAATCAACCAAGCTATGGCTAAGGAATTGCGGAAACTCAAAGATATGATATCCAGCGTTCCAGGAGTGGTTAAGCCCATTCCTGAAATTTCAGATGGAAGTCACAAGGGAAAGAATGGAGATCAATCCCATTCCTGAGAGGTTAAAAGAAGCATGTCTGTGCAAGGGTTTTGGATCCACACTCACAGGATTTGCTCTTAAATGGCTGCTAAGTCTTCCCCTTACTCTATTACTCCATTTGCTAATCTAGTTAATCTGTTTAATAGTCAATTTTCATGTAGTAGAAAATTTGAACGATTAACTAGTGATCTATATAGGGTAACACAAGGTCAAAATGAATCACTTAGAGATTACATCACTAAGTTTAGTAAAGAATCCTTAGATATCCCTAACCTGGATATAGCTACGGCTGTAGAAGCCTTTAAAATGGGTTTACTTAGGGATTCAATGTTCTATGATGATCTTGTCATGACCCCTTGCAGGAACTTAGATGAGGAAAGGAACAGGGCCCTTAGGTTCATCTGTTTAGAGGATGACAAAAGGATCCACGAGAGATTGTCAGGATCCTCAAAGCAAGACAAATAAGGATCCTATCTCAAGGATAACTGATCCAAGCAATACTCCAAGCATGACAACCAGAATGTGCATGCTGTGGAACAAGAGGAAGATGATGAGGATTATCCTCCTATTTCTGAATATTGTTTTTCTGCTGATAATAATGAACTAATCCTTTCTATGCAGAGTTTAGGTGACAAGGTTAGGTGGCCAAGGAAGAATGACAAACCGCCTGCCACCAAATACGAATCGAAATGGTGTGCTTACCATGGGGATTCTGGTCATCTCACAGATGAGTGCATAGCATTAAGGAAGGAGATAGGTTATCTTTTGAGCAAAGGATACTTGAAGGAATTGCTTGGAAGGAAAAAGTCAAGGATCAAGGATCCTGAAAAAGCTCCTCCTCCACCAGCTGATGCTCAAATCATCCATTTCATCTCCGGAGGTTCTCAGCAGCTAAGAGACATGCAAAGGAAACAAAGATGGAGAATAGGGACAGACCTGTTCGAACTTCCATCCTTACCCAGGAAAAAGTCATATACTTTGATGGGGATGACCGTGTCGACATACATGATCCTCATCATGACGGTTTGGTTATTACATTATTAATATCTAACCATTTTGTTCGCAGGATTCTCATTGATGGGAAAAGCTCAGTGAACATAATCCAGTTGGATGTCCTCAATAGAATGGACATCCTTGAATCCGATATTGTCCAAAGATCATATGTCCTTGTGGGATTCAGTGGAGAGACAAAGATTACATTGGGGGACATCAAACTTCCTATCTATATAGAGGGAGTGAATTATGTTAAAAAAAATTCTATGTTATTGATTGCTTATCTTGTTGTAATGTTATCTTTGGCAGGCCATGGATACACGATATGAAGGCAGTCCCCCTCAACATATCATCAATGTGTCAAGCTCCCAACTCTATGAGATATGGTGAAGATAGAAAGTGATCAGCAGGAGGCAAAGAACTGTTACACTTCTTCAATGAAGCCAGCCTCCAAGGAGCAAGACGTCATGGAGGCAAGAGAGCAAGACGTCAAGGATATTCTGTTGAACCCAGAGGATCCTGAATCCAAAATTTTTATAGGATCCGGGATCCTAGACAGTATTGAGCAGGATTTAGTATCCTTCTTGGAAAGAAGAAAATCTACCTTTGCTTGGAAACATGAAGATATGACAGGTATATCTAAGAATGTTATTACTCACAAACTTGGTATTGACAGGTCTTTCAAGCCAATACACCAAAAAAGGAGAAAGTTTGCACCTGAAAGGCATGCCATTATCCAAGAAGAGGTAGACAAATTGCTTAAGGCAAGTTTGAGTGGACTGATAAGCATGAAGTTGCACTCAGGGTTCTTAAGGATTATCTATCCTCAGCACCAGCCCTGATGAAACCAGAAAATGTAGAATCGTTATCCTTATACTTAGCTATTTCAGCTAAAGCAGTAAGTGTGATCCTAGTTAAGGATCATGAAGGCTCTCAACATCCGGTATACTATGTAAGTAAAATTCTACTTGATGCTGAGGCCAGGTATTCTCATTTAGAGAAATTAATTCTTGATTTAATTATGGCTTCTGCTAAACATAGACATTATTTAGAAACTCACTTCGTTATTGTGAAAACTAACCTTCCTATCAAGAATGTTCTCAGGAAACTTCAAATGTCAGGTAGAATGGCAAAGTGGGCAATCAAGCTTATTGCATATGACATTAAGTATGAACCCAGGACTGCCATCAAGTCCCAAGCTTTAGCTGACTTTGTGGCTGATTCCAGTAGTGATCTACAAAGGGAAGCTGAATTAGAAGTTCAACAACTTAAGAAGACCAAGGATCCTTAGACACTCCTCACGGATGGAGCTTCAGATGTTAAAGGAACTAGACAAAACACACTACCAAAATCGCCACAGGGGGACATTATACCCCAATCCATTGCATGTGAATTCCAAACCACTAATCATGAGGTAGAGTATGAGGCCTTGATAGCAGGTTTGCAATTAGCTAACAATATGAGGATCATGTATCTTCAAGTATATGTAGATTCTCTATTAATTACTAATCATTATAACGGTTCTTACACTGTCAAAGGTGAAAAGCTAATCAAGTACTTAGAAATAGTCAGGAAACTGGCAGACTCATTTGCTTTTTTCAGTCTATCACAGGTACCCAGGGAAGAAAAATGCAGAAGCTGATGCTCTAGCCAATCTTGGATCATCACTGAAGATTCTAGAGGATGTGAAAATACTCATCATTCATGTCTTAGCCCCTGCTATTGAAGATCACATAGCTATGGAGATAGCAGAGGATTCTGCAATCATACCTAGTGATGGTGCACAATCAAATTCAGGATCCTGGATCCTTCCGATCCTGAGATATATACAACATGGAGAGATTCCTACAGGAGAAAACCCCAGAGCTTTCAAAGTCAAGGTATCTTAATTCACCATACTAAATGACATGTTATACAAGATATCTCTTGCAGGTCCCTAGTTGCGGTGCATTGAGGATCCAGAAATTCAAGAAGTTCTAAAGGATTTTCATGAAGGAGACTATGGGAACCACACTGGGGGCAGAGCACTATTCTTAAGGATCCTTAGAACAGGATGCTATTGGCCTACGAGGAAGAAGTATGCTGTGGAATACACAAAGAAATGTAATGATTGTCAAAGACATAGCATTATCCTTCATCAACCAGCGGAGCTCCTTCATCCTATTATTACCAGATTTGATGGCCAGTTATCAACAAAGAATGGTTGGAGCATACAACAAGAATGTCAGGTTCAGAAGATTTCAAGGTCCCTACTTAATTGAAGCTGAAGCAGGAAAGGGGGCATATCATTTGTTAAAAATAGATGGTGACCTCTTACCAAGAGCTTGGAATGTTGTTCATCTAAAGAAATACTTTAAGTAAGAAGGATCAAGGATCCTCAGCGATACCAGTATTCTGATTAAGGATCTGGGATCCTCAAAGGATATATGATTCTACATTTGGTAACACATTACTTTCATTTTCATTCATTTTATACTTATTACTTATCATAAGGCAAAGATGCTAAACATTTAACATCTATTTTCATAAAGTTTAAGCTTTTGCAGAGTTATTATCATTTTACAGAAGATCAAAGTGGTTGGCCAACTCTCCAAAGTTTATTTGGGCTTGTCCCCAGTTATTTGGGCTTGTCCCCAGTTATTTGGGCCTGTCCCCAGTTTTTTGGGCCTGTCCCCAGTTTCGCCAGTAGCGCACGATGATCCTGATGCAGTTCAAGGCAATGCGACAAGTACCCGCTTTAGGGGCTGACAATTTCATTGTACTGGCTGTATTCAGGATCCTACGTATAATGGTAGACGTACCATACATCCGTTCCTAAGGTTTCTAACGTTTTCACGTTAGCTAAGGTTTCGAAATTTTCATGTCGCTCAAGTTTGGATAGTCGCCAGTGAGGGCCATACTCCAGTTTACACAAGTTTATGTGGGCTTGACCCCAGTTTACATCCGTTTATTTGGGCTTGTCCCCAGTTTATGTGGGCTTGTCCCCAGTTTGTTGGGCTTGTCCCCAGTTTGTTGGGCTTGTCCCCAGTTTATGTGGGCTTGTCCCCAGTTTGTTGGGCTTGTCCCCAGTTATTATGGGTTCATTCCCAATTATTTGGCTTTGTCCCAAGTTTGTTTTTCTTAGAGGATCTTGGAGCTCTAAAGTTATACAAGTTCTGACAATAAGGATCCTGGATCCTGGAAACTTTACTTTTCACACATTTTATTGGTATTAGTTTACAAGGATATAGAATCCTAACTTGGATTCTCTGGTATGTTATATTCTAACTTTTTCTAAGCTGCAAGTTGTCTCTTATCCTTTTTGGTTAAGGATCATTGATCCACATTTGTCCCAACACTTCAAGTTTTTTTGTTAAAAGTTTAACATTATCATCAGATTTCCAATAACTTTCCAGTTGTTTGGCAATGATATCTTTGGAAATAGAAAGCATACATGGAAAATAAAAAGGGAAGAAACAATTACAGATGTAGCTAAAGTAGTTTAATGTTATTACCCATTCATTGTGTATCAAAATCATCTGGCCAGGATTTCACCAGTAAAACCGTGGACCATCCACCCAGGCCGTACAAGGCTATCTAACAGTTAAAGGGTCTATGTAGAAATTAAAGTGCAGGAAGGTTAATAGCGAACGGTGTAGAAGGATTCATTCTCCACAAACAGAAGGATCTTCTGATCTGTAAAGGCACTTGAGGAGTTATCTCTAACTCTATATTTTGCAATGATGATTATAGCAGGTCTTATCAGTGACGGCAAGCAGTGTAACGACTAGATACCAGCAGCAACGGCTAGTCCACTTTTAACGGAAATATGACAGTTGTGAATCCTTATCACAACTGCCATATTGGGGGCAATTGTTAGGGCATGGATTTTATGCTAAGGATCATCTATCCTGAGACTGGGCTTGGATCACGGATCCTTAATGGATGATGCAGGGAGTCTGAGGATCACAGGATCCTTAACAGAACTTATGATTTCTAACAATTGTCACATTTTTAATGTTTAAATGCAGATAATGGACGTAGTGGACTACTTCTTTGCTGGAATCTCGTGGAATATGCTTCATAGGCACGTGCTTAATGAAGAAATAACCGTTAGTGGTGATCATGGGTGACTTCCACCTTTTTCGGGAAGTTAGTTAGTTGATTTTTTCTTATCTTTTAAGGGGAAAACGAGCTCATTTGAGGCATAGGTCTAACACACCACAGAAAAAACACACAACACTCGAATTCTCTGCAAACACTTAGCAAAAACACACACTTACACTAGCAATTCAATGTATTGAGCTTGTTTTCTTCCGAAGTTGTACAAGGATCATTATTGTTTTTCCAATATATTTGGTGATCGGTAGTTTCCATCACCCGAGGTTTTTTATGCCGGAGATCTTCTAAAGATCAAGGGATTTTTCCTCGTATAAATCTCGGTGTTCATCGTTGATTTCATATACTTGTCGTTCATATAATTAACCAAGCATCATACCTCACAAAATCAGATTTGGTTGCATTATCCTTGTGTGATTTTTGACCAAAACACACAGGATAGCCAAAAGTTAAAGGTTATATTTATTTAACAAAATTAAACCCTTTAAAGGTTGTCAAAATTACCTACCCCGAGCATCTACCAGCAATACGTGGTCCGTCCGCTGGGGTAGGTAAAGGGTGTCCATATTAACGAGTCTTAAAGTGCAGGAAAGTAAAGACGCCAGGATAATAGTGGCTTCATCCCCCAAACAGAGGATCCCTCCACCAACTATCATCCTACCTATTGTTCCAAGGATCACTGATCCTTAACCCTAAATACTATTGTTTAGTTACAGACCATAATTGTTCACCATCAAATAAAAACCACAAAACCATAAAAAATGGACTCCGGCCGTGTCTAGATAAATCCATCATCGCCCATTACTACTGCCTAAACCTTCACTGCATCCTCACCACCTTTACCAGCTGCCTCTTCCACTGGATCCTTAACCCCACTGCTACCAGCCTCGATTGCCAAGACTTCCTCAGCTTCATCCTCGTCGTCCAGCTCAGCCAACCTCTGCCTCCAAGCCTCCTGGTCCCAGGCAGACCTATCAAAGGTAGGATCCTCAGCCTCCTTGGCCATTTGCAGCTTGATCTTTAGCATGGCAATAGTAGCAGAAAGCTTCGCCCCTTCCATGACCTCTGCCTTCTCCTGCTGGGCTGTGATCTGAGCCAAGACCACCTCCTTCTCAAGCAGCTTCACCTCCTTCTCAAGGGAAGAGATTTTCTTATCTTTGGCCAGGAACATCTGCTGGAAGTCCAGGTTTTTCTACTTAGCCTCTGCCAGATGTTGATCAAGGAGCATTTGGATCTTGGCAAATTTCTGCATAAAAGAAGTATATAGTCCGGATCCTTTATCCTCGGAAAGGAAAGTTCAGACTTAAGGATACAGGATCCTTACCTCGGAGACGTATTCCTCAAACTTGTGTTGGATGAGAGGGAGGCCTTCAGTGGGCTCAGCGGTCTTTCTCTTTTTGGCACCCTTGCCCCGTGTGCTCATGCCCTTTGGATTCGGGATGCTTGGGCTTGCAGCCAGCTCCTTTTTGACGGACCTTGAGGAGGCGAATTCATTAAGATCACTTGCGCTGAACCTGGAAGCAGATTTAGAGGATTTGCCACCACCTACAAATACAAAACACAGATAAGTATTCATACCTTCTATTTATTTAAACAATTATTTACACATAGATATGGATACTTACTTGACATTGTGTAGGAACCGGAGGAGATTTCTTGAGAATCCTTTGTTTTGGCTTGAAATGTTCTTACAGCAGGATCAAGCTTCCAGAAAGCAGCAATCCTTTCTTTTATAGTAGGAGTTTCTTGAATGTGAGAGAGTGAGATGGCTGCACAACAGAAACAAAAAGAAGGATCAGTTATCCTTAACAGAAAAAGAATCCTACTATGGTCCTTGTCCAAGTATCCCATATCCTACCCTGGGTGATCCACTTTTTGGGGAGGTCATTCCCATCCGGGATGGAGTCCCTCCTTACAAAGAAGAACTTGTTTCTCCAGTTGGAGTCATTTTTGGTGGTTTTGAGGATTGGATGGGCCTGACCAGGTTTGTGCTTGAACAGAAAGCGATGAGAACCATGGCTGACAATATTGTATAACTGACTCAATTCAGACACCCCTATTTCAACACCCTCCCGCTCAATGATGTTTTCAAGAGTGTAGAGAACTCTCCACATCATCAGCATGGCTTGTATATAGCACATGCCGGTGAGTGTGAAGATTGCTTGTGTTAGATCAGGGAAAGGATAATTGAACCCTATCATAAAAGGGGTTGCCGGGAAAGTGATCCAGGCATCGGAGACACAATCGCTCTTCATCGAAGAGTCGAATAATCTAAAGACGGTTCCTGCCGGGAAGCAATGACATATTCGATCAATTTCGGGATCGGTGAAACGACAAAGTTCTAGCGAAGGATTTTTGGTTACGCCCTGGCTCTTCAGGGGGTTTCCTTCTTAGGATCCTTGGCGGGGGAGGATCGGAGATTCATCTTTGCCATGGGGATTTTGAAGAAACAGAGAATTGGAAGAAGAAAATTTAGAGAGAAGGGAAAGAGAAATACCTGTGAAGGTCTTCAAATGAAGATTTAAAGGGAGAAAGTCTCGAATTTAAAAGCAAAATCTCGTTCCTATCTCTATCGTATTTATAATCATTGTTTGTTACAGGGATGACCCTCGCTGACATTAGCCTCGCAACGGCTATATCTCCAAGTAACGGCTAGACCGAATTTCGTTCAAACATAACTACCTAATTGGATATCAACTAGTCATGTTTGGGGGAAATTGTTAGGGATAGAATTTTATAGCCTATGGATCACGGATCTTGTTAAGCGCCAAACTATTATCCAATGTTCACAAGGTGATTAGATTAACCATAATTTAATATGATCTTCCACCTTACACATTTCTATGCATTCATCCGAACACTTAATATAATCACGTTTTACACACAACCAAGTAGACCGCAATTTGATTTAGGCATTTCATATAACTGAAAATGGGCTGTTTTTGGTGACTTGTTTAACCTGTTTACAAGTCTTCAAAAATTATGATTTTTTATGTGGCGTACTTCTCGGAGGGTTAGGCCTTGTGTTAAAATTTCAAGATCTAACTCTTTACCAAAAATTCGTAAAAATTCATTTACTAAGCTGCAATCAAATTCGTCTCTTCTGACTGCAGCTTACGAAAAAATTCATTTAAAATTCCTCGTTTATCCGATTGACGAAATTCCAATTGGCGATTCTTTTAATCACTTAAAAATATCTACAGTAAAAATTTTAGATCATAACTAAATTCCTAAATTGAGTTATGACATTCGTAATGGGCTGCAAATTCTGCCAGAAAACGCAGCTTGAACCTTCGATACGGAAAAATTCATAAAACGCTTAATTTTCGTCGAAAAAATGCGATTCCAGTGGGGTTTTAAAGATATTTCCTGGAATTACATTTTAGATTCAAGAAACACATGTTTTTGTAAAGTTTTGTCCATGTTACAGCCAATACAAGTCGGCTGTAAATTCTGATCAGGAGCTGTTTGAATTCAGCTTTCAATTAAAGCACGTTATTGACATCATAACACTATTTTTTTAGCAATCAAAACCCTAAAAACATCTCATACATGAATTTAGCATCAACAAAATTTGAATTTACTTGAGCTAAGCATGATTTCAATATATACTTGTCTAGGGTTTACTCCTAAACACTACAATGTTCCTATTTCATCTACATATCATTCATGCATCCACAGATTTTGAATTCCCTAAATTCATTAGAATTTCAAGTAGAGAGTTTTTATCAAATTTCACATACCTTATGATCTCCTTGCAATGGGGATCACTAGTCTATGCTCAGATTTCGTTTTGGACTTGATTTGGACCTTCAATTTGGAAGATTTGGCAAGAACTAGGGTTGTGGGGGAGCTTGGGTCGCCCCATGTGTTTGATCGATTTCCAGCACACACACAAATGTGTGTTTTGTGTTTAATAAATTGTTTTTATTAAAATTAGTTTCCATTTAAACACTTTTGGTCCCTCTAATTTCTTTTAGTTCATATTTAGGTGCTTTTAACCCACTTTTGAGTTAGCACAATACTAGTAACTAACTGGGTTATTTCGTCCTAGTTAGTTTGTTCTCATTTATGTAAATACTTTATAATTTTAGTATAAAGTTTTATATTTTCGGGGTGTTACATGACTACAGGTCACACAGGGTTACGGATCATATTCATGAAGTGTAAGCGTTCACGATCGTGTCAAAGAACGTGGATTGTACTGAAGCGAGGTCATGTAGTTGTAAACATAGATTATGTTTTATTCTTTAAATAAGAATGAGGGACACAATACTTGTAAAGTGAATTATCCCAATGGTTTCAAACATGTTATATATGGAGAAAGGAATTTTTCGGTTCGCAATTCCGTTGCGTACTTTTCGTTTAAAACTGTTTAGGGTCTTACATGAAAAGTGATTGTCTTGAGAGATTCAAGTCTTTATGATCAAAACCCATAAAAATAAGTTTATAATCTGGATTTTTAAAAATTTATAAAGTGTTTTTAATCTTGTAAAATGATCATGAAACTTGTGTTCCATGGTGATGATTATTACATATATGTAAGTGTCCAAAAGTTACCTTTTTGTGATTAAAAAGGTGTTTTATGAATGATTCATTTGAATCTGAAAAAGTGAACATAAAATGAAGATATCATGCTTTTAATAAAAGTATTTAAAAAAAGGAAACAAGTGATTTGATACAACATAGACAAGTTTTTATGCATAAAAATAAGGCTAAAACATGGTGATTTAGCCAAAATATGAGGGTTTCACTTAAGTCCGGTTTTGGACAGAAGTGAACCATGTTTTTCAAAGGATAAAACTTGTGTATTATGTGTATAAGTGTTCTATTTAATTTATGTGCCTTAGTATAGTTGTAACATGTTTACAAGTCAAAATTTTGACTTTTTCAGGAAGAAAATAAGAACATTTTAAAAACTGTTTTGGAACAGAAAATAAACTTGTTTTTAAGCATAAATTAAGTGATAAAATTTATATATTAAGTTTACGGTGTTAAAATATTACCTTATTCGGTTTTCGTCACATATGTTGACGCGAAAATGTTAAAAATTGGCAAGTTTGAGTGATTTTTAAATAAATACATGTGATAATATTTTTATAGCTAAGATGTAATATTTGCATGTGAGAAAAGAAATGTGGTAAATTATTGAAAGTGAAAAAGATAAAACAATGTTTTTATGAACTCATTGTTTGTAACACTCTCATAGTCTCACTGATTGAATGAAATAAAAATATCCTAAAGATTTGCAAATACAAACGGTTCTGACGACCCCCACAAAATCATCACATGTTGTGACAATGGTGCTATGATGGAAACAAACTTTGTATTGACTGTCAACGTTTTTGTAGGTTGGAATATTAACCTAGAGTAGGATCTATTATCAACAAACATTCCTTCTCGTGTAAGTATTTCCTAAACTTGAGTAACCATCTATTTAGCCAATTTGCGTTGATTTTATTTTTCTAAATGCTTAAAAAACAACAACAAATAAGTATATACCTATTAAAGAGCAAACATAAAATTAAAATGCAATAATTAAAATAAATATACTTCTTCATCCATTAAGATCATGTTAATAGAGTAGACATCTTTTGGATTTCTTCTATCTAGGCGATTCCATATTCTTGTGATTTGAACTTTGATGGTGAAATATTCACTTAAAACATTAAGTTGGTTTAGCATAGTGTCGTTATTCGTCAAACTAAGTGTGATGTAGAAAATGATGTTTAAATCAATAAATAAACAAATTAATGATAAACGAAGTATGATATTAAATATGAAAGAACAAAAAGTAAATCAAACCTTAGGGATGATTAATCACCATGATCAGAAGAGAAGAAAGAGATGATCAAAAGTAAGGAAGAAGAAAAGTTAGACATAATAGGTTTTTGCGGTAAGGAAGATGAAAAGTTTAATAAGTTTGTGTTTGGGAAAAAGGAAAGTATATATTCTAATGGTTAGATATCGGGTTTCTTAGACCCGTGTATTAATGAGATTCGGGTTGTGTATGACCCGTGTGAAAACAATTACCTTTAAGACAGGAAAGTGAAAAATAGTAGTGCTAGAAAGATGTCATGTGTCCCCTAAGTTATTGCTTTATGTTAATTATAAATGTTAACACCAACGGGGTGGTAGTCCATTGGCAAAAACAAAGTTTTAAACACCTTGGGAGGGGAAGGTTTTGGGTTCAAGTACCACTGACGACAGAAATAAAAGAAATTTACCGTTCAAAAAAATTATAAATGTTAACTCAATTAAAATATACTTATTCTTTTAAATAACGTTTTAGGCTTTTAACATAGTTAAGTTTAATTAGACTGTAACTATATAAAAAATTAAAAAATTAAAAAATAAAAGTTAATTAACGTATAATAACTATCCATAATTAAATAAAAAATAACCAAAATTAAATATTTAAATATAACATAGGAGACATTTTATTTAATATGAGAGATAGGAAAAACCAATTTCTTAAGGTCCTAAAATAAAATAAGACACTTTATTAGGTAGTATAGATAGATATAAATATGGGTGTGCATATTTGCACACCAATGTAGGGATGAGCATATGCCACCGAATACCGATCCCATACCGAACTCGATCCCGAAATACCGATACCGAATTTTTTCGGTATCCCATACGGTATCCACTTTTTGGCGTTTTCGGTATCGGTACGGTACAGTATCGGTATAATTCCGATACTGACCCTCAAAATACTGATACCGTACCGTACCGATACCAAACCGACATGTTTCGGTATCGGTACCTAGTTTGGGTGAAATTCGGGATCGGTATTAGGCGGTATCGGTATCGGTTCGGTATCGGATACCGCTTTGCTCATCCCTACACCAATGCGCCTATGTGCACACCAACCCCTTGTAAACCCTAGTTTAAACTGCCTTTACCTACGCATCGTATATCTCTATACGCAGCATATAGGGTTACCTCTATACGCTGCGTATAGAGCTATATTGCGTATAGTTTGCATGTGTTTCAGAGCCTGATCAGCGATCATTGCACAGAAAACAAGGGTTTATATACGCAGCGTATATAAACCATCAGACTTTTTTGGGTCATTTTGGTGGGTCTGAAGCATCAGTTTTTCACAAAGTTTATATACGTTGCGTATAGTGCTATACACAGCGTATATAACCTTTCAGAATTTTGTTTGGTCATTTAGCATATTTGAGGTATAAATTCTCACCCGGTTACAACGTTAACTCGCTTAAAATATATAACAAGTTAAAAATATATAATGTTTTTTTATTATTTAGTCGATGTCGCCGTTAATTTATTTAGTCGATGTCGTTGAAAAGTGTATAACGTTAAAATTTTTTGAAAAGCATATATACGGTTCAAATATATAATATCGTTATCGAGCTTTTGAAATAAATATTATACCGTTAATTATTTTTAAATAATCGTGTACGGTCCGAATATATTATACCGTTTAAATACTATACCGTGCGGTTCGAATACTATAACGTTAAAATATTATAGCGTTAAATAATTTGAAATACCCGGGTACTGTTCGAATATGTTACACCCTTACAGCAAAAGTTTTATATATACAAAAAAAGTTTGATATATACAACAAAAGTTTGTACATGCATAACAAAAGATATAATACTATGGCAGCGGATCCTGGTGCTGCTGCTGCTCCTCCTCCTCCTCCTCCTGTTGATGCCATTCCGCAGCCAGAACGAAGTGTTGTGGAGGTAACCCGTCATGCTGTCGGCGCTCCTGCAGCTTCGCAACCACCCACTCCATCATATAGTTCAGCCTGTCAACGTCGCGACGTAGCTGCTGATACCCCGCGTATGAGGGGGCAGGACCGGGCCCAACATGTCGTGGGAACTTAGGCGCCCTGGGTGGACCACGCGACTGTGGTGGCTCCGACACCTCTGGATCGCGTAGGGGATATACCAGCTCGAACTGTGCCGGCAGCTGCGTAGGCGCGTAAGGCTGGCCGTCCGCAACCTTAAACCGCTTCCCGCATGGGAATTTTTTGGTAACGTGCATTCCCGATATCGTGTTCATCCCCATCCGCTTCGGCTGTATCGCATTGCCTACACGCGGGTGGTCAGTCTCTGGGTGATAACCCAATGAAAGGGCTATCAAAGTGACGTAGGCACCGCCGTATAATAATCCGCGCTCCTGTCGATGATGCGCGGAGGCGAAGTACTGCGCCAACCCGTGTGCGAGAGCGCACGGCCTCTGGTACAAGAGGTAATATAAGAAAAACAGGTCTCCGCTCGTACACCACTCTCGGCTCTTGTTTCGAGCGGTGATGGAAGTGGATATTATCTTGTGAAAATACCTGCACAAAAGGAAACCAGCCAATAAATAATAATTGGACGACATGCACTAAATAATAAAAAAACAATATATTTTTTACTCGTTACGGATTTCGACGCGCGTAACGGACCTACGCTCATAACGGACGATGTCGACTAAATAATAAAAATACAATATTATTTTGACTCGTTACGGATTTCGACGCGCGTAACGGACCTACGCTCGTAACGGACGACGTCGACTAAATAATAAAAAGATTATATATTTTTGACTCGTTACGGATTTCGACCGCGTGCGTCCCTAACGAGCGTCGAAACTAAGATCGTCGTTAAAATATATTTTTTATTATTTAGTCGATGTCGTCCGTAAGGCGCGTAGGTCTCTAACGAACGTCGAAACTAAGATCGTCATTAAAATATATTTTTTTTATTATTTAGTCCAAGTCGAACCGTAAGGCGCGTAGGTCCCTAACGACCGTTGAAACTAAGATCGTCGTTAAAATATAATTTTTTTTATTATTTAGTCGAAGTCGAACCGTAAGTGTCACACCCCAACCGATGGCGGAAACATCGGGGCGTGGCACTGAGCGAAACAGATTGTCCAGAAGTTTTCTATAACAACTATCATTACCGATTATTTAAAGCAAAGTCCAGTACTTTTTGTTCTGTTCCGACAACTCAGATTTCAAGTACAGACAAATGTTTATCTGTTTCTAGACCTTTCCTAGCCTCGATTTCACAGCAAGCTAAGCACATAAGCATCCTAAGCACCTGTCACATACGTTAAAGTAAAAGTCAATACACATAGTGTAAAGGTAAGCATACAAATTTGATAATAACATATAGAGGTAAAAATCGTTACGCATAACCAGCACGTACATAGTGTGAAATGAGGCATGTTAGTTATCGACATGAACCTATCGATACCAATGACTGCAGGTTGACTGCCCAAGGCAGTTCGTAATACACACTCACCACTGTGAGCCATGTAACGATCTGGGGAACTACTTTTGCCACTTGCTTGGCAATGATAGCAGCAAGGCGTTTGTCTCTCTGTTCTTGACGAGTAATTCGTGGGTGACGGGTCCCAGATGACGACATTGTGTGCAACAGACATCGCCATATGGCTCAACCACAACATAATCGAATCTCACCTCACACGCCTAATACTACTAAAGCTCAGGAACACGTATAATCACGTAACCGCATAGGCACATAATCACAGATCCACATAAGCACATAAGCACATAAAGGCACAGAATCACAGAAGCACATACGCATGTAATCACGTAATTCACCTAGAAGCACATGGGAGCAGTCAGAATACAGAAACCTATTATTCAAAGTCCGCGAGTGTTCGAGAATAGCGATTGCGATTAACATATCGAGTAGTATAGTATAAGCGTATAACATAGCATAAGGTCGTCCACAGTTTAGCATTTGTTAGCGTTTTGAGGTAGATGAGCAGGGCGAGTCGTGTGCGTCGATCAAAACGGTGGCGAAAATCGAATGAATCACCAAAAGTTAAAACATAGATACACACATAAACACATAAAATCAACGAGTATCAAAGTCAGCAGTTGCGGGCTTAGAATCGAAACACATAAAATTCGAGAATGGATTGTCTGCCGCTATTTAGACATCGACTAACCAAAGTGATTCGACTATTCACAAGGACTTTCCGTGCGCACTTGGACCTTCAGGACTGTACTTTCTCCTCGAATCTGGGCGAATGGCACGCATCCTTTCAATCTCAGCACGACTTCAAGTCGTTGGAGTCCGTCGAGACTTTGGTTAGAGTTTTGTAAAACAAAATAGGGCGGAATAAGTCGTCAAGGTTCGGGTTTCACCCCTAACTTAACCACTTTGTTCCTGTCTTGATAAAAATAGAGACGAAAACCTACGCTAAAGTACGGATTTCACTCTATGCAGTTAATATCGGTGAGATATCGGTGATATATCGGTTATATCGATCATATCGGTCCCTTAAGAAAATATCGATCAAAATATTGGTACCGATATTATCGGCGATATTGACTGATATTTGACCGATATAACCAATATATCACCGATATTTGACCGATATAACCGATATATCACCGATATTTGACCGATATAACCGATATATCACTGATATATCACTGAATTATTGGTGTTAAATTGCTATATATATAAATTCTGCATTATATTAAAATTACCGATATCCCACCGATATCTCACCGAGATAACCTATATTTCAAATATCGGTCCTTTACCGATATCCGATATTTTACCGCATTAACTGCATAGATTTCACTCCTGATTCAGCACAAATTCTCGGGTTTATGGATAAAATGTGGGTCGAACAAGTAATTTAGTCGTGAGTTTACGGTTTTCACACCTAATCTCGACCTAATCACTTGTTCATTTTTGAAAACTAAAGTGCAGTGATAGTGTAGCGTGGGCGAGAATAGCGAGAAATAGCAGGTAAGATCGTACATAATCCTTACAGGGTATGCACAAGTCGGTCTGTTGGTTCCTAACTATAGACTAGGTTGTTTCTAAGACATCGACCCGGACTAGGTCGAGTCTTGCCTAATTCCCTATAGTTATGGCTCTGATACCAATCTGTCACACCCCAACCGATGGCGGAAACATCGGGGCGTGGCACTGAGCGAAACAGATTGTCCAGAAGTTTTCCATAACAACTATCATTACCGATTATTTAAAGCTACCATGTCATAAAAGTTAACATAATTATTACAGGCAAAATCCAGTACTTTTTGTTCAGTTCCGACAAATCAGATTTCAAGTACAGACAAATGTTTATTTGTTTCTAGACCTTTCCTAGCCTCGATTTCACATAAGCACATAAGCATCCTAAGCACCTGTCACATACGTTAAAGTAAAAGTCAATACACATAGTGTAAAGGTGAGCATACAAGTTTGATAATAGCATATAGAGTTCGAAATCGTTACGCATAACCAGCACGTACACAGTGTGAAATGAGGCATATTAGTTATCGACATGAACCTATCGATACCAATGACTGCGGGTTGACTGCCCAAGGCAGTTCATAATACACACTCACCACTGTGAGCCATGTAACAAATTGTCCTTAACAACCCCTGAGTGAATAGGTGCTGAGTCCAAACAAATAGTACTATCGTTGCTAAGGCAGATAGAAACATTCCACGTGTAAACATAACAAACAAGCATTCATTAAGTCACGTATAACATGCGGTAATGGTTAGCATTTAAAGTATTGCGTAGTGTGTTTGATGTGATTTAGAATAAGTAACGTATGTAACACCCAAAAGTGCGTAAAGCAAAAAGTGATCGAGTATACTCACAGCGATGATGGATTGAAGGGAGCGCTAGAGAGTAAGGTTAGCCTGATCAGAACGATAGCATAAACGATAAGCGATACGTACAAGGGTGAAATGTGTCAAAGGACCGGACGGTACTCCAATCAGATGGCAATCCGATTGGGTAGCCAGTCGATCGGGTGACAATCCGATCGGGTGACCTTTCCAGTGGATTGTTTCTTCGTTTGGGAAGGATGTGTTTGTGTATGATGGCTTGACTTTTGAAGTTTTCGTTGTAGCATTTACAAAACATAGAAGTATCTCTTCCTTTCAGGTCGATCGATCGAACGACCGTTCGATCGGGCGACAATCCGGCCGGTTGGACACTTCAGTGAGAACAAATTCACAGCAGTTTGTCACTCGATCGGATTGTAGTCCGATCGGGTGGCATTCCGTTTGTATTGAACATGTTGAAAATTGTTTAAGTGTTGAAGTCAGAACATTACAAAGTCGAGTGACAACCTGATCGGGTGGTAATCCGATCGGACGGTAGTTCGTTCAATGTTCACAACTTCAAATGTTTGAATTAAAGGTTAATTGTGGGGCCAAGGTGCAAGCCGATCGGGTGGCAACCCGATCGGGTGACAATCCGATCGGACAGCGGTCCGATCGAGCGACACTCCAAACCTGGTCGACCTGATCGTCTTCTTCCTTGGTCATTTTGATAGTTTGTCGTTTTATCGAGATGATTCGATAACGTATTAGACAACAGAAACCTCGTCACGACTTAGTAACCTGATCGGACAGGAATCACCCAAATCCGACCAGTTAACTATTCGAGACGGTGTTCCTTGTTTAACCTGAAATCGGTAATCTCGTGGATAGAATCCAGATCTTGAACCAACTCAACCACAAGAATGAGTAGAAGATCAGACAAGCTTCGATTCTATCGGTTTTGAGTGCACTGAGTGTAAAAGAGTTGAAAGAAAGTTGGAAAGCCATCTTTCAATCCTTTTCACCTTGATTATGTTTAGATCTAGGAAAGATCTTTGTTTATTTATGTGGAAATCGTTAGATCTAAGTTGTTCTTGAAGGATTGAAGCCAAATCATGAAGTTCATAAGAACAACATGATGACATCATCCTAGAACACCTCAAATCTAGTGATTTCACGGTTAAAAGTTAAGATTCAAAAGATAGAAAGGTGTAGGAGTGCGCGTAGATCAAGAAAGTACAAGATTTAGATGGAAAACTTACAAGAATCGCGAGGAATCTGAAGAAAACTGGGCAAGAACGCTGGTCGGACGAGAGATGCCGAAAATGGTAAGTTTGTGATGTTGACAGGGGTATTTATAGGGTTTCCATAAAAGGAAAGGGGAATAAGTGGTTGGTCGATCGGGTGGTAACCCGATCGGGTGACTGCTCGATCGAGTGGCACCTCGATCGGGTGGCAGCTCGATCGGCTGGCCACTCGATTGGTGTGCAAGGCGCGACGAGTTTTGCGGTTTCGATTGCGATGCGATAGAGTTTCCTATTCAAATTACTTTTAATCCCAACTACTATATCAACATACAATCATCCTTAATTGACTTGCGTTTAGCGTTTACGATTCGATTGCGATTGAGTTTCAATTGCGTTTCGATTAATCACCACATCATAAACATAAATAAACATGCACAAGTAACACATGAGGCACACACACACATAGAACAATATCCAGAACGCGTAATTCGAGTTGCGAGTGCGATTGCGATAGCGATAAAGCGATTAAACATGCGATAAATATAGAATAAACCTCGATTATTAATAAGTACTCCACATAATACAACTAACGTAAACAATTAATTAGACTAACTACGAGTCAAAGAAGTCAAAATAGGAATTGAGCAAGGAGTGACATATCGCAATTAGTAATCTTGTCTTCCTCTGACTTCAATCTTGACTTTGACTTTGACTTCCGAAACACGGGGTGTTACAGTAAGGCGCATAGGTCCCTAACGAGAATCGAAACTAAGACCGCGTTGTCCACTTTTAACTCCCACGTGTCATTCGTCATGTCCCAGATAGCGAGTAATGAAAATGGGCAACCAATTTTTTTTGCTACCAGCTTTCCTAACTGTTACTTTACTACGGTGCTCACCACTATGGTCACACACAAGCCATACCATCCCCGTACTACCACCAATATTTTTCGATCGGCAGGTAACGATTACATAACCATTCTCCTTTCCAGTTACTTGTATCCAATTCTTTAAATCAGTTAGAGACATGAAACGCTAAAAAACAGTTACGTTATTAACAATAATAATATTAACAATTAGTTAACAATAATACATATTTTAACAACAATACGAATATTAACAATAATAACAATTAATAATAATAATAATAATAATAATAATAATAATAATATCAATAATAATAATAATAATAACAATAATAATAACAACAACAACAATAATAATAATAATATTAACAGTAACAGTAACAATATAATTTTAACAATAATAATAATAGTTATAATTTTAACAACAATAATAATTATCATAATAGTAAGAATTATAACAAAAATACAAATATTAATAATAACAATAACAATATAATTTTAACAATAATATTAATAATAACAATAACAATATATTTTTAACAATAATTATTATTATTATAAGAATAATACAAATATTAATGTGATACCTCATGTATTTGAAATGGATTGCCCGGGGTAGATGGTTGATAATCATCATACAGTGGTGTGTTACGAGGCTCATAATCGTATCTACCGTATCCTCCGTATCCACCGTATCCTCCGTATCTATCCGAACTATCTTGTTGCACGTAAGAAACTTCACCCCCGTATTCGTAACCCGGATACGATTGCTGCGTCGGGTAATATAGTTCATCAACAAGTGCATTCTCAGCACCGTATCCTACGTATCCATCCATATTACCTTGTTGCATGTACGGAGATTCATACCCGTATCCGTAATCCGGATACACTTGATGCGCCGGGTAATATGGTTCATCAACAGGTGGAGTCGGTGTCTCGTTCAAGTATGTCAACTGTATTTTTTGATCAACAGGGACGCCAGAAACAACCTCCTCCTCCTCATTAGCATCATTTACTCTACATGCGTCATTATAATAGTGATTAAAAGAAATAATTCTCATCCCAAAATGATGACATTTTAACAATATTGTGTTTGATACAGAGGAAATGAATGTATACAGAACAAGTGAATTGAAATCGTGTTTGAATTCGTAGGTGGAGATGGATGTCTAAATACACTTTTGAATTCACAATCATACACCTCGTATAGCTCTATACTCTGCGTATAGCTTTATTCACGTGCCTAGACAACATCGTATCAGTGTCAAATCTGTCTGACATACGTTGCGTATAGGTCTATACGCAGCGTCTAACTTTTTGTACATACGCTTCGTATAGATCTATACGCAGCGTATGTCAGACAGATTTGACATGGTACTAGGTTTAACTGTCTGGCCGTGTACCTACCCCTTACCTACGCTCCGTATAGACTTATACGCAGCATAGAAGAGTAATCTTATACGCAGCGTATAGGTCTTTATGCAGCGTAGGTAAACCCTAAGGGTCTGTTTGGTATGAGGTAATGGAATGGACGAAGGAATGGAATGGACGAGGTAATGGAAGGACGAGGGAATTGTAGGACCGGGTTTCGTGACCGAAACCGTGATTCGTGTGAGATCGGTTCAAGACGGGAGAGATTAGATATAAACAAACAACTTCTTTGTATTAATCCGGTAGTATAACATTACAAATCGGCCCGATTACATGATAACCGAACCATACCAAAGAAGTATACATCCGGGGAGAGACCAAGTGGTGATCTCTCCCGGTGAGGTCTCAAACCTCCTAAAAACTCCAAGTGTTGCAAATGGCAAGGGTTTTCTATTTATAGTCACACCCCTTGTCTTGCAAACACACACGGTCAAACAAATAACCCTCTCGTTTGACCACTTCAAACGAGCGGGTCAATACACGTTCGTTTGACCGTTTCACTAACTATTACAAATTCAGCGTAAAATAATAACTAATCTATTCGACAAGCATCGGACACAAAATCTGCATCAACAGGAATGCAATGGGTCATTACCATTCCATGTCTTGTTTGGTTACCATGTGTGAATGGAATGAATTATTATTGGATATTGTTCGGTAGGCAAGAAAAACGGAGTAATAAAATCAGCGGTGAGTGGTGGTGGTGGTCGGTGGTAGTGATTGCGGGTGGTTATAGGTGGCGGTGGTGGGTGTCGGCGGCGGCGATGGGTGGTGGTGGCGGTGCGACGGTGACAACGAGTGGTGGTGGCGGCAAGGTGGCCGTTGGTGGTGGGTGGCAGCAGAGGTGGCGGTGGGCGGCGGCGGTTGGTGGTGTCGGTGGTGGTGGTGGCTGTGGTGGTGGCGTCGACGATGGTGGTGGGCGGCGACGACGAGTGGCGTTAGCGGTTGGTCGCGGCTGTGGGTGATAACGGTGGCTAGTATGTGGCAGCAGCGACGGTGGCTGTCGGGGTGAGGTGGTGGCGGGTGGCGGCGATGGCGTCGGTGGTGGGTGGTGGTGGTGGTGGTGGTGGGTTGTGGCGAAGGTGGTGGGTTGTGGTGTTGTTGATGAATGGTGCAAGAGGGGATGGAATGGAAAAAAAACATGGGGGGTGGAAGAAATGATTTTGAGGGAATGGAATGCCTTTTGGAATGAGTGATTCCATTCCATTGACCAACCAAACACCCTTTTCTTCATTCCTTCGTAATCATCCATTCCATTCCACCTCTCATTCTTTCATACCAAACACTACCTAAGTGTGTATATAGCCAACCAAGATGTGTACATAGTGGAGATGGATATGATCGGGTGGTTCCTCTGGTGGCACGATGATACTCCAGTGGTCCGTCAGTGATCCAAATTTGCCGTTCAAAAAAAAAAAAGATGTGTACATAGTTTGAGCCTGTAAATATAGATTACAGTCCACAACTTGATTGTAGGCAAAATCTATATCGAGATATATAATCATCCTATCTTAAAGATTATAAAAGGAAAAGAAAGTATACTCAAAACTAACAAAAAAAAATCAAAAAAATCAACTAGAAATGAACGGAATTTAGTAGTTGACAAATGATAATGACACAAAAGATTTAATTTTATATTATTTCCCACAAGTTTCGCAATAAAAAATATATATATAAAATGGGACAATGAATACATTAAAGAGGTATGCTTTACGAGACTACAAACACACGATCACAACTCACAATCCCATTGCCTCTTCCTTAAGCAAACATTTTCCCATTCCAAAAACCATACATACATTCATTCATTCCATTTCTATTTACGTATCTTAATTCATTCCGTTAATCAAATGTCACAGAAGCCACCCCGTCGTACAATTTCGGTTAATAGGAGAATCAAACCTCCTCATCCGTCATCATCCACTCCCAGACTTAACCAACAAGTTGTTGTTCGAGGATCATCGAACAAGCAATCCAAACTCATTAAGCGATGCAACGCCGAGTCTGCTTTGTTGACATCCCGAATCTCCATCGCTGGTGCTGGTCTTGGAGACGATCAGCGCTACATGACCGCACCAAGTGAGAGTTGCCTGATGTTTAGGAGTCGGATTTCGACGAATATATTCGCATCTTCTCCAGAGTTGCTACCGAATTTGCCTGAAAAAAATGAGGTAAACGAAATCAATTTATTAATCTTTAATTAATTGTTTGATCATTATAAGCAACTTGTTAGTTTAGTTTGATCAAAATATGTCTTATAGCACGTTATGTTTAGTTACGTACATGTACAGATTTTAAATGTCGGTAGAAGTTATCAAAATTCTTTAACGGTTGTTGTGGTTTATGAGAATGAAAAATGTGAAAAGCGATATTGATTTTGAACAACAGATTAAATGTATCGTAATCATCTTGATCATCTCACTCATTATTGATTAGATGTGGATTTTTTGGTGTGAGACCATGCGTAGTGGTAAGGTTTTTGGGCGCTTTACCCTTGAAAAACGTCCCTAAACTCCCAATCCCCCCCCCCCCCCCCGGGGCGTTTTGTTCGAATATTTGCTCCAAGGTGTCCTTTTTTCCAAGCCGAAGAAGGGGATGAAGTGGCCAATCACAGTTAATCTCCTTTTTTGGCTAATAAGATTTTTTTGATGGTTTTTTATTTATTTAATTGTTTAACACCTCTTTTAACATAATGTTCCACATCACCGCTACACTCATTTTAGGGTGGAGGGTATAGTCAAACAACTTAGGGTGTTTGAGTGAAATCATACCCAATAGTATTATGTCATGTCAGCTCCCCATTTTACTCCTCATTTTACACTCAATCACTAGGTATAGTCAAACACCCCTCAATTAAAAAAAAAAACATGATTGGTCCCTCCTCCCTCTCTCCTCTCCTCTCAAACACACTCAATCCAATTCGGTGAACACTCACCGATTTTTGATGCCTCTCTCCTCCTCACCGATTTCCCCCAAACCGAGGGTATAGTCACCGCATCGGTGACTCAAGTTACCGCACAACTCAAACACTCTTATACCCTCCACCCTTAGAAAACACCTCATTGCTGACTGGGCTGCCACATGACGTAAAACGCCCAATGATAGGGGTTGTATCACTACACATGGTCTGATGGACCAACACTAAATAAGTTAAAACTATTGAATCGTTATTAATGTTTTAAACATCGGACTGGACAAGGAATGAATTATATTAATTGGACCGATCCGGCTAGTTGGACATATTTAAGAACCCGAAATAATATTAATATTAATTAATAACCAATATATAGATATCACTTATTTTTATCTTTATCTTTATCTAAAATTAATAAATAACTTTAATTTTGCAATTTAGACCATTTGTTTTTTACTTTTAACCCAAAGTTTTTATCTTCTGCAATTTAATCACAACTCTTTTTTATTTTCAATTTTGGTCCACCATACTTTTTATCTTTTCCAAGTTTTTCGTTTCGTTCTAAATTTTGTGAGTTAACACACCGCAACGTGCGTGTGGGGTTCAACATTTTTTCGTATATTTTTTCCCGTTTGACTGGCCCGTCGCGTCACATCTATTTTTCTGTGGTTGACAAGTTCGTCCAACACGCGGGTCTTTGATGGACTTAGTTATTTTTTTCTATGTTTTACGTTCGGTTTAATTTCTCAGCAACGAGCGTGCGTGATTCAAAGATTTTAAGTCTACTTTTCGATCGGCGTTATTTTTTTCCCATTTTTATTTATTTTATTTTTACGAGCTTTCCCGGTGTTGGTGGTCGCTGACAATGGTATAGTATTGCTACTACTTAACACAGTTTTATGACAACTGCTGCAACGTAGGGGGTTAATGCTAGTTATTATTAAAGATGTATTATATAACGTCAAACAACCCCTTAGTGATGGCATGAGGAGTTAAAACTTAAAACCTATTATTGACTTATTGTATTTCTTTTTGCCGACCAAGAATGCGATTTTGGTCACCTCCATGACTTAAAGCCAAAGAAAATGACATTGCAAGAGCATAACACATAATATATTTTAGTTTTTTTTTTTCTCTTTTTATTTTAACTAGGTGTACGCCCGTGTGAATACACGTGTTTGTTCTAATAACGATCGGAATCAAATACTAAAAAACATATTATAATATATTATTTAAATTCTTTCTGTTTGGTTACATATCTTTATAAAACAATGTTAAACATATGATCCGTCATATGTTTGACATAGAAATAACCTAACAAATTGATAATATGTTGTCTAAAATAAAAGCATGACCTAATTTTATGTTGTCTAATAATAAAAAGATGACTTAATTTAAATAACCAAATGTCATTGAACAATTCAATAAAGCTCATATCTTTGATGCTATTAACATTAAGAGAAAAATTGAATCTTAATGTAACAACACATACAGGTTCAATCAAAACAGTTCAAAATTCAGAAAAAAATTAATAATATACAACAAATTAATATATGATGGCAGCCTTGACCTGCTCATAAGTTGCCATGCATAAGTTAAGTTTGGTGGTAATTCTATATAAACTTGTGTTTTTAACATTACTTATGAACAGATCTTGAAATAAGTTAAGCTTGAACTTAGACTCGGCTTATAAAAGGTAAAAAAAAAAAAAAAAAAAAAACCTACATGCACAAAGGAAATTTTCACTTCATAAACCTATATATAGAAAAAATGTGAAAAAGATGAATACATTATAGCAATATAGAAGTTTTCAACAATGCTCGAAATAAGTCTTTGCGTATAGCTTGCTACATTTCTTCTATAGTTATGCACCTGGCGTCATAGGAGACCATAATATTTATATAACAAATGAACTAATAAAAACAACATATAATATGAGGAGACAATACTTACAACTTTACACATGATAACTCCCCCAAAAAGTGAAATCAACCACAAGCTTTGATGGCGTGACAAAATCTATAAGGAGAATTTCACGCCTTATCGACACTTGTTTCGCCTATTAAAAACAAAACAATATCTATAAGAATCAAGAAATAGCACATCCCCCATCAAATGAAATATGCAACGCTCTCCATTTCAAAATGTTGTGTATAAAATGTAGTCTTTTTCTTCTTTAGACAAGTTATATAAAGGCAAAATTACCCTTTACCCCCTTGTCATGATTTTTGCACAGTTACCATCTCAATAATATGCTTCAGTACTTCGCTTCTTCATTGAAAGCAAAACCTCAAATTTACCCTTTGTAGATTATGCCAAGTGACATACAGTACCAATAATCCCTAATTTAAAAAAAAACATTTTCAAGATTTTGAGCTTTGAATTTTTGATGTCAAACATAATATTTCTAAAATGCAAATTATGTTGACTTTCTTACAAAAATAACAACAGTGCACGTATTTACTTCTTTTTAGAGACTCTAATAGTAGCTAGAATTGTTTTCCAAATGAAAAACATAATAAAAGCTCAATATCTTAACCTAAAATAGAACTTTAAGAATAAAATTTTAAATTGATTAACTAAAACTACCTCAAAGACTCAACCAAATTCGAACTGCAGACCCTTGTACGCAAAGTTTCCTTTTGCACCAGCGTTTCAGCGTTTCATATGTAAAACAAACATGATTAGTCCAATAATATTATGATCCCTTTCGGTCTCACAAAATACATATTAGGATAGAGGCATCTTGATTAACCAACGTTTAACATATTTACGAACATATGATAAAAAAAAATTAGTAAAGCGGAGAGAAGAGATGGAAAAGATAAACCACCCCTAACTCTTTTCCTTCGAATTGCATTGCCGAAAATAATCGTCTTATCAGTCATGGGTGTCCCTCATGGGTCAGGTAATATATATAAAAACTTTTTAGCATTTTTTAAGTCATTAATGGTCAAAGATACTGTTGAAAAAAATGCAAAATGTAACGTAAGCCTCAAATACAATAATATCAATGCAACACCAATTGGAAAAGAAATGTTTATATACCCTAATGGATGCAAACTGAAGCGCATGATCTTTCCAGCCTCTGTGAATAATCTTAAACAAAATGTTAACAAAAATAATTAGTTATTACAAATTTAATCCATTAATCCTAATCAAAATGATAATAAATTAATCCGAAAACTGAAGTGAACACAAATCAATACACATAGAACAAAGAAGTACATACCTTGTGATCGATTTCCCTAATAAAACTCTGTTTAAAAGAGTAAAGCACTCTTTTAGTGGTCCACTGGAAGAAAAAAAATATGAATATAATTTAGAGGGTTTAACATTTTCCTTTTGTGGACAGAGGAAGTGATTTTGTATGCATTGCAGTTAATGTGACATAAATGTAAAATTAGTGCAAGTATAGTAGACAAGATTCAGGTTAACATGTAACCATAAACATATATAGATTAACACAAATTTATAAAGCCATTCGTATTTATCAAGTATCATCCAAAAGCTCACAATAAATGCAAGAAATTAAATACCTAAAAGTAAAAAAGACAAACAATCAGAAGGACTTCAATTCAATTCAACCGACAAAAAAAAAATGAATATTACCTTTGAAGATAAATTCACCGGATATGAGTTTAGCGCTGGTTCACTAATAACTTCCGGATCAAAATAGCTTCCGGAGAATCATAAACAGAACCTGATACTACAGCCTGTAACCATACCATACAACTATACAATACAACTATCAACACATAATAACAAATTGCACGAGAAAAATCAACTGAAACTGGAACGAATTCGTTACCATAAAGTAAAGTAATGACGTTAAGCAAAAGGATTCCACGGACTTTCGTCGACGCAGAAACTAACTTTCGCCATAACGAACGCTTCGATAACATTGATTTGTAGTTTAGATTTTGTTTCTTCTTCAACGATTGCTCGTATTTACTTGAAGAAACTTCATTATCAGTGACGGAAGTTTCACGGATATGACTTTTATAAGTTGCTCAAAAGGAGTAGGCTTTTTTTTATAAATCCAAGCTTAAATCCCCTGCATTGAATAGCAATGAGCAGAATTATTAAATTAATCACTAAATATCATTTAACCAATTTGACCAGTGTATACACACAAACACATCATAGTAATACTCCCTTCATTTTAACAGAATGGAAGTCTAAAATCTTCACTAACGGCTTTCATGACTCTTATTTCTTTAAAAAATCCGAACTCCAACAGTCCACATACTCTTCAATGACAAAAACATAAGCAACTTTTTTACAATTGACTTCAATTCAACTGACAAAAAAAAAATGAATATTACCTTTGAAGATAAATTCACCGGATATGAGTTTAGCGCTGGTTCACTAATAACTTCCGGATCAAAATAGCTTCCGGAGAATCATAAACAGAACCTGATACTACCGCCTGTAACCATACCATACAACTATACAATACAACTATCAACACATAATAACAAATTGCACGAGAAAAATCAACTGAAACTGGAACGAATTCGTTACCATAAAGTAAAGTAATGACGTTAAGCAAAACACTTGCTATGTCTTGCAACAGACACTGAATCACCTTGTCAATGAATGCCTTCACTTTGGGGGCTGCAAAACAAAAGGAAAATATAAGCAAATCAATAATTCGTATTGATACACTACATATTAGAAAACACATATAAATACTGTCAAGCCATAAACATCAAACACATGGCTATACAATTATTCTCCTTGAATAAAAAGTACTCAGTTTTTTTCTGGACCTTCCTAAAAGCTACATCAACAACTTTTAAGTACATGTAGAGCAATCTTGTTAGTCATTGCACAAATTTCTGTCAATCTTATGGCTTTACCCCTTAAAAAGTTAAATATGATTAATGTGCCGTGATGAAAGCATAATTAGGCTTATGATGATCTCATCAAACTATAAGTACATAATGCGACTAAAAAGTTGCATTCAAAAAATACTTATGGCCTAGGATACTGTGCGCCTAATTGTATGGTGTAGTTCCAATCCTGTCATTACTAACGAACAAATGAAACAATTGCTCTGCGAGTTAACTCAACAAATTTTCACTAAAAGATGTGAATTATCTAACATCCTGCTGGTACATATAGTCTCGGATTGAAAAAAACACAAACCAGTGGCAGCATAAAAGTATACAGAAAGAAAAGGTAATTTTTTTCTTTTTCAAGAACCAAAAAGTTTTAAAGAACAACAAGTTAACAAACTGGTTCTCTAGAAAGTGGCTCTAACTAAAGTACCAAACATCTATTAATCAATCATATACCAATAAAAAACTCACAGAAACCTTTTAAAAATTTAGCTATGCAACAAATAATAGGATAACCCACTGCAGTTTTTACGAAACGATAAGCAAAATACCTTGTGTATCACTCAAGAAAAAGAATATTCCAACAACATTTGCAAGAAAAAGCATATACCGTTTTACATTTAAAAAACAAACAATGTACCAAGATCAAACCATTAACATTCCAACAAAGCAATTAAAAACTAAAAAATATAAACAAACCCAGATCTAGTGACACTCAAACACACACATGCGATTTCACAAAAGATGTGACCTTCACCGGACAAAAGATGCCGTAACCTCGACGGCAAGCTCGATCTTAGGGCACCAGCCATGTGATTTCACAACCTCTTGGTTCTTCTACTTCTCTACACTCCTTTATACTGCAAAAACAATACAAAAATCATCAATTAGTTAACACAGAATCGATTATTGATAAGTACAGGCTCCCCATTCTCTCTCTCTTCCTTTCTCTCCCGTTCTTGGAATAAGAAAGGGGAAAGTGACATCTGGTAGCATCGAATTGAACCAATCGAAGGTCAGATCGAGGAGGTGCTCTGGATTTGAAAGTATACGGAAGATGACTGGAAGATGACTGAAACAAAAAGGGGAAGAGATCTGCCCTCTCTCATTCTTAAACCCTGTTTCAATCGGTGAGATTTTCAATTTTGATTCGAGTATTCTTAGCTGAAAAGAAGAGATATGCCCTCTCTCATTCTTAAACCCTGTTTCTTGATAATATTCCGTATTGACTTTTTGAATGTGAAGTGGATTGAATTTTTGAATGTGAGAATGAGGGTTGTAGAGAGAGAGGTGTGAAGATTATGTTTTGAATTTTGAAAATGAGCTGGACTATATTTGATTGAGAGAGAATAAGATAAAAATTACCATTTGAATTTTGAATTTGATTTTTGAAATTCCCTCCTAAAAAAACATAATTTTCAAATTTAAAAAACTGATTTGTATATACTTTCAGATTTAAAATGATTTTAAAAAAATCGGATTTATGAGATCAGCGGAATGACATCAGCCGAATCTATGTGGCATCCTAGGTGGCGTACCTAATATGCTGACACGTAAGCAAAGTGAGGTCATGCTCTAAGCTCCTTTTATAGATAGTATAGATATAAGAAAACATGTATCGTGCTTTTTTATTTTATAATTATATGAAAGTAAACTTGTAACTTTTTAATTTTACATGTTTCTAGTATCTAGTATCGCAGGGTTACAACAAAGAAGCAAAAGTCGCGATCAAGGTAACGGTTGAGGGAAGCGTTGAACCAATCCGAGCTTTGGTAAAGTTGGGTTCGAGTGTTGACGAGACAATAAAGCTTGTTATGAACAAATACAATGAAGAAAGAAGGTTCCCTAGACTTGATCAAGATGACATGACTTCCTTTGAGCTACACGACTCATACTTTAGTCTTCAATGCAAGTCTATTATATCTTACTCCAGTTAAAGTCAACTAGTACAACATGTTTATGCACCTACGAAAATAAACTTTGATCGACTTGTTGAATATGATTTTCTAAAAATTTTTATTTTTACATATATAGGTTTCGATAAATCAAATATGATTGGTGAAATTGGGAGTAGAAGTTTCTATATGCGTAAAAGTGTCGGCAACAATGGAGACATGTCTTCTAACACCTCTATTGGTTCTGAGATTGTTGTGGCCGAGGCAGACGAAGCTCCATATGCAAGTTCAAGTATTTTCTGTACAAGTTTTATACATGAAGGATTAAGAAAAGTGATAAAAAGAATGTGTAAGATTCGGAGGTTCTTGGGATGTTTTGGTGGGTGATTTTAAAGTCATGCCTAAAACAATCATATGAAGACAACTATATGTGCATGAGTATATAAACATTGGTATACATACAATTGATGAATCGTTTACATAGATGTACAATGAATCAATGATTATAAGTGGAATTGTTTATATTTTGCTAACCAAATAAGTTAAAGTATGTTATTGTATTCTTCCTACTAGTTACCACATCATTGTGTCCTAAATTAAAATACCCAAAAACACCTTTGGCAATGGGAATTACAATGATTATCATATAATATATCTTAGTGCAATTAAATTATGTTTCATGTGCAACGCGAGCTAACAAAGGATCTGTGATGTGCTCAGTACTCAACACCCACGTCTTTTAACTTTTTGAGTTGATTCTACTTAAGGTTATGTGTTATCCCCCACTATTTACCTCTTTTTTATATTAAAAAGGTTAAGGGGAGAGAGAGAAAAAGTGAGAGAGATAGAGCGCGCCCTAATATCAATGAGACCGGTGGCGGCAGAATGTTCCCCGCTCCTTTCACGTCACCTCCCCACTCCCCTCCCCTAGGGTATAACACATAGCCAGGGGCGGCCCCGGAGGTGGGCGGGGAGGACCACCGGCCAGGGGCCGAGATTCCGAAGAGCACGGTTTTTTTTTTTTTAAATCTTATATATGTTGTAATTATTTTTTAATGCCAATATAATTAGATGAATGGCTTAGTGGTTAAGTTCCTTGTTTTCAAACTTGAAAGCCAGGGTTCGAGTCTTGCTTGTTGTTATATTTTTTGAAGGGTTTTTTTTATAAATCTGAAATAGATGATATTAGTTTTGATCTGTGAATTGATTTTGGTGTGGATTGTAAGTAAACCACATCTAAAGAAATAGGAAATGTGTTTGTTACTTTCATTTTTTCTTATTGTATCATGTTTTTTATTATGTGATAAACCTTATTTGGCCTGAATCGTTGAACCAATCCGAAACACATGGCCGTAGTATCTCTGTTTGGTCTGAGCGAATACTATGATTTGGTGAACAGTTATATAAAAACTAGTTTACATTTATATATTTCGTTAAAGCCGAAGGGCACATTTTTTCAAGCTTGAACAAGGCACACGAATTCTTAGGGGCGGCCCTGCACATAGCCTAGGTGGTATTAGATGTCGATTTCTATTTAAGTGGTGTGGATTCAAGTCTCACATAGTGGACAATAGGCGGACTTTATGAGTAAATATTAGAAGAGGAGGGGGTGTCTGCTGTTAAAAAAATACACACATATGTGACGCTAGAGGGTTTTACTATTACTATTATTATTATTATTATTATTATTATTATTATTATTATTATTATTATTATTATTATTATTATTATTATTATGGTAGATGATCCTGTAAAAAGTGCTCAAAGTGTGAGAAGTGTGAGAAGTGTATTATAACACTATATATAATACTATATAACACCATATAAACACTGTATAACAATATGTAACACCATATAATACTATATAACACTATGTAACACTATATATCATTATATAACAAATATAACACTATAGGTTGTCTGATAGCATGTCTATGACAGATGTATAGTGTTACATTGTTAACTGACAACATTTATTATCATTCATTAGATTAGTTATTTGTTAATAATTATGTATTCATTTCATTCTTTTCATTTTCTTTGTAATTATGATCAGTTATGATCAGTTTGTTATATATTCTCATCTCCTCACATGGGAGATCATTGAGCTTTCCATATTCACATGGTATAGAGCTTTATCGATCCTTTTCTTTCCCTCCTCTCCCACCCTTTTTCTCATGGCTGCTTCTTCCTCTGATAATAACCTTCCTCACTCCCTCACTCACCTAATTCCCATAAAATTATGCTCCTCCAACTATCTTCTATGGAGCAATCAAATGATACCACTCCTCACGTATCAGAATCTCCTCTCACATGTTAACGGAACGGCCACCGCCCCACCCGCAACCATCACCAGTAATGATAAACCAACTGAAAATCCGGCCTATGCTGCCTGGATCGCTGCTGACCAGCGCACAATTATCATCATCAATGCCACCCTATCCGATGAAGCCGTTACCGTGATTATCGGACTTCACACTGCTCGTGAAATATGGGTCGCCTTGGAAACGGCCTTTGGTAACTCTTCAATTGAACGCGTCCACAATCTCCGTGATCAACTCCGTTTGGCTCAAAAAGGTTCCAAAAGTGTTGCTGAATTCGGACGTTCGTTCAAATCCCGTTGTGATCAACTCGCTGCAATCGGTTATCCGGTTGACACTCATGATCAAATCCACTGGTTTCTTTGTAGTCTTGGTCCTGCCTTTGAATCCTTCTCAACCGCGGTTCGCGCAACCCGCCCAACTCCCTCATTTGCTGATCTTTTAGCTAGAGCAGAAAGCCATGAAATGTTCATGCAAGCTTTGCATGGCACTTCTACTCCACCAGTAGCATTTTCGGTTCAGTCTTCCCGCTCCCCGTCATCAACTCGAGGAAGAGGAGGTCGTTTCTCTCGTGCCTCGCATAACTCTGGTGGACGGGGTGGTCGAGCTCGTGGTCGTCGCCCCCCGCATTGTCAACTCTGTCGATGTAACGCCCTACTTTTTCATACCTTCCATAATTAGAAACCGTCGTTTGTATTTCTATTTTTGGAAGTCTTGTACTCTCGTTGTATTCTATTCTATTTGTAATCTGAGACGATTGATCATAATGAACACGAAATAATTTTTATCATACTCATGTTATTCTTGTTAAACTTATGTGCAAATTGTAATCACGACTCACATTTTGAACGCTATATTATTCAAAATTCTTGATTCTTTATTTCACCTTAATGTTCGGTACTCGCTAAACTGATTAGTGAAATAACAGGTAATATTTTAATAATGATGAAATTTGTGGGAAGGTATTACCCCATAATTATTAAAGTTCAATCAAGTGAGATTAGGCCACAAACTTTTATAAAAGTTGCAAGACTTTTATAAAATATTTAAGTGTTATTCCTATTATTAATAATAATAATAATAATAATAATAATAATAATAATTTTCGGCCAATGGGGCCTCACCCAAAGAATATCTCAAAAATCTCACTAAATCTCTTACACCACCACTCACAATTTAACCCATTCTTACACTCTTCCTCCTAATCATTTCTTTCCCTTTCCAAGACACTCTCTCTCCTCTCTCCTTCTCCTTATAAATAGACCACCACCACCACACTCCTCACTTCACTTTTCCTTTTTCTTACTTCTCTAAATTTCTCCCATTTACACCTTTCTTTTCACACACATAAGAGTTCTTGGACACCTCTTGAAAATCCAAGTAACTTTAGGAGCATTTCAAGGAGGATTCATCAACAAGAAGCTCTTTGATCCTAGAAATCCTAGTGTATTCATCACCACATTGAGGTAAAAGTGCAATCCACCCTCACTTGGTGACTTCCTCTTTGTTAATATGTATATTTCATTTCTATATTATTCATGGTTCATGACCCTCCTTGGTTGTCTTTACATCAAGTGTAGTGGTGAACACTTAGAGGTACCTAAATGGAAGCTTGTTCTTCCTACCTCCTACATGATTTCTATGACACTTAGAGGTACCTAAATGGAAGCTTGTTCTTCCTACCTCCTACATGATTTCTATGACTCTTAGAGGTGCCTAAATGAAGAGCTTAGTCTTCTACCCCATGCTTGACATATATGATATATATTATAATCTATGTAATACTTATATAATATTTAAACCGAACTCTTGATGATGAACAAATGGACATTATCAAGTTAGTAAGTATACCATTTCAACATCATATGTAATGAATGGTTATTTTCCTATGTCTATGTTCATGCATTTTAAATTCCAAATCTATAATCTTCCGTTATCCCCAACTCACACACCTGTGTTCCTTCGTGTAGGAGGACAAGGTGCTCCAAACTAAACAACCAACACTCACGGGATATCAAGTAGGAAAGCTTGCAAAAAACCGTGAGTATACTCGATCCCTTTTTCCCCTTTACACTTTGGGATGCAACATGTATAATTATGCAAACAACTTTTAAACTAAACATACTCAATCCTTGATCAAGCATGAAACTAATGTGACTTACTTGTTATTCTCGTATGCTATGTGAACGATTTGGAAAGTTATATGCTCATTAACTTTGCTCGCCCACCTTAACAATTATAGCGCTATAGGATTAACGCCCCACCCGCTATTCTATTGGGTATTGTTAAGTTAAACATTACCACCCCGCTAAACTATTGGGATTAGGCTATTTTATGCGTTGTATTCTAGGGTTTGATCATATTGTACGCCAAAATTGCACACTAGTAATCACATATTATGAATCATGTTGGATTTGAGTTTTTATTTTATTATGCTACTAGGTTATATACCCGTGAGTTTCACGGGTTATGGGTTGTGTTTAAAAAATCTATATCTATAAAATAATAACTTCACATAGTAAGACACATGTTTGACAGACCTTACTGACACATGTTTGACGGGGTATGAGTTGTGTTAAAAAAATCTATATCTATAAAATGAATTAATTTAGTTTTATCATGGTGTTGCCTATAATATATGACGAATTTTGGTACCACTTCATTTTTGTCTAATTATTATACATATGTTTAGCTTGTAATCGTTTATGTGTTATACTATGAAACACTAATCGATTGTAGTAATATGTGTTATGCTATGAAACAATAATATATCAAAACTATGCTTTTGATAACAAAACAAAATACATATAGAAATACCAATACAAATTACAAGTAAGTAAAAACTTCTTTGTATACAACATTAGATGTCCTATTAGTAAGGTTACCATCATTATCAAGAATTGATAATTTGAGTCCGTCTCTGCTCTTGACTCTCGACAAAGCCACGTAAAGTTGACCATGAGAAAATACTGGATTTTTCAAAAACAAACCAACTCTGGATAATGACTGCCCTTGACTTTTATTAATTGTCATAGCGAAGCATAAAGCAACAGGAAACTGTCTTCTTTGGAATCTAAAAGGAACCTTCTTATCCGACGGTATTATACCAATTCTAGGAACAAAAATTCGAGCACCAATGTTGCTTCCAGATATCACTTCTGCTTCAATAACGCGGTTTCCAAGTGATATTACCTTTAAGCGAGTTCCGTTGCATAACCCATTTTTTTTATCAATATTTCGGAGGAGCATGATGGGAACACCGACCTTTAGTACTAATTTGTGATTTGGAACACCTGAGATCTTAAGACCATTTAGTACGTCAGGAGAGTATAAACTTTGATCAAAACCATCCTGTAGATTTTCTGTCTCACAAATACTATCCGAACTTAGGTATTCCTTGGAATCTCCTGGGAACATCAACAACAACTGAGAATTAATTTCATCAACAACTTCATTCGTCGGTGCAAGAATGGCTCTTTCTTGGTAAAAGCCAGAATTTTGGTAATTTTCAAGAAGAGAAGGATAAACAAAATCTATAAGACTTGAAATTGGATCAGCGGAATCCATGATTAAAAGATCATCGGGTATGTCTATAATCGCATCACCATCGTTAGATCCGCCTAGTTTCCCTTCACCCAAATCCAACAGCCACTGAGCAAAGATTTGTGTTTGCTCGACATCATGCATTCCACTTCCTGCACTCAATCTCATGTTCTTGGTTAAAGTGAGTACTTTGCAATGGTCCCATATGTACGAAGAAGTCAACGAAGCATTAACAATGTCTTGTCTAGTACCACCTTGAATGACAGGAAGAGTTTGTCGGAAATCTCCACCAAATACGATTGTTTTACCTCCAAATGGACTTTCGGAATTATGAGAACCATCACATTTCAATATGTCTTTTAAAGTTCTATCCAAAGCTTCAAAACCATGTCTGTGTATCATTGGTGCTTCGTCCCATATAATCAATGATGTTTTCTTTAATAGATTTGCAACATCACTGTTAGGGATTATAGGACAAATTGAGTCTTCGGTCAGATTAATCGGAATGAGAAATCGAGAGTGAGCTGTCCTACCTCCTGTAAGAAGCAAAGATGCAATCCCACTTGAGGCAACATTTAAAACAATTTCCCCTTTCGATCTTAGAGATGCAGATAAAGTTTTCCAAAGAAATGTTTTACCGGTACCTCCATAACCGTAAACAAAAAAAAACACCACCTTTGTTGTCTTCAACGGCGTTCATGATATCATTATAAATAAATCTTTGTTCATCGGTTAATGAAACTAAAAGGTTCTCAAACTCCTCTTGAAGATCAATTCTGTCATAATCCAGCTCTTCAGTAATCAAACGATTATTTGAAGTAGAAATCAACTCATGATCAGGGTAAGGCATTGTATTAAAATTTCGTAAGCTGGAATTATTACGAATTAAAATCTTCTCAATCTCGTACAATGTGAGATTTTTAACTTGATCATCAGTAAGGCATAAATCTGAAATAACACATTAAAGATATATTTTTAGATTAACATAATCCAATGTATAAGAAACAAATATTTGTTATAATCTAAAAGAAGTGATTGGATAAAATATAACATTTTAACGTGATTTAAATTTTATTCAAAGAAGTATATATATTATTATATATATAAATATATGTGAATGTGAATTATAAACATAAAGATTATAAATAAACCTAAAAATAGTAATTATTATAAAGTACTTATACCTGGAGCCTTTAAAATAATTCGTTGTTTATAAAGGATGCCATCTGATAGTAATTCCCATGTTTTTTGCCATACACGTTCCGGCAAAGACAGAGTGTGGCACGTCAACATCGTAGCAAACAATGCGCGAAGATAAAAACCGGAGCCTGAATGACTTGCTTCTTGGATAGCTTCTATATATTCCATATCATCATCTAATAGACCGTGAGCATAACATGCTTCTCTAAAGGTATTAAATTTACGACCATTTACAGTGAGGATATCATCAAAGGATCGGGGACCTTTAACTTTGTTTAAAAGAATCCTCAAAAAATAAGCCTCGCCAAGAGTAGGAGAAACAGCATGAATTCTTCCAATTGAAAAACCAGTAGTTTTCCTTCGTTTCCAACACCGTTCATCCTTTTTCCACACAAACTTTGTAGGGAATTCAACGTAAGTAAGCTCTCGGGCCACGTCATCACTTTGATTACAATCCATCCAAGATGAAAACATTGAAGAATTCATTGACGGCCTGTTGAGGACTTGATCAATATCATCGTCTTCACCATATATGACATTTTGTTGGTTCGGAAGATGAAATGGGAGACGAATAACAGCAGGATACCTATAGTGAACATCATATGCGAATATACGCCATGATGCCTCACATGCAGACAAATATCGACAATCATAGTATTTTTTGATCTCATCCACCAGCGGGTCAGGTTCGTTTGATGTGTTACTTTCAACAATGGAAACGGTAACCCGATCAGGACCTTTGTTGATATATTTAAACAAATACTTTATAGATCCGGCCTGATTGCACCATTCAACATTGATGTGGGACTGATATCTCTTCAAAAGTGTTTTGTTGTAAGGAACAACACTTCTGTTATCTAACTTAACTCCAGATTTTTCAACAAATGTTCCTGAATCTCTTCTTCTGTAGAGAGGAAAACCATCCCTATCGATAGATGTATGATCACGAAATTTCTTTGGAAAGCCCTTCGAACACTTATTATCTACCATGCATGGACAGTTGATGTTGTCATCACCACAAGGACCATGAATCATGAAATCACTGACAAGAGTATACAACTCTGGATCATCGTTTTTGTCGGGAATTTCAGCGGAAATGAGGGGATCAATGTGTTCAACAGTTGGAAACTTGTGATCGGGATGCATAAATAAACATATATGCGCATGCGGCAACCCACGCTTCTGAAACTCCACAGTATAAACAACTACAAAAATGAAAGAAAATAAGATATTAAATGTTTGTATTAAAATTTTAAATATCCATAAAAAATTAGTCTTCATAGTGAATACCTGCTGACACTTTGCCAAGTAATGACTTCTCCTTCAAGTCTTTAATCAAAGCATTGAGCTTGATTTTAAACAATCTAGATAGGATATCAGGCCGGTCTTCAGGACTTAAATTGTTGTCCTTAAGAAATCTTTTAATTTCAGGCCATTTCGGATTACATGTTACTGTTATAAAAAAATCTGGATATCCATACCACTTACATAGAGACATTGCATCCAAATAGTTCTGCATCATATACCGAGCACCTCCAGTAAATGACGAAGGCAATATGACACGCTTTCCAGTGGTGGATACATTTATATTACCATGGTTACGTAAATTGGAAAGGTTCTCATAAGTATCACATCTTAGAACCTTTTGTTGATGACGTATGTAATTTAGTCTCTCAGTTTCAATCATGGTATACGCATCAACTAAGAATTGTTGAAATAGGCGACGTGAATTTAGAATTAATGAAAACACACCCTGCCTGTCTTGTATCCTGTATGCAAAGAATTCTCTCATAGTGACATATGTTCGTTTGGTTGATGTCGAATGAGTAACACCTCTATGAGGAATGTCAATTCTGTAGCAATCATCACCATAAGGAAACAAAAGAGGATACTGTAGAGCAAGATACGAGGGATGTAACTCACTAATACGTTGTAGACCACAAGATTTCGTTTCAACAATAATATCTCTATTTTCTAAGGAATCGCCAATGTCACCAACAATTAAAGCTGCCACTTCAGAAGCGGTTGGTAAGTTGTATGTTCTTCCATCTTGTTGCCTTCTTCCAATGAGCCGCAACTTTAGGTCAGCCTGGCAGTTTTCTTTAAAAAAATCTCTTACAATACGATATGTTTTAACCAAAACATTCTCCGAGTCTAACATATTCTGTATATGTTGTATAACTTGAAAATCAAGATCCCGAGATGTTGATGAAGAAGCTTTATTAGATTCACTAAAAAAATAAACACATTCAGGTTTTATTTCAAAATATAACACATTCTTAACAAATATAATGGTAACATTGAATACGTACCCAAAAATGGCTTGTCTATTTGAAACTTCATTGTCAGTGTCATATATATATAGCTGGGAGAATTTTGGTTTAGATCCATCTTCTGGTAGAAGACTTCCCATTCTATGGTAATTCTGACCACCCAATCTGAATATATAAGGAGCATTGCCTCTATTAATGGTAGAATCAACTTTTCCACCAATGGACGTAAATGAGAACATGGAATTGTATCGACGGATGTTCTTCAAGAATGCCTTGCTTTTTGAATCTAAAGAATTAAAAAGACACTGGTAACTCGGAGGTGGTTCCTTCATGTTAGGAAGTTGAACTTTACCATATGCACAACACATTGAATAACTTGAATTTAATTGGCTTTTTGTACTCATTCTACGAGCTTCGTCACCCCATAATTTTGCTTGGCATATTTGGCAAGTGACATTCTGATCAAAGTGATCAACGTAATCTGTTGAAAATTATTTTAAAAATACTTGTAATTAGAATTTTTAAAGTTGGATGCAAATTACAATTAATATTAATTGTACACTATATATTAATGTAACATGTACCTTTTGAAATGCCGACAAATTCGTCTTTTTTAATATCACTTTCATGAACTTGTTCAATGGATAAGTCATTCAAATTTCTTTTATCAAAAATACTCTTGCTTAAATTTTGCCTATGTTGACTGTTACAAATGTCCATGGAATTATTTCTGTTTCTGTAACCAGCCATATCTATGATAATGAAAATAAAATTACGTTAAGAATATATTTGTACGTGTTGTGGGGAAAGAATTTTAATATAGTACCTGATGTAATGTCAGAGAAAGGGCTTCTCATACTTCCATTGGTACAATTACTAAAAGATAGTGAATTTTTGATGACATTCTCTTTGTTATTAAAAACATGATCTGCAATAGAACAGTTTTTAGCCTTTCTTGAATCCAAATACAGTTTTCGTAACTTTCTCCTTTGCTGACTCTCAGACTTGGTAGTGTCTGTGTTTAAACCTATACAAAAAGATAATATTATAATTATAAGATATAGGAAATTACTTGAAAAAATAATATTATAAATCATTAAAAAAAACCGGCCATATCTATGATAATGAAAATAAAATTACGTTAAGAATATATTTGTACGTGCTGTGGGGAAAGGAATTTTAATATAGTACCTGATTTAATGTCAGAGAAAGGGCTTCTCATACTTTCATTGGTACAATTACTAAAAGATAGTGAATTTTTGATGACATTCTCTTTGTTATTAAAAACATGATCTGCAACAGAACAGTTTTTAGCCTTTCTTGAATCCAAATACAGTTTTCGTAATTTTCTCTTGTCCTGACTCTCAGACTTGGTAGTGTCTGTGTTTAAACCTATACAAAAAGATAATATTATAATTATAAGATATAGGAAATTACTTGAAAAAATAATATTATAAATCATTAAACAAATAACTTACGATGAGTGTTAATAGACATTGTAGTAATATTTGACAATGGTGTTGTATTTATGTTGGAATAATGATGCATATCTGTGAAAATAATAAAAAAGTAGTTAATTAAAAAATTATATATCCTAACTTTGAGCAAGAGGAATCATATTAGTAATTAACGTTTACATTAAAATAGCAATGTTTTAATTTTGGAGATATTATCTTTGAGATTATAAACTTGTGTTCATTTATTTGGTTGTAGACACCGGAAAAGAATCTATACATGTCAATAATAAAATGAAGACAAGTTTAGATAATATTGTTCAAAACTCAACTTTTTAGATTTAAAACCTAGGATAAATTTAAATAATCAAATCCAAACATTAAACATTCATTCATACAGCTGAGTTAAACAACATAAGTTTCCAAAAATACAGCTGATCTTAAACAAAATAAGTTTTCAAAAACAGATAGTAGATATCCTAAACATGGATTAATAAAAGTCTTAACAATAGATAGATATGATCATTTTTCCTTCTTGGGAATCAAAAGTGACTTAGGTCCTTCATTCATAGATAAAGGATCTTTACTTTCAGATTCGTCACAATCAAATTCTTCCGCAAGAGTACGCTTCAGCTCAAGTGGGGTCTTTATCTTTCCTCCCCTTTTGTTACGCAAAGCCATACCACCAGCACTTGAATCCATCAACGAACCCCTTGTATCCATCAGTGAAACCGGGGTCTGATAATCAGTGGTGACTGATATAGAATCCTTCATATCAAGGTAAATAGATTTGTTAATATAGATAAGAGTTTGTATTTTGAAATAGCAATGTGTTTAAAATAAAAAAAAACATAATACCTTCGAGTAAGTAGTATGTTTTCTCGTCTTGCGCTTCTCTTTGCTATAAGTGTTGAAATCTAATTTAAATAGAAAACCTGAATTAGAAATATAGAGTTGCAAAAAAAAAAAAAGACTGATAAAACAATACAAAATGTAGACCTTCATTGCAAGATAAAGGAGCTTTTGTTGCTGATTCGTCATGATCATATGATTCCACAAGATTACGCTTCAGCTCGGAATGTACCCTTATGTTTTCAGCATTTTTTGCAGCAGCAGATAATGATCCAGTGCTTGAACCAATCAGTGATATCGGGGTATCATCCTTAATATTGATATGAAGATAATATATTATTGTAAACAATATTTGCTAAAATCGCTAATCACAATCCGTAATATGTAATTCTAAATATGAAAGTAAAAGAATAAATAGGTTTTATCAAATAGTTTGTTTAGAAAAAATACCTTCAGATCGACAGTTTCGGTACTTTCAAAATCACCAGATGTGATATTCACCGAGTTTGAAAGGTCAACCTACAGTTGGTAAACAAATAAAGGAGTGTTAAAATTGATGAAGCAAGAATGTAGGTCCAATACGGTATAACTGTAACGACTTAGTATAAAAAAGGTTAAATAATTACATGGTCAATCCCTAACTTTGATTCAAGCTGGGAAATTATTGCGGGATCATCAGAAAATCTTTTGACAGTGAATGACTTGTAGTTATTATTCACGTTAAAGTGAGAAATCTCAATCTTAAACGCCATCTTTTTGCCAACCAAATTACTAATTTCATCAGGGAGCAAATTATCCGTTTCACCCTATATAAAAACAAAAGATATAAAAACAGTGGTAAGGTATGTGAGTTTTTATAAATTAAAAGTAAATGGGAAAACAGTAAAACCAAAACGCATACATCAACAAACTTATCAACCAACTCTTGAGCACTCTTTCCAAGTAATTTTCGAGCTACATGGTCTAACAAAGTTAGAGATGCAATACCGGTACCATCTTGTATCCTAATTTGAAGTTTCAACCTAAAACATATTAATAAAAGAAGTTAACTTATACATTCTAAAGTATAAAATTGTTAAAGTTATCATAAGGTTACGAATTTACCTGGGAACCACAGAAACACCTTTTTCATTGCAAACATCATTTATGCATCGAATGGTCTGTTTGTCCTCACTTAAATCTAATCCATCATCATCATCACTTATAAAATACAAAACAGTAACCTTCTTCATACAATCCTTACAAGAATTGTAATACCACTCAACACCAGGAGGGAAACTTATGATTGTACCAAGCACAATCACATTCTTTTGTTGTTTGATTGTATTAACCTCATCAATGTTTTTGAACTCAGTTTCAAGCAAAAAATCATCATGAATACTTTTGCCAGCTTGAGATGAACCCAAAGGACGGCCTGAAGAACCGAGATCCGATTTTCTTTCAAGTAACCTTGATATGATTAAAAATATAATTGGTCAATAAATTATGAAAACTTAAAAAGTTGTGCCATAAAATAATAAAATCAAACAAATAAATTTCCAAAAAAAAATGTAGGCATTACCTCTTTTGGAAATCAATTAACTCATCAATGCTTTCGTTCAGATACAATGTGCTGTTTTGAAAACAACTGGAGACATATGCCTTACCTAGATAGTTAAGAAAAAAATTATATAAAAAAGTTATGCAAAATTATATAGAATCTTAAAGAGCAAGATAAGGTTATTAAATAAGTAAAAAACCTTCATGAAAGGTATATCTTCCAAACTGAAGTATCACAAAAACATCACTCGGTTTGTTTTCCATAAACTTTGACATTTGCACCGCACAACCTCCCCACAAAGTGACATAAACATTAAGGTACCTATTCAAAAAAAAAATTATAAAACTTGACGTAATTGATCAATGTATAAAAAAATTCAAAAAAAATTATATGTAACTCTAAATCACGAAGTTGTAAGCTCATTTTTTGGTCAGTTTGTCATTTCTGCTTGTATGATCAATCATAGGAAACCAACCATCAACGTAACCAATTATATCTATAAAGAAACAAAAAAATAATTAGTATAATAGAACGGAAGTAATATAAGTAAAATAGATTTGTTACTAAACATCAATCAAATATGCACTTACCAACAGGAGAGTTTTGTGGAATAGCACGATTACGAAGAACATCAAAAGAAGTAAAAGAGAATCCATGAATTGATCCACCAAAGTCATCACAATTCATGATGTCGGTAGAGAAATTGAAAAACAGTTTATGTGGATGGTTAGTCGGGCGGTACGGAGACAGGTTGTCGCCAATTTCAAACTTAGTAACCAAGACACAACGTTTTTCTTGAAGTAGTTTTCCATACTTTACGAGATAATTACCAGCCACAGTTGCTTGAATTTTGGAATCCTATCAAAAAAATATAAAGTTTTATGGTGTAACCTACACTATAAAATTAATATAAATGAATGTGTTATAAATTTATAAAGTACCTCCTCATCCATGAGGATCAATTCTACAGCATGAATAGCATTCTTCACTTTAAATGATAGTAGCTTCCAAAGCTTGACTATGCGGACTTTAATAGTCACGTTTGTCTTGGTTACATCCAATTGATTAAGAGAGGTAATGGTAGGATCCACCATTGTTGACCTTTATAGTTAAATATTTTAATACATTAAATTAGAAACTGCATTTTTACAAAGTTACCAAGTTATAAATATACTAAGATGAGGCAGATTCCGAAGGTAAATACCCTAGCATATGCAGAACTTCAATATAAAAACTGCCTTACACTTGAGTTTTATAAAATATTGTGTTCTCAACTTTTATCATAAATAATAATATTAAGTGTGAACTGATGTAATATTAAGGATGTTAAGGTATATATATATATTAATAAATAATAACCAATTAAAAAATAATAAAAATGGAAGCAAAGGGAATCAACAGTTAGCAAGCTTCATACATAAGTATATAATAATAAAATTTAAAACAACAAAAAAGTAATAGAACAAAGACCAACTGTTGTAGCATAGCCATATAGGTAATAATCAAGTATCTCAAATTTGATAATTTATTAAAAATAGTGCAAGTTGCAGTGAGTTGTATTTTGTTTATTTCTAGAGGGCCTACATATGATTACATATGGGTAATCAGCAGTTCATTTTTAAAAAATTAGAAGTATAATTTATACACAAATAGACATGTTGTCTTACACTTGAGTTTTATAAAATATTGTGTTCTCAACTTTTATCATAAATAATAATATTAAGTGTGAACTGATGTAATATTAAGGATGTTAAGGTATATATATATTAATAAATAATAACCAATTAAAAAATAATAAAAATGGAAGCAAAGGGAATCAACAGTTAGCAAGCTTCACACATAAGTATATAATAATAAAATTTAAAACAACAAAAAAGTAATAGAACAAAGACCAACTGTTGTAGCATAGCCATATAGGTAATAATCAAGTATCTCAAATTTGATAATTTATTAAAAATAGTGCAAGTTGCAGTGAGTTGTATTAACAGTTAATTTAGTTGCAACCGATATCTCAGGTTTGTAGGCAAAGAACTAACAATAAAGAATAGCAGAAGATTTGCGATGTCCAGCTTGATGAATTTTACTGTCATCTATTACAACTTTTCACTATAGACTCTCTGATTTGTTTAGCCTAAGTTATATTGTTGAGTAATCATATAATCATATAATCATATAATAGAAAATGACAGGTTGCAATAAAATAACATACAAGGTTATTAATGTAATAACGTTTAAATGTTATTCAGAAAGATTTTGGTAGACTGCATGATAGAAGCAAAGAAACCCCAAAAACAATGAAGCAACTCACTCGTCTTTTCCCGAACAAAGTGACTATACAGTTGCCACAGGTAATAAGTGAAAGCCACTTTCTTTTTCCAATAATTTGGTGTTTCATATATGTTTATGGCCGTTAGTAATCTTTTCTTAAAATCATGGTAGGATGAGTTGCTACTTTCAGACTGGAAGCAACAGCTGGATCGTGATATAGAGACATTGAAATCACAATCAAATATTGTCAGCATTCGTTCAGTAAGCATCTTTTGAAACTCATTTACAAATAAGTATTGTATTAGACATGATTATATACAACACCTATATCATTACAATAATGATCAACTTTTTAATTTACAAAAAGGGGGCAGTTACATATATACCCCTACAAACTTGCAAAATATCAATTTAACTACTTTGTAAGGGTATATATGATATTTTTAGTTTTGGTTGGGTATATATGAAAATTCATGTTTGTAAGGGTATATAACTATATATGAAATTAATCCTAAAATTCATGCATAATTATACCCTTTGAGAAAGTTTTGACCTGTTTGACTTTTTTTTCTTATTCACTCGTTATAAAACATAACTCGAATCCTCATACATACATAAACGGGTCAAATTGGTCACCTTTAATGAATTATCAATTTCGACTTCTTGATTTCAGGTTCTGAACCACGTCGGTCTTGAGTGCGCCAACCTTGATGCACTTCTAATTAAGGATCAAACTTTGACAAATGAAAGTGAGTACACCTTTTTACTGTTTCTGTTTTTCACCAAGGTTTTCTTTGACTTCTATAATTTTTTATCAATTTTGACTTTTTAATATTAATAGATGTGGAGAAAGTTATTGGATGGGCTTTAAATCATCACTTTATGCAGAGTTCTGAACCTTTTGTAAAAGATGCTAAACCTGTGCCCTCTAATGAAAGGTATTGTTACTTGCTCTTGTTTGTTTAAGGTGACTACTTATTAAGAAAAAAAATCATATTATGAAACAGATTCATTAACAAATGATATTATGAAAAAGATTCATATAGATCTTTTTGTTCTAGTAGATTCATTAACAAATTGAAGATACATACAGATCTGAAATCATATTATGTTAAAAAAAACCTAAATATCATAAAAGCATGTGAGTAGCTAATTGACCATTCATCATTTCTTTCATCATAATCCATTACCCTGCAGCAATATTCTTAGGTTCTATCCATTTTCATATCCATTTTCATTAGTTAATTATTATTTATAGCCAAATTATTTGAGTGAGTTGAATGCAAAAACTTCTGTAAGAGAAACATCAACAACACAATCCACAAAGCTTCTATATGAGCCATTAAAAGAATCTATAAGTTAATCAAGAATTCAGCAGAGGTGTATACGAAACAAAACATATTGATTTTGGGTCAGATTGTGGACAAACGGGTTCAAGCCGATCATTCTTCCTAACTTAAAATTTGTGTTGGAAAAGGGTCTAGCAGATTCATTAACAAATAACCTTTACATAAAGATCTGAAATACACATATTATACTAAAAATTCAACCAAAATCCTATTATGCTAATTTTGCCCTAATAAGTGAAACAAACATTCAAATTCAACCAAAAATTAGGTGAAAGGTGAAATTGACGAACCTGATTTCGTGAAAAAAACAGAAAAACTTCCTTCACTAAACAACAACCTGTAAATACACTTCAATAATTAACTTGATAAATTACAGAAAATAAAATTTAAAATTAAACATCTATATAAAATACAAAAAATACAAGAACTTACCAGAAAAACAAAACCAGATCCAGTAGAAGAGAGATTATGATGTAGTATGGCTTTATAGACTCCATCACAAGATTAATATGCAAAGATGAACCCAAATTCGAAGGTCGATCCGTGTGAAAGCTAATCTACACCGTCAGATTATGTTTAAAAACCAGGGACAACCGTAGGATCTGTGTTTCTTGTGTGAGATTTGTGTTTCTTGAAAGGGAATTGGCGTTTTATGCAAAGATGGGACTGTGTGATACATACCTCAGAGAAAAAGTGAGATACATAACAGATCTTTTGGGTTTTTTTTAAACCTAGCTGGAAGTGGAATACATACAGAAGGTTGAAGAATGGAAGGAAGAAGAAGAAGAGAAGAAAAGGGAAAGAAGGTTATGAGCGCGTGTGAGAGGTATTGACCTGCAGGAAAGGGAGAAAGCGACGTATCAACTCCGGTCAAATAAGTATTTAGGGGTTTAAAAAAAAACGGGAAGACGACACGTGGAAGAAGGAAGGGGGGGCTTGTAATGCTGACACGTGTCCTCTTAATCTTTTCCTTTATTATATAGGAAGATGTAAACAAACTTGTATACTCGCCATTGCTTTTGCATTGAAACTCTATTTTAATACATGTTGCAGGTTGATAGTTGAAGTATTGGATGAATGATGAAACAAGTTTAGGGTGGACTAGATACACACCTTTAATCCATTTATCTTTTAATGTTATGTTATTTGTAAAACAATGTTGTATTTCGTTTTGATTATTGTATGACAATTTAGCACTTGCAATGAAATTCGAATTTAATTAAATATTGTCACATAGTGTTATGAAGTCTCTTGCAATCTATACACACTTCGTCTCATCCCGATGTTTCCGCCATCGGTTGGGGTGTGACAGTCGACATGACGGACATTATGCCAATGCGTGTCCCAGCCTGGCATCTTTTGCCTCACAATCTGGCCCCTCAGATGACAACTTGGCTCGTGTTTTCCTCTCGCAATGCCACGTCTCCTCTTCGGGGCCGGATTGGACCGCTGATTCGGGTGCCACGGACCACATGACACCAAATATGCATCACGTTTCCAACCCGTCAACCGTCATCGACAATCCTTCAGTCACCTTCGGGAATGGTAAAACTCTTCCGATTACACATCAGGGACACTCTTTTATCTCTAATACTATTAAATTAAATAATGTTTTTGTTGTCCCAAATCTCACCAAAAATCTTTTATCTATTAGCAAGCTTACAAAAGATAATAATGTGGATGTCTTATTATCTTATCCTTCTTTTTACATTCAGGATCGTCAAACCAAAGCGGTCCTAGCTCAAGGACGATGTGAGAATGGTCTTTACGTCCTAAATAACGGTCCTCAAGCGTTCGTTGCCTCCTCCTCAAGACCCAACGCATCTTTTGAACTTTGGCACTCCCGTTTGGGACATGCCCATTTTGATGTTATTACTACTCTACAAAAACATGGACATTTATCTATTTCTACCCTTTTACCTAAACCAGGCACTTGTTTACCTTGTCGTTTGGCCAAAAGTCAACGATTGCCTTTTGATATAAATAATAAACGCTCCTTGCATCCTCTCGATATTATTCATTGTGACGTATGGGGACCATCTCCGGTTATGTCGGTTGACCACTACCGATATTATGTGTCATTTGTAGATGACTATTCTCGTTTTTGTTGGCTTTACCCATTAAAATTAAAAACCGATGTGTATAACGTATTGAGGGTGTTTATGAATTTGGTGCAAACTCAGTTTTCTCGTAAAATTAAAATATTCCAAAGCGATGGGGGCACTGAATTACTTCCTTGGGCTCGAAGTGACGTATACTGAAAACGGGTTGTTTCTTAATCAGTCAAAATATGCTCGAGATGTTTTGGTTAGGGCGAACATGTTGGATGCCAAACCGGTTTTCACACCTCTTGCCTCTAATATTTCTCTTACAAATGAGGGTGAACCTTCATCGATTATCGTGTCCCTACACCCCTCAACAAAGCGATGGGGGCACTGAATTTGTGAATCATAAAGTTCGATCTTTATTTGAAGAAAATGGAACACTTCATCGATTATCGTGTCCCTACACCCCTCAACAAAATGGCCGAGTCGAACGAAAACATCGTCATATTGTCGAAACCGGGCTAGCCATGTTGTTCAATGCAAAACTTCCTCCTTCATTTTGGGTTGATGCATTCTCTTCGGCGGTTTACATTATTAACCGTCTTCCTACACATGTTCTAAATGGCAAGTCTCCGTTTGAACTTTTATACTTACAACCACACAACTTCAACATGTTCCGGGCGTTTGGTTGTCGTGTGTTCCCACATTTACGAAACTACTCGGACCATAAAATCTCCCCGCGGAGCATTCCGTGCATTTTTGTTGGCTATAGCCCGATTTACAAAGGCTATCGGTGCCTAGATCCGATCACATCCCGAGTGTATGTGACTCGTCATGCTCGGTTTGATGAAGATAATTTTCCGTTTGTAGGTACAGGTAATGACAAACCCATTACCACCATCCAAATAAGCACCTTTGATGATAACTTACATAGCTTCCCACTTCCAAACCAAACTTCCAGTAGCTCTCCCATACCCACACCACCTTCCCCTTGTCAACTTTGCATGGATATCCCGAGTGTATGTGACTCGTCATGCTCGTTGGAGTCCGTCGAGACTTTGGTTAGAGTTTTGTAAAACAAAATAGGGCGGAATAAGTCGTCAAGGTTCGGGTTTCACCCCTAAATTAACCACTTTGTTCCTGTCTTGATAAAAATAGAGACGAAAAACCTACGCTAAAGTACGGATTTCACTCTATGCAGTTAATATCGGTGATATATCGGTTATATCGGTCATATCGGTCCCTTAAGAAAATATCGGTGTCAAATATCGGTCAAAATATCGGTACCGATATTATCGGCGATATTGACTGATATTTGACCGATATAACCAATATATCACCGATATTTGACCGATATAACCGATATATCACCGATATTTGACCGATATAACCGATATATCACTGATATATCACTGAATTATTGGTGTTAAATTGCTAAATATATAAATTCTGCATTATATTAAAATTACCGATATCCCACCGATATCTCACCGAGATAACCTATATTTCAAATATCGGTCCTTTACCGATATCCGATATTTTACCGCATTAACTGCATAGATTTCACTCCTGATTCAGCACAAATTCTCGGGTTTATGGATAAAATGTGGGTCGAACAAGTAATTTAGTCGAGAGTTTACGGTTTTCACACCTAATCTCGACCTAATCACTTGTTCATTTTTGAAAACTAAAGTGCAGTGATAGTGTAACGTGGGCGAGAATAGCGAGAAATAGCAGGTAAGATCGTACATAATCCTTACAGGGTATGCACAAGTCGGTCTGTTGGTTCCTAACTATAGACTAGGTTGTTTCTAAGACATCGACCCGGACTAGGTCGAGTCTTGCCTAATTCCCTATAGTTATGGCTCTGATACCAATCTGTCACACCCCAACCGATGGCGGAAACATCGGGGCGTGGCACTGAGCGAAACAGATTGTCCAGAAGTTTTCCATAACAACTATCATTACCGATTATTTAAAGCTACCATGTCATAAAAGTTAACATAATTATTATAGGCAAAATCCAGTACTTTTTGTTCAGTTCCGAAAAATCAGATTTCAAGTACAGACAAATGTTTATTTGTTTCTAGACCTTTCCTAGCCTCGATTTCACATAAGCACATAAGCACATAAGCATCCTAAGCACCTGTCACATACGTTAAAGTAAAAGTCAATACACATAGTGTAAAGTTGAGCATACAAGTTTGATAATAGCATATAGAGTTCGAAATCGTTACGCATAACCAGCACGTACACAGTGTGAAATGAGGCATATTAGTTATCGACATGAACCTATCGATACCAATGACTGCGGGTTGACTGCCCAAGGCAGTTCGTAATACACACTCACCACTGTGAGCCATGTAACAAATTGTCCTTAACAACCCCTGAGTGAACAGGTGCTGAGTCCAAACAAATAGTACTATCGTTGCTAAGGCAGGTAAACAGCATTCCACGTGTAAACATAACAAACAAGCATTCATTAAGTCACGTATAACATTCGGTAATGGTTAGCATTTGAAGTATTGCGTAGTGTGTTTGATGTGATTTAGAATAAGTAACGTATGTAACACCCAAAAGTGCGTAAAGCAAAAAGGGATCGAGTATACTCACAGCGATGATGGATTGAAGGGAGCGCTAGAGAGTAAGGTTAGCCTGATCAGAAGGATAACATAAATGATAAGCGATACGTACAAGGGTGAAATGTGTCAAAGGACCGGATGGTACTCCAATCGGATGGCAATCCGATTGGGTAGCCAGTCGATCGGGTGACAATCCGCTCGGATGGTCATCCGATCGGGTGACCTTTCGAGTGGATTGTTTCTTCGTTTGGGAAGGATGTGTTTGTGTATGATGGCTTGACTTTTGAAGTTTTCGTTGTAGCATTTAGAAAACATAGAAGTATCTCTTCCTTTCAGGTCGATCGATCGAACGACCGTTCGATCGGGCGACAATCTGGCCGGTTGGACACTTCAGTGAGAACAAATTCACAGCAGTTTGTCACTCGATCGGATTGTAGTCCGATCGGGTGGCATTCTGTTTGTATTGAACATGTTGAAAATTGTTTAAGTGTTGAAGTCAGAACATTACATAGTCGAGTGACAACCCGATCGGGTGGTAATCCGATCGGACGGTAGTTCGTTCAATGTTCACAACTTCAAATGTTTGAATTAAAGGTTAATTGTGGGGCCAAGGTGCAAGCCGATCGGGTGGCAACCCGATCGGGTGACAATCCGATCGGACAGCGGTCCGATCGGGCGACACTCCAAACCTGGTCGACCTGATCGTCTTCTTCCTTGGTCATTTTGATAGTTTGTCGTTTTATCGAGATGATTTGATAACGTATTAGACAAGAGAAACCTCGTCACGACTTAGTAACCTGATCGGACAGGAATCACCCAAATCCGACCAGTTAACTATTCGAGACGGTGTTCCTTGTTTAACCTGAAATCGGTAATCTCGTGGATAGAATCCAGATCTTGAACCAACTCAACCACAAGAATGAGTAGAAGATCAGACAAGCTTCGATTCTATCGGTTTTGAGTGCACTGAGTGTAAAAGAGTTGAAAGAAAGTTGGAAAGCCATCTTTCAATCCTTTTCACCTTGATTATGTTTAGATCTAGGAAAGATCTTTGTTTATTTATGTGGAAATCGTTCAGATCTAAGTTGTTCTTGAAGGATTGAAGCCAAATCATGAAGTTCATAAGAACAACATGATGACATCATCCTAGAACACCTCAAATCTAGTGATTTCACGGTTAAAAGTTAAGATTCAAAAGATAGAAAGGTATAGGAGTGCGCGTAGATCAAGAAAGTACAAGATTTAGATGGAAAACTTACAAGAATCGCGAGGAATCTGAAGAAAAGTGGGCAAGAACGCTGGTCGGGCGAGAGATGCCGAAAATGGTAAGTTTGTGATGTTGACAGGGGTATTTATAGGGTTTCCATAAAAGGAAAGGGGAATAAGTGGTTGGTCGATCGGGTGGTAACCCGATCGGGTGACTGCTCGATCGAGTGGCACCTCGATCAGGTGGCAGCCCGATCGGGTGGCAGCTCGATCGGCTGGCCACTCGATTGGTGTGCAAGGCGCGACGAGTTTTGCTGTTTCGATTGCGATGCGATAGATTTTCCTATTCAAATTACTTTTAATCCCAACTACTATATCAACATACAATCATCCTTAATTGACTTGCGTTTAGCGTTTGCGATTCGATTGCGATTGAGTTTCAATTGCGTTTCGATTAATCACCACATCATAAACATAAATAAACATGCACAAGTAACACATGAGGCACACACACACATAGAACAATATCCAGAATGCGTAATTCGAGTTGCGAGTGCGATTGCGATAGCGATAAAGCGATTAAACATGCGATAAATATAGAATAAACCTCGATTATTAATAAGTACTCCACATAATACAACTAACATAAACAATTAATTAGACTAACTACGAGTCAAAGAAGTCAAAATAGGAATTGAGCAAGGAGTGACATATCGCAATTAGTAATCTTGTCTTCCTTTGACTTCAATCTTGACTTTGACTTTGACTTCCGAAACACGGGGTGTTACAGTAAGGCGCATAGGTCCCTAACGAGAATCGAAACTAAGACCGCGTTGTCCACTTTTAACTCCCACGTGTCATTCGTCATGTTCCGGATAGCGAGTAATGAAAATGGGCAACCAATTTTTTTTTGCTACCAGCTTTCCTAACTGTTACTTTACTACGGTGCTCACCACTATGGTCACACACAAGCCATACCATCCCCGTACTACCACCAATATTTTTCGATCGGCAGGTAACAATTACATAACCATTCTCCTTTCCAGTTGCTTGTATCCAATTCTTTAAATCAGTTAGAGACATGAAACGCTAAAAAACAGTTACGTTATTAACAATTAGTTAACAATAATACATATTTTAACAACAATACGAATATTAACAATAATAATAATAATAATAATATCAATAATAATAACAATAATAACAACAACAACAACAACAACAATAACAACAATAATAATAATAATATTAACAGTAACAATATAATTTTAACAATAATAATAATAGTTATAATTTTAACAACAATAATAATTATCATAATATGTGGCAGCAGCGACGGTGGCTGTCGGGGTGAGGTGGTGGCGGGTGGCGGCGATGGCGTCGGTGGTGGGTGGTGGTGGTGGTGGTGGTGGGTTGTGGCGAAGGTGGTGGGTTGTGGTGTTGTTGATGAATGGTGCAAGAGAGGATGGAATGGAAAAAAAACATGGGGGGCGGAAGAAATGATTTTGAGGGAATGGAATGCCTTTTGGAACGAGTGATTCCATTCCATTGACCAACCAAACACCATTTTCTTCATTCCTTCGTAATCATCCATTCCATTCCACCTCTCATTCTTTCATACCAAACACTACCTAAGTGTGTATATAGCCAACCAAGATGTGTACATAGTGGAGATGGATATGATCGGGTGGTTCCTCTGGTGGCACGATGATACTCCAGTAGTCCGTCAGTGATCCAAATTTGCCGTTCAAAAAAAAAAAGATGTGTACATAGTTTGAGCCTGTAAATATAGATTACAGTCCACAACTTGATTGTAGGCAAAATCTATATCGAGATATATAATCATCCTATCTTAAAGATTATAAAAGGAAAAGAAAGTATACTCAAAACTAACAAAAAAAAATCAAAAAAATCAACTAGAAATGAACGGAATTTAGTAGTTGACAAATGATAATGACACAAAAGATTTAATTTTATATTATTTCCCACAAGTTTCGCAATAAAAAATATATATATAAAATGGGACAATGAATACATTAAAGAGGCATGCTTTACGAGACTACAAACACACGATCACAACTCACAATCCCATTGCCTCTTCCTTAAGCAAACATTTTCCCATTCCAAAAACCATACATACATTCATTCATTCCATTTCTATTTACGTATCTTAATTCATTCCGTTAATCAAATGTCACAGAAGCCACCCCGTCGTACAATTTCGGTTAATAGGAGAATCAAACCTCCTCATCCGTCATCATCCACTCCCAGACTTAACCAACAAGTTGTTGTTCGAGGATCATCGAACAAGCAATCCAAACTCATTAAGCGATGCAACTCCGAGTCTGCTTTGTTGACATCCCGAATCTCCATCGCTGGTGCTGGTCTTGGAGACGATCAGCGCTACATGACCGCACCAAGTGAGAGTTGCCTGATGTTTAGGAGTCGGATTTCGACGAATATATTCGCATCTTCTCCAGAGTTGCTGCCGAATTTGCCTGAAAAAAATGAGGTAAACGAAATCAATTTATTAATCTTTAATTAATTGTTTGATCATTATAAGCAACTTGTTAGTTTAGTTTGATCAAAATATGTCTTATAGCATGTTATGTTTAGTTACGTACATGTACAGATTTTAAATGTCGGTAGAAGTTATCAAAATTCTTTAACGGTTGTTGTGGTTTATGAGAATGAAAAATGTGAAAAGCGATATTGATTTTGAACAACAGATTAAATGTATTGTAATCATCTTGATCATCTCACTCATTATTGATTAGATGTGGATTTTTGGGTGTGATGGACCGGCACCGTCTAAGTTAAAACTATTGAATCGTTATTAATGTTTTAAGCACCAGACTAGACAAGGAATGAGTTATCTTACTGGTTCATTGGTTGGATCGATCCGGCTAGTTGACATATTTAAGAAACCGAATACATCAAAAATAATATAAGAATTAAAAGTATACAAGTGTACATAACACAAAATAAATTATAATAATACCTTATGTCTTGTAGTGAATTTAAATAAAATATGAAGAGTTAAATAAATAAAATTAATGATGTATCAAGTACTAAATGGATGGATAAGAAATATGTTTTTAAATAAAAAATATTAGCAAAAAAAACTTAAAAATTTGAAATATGGTACAACTGCATTGTTCTGGTTACCCGGTTCACAGATCCGACTGGTTCCCATGGGAAACGGTCAAAGAGGTCAAACGGTATTGATGCCTTTTAGCCTTTTATTAAAGATGTATTATATAACGTCAAACAACCCCTTTGTGATGGTATGAGGAGTTAAAAGTTAAAACCTATTAGACTATTAGACTAGTGGGTATGGAGAGTCTCATCCCCAAGGGAATGGGCCGCGCCAAGTTGGCGCCACATAGGAGTGGCTTGGAAGGGATAGACATAGTGGGGTGGGGGATGAACCCCTTTATGTATATGTATGTATGTATAGGTATATGTGAGAGAAGGGAGGAGAAGAGAGGCCCGTGAAGAACATCGGGTGACACCCGGAAAGGAAAGGAAGGGACGGGGCGAGGGGGCGGTGTGAGGGACCGACGCCGGGCCTAAGCCAGCCCCCATACCGCTTGGTCTTATTGACTTATTGTATTTCTTTTTGCCGACCAAGAATGCGATTTTGGTCATCTCCATGACTTAAAGCCAAAGAAAATGACATTGCAAGAGCATAACAAATAATATATTTTATTTTTTTTTCTCTTTTTATTTTAATATAAGAAAACATGTATCGTGCTTTTTTATTTTATAATTATATGAAGGTAAACTTGTAACTTTTTAAATTTTACATGTTTCTAGTATCGCAGGGTTACAACAAAGAAGCAAAAGTCGCGATCAAGGTAACGGTTGAGGGAAGCGTTGGACCAATCCGAGCTTTGGTAAAGTTGGGTTCGAGTGTTGACGAGACAATAACGCTTGTTATGAACAAATACAATGAAGAAAGGAGGTTCCCTAGACTTGATCAAGATGACATGACTTCCTTTGAGCTACACGACTCATACTTTAGTCTTCAATGTAAGTCTATTATATCTTACTCCAGTTAAAGTCAACTAGTACAACCTGTTTATGCACCTACAAAAATAAACTTTGATTGACTTGTTGAATATGATTTTCTAACTTTTTTTTATTTTTACATATATAGGTTTCGATAAATCAAATATGATTGGCGAAATTGGGAGTAGAAGTTTCTATATGCGTAAAAGTGTCGGCAACAATGGAGACATGTCTTCTAACACCTCTATTGGTTCTGAGATTGTTGTGGCCGAGGCAGACGAAGCTCCATATGCAAGTTCAAGTATTTTCTTTACAAGTTTTATACATGAAGGATTAAGAAAAGTAATAAAAAGAATGTGTAAGATTCGGAGGTTTTTGGGATGTTTTGGTGGGTGATTTTAAAGCCATGCCTAAAACAATCATATGAAGACAACGATATGTGCATATAAGTATATAAACATTGGTATACATACAATTGATGAATAGTTTACATAGATGTATAATGAATCATGATTGTAAGTGGAATTGTTTATATTTTGTTAACCAAATAAGGTAATGTATGTTATTGTATTCTTCCTACTAGTTACCACATCATTGTGTCCTAAATTAAAATACCCAAAAACACCTTTGGCAATGGAAATTACAATGATTATCATATAATGTATATCTTAGTGCAATTAAAGTATGTTTCATGTGCAACGCGACCTAACAAAGGATCTGTGATATGCTCAATACTCAACACCCACGTCTTTTAACTTTTTGAGTTGATTCTACTTAAGGTTATGTGTTATCCCCCACTATTCACCTCTTTTTTATATTAAAAAGGTTAAGGGGGGAGAGAAAAAGTGAGGGATAGAGCGCGCCCTAATATCAATGAGACCGGTGGCGGCAGAATGTTCCCCGCTCCTTTCACGTCACCTCCCCACTCCCCTCCCCTAGGGTATAACACATAGCCAGGGGCGGCCCTGGAGGTGGGCGGGGAGGACCACCGGCCAGGGCCCGAGATTCCGAAGGGCACGTTTTTTTAAAAAAAAATCTTATATATGTTATAATTATTTTTTAATGCCAATATAATTAGATGAATGGCTTAGTGGTTAAGTTCCCTGTTTCCAAACTTGAAAGCCCGGGTTCGAGTCTTGCTTGCTGTTATATTTTTTGAAGGGTTTTTTTTTAAATCTAAAATAGATGATATTAGTTTTGATCTGTGAATTGATTTTGGTGTGGATTGTAAGTAAACCACATCTAAAGAAATAGGAAATGTGTTTGTTACTTTCATTTTTTCTTATTGTATCGTGTTTTTTATTATGTGATAAACCTTATTTGGCCTGAATCGTTGAACCAACCCGAAACACATGGTCGTAGTATCTCTGTTTGGTCTGAGCGAATACTATGATTTCGTGAACAGTTATATAAAAACTAGTCTACATTTATATATTTCGTGAAAGCCGAAGGGCACATTTTTTCAAGCTTGAACAAGGCACACGAATTCTTAGGGCCGGCCCTGCACATAGCCTAGGTGGTATTAGATGTCGATTTCTATTTAAATGGTGTGGATTCAAGTCTCACATAGTGGACAATAGGCGGACTTTATGAGTAAATATTAGAAGGGAGGAGGGGGTGTCTGCTGTTAAAAAAAATACACACATATGTGACGCTAGAGGGTTTTATTATTATTATTACCCAGACCATGTGTTGTGGTGGTGTGGTTTTGGCATTAAGCCATCACGTGAGCAGCAAGGCCTTAGAGCATTCACATCCAAGGAATCTAAATATGTGTGTGTTGTTTTTAAAATATAAATAGTATAAAAAGTGGTTGTAAGTGAAGGAGAGAGAAAATGTTGCTGTTCATCTGTATATTTGGGGGAACACTGTTCACCCCCTATAATATTTTAATATATTTTGAAAGTGGTTGTGAGTGAAGAAGAGATAAAAGGTAATGATAAAGGTATAAAAAAATATTATTTAATTGAAAATGAGAGATAAAATTTAGTAATTTTAGTGTAAAAATATAATAGATTGGATGTGAATGCTCTTAGAACACCACACTGGGAGGGACACGAAGGGGGTGATCTTCGCGCACATGAGAACGGTGTGGTTTGACTTTTTTTCAAATATAAAACAACATATAACCCAATAGGATAAAGTCATCTCAACCTATCAATACATTTCACATTTTATCTTTTCAATCTTTGAATGTGAAATGTGAATCTTTCGTCCTAAATCGGGTGATTTTGGGTAAAGTGGGGAGCGCGGGATATTCGTTTTTGGTTAGACACATGGGTGGGTAATCTTCCTTTCATGGAAAGATGGCCACATCTGTTTGTTTTGGACTCGAATAAATCTTGCAGGATTTCGTAGAGAATAGGATCGGGACAAGGAAACAACGGATTTTATTGGAGTTGGGTCCGAATGCCCGAGTCTGATATTGAGCGAAAGGAATGACAGGAATGTCAAGACACTATTAACATGGTGAGACTGTCAAATGATAAGGACTCATGGATATTGAACATCGACAGAAAGGACGGATTTTCAGTGAATTCGGTGAAAAGGCGTTAATTTCTGATAGGGGAAATAACCAATTCCCTAACTTCGAATGGAGCAAATGGGTTGCAATCAAATGCAATATTATGGCTTGGAGAGGTAACTTGGATCGTCTTGCTACAAGAGTCAATCTGAGAAGAAGGAACGTGGAGATATCATCGGTGATGTGCCCTTTCTACGACGAGTATGAGGAAACGATGGATCATTTATTTACAGCATGTTCGGTGGCGATTAGAGTGTGGGCGGGTATCAGTGCTTGGTGCAACATTCCTCAGGTCTTCGCTTTCGAATTCAAAGATTTAATGGATATTTATAATTATAACCAAGATGGGAAAAAAATGAAAAAGATTGTCCGTGGGCTGGTTATTATCTCGTGTTGGTGTATATGGAAAGCTAGGAACGAATTGGTGTTCAATCAGATCAGGAGAAGTACAAATGAGATTTGATAGAGATGAAGTCGAGAGGTTTTGGGTGGTTAAAGAATAGATCTTCATGTAAATATATTGGATGTAAGGAGTGGTGTAAATATCATATGTATAAATTGTAATTTTGTCCTTTGCCCGTTTGGGTCGGGATTCTTTTTTGTATTGGCCTTTTACCCTTTTAGGTTGGAGGTTTGTTTTTAATGAAGTTTTATTTAAAAAAAAAAACTCTTTTCACATTCAACTATTAAAGAACACTTGGAATAAAAAATGAACAAAGAAAAAGGGAAATTAATATTCTAAAGGCAAACATGCTTTACAAGCCTCCCAACAGACAATTAGTGCGTTGCCTCTTCCTTAAGCAAATATCATAAACTATACACATACACACTCTATCTCAATTCCCGCATCTTTCAACGCCTTAACCACAAATATCATTAATCTATCTCAATTCCCGCATCTTTCAACGCCCGTAGAACAATTCCGGTCAATCGGAGAATCAAACCTCCTCATCCGTCTTCATCCGCTCACAAACTTCACCGAAAAGTTGTTGTTAGTCGATCGTCAAACAAGAAATCTAAATTCATCAAGCGATGCAACTCCGAGCCTGCCTTGTTGACATCCCGAATCCCTATAGCTGACGTTGGTGCTGGTGTTGGAGATGATCAGCGGTATATAACTCCGCCAGGTGACAGTAGCCTGCTGTTTATGAGTCGAATTTCAACGAATATATACTCGTCGTCTCCAGAGTTGCTGCCTAATTCGCCTGATCAAATTGAGGTAAACTAAATCATTTCATTAATTTTCAATTGTTTGATATGAGGTAAACATGTATTTCCCGTCAATTCACCTTAAACAAAACAAGTTTAAAAAAGTGACAAGAAACCATGATAACTTCTCAAAACCAAGTAAAAATAAATCAATAAAATTCCATATTGGTTATTGATAAATCGGATTATACATTTTCCCATTTTTCCCTTGCACACGAGCCTGGGTTGTATGATGAAACGTCGCCGTTTCATGGAAACATATTTTATTGCTACATTGCGTAGATCAAAATTAGTGGTTTTTATCAACGACGTATTGCTTCAAACATCACTTTTTTTGTATTACTTTTTGCCGACCATAAATGGGACTTCATTGTAAGATTAAATATATTACGTATTAATATTTAATCTGTAGCCATTATAATCATTTACATTATATAGATCAAAATATATAACAATCCTATTAAATAATTAGTTGGTAATTGTTGATGGACCATATTACCCTTATGAACTAATTAAGGTTTCCTCCTGGGTGCTTATATAAGGAGAGTTATGTGGAGGTTAAAGGGTTAGACAGTTACACATTAGACACAACCCTAATAACACATAACATCATAATTTCGACCTCCATCTCCATACCGATTCCCTTATCGGTTTTTCTTAGCCACCATCATCAGTCAGCACCCTAAGGAGGAACCAGATCAAGATGACAATCATGTCAACCCTTAATGGATTCTCTGCTAACCTGTGCTGATGCAACCAAAGGTATGTTTTCATGTTTTCCATTATGTTCAAACAGAACTGAACCAACATGTGGTATCAGAGCATATGTTGATCTAATTTTTTATCTAATAAGTTTTCGAAATCTGTTAAAAATATAAACAGATTATTTTTTTTCGAAATTAGTGATAAAAATAGATCAAAGATAAAGTAGGAAACTCTATCACAATCCCAAATTTTCGAATTTTTTGTTATGTTATCACAAAAGGAAAAACAGCTATTAAACAGAGGATTCGAAATCATTATTGTACAAATCGCACAAGTTTGGATCACATAAGTGATAATCTGATCGCATAAGAAAATCGCACAAGATCAGATTACATAAGAGATGATCTAATCGCACAAGACAGTCGCACAAAACTTGTACAGCTCATTAAGCACATGGTACAAGTTAAGACTGCATAATCGCACAAGAATTGTGGATCGCACAAGACTAGTGGATCGCACAAGACTTGTGGATCGCACAAGACCTTACTAATCGCACAAGGCATTACTGATCCACAAGTTTTGGGCCTTAAAGATCGCACAAGTACTTGGGCCTTATTGATCGCACAAGTGTTTGGGCTTCACTAATCGCATAAGACTTGTGCATTACTGATCGCACAAGATTCGAAATCTCATTACTTAAGCTGTTTAATGTTTGGGCTTCACTAATCGCACAAGTACTTGGGCCTTATTGATCGCACAAGTGTTTGGGCTTCACTAATCGCATAAGACTTGTGCATTACTGATCGCACAAGATTCGAAATCTCATTACTTAAGCTGTTTAATGTGATTACTTAGTTAATTAATAAGGATCAAATAATGTTTTACAAAACCAAAATAGCTTAACTTGAATGAGCTTCTGATATATCATTTCTGGCCAAAGCTGACTTGATACATCTACTTATCATTCAAGTATTACGAAAGCTATGTTGTGTATGCATCATAAGCATGAATGTCTTAATTTCTGGCCAAAGCTGATTTAATTCATTCATCGATGGCATACTCAACAAGTGCATAACTAAAGTGATTGTTTCAATTCTGGCCAAAGCTGATTTGTTACAACTACTTTGCACATATGCTTAAATGATTACACTTCTGGCCAAAGCTGTTTTGTCTTCATTTAAGTAGAATTTTTTAGCTAAGTCTATTATTTTGATGTTAGTAATAGACATATCACAATCTCTTCACATAATGATCCTTAGATTAATGATCCTTAATTAAGTTTTATGATCATTTCGTCTGCCTTATTCTTAGTACCCATAATGTTACTCACTATAATTTTCTTCTATATATATATCTCATCCACTCTAATTTTTTAAACCTAAATGTTTGCTTTATTTAAAGTTTCTATTAGAATTAGCTCTTAAATTAAATCCTTGATTATTTCTTAAGACACGATAATCCTATTGCTCTCTTCTGATAAAGATTATAAAGAAGAAAGTTAGAGCATGATGAATAGGATAAATCGACCATGATGTCTATTATGATAATCAAAACTAGAACTCCTAAGATGCATGCCTTAATTTGAAACTCTAAACTATAAAGTTAAGTGGTATATGTGAATACATTATAATGTACAAAACCATGACCCATAACGTTAAGGGCTTACGCATGGAAATAAGTACATTTTTTCCAGTACATTACATACTAAGATTTTCACTTGTACAATTTGATGCCTTATAAATCAACTATAACACTCAAAATACCAAAGTATAACGAGTGTGTTGATAAGCAACATATGTACAAAGAAATAAATGTTTACAGCTGGAGAATAAGTTGTTATTCACTTTACAACCACTAATAGTTTAAAAGAGGATTGTTCTAAGGTCCATAGACAAATTACAAGTGCTAATTCCAACATTAAGGTTCTTCAAGGGAAAATCTCACTACATAATTATGTCATTAGACTAGACATAAACAACGAGACTATCCATTATTCTAAAGAACAGTTGGGTAAATTAATTAGATAGTCACTTATTAATGATATTTAAGTCTGGTAATTTCAATATTCCAATTAACACATGATTAGTTGACTCTAGTTCCATACGTTTCCTTCCCAGAACTTGACAAATAACTAATATGAGAGTTAGTGACAAAATTAATTGTTAACGCTATAAGAACCATAATAAGCAGTCTTCTAACAAAGCTTTTCGATACATTACATGTTCTGATTATTAATCGGAGTACAGTATCATTACTTAGGCTATGTCATGAAGGTTGTGAGGTTTGCATAGTCAACATAAAGTCACACTTATCTTAAACTCTCATCTTATTTGTTCTAAATATCTGGATAGAAACATTATTAAAATGAAACTAGATGATACCTTACATTTTCACAACTTTTGTCATCATGCAAATGAGAATTTGACAAAAGGAAAATGAGACTTATAAATTTTTCATCCATTATAACCGAAATTCATAAGAGATTATGACATGGTTAATGAGGATGATTATTCATCTAATCTCATTCTAAGTGATTTCAAATCATGACGTTAAAGCCCTAAAAATATTACTTGGCTTAAGGAATAAGTATGGGTCCATCATAAGTCATTCATTGACATTCGTGGAACTTATTCCAAATGGAATATTCAGACATAATTCATTTATCATTTAACAGACTATAAACTTGTATCTAAATTTTGTCGCATATGGCACACGTTCTTAGAAGAAATCTATTCATATGTTTACTTAATAAGATTTCTCTTAAATATGTCCCTAAAGTTTCTTATGATATCTGGACATTAAAGAAATCAAATAAATTCTAATGTATATATGATAGGTTCCCACGTCACATAGCTCATTGAAACTTTTCTTGTAGCATTCTAGAGATATTAAAGATCAGTGGGAGCATTAAGTGTTTTACAACAACTTGCAATAGTTGCAAGAGGTGGGGGAGTGAAAATTTTACATTACCTGATTGCACCTCTTGTACAAGACACCGCTCCATCACGACACTGTTCTATCAAAACTTATCTCCTTAAAATCCAATGCTACTCTTACAAAAGTTTCATTGCTGATTAATTGTGGGCACACTTAGATTTCTTACCTAAACTAACATAATCCTCAACAAGAGAAACTACAACGACTGACGTCATTAACTTGTTTCTCTATTAGAATTTGTTAGTCGTTAAGTATTGACCCTAAGCATGCTGAGTTCCTAAAGATTTCTAAGGTCAGTGGGAGCAGTCAAAGTCCTTATCATGACTTGCAAGGAATACAAGAGGCGGGGGGAAGAGTGTCATTAAATTTCTTTCACTCCAAATTTAACTCCGGTTACACCTCTTGTACACCATGCTGCTCCAACTCTTACAAACTTAGAGTGTCATGAAAATGATAGCAACCTAACCAAGAGCTAATCCATATAACTGAAACTTCTTATGAACCCAATAATCAACTCAGGAGGTCATCTAGGTTTAAAAGCCTACTAATTTTGATGATTACGTAACCTCCCTAATTGAACTTGAAATGGATTTTGGAAATGTTTGCTGATCCTATCTCTTCAAATTAAGCTATTAGTGTCAATCAATATTCTTAATGGAATAAAACAGTTTTCTAGTAAAACTGATTTTATGTGTTCGTATAACGTTTGGGATTTGATTGAATTACCTAAGAGTGTTCATAAGAAAACCAAATCCTAATATAAGCGTTAAGACACGAAGAAGCTTGATTGATTGTCAAAGGTTATACTCAGGAAGAGATGAATTATCAAAGAGTCTTTCTTACCTATCTTACACAAGATTTCTTTGAGGATCATCACTGTTCTAGTAGCTTATAATAGTTTAAAGCTACATTAGATGAACATTAAAAACAATTTCCCTAACAAATGGCTGACACATTTACATGTTCATTAGATAACAACCTAAAGTTTCAAACTGAAGGTTAAAGAACACTTTATTTGTAAGCCAATAAAATCCATGTATGGGTTAATGCAAACATCATAATGTGATGAAATCTTAACGTAATTATTTTCATCAACAATCAAGTGGATTAATGTACCTACCTCAAGATGAGTGGGAGCAACTAAGATAAACTTGTCTATATAGATGATATTCTTTTGACAAGTATATGTTACATAAGTCAAAGTATCGTTAACACAAACTTTGATATAATAAATCTCAAAGATATCTCTTACGTGATTGATATCATAACATACTGAGATAGACCCAATGGGATATTAGTTCTGTTCCATAAGTTTAACCTTAAATGGGTCCTTACATATGTAACAAACAATACTGCTCTCCTTTAGAGGATAATAGGATAAGTGAGATTATTTATTTACGCTTCATTAAATTAGAAGCCTTATGTAAGTTTAAGTCTATACTCGTTTAGATATTACTCACATTGCAACACACTAGATATGTCTAGATTAATGTGTAGCATCTAATGGAGTATTATAATATCTTTAAAAGAAACGAGAGGCTATTATTTCAAGAAGAAGTGAGAATTAAAACCGGTTTATTACTCTAACTTTGAGATATTCAAAGATGATAAAATGTAATTTCGGGTATATCTTTATGTCAGCAGACAAAACATATCTCATGGAGGAGTCATAATGCACTGATAATGACAACCTAAGTTATAACGACATAATATAGTCACTAAATGTTGTTGGAAATATATCAGTAGACTCATAAGTTTATTAACTCCATATAATTGATGTTTTGAAGACTTAGTGTGATAAAGTCAGCTACCATGACTCCTTGAACAGTAACAGTTCGAGAGGTGCTGCATTAAATTTCGATACGCAATTAATTATTCGTTTATGAACGAATTGAGGAAACTAAGTTTGTATCGAATTCATTCATGATATGCTTAAGGATCCTATAACTGAAGGGCTATTACCCATAAGTCTTATTAAGAGAGCTCAGAGACGGGTATTATTTGATGGCCATGCGCAACTGCATATCGTACTATGAATGACTAAGTATTAGTTAATTTTCCTCATCAGTTTGATTTTGTACGTCTCTAAGAATATGTCAAGTCGACATAATGGCATATAAGACAAATAAAGTTACAAATCAAACAAAGGGCTTACGCGTATTTTGATCATGACGATTAGGTTTTAAATTAAGGCTATAGTATGATTAATGGGGGTCCTGAGTCGCATAATGATTCAACGGCTGTATTTCTCTGCTATAGTACTTGTTTAAGGCTAAAATGAGTGTTAACTCCTGATCAGGCTTATCTAATACTCATAGTAAATGATTACTCGGCTAAGTGGGAGAATGTAAGATTAAATATATTACGTATTAATATTTAATCTGTAGCCATTATAATCATTTACATTATATAGATCAAAATATATAACAATCCTATTAAATAATTAGTTGGTAATTGTTGATGGACCATATTACCCTTATGAACTAATTAGGGTTTCCTCCTGGGTGCTTATATAAGGAGAGTTATGTGGAGGTTAAAGGGTTAGACAGTTACACATTAGACACAACCCTAATAACACATAACATCATAATTTCGACCTCCATCTCCATACCGATTCCCTTATCGGTTTTTCTTAGCCACCATCATCAGTCAGCACCCTAAGGAGGAACCAGATCAAGATGACAATCATGTCAACCCTTAATGGATTCTCTGCTAACCTGTGCTGATGCAACCAAAGGTATGTTTTCATGTTTTCCATTATGTTCAAACAGAACTGAACCAACATTCATGACTTGTTAATAGTTAACGCGCAAAAAAACGACATTGCAACTAGATTTTTATTCTTCTAGTTTCTAGTATTTTTCGAGCATATTGTTAACGTTCTGGTTCGGCCATTTTTTACAAAAATTGGTAAGTGCTATTAACTATTGATTTAGAAAAACACAGACAAAGCAGGCTGGTTTTCACAGTTTTGACGGTTTTAGACAAAAATGTATATTAAAAGTGATTATTCATAAATATAATATATACACACAATGTTAAATCTCTAAAAGGAAATATATTTAAATAAGAAGGGTAAAGATCAAATAGGAAGTTAATTTTCACTAGGAAGGATAGGAAGCCATAGGATTATGACATGTGGCAAATTTTAAAATAAAGAGAAAGGGTATTTTAGTCAATCCAACTCCTTCTTCTTCCTTTTTCAAAACCCAGTAAATTCAAAAACCCATCATTTTCAAAACCCACCATCTTCAACTATTTCTTCACTTTCTATCTCAATAATCACTACATTATAGTGCGATTTTCATCAAAAATCAATGATTCAGAACCCGATCAACGTGTTCTTCAGCTTTTTTTTTGAAGAAAACCCAGTTTAATTTCATAAAAAAATCTCGTTTTTTCCGGTGATTTTGGAGATAATCACTCGATTCGTTCGATTCAAGCGTTGATAAGTGTTTCAATCATTCAAAATTCATCAATTGTTGAAGAAACCACTTCGATCCATGTAAGAAATTCTTTAATTTCATTTTTACGATCTGGGTTTTTGATTTACTTATTGCGTTTTACGATCATGGCGGGGGTCTGGGGGCGGCAGCCCCCGGTAGCGGGGTCCCAGGGGCGGCAGCCCCTGGCGGGGTCCAAGGGGCAGAGCCCCTGGCTGGGGAGCTCGGAAATTTTTTTTTCTGATTAAATTGCTGTAATAAAAATGCATCAGAAAAATTAATTTTCCAGAAATTGGCTCATTTCGAAGACAATAATTCGTAGACAATTCAGACAGTTCACAGTCCCAGACAGTTCCCAGACAGTTTTATATGTCCATTGCGTTTTAGAAATAAGAGTGTTTTCACAGTCCCAGACAGTTTCAGTCCTTTCTGGCTATTGCGTTTTAGAAAAAAACATATTTTTAAGTGTTTTTAGTCATTGCGTTTTAGGTAAAACACATTTTTGAAGTGTTTTTAGTCATTGCGTTTTAGGTAAAACACATTTTTAGGTGTTTTCAGTCCATTGCGTTTTAGAATGAGTCATTTTTAAGTCCTTTCTGGCTATTGCGTTTTAGAAAAAACACATTTTTAAGTGTTTTTAGTCATTGCGTTTTAGGTAAAACACCTTTTTGAAGTGTTTTCAGTCCATTGCGTTTTAGAATGAGTCATTTTTAAGTGATTTCTGGCCATTGCGTTTTACAAATAAGACATTTCTTTGTGTTTTTTGTGCATTGCGTTTTAGGTAAAACACTTTTTATGTGTTTTCAGTCCTTTCTGGCTATTCAGTAACGAGCAAGAATGAAGATATAACTGTGATTGGATGAAGAAACAATTGGGTGACAAAGTTGCCATGGTTCAAATCTCAAACCACCTTAAAAACATAACCTAGTATTCTTGTATCTGGAAAGTTTGGTGAGTCTGCAAATATGGAGAGATCGTAATCACATTCTGCATATTCAAAATTCCCTATAGCTCTCTTTAACAGCAAAACGCAATTCATTCAAGAGCTTCCGTAAAACACAAACGTTAGGTAAAACACATTTTTATGGGTTTTTAGTCCATTGCGTTTTATAAAGTACATTTTCTTTTGAGTTTTTAGGCTATTGCGTTTTAGAAATAAAACATTTCTTTGTGTTTTCTGGCCATTGCGTTTTACAAATAAGTCATTTCTTTGTGTTTTTTGGTGCATTGCGTTTTAGAAAAATGTCATTTTTTAGGTTTTTTTTTTCATTGCGTTTTACGTAACTGGGGGTTTTTCTATTGCGTTTTACGCAACTGGGTTTTGAATTTTTTTTTGAAAATATAGCAATAGTATACTCGTTTTAAAGATAAAAAAACGCTCGTTTTTTTGGTGCAATTTTTATAAAAAAATAATGTCGTATGAAAGAGTTATTAACGTTTAAAAAATGGGGGGGAATTGGAGGAGAGAGAAACTATTGGCTTACTTGACTAGAATGCCCCTGAAAAAAGTCACGCGCCTCTTTTCTTACTTTCAATCTCCCTGATTTAATCTTAGCCCTTGATTAACTTAATGGATGGTCAAGATCACTTCCTATCCTTCCTAGCCAAATTAACTTCCTATTGTATCTCCACCCAACTAAGAAATGTTAAGTGGTTTGTTCAATTTATAAAGCCAACTCTAAGTTTCAAACTGTAAAACATTGAACCGCTGAAACCGAACCGTGTGTGTATATATACGGTCGGTTTGGTTTATTGGGTGTAATAAAGTAATAAAAACTACAAGCAAACCCGGGCATGGTCTTTCACTATAAGCACCTATTTTACATGTTTCTAGTATCGCAGGGATACAACAAAGAAGCAAAAGTCGCGATCAAGGTAACAGTCGAGGGAAGTGTTGGACCAATCCGAGCTTTGGTAAGGTTGGGTTCGAGTGTTGACGAGACAATAAAGCTTGTTATGAAAAAATACAACGCGGAAAGGAGGTCCCCTCGACTTGATCAAGATGACATGACTTCCTTTGAGTTACACCACTCAAACTTTAGTCTTCAATGTAAGTATACTATCCATCTTACTCCAGACGTTCAACATGTATATACATGCACCAAAGTAACCAATCTTATGTCCAAGAAAAATAAACATCAACTCTTTTTATATTTTAATGATTTGTGTTCTAAATTCATTTTTTGGACATAGGTTTGGATAAATCAAATATGATTGGCGAGATTGGGAGTAGAAGTTTCCATATGCGTAAAAGTGCCAACAACAATGGAGATATGTGTTCTAACACCTCTATTGTTGTAGCTGAGGCAGATGAGACTCCATATACATGTTCAAATATTTTTTTTACAAGTTTTATACATGAAGGATTAAGAAAAATGATACAAAGAATGAGAAAGATTCGAAGGTTGTTGGGTTGTTTTGGTGGGTGAATTTGAAGCCGTGCCTTAAAACAATGATATGAAGACAAATATATGTACATAGAGAGTATATAAACATTGGTAATTTGGTATACATACAATTGATGGATAGTTTACATAGATGTATAATGAATTATGACCGTCAAATGTAAGTGTTTATATTTTTGTTAGCCAATACATACATTTTCTATTCAAAGGCTGATGATTCATGTTAATAGCAGAAAGGATTATATAAGGTAAAGTATGTTATCATGACAATGGGATTTACAATTATCAATCATACTTTAGTGCAATTAAAGTATGCTTCATGACAACACGAGCTAACAAAGGACCTATGATGGCACATCGCTCATCGTTAAGACTTGAGTCAAAGGAAGGTCACTAGACACCCACCCCTTTGATTTTTGTTAGTTGATTCTGCTTAAATTTATGTGTTACCCTAACGCCACATCAACATATCCTCCCGTCTCTCATCTCTATGTTATACTCATCCCTCACCATTCACCCTTTTTTTATATTTTTTTAAACAACTAAATACATAGAGAGAGAGATAATATAACAATTGGAATAAAAAAAGGAGAAAATTACGAAAATGGCCAGGAAAATGGTTGATTTACCAAAATGGCCAACTCATGCGTCTTTGGAACGAGGCATCACGGATCCAAATGCACGGGATGCGTCTGAAAACGGGATGCGTCTGAGATGAAGATGGGATGCGTCTGATATGAAGATGGGATGCGTCAGAAAGATGGGATGCGTCTTTGGATCAAAACCCAATAAAAAATGGACACGTGGCCACGGGATGCTTCCTTGGAGCGAGGCATCATGCATGGGATGCGTCGGGATAGTTTCCGGCGATGTTTTACGGTGAGTTGCAGGGTTCCGCCATTTTTTCCGGCGAGTTGCAGGTTTCCTCCATTTTTTCCGGCGAGTTGCAGGTTTCAGCCATTTTTCCGGCAAGTGCAAATTTAATCTTGAAACCGCGTCTGTCTGCTTTTTGTAGACAAAGTTGTTGCCGGAGCCTGTAGCCGGTGACCCTTCACATAGAGTCGAATATGATGAGTTTTTTGATCGAGAACTGCTGCCGGGAATACAAACACTTATGTTGTCGGAGCCTGTAGCCGGTGACCCTTCACATATGTTGTCTAATAGTGTTTAACCAAAAGACCCTTCAATAGTGCAAATTTAATCTTGAAACTACTGTTCCACCTATTTTTCTTTTTTAATTATCTTTTTGCAGACAAAGGCTGCAACCCTCAATTATTAAAATGTCACTTGTCCATTTTCTATTGGGTTTCAGTGACATTCTCAAAAAAGACTCATCAAATACTTGAGGAGTCTGTATACGGACGCTTCAGCTGGCTATTTTCGTAATTGGTGTGAGTCAATGGCTATTTTCGTAAATAGCTCGTAAAAAAAAACGAATAAGAAAATGGGAAATGGATAACAAGGCAGACATGCTTTACGAGACTACCAACAGACAATTAGTGAATTAGTGCCTTGCCTCTTCCTTAAGCAAATAGACCCCCGCTTTAAAACCTATACATACATACCATCTATATCTATATGTACGCATCTTTTCACGCGAACGCAACCAATTCCGTTAATCTATGTCACAGAACCCTGTCCGTCCAACAATTCCGGTCAATCGGAGAATCAAACCTCCTCATCCATCACCGTCCACTCACAGACTTCACCGAAAACTCGGTGTTCGTCGATCGTCGAACAAAAAACCGAAATTTATCAAGCGATGCAACTCCGAGCCTACTTTGTTGACCGCTGGAATTCCTATCGACAGCCCTGGTGTCGGAGATGATAATCCGGATATGACTCCGCCAGGTGATAATTGGCTGCTGTTACAGAGTCGGATTTCAACGAAAGTATTCTCGTCTTCTCCAGAGTTGCTGCCTTATTCGCCTGGAAAAAATGAGGTAACACAAAAATCAATTCACTAATCTTCAAATTGTTCGTCGTGTCAAATAATGGCAACATATTTTATTGTTACATTGCATAGATTGATTGATTGATTGATATAAAAATAGTAAGGTAATCAAAATTGGTGGCTCTTATTTTTTTATTTTTTTATGTTTGAACGGCAAATTTGGATCACTGACGGACCACTGGAGTATCATCGTGCCACCAGCGGAACCACCCGATCATATCCATCTCCACTAGGCATAATGCCTATACACCAATTCAGGAGGAAACCCAATAAATATGGGAAAACCCCCCTTGTGGGAATCGAACCCAAGACCTATTGGTCTTAAACTCTTATCCCACCACCAAGATGCCACTAGGCTATAAAGCCATGGACATTGGTCATCTCATCTTCATGACTAGTGATGACTGGTTTAGCGGTTTTAAAATAAAAATAACATAATTTTGTATTAAAGCTTAATATGTGAATGTAGGGTAGGCCATCTTTGGCTTAGCTTTTAAGGGGCGGGAGGGTGCGGCCGACCCTCCGATGACTTATGACTTTAGTATAGTAAGTAACAAACCCTTGTTTGAACAAGCAAACCCGAGCATGGTCTTTCACTATAAGCATTTGTTTTACATGTTTCGAGTATCGCAGGGCTACAACAAAGAAGCAAAAGTCGCGATCAAGGTAACGGTTGAGGGAAGCGTTGGACCAATCCGAGCTTTGGTAAAGTTGGGTTCGAGTGTTGACGAGACAATAAAGCTTGTTATGAAAAAATACAACAAGGAAAGGAGGTCCCCTCGACTTGATCAAGATGACTTGACTTCCTTTGAGTTACACCACTCAAACTTTAGTCTTCATTGTAAGTCTACTATCTTACCTCAGTTAAAGTCACTATTACAACATGTTTATGCACCAAAGTAACAACTCTTTATGTTCAAGGAAAATAAGCATCAACTCTATTTATATTTTAATGATTTGTGTTCTAATTTATTATTATTTAAATTTGACATAGGTTTAGATAAATCAAATATTATCGGAGAGATTGGGAGTAGAAGTTTCTATTTGCGTAAGAGTGTCAACAATGGACAACATATGTGTTCTAACTCCTCCATTGGTTCGATGATTGTTGTGGCTGAGGCAAACGACGCTCCATATACATGTTCGAATATTTTCTTTATAGGTTTTATACATGAAGGATTAAAAAGACTTGTAAAAAAAACATGTAAGATTCGGAGGTTCCTTGGTTGTTTTGGTGGGTGATTTTGAAGGCTTCCCTTAGACAATCATCTCAAAGACAAGTATATGTACATACGAGTGTATAAAGATTGTTATATGAATAGTTGATGAATATTTTACACAAATGTATAATGAGTCATGGTTGTTAAGTGTGATTGTTTATATTATGTTAAAATTAAATACATACGTGCATTTGCTATTTAGAGACTGATTATTTATGTTGATAGCATAACGAAAATTCAAGCTACAAGAATCTTACCACATCATTTGTCCTAAACTCATTATCATCATCATAGTCAGTAAATCCCACCAATAGCAAAGCAAAGTTAGGGTCTGAAGAGAGTAATGTAGACAGTCTTACCTCTACCCCGTAGGAATAGAGAGGCTGGTTCCAGTGAGACCCCCGACTCGATCATTTGTCCTAAACTAAAATACCTAAAACATTGTTGTCATTGGACGCAATGGTTATCATATACCATATATTAGTGTAATGAAACACTCGTGCTAACAAAGGACCTTGAATGTGCTCATCATTGGTCTAAGACTATGGGGTGTGGATGGAGCCCCATGGGGCTTTATAGGTGCCACATAGGATCCACATAGGATTCACTGTGCTATAGCGCCCCTCTTTAACATGGAGGGTGTGGTGATGGAGCCCCCTAGGGGCGCTATAGAGAAAGAAAACACGTGGGTCCTAGCTGAAAACCCCTTTCTCTCTCGCCATCACTCGTTACCATGTTAGCGGGGCTTCAATGGCGCCCCCGCTATAGCGCCCAGGGTGTGGGAAAAAGTTGAGGGGGGCGCTATAGGTGCTTATGTGGCCATGGGATGGCGCCTCACACCCTCCAGCCTAAGGAAGGTACCCACCACTTCAATAGATGATTGGGGATTAGTTAATACAAGGTATGAGTAACTATTTAAAATCACTATGTATAATTTCTATATACTTGCAAATTGAATATGAGGACTATTCTACACTATATGAGCGCTAGATGTACTAAGAGGTTAGTAAAATGTCAATGAGCTGGTGGTAGAGTAGTAACGGATTAATCATAACTAATGTTCGCTTATGGTTATTATTAAATATATCTCATAACCTAAGTAAAGGTAAAACCGAATCCAACCAAACCAAACCAAACCTGGATTATCACACCTACAACTGTTAACTTGTCATAAAATGAGTTCCGGTGCAACGCTTTAGTGTTCCATTCATATCCGACCCGACCCGTAAAAAAAATCCCCATTTAACATAATCTTTCTCTTACGTTTGCAACAAACAATGGCGCTGAATTCCATCACCTGTTCTTCATATCTACACCCTGCTCCTCAGTCTTCTACCAGGTCATAATCTCTCACATCAACACTTATTAATCCCTTCAATTCAATTCAATTCAATTAATAAACACCCGTATTTTGTGGTTTGATTAACAGTTGCGGTGACAAGGTTTTCGTCGGATTAAGGCTTCAATCTCCTAGTCAGAAGATTTCTCATTTATTAATTTACTTCCTCTTATCTTCATTCTTTTCTGCTTTTCTAACCCTTTTGTTTTCCATCAGATTCTTATGGATTCGCCAGACCTAATTTGAGTGCTCAATTGTTTAAGAAGATTCATAAAAGTATTGAACCTAGGTATGCTGTAGTAAAACGAAAATTGAAATATAATCATGAAAGAATTTAGTTATTCCTTTATTTTCATTATTATTATTATTATTATGAATTCATGATATTGAATCTATGTGTGTGTATTAGGAGGAAGATGATACTGATACATATATGTTCCTGTTATACATTTTTACCATTTTTTGTGTTATTAGTAGCTTGCTATGACTATAATTTAGCACTCTCTGTTTTTCTCTAGTGTATATTTTTTGAGTACCTATGTATGTTTATTAAATACATATATGACTTTAGAAGCAGCTATTCTGTGTGTTTTTATGATTCTTATTTGGGTATGGTGGTGGTTGTTATTAACTACTCTTACTTGTGGTTTTTTCATTATACTTATAAGTATTATGTATGAAAATTTGTCCGCAACTGTATGACCTACGTTTACATGTAGTTAATATCGCCGAGATATATCGGTTATCGGTCCCCTGGTGAGATATTGGTACAAAATATCGGTACCTATATTATCGGGGATATTGACTGATATTGGACCGATGTATCATTGAGTTTCCTGATATCAATATCTTTCTTCTTAGTTCTACCATTCGTCTTTCTTCTTATTGCTGGTATTAGTGTTTTAAGTCTTAATTGTTAATTGTTAGGCCGGAGGGTGTGGAGGGCGCCACCCCTGCCACCTCACCTCCGATAGCGCCATAGGGGCGCCACCGCCCATACTCCGCCGTTTAACATGGGGCGCCATTGAAGGGGCTTCAGCATGGTAACGAGCCAAATTTGGCAGGATCGAGGAGAGTTGGTCAAGATAAGGGGGCGCTATAGGCATTGAGGGGGCTTTATCCCACACCCTGCAAGTTAAGGGAAGGCGTGATAAAGCTCCCTGGCTGACGTGGATCTGACGTGGCTTGATAAAGCCCCTAGGGGGTTTATCTCACACCCTCCAGCCTTAGTGTTTTAAGTCTTAATCAGTTCCTACTTGCTACAATTGTTAGTGTTTTGCAAGTTGTAAAAGGCTAATTTGTTAATGGTAGGAGAGTACACTGGATTGTTAGTGTTAAATTGCTATATATATAAATTCAGCATGATATTAAAATTACCGATATCCCACCGCGATTACCAATATCTCAAATATCGTTGCTTGACCGATATCCGATTCTTTTACCGCCTTAACTGCTTAATCTACCATAAAACTTAAGTTTCTGTATTGCTTAATGTATGTTCAGGACTGGCATTAAGCCGGCACGAGGGCGTATTACAATGATGCCGATAGGGACACCTAGAGTACCTTATAGGGTTCCTGGTGAAGGAACCTGGCAATGGGTTGATCTGTGGAATGCCCTTGTAAGTTTGTGATATTTTGATTCTTGAAACGCCCAGAAATTAACTGATATTTACACTCTCTGTATATAATGGATGTTGCTGTAGTATCGTGAACGGGTTATCTTTATTGGGCAAAACATAGATGAAGAATTCAGTAACCAAATACTGGCAACAATGTTGTACCTTGACAGTGTTGACAATTCCAAAAGAATGTATATGTACATTAACGGCCCTGGTGGTGATGTGAGTTCTTAACTTCTTTCTCACCATAGTCACGTTGGAGGATGTAGAAAATTCTTTTTAAAATGTTATGTTCCTTTTGAAGCTTACTCCAAGCATGGCTATTTATGACACGATGCAAAGCTTGCAAAGTCCTATTGGTACCCACTGTGTGGGTTATGCTTATAATCTTGCTGGCTTTCTTCTTGCAGCTGGAGAAAAGGTAATTTCGTTTTCATTTTCGACAACAACATTGTATATAGATGGTTGTACTGTACAATTACCAATGCGCTGTTTGGGTTGAGTTTTTATCTATGTTCTTAACTATCTTGGAATATTAAAGGGTCAACGATTTGCAATGCCTCTTTCGAGAGTTGCTTTAGAGTCGCCAGCTGGAGCTGCTCGTGGTCAGGTTGGAACATATCATCCGGTCAAGAAAGTTTTGCCGTCAATACATAACAATTAACGTATGCTCAACTTTTTATTTTTTTCTACCAAATGATGTTGTACAGGCTGATGATATTCAAAATGAAGCGAATGAGCTTTTAAGGATCAGAGATTATCTTTTCAAGGAGTTGGCTGAAAAGACAGGTCAACCCGTGGAGCAGGTATGCTATAAATTTCTTTCACTAAAACATTTTAAGTGCGTATATGTTTTACTGTTCATAATCATAACAAAAATCACTTTATCCAAACACTAAAAACTTATTATTACGACTTCAAGTCGCTATAATCAAATTATTAGTTTCATGTTTCACGATATCTTTGGCTTGACCTTATCCCATTAACCGTAATCTGCAGGTTCACAAGGATTTAAGCCGGATTAAACGGTTCAATGCTCAGGAAGCTTTGGATTATGGACTCATTGACCGAATCGTTAGACCTCCTCGTATAAAAGCTGATGCACCACGGAAAGAAGCAGGTACAGGTCTTGGTTAACATACCCGGCATTCTACCCATTTCAAAACTATTTTTTTTTATTATTTGTAAACATTGAAAGTATTATGAAACTGTCAACAACTTTATTTAAGCATGAATAGAACAGAACATCAAGTTTCTTTGTTACACTTTATTTAGTAAAACAAATAACCGAATCAACGGTAAAAGGTTACATAAAAAGGAACATCACTGAGTGCCAGACGTCTAATCCCGTTATCATCTGAAAATATTCCAACATCCCTGCATATAACCTTGCAGTAGTTGCAGACGGTAGGGCAAAAGACAAGTTTATAACCGTCATCGGTTTTCTCGATCTTAAACCAGTTATCAATTGTTTCTCGTCCCGGGTTTCCTTCTACACCACCCACCACCACAAAATATTGTTTCATAACTTCATTGTATGTCAGCTTCCATATGTTTGACTCGTTACAACTGGCCCGACCCAAGAATTTGATGTTAACATCAGTGGAAAGGCGAATTACGCTTTTCTTGGGGTTGATTGGGGTGAAAGTCAACGGGAGGCCGTTTAAGTGGGTTGAGAGTTGGGTAACTCCAAGTGGGCAAGTTTTGTTTGAACTGGTTGGCCCCAGTGCAATTCCGCCACCGCTGCCGCCTCTAGCCACTGGCATAACGTAGTAGCTGATCCCTGACCGGAGGTTTTTTCGGGTGACATCGAGCACTGAATCAGGAGCTGAGTTGGCTGCCAAGACAAAGAGGATGAATGAAATTGAGAGTAAGATTATTATTGTCCTCATTTGAGAAATAGTTTGGGGAGTATTGCATGAAAAGTTGCTATTTATAGATGGTAACATAACATATATTTATTATTTGGATCTGGGTTTCCATATAAATTATCTTTCCATATATCATGTTTGAAAGTCAACGGTCAATTGGTCAAAGCCACTTTATTATCTGCCAGCAAGATTTAAGTTTGGTGAGAAACGAGTGGATCTTGTTTGATTACGAAAACATAGATACTTATTCAAACATTGCTAAAACAACATCGTTGTTCTTTACATGTATTTATTCAAGCATCGATAGAACGACAAGACGGATCGATCAAATTATGCTAAGAAGTTGAATACCAAAGGATCACCACCGAGTACCAAACGTGACACTCCATTATTGTCTATAGTTTTTCCAATATCCCTGCACATAACCTTACAGGAGCTGCAGACACTCGGGCAGTAAACAAACTTATAATAATCTGTAAATTCTCTGTTATAATCACCTACAGCTTTCTCAATCTTAAACCAGTTGTTCAATGTTTCGGGTCCTGGGTTCCCTTCAACACCTCCCATCATCACAACATATTGTTTAGTCGCTTTATCGTATTGCAACTTCCATACATTTGACTCGTGGCAACTGGTGGGACCCGAAAATTTTATGTTAACATCTGTGGAAAGACGGATCACTCCTTTTTTAGGATCGACTGGAGTGATAATAAGTTGATAGGCCGGCCCCACTGCAGTTCGGGATACTCCAACGCCAGCTGGACAAGTCTTGTTGCCCACTGGTGCTCGAAAGATGCTGGTGTCAAAACCATTTTTGTCTGTCGGGAAGGGGAAGTATGCAACCCCTGAGCGAAGGGGTTTTCCGAAAGCATCCAGCACAGGAGGACTGGCGGGAGCTGAATTGGCCTTGAAGATGCACAGGATGAATGCAAGTGAGAAGAAGATGATTGTTTTCATTGTTGATGAATGATGTAGATTGTGTGTGTATGGAGCTTTTTATAGATGGTGGGGAGTTGTAAATTCAAAAACCTGATGACCATGAGTGTTGTTGGTTTAGAGTTTTCGAAAGGAAAAATAAACAGGTGAATTTGGATGTAGGTTTTGACTTCTAACGGACTAGTGAGCCAAGCATTTTGAAATGTGTTTTTCTAATGAAAAATCACCATCGCCGCCATCTCATCTCTTTATATACCTACCTTCTACTTAGCACTAAAACTTTGAACATTGAATAAAGGGATATTATATTTTAGAGTAAACTGCAATTTTACACCCTGAGGTTAGGGGGCATTGGCATGTCTACCCCCCCTAAGGAAATAATTGCAAAATTACACCCCACTGTTCACTGTTATGTCGCAACCTTACCCCCTGTTAACAGATTCTGTCAAGTCAACATTAGTTTTGACTGTTATAATGTGTGAAAAGTCGTTTTTGCCCCTGTCTTATTAAAATTATATAAAAAAAATCAAGAATCATGTTCATCATTCATAGCAGTTCATGCTTCATCATCATTATCATCATCATCAGTTCATTCTATTCTGGGTGTTGGAAGCTAGATCCCTAACAACAACAACAAATCCATAACTCATTCAACATCAAATTTACACAAATCATCAAACCCTAAGTGCCCTAACAACAACAACAAATCCAGATCCACAACACAAATCACAAAATCAACGAAACAAGTCCATCATCATCATCATCATCAGGTTCATCATCATCAGTTCATCACCACCACCACCTCCTTCTCCTCTTCTGACCACCGCCACCATCATCCCACCACTGTTCATTCTTCATATTCAAAACATCCCCATACAAAACAAACCCAGATCTAATAACCCAAACATCTTCATACAAAACAAACCCAGATCTAATAACCCAAACATCTTCAACTGATGAACCGCCATCATCTTCAACTTAAAAGCCTATGGTCCTATGAATTCCATTAAACAAGCAATCAATGTCGATTGTTGTCAGAATAGCCGTTGAAATAGTTCTCTTAGCCCTCTCACAATGAACCCTCAACCTACCCAAAGCTTTTAAGTTCCGGCTAATGTCAACTTTGTGTTTTCTTTTGAATTCACTGACAAAATAACTCACCATTCTATTATCAAAATCCTCACCTCCCAAATGTGTATCACCGCCTGTAGCTTTAACCTCAATGACTCCCTCGTCACTGATGAAGAGAATGGAAACATCAAAAGTTCCACCACCCAAGTCAAAAACTAAGACATTCATCTTGCCGTCTACACCAGCTCGTTTGTCAAAAGCATAAGCAATTGCAGCCGCCGTAGGTTCATGAATCATGTGCAGATTCAACCCAGATTCAACTGATGAAGTGGCGGAGACGGTGGTGGTGAGGAGAAGTGGCGGCGGAGACGGTGGTGGTGAGGAGAAGTGGCGGCGGAGACAGTGGTGGTGAGGAGAAGTGGCGGAGACGGGGGATGGACTGGTTCAATCGCAGAGGGGTTTCAATCTTTGTGTGATTGAGTTGAAATTTGTGCCTAGGGTTTCAATTTAGGGTTTGAAACTGATTGATTGGTTAAATTGGGGATTTTGGTGGAGAGTTGGGGAAATTGTCAAGAAATGGTTTCGATTGTTGTGGATTGTGGTGGGGGTGGCTGGTGAGGGTGGTGGTGGCTGATGGTGGCGGTTCATCAGTTGAAGATGATCCCTGTGGTTGTCTTATTTTGTAGAAAATGATTTGGGGTCGACATAATGACATATGGGATAATGGGAAATGTATATAGTGGTAGTTTACTTTAGGGTTGAAGATCAGATTAGATAGGAAGATTGTATGGTGGAAGATGAAGATGATAATGGAAGATGAAGATCAAATCTGATCTTATATGGGTTTTAAATTAATAATAATAATAATAATAATAATAATAATAAATATTGGGTAAGATTACCAAAATACCCTCACCTATAAGGTCAAACTACCGTTGACTGTTAACAGGGGGTAAACATGCGACATAACAGTGAACAGTGGGGTGTAATTTTGCAATTATTTCCTTAGGGGGGGTAGACATGCCAATGCCCCCTAACCTCAGGGTGTAAAATTGCAGTTTACTCAAAAAATTAATTAGGTTAAGGTTCGGTTAGTTTGAGAGTTCCAAATGAAAATAAGTTGAAACTTAAATCGCTTGAATAAAAAAAATGTTAAACAATCAATTGGAAAAAGGGCATGGGTCATAGTTTTATTGGATTACTAACAAACATTTCATCGATGGATTACTAATAATTAGAAGAATGTTAGTAATGGGATAATAGGGTTTTCTCATGGTTACAATAATGAATTATATCGTGTATGATACGTGAGTGGAATGAAATAAATCGATTTATTTTTGTTAGCAAATGTATGAATAAGTTATGCCGAATTAGAAAGATAGAAACAAGCCGTAAACATAGGCTTGTACGACCAATAGTATACATTTGAAATAAATTTCAATGAACGAACCGCTAGTGATGATGTATGCTAGGAACTAGCATTATAAGGTGAAAACGACACTAATAAGAGCTCTGGACCAGATTCTGACTTATATGTGATTATGAAAGTAATTTACTCAATTTAAGAAAACGGAGGGACAATGCGTACAAATATGTTTGTGCATAAATGAAACTTTTTGCCAAGATCTCGAATGTATCTAGGTTGTACTAAGCATCGTGAATGAATAGATGAAAAAGTAATGGTAGAATTGGTTTAGTTGGAATGAGAAAGGTTTCGGGGACGAAACCTCCTTTAAGGGGGGTAGACTTGTAACACCCCAAAAACTGATTAACATGAAAATAAATAAAAGTGAATAAAACCTAACTTAGTTAATGGGTTATGATAAATGATAAGTTAAATGATGGAAAAGGCTTGAATAAAATACTTAACAAACTTGAAGGGGGTAATGTGAAAAGTTCTAATTAAATGGGGATTAATAAGGTGTAATCCCAAAAACACACTCCTGGGGCGTGTTTTGGATCGATCAAGAGCAGAAGAAACAAGGGTTTACCCTTGTTCTTGCAAAACTCATCAATTAACAAGGAAATTAAATGAGTTTCGGCTGCATGTCACCAAATTTTCGATTAACCTAACATCCTCAATAAAGTGGTAAGTTCAATTTGGTGTTTTTGAGATATTGTAGGAAGTGGGTTATGACCCAATCTCGAAATTATGCAAGTAATTGTGTAGATTGGAGTTAGGACTCCTCTATAGAACAGGAATCATGTGTGTTTATGCGTGAATTCGATCATTTGAAAAGCTAATTGCATAACCCATTTGATATGAATTATTAGAGATGTAGAATGGTGGAAAATTAGTAGTGATCATGTGTAAACTTGATATATGATGATGTTGTAGCACTTGAATCTTAAACAAATTTTAAGTAGGACAAGAGAATGTTAGGAGCTTGATTGTTTGTTGATGAATTTTGAAATGAACTAGTAGAAATTATGCTTTGAAAGCTTGTACTTACTGTCCCACAAATGCGAAACCCGCCAAGTGTTCGATGAAATGCTTGAAAGAATAAATATGTGTAATTTGCGTGATAATGGAATGAAATTTTGGGATACTAAATAAATGAATGGATGTGTTGATATAGGCGTGAAGGAAGAAGGTTCAAGTACTAGGAAATCGGAAGGTTCACAAGATCGAGGTATGTTCCATTGTGCATACAAAACTTTACTTATATTTTGCTAATGTTCGCGAATTACAATTTCTAGTTACATTGGTTTAAGGTGGTTAATAAGTAGATAGCAAATCCCTTGTGGATTTGGCTATGTAAATGAAAGTTGTATTAAGTTATGTAAATTGACCGGTTCAAGTTGAACTAGTCAAGTAAGAAAGAATCGTTCAACCCGTCATGTATGGGTAGTCAGGAAAGCAACTACGAATGTAGAATGTATGATGTTCAATCCGTTATACGGACCGAACGAATGTTGTATGTTGTAAGTAAATAACCCGATGTTATCGGGTTATGAATGGTATATCTTATCTCATCTATGAGAATATATGTTAGACCCGTTTTAATGGGTAGCCGAATGTAAAAACGAAAGGAAAGTATGTAAATGGATGAAGTCTGAATTTTTGTGATCTAAAGTAAATTAGATAAAATGACTAATTCCTTAAAGTTTTGTTGTTGATATAGGTAAATCCTCACTTTAGGCGACTTGGCAATTTGGAGCGAGCTCATGCACACATTATGACCATTAAGCGCTTCCGTTATTTCGTATTAATGTTTTGGGTCAAAATGTTCGTTTTGTATAACCTTGTCAGTCGTTGCACTTTCTAACACTTGATGTTATGGGTTTTAGTCGTGTCTATTCGAATGGGTTGTAGACTTATTTGTTTTGATGATGGTTAAAACAGGGATATGCTCGTCTTATGGACGGGTCATGCCCAAATTTTGTTAAAATTGTGCATAAATGATATTAGTAATGTTGCCTTAAATTGCGAAAAGTTGGACGCTTTTTAAAAGTTTATGTTTCTAGCGTCTTTTGGTCGTCATTTATTTAGACGCAAATCCGGGCGTTACAAGTTGGTATCAGAGCCAAGGTTTGAGGGATTCGAGTATATGATGTAGCGCTTGAACTCAAACCGACGGCTCGTGCAAAAGTGTGCTCGTTCCAAGATCGCCAATGAGGTAATAATTTGAGTTTTTGGTTTAATACAAGTATGTATAGTGTGTTTACGATAAATATTTAAGTTAAGTATGTGGAGTAGTAATAACGGGAGGTGAAATGGGGAGTTCCAGGAACCGTATAACCGAAACCGGCCCGAAAAATGATTAAAATACCAAAAACGAGGTCAGCAGCAATTTCAGCAAACAGGAGGCCGTCGCCGACGCCCCCCATGGTGCCGACGCCCTAATTGTCTGCCGACGGGCAAAAGTGACCGACGCCACATTCTGGGCCCCGTCGCCGACGGCTAGCGGAAGTCCAGTCAGCTGGAACTTTTCTTTTTATGTTATTTTTCGTATTTTGAGTCCCCGAGTTGTCCGAAAGCCTATTTTATGATTGAGTGAGGCCCATATAAGGCCTAATAAGATATATGTAATCACGGGTAATGGTTACGATCGAATGAAATCGGAAAGGTCAAAAGTAATGTGTCGAATGACAGGAATGAATGATGAAAGTTAAAAGGCGAGTTAAGTTTAAAGTGTAAGAATGCGAATGAAGTAATTACGGACTAATGAACTATGATATATTGAAAAGTTTATGATTCGTATTAAACGCAAAACATGATGTTGCGTAAAGGCAGTCCGCCAAAACTTCCATAATTTTCATAATTAGTTATATACACTTCTCGAAAGCCTCATTCGCGGTCCCGATGAGTCTTAATGAGCCAAATTAAGCTATGTACGGATAAAATAAATGATAGTATTGGGATAAAATTTCTAAAAGTCGAATGTAACACATGGAATGGCATGAAATGAATGACGAATGTATAAAGTGGAGTTGGAAATGTATGATAATGAATAATGAAGGAAGTAAAGCTAGACTAAAGTATTTGGATATGTGAAGGAACCGGAATTGTTAAGAAATGAATATAAAAATGATGAGATTAGTGGTGAAAATAATTTGAAGAATGTGAGTTAGAGGGAATTCGTATGAAAATTCGGATGAATGTATGCTTTGATCAGAATTATGCATTAGAGGCTTGTACCTTGTACTTGAATGGTATGATGCTTATGTGTATTTTATGATTTGCCTTGTTATGATTAAGAGGCGAATATGTGCTAAATGTGAATCATACGAGCTTATTAGTAAAGGATATGTTGGAATTATGTTATTTAGTTAACTTGAATGATATTTACTATTTGTAGAATCATGAAGCATTAGCATGTGAAAGTACGTGAAAGTGAATGTATATATGTGTATTGTTTGGAGGATCACGTAAATTGTATATATGAATACATAGAATATTAATATTACGGTCTATCATATTTAGATGATTACATGTTCAAAAGTTTGAAGTGTGTAAGCAAGACAGTTGACTATCTAAAAGTCAACAGTATAGGGATATCATGAAATGGCCATTAGACACAAATGTTAAAGTAAAGAGTTAATGTGTTATGTATTAAGTGATTTACGTGTTATGCTTGACGATAGTTTAGTTGTATGGATTGGAAATGAGATAACTAATAATAAATGTCTCGTTTATACGAAATTTGACTAACGAGAGTCAATTAACGTATGAATAGAAAGAAAATGAATAGTTGTGTGTATGCTCACAAAAGCTAACAATGTTACGAATGTAATAATATGTAAGGATGGAAATCTTGTCAATTGATTCAAGTATGGATGGCAAACGGGGTAAGAGGAAGCAATGAGGCGAACATGAACATGAACACTAAAGGTAACTGATTTCGCAATCACTTCGAATTTATCTACATGAAGGTGTATACGTGTTTGAATATTAGAAATCAAAGTGAAATGTATAAATAAATGAGAAATGTTATGGTACGTTTGTTGAAATTGTTGGCATAATGTTAAACCGATAAGACCTCATTATAAGGGTAAATCGGTCATAAATTTTAGTTGAGAAGTTCTAAGGAGGAAATGAGAACTTGGTAATGTTGATGAAAGGTATGGAAAGAATATTAGTTGAGATGTTAGCTAAAGACATTTCGTAAATATGTTCGAATGGAAAGTAAGTACAACGCGTACAACAATACTTATATACAATAAGTACTAAGTGTGATTAACTTTAAAAGGTCAAATCGTAGAAGTCAGTAAATAATAATTATTTACAAATTTTGGAAACATTACGTAAGAAATGCAACGTGTAATATAGGATGCTCATTAGTAAGAGACACGTTAGAGAACGTAGGTGAATTAACACCAAATACGGTGAACGAACAAATGGAAATGGTATATTAAGGGATGGTCACGTATTGACCGAAGCCCGAGAAAAACACGAGAATCATCTCACTTATGTCCGGTCAAGCTAGTAAAAGGGGGTCTAACGATTCTTAAAGGATCGGATCAATATAAGAAAGAAAGATAAGAATGAAAAGTTTAAGCTTACGATTGAATGTAAAACAAACTTAAGAAAGAAGGGTGGGAACAACACTAGAAATAGGATGTAGATTGTCACGTAGAGACGCGCTACATGAATTAGGACATGGAATTAAGTGCTAGAACCCAACACTTGATGTTGAATGTAGAAGATTAATATGAAAACATATCATAAGAAATGACATGGTAAATGATACGACCGAAGAACGAAAGGTACGGATGAAAATGTTTGAATCTGAGAAATGGATTCAACCATGTAAGGAATGAAAGGTTGGATCTGTAAGCAAGCACGGGTCAAACCAGTAAGAATGAAAGGTAATAAATTAAAAGTTCGAATCCGTAAATGAAGACGGATTAAACAAATAAGAATAAAAACTAAAAAACGAAACTCAAATGAGTCATACGGGTTAAATGGCGATCGCCATTTGAACCCCGTATTTAATGTTCAATTTGTCAAGTTTGTTACTTGTAGGTGAGCATAATGTATGGGCATGCATTGTCGCAATTTGTAAAGTATTAAGCGTCGCAAAGTATGAATAACGAGTCAAGGGATTTGACCCGCGACAAGTATTTATAAAAGATCATATTTTAGTAGGAGCTTAGGGCTCAACTAGAGAATGACGTGTTGGAATAGGATAACTGATTCACATAAGTAAGAATGTATTTACAATTAGACTTCCGAAAAGTCAAACGAAGTGAATGAAGTCCTTGCAAGTATGCAGTTTGACCTTGAAAGGTCAAACTGCGAAAGTTGGCGAAATGACCAATAAAATGAAGGGATAGTATATAAGAAATGGATTGTATGATATATTTTGGCATGTACGTGAGAAAATTGTGAAAGAGACGATAGGCGAACAAACACCATGTAGGACGCAATTATGAAAGGTTATGTGCTAACTATTTATTTATAGATAAATATGAAGGAATTCTTAGTGATGTGATAGTAATAAAGCTAGTGGAAGGATGCTCACGAGTGAGAGCATATTTCATGAATGAATGAGACCAATACGGGTACGAAAAGTACATATAAAGAAGTGGATCAATCCGGCACACGGATAACTGATTTATGCAATAAAGTCGAGGTTAGTATAATAAGTAGTTCATGCAAAGAGCTAATAATAAAGTGCTGCGAAGGATTAAATTTGAGGCTAAACTCAAAAGTTGTAATTAGTTCAAGTAACCGTAGAACGATGCTTTATGCTCATAGTAAGCATGAAAAAGTAATTAGGAAGAGGGTAGTTTTGTTTTAATACTACTAAGTCATTAAATGTTTATAGTTTGCGTACAATGATATGCTAAGCCTTCATATGAATAAGAAAGTAATTAGAAGAATGTTAGTAATGGGATAATAGGGTTTTCTCATGGTTACAATAATGAATTATATCGTGTATGATACGTGAGTGGAATGAAATAAATCGATTTATTTTTGTTAGCAAATGTATGAATAAGTTATGCTGAATTAGAAAGATAGAAACAAGCCGTAAACATAGGCTTGTACGACCAATAGTATACATTTGAAATAAATTTCAATGAACGAACCGCTAGTGATGATGTATGCTAGGAACTAGCATTATAAGGTGAAAACGACACTAATAAGAACCCTGGATCAGATTCTGACTTATATGTGATTATGAAAGTAATTTACTCAATTTAAGAACGGAGGGACAATGCGTACAAATATGTTTGTGCATAAATGAAACTTTTTGCCAAGATCCCGAATGTATCTAGGTTGTACTAAGCATCGTGAATGAATAGATGAAAAAGTAATGGCAGAATTGGTCTAGTTGGAATGAGAAAGGTTTCGGGGACGAAACCTCCTTTAAGGGGGGTAGACTTGTAACACCCCAAAAACTGATTAACATGAAAATAAATAAAAGTGAATAAAACCTAACTTAGTCAATGGGTTATGATAAATGATAAGTTAAATGATGGAAAAGGCTTGAATAAAATACTTAACAAACTTGAAGGGGGTAATGTGAAAAGTTCTAATTAAATGGGGATTAATAAGGTGTAATCCCAAAAACACACTCCTGGGGCGTGTTTTGGATCGATCAAGAGCAGAAGAAACAAGGGTTTACCCTTGTTCTTGCAAAACTCATCAATTAACAAGGAAATTCAATGAGTTTCGGCTGCATGTCACCAAATTTTCGATTAACCTAACATCCTCAATAAAGTGGTAAGTTCAATTTGGTGTTTTTGAGATATTGTAGGAAGTGGGTTATGACCCAATCTCGAAATTATGCAAGTAATTGTGTAGATTGGAGTTAGGACTCCTCTATAGAACAGGAATCATGTGTGTTTATGCGTGAATTCGATCATTTGAAAAGCTAATTGCATAACCCATTTGATATGAATTATTAGAGATGTAGAATGGTGGAAAATTAGTAGTGATCATGTGTAAACTTGATATATGATGATGTTGTAGCACTTGAATCTTAAACAAATTTTAAGTAGGACAAGAGAATGTTAGGAGCTTGATTGTTTGTTGATGAATTTTGAAATGAACTAGTAGAAATTACGCTTTGAAAGCTTGTACTTAGTGTCCCACAAATGCGAAACCCGCCAAGTGTTCGATGAAATGCTTGAAAGAATAAATATGTGTAATTTGCGTGATAATGGAATAAAATTTTGGGATACTAAATAAATGAATGGATGTGTTGATATAGGCGTGAAGGAAGAAGGTTCAAGTACTAGGAAATCGGAAGGTTCACAAGATCGAGGTATGTTCCATTGTGCATACAAAACTTTACTTATATTTTGCTAATGTTCGCGAATTACAATTTCTAGTTACATTGGTTTACGGTGGTTAATAAGTAGATAGCAAATCCCTTGTGGATTTGGCTATGTAAATGAAAGTTGTATTAAGTTATGTAAATTGACCGGTTCAAGTTAAACCGTCATGTATGGGTAGTCAGGAAAGCAACTACGAATGTAGAATGTATGATGTTCAATCCGTTATACGGACCGAACGAATGTTGTATGTTGTAAGTAAATAACCCGATGTTATCGGGTTATGAATGGTATGTCTTATCTCATCTATGAGAATATATGTTAGACCCGTTTTAATGGGTAGCCGAATGTAAAAACGAAAGGAAAGTATGTAAATGGATGAAGTCGGAATTTTTGTGATCTAAAGTAAATTAGATAAAATGACTAATTCCTTAAAGTTTTGTTGTTGATATAGGTAAATCCTCACTTTAGGCGACTTGGCAATTTGGAGCGAGCTCATGCACACATTATGACCATTAAGCGCTTCTGTTATTTCGTATTAATGTTTTGGGTCAAAATGCTCGTTTTGTATAACCTTGTCAGTCGTTGCACTTTCTAACACTTGATGTTATGGTTTTTAGTCGTGTCTATTCGAATGGGTTGTAGACTTATTTGTTTTGATGATGGTTAAAACAGTGATATGCTCGTCTTATGGACGGGTCATGCCCAAATTTTGTTAAAATTGTGCATAAATGATATTAGTAATGTTGCCTTAAATTGCGAAAAGTTGGACGCTTTTTAAAAGTTTATGTTTCTAGCGTCTTTTGGTCGTCATTTATTTAGACGCAATAAGGATGGAGAGTCCCATTTAAATACCCATTTAAGTTCTATCTCTCCTCCGATGTGGGACAAGGTGCTACTTTCCCTTTTGTTTCAGCATTGAATGTTTCAAGCACCCAACTTTGAGCATCGATATCTCATTCATCTTACCTCCGTTTTGGACGTGGTATAGTTCGTTGTGAAGCTCTTCCGACATAGAACACAAACCCACAAATAAATATATAAAACCCGCTCATTTTATTATATTTATTTCTAGTCCAAAATAGGAAAAAATAATTTTCCTATATTTGTGAAAAATGCTATTTTCACCTATTTTTCCAACAGAAAGAATGTCCATCATCTAAGGAGTGGCTAAGTAAAAAACGTAATAATCTCTTCATGATATTTGTTTCCTTTAATTTTAATGTTCCAACTAACACATGTTGGTTTAATTTTGGTTCTTTGGTTCACGTTACTAATTCTGCTCAGGGATTTCTTACAATCAGAAAGCTATGAAGAAACTAAAGAACACTTAAACTAGGAAATAGAAAACAACTTGAAGTCAAAGCTGTGGGAACATTAAATTTAGTTATGGAAACTTCTCAATGTATTAAACTTTATGACACTTTATATTCCTGAGATTAATTGGAATCTTGTATGAGGACCAAACTTAGATATGGACGATTTATAAATGGTGCCGGGAAGGTTTGCTAATTTTAGATGGCAAATAAGTAGATACTTTACTTATTATTGGGATATGGGTTTCCTTAGGTGATAGAATGCGGTACGATCTAATATATTATCATGAATCCATATATCATGTTTATTATCAACGGTCAACTGGTCAAAGCCACTTTATTATCTGCACCAACAAGATTTGGAGCTTGGTGAGAAGCGAATGGATCTTCTTTGATAAAGAAAACATAGACATTTATTCAAAAATAGATAGAAAAACATGTTCGTTACATACTTATTCAAACATCCATAGAACCACTAGACTTATCGATTAAATTAGGTGTAGAAGTTGAAATAAATAGGATCACCACCAAGTACCAAACGTGACACTTCATTATTGTCTATAGTTGTTCCAATATCCCTGCACATCACCTTACAGTAGCTGCACAATTCCAAAAGAATGTATATGTACATTAACGGCCCTGGTGGTGATGTGAGTTCTTAATTTCTTTCTCACCATAGTCACGTTGGAGGATGTAGAAAATTCTTTTTAAAATGTTATGTTCCTTTTGAAGCTTACTCCAAGCATGGCTATTTATGACACGATACAAAGCTTGCAAAGTCCTATTGGTACCCACTGTGTGGGTTATGCTTATAATCTTGCTGGCTTTCTTCTTGCAGCTGGAGAAAAGGTAATTTCGTTTTCATTTTCGACAACAACATTGTATATAGATGGTTGTACTGTACAATTACCAATGCACTGTTTGGGTTGAGTTTTTATCTATGTTCTTAACTATCTTGGAATATTAAAGGGTCAACGATTTGCAATGCCTCTTTCGAGAGTTGCTTTAGAGTCGCCCGCTGGAGCTGCCCGTGGTCAGGTTGGAACATATCATCCTGTCAAGAAAGTTTTGCCGTTAATACATAACAATTAACGTATGCTCAACTTTTGTATTTTTTCTACCAAATGATGTTGTACAGGCTGATGATATTCAGAATGAAGCGAACGAGCTTTTAAGGATCAGAGATTATCTTTTCAAGGAGTTGGCTGAAAAGACAGGTCAACCCGTGGAGCAGGTATGCTATAAATTTCTTTCACTAAAACATTTTAAGTGCATGTATGTTTTACTGTTCATAATCATAACAAAAATCACTTTATCCAAACACTAAAAACTTATTATTATGACTTCAAGTCGCTATAATCAAATTATTAGTTTCATGTTTCACAATATCTTTGGCTTGACCTTATCCCATTAACCGTAATGTGCAGGTTCACAAGGATTTAAGCCGGATTAAACGGTTCAATGCTCAGGAAGCTTTGGATTATGGACTCATTGACCGAATCGTTAGACCTCCTCGTATAAAAGCTGATGCACCACGGAAAGAAGCAGGTACAGGTCTTGGTTAACATACCTGGCATTGTACCCATTTCAAAACTTTTTTTTTATTATTATTTGTAAACATTGAAAGTATTATGAAACTGTCAACAACTTTATTTAAGCTTGAATACAACAGAACATCAAGTTTCTTTGTTACACTTTATTTAGCAAAACAAATAACCGAATCAACGGTAAAAGGTTACATTAAAAGGAACATCACTGAGTGCCAAACGTTTAATCCCGTTATCATCTGAAAATATTCCAACATCCCTGCATATAACCTTGCAATAGTTGCAGACGGTAGGGCAAAAGACAAGTTTATAACCGTCATCGGTTTTCTCGATTTTAAACCAGTTATCAATTGTTTCTCGTCCCGGGTTTCCTTCTACACCACCCACCACCACAAAATATTGTTTCATAACTTCATTGTATGTCAGCTTCCATATGTTTGACTCGTTACAACTGGCTCGACCCAAGAATTTGATGTTAACATCAGTGGAAAGGCGAATTACGCTCTTCTTAGGGTTGACTGGGGTGAAAGTCAACGGGAGGCCGTTTAAGTGGGTTGGGAGTTGGGTAACTCCAAGTGGGCAAGTTTTGTTTGGACTGGTTGGCCCCAGTGCAATTCCGCCACCGCTGCCGCCTCTAGCCACTTGCATAATGTAGTAGCTGATCCCTGACCGGAGGTTTTTTCGGGTGACATCGAGCACTGAATCAGTAGCTGAGTTGGCTGCCAAGACAAAGAGGATGAATGAAACTGAGAGTAAGATTATTATTGTCCTCATTTGAGAAATAGTTTGGGGAGTATTGCATGAAAAGTTGCTATTTATAGATGGTAAATAAGTAGATAACATATATTTATTATTTAGATCTGGGTATCCATATAAATTATCTTTCCACCAAATATCATGTTTGAAAGTCAACGGTCAATTGGTCAAAGCCACTTTATTATCTGCCAGCAAGATTTAAAGTTTGGTGAGAAACAACAAGTGGATCTTGTTTGATTACGAAAACATAGATACTTATTCAAACATTGCTAAAACAACATCGTTGTTCTTTACATATATTTTTATTCAAGCACTGATAGAACGACAAGACGGATCGATCAAATTATGCATAGAAGTTGAATAACAAAGGATCACCACCGAGTACCAGATTTCCCTGATATGTTCCAATATCCTTGCACATAACCTTACAGGAGCTGCAGACACTCGGGCAGTAAACAAACTTATAAAAATCTCTGTTATAATCATCTACAGCTTTCTCAATCTTAAACCAGTTGTTCAATGTTTCAGGTCCCGGGTTCCCTTCAACACCTCCCATCATCACAACATATTGTTTAATCGCTTTATCGTATTGCAACTTCCATACATTTGACTCGTGGCAACTGGTGGGACCTGAGAATTTTATGTTAACATCCGTGGAAAGACGGATCACGCCTTTTTTAGGATCGACTGGAGTGATAATAAGTGGATGGCCCTGCCCTTCGGTTTGGTATTCTACAACGCCAGCTGGACAAGTCTTGTTGCCCACTGGTGCTCGTAAGATGCTGCTGTCAAAACCATCTATGTCTGTCGGGATGGCGTAGTATGCAACCCCTGAGCGAAGGGGTTTTCCGCCAGCATACAGCACAGGAGGACTGGGAGCTGAATTGGCCTTGAAGATGCACAGGATGAATGCAAGTGAGAAGAAGATGATTGTTTTCATTGTTGATGAATGATGTAGATTGTGTGTGTATGGAGCTTTTTATAGATGACCATGAGTGTTGTTGGTTTAGAGTTTTGGTAGTTTTCGAAAGGAAAAATAAACAGGTGAATTTGGATGTAGGTTTTGACTTCTAACGGACTAGTGAGCCAAGCATTTTGAAATGTGTTTTTCTAATGAAAAATCACCATCGCCGCCATCTCATCTCTTTATATACCTACCTTCTACTTAGCACTAAAACTTTGTAAGAATGAAAAACATGCCTGATGAGAATGAAGGATGTTGAATCCGTGATTAAGTGCGGATCAACAAGATATGAATGATATGTTTGAATCCGTGAGACGGATTCAGGGAATGAAAGATATGAATGATATGTTTGAATCCGTGCGACGGATTCAAGGATGAAAGGCATGGATGATATGTTTGAATTCGTGAGACGGATTCAAGGGATGAAAGGCATGAATGGAATGTTTGAATCCGTAAAACGGATTCAAGGAAAGGAAATGTAGAAATGATATGTCTGAATCTGCGAAACAGATTCAACACATGTAAGAAATGAAAGATGTGAATGATACGATTGAAATCCGTTAGATGGATTCAAATCATGGAAGGAAGGAAAGGTATAAATGGTATGTTTGGAACCGCTAGACGGATTCAAAACATAGGAGTAATGAAAGGTATGAACGTTACGTTTGAATCCGCAGGACGGATTTAAAATAATAAAAAGGATGGAATTAGTCCACATCGGAACGTGTCGATAGTTTGACCGTGGTTGTGTCAAACGAGTCATATGGGTAAATCTAAAGTAAATAAACAAAAGAATGATCGTAACAGGCATGCAAAACCTAAGTTGTGAAATGAAAGAAAGAAGTTTTGAACCAGTTAGGTGTTAAATGTGTTAGTAATAGACACTTCTGAGTCATAATAAATAACGGGCTACGACCCGGACAATAAATTAAGTATGAAAAAAAATGATAAGTTTTGCTAACAATACCGAAATGATGCAATGAATGTTTTTGCACATAAGCATGAATGGAAAGAAGTACGGACGTGCGCCTCAGTACTTACACAATAATTAAGAAATGTCAGTTAAGCTTTGAAGAGTCAAATGAAGGTTGACGAAATAAGTAATTAGAATGAAAGAATTACATGTAAGAAATGGAATGTGTGATATGTTACAGCCTGGATGTAGGAAATTGTAGAATTATTATAAGCGGGTAATCCCCTAGTATAATGAATGTTTAAATGAAATATGCTAACCGCCAAATTTTGTTGATGAAAATGTTAGAATTATTGATGTGATGGGACCAATCGTATTGGTGAAAGAATATGCACGAGCGGAAGCTCATTATAAGGATGAATGAAACCTGGTCTGTTACGGCTAGTACTCGAGAAGAATATGTTCGATCTGGGTTACAGATCGTCGGTTTGCGAAATGAAAAGAGGTTAGTAAGATGTTTAACTTATGTTGGATAGATATAAACTAGTATGATACACCTGTATACATGTAAATTAAGTAATGTATGAAGTGAAAGCAATAGTGATGTGAAATGGACAAAATGATTTAAAGGTAACGTAAAGGTATGCAAGGTACAAGTAACTGTAGAAAACGTAGAAGGATGTTCACGTTAGAGTTAAGTACGTAAGTGTGTATGATTACAGATTGAGGAAGTATGTGTATTGACCCGTTGTTGACAGGTTAAGGAAAGGAAAATGGTATGCGAAAGTATGATAAGGAAGGTATGGAAGGGTTATGAAGAAGTCAATTATATGAATAGTTTATGAATTGAGAATGTATAGCTACTCATTACTATGATGTATTAGTTAAAGTTAAACATATCTGAGTATATACAATTTCGATGCAAGATCGTATAGTTGATAAAAACATTATGAATGTGAAATGAACAAATGAGAATGTTAGTAATGGGATGTTGGAACGGTTGCAAGTAAGTAAGAAGGTATATGATGCATATGATATACGAGTGTTAGAATAATGAATGAACAATTAGTTATGAAGGCTGGTAGAAATTAGCGTTATTAGTGAAAGCGACACTAATAAGAACTCCGGAGCGGGTTCTTTAAGAAAGAAGATGGTCATTGTGATGGGCTAGCCATAGAGAAGAATTAATTAGTGTTAAATAAGAGGTAAGAAAGGTTTCGGGGACGAAACCTCATTTAAGGTGGGTAGACTTGTAACGCCCCAAAATCCAGATGTTATATATTCGAGATATGTCCTTATGCGTTATGTTATGAAATAAATAACTAGGCCATTTAACTAGGTTAAATGCCCGGTTTAGACTATTAAAAGAGAAAAGTAGTGCCAAATATGTTTTAAAGGCAAACTCGAGGGGTTAAAGTGTATAAGATGAAATGTTGAGTTAAATAAGAAAATATCACACACAAACACACATTCTGCGTGTGTTCTCGATGGTTCAGGAGCTCCAAAGGAGCTCAACCCTAACTCAACCTTAAAGCTTCAAATTGAAGAATGAATCAAGGCCCAAATTCACAACCGAGCATGAATTAGTGATCACCTTTACAAGGGGATCGTAAGGTATGTCTTAAATCAAAGATTGGTGATCATGTGTGAAGCGGGTTATGTTCTAATCCGTAAGATAATGTGAAATTGATCATGTATAAGTGTTAGAATCGTCATATAGAACATAGGTTATGTATGGTTTGTGTTAATTTGATGTTTAGAGGTGAAACCCACTTGTTTTGGTAAGGATGATGACTTGAATGATCATCCATGTTCAATTCTTGTTGATTGTTGATGAATTATGATGGATATGATGAATTCTTGTGAGTTGAATTGAAAGAAATGTGGTGGTGATATGTTTGATGTTTATGTGTGAATGTTATATGTTGATTACTAGTAGGATTTAATGAATTATATATGAACTTAGAAGATTTATGCATAAATTAGTTGTATGTTATGCTTAAAAGGTAGTACTCACATCAAGTGTATGATGAAATGTATATAGTGTCGTCCGTATAGTCAATTATGATGTTGCGGGTATATGTTGATAAGTCGATGACTACATATGGTTAATAGTTGACTTTTGAAAGTCAACAAGTATAAGAAACATGATTTGACTCGTTGTCGTAAAGGTAGGTTTATAGGAAGTCGTTGGGTACATGTTATGTTAATATGCGTTATGTGTGATTACATGATGGATTACATGAGTTGGAAAGAAGATGAAGTTGATTTCTATGTAGTATGCTTGTTAGAAATGACTAAGGGAAGTTAAGTGTGGATTATGCGATTGGTATGATTGTTAACATGTACAAATAGGTATGCTAACAAGAATGTGGTTTCGATGACATGGAAGTGTAGGGACCATGTCGAGACGACCTCAATCAAGATGTGCTAACGGGTCAAGAAGGGGCAAGGATCGGATACGAGCGCGGACGCATAAGGTAAGTGATTTCTGTAATCACTTCTTAGATTGTTAAGTAATATGGTGTTTTAATTAATTAAACATGATGTTTGAGGGTAGTTATGTGTTGAAGTCCTTCGTCGTAAGTGTTGGGGTTAAGGTTGACTAAAATGCCCTTGGTGGGTATTTTGAGCGAACGACCTGTAAAAGATATTTAGAAATAAGATAAATGACCAAGTGAATAATTAGGATAAGTACGGAAGCGAAATGTATGTTTTTGAGAATCAAATGCAATGAAATACAAAAATACCCTTAACGGGTCAAAGTAAGCTTTTGAGTAAAATGAGTTTAAAGAATGCAAGATATCCGAGAATTTAATCTCTTATAATAGGCGTCATTGATATTATTAGGTATATAAGAATTTATGGTCAAATAAACAAGTTAGATGGATAAATGCATGAACGGGACAGGATATGGAAAAAGGGTAACAAGCCGAAGGCTTAAAAGTCCGGAATTTTGTTAATCCGGATGTCGGGTCTTAACTCCATAAGATGGAGAATTAAATTACGAACGCGTAGGAAAAAGAATCGGGTAAAACGGATCAATAACGAAGAAGTTATGGCCGTTTCCGTGAAATCGGATCGCGCTGGAAATATGCAGCAACCAGCTGCAAACCTTCTGTCGTTTTGAGGGGGTCGCGTCACGCGACGGCCCGTCGCGTCGCGCGACGGGTGTAGTTTCTCCGAAAAGTTGTTTCCGTGTCTTATTTGCTGCCGGGAACTCGTTTAAAGGCGTTTTAAGTCACGTACGTCTAATTTAACTCATGTTTATGTGATCTTAAGGGTATGCACGTAGGTAAATAGGTTCGTATGTATGTTTATAAGGATGTGAATAAGTACGTGAGTGTATGTAGGTATGTGTATGGCGAAAAGGCATGTACGAGTTTGGTATACTGCAATCAGGTATATATGTATGTATGTATGTATGTATGTATGTATGTATGTATGTATGTATGTATGTATGTATGTATGTATGTATGTATGTATGTATGTATGTATGTATGTATGTATGTATGTATGTATGTATGTATGTATGTATGTATGTATGTATGTATGTATGTATGTATGTATGTATGTATGTGAATGTGTGATGTCATGACCGTACGTAACAATGTAGGTATGTGTGTATGTAGATACTTATAGAATGATTTAAGTGTATCTATATGTAAGGATGCATGTAGGTTAGAACTTATGTGTGTACATATGTATGTCGGGAGATAATGTGTATGAAGTTTAAGTATGAACATAATTCTTTCGGTACGATTATGTGTTTATGTTGTTTAATTCGTGTACATGGAGTTATAAGTGTGATGCAGGAATGGCAAAGAGGACTCACCACGAATTATATGACAGGATGGAAAAGCTGGAATGTAAAGAATTAATGAAACGAGAAATAGATGTGAACAAACCTTGTATGTTTATAATGCGTACTAATGTTGTAAATTTTATGTGGTGAGCGCAGGTAATACTAGTCACGAGGATATCCAAGTATTGGAGATCGAGGATCGAGTCACAAGATAGATTGTACGGGAGTGTCGAGTACGTAATTGAGTGAAGTCAGTTTATGATTTCTTGTTGTAAATAAGTATAACTAATGTAATTATTGCGAAAAATTAACCCTAGAAATGAGATTAAGTGTGTCAAGGTGTTTGTAACTAAAGGAATTTTTATGGTACGAATTTTCCGCTGCGACTTTAGTCAAATTCGAATTAGAGTGTTACAAGTTGGTATCAGAGCCCTGGTTTGAGGGAATCAAGTACGAGAAGGTAAGTACTTGAACTCAAACTTGTGTGCTCTTGAGATAAGAAACCCGTACAATCTAAGACTCGATCAAGATCCAAAGGTAAAAGCTAATGTAATTATGTACTTATGTATACGTATAAAGAAACTGACAGTTTTGTATGTGCAAGGTAGGCATAAGCGTTTGAAGAGGATGATATGTGAATGCAGTTTAGGATGAATACTAAGCAGGCAAAGAGGTAGTAAGCCAAAGTTGAATCCAGGTACGTAAATTCGTTATGTGGGTATATGTAATAGTAAAATTCAGTAAGAGAAGGAAAATGTTAAATGAAGGATAATGATAGTATAGTAATGAAGTACTGAAAGGGATACACGCGCCGAAACCTAAGTCTACGGACATAAGGTGACAATTACATGAAGGCACGAAACTACTATGTGGATTGTGTACCTGGCCAGTACACGAGAAACGTATGACGTTCGTGAGATCATGATAATTGTTACAGGTATGTCCGGTAGAGTTGGGTAGCGGGCGGGCGTGTGAGTGAAATGGGAAGTGAGACTCTCGGGAAATTGAGAGTACTATGTAAGAATGAAAAACATGCCTGATGAGAATGAAGGATGTTGAATCCGTGATTAAGTGCGGATCAACAAGATATGAATGATATGTTTGAATCCGTGAGACGGATTCAGGGAATGAAATATATGAATGATATGTTTGAATCCGTGCGACGGATTCAAGGATGATAGGCATGGATGATATGTTTGAATCCGTGCGACGGATTCAAGGATGATAGGCATGGATGATATGTTTGAATTCGTGAGACGGATTCAAGGGATGAAAGGCATGAATGGAATGTTTGAATCCGTAAAACGGATTCAAGGAAAGGAAATGTAGAAATGATATGTCTGAATCTGCGAAACAGATTCAACACATGTAAGAAATGAAAGATGTGAATGATACGATTGAAATCCGTTAGATGGATTCAAATCATGGAAGGAAGGAAAGGTATAAATGGTATGTTTGGAACCGCTAGACGGATTCAAAACATAGGAGTAATGAAAGGTATGAACGTTACGTTTGAATCCGCAGGACGGATTTAAAATAATAAAAAGGATGGAATTAGTCCACATCGGAACGTGTCGATAGTTTGACCGTGGTTGTGTCAAACGAGTCATATGGGTAAATCTAAAGTAAATAAACAAAAGAATGATCGTAACAGGCATGCAAAACCTAAGTTGTGAAATGAAAGAAAGAAGTTTTGAACCAGTTAGGTGTTAAATGTGTTAGTAATAGACACTTATGAGTCATAATAAATAACGGGCTACGACCCGGACAATAAATTAAGTATGAAAAAAAAATGATAAGTTTTGCTAACAATACCGAAATGATGCAATGAATGTTTTTGCACATAAGCATGAATGGAAAGAAGTACGGACGTGTGCCTCAGTACTTACACAATAATTAAGAAATGTCAGTTAAGCTTTGAAGAGTCAAATGAAGGTTGACGAAATAAGTAATTAGAATGAAAGAATTACATGTAAGAAATGGAATGTGTGATATGTTACAGCCTGGATGTAGGAAATTGTAGAATTATTATAAGTGGGTAATCCCCTAGTATAATGAATGTTTAAATGAAATATGCTAACCGCCAAATTTTGTTGATGAAAATGTTAGAATTATTGATGTGATGGGACCAATCGTATTGGTGAAAGAATATGCACGAGCGGAAGCTCATTATAAGGATGAATGAAACCTGGTCTGTTACGGCTAGTACTCGAGAAGAATATGTTCGATCTGGGTTACAGATCGTCGGTTTACGAAATGAAAAGAGGTTAGTAAGATGTTTAACTTATGTTGGATAGATATAAACTAGTATGATACACCTGTATACATGTAAATTAAGTAATGTATGAAGTGAAAGCAATAGTGATGTGAAATGGACAAAATGATTTAAAGGTAACGTAAAGGTATGCAAGGTACAAGTAACTGTAGAAAACGTAGAAGGATGTTCACGTTAGAGTTAAGTACGTAAGTGTGTATGATTACAGATTGAGGAAGTATGTGTATTGACCCGTTGTTGACAGGTTAAGGAAAGGAAAATGGTATGCGAAAGTATGATAAGGAAGGTATGGAAGGGTTATGAAGAAGTCAATTATATGAATAGTTTAGGAATTGAGAATGTATAGCTACTCATTACTATGATGTATTAGTTAAAGTTAAACATATCTGAGTATATACAATTTCGATGCAAGATCGTATAGTTGATAAAAACATTATGAATGTGAAATGAACAAATGAGAATGTTAGTAATGGGATGTTGGAACGGTTGCAAGTAAGTAAGAAGGTATATGATGCATATGATATACGAGTGTTAGAATAATGAATGAACAATTAGCTATGAAGGCTGGTAGGAATTAGCGTTATTAGTGAAAGCGACACTAATAAGAACTCCGGAGCGGGTTCTTTAAGAAAGAAGATGGTCATTGTGATGGGCTAGCCATAGAGAAGAATTAATTAGTGTTAAATAAGAGGTAAGAAAGGTTTCGGGGACGAAACCTCATTTAAGGTGGGTAGACTTGTAACGCCCCAAAATCCAGATGTTATATATTCGAGATATGTCCTTATGCGTTATGTTATGAAATAAATAACTAGGCCATTTAACTAGGTTAAATGCCCGGTTTAGACTATTAAAAGAGAAAAGTAGTGCCAAATATGTTTTAAAGGCAAACTCGAGGGGTTAAAGTGTATAAGATGAAATGTTGAGTTAAATAAGAAAATATCACACACAAACACACATTCTGCGTGTGTTCTCGATGGTTCAGGAGCTCCAAAGGAGCTCAACCCTAACTCAACCTTAAAGCTTCAAATTGAAGAATGAATCAAGGCCCAAATTCACAACCGAGCATGAATTAGTGATCACCTTTACAAGGGGATCGTAAGGTATGTCTTAAATCAAAGATTGGTGATCATGTGTGAAGCGGGTTATGTTCTAATCCGTAAGATAATGTGAAATTGATCATGTATAAGTGTTAGAATCGTCATATATGTCACACCCCCAAAATCCACCTGCGGAATACCACCGCTTGGAGGCGTGACTGACCAGGATCCAGCCACCAATCATATTGAACATGTAAGTTAAAAGATATAAAAGTTTAACCAATACGATTGGTGTCCAAACAAAACATAGTTAAGTTGCAAGCGGAAGCATAAGTCTTAAATCAAAACATAAGTTTAATTGTTTCAAGTTTAACATGGCACACAGCCGTCCATGTCCCACAACGACTCTCATCCATGCAAGCTCCAGCTAAGTACCTATTGTCCTGCAAAGCATGTAGTAACGAGTCAACAACAAGTTGAGTGAGTTCACGGTTGGGTGTTCGTTTTAAGTTGTTTCGAAAACAGTTTCCTTTATCTGGCATCCTGCCGTGGGGGTTACCCCATAGTTAAAAACGTGACTTGTTTGTTCCCGGTTACTCTGGCTATCCAGCCGTGGGGGCTACCCCGTGTTAGTTATCTGGCATTTCGGCCGTGGGGGCTACCCCATGTATACACTAGACTCGTTACCATATCGACTGCTGACTGTAGTCATGTTTATGTGCCCTGAAACTGTCAATGTCTATCATCATTGACGTGCCCCAGATCCATTAGTTCACGCCCGTCCTCTGCGGCACGGTGTGAGGTTTGTCAGACCTAAATAACGCTATCTAACTAATGACCCGCTCGCCATTGGCCCGGCGATTAAGTCGATATAAAAAGGAGGGACTTCGTGATAGAGTTTTGGTCTAGTACGAGTTATCTGTCCGTGAGGACGAGGAATTACATTCCTGAACCGTTGCTGTCCTACCCAAGGAGGACGAGGAACCCATGTTCCTTAACCCCAATTCCCGACCCCTGGGAATCCCATGCTTTGTAGAGGGTGTGAAGTCACCTTGGTTTGCTCGGTAGATACACAGAAAAGTCAATCAAGCAGTACTGTGGTCAACCACGTCCTAACATAGTTGTATCATACAAGTCAGGTTCGTATCCAAGTTGTGCACGTATGTTCTACACGTATTGTACTCAAGTAATAATCATGGCATACATGTATCAACATGGCAGTTTGCAATAATGCCTACGGATTGCACAGTAGCATATAAATAAACAAAGCCCAAGGTCCGGCCCATCAACTAAGCCCGTAATATGCAAGTCCAAACAGTGAGTCCGTGTACAGGGTCTCGAGTCGAGACTAGAGATCTCGAGTCGAGACTATACGGTTTCGAGTTGTTCGTGCATTAGTCGAGACAAACGGTCTCGAGTCGCAACCGGACTCGCAATCGTGGTCTCGGGTCATGCTGTTTTGTGTTAATGTTGTGTGGTCTCGAGTCGAGACCAGGTGTTCTCGACTCGCAACCTGAGCCGCAACTGTGGTCTCGAGTTATCATGTTTAAGGTCTCGAGTCGAAACTGAAGTTCTCGGCTGGACATAAGCTGATTCTGCACAGTGTACTATCCAATAGAAATTCCATTTCATGCAACATTAAGTACTATCCATACAAACATGTTTTCTTGTCTAACAATTTACTAAAATGGATCAAACATAGCAAATTTCAAATATTAACCAATCTTCATACCATATTCATCACATATTCATCTAGTTCATCTTTAGGGTTTTCATCCTTTGAACAAACAAACTCATTAAACCGATTTATGTTAACATAATCTACCTAGTTTAATGCACCAATGATCCTTATCATTCACACATTCAACCGAGAACATAATAGCACCATATTCAAACATATCTCTACTTATTCATATGTCAAACTAGCATGATTCTTAACAAACCAATCTATTCTTACTAACCATGACTTTATCTAGAATTCAAATATCAACATCATAGATGAACAACAACAATCCTAGTACCGATTATTCAAGTGGGGTATGTTCATCATGCATAAGGCAAACATATTATCAAATAACTTCATTATTCATTATCATCAACCAAAATATCACACATTATCATCAACCAAAACATAATACATAACGAGAGTCACTAACCGGTTAGCTTGTTAAGGTGCAAGGATATGAAAAAGTCGATGAATAAGCTCCCAATCCGAGGGCTCTTGTTATCGCCGGTTGAATCCGAAAGGAAAGGAGAGAAGATCTATGGTTTAAGGTTTTTCTAGAGAGAGATAGTGTAGGAGAGGGTGTGTGTGAGAGTGAGTGTGTTGTCCAAAAAATGGCAAACATGGATAATCACTAAGGTTATATACCCGTCCCAAGTAGTGCACCCTAATGGGCTTTCGGTTGGGTTAAATGGGGTGCGTGGCCCATCCGGCCCACTGTTTCATTGTTCACTCGAGACCGCATGGTCTCGAGTCGGGTCCTTGTTGTCTCGGTTCATATACATATACCCATACATACAATTACAACAAATAAACGTAACACGTAGTCACATAGGATGTTCACATATATCATTACACCAATACGTCAACTAGTCACATAATGTTTCAAGTAGGTTACACTAAGGTACACGAAAGGTTCTAAATTTCGAGTTGTCACATCATCCCCAAGTTGAAAGAAATTTCGTCCCGAAATTTGGTAACCACTCACTGAGGAAGCTAGTTAAGTTGTATGTTTTTCCTGGTTTTCCTGGGGTGTCACATCCACCCCCCGTTGATCTGGAATTTCGTCCCGAAATTCCGTAGCTTCAGCCTCAGTAGTGGGTGCACTGTTTGCGAACAGTTGGGGATACTTTTGTTTCATCTGATCTTCGCGCTCCCAGGTGAACTCTGGGCCGCGACGTGAGTTCCAACGAACTCGAACGAGAGGTATTCTAGTGCTCTTGAGGACCTTAACATCCCGGTCCGTGATTTCGACTGGTTCCTCGACGAATCGTAACTGCTCGTCGATAGTGAGTTCCTTCAAAGGAACTACGTGGGTCTCATCTGACAGACACTTCTTCAGATTCGACACGTGAAAAACGTTGTGAACTGCACCGAGTTCCGCTGGTAAGTTCAGTCTGTAGGCCACCCTGCCTATTTTCTCAATGACTTCGAAGGGCCCAACGTATCGTGGGTTAAGTTTGCCGCGTTTACCAAAACGAACCACACCCTTCCAGGGTGAAACTTTGAGTAGTACCCGCTCCCCAACCTGGAGCTCTAGTGGTTTCCTGCCCTTATCGGCGTAAACTTTCTGTCGGTCACGAGCAGCCGCCATGCGTTTTCGGATTTGAGCAATTTGTTCGGTTGTGTCTACCACATGTTCCGGACCAGTGATCTGACTATCTCCCACCTCTGCCCAACAAAGAGGTGACCGGCATTTACGTCCGTACAATGCCTCAAACGGAGCAGCTTTAATGCTGGTGTGGTAGCTGTTATTATATGAGAATTCCACAAGTGGCAGATGCTTTTCCCAGCTGTTGCCAAAGTCGATTACACATGCACGAAGCATGTCTTCTAAGGTTTGAATAGTGCGCTCGGACTGCCCGTCCGTCTGAGGGTGATACGCTGTGCTCATGTCTAATCGTGAGCCAAAGGATTTGTGCATTGCTTGCCACAGTTCTGAGGTAAAACGTGCATCTCGATCTGAGATAATGGAGGTGGGCACCCCGTGCCTCGAAACAACTTCCTTGAGGTATATTTCTGCAAGAGTGGAGAATTTATCCATTTCCTTGATAGCCAGGAAGTGTGCAGACTTGGTAAGTCGATCCACGATCACCCAAATAGTATCGTTTCCGCGCTGGGATCTAGGTAGGCCAGTAACAAAATCCATGGAAATTTGCTCCCATTTCCATTGCGGTATCTCTGGTTGTTGAAGTAGGCCTGAGGGTTTCTGGTATTCAGACTTGACTCTCGCACAAGTCAAACACTTGCTGACGTAAGTTGCTATGTGGGCCTTCATGCTAGGCCACCAATACGTAGTTTTGATGTCGTGATACATCTTATCTGAGCCAGGATGTACCGAGTAGCGAGACTTGTGTGCTTCATCCATCACAAGCTCTCGTAGGTTGCCATAGAGTGGGACCCAAACGCGTCCCGTTACGTAGTAAGCACCATCTTCCTTCCGTTCTAAGCGTTGCCTTGATCCGCGTAGGGCTTCAGCCCTGACATTTTCTGGTTTCAGTGCTTCTATCTGAGCGTCTCGTATTTGGGAAGGAAGACTAGAATGGATCGTGAGTTGTAAAGCTCGCACGCGCTTAGGCGCAGTGTCCTTTCGACTGAGGGCGTCAGCCACAACATTGGCCTTGCCCGGGTGGTACCTGATCGAGCATTCGTAGTCATTCAGTAGTTCGACCCATCGTCGTTGTCGCATATTCAGTTCCTTCTGCTTGAAGATATGCTCGAGGCTCCTGTGGTCGGTGTAGATGGCGCACTTGGTACCGTACAAGTAATGTCGCCATAACTTAAGTGAAAAAACAACAGCTCCCAGCTCTAAGTCGTGCGTAGTGTAGTTCTTCTCATGAACTTTAAGTTGGCGTGAGGCGTAGGCTATAACTTTATCTCGTTGCATTAGCACGCAACCAAGACCCTGAATGGATGCGTCGCAGTAGACCACGAAGTCGTCTGTGCCCTCCGGCAGTGAAAGGATAGGCGCGCTGCAAAGTCTATCCTTTAGATGTTGAAATGCTAATTCCTGTGCGCTTCCCCAGCGATAAACAACGCCTTTCTGCGTTAGCGAGGTGAGAGGCTGTGCGATCTTGGAAAAATCCTTTATGAACCTTCTATAGTAACCTGCCAATCCCAAGAATTGGCGAATTTCCTTTGGTGTACGAGGTGCAGGCCAGTTCTTTATCGAGTCTATCTTGGATGGATCAACGTGAATCCCATCCTTGTTTACTACGTGGCCTAAGAAATGGACCTCTCGAAGCCAGAAGTCGCATTTCGAGAACTTTGCGTAAAGCTGTTATGTTCGAAGGAGTTCCAGAATAAGTCGTAGGTGTTGCTCGTGTTCCTCCTGACTCTTAGAATAGATCAGGATGTCGTCGATGAATACTATAACGAACTTGTCCAGGTAAGGCTTGCACACTCGATTCATCAAGTCCATGAAAACTGCTGGTGCGTTTGTCAGCCCAAAAGGCATGACCAGAAACTCATAGTGCCCGTATCGAGTTCTGAAAGCTGTTTTGGAGGCATCCTCTTCTCGGACTCTCAGCTGGTGATAACCCGATCTCAAATCGATCTTCGAATAGTAGCTTAACCCTTGCAGCTGGTCGAACAAGTCGTCAATACGCGGTAGAGGATAACGATTCTTCACCGTCACCTTATTGAGTTCCCGGTAGTCGATGCACATTCTGAAGGTACCGTCCTTCTTCTTCACAAATAGTACTGGAGCTCCCCAGGGCGATGAGCTAGGACGAATAAAACCCTTATCCAAGAGTTCCTGTAGTTGCGCAGAGAGTTCTTCCAACTCTGATGGAGCTAAGCGATAAGGTGCACGAGCTATAGGCGCAGCTCCAGGAGCTAGTTCAATCTGAAACTCGACTTGGCGATGAGGCGGAAGACCAGGTAATTCCTCAGGAAATACCTCTGGATAATCGCGTACAACTGGAAAATCTTCTATCTTCTTCTCTTTCTCCGAGGTGTCAGTAACAAGAGCCAGAATGGCAGTGTGGCCCTTGCGCAAGCACTTTTGGGCCTTAAGGAGAGAAATGACGTTCTCAACGGCACTCCTCTTGTCGCCACGAATCACGAGAGGTTCACCACCGGAACCTGGAATACGGACAACCTTCTCGTTGCAAAGAATCTCTGCTCGGTGTTGGGATAACCAATCCATCCCAATGACAACGTCGAAACTACCCAAGACGATAGGAATAAGGTCGATAGAGAAGGTCTGGTCAGCGAGAATAAGTTTACAACCCTTGACTACGTGTGTGGCTTCTAAACTCTTACCGTTTGCTAGTTCTACGGTGTGCTTGTTGTTCAAAGGTGTTGGAATACGCTTAAGCATTTGGCTAACTTCTAGTGACACGTAGCTAGTATCGGCACCCGAATCAAATAATACTGAAACATAAAAGTCGTCGAGAAGGAACTTACCCGCCACAACATTGGGGTCGTTCCTTGCTTCACCTTGGCCGATCACGAACGCCCGCCCCCTGGCGCCATTGTTGTTGTTGTTCCCATTGTTACCATTCCCTTGATTGTTGTTATTGTTGTTGTTGTTGTTCTGGTTCCTGTTCAGCTGGGGACAATCTCTCTTGAAGTGGCCCTCAGCTCCACACTGAAAGCACCCTTTGTTATCACCTTGCTGCTGCTGCTGGCGCTGGTTCTATTGAGCTGGCTGACGATTCTGATTGGCGGGGTATAGGCTCCTGCAATCCTTTGCAGCGTGACCAGGCTTGTTGCACCGATGACAGTTGCCCCTGGTGCATGGCCCGCTGTGGTGTAGGCTGCAGCGATTGCATTTGGGGTGATTCCCTTTGTACCCACCATGACCTTGACCACCAGATGATTGCTGACTAGGGCTCTTGTAGTCATCAGTCTTTCTCTGCTGAGACTGGGACTGAACAGAAGTCGACCCCTTACTTGAAGTTCCATCCCACTTCCGTTTGTTGTCACTAAGAGTACCTGAAGTAGTTGCAGCACCTATGCGCTTTGGTAACTTGTTCTACTCCACCGCCTGATCCGTGAGACGGTGAGCCAACTGAACAACTTGCTGGTAGGTGGCGAGGTTCGCTGAAGTCACATGACTCTGGATTTCTGGCACTAAGCCTTGGAGAAGCAGTTCGATGCGTTTGATGGGAGGATCCACCATAGTAGGACACAGAATTGCCAGTTCGTTCGACCTTTTCACATAAGCTTCAATTTCCGACCCCGTCATCTTGAGGTTGAAGAATTCTACCTCCAGTTTGTGAATCTCATCCCGACTGCAGTATTCTTCCCTGATCATCTCCTTAAAATTCTCCCATGGGGTGGCGTTGGCAGCAACCAACCCCAGCATTTGGACTTGAGCGTTCCACCATGTGAGGGCTAAACCCTCGAGAGTACCGGTAGCATACTTCACCCTGCGCGCCTCAGGGCATTCACACATTTCGAACACAGATTCTAGTTTCTCAAACCAGTGTAGGAGACCTACTGCTCCTTCAGTGCCGCTAAAAGTAGTTGGTCGGCAGTCCATGAGAGTCTTAAAAGTGCACACGGGTGGCTGAGCATGCTGACCTATCGTGGGCGAAAGAAAAGACAGAGTTTAACACAAAGGTTGGTTCACGAGAGTAGGGTCTACAGATCCTAGAATGAGTTAGAACTGCAGGATATACCTCCTGCGTGTGCAGCTGCAAGTGCTGCGGCAACTCGTTCGTTGATCAGAGCCGTCAACTGGGCTTGTGTCAGGTTAACGCGTCCAGACATGATCTTCATATCAAGAAGAACGTGAGTGAGAGGGGTTCGCGAAAGTGCGATGTCAGAAGTGAGTAAGTGCACACGTGTTCAAGCAACAGTAGTTATACTAACCAAGCATACCATGAGCAATGTACTATGTAACTAACAAGTAGGCAATATATACACAGATTATATCACCTAGAATGTCGAGCCTTGCATGTGGAGTGAAGCGTCGTTGTGGACCGTCGACCACTGTACAGGTTATAGTCTGGTTTTAACAAAATGTTTTCCCCTTTATTAAAACCAAGTTCTCTATAACCAATGGCTCTGATACCAATCTGTCACACCCCCAAAATCCACCTGCGAAATACCACCGCTTGGAGGCGTGACTGACCAGGATCCAGCCACCAATCATATTGAACATGTAAGTTAAAAGATATAAAAGTTTAACCAATACGATTGGTGTCCAAACAAAACATAGTTAAGTTGCAAGCGGAAGCATAAGTCTTAAATCAAAACATAAGTTTAATTGTTTCAAGTTTAACATGGCACACAGCCGTCCATGTCCCACAACGACTCTCATCCATGCAAGCTCCAGCTAAGTACCTATTGTCCTGCAAAGCATGTAGTAACGAGTCAACAACAAGTTGAGTGAGTTCACGGTTGGGTGTTCGTTTTAAGTTGTTTCGAAAACAGTTTCCTTTATCTGGCATCCTGCCGTGGGGGTTACCCCATAGTTAAAAACGTGACTTGTTTGTTCCCGGTTACTCTGGCTATCCAGCCGTGGGGGCTACCCCGTGTTAGTTATCTGGCATTTCGGCCGTGGGGGCTACCCCATGTATACACTAGACTCGTTACCATATCGACTGCTGACTGTAGTCATGTTTATGTGCCCTGAAACTGTCAATGTCTATCATCATTGACGTGCCCCAGATCCATTAGTTCACGCCCGTCCTCTGCGGCACGGTGTGAGGTTTGTCAGACCTAAATAGCGCTATCTAACTAATGACCCGCTCGCCATTGGCCCGGCGATTAAGTCGATATAAAAAGGAGGGACTTCGTGATAGAGTTTTGGTCTAGTACGAGTTATCTGTCCGTGAGGACGAGGAATTACATTCCTGAACCGTTGCTGTCCTAGCCAAGGAGGACGAGGAACCCATGTTCCTTAACCCCAATTCCCGACCCCTGGGAATCCCATGCTTTGTAGAGGGTGTGAAGTCACCTTGGTTTGCTCGGTAGATACACAGAAAAGTCAATCAAGCAGTACTGTGGTCAACCACGTCCTAACATAGTTGTATCATACAAGTCAGGTTCGTATCCAAGTTGTGCACGTATGTTCTACACGTATTGTACTCAAGTAATAATCATGGCATACATGTATCAACATGGCAGTTTGCAATAATGCCTACGGATTGCACAGTAGCATATAAATAAACAAAGCCCAAGGTCCGGCCCATCAACTAAGCCTGTAATATGCAAGTCCAAACAGTGAGTCCGTGTACAGGGTCTCGAGTCGAGACTAGAGATCTCGAGTCGAGACTATACGGTTTCGAGTTGTTCGTGCATTAGTCGAGACAAACGGTCTCGAGTCGCAACCGGACTCGCAATCGTGGTCTCCGGTCATGTTGTTTTGTGTTAATGTTGTGTGGTCTCGAGTCAAGACCAGGTGTTCTCGACTCGCAACCTGAGCCGCAACTGTGGTCTCGAGTTATCATGTTTAAGGTCTCGAGTCGAAACTGAAGTTCTCGGCTGGACATAAGCTGATTCTGCACAGTGTACTATCCAATAGAAATTCCATTTCATGCAACATTAAGTACTATCCATACAAACATGTTTTCTTGTCTAACAATTTACTAAAATGGATCAAACATAGCAAATTTCAAATATTAACCAATCTTCATACCATATTCATCACATATTCATCTAGTTCATCTTTAGGGTTTTCATCCTTTGAACAAACAAACTCATTAAACCGATTTATGTTAACATAATCTACCTAGTTTAATGCACCAATGATCCTTATCATTCACACATTCAACCGAGAACATAATAGCACCATATTCAAACATATCTCTACTTATTCATATGTCAAAGTCGCATGATTCTTAACAAACCAATCTATTCTTACTAACCATGACTTTATCTAGAATTCAAATATCAACATCATAGATGAACAACAACAATCCTAGTACCGATTATTCAAGTGGGGTATGTTCATCATGCATAAGGCAAACATATTATCAAATAACTTCATTATTCATTATCATCAACCAAAATATCACACATTATCATCAACCAAAACATAATACATAACGAGAGTCACTAACCGGTTAGCTTGTTAAGGTGCAAGGATATGAAAAAGTCGATGAATAAGCTCCCAATCCGAGGGCTCTTGTTATCGCCGGTTGAATCCGAAAGGAAAGGAGAGAAGATCTATGGTTTAAGGTTTTTCTAGAGAGAGATAGTGTAGGAGAGGGTGTGTGTGAGAGTGAGTGTGTTGTCCAAAAAATGGCAAACATGGATAAAAACTAAGGTTATATACCCGTCCCAAGTAGTGCACCCTAATGGGCTTTCGGTTGGGTTAAATGGGGTGCGTGGCCCATCCGGCCCACTGTTTCATTGTTCACTCGAGACCGCATGGTCTCGAGTCGGGTCCTTGTTGTCTCGGTTCATATACATATACGCATACATACAATTACAACACATAAACGTAACACGTAGTCACATAGGATGTTCACATATATCATTACACCAATACGTCAACTAGTCACATAATGTTTCAAGTAGGTTACACTAAGGTACACGAAAGGTTCTAAATTTCGAGTTGTCACATCATCCCCAAGTTGAAAGAAATTTCGTCCCGAAATTTGGTAAGCACTCACTGAGGAAGCTAGTTAAGTTGTATGTTTTTCCTGGTTTTCCTGGGGTGTCACATCCACCCCCCGTTGATCTGGAATTTCGTCCCGAAATTCCATTGATTGTTGATGAATTATGATGGATATGATGAATTCTTGTGAGTTGAATTGAAAGAAATGTGGTGGTGATATGTTTGATGTTTATGTGTGATTGTTATATGTTGATTACTAGTAGGATTTGATGAATTATATATGAACTTAGAAGATTTATGCATAAATTAGTTGTATGTTATGCTTAAAAGGTAGTACTCACATCAAGTGTATGATGAAATGTATATAGTGTCGTCCCTATAGTCAATTATGATGTTGCGGGTATATGTTGATAAGTCGATGACTACATATGGTTAATAGTTGACTTTTGAAAGTCAACAAGTATAAGAAACATGATTTGACTCGTTGTCGTAAAGGTAGGTTTATAGGAAGTCGTTGGGTACATGTTATGTTAATATGCGTTATGTGTGATTACATGATGGATTACATGAGTTGGAAAGAAGATGAAGTTGATTTCTATGTAGTATGCTTGTTAGAAATGACTAAGGGAAGTTAAGTGTGGATTATGCGATTGGTATGATTGTTAACATGTATAAATAGGTATGCTAACAAGAATGTGGTTTCAATGACATGGAAGTGTAGGGACCATGTCGAGACGACCTCAATCAAGATGTGCTAACGGGTCAAGAAGGGGCAAGGATCGGATACGAGCGCGGACGCATAAGGTAAGTGATTTCTGTAATCACTTCTTAGATTGTTAAGTAATATGGTGTTTTAATTAATTAAACATGATGTTTGAGGGTAGTTATGTGTTGAAGTCCTTCGTCGTAAGTGTTGGGGTTAAAGTTGACTAAAATGCCCTTGGTGGGTATTTTGGGCGAACGACCTGTAAAAGATATTTAGAAATAAGATAAATGACCAAGTGAATAATTAGGATAAGTACGGAAGCGAAATGTATGTTTTTGAGAATCAAATGCAATGAAATACAAAAATACCCTTAACGGGTCAAAGTAAGCTTTTGAGTAAAATGAGTTTAAAGAATGCAAGATATCCGAGAATTTAATCTCTTATAATAGGCGTCATTGATATTATTAGGTATATAAGAATTTATGGTCAAATAAACAAGTTAGATGGATAAATGCATGAACGGGACAGGATATGGAAAAAGGGTAACAAGCCGAAGGCTTAAAAGTCCGGAATTTTGTTAATCCGGATGTCGGGTCTTAACTCCATAAGATGGAGAATTAAATTACGAACGCGTAGGAAAAAGAATCGGGTAAAACGGATCAATAACGAAGAAGTTATGGCCGTTTCCGTGAAATCGGATCGCGCTGGAAATATGCAGCAACCAGCTGCAAACCTTCTGTCGTTTTGAGGGGGTCGCGTCACGCGACGGCCCGTCGCGTCGCGCGACGGGTGTAGTTTCTCCGAAAAGTTGTTTTCGTGTCTTATTTGCTGCCGGGAACTCGTTTAAAGGCGTTTTAAGTCACGTACGTCTAATTTAACTCATGTTTATGTGATCTTAAGGGTATGCACGTAGGTAAATAGGTTCGTATGTATGTTTATAAGGATGTGAATAAGTACGTGAGTGTATGTAGGTATGTGTATGGCGAAAAGGCATGTACGAGTTTGGTATACTGCAATCAGGTATGTATGTATGTATGTATGTATGTATGTATGTATGTATGTATGTATGTATGTATGTATGTATGTATGTATGTATGTATGTATGTATGTATGTATGTATGTATGTATGTATGTATGTATGTATGTATGTATGTATGTATGTATGTATGTATGTATGTATGTATGTATGTGAATGTGTGATGTCATGACCGTACGTAACAATGTAGGTATGTGTGTATGTAGATACTTATAGAATGATTTAAGTGTATCTATATGTAAGGATGCATGTAGGTTAGAACTTATGTGTGTACATATGTATGTCGGGAGATAATGTGTATGAAGTTTAAGTATGAACATAATTCTTTCGGTACGATTATGTGTTTATGTTGTTTAATTCGTGTACATGGAGTTATAAGTGTGATGCAGGAATGGCAAAGAGGACTCACCACGAATTATATGACAGGATGGAAAAGCTGGAATGTAAAGAATTAATGAAACGAGAAATAGATGTGAACAAACCTTGTATGTTTATAATGCGTACTAATGTTGTAAATTTTATGTGGTGAGCGCAGGTAATACTAGTCACGAGGATATCCAAGTATTGGAGATCGAGGATCGAGTCACAAGATAGATTGTACGGGAGTGTCGAGTACGTAATTGAGTGAAGTCAGTTTATGATTTCTTGTTGTAAATAAGTATAACTAATGTAATTATTGCGAAAAATTAACCCTAGAAATGAGATTAAGTGTGTCAAGGTGTTTGTAACTAAAGGAATTTTTATGGTACGAATTTTCCGCTGCGACTTTAGTCAAATTCGAATTAGAGTGTTACAAGTTGGTATCAGAGCCCTGGTTTGAGGGAATCAAGTACGAGAAGGTAAGTACTTGAACTCAAACTTGTGTGCTCTTGAGATAAGAAACCCGTACAATCTAAGACTCGATCAAGATCCAAAGGTAAAAGCTAATGTAATTATGTACTTATGTATACGTATAAAGAAACTGACAGTTTTGTATGTGCAAGGTAGGCATAAGCGTTTGAAGAGGATGATATGTGAATGCAGTTTAGGATGAATACTAAGCAGGCAAAGAGGTAGTAAGCCAAAGTTGAATCCAGGTACGTAAATTCGTTATGTGGGTATATGTAATAGTAAAATTCAGTAAGAGAAGGAAAATGTTAAATGAAGGATAATGATAGTATAGTAATGAAGTACTGAAAGGGATACACGCGCCGAAACCTAAGTCTACGGACATAAGGTGACAATTACATGAAGGCACGAAACTACTATGTGGATTGTGTACCTGGCCAGTACACGAGAAACGTATGACGTTCGTGAGATCATGATAATTGTTACAGGTATGTCCGGTAGAGTTGGGTAGCGGGCGGGCGTGTGAGTGAAATGGGAAGTGAGACTCTCGGGAAATTGAGAGTACTATGTAAGAATGAAAAACATGCCTGATGAGAATGAAGGATGTTGAATCCGTGATTAAGTGCGGATCAACAAGATATGAATGATATGTTTGAATCCGTGAGACGGATTCAGGGAATGAAATATATGAATGATATGTTTGAATCCGTGCGACGGATTCAAGGATGATAGGCATGGATGATATGTTTGAATCCGTGCGACGGATTCAAGGATGATAGGCATGGATGATATGTTTGAATTCGTGAGACGGATTCAAGGGATGAAAGGCATGAATGGAATGTTTGAATCCGTAAAACGGATTCAAGGAAAGGAAATGTAGAAATGATATGTCTGAATCTGCGAAACAGATTCAACACATGTAAGAAATGAAAGATGTGAATGATACGATTGAAATCCGTTAGATGGATTCAAATCATGGAAGGAAGGAAAGGTATAAATGGTATGTTTGGAACCGCTAGACGGATTCAAAACATAGGAGTAATGAAAGGTATGAACGTTACGTTTGAATCCGCAGGACGGATTTAAAATAATAAAAAGGATGGAATTAGTCCACATCGGAACGTGTCGATAGTTTGACCGTGGTTGTGTCAAACGAGTCATATGGGTAAATCTAAAGTAAATAAACAAAAGAATGATCGTAACAGGCATGCAAAACCTAAGTTGTGAAATGAAAGAAAGAAGTTTTGAACCAGTTAGGTGTTAAATGTGTTAGTAATAGACACTTATGAGTCATAATAAATAACGGGCTACGACCCGGACAATAAATTAAGTATGAAAAAAAAATGATAAGTTTTGCTAACAATACCGAAATGATGCAATGAATGTTTTTGCACATAAGCATGAATGGAAAGAAGTACGGACGTGTGCCTCAGTACTTACACAATAATTAAGAAATGTCAGTTAAGCTTTGAAGAGTCAAATGAAGGTTGACGAAATAAGTAATTAGAATGAAAGAATTACATGTAAGAAATGGAATGTGTGATATGTTACAGCCTGGATGTAGGAAATTGTAGAATTATTATAAGCGGGTAATCCCCTAGTATAATGAATGTTTAAATGAAATATGCTAACCGCCAAATTTTGTTGATGAAAATGTTAGAATTATTGATGTGATGGGACCAATCGTATTGGTGAAAGAATATGCACGAGCGGAAGCTCATTATAAGGATGAATGAAACCTGGTCTGTTACGGCTAGTACTCGAGAAGAATATGTTCGATCTGGGTTACAGATCGTCGGTTTGCGAAATGAAAAGAGGTTAGTAAGATGTTTAACTTATGTTGGATAGATATAAACTAGTATGATACACCTGTATACATGTAAATTAAGTAATGTATGAAGTGAAAGCAATAGTGATGTGAAATGGACAAAATGCTTTAAAGGTAACGTAAAGGTACAAGTAACTGTAGAAAACGTAGAAGGATGTTCACGTTAGAGTTAAGTACGTAAGTGTGTATGATTACAGATTGAGGAAGTATGTGTATTGACCCGTTGTTGACAGGTTAAGGAAAGGAAAATGGTATGCGAAAGTATGATAAGGAAGGTATGGAAGGGTTATGAAGAAGTCAATTATATGAATAGTTTAGGAATTGAGAATGTATAGCTACTCATTACTATGATGTATTAGTTAAAGTTAAACATATCTGAGTATATACAATTTCGATGCAAGATCGTATAGTTGATAAAAACATTATGAATGTGAAATGAACAAATGAGAATGTTAGTAATGGGATGTTGGAACGGTTGCAAGTAAGTAAGAAGGTATATGATGCATATGATATACGAGTGTTAGAATAATGAATGAACAATTAGCTATGAAGGCTGGTAGGAATTAGCGTTATTAGTGAAAGCGACACTAATAAGAACTCCGGAGCGGGTTCTTTAAGAAAGAAGATGGTCATTGTGATGGGCTAGCCATAGAGAAGAATTAATTAGTGTTAAATAAGAGGTAAGAAAGGTTTCGGGGACGAAACCTCATTTAAGGTGGGTAGACTTGTAACGCCCCAAAATCCAGATGTTATATATTCGAGATATGTCCTTATGCGTTATGTTATGAAATAAATAACTAGGCCATTTAACTAGGTTAAATGCCCGGTTTAGACTATTAAAAGAGAAAAGTAGTGCCAAATATGTTTTAAAGGCAAACTCGAGGGGTTAAAGTGTATAAGATGAAATGTTGAGTTAAATAAGAAAATATCACACACAAACACACATTCTGCGTGTGTTCTCGATGGTTCAGGAGCTCCAAAGGAGCTCAACCCTAACTCAACCTTAAAGCTTCAAATTGAAGAATGAATCAAGGCCCAAATTCACAACCGAGCATGAATTAGTGATCACCTTTACAAGGGGATCGTAAGGTATGTCTTAAATCAAAGATTGGTGATCATGTGTGAAGCGGGTTATGTTCTAATCCGTAAGATAATGTGAAATTGATCATGTATAAGTGTTAGAATCGTCATATAGAACATAGGTTATGTATGGTTTGTGTTAATTTGATGTTTAGAGGTGAAACCCACTTGTTTTGGTAAGGATGATGACTTGAATGATCATCCATGTTCAATTCTTGTTGATTGTTGATGAATTATGATGGATATGATGAATTCTTGTGAGTTGAATTGAAAGAAATGTGGTGGTGATATGTTTGATGTTTATGTGTGAATGTTATATGTTGATTACTAGTAGGATTTAATGAATTATATATGAACTTAGAAGATTTATGCATAAATTAGTTGTATGTTATGCTTAAAAGGTAGTACTCACATCAAGTGTATGATGAAATGTATATAGTGTCGTCCGTATAGTCAATTATGATGTTGCGGGTATATGTTGATAAGTCGATGACTACATATGGTTAATAGTTGACTTTTGAAAGTCAACAAGTATAAGAAACATGATTTGACTCGTTGTCGTAAAGGTAGGTTTATAGGAAGTCGTTGGGTACATGTTATGTTAATATGCGTTATGTGTGATTACATGATGGATTACATGAGTTGGAAAGAAGATGAAGTTGATTTCTATGTAGTATGCTTGTTAGAAATGACTAAGGGAAGTTAAGTGTGGATTATGCGATTGGTATGATTGTTAACATGTACAAATAGGTATGCTAACAAGAATGTGGTTTCGATGACATGGAAGTGTAGGGACCATGTCGAGACGACCTCAATCAAGATGTGCTAACGGGTCAAGAAGGGGCAAGGATCGGATACGAGCGCGGACGCATAAGGTAAGTGATTTCTGTAATCACTTCTTAGATTGTTAAGTAATATGGTGTTTTAATTAATTAAACATGATGTTTGAGGGTAGTTATGTGTTGAAGTCCTTCGTCGTAAGTGTTGGGGTTAAGGTTGACTAAAATGCCCTTGGTGGGTATTTTGGGCGAACGACCTGTAAAAGATATTTAGAAATAAGATAAATGACCAAGTGAATAATTAGGATAAGTACGGAAGCGAAATGTATGTTTTTGAGAATCAAATGCAATGAAATACAAAAATACCCTTAACGGGTCAAAGTAAGCTTTTGAGTAAAATGAGTTTAAAGAATGCAAGATATCCGAGAATTTAATCTCTTATAATAGGCGTCATTGATATTATTAGGTATATAAGAATTTATGGTCAAATAAACAAGTTAGATGGATAAATGCATGAACGGGACAGGATATGGAAAAAGGGTAACAAGCCGAAGGCTTAAAAGTCCGGAATTTTGTTAATCCGGATGTCGGGTCTTAACTCCATAAGATGGAGAATTAAATTACGAACGCGTAGGAAAAAGAATCGGGTAAAACGGATCAATAACGAAGAAGTTATGGCCGTTTCCGTGAAATCGGATCGCGCTGGAAATATGCAGCAACCAGCTGCAAACCTTCTGTCGTTTTGAGGGGGTCGCGTCACGCGACGGCCCGTCGCGTCGCGCGACGGGTGTAGTTTCTCCGAAAAGTTGTTTTCGTGTCTTATTTGCTGCCGGGAACTCGTTTAAAGGCGTTTTAAGTCACGTACGTCTAATTTAACTCATGTTTATGTGATCTTAAGGGTATGCACGTAGGTAAATAGGTTCGTATGTATGTTTATAAGGATGTGAATAAGTACGTGAGTGTATGTAGGTATGTGTATGGCGAAAAGGCATGTACGAGTTTGGTATACTGCAATCAGGTATGTATGTATGTATGTATGTATGTATGTATGTATGTATGTATGTATGTATGTATGTATGTATGTATGTATGTATGTATGTATGTATGTATGTATGTATGTATGTATGTATGTATGTATGTATGTATGTATGTATGTATGTATGTATGTATGTATGTATGTGAATGTGTGATGTCATGACCGTACGTAACAATGTAGGTATGTGTGTATGTAGATACTTATAGAATGATTTAAGTGTATCTATATGTAAGGATGCATGTAGGTTAGAACTTATGTGTGTACATATGTATGTCGGGAGATAATGTGTATGAAGTTTAAGTATGAACATAATTCTTTCGGTACGATTATGTGTTTATGTTGTTTAATTCGTGTACATGGAGTTATAAGTGTGATGCAGGAATGGCAAAGAGGACTCACCACGAATTATATGACAGGATGGAAAAGCTGGAATGTAAAGAATTAATGAAACGAGAAATAGATGTGAACAAACCTTGTATGTTTATAATGCGTACTAATGTTGGAAATTTTATGTGGTGAGCGCAGGTAATACTAGTCACGAGGATATCCAAGTATTGGAGATCGAGGATCGAGTCACAAGATAGATTGTACGGGAGTGTCGAGTACGTAATTGAGTGAAGTCAGTTTATGATTTCTTGTTGTAAATAAGTATAACTAATGTAATTATTGCGAAAAATTAACCCTAGAAATGAGATTAAGTGTGTCAAGGTGTTTGTAACTAAAGGAATTTTTATGGTACGAATTTTCCGCTGCGACTTTAGTCAAATTCGAATTAGAGTGTTACAAGTTGGTATCAGAGCCCTGGTTTGAGGGAATCAAGTACGAGAAGGTAAGTACTTGAACTCAAACTTGTGTGCTCTTGAGATAAGAAACCCGTACAATCTAAGACTCGATCAAGATCCAAAGGTAAAAGCTAATGTAATTATGTACTTATGTATACGTATAAAGAAACTGACGGTTTTGTATGTGCAAGGTAGGCATAAGCGTTTGAAGAGGATGATATGTGAATGCAGTTTAGGATGAATACTAAGCAGGCAAAGAGGTAGTAAGCCAAAGTTGAATCCAGGTACGTAAATTCGTTATGTGGGTATATGTAATAGTAAAATTCAGTAAGAGAAGGAAAATGTTAAATGAAGGATAATGATAGTATAGTAATGAAGTACTGAAAGGGATACACGCGCCGAAACCTAAGTCTACGGACATAAGGTGACAATTACATGAAGGCACGAAACTACTATGTGGATTGTGTACCTGGCCAGTACACGAGAAACGTATGACGTTCGTGAGATCATGATAATTGTTACAGGTATGTCCGGTAGAGTTGGGTAGCGGGCGGGCGTGTGGGTGAAATGGGAAGTGAGACTCTCGGGAAATTGAGAATACTATGTAAGAATGAAAAACATGCCTGATGAGAATGAAGGATGTTGAATCCGTGATTAAGTGCGGATCAACAAGATATGAATGATATGTTTGAATCCGTGAGACGGATTCAGGGAATGAAAGATATGAATGATATGTTTGAAGCTTCTGCGCGCGCGCCCAGGTCTGCACGCTCATGCGCGGTGCGTCCTTTTGGCTCACTGCCATGCGCGCGTGCGCCACTCTAACTCAGGTCCATGCGCGCGTGCACCACGTCACCTGTGAGCCTATACGAGCACGCCACACAGTTGCGCCGTATTGGCTCACTCTGGTGCGCCGCGCACGACACATCAGGGCACATGCACCATGCGCAACCGCGCGCCTTCAAGCCACATGTACTCGCGCGCGGACTGCCAAGTCACGCGCCTCGAACCTGCACGCCAACTTCAACCACTTGGTCCTTGCAGCCCCTGTGATCTACCACGCGCACGTGGTCAAAAATACAAAGGCGACTCTCAAGAAGTGCAAAGTGCGTCATCAAAGCGCCACATTGCGCCTCATCGCCCACGCGACGCGCGTGCGAGGGCGAGTGAGGGTGCTCCGCACCCTTTGCGAGGACACTTAGTGTGTGCTTCCATGAAACAATAAGGATGGAGAGTTCCCACTTAAATACCCATTTAAGTTCTATCTCTCCTTCGATGTGGGACAAGGTGCTACTTTCCCTTTTGTTTCAGCATTGAATGTTTCAAACACCCAACTTTGAGCATCGATATCTCATTCATCTTACCTCCGTTTTGGACGTGGTTTAGTTCGTTGTGAAGCTCTTCCGACATAGAACACAAACCCACAAATAAATATATAAAACCCGCTCATTTTATTATATTTATTTCTAGTCCAAAATAGGAAAAAATAATTTTCCTATATTTGTGAAAAATGCTATTTTCACCTATTTTTCCAACAGAAAGAATGTCCATCATCTAAGGGTGGCTAAGTAAAAAACGTAATAATCTCTTCATGATATTTGTTTCCTTTAATTTTAACTAGTATTAAACACCCCCGCGTTGCGGTGGGGGCGAACACCAACGTCACACTACTATCAGCGACAACCAACACTGAAGTTGCAGCGTGTTAATGCGAAAAAATTAAATCGAAATGTAAAACATATAAAAAAATAACTAAGTCGATCTAGGACCCGAGCGTTACGATAAACCTGTGAAACGGGAAAAAATAGACGACGTAGAAACATTTAACCACACACGCACGTTGAGGCCGTGTTAACTCGAAAGATTATTTATAGTATTTAAATGAAATAACAATTTGTCTTTAGTGGTACAACCCACAAAGCATTATGTTACAACTAACAATGCCAAGAATTGTTGCAAATTAATATATATATATATATATATATATAATGTTCCAACTAACACACGTTGGTTTAATTTTGGTTCTTTGGTTCACGTTACTAATTCTGCTCAGGGATTTCTTACAATCAGAAAGCTATGAAGAAACTAAAGAACACTTAATCTAGGAAATAGAAAACAACTTGAAGTCAAAGCTGTGGGAACATTAAATTTACTTTAGAGTCGCCAGCTGGAGCTGCCTGTGGTCAGGTTGGAACATATCATCCTGTCAAGAAAGTTTTGCCGTCAATACATAACAATTAACGTATGCTCAACTTTTGTATTTTTTCTACCAAATGATGTTGTACAGGCTGATGATATTCAAAATGAAGCGAACGAGCTTTTAAGGATTAGAGATTATCTTTTCAAGGAGTTGGCTGAAAACACAGGTCAACCCGTGGAGCAGGTATGCTATAAATTTCTTTCACTAAAACATTTTAAGTGCATGTATGTTTTACTGTTCGTAATCATAACAAAAATCACTTTATCCAAACACTAAAAACTTATTATTATGACTTCAAGTCGCTATAATCAAATTATTAGTTTCATGTTTCACAATATCTTTGGCTTGACCTTATCCCATTAACCGTAATGTGCAGGTTCACAAGGATTTAAGCCGGATTAAACGGTTCAATGCTCAGGAAGCTTTGGATTATGGACTCATTGACCGAATCGTTAGACCTCCTCGTATAAAAGCTAATGCACCACGGAAAGAAGCAGGTACAGGTCTTGGTTAACATACCTGGCATTGTACCCATTTCAAAACTTTCTTTTTTATTATTATTTGTAAACATTGAAAGTAATATGAAACTGTCAACAACTTTATTTAAGCATGAATAGAACAGAACATCAAGTTTCTTTGTTACACTTTATTTAGCAAAACAAATAACCGAATCAACGGTAAAAGGTTACATTAAAAGGAACATCACTGAGTGCCAAACGTTTAATCCCGTTATCATCTGAAAATATTCCAACATCCCTGCATATAACCTTGCAATAGTTGCAGACGGTAGGGCAAAAGACAAGTTTATAACCGTCATCGGTTTTCTCGATTTTAAACCAGTTATCAATTGTTTCTCGTCCCGGGTTTCCTTCTACACCACCCACCACCACAAAATATTGTTTCATAACTTCATTGTATGTCAGCTTCCATATGTTTGACTCGTTACAACTGGCCCGACCCAAGAATTTGATGTTAACATCAGTAGAAAGGCGAATTACGCTTTTCTTGGGGTTGACTGGGGTGAAAGTCAACGGGAGGCCGTTTAAGTGGGTTGGGTAACTCCAAGTGGGCAAGTTTTGTTTGGACTGGTTGGCCCCAGTGCAATTCTGCCACCGCTGCGGCCTCTAGCCACTGGCATAATGTAGTAGCTGATCCTTGACCGGAGGTTTTTTCGGGTGACATCGAGCACTGAATCGGTAGCTGAGTTGGCTGCCAAGACAAAGAGGATGAATGAAACTGAGAGTAAGATTATTATTGTCCTCATTTGAGAAATAGTTTGGAATTTTTTTTAGAAGTGGTGTATTTTGAAAAGATTTTTAGGATAATGGGGAAGTAAAAAAAAAAAGGTTTCTGGTGTATCCGCTATTAGTAATAGCGGATTAGGAAGGGAAAGTAAATTGTACTGTAGCATTGCTCAGGAAGGTGTCAGGTGTTTTTCTAATCCTCTATTCAGAATAGAGGATTAGGAGGAAACATGTTCAACAATCCATGTTCAACATTCAACCCACTCCTCCTAATCCTCTATTCTGAATAGAGGATTAGAAAATCATCTGACACCTCCCTGAGCAATGCTACAGTACAATTTACTTTCCCTTCCTAATCCGCTATTACTAATAGCGGATACACCAGAAACCTTTTTTTTTTTTTTTTGACTTCCCCATTATCCTAAAAATCTTTTCAAAATACACCACTTCTAAAAAAAATTCAAATAGTTTGGGGAGTATTGCATGAAAAGTTGCTATTTATCGATGGTAAATAAGTAGATAACATATATTTATTATTTAGATCTGGGTTTCCATATAAATTATCTTTCCACCATATATCATGTTTGATAGCGTGATAGCGTGCCTTCAGGAGACTAGGTGGAAAGGACAGAGAGCAGAAGAGCGCAATGGGTACAAGTTGTTGTATTCCGGGTCGGATGGGGCCAAGAACGGAGTAGGTTTTTTGGTGTCTATAGAATTGCATAAGAATGTAATTGAGGTGATACGACACAACGATAGAATTATGGTGTTAAGGTTAGTATTAGGTAAACAAGTAGTGACAGTGGTTTGCGCATACGCACCGCAAGTGGGACTAGGAGACCAAGAGAAAAGAGAGTTTTGGGATTGTCTAGATGTAGTAGTAAGGGCCATATCTAGGGAGGAGAAAATTTTCATAGGAGGAGATTTTAATGGGCACATTGGTAAGGATCGTGATGGCTTTGAGTTGGTACATGGGGGTTTTGGTTTTGGCGATAGGAATGACCCTGGTAGAGACCTTCTAGACTTTGCGGCAGCCAACAACCTAGGTATTATAAACTCGTTCTTTAGAAAGAGAGAATCTCATTTAATCACTTTTAGTAGCGGAGGACGTAACATGCAAATCGACTATCTTTTGATGAGGCAGGAAGATCGACGGATGTGGATGGACGGCAAGGTTATACCTAGAGAGACTGCAGCGACTCAACACCATTTGCTAGTAGCAGATATAGCCCTAAAAGTAAGGCTAACTGAGGGGGAGAGGAAAACCCGACCTAGGATCCGTTGGGGAAACTTGAAGGGAGAGAAAATTATGATGTTTAGAGATAAAGTTAACTCAGAGACACCGACGCAACTAGGTGATGACGCAAACCGGATGTGGGAGGCTATGGCGACTACGATCACTACAGTGGCGAATGAGACGCTAGGGGTCTCAACAGGAAAGACCAGTGGGCATAAGGAGTCCTGGTGGTGGAATGAAGACGTGCATACCAAAATAAAGAATAAGCAACAGAGTTTTAGAGACCTTTTGAGGTGCACAGATGAGGAGGAGCGGCTGAGGGTAAGGGAGATATACAAAAAGGCTAAAAGTGAAGCGAAAAAGGCGGTGACCGAGGCAAAAAACACAGCTTATAAACAACTGTATGAACGCCTGGAAACGAAAGAGGGGGAGCATGATATGTTCAAGATTTCCAAAGCTAGGGGGAGCGAAGAAGACAAGATTTAGGAGCTGTAAAGTTTATCAAAGGAGACGATGGGCGTGTTTTAGTCAAGGCACAAGACATTAAGTTGAGATGGCAAACCTACTTCCATAATCTTTTCAACCACGGTAGGGCATACCAACATGATAGCAGCAATCCCAGGATTCAAAGGCGACAACAGAATAATTGTTACTGCAGGAGGATCACACATGACGAGGTGAGGATGGCACTTAGGAAGATGGGCAGAGGCAAGGCAGTGGGTTTGGATAACATACCGATTGAGGTGTGGAAGTGTTTGGGGGAAGAAGGAGTCCGATGGTTAACGCTTTTGTTCAATTGTATTTTCAAGACTGGAAAAATGCCAGATCAGTGGAGGAGTAGTGTCGTGGTGCCTTTATACAAGAATAAAGGAGACGCTCAATGTTGTGGGAACTACAGAGGAATCAAACTGCTAAGTCACACTATGAAGCTCTGGGAGAGGGTAATCGAAACTAGAATTAGAAGAGAAACTCAGGTTTCAGTAAACCAATTTGGATTCATGAAAGGGAGGTCAACTACAGAAGCGATACATATTTTAAGGAGGCTGATGGAAAAATATAGAGCGAAGAAGCAAGATTTACATATGGTGTTTATCGACCTGGAAAAGGCATATGACACTGTCCCACGCCAACTGATTTGGGATAGTTTGGAGGGTCGAGGGATACCGGGGAAGTATATAGACGTAATTAAGGATACGTATGATAGAACGAAAACTAGTGTCCGCGCGCCTGTAGGAGATACAAACTTCTTTCCTGTGGAGGTAGGACTCCACCAGGGGTCAGCATTGAGCCCTTTTCTTTTTGCGGTTGTCTTGGATGAGTTGTCCAAGTTGATTCAGGAGACAGTTCCGTGGTGCATGCTTTTTGCAGACGATATTGTGTTGATTGCAGAGACTAAACAGTTCCTGAACGCGAGGGTAGAGGAGTGGCGAGTAGCTTTAGAGGGCAAGGGCCTAAGGATTAGTCGATCTAAGACTGAGTATCTACACTGTGATTTCAGCGGTGTAGCCGTGGACGATGACACCCAAATCACCATTGAGGATCAATTGGTCCCGAAGGTAACTAGATTTAAGTATCTGGGGTCGTTTGTACAAAGAGATGGTGACATAGATAGTGATGTAACCCATCGCATACAGGCTGGCTGGTGTAGATGGAGGGCAGCCAGTGGGGTTTTATGCGATAGGAGGTTCCCAACTAAACTTAAAGGGAAATTTTACAGGGTAGCAGTTAGGCCAGCTATGCTTTATGGTACAGACTGTTGGGCTATCAAGAAGACACAGGCGCGCAAGATGGAGGTAGCAGAGATGAGGATGCTGAGGTGGATGTGTGGACACACGAGGTTAGATCGGATAAGAAATGTGGTTTTTAGGGTAAGATTAGGAGTAGCTAGTATATCGGAGAAGATTAAGGAGGGGAGATTGAGATGGTTTGGGCATGTGAAGCGGAGGGAAACGACGGCACCAGTTAGAGTAGTGGAAACTCTTACTGTGGAGGGGAGGAGAGGAAGAGGCAGACCCAAACTGACATGGGATGAGCAGATCAGGCATGATTTACTAGAGTTGCATCTTTCTGAGGACATGGTCCAAGATAGGACTTCTTGGAGGCGTAGGACCACAAAATATTGTTTCATAACTTCATTGTATGTCAGCTTCCATATGTTTGACTCGTTACAACTGGCTCGACCCAAGAATTTGATGTTAACATCAGTGGAAAGGCGAATTACGCTCTTCTTGGGGTTGACTGGGGTGAAAGTCAACGGGAGGCCGTTTAAGTGGGTTGGGAGTTGGGTAACTCCAAGTGGGCAAGTTTTGTTTGGACTGGTTGGCCCCAGTGCAATTCCGCCACCGTTGCCGCCTCTAGCCACTTGCATAATGTAGTAGCTGATCCCTGACCGGAGGTTTTTTCGGGTGACATCGAGCACTGAATCAGTAGCTGAGTTGGCTGCCAAGACAAAGAGGATGAATGAAACTGAGAGTAAGATTATTATTGTCCTCATTTGAGAAACAGTTTGGGGAGTATTGCATGAAAAGTTGCTATTTATAGATGGTAAATAAGTAGATAACATATATTTATTATTTAGATCTGGGTTTCCATATAAATTATCTTTCCACCAAATATCATGTTTGAAAGTCAACGGTCAATTGGTCAAAGCCACTTTATTATCTGCCAGCAAGATTTAAAGTTTGGTGAGAAACAACAAGTGGATCTTGTTTGATTACGAAAACATAGATACTTATTCAAACATTGCTAAAACAACATCGTTGTTCTTTACATATATTTTTATTCAAGCACTGATAGAACGACAAGACGGATCGATCAAATTATGCATAGAAGTTGAATAACAAAGGATCACCACCGAGTACCAGATTTCCCTGATATGTTCCAATATCCTTGCACATAACCTTACAGGAGCTGCAGACACTCGGGCAGTAAACAAACTTATAAAAATCTCTGTTATAATCATCTACAGCTTTCTCAATCTTAAACCAGTTGTTCAATGTTTCAGGTCCCGGGTTCCCTTCAACACCTCCCATCATCACAACATATTGTTTAATCGCTTTATCGTATTGCAACTTCCATACATTTGACTCGTGGCAACTGGTGGGACCTGAGAATTTTATGTTAACATCTGTGGAAAGACGGATCACGCCTTTTTTAGGATCGACTGGAGTGATAATAAGTGGATGGCCCTGCCCTTCGGTTTGGTATTCTACAACGCCAGCTGGACAAGTCTTGTTGCCCACTGGTGCTCGTAAGATGCTGCTGTCAAAACCATCTATGTCTGTCGGGATGGCGTAGTATGCAACCCCTGAGCGAAGGGGTTTTCCTAAAGCATCCAGCACAGGAGGACTGGGAGCTGAATTGGCCTTGAAGATGCACAGGATGAATGCAAGTGAGAAGAAGATGATTGTTTTCATTGTTGATGAATGATGTAGATTGTGTGTGTATGGAGCTTTTTATAGATGGTGGGGAGTTGTAAATTCAAAAACCTGATGACCATGAGTGTTGTTGGTTTAGAGTTTTCGAAAGGAAAAATAAACAGGTGAATTTGGATGTAGGTTTTGACTTCTAACGGACTAGTGAGCCAAGCATTTTGAAATGTGTTTTTCTAATGAAAAATCATCATCGCCGCCATCTCATCTCTTTAGCACTAAATCTTTGAACATTGAATAAAGGGATATTATATTTTAATAACACTAACTTTTACTAATTGATTGATAACACTCTCAATTTTCGATTTATATCACAAAACTCTCAACTTTCAACTTATTTTTCTTTGTCACTCTCAAACTAGTTGAACCCTAACCCAGTTCGCTGACGCCAGATGCCACGTCACTAAACAAATACCAATGTTGCAGAAATCGGCCTAGGCGGTGGCTTACTGCCTAAATTTAAGCTAGTCGGTCAAAAAATCGGTTATGGTCAAAATCGGTCAAAGTCGGACAAAATCGGTAAAAATCGGACTAATCGGGCCCATGTTTTTTGACCCAAAAAAACCCAATTTTTGAAACCTGGCCCATGGTTTAAAGCCCAAATTTTAGTTATAAACCTATTTTAACATATAAGTTTAGATATTTTAACATTTAACCCCCTCTATCTTTCACTAGTTTACATATGGTTCATAAACTTTTAAATTTATTAATAAAAAGTATAAAGTTATCTCCTAAACTTGTAAATTTATTAATAAAAAGTATAAAGTTATCTATATATATATATAAAATTTTGTAAAATTATACTTAAAAATTCCAATCCGATTAATCCCTATTAATCCCTACGCGGTACCTCACCGCCCGACTAGCGCCTAGCGCCTTCTACAAGATTGACAAATACCATATCAGATGCTACGTGAGCAAAAAAGCCACATCGTATACCACATAAAATGACACTTCATCAAAAAGGGCCACATTAGCAAAAACAATTGCCACGTCAAATGCCACATCAGCAAAAAAATTAATTAGGTTAAGGTTCGGTTAGTTTGAGAGTTCCAAATGAAAATAAGTAAATGAAAATAAGTTGAAAGTTAAACCACTTGAATAAAAAAATGCTAAACAATCAATTAGAAAAAGGGCATGGGTAATAGTTTTATTGGATTACTAACAAACATTTCATCGATGGATGTTACCAACTTTTTATAAATAAATTATAGAGTTAATTGCCATTTTAGTCCCTGTGGTTTGGGCCATTTTGCCAGTTTAGTCCAAAGGTTTCATTTTTAACATCTGGATCCAAAAAGGTTTCGTCGTTGCCATTTTGATCCAACTGACTTAACTCCATCCATTCACCTCTGTTAACTCAAGGGCAATTTTGTCATTTTATCTATCTGTTTTAATTAATTAATATTTAAAGAATATATTATTCACACACCTTCATCACCCACCTCACCATCACCACCCCTGCCTTCACCACCACCACAGCCTCACCACCACTGCCACCATCACCACCACAGCCTCACCACCACCACCTCACCACCACAACCATCACCACCACCTGCTTAACCATCACCACCATATCCTCTCAGTTCTACACATTCAACACCGAATCACACACCTTGATGATCCGTTGCATTCTCGACCGCCGTATGGCGTCGCCGGAGGAAATCAGGGGGTGGGCGGGGGAAACGGAGGAGGAGGTTCGAGTATACGGAGTCCTTTGATGTTCCCGCGAAAGAGATGCCCAACAAGCTGCAGCAGTTGGCTGCCAAACATAAGGTTGTCTTGTGTATAAGGCAGAAGTATATTAGGTATAAACCGTTTATGGCTGAGGTTAAGGATTACGCGTGTCATAGAGCTGGGGAGCCGACTTCGTCAAAGAAGTCCAAGATTTTGAAGAGGGAACCGTATGCGTCTAAACGGTGCGGCTGTGGGTTTCGGATAAGAGCGATTGTGCCGATTTCGAATTATAATGAGAAAGATAAGACGTTTGTTTATCAGGAAGAAGGGATGGCTGTGTTTAAGCTATATGCGGTGCATACGGGGCATAAGCCCGGGCCGTCGGATGGGAATGCGAGGATTATGCATAGGGTTGTTGGGCTGAAAGGCGGGTTTTTGATGGATGACGATATGATTTATGACGAAGCGGATCATGACATTTTTTTGTTTATGGGGAAGGATGACGGGGATGTGCAATGTTCTGTGTTGCAGCAGCAAGTGAAGGAGTTGAGACATGAAATTGGGCTGCTTGAAGGGAAGGTTACGAAAATCCCGCATGAGTTACTGGGTTCGGTATCTCAAGATCTGTTTGATCTTTTGAATAAAGTTAGAAGTATAGGCGAGTATGGATCAAAATCAAAGGGGTTTTCATCTGATAAGTTGCAGTCGGATGATGTTTTGGTGGGTGAGAATGATTTAGCAGATTGGAGCCACCATCAAAGGATTTACGAGGATGGTAAATCACATATGGCACGGACCGGAGATAGAGATAGGGTTCTGGCAGGTGATGGTCATGTTGGTGATGGTTAAGCAGGTGGTGGTGAGGCTGTGGTGGTGATGGTGGCAGTGGTGGTGAGGCTGTGGTGGTGGTGAAGGCAGGGGTGGTGATGGTGAGGTGGGTGATGAAGGTGTGTGTATAATATATTCTTTAAATATTAATTAATTAAAACAGATAGATAAAATGACAAAATTGCCCTTGAGTTAACAGAGGTGAATGGATGGAGTTAAGTCAGTTGGATCAAAATGGCAACGACGAAACCTTTTTGGATCCAGATGTTAAAAATGAAACATTTGGACTAAACTGGCAAAATGGCCCAACCCACAGGGACTAAAATGGCAATTAACTCTAAATTATATTTTTATTACCGATTTATTAAAGATGTAACATATAGGTTTTTTTTGTTTTGGACTTTTGGCTTTAGGTTATGGGCTAGTATAAGCAGCCCATTTGAGATATGATTTTTTATTACCTACTTAACTAATTCATGGCAAAAAGCAAGCCATCATTCATCATTCGCCTTTTTGATCATTAACTTACGTTTGTTCGGTATTATGTTTGAATTCCTTGATTATTTTTGGATGTTTGGATATTTGAATTATAAAGTTTTTGTTTACATCTTTCGATGTTTTTCTGCGTTTGGCAATGAAAATAGGAAATATATCACACACATCAACATTTGGTAACATGTTTTGTCAAATATTTCTTTCGGACATGTTAACGAACACTCGGTATGCAAAGAGTTTAACTATGGATATTACACATTATCATGAAACATAAACAATCCATGAAGCTTTATTAACTTGCAAATGTAATAATTATCACGAAACATAAACAATTATATATCACAAAGGTATTTGCAGGTCGTTAAAATGAATTCAAAGTAGGCTTCACAATTGACAATGAATAACAATTAAAGGAATTCAAACATAGAAAAAAACAGCGTAATGGAATTCATACCTATAATTTGATTGAATGGATTGAAATTAAGGACCCCATTGCTCAATTCCTAAATGTCATACATGATACACACTAGTTTAATGATTCATTATTGGTCGTTCATATGGTTTCTTTGTACAGTGGCTTCAACTCATGGGTTTTGAACATGAGACACATATAGGGTCGGGTATTATACTTGGGACCAGATACCTTATATGATAAATAATCGGAACCGACCCTATATTTAGGGTATGTAAATCGGGTATGATATGACGGTCGAGTCGGTTCTCGGGTAACACTCGGGTCGGGTCGGGTAATAACAAATGCTCACCCCTAACTGGGAAGCCTTACTGCAATTCTGTAAAAAGGACAGACCCAAGTAGAAAGAATGTCCATCATCTAAGGAGGAGTGGCTAAGTAAGAAACGTAGTAATCTCTTCATGATATTTGTTTCCTTTAATTTTAATGTTCCAACTAACACATGTCGGTTTAATTTTGGTTCTTTGGTTCACTTTACTAATTCTACTCAGGGATTTCTTACAATCAGAAAGCTATGAAGAAACTAAAGAACACTTAAACTAGGAAATAGAAAACAACTTGAAGTCAAAGCTGTGGGAACATTAAACTTTATGACACTTTATATTCCTGAGATTAATTGGAATCTTGTATGAGGACCAAACTTAGATATGGACGATTTATAAATGGTGGAAGCCTAGAAGGTTTGCTAATTTTAGATGGCAAATAAGTAGTTACTTTACTTATTATTGGGATATAGGCAGGGGCGAAGGTTTGTTGATGCCCGGGGGTGCACCCGCCCACCCCAATATTTCGTTTAGAAGTGTATAGGTTTTGATTTTTCGTCCGGAAATTTTAAAAATTATATAGGATCGCCTCCTCCTAGGTAACAAACTTTACTTTAATTTATATATTGTATAAATATTTAGGAAAAATTATAGGATCGCCTCCCCCCAATTATTTTTCCTATATATTTATACAATATATAAATTAAAGTAAAGTTTGTTACCACTTTGTATATAAGTGATGGGTAGTTTTGTAAATATATTTTAGAGAAAAATGCCCGGATAGTCACTGTGGTTTCACCTTTTTTCACCTATAGTCCCTATCTTTTTAAAACTACTTGAATAGTCCCTGTGGTTTTCCGTTTTGTTCTCGGATAGTCCCTGGGTCTAACTTCAGTTACTTTTCTCTGTTAAGTGGGTGTTGAAATGACCAAAATACCCTTTCCTTAAAAGGCCAAACCATAGGGACTATCCGGGCATCTTCTTTACCTTCATAGTTTTCTACTCCCTCACACATCCAGAACTATCACCAACACCATTACCACAACCATTCTCCTTCACTATAACACCCCCCCCCCCACTCTCGCTCGTCTCTCTTAATCATATGGCCGACCACCACCGAGTGGTGGTGGTGGCACACGATGTACGGCGGCGGCCGCTTTTTTCGATGTTAAACAGCAACAACAACGTCGGGGACGCGTGACAGCGGAGGTGGTGGTGCACGACGGTAGTAAACAGTCGGAACTGATAACGGTGGTGGTGCTGTGCGACGGCTCACGGTGGTGCTTGGTCCGGTTCAGCCTGGTGCACTCATTCCATATGCGGATCAGATTCGGGTTTGGTTTCGGGTAGTGACGACAGGCCGGTGGAAAGCTTCTTCCCTTCATCTTGTTTTTTCATCTGTTTCAGCTCACACCTGTTTCAACATCTATACACACAAAAATGTTTGAAGAATTTGAAGGCAAATCGGTTGAATTTGCAGGTACGATTAGGGCTTCGATCTGGGTCATATACTCCTGTTTTCATAGGATGCTTTACATTCAAGTTAGATCCAGCGTTTTAGTGGTGGTTTTGATGTTACTGGTGACAAGGATGATGATTACAGGTGGTGACGATGGCTGTCAGCCATTTTCATTTTTAGATCCCGCTGCCATTTTTTGCTCCGTGTAGTCAAACAGAGTGTTTGTTTATATTTATTCGATGGTCTGTGGATGGTGGCGGATTAAGTGGTGGTTGATTGGCTGAAGAGGCAATGATTGGAGGTGGTAGGCGGCGGTGGTGGTTCTCCGGTGGAGGGTAGTGGTGGGTGCTGGTGGGTATAGTGAACGAGAAGATGCCCGGATAGTCCCTATGGTTTGGCCTTTTAAGGAAAGGGTATTTTGGTCATTTCAACACCCACTTAACAGAGAAAAGTAACTGAAGTTAGACCCATGGACTATCCGAGAACAAAACGGAAAACCACAGGGACTATTCAAGTAGTTTTAGAAAGATAGGGACTATAGGTGAAAAAAGGTGAAACCACAGGGACTATCTGGGCATTTTTCTCTATATTTTAACTCTTATTTGTTTAACTCTAGGTTACCCACCACACAATAAACTTAATCACAAATTTTAATGTCTAAGAACGGGTCCTTTGAATGAATGAATTTTTTTAGTTTTATTTGGAACTATTATTATTTGACTTGACCCGAATCGATAGCCGACCCGACCTGAAACATAACGATAGGAAAAAAAATTGGGTTCCATCAGTTTACGCCCCCTCGAAACTTTTGGTCAAGCTCCGCCACTGGATATAGGTTTCCTTAGGCCTTGAGCCTTGGGCCTTGGGGTGTACTCTAACTTAATTGGTGTTAAAGATGACATGGCAAGCCAACATGTCTTTCAAACCACTCACTCCTCATGTTAAGGGGTGTTAAAACTTCTCTTGGTTAACATGTTAACATAGGCAAAAATGAATAAGAAATTAATGTCATTTATTATAATTGTTTATTTTAGACAAGAAGTTAATGAAATTGTATTATTATTATTATTATTATTATTATTATTATTTATTTTGTAGTTAATATAAATATTTAATATTAAAATAATTAAAAAATGGTGGGTGAGGTAGAGTTAACAAGGTTAAACCAATTCCTTAGGATGAGATGGAGTAAAAGGGGAACAAACGGGTGATGTGACGCTTATATGGAGTTAAGAATAGTTAAAGTATACCTCATGGCCTAGGTGATAGAATGCGGTGCGATTTAATATATTATGAATCCATATATCATGTTTATTATTATCAACGGTCAACTGGTCAAAGCCACTTTATTATCTGCACCAACAATATTTGGAGCTTGGTGAGAAGCTAATGGATCTTGTTTGATAAAGAAAACATAGACATTTATTCAAAAATAGATAGAAAAACATGTTCGTTACATACTTATTCAAACATCCATAGAACAACTAGACTTATCGATTAAATTAGATGTAGAAGTTGAAATAAATAGGATCACCACCGAGTACCAAACGTGACACTCCATTATTGTCTATAGTTGTTCCAATATCCCTGCACATAACCTTACAGGAGCTGCACACACTCGGGCAGTAAACAAACTTATAACCATCGGTAGTTTTGTCAATCTTAAACCAGTTATCCAATGTTTCCGGTCCCGGGTTTCCCTCAACGCCTCCCAACATCACAGCATATTGGTTCATACCGTTATCATATTTCAACTTCCATATATTTGACTCGTCGCAAAGGGTGGAACCCAAGAACTTTATGTTAACATCTGTGTAAAGACGGATCACGCCTTTTTTAGGATCGACTGGAGTGATAGTAAACGCATTGACCCACCCTTTGGTTTGGTGTTCTACAACACCAGCTGGACAAGTGTTGTTGTTGCCCACTGCTACTGGGAAGATGGTGCTGGTATAATTTTTTATGTTTGTCATGATTATGTAGTATTCAGCCCCTGAGCGAAGGGGTTTTCCGCTATCATCGAGCACAGGATCGGGAGCTGAATTGGCATTGAAGATGCACAGGATGAGTGCAAGTGAGAAGAAGATGATTGTTTTCATTGTTGATGAATGATGTAGATTGTGTGTGTATGGAGCTTTTTATAGATGGTGGGGAGTTGTGAATTCAAAAACCTGATGAACATGAATGTTGTTGGTTTAGAGTTTTGGTAGTTTTCGAAAGGAAAAATAAACAGGTGAATTTGGATGTAGATTATGACTTCTAATGGACTAGTGAGACAAGCATTTTGAAATGTGTTTTTTAATGAAAATTGATAAGCATGTTTGTGTAGAGAACCATCATGTTTTTGTCCCTTTTACCGTTTGACACATTTAGCTTCCTAGCGTCAGAAGCTATCCAATTCCTGACCAGGGTTCAACGGGTCATCCACAGTAATTGTTCAGCCCCAGAGAGGCAGGGTTTTGTATTTGGCAGATTAATGTTTGCAATTCAGAAAGAGGTGGTGACGTAGCTTATTACCCGTCTACCTTCTGTTTTAATATAATTTGGCAAGTGAACACAATATAAAGTATAACAAAAAATTAATGAAAAAAAATGAAAATTTATCGCCGCGATCTCATCTTTTTCCATTGAATAAATCCTAACCAATCAATTGGAAAAAGGGCATGGATCGGACCACAGCATATTTTTAATGGGAGTGAACTAGGGTTTTAATAAAAATTTTCAAGGAGTGTAATTAGAATTTTGCCTTATAAAATACATTAATTTTTTTTATATGGTGTACACGCCATTCAGGACTCTACCTAAGTCCGCCTCTGGCATTGGTAATAGTTTTTTTGGCAATTCCTAACGAATTTTTTGTCGATGGATGCAGGGCCGGATTTGGGCCTGTGCAGGAGGTGCCACCGCACAGGGCCCAAAATATCTAGAGGCCCAAAATTGTTTAAAATATATAAATATATATATAAAAAGTGTAGCAAATTATTAACAAATTCAGGTTGTGGTTCAATTGGATGCGCAACTGTTTAGCTAATGGGCTATCCCGGGTTCGAATCCCATGGTAGTCATTTTTCCATTCTTATTTTTTTTTATGTAGTGTCATGTTTTTCTTATGCCTTAAGGGGCTGTTATAAAACAAGGGGAAAGCTCATATAGTCGCATTTAAATTTGGGCCTCAATAAATTTGTAATCTCTAGTTTTCTTCTTCTCATTTAATCATTTACATAATAAACTTTACATGTTTTCTTGTTTAAATTTGTAGGTTTTTAATTTCTCATTTAACCATCTACAATATAAACTTAGAAGAACTCAATATTTAGCTTGAATTAATTTTTTTTTTACAAAAAGGTTCATGTTGCCAAGTTAGTTTGGATATGTTTACATACATTACAGTTCATTTTGCTCAAATGATTTAAGTGTTAGTTATTTTTGCTTATCCGGAGAGAGTTGAAACTAATGTTATGCGTATTAATTTATTTGTAACATAAAACTAGGATTTATTGTTTTTAATCGATGTTAGCATTCACTCTATGAACATGGATAATTACGATACATTGAAATATAGAGAAGAATCGACATGGATTATAAATACTTGATCTAGAACTTTACTTTCAAAAATGCTAAAAAAGCCTCACGATTCGCTTAAGTATTGTGGTTTTTTTATATACGATTAATGAGTTTATATTATAGGAAGAGGGCCCAAAGTTTTTGTCTCGCACGGGGCCCAAAAGTTTTTTATCATTTTCGGAGACGGCCCTGGATGGATGTTACCAACCTTCTATAAATAAATTGTTTTTCACCGATAAGATCGTTGAATAAATCCTAAACAATCAATTGGATAATAGTTTTATTGGCCATTCGTTGAATAAAATCCTAAACAATCAATTGGGTAATAGTTTTATTGGCCATTACTAATGAATGTTAGTTAGTATGTTACCGACTAAATTTAAAAAAAGTTGTCTTAGTTGTTTTTTACCGATAAGATATCCGCCACGTCCTTCGCTAAATCTAAAAAAAAAAAGTTGTCTTAGCTGTTTTTCGCTAAATGTATAAAAAATCGTATGAATATTTACAAATACAATTGAAGTGTGAGTTTAATTGGGGAATAATAAAAAAATGGGGAACGAGGTAACACTCTTAAAAATTTAACTTAAAATGTTAAAAATCAAATTTAAAAAAAAAAATCGGCGCTTTTCTATTTAAATACTTGTAGAAGCATTTTTAATAAAAAAACTCAAAAACTATAAATATAAAAAACTATTAAAAAGGCTATTTTTTTACAAAAATGATTTTTTATTGGAATAGTTTCTACCCATTTTCAGAAGGAAAAGTGTTGATTTTTTTTTTAAATTGACTTTTAACATGTTAAGTTAATTTTATAAGATATATTTTTTAAACATTTTATTTTATATTTTTAGTTTTTGATTTTTTTTATTAAAAATTCTTCTACATGTATTTATAAGGAAAATGGCCGGGTTTTTTTTTTAATTTGATTTTTAACATGTTAAGTTGAATTTTTAAAGTGTTCCCCGGTTCTCCACTCTTTTAGTATTTCCCAATAAACCCCCCTACAATGGAATATACAAAATATATATATAAGAGACATCCTGGTCATAAGATGTCTTCCTTCTGTTTAAGAAATGAATTGTTCAAATTCTGTAAGCTAGGCGCACGTATAGATGGACTATAGGTAGGGCTACGAAGGAATCAAACGTTCAGTGAACACTTCATGAATCGTTCGACGGGAAGTTTGTTTAGCTAAATGAAGGAATATGAACAGAGGTGGTGTCGGTTCATTTATGTTCTTGAACGTTCGATAACTTATTGCTTCTGTAGTTCATTGCATAATGTTATACAAGCTTAAAACATGATACTATACATGCTTAACACGGTAATTTTCAAAAATATTTTATTTATCATTTAACTTTATTTTTCACTAATAACGTTTCTTCATTATAAGACAAATTCTAAAGAAGAAGTTATGTTTAATTATTTCTCTCCACTTCCTAATATATATTAACTTTTAGTATAGTAAAAGATTTTCGCACGTGCTTTGATACACGTACATGCATATATTTTTATTGTTTTTAGTTACGATAGGAGTCACTTTCAGTATTTGCTAGTATATTTGCACTACCGGTATTCAAACCCATACAAATCGATGTAAAACACATTTCATTATTCTTTTTTGACATTTTAACGCTTTTATCTTTTGACTACAAACATATCTTAATCAATAACCATGTAGATCATATCCCAATATTGGATCTTCCCGTACCTCTTTGTCATGTGTTAATCATTGAAACACAAAAGTAATACGGTAAGAAAGACTATCATGGAATTCATGGCAAAACAATTATATAGAGTGGGTTGAGATAATAAGTATTTGATGTATAAAGAACTTGGATTAGTTGGCAATTGATGTTTTAGGTAAACTGGTCTTCTTTAATGAAAAATATATATATGTATTATTTTATGTTGGGAAAATTAGTGAATGGATATTTAGTTAATTTATAATTGAGTGAAATTATAATTACTTATTAAACTCCATATGTGAAACTCTTAAGTAGAGTTTTATGTCACTTGATTAGCTTTTATTAGAGTTTTATATCTCTAATTAAATCACTTAATTAGAGTTTTATGTCTCTAAGGCCGTGGGGTATGGTGGGACGGGGGTTGGGCTTGGGTTTGGGTTGGGGCATTTGGTGACACGTGGATGGGGATGGCAGACATGGGCTAACCCACATTCAACACGGTATGGTGGGGCGGGGGTTTGGGGCGTGGGTTTGGCGGGCTTCGCTGGGCTGACCCGCTTGGCTAATTGAATATTATTTAAAACAAAAAATTTATTTTTTTTAATATTTTTAAATAAAGAAAATTACAAAAAAAAAATTCCTAACTTTTATATTTGTTTTTTATCTCTTCTCTCATCGCCAAGACTAGTTGTAACTCTTCACCCTGTAGGTGATCAATAGGCTGGGATAGAAATTTCAAATCCTCTCGTTTTTGTTTCGCTGCATCTCTAGCTTCTTTGCTCCTTCGTATTTCCGCCCTTTGTTGTTGGAATATGTTGAATGTATCCATCTTGCATGAAATGTCATCCAACTGGTCGCTGTATATTCCCCTACGCGACCCCGAACTCCCAGCTGAAGGCGATGCCGTACCAGATCTTTGTTTTTGAGCACGCCTTCTTGAGGCATTTCTTCCAAACTCAGGCCGGTTTGGGCTTGGCGAATCATCCAAAAGGTCTTCAGACTCTTGATCTCGTGCATCAGATTGGGCTTGGGACGAGGCCCTTGACCTTTTGGAAGACGAGTTAGTTTCGCTACCAACGGGGATATTCGCCCACTTTGGATGAAACTTACAAATCTCCCAACAATGCATGAAACGGAAGTCGGTCCCCACATTTGATTTGAATGTGCACACTGCATTTGTCAAAATGTCGGCTTCTGTTTCACCACTTTTTGGGTTTTGCTTTGCTTTATTTAAGAAACCACTATATTTTGTAAGTTGGGTGCTTATCTCGCTCCACTTTGAGGATAAGCTATCGTTTTCACGATAAGCCTCCCTTCCCATTTCTTCATGGAATAGTCTACTAACCGATTCCCACAGGGCGCTTCGATGTTGCGAATTTCCTATTTTAATAAAAACAAAATTTAATATATTACAAAGTTATATAAAAAATAACTATTAATAAAAACAAAGGTTAAGAATACCTAAAGTTGAATGTTGAGTTTGTTGACACCAAGCCCTCGCCAATGCAACTTCTTCAGCAACGACCCATTTTTGTTGTTTACGTTTGACGGTTTCAACTACTTTATCCACCTCGGTTTTTTTCTTATGACTTCTCTTTTCGATGGGTTTCGATGCGGAAGGACCATCATTGGGTGGTTGAGTTTCGGGAACGGTTTCGTTTTGTGAAAGGTCGATGGAGGTTGGTGAAAGGTTGATGGGCGATTGTGTAAACGGGGTAGGTATCGAATCATCGGAGTGTGGGAAGTTAGTAAACACATGATTCCCAAGAAGCGATGCGTAACTCGCTTCATGGGGCATAGAAGAGTGTATGAAAAATGGACGAGGCATTGGACGATTGGGTGGTGGGCTAGGATTATTTTCTTGGAATGCATACGGGTAGTTCGGGTCAAAAGGACGGTTATAAGGATGCATTTTTTCGTTTTGTAGAAGGAGTATTGAAGATGATTTTATAGAAGGTGTGGTTGAATGTGGTAAAAAATGGAAGAAAAATGTGATTTTTATAGTGAAAAATTAAAAAAAAATTAACATAGCCGTTGGCCAACGGCTATTTTGTTTTGGCCATACACAGCCCGCCATGTCATCTCGCTTCCCCCGCCCCACGCCCGGCTTGAAACCCAAGCCCCAAGGGCCACGCCCCAACCCAAGCCCACCCGGGGTGGTGCCTTGGGCGTTTTCCCCCAACCCACGCCCCAACCCAAGCCCCATACCCCATAGCCTAATAAAATCACCAATTAAGAAAAACTCTTCACTACACACAACTCCTGTAAAAAATGGTAGGCTTTGTGACTCATTGGAATGATGAGAAAACTACAAGAGAAAGATAATATGTATGAAGAATTCTTGGAGAAGTTGTGAAGACTTGAACATCCATATGTTGGGAATTATAGAGAGATGAGTTTTCTCTACTCGATTCCATCACCTTCGTATCATTATTATTCCACAAGTTCAAACACTATAATTCTATTTGGTGTAACCTCGGGCGCGTGGCCATTTCCGACAGTACAGACTGCTTCGGCTGTTGTACCCTGGGAGACAGACGCGTCGTCTTTAGTAGAGGCGCGGAATCTGTTTTAAGGGAAGCGTGTTGAACACATGCCTCAGCCATAATCGTCAACATTTGTTTGTTCCTTTTGTAGGAAATTATTGTACAAGAAGATGTGGTTCAAGACCTCATTGAATCCTACACAACGGACTGAAAACACAACGAACCATACAAATAGATGCGGTTAAAGATCAAGTTGAAGACTTAATCTTTTGAAGATATTGGTTTAAATCGATTGTTTTATTAAATATGTTGTAGTTCATATTTATTTTCGTTTGAATTTGTACACGGTTCATGTGCTACAATTTCCCAAATGTTTAAAGAGAGTATCTTCATTTTTTTATTAGTTTTATTAATAAAAATGTGAACCATTTCCTACAAACTTAAAACAGATTTCATGAGATTGTTGGTACAATCTTAAAAACCTTATTTATAAGGATTTTGGGTTTACGAAAGGATTTATAATAGAATAAAAAAATATTTTTAGAGGTTATGATCTTATAAATTTTTATTTTGGGAAATATGTATGTAGTACAACTTGTTGTGTTTGGATTTTTTGAGATTGAGATACAATCTTAAATCCTATACCGTGGTATAAAATTCGTTTTAGTTCCAACGTTTGGTTTTGAAACGATTTTGGGAATTGTTAATTTTTCTAACTTTTGTGTTAGATCGGGTTTATTAGTGTAAACCATACGTTTTTTGTAAACGTTAAATTCTCTAACATGTGTGTTAGACCGGAATTATTGGTGTAAACCATACGTTGTTTGTAAACGTTAAATTCTCTTACGTAGAGTTTTTTATGTCTTTAAATAAGAGTTTTATATCACTTGATTAGAGTTTTATGTCTCTAATTAAGTCTCTATTTAAAGTAGACTCTTCATCCACCCATAGATTGATATGAACAAATAAGTCTTATAATGATTTCTGTAATCATTTGTCTTCTAACATGTGTGTTAGAAACGTTCATGAAAAGCGTTAGTTTGGAAGCAATTTTTTAGTTGTTTCGTTTCTAACGTGTGTATTAGAAATGTCTTATTTATTTGAACTATATATGTGTTTTTAGCAAGTCGAATTAACATTTTGTGGAAATGTTAATATTGATTGTTAAAAATGGTTAAAATACAAATGCTTTGAAATGTTTTATGTAAACATTTTATATAAATAATTTGTTGTAGCATTGTTTTTAATGCTTTGTATGATTTAGAAATAAAATGTCATACATTAAAGTTGATTGTTTGATTGGCTTCAAGGAATTAAATCACCATAAAGTGATGGTGTGGTATTTATATGAATTTAATGAAATTAAAATCATTTACTAGACTCTTCATATGGAAGATAAACTCTTAAGGAGAGTTTCATGTCAATTTATTATTTTTTATTAGAGTTTATGTCTCTAATAAAATCTTTAATTAAGTGAGAGTTATCTCCACCCCATGTCTCTTGTATTAAAAGTAGGCTATGTACCTAACTTGATGAGATGGAAAAAAAATACAAGAATTAAATCACCATAAAGTGGTGGTGTAGTTGTGTGTGATTTTATCACCAACTTTAATTTGTGATTTCTAAATCTAAATGGTCATGTTTTATATAAAATGACTTAAATTTTCTAACACGTATGTTAGAAAATGTGTAACACGAATACGAGGTTAGAGACTGTTCATAATGAACAGAAATGTTTTATGTAAATATTTAATTGCCTATGTGTGCATTAAAAATGATGAGAAATGACTTATTTTATAAACTATATCTTTCGAAAACGTTTTATGTAAACGTTCGATTCTATAATGTGCTTGTTATAACATTTTTTCTAACATGCGTGTTAGAAAATGTTATTTGGTGAAAAACAACTTGGTGTTGTTGTGAAGAAATTTAATTGTTCAAGTTTACTACTTAAATGTAGTATTTGTAACAACTTGGTGTTGTTTTGAGCATAATTGTCCGAGTTTAAAGTTTCAAGATGAAATGAGGAACTTGTACTTACAAATGCATAGAGTCTTATTGAGGGAGTACCTCAAGACATGCCATGGGACGATATTGTTGAGAAGATTTCGGTCAGATTATAAAGTGTTGAAGATAAAATCACTTTGCTATTTGATGTCTACATATTGTCTATGCTTCCGTTTAAATTTCAAAAGTGATTGGCACTTATGGTTTAGTTTCCAATGTATTTTATTGTTTTATGTTCAATATCTTCGGATAACACATGCAATTTTTTACAAAGAAATAAATCACTAATGGTTGTGACGTATAAATTATTTTTGTGGAAAATAATTATAACGACGGTTATACATTGTTTAAAAGAATATGGTTTTAAAAGGATAGTACATGAAAATACTTGGACATAAACGACTTGAGAGTTGTTACATTGACTAAAAGTCAAAGGCGAAACATCAAATGTATAACCACATCATGAGTGAGTAATGAAAGAACGTAGTGAGTGTATTGAGATGAAATACACTAACGACATTCATGTCGACATAGTTCATTAGAAGTCATTGGAAAATCCACAAGTGTGAATTCTAACATATGAAAGTAAAAGTACTATATGTATTGTATACCTTTTATAAATCTTGCGAGATTTATAAGTAGATGCGTCTACCACTTGATTATTGTTAGATCTATAAGGAGATTTTACCTTCATTTGGGAGAGCAACCTAAATATACATATCTCTTAATGAATAACAATGGATGTGTGCAAATCACTTATGGCAAAATTATGAATGCCATGTTGTGGAGTGTCTATCTAGTTGACTCTATCTCACACATAATAGTGATTGTAGACGAGAAACATTCATCTTGTTGGTGATGAATGTGTTCACCAAGTGACTTGGATTAAGACTTATGTTTAAGTACTTATGAGTCTATGGTAGATTGTTGGAGATCAAAGGTAAACAAGTTATGTTCCTTAAATGAATGATGAAATTTAGCTATGTGCTATATACAGTAATTTGTGAGACCTTCCTAAATATTGACGTTTTAGGATTATGAATAAGTCTCATTATTTTGTCTTAACAAGGGATGAATGTTGCAAAGTGATATTATGATATCCTTAGGGCTGTGAAGAATCAGAATGATGCATCTTCTGTTCACATGCTAAAGTATTGTAGTCTAAAGCATGCTAGACTAGTACTTGGTTAATTATGGGTCTTGACGGGGACTAATTAACTCTAAACATTCAAATGTGTATGAACACAAAAAGAATTTGTGTATGGACAAAGTTGAGGGAGAATTTTCATTCATTATAAGGAAAAGACATGTAACTTTTGAAGAGTTTGTTCGAAAAACTAATGAGGAGAACTCATTGTCTAGGCTTATTCTAGGTGTTAAATTAGAATTATTCTAAGTTGGTGACAAACTTATGACAATGGCATGTGTTGCTTTGATTAGCTCGGAAGCTCATGTAAGCTAATGCAATATGAGTTGAATTCACTGATACAATGAGGTTGATCTTGTTCAATCATATGTGTATAAATGTCGTCATAAGTGAAGTTACGAAAATGTTGATCAAATGGCAAGAAATGCTTGGGGGGGGGGGTCCATTTAGAAACAACCCTATAAGGGTATGTAGAAATGATTTTCATTACCTTATCTGGATGATATCCTATAACACTTAAATGTGGGGGTGTCTTGCATTTGTATCATAAAAGTTTGGCAATAAGGATTTTGTAATCAAATCTAACATTGCAAACAGACGACTATGTGGAGGACACAAAGGTCGTAGTGCAAAATGGAGATGTGTTTGCCTTAAATGATAAGCGTATCTTACAAAGACATCTATTATAACCAGATTCAGATGGCCACTGAGGTTATAGTCTTAGAAGTTGACAATAGGCAAAATTAACTTACGAGATAAGAACACATCATGACAATTGATCTCAAATACGCAAAATGTTATGGATCCAACAACCTGAGGGTTTATTAGAGATCAAGTTGTGGAATGAGACTGAAGCCCATGGAAAAAGGGTATGTGAAGGACACCTAACTTAGTTGACTGGAGATCTCAAGATCTAAGTTCAATAGGACAACTAACTCATATGCCTAAAGGTGGTCACTGTGGGGGCATAAATGATATGCATAAGCTAGTATATATGGTTATACATACCCTCAAAGTATAAAAGGGTGTTTAAATGCGTCCTAGTATATTCATATGATATTCAGTGACAAAGAGTGAGGCTAAGCATAATATGTGGTAAATGATTTGGAGAAATCACGATAACCACAATGCTTTTAATGATCTAAGGAGAATCACCTATGTTAGAGAGAAGCGGGGTCGCTTCGAATGGAATTGAGGGCACAATTCCTAGAGCTCTCGTAGAACCAGGAAAGTGTTCCACGACCATTATTGGACACGACTATGAGGAGATGACCCGGCTAAGGAGAGTCTTGTGTGAAGTGTATTGTCGTCTACACAAACGGCAGACGAGTTCAAAGACATCGAGATCTACTCAGAGCTAGTGGGCTAAGTGTATTTCATGAGCGAAGGTTCAAAGGGTAACACCTACCTATCGTATGCAAAACTCAACTGTCGAGGTTACATTGGAAATTTTAAGTGTTTTGAACAATATCCATTCATGTGGGGGATTGTTGGGAAAATTAATGAATGGATATTTAGTTAATTTATAATTGAGTGAAATTATAATTACTAATTAAACTCCATATGTGAAACTCTTAAGTAGAGTTTTATGTCACTTGATTAGCTTTTATTAGAGTTTTATGTCTCTAATTAAATCACTAATTAAGTGAAACTTTTATTAGAGTTTTATGTCTCTAATAAAATCACCAATTAAGAGAAACTCTTCACTACACACAACTCTTGTAAAAAATGGTAGGCTTTGTGACTCATTGGAATGATGAGAAAACTACAAGAGAAATATAATATGTATGAAGAATTCTTGGAGAAGTGGTGAAGACTTGAACATCCATATGTTGGGAATTATAGAGAGATGAGTTTTCTCTACTCGATTCCATCACCTTCGTATCATTATTTTTACACAAGTTCAAACACTATAATTCTATTCGGTGTAACCTCGGGCGCGTGGCCATTTCCGGCAGTACAGACTGCTTCGGCTGTTGTACCCTGGGAGACAGACGCGTCATCTTTAGTAGAGGCGCGGAATCTGTTTTAAGGGAAAGCGTGTTGAACATGTGCCTCAGCCATAATCGTCAACATTTGTTTGTTCCTTTTGTAGGAAATTATTGTGGAAGAAGACGTTGTTCAAGACCTCGTTGAATCCTACACAACGGACTGAAAACATAACGAACCATACAAATAGACGCGGTTAAAGATCAAGTTGAAGACTATATCTTTTGAAGATATTGGTTTAAATCGATTGTTTTATTAAATATGTTGTAGTTCATATTTATTTTCGTTTGAATTTGTACACAGTTCATGTGCTACAATTTCCCAAATGTTTAAAGAGAGTATCTTCATTTTTTTATTAGTTTTATTAGTAAAAATGTGACCCATTTCCTACATTTTATATACATATTCGTTTTTCCCATGATATATTAGATTGATTGAACAATCGAATTCTATTACTTTAAATCTGCAGTGAGTGAACTTTCACCAAAAAGTCTCACTAGAATTTTCATTTTCAACTTACCTCAACTTTAGTGTTTTGACATTTTTTTAACAACGATAATGTATAGTCATATAAAGGCTAGCACAGAACTAGGAAAAGCTCAAAGCATTGTCTCAAAAAACCAAAAAACAACCCATAAAAACATAAATAAACACCCTGTCTAAACCTTACTTCGCCTAGACCTTAGAAATTATGTCAAACGGGCAGGAGCACCATTTCGCCCATTCACAAATGACATTTCTCGCTCCATTAGCATTCCAATAAAATGAAGCAGCTAGCTAAGTAAAGGAAGGATGAGAGGTCAACCGGAGGTGAGGAGGGAAAGCCAGAGAAGATAATAGGAATATGAATGGCATACGTATAAAGGAAAACACACAAAGAAGAAGGAAGCAACGGAAAGAAGAACCAGAAAACAAACAATGCCAACGACGATTGTATTCGTCTCAAATACTTAGCGGGGATCTATGAGGAAGACTTGGAAGCGAAAATAAACAGTTTGGACAGGCTGTGTCAATGTACCTAGCGAGAAGGAAGGAAAATTAGTGTAAGTGCAGTACCTGGTGATTGAAGATTATTGGTGTCATATAGAACTGATGGCAACAGTGGGGAAGTCTGTAAGTGAAATAATCATAACCGTGGCTTTATCAGTTCTGTGAAAATACCAAGTTTTGAGGAGAAGTCAAAGTCAAAGATGAATACCCCTGAAGTAGTTCCGGATTAATACCCCTAAAGGATTGAGTTCCGGATTAATACCCCTAAAGGATTGAGTTCCTGATTAATACCCCTTGAGAACGCTAACTATTGCGAGAACAGTGCTTCCCACTAGTAGGGTGCCCGCGCGATGCCTCTAGTTATAGACGAGTTTGCTTCTCACTTCAGACTTTAATAACAGAGTTTGAAAATCTAAAGATGAAGGATCAAAGTGTCGACGAGTTTGCTAATAAGTTGTCCGAGTATGCCTCTAGAGTCGTCTCACTTGGCTCGGTTATAGAAGAAACCAAGTTAGTTAAGAAGTTCCTCAGCGGATTGCAGTATCGGTTTATTCATATGGTGGCTTCAATAGAAAAGGTTGTGGACTTGAAGAACATTGGCTATGATAATATTGTGGGCCGGCTTAAAGCTTATGAAGAAAGGATCAAGGATGAGGAGGAAACTCAATCCGAAAATCTAAACCAACTTTTGTTCACAAAATCAGATGAAAAAGCAAAGGAAAAGGAGCACAGATGTGAGCGTGGAAACTCAAATCGAGAAGATCTTGGACGATCCAAGGTAGAGGTCAGGGGTACGGGAGAGATCGATGAGATGGTCGGGTACAACGGGACAAAAGCCACGTCAGGTGTTACAAATGCAATGACTTCAGCTATTACATATCGGAGTGTCCAAAGTGGGAGAAAAAGGAGGAAGCCAACCTTATCCGATACGAGGACAATGGGTCAGCTCTAATGTGATGAAAAGTGTTTGCCAAAATTAGGGGGTGATCATTGGGACTAATCTTGTCATAACTCAAAAGTTGGAGGATGCTAAACGGTTTAATTTATTTTAGTAGGGAGATTTAGTTTTATTTTATTTTTATTTTATTTGGTTTCCTTATAAGAGTAGGTTACTTGTTCTCCAAGGTAGTTGTTTAGTATAAATAAGGGTTATATGTTTAGGGTTTATATACCTTCAATTTTTTTCAAAAAGTTTTTTCTTGTTAATCCATTGTTTGATTATATTAAAGAAGGTTTGATTTCCAACACGCATCTCTTTTCATGTGAAGTTATGTTGGTAATTGGGGGGTCAATATAGATACACCTTAAGATTTTGTTTTGGCACTCCTATACAGGTTGTATAGGGATATACAACCCATGTAAAATAACTTGACATGACCAAGTTTGTGAATCATGCCAAACTATTCTATACGAGTCGTATAGGCCTATATGACCCGTATAGACGGTGTCAAAACAAGATCTTGATATGCCTCGGAGAAAGGAGATGGTCGGAGGTGTCTTTTGCCATCACGTGTCGCCACTGCAGCAGATGGTCGTCAGAAAACTCTGTCTTCTTACACTATCTCCTTCTCTCTAAGTTGTAGGTTTGAGGAAGAATGGGGGTGTTTTGTAAAGAGTATTTTTTTTGCCACATAGGTAGTCTACATTATTAAATAAAGAAAAAATTACACATTTTGTCCTTTATCTTAATATCATTTTTCAGGCGATGTCCTTTTCAATAAATTTCGACAGGTTTTGCCGTTTATAGGTAAAATCCTTGCATGTTACGTCCTTGGCCCTAGTCCATTTAATTTTTCTCGTTAAATCTGATCATGTGGACCCTATATAAGGGTATTGTTGTCTTTTCACGTCACAATATATAAATAAACCCTTTTTAATAAAATATATAAAATCCACTCTTCCATTCCCACCCACTGTATTCTTTCTCTCTCTAAAAACCCAAATAACCTCACTCTCTCTAAAAACCCACCATCAACACTGCCATCCACCATGTCCTCAACCACCATCCAACAACACAACCACCATCCAACACTGCAAACACCACCATCAACTGCAACTCAACCATCCACCACTCTCATCAGCCTTCAAATTAAAATGTAGAGAGAGAGAGGGAGAGAGTGAGGTAGAGAGATAGACTAAGAGTGAGACTAGAGAGAGTGTGTATGAGATAAAGAGATAAACCGAGAGTGAGACTGGAGAGAGACAATCAGATGGAGAGAGAGATAAACCAGATAGAGGGTGACGTTATGGTGGTCGATTTGGGGTTAGGGTTCCGATTTGGGATTAGTTTTGGTCTGAAATAGGGGTTACGGTTTCGATTGCGGTCTGAAATTAGGGGTAAGGTGGTTGTGGTGATGAACTGAAAGAGGGGGTGGCTGGTGAAGGCTGAGGTAGGGTGAGTGGTGGCGGAGAAGGCTGAGGTGGTGGTGGGTGGGATGGCGTTGAAGGCTGAGGTGGGGTGGTTGGGGCGGAGAAGGCTGAGGTGGTGATGGGTGGGGGCGGTGAAGGTTGTGGGGGTGGTGGGAGGTGGTGGTGTAGGAATGTGGGTTGAGTGCATTTACATGGATCCATATTTGTTTATTTTACAAGCGACGACTAGAGGTTGCAGGGATTCTGAAGGTCGTTCGGTTCTCCGATTAAACTCCGGTGGGGGTGGTCGTGGGTTGGGGGTGGTTAGGAGGGAGAGACTGGTGAAAGGAGAGAGATGAGTAATAAAAAGAGAGATATTTGTTATTTATATATATATTATAAATTTTTAAATTTTAATTTTGATTTATTAGTTTAAACTAGGATTGCGACCCGCCGCAATGCGGCGGGGATTCTTTAGTTATAACTAAGTCAATCTAGGACCCGCACGTTATGTTAAACCTGTCAAACGGGGAAAAAATAGACGATGTAAAAACGTTCACCCACACACGCACGTTGCGTCGTGTTAACTCGCAAAATTTAGAACGAAACGTAAAAACGTTAAACCAAAGACGCACGTTGCGATGTGTTAAGTCACAAAATTTAGGACCAAGCATAAAGAGAAAAATTTGCGGAATATGAAAACTATAAAGGACCAAAGTTGAAAGTAAAAAAAAATATGAGAATAGATTGCAAAAGATAAAAAGTTTTGGGTTAAAAGTAAAAAAAAACAAATAGTTTTGAGTTAAAAGTAATTTATGAAATACTTTTTGGTGAAAAGTAAAAAAAAAAATCAATTTTTTTGGAAAACCCCCAAAGCCAACGTTACGAAAACCATATGCATAACCATTTTTTCTTTGAAAACCCCACAAAGCACACCCCGCGTTGCGGCGGGGCGTAAAATGGTGTCAAATAGTACTAATGTCACACAACCGTAATCGACCACCAACACTGACTCGACCTAGGATATGCGTGTTGCGACGAACCTGTCAAACATGAAAAAATAGAGGTAAAAACGTTGAACCACACATGCACTTTGCGTCGTATTAACTCGAAAAATTTAGAACTAAAAGTAATTTATAAAATACTTTTGGGTGAAAAGTAAAAAAAAATCAATTTTTTTTTGGAAAACCCCCAAAGCCAACGTTACAAAAACCATATGCATAACAATTTTTTCTTTAAAAACCCCACAAAGCACACCCCGCGTTGCGGTGGGGCGTAAAATGGTGTCAAATATTACTAATGTCACACAACCGTAATCGACCACCAACACTGACTCGACCTAGGATATGCGTGTTGTGACGAACCTGTCAAACATGGAAAAATAGAGGTAAAAACGTTGAACCACACATGCACGTTACGTCTTATTAACTCGAAAAATTTAGAACTATACGTAAAACGAAAATTTGCGAAAGATGAAAAGTATAAGTGACAAAAGTTGTGAAGTTAAATTGCAAATAGTGAAAAGTTTTGGGTTAAAATTAAAACAACAAATTATGTAGGGTTAAAATTGTAAAAAGTAAAAACCTTTGGGGTGAAAATAAAAAATCAACTTTTTTTTTGGAAAACACACAAAGCATAATGTACAAGTAACAATGCATAAAAAAGTTGCAAAGTTATATAGGGAATAATATTTTAATTAAATATTTTCATTTTTGATTTATTAATTTAGTCCTCTCAGGTGAAATGACAAATATGCCCTCACATGATTAGATTTAACAATAAAAATTTGATTGGGTTAGGCCTAAAGGACAAGGCGTGCAACAATTTTCCCTATAAAGGGAAAACTTATCAAGATTCGTTGAAAAGAACACCGCCTGAAAAAATGTATCAAGATAAATGACAAAACTTGTAATTTTTTTAAAAAAAACTAACGGGGTTAAGTTAGTATTAGACCACTAAAGGAAAATACGTTAAAAATTGGGATTGTCTATAAGCATTTCTAGAGTTAGGATTAATCACTTTCTCTTAAATAAAGAATCACTTAACCATAATTGTTAATGATGTAAACCAAATCAAATCAATTATCCTAGTGTTAGAAATTAGTTTTTATTATCTTCCCAACCATTTAATTAGCGTTTTTATTATAAATTTCTCATGCTTAAAAAACTCTGCAAAATCTATTTTTAAAATTGCCTTTATTTTTAAGTCATTTAATTTACATTGTTTTCTTTAATAATGAATAAAATAGGAAATAATTAGGTGCGGGCCCAAACGGGTTTCTGCCCCAAAGCAGTTCCACCACAAACCAGTGGAGGCCCAAATTGGTTTGAAACCGGTTCGGATTTGAGGCACAGCCCGATTTGTGCACCTCTAGCTCTAGCCTCTAGGTCAAAACGTTTTCAAACGGACAGGACAGGACCGAAAGCTGGGTATATACAAGTACGTCAAAATGGTTCTGAATGGTATGGGCCGGCCTAAAACATTTTTATGTTCCATATAAACAGTATATTAACTTTACATGTATAATTAGAAACAGTTATTTTTCATTAAGAACTGTATTTTTCTATAAAATGTATAAACACACATTTATATTGAAAACCATCTTATAAAAAAACAAGAAACGTTCTTATTTATTTACTTTGCTTCCGATTATTATTTGCTAGTCATCTTCAAAGAAAACTGTTTATTTCTTCTTTATCGTAAATAATACATGTGATAGCAAATAACCAATACTCTTATTTCACCGTCTTAGTAGTTTTTGTGCGGCAGCGAATGCGATGGTCGGAAGATAGTTGTGACAACACCGACAGTGTGCCAACATTGGCCGCCAGGTGGTGGTGAAAACATCAGCTACACAGTGTTGGTGATGACACATTTTTAGTGATGGGTTCATGGTGGTCATGACCGGCATGCAAGTCCATCATCCATTTTACTCCTGTTTAGTTTACGAGCCTTATGATTTATGACCATTTCTTCATTTTTTAGTCTCATGTGGACCAGTTCACTGATTTAGTCGTGAACCCATCACACCTTATGATTTATTAACAAAATGTTTTTTTTTTCAATTATCTCCGTTTTATCATCACAATGTGGTTCCTTGAGAGTTCGGTTGGGTTCTCATTGTTAGGTATCACGATGGTGAACTGGAACTGAGAACACTAGGGTACAGGCCGTACTGAGGTTGGAGTACAGGCCATACACCAATACACGGACATTGCAGTGGCTACTGCTGTTAAGGGTGGCGGTGGTCAACAGCGGCGCAAAGCTGCTGGCATTGTTGACTGTGGTGTCGGTTCTGGGATTGCTAACCGGAAATGATGCACACCAACAAACACTTTCTCACGAATAGATAATCAGATAAGAAAACGAACACAAGTATTTTACGTGGCTCAATCTAATCTGACTTATGTCAACGGATGCAACTAGTGGATATTTCTATTATTCAGTGATCACCTTGGTTTTAAAAAGCGTGTCTGAGGCTTTTTCGCTCGGCGCCTTGTGTAATTACAAGAAGCGCCCAAAAAGCGCAGATTTTAGGGGTTTTTTTGGGGCTTTTTGGCCTGAGGCGCGCGCCTCATGTATCTGAGGCGTTTTACTGCAGAAAAACGTTGTACCTTGGGTTTTTTGACTTGTATATGCAAGTAAAATGGTATAAAAGCCTTATTTATAGCTATATTTTGGTTAAAGGAAGCTAGAAACCTATGGGATATGTATGAGATATATATAAAAAATTATATAAACACCATGCGCCTCGGGTACGAAAAGCCCTCCGCTTTTGCGCTTCGCGCCTCAATTTTAGACCTTGTCGCTTTTGTGCGCCTACCGCTTTTTAAAACCAAGGTGCTCACAAGCTCACACAGAGTTACAAAGGCCCACCATCTATATATAATAAATAGATTAGGGTTACACAACTTTAAAGCATTTCAAACTGTAGACACTTTGGTTTTCAGATATCCATAAAGCCCTTGCAAGTTTTCTTGATTTTACAAATCCCCCAAAAAGTATACATAGATGGTTGATAATTAGATGGTCTTACTAGTTATGATGTTTGCTTCTTTTCTTCTCCCTTTTCCTCTTTTTATCAACAGACTTGTCTCTTGATTTGTGCTTACTGCAACGATGCTTGCTTCTTTTGGCCCTTTTCTCTCTTTCTTCGCAAGACTCCTCGTCTGAAGATGAGTTTGACTTTGACTTGAGATTACGAGGCTTTTCGGGACCAAGAATGGCACGATTGTTATCGCCATTTTCTCTGTACCCCGTGTCGTTAGGGCTTTCAAGATGCGTTTTCCCTTTAGAATCAGGGAGGTATGGGCCCGTCTCATCCATCCTGGACCCAACGGTACCCCTACCCCGTTTCGCCCTGCCATAATCAAACAAGTTGACTGGTCAATACGTTGATACACACATACACACAGATGTGCAGAGCACAAGAGATAGTACCTTGAGTGCAAGAATTCTTCAATCTCATCATCCTTTAGTTCACCTTCAACTGCACTTTTGCTTGATGAGCACACAGACGTATGTTTCCTTTCATAATCCTCAAACCTAGAACTTGTGCTCCTTTTGGAGTCACTAACACCATTATATGTACCTCGTTTCTCGTATTTCTTAAACCTCTTATCCAATTCTTTTTCCTTTTCGCGTGCTCGCCACATCTCATTTACTTCCACTGCTCGATTCGCTGGAAAGAATCATTCAAATTCAGACCACAAATAGACGCACAGATCACAAATGTATCATATAACATAAAAATAAACAACGTAAGCCAACCAATACAGCAAGTGATCTATAACATCATCAATATAACTTACATTGTTGCACACCAAGAACCGTTGCAGTGAGAAACCGTGAATTCGGCCTGCCCCTTACATTAGGACCAAGATACGCATCTATTCCATCTCTTGCAGCTTCCCGCCTCAATTCGGCTGCCTCTTTCATCAGAATAGCAGCAATTCTATTTTCCGTCTCCAGATCCATCTCTGATCACGTATAATAATATATCAAGGACCATACAGTTATCAACTTACAACACAATGTAGCATAATAAAACGAGACATCAGGGATATACGTACGCATCACAAAGCCTAACGCTTAATCTATCCGGTCTGTCTCCCATGTAAAACAGACATTGTGCGCGTAATAAAAACGATCCAGGCATATAAATTTAACTTTTAGGTCAAGCATTCATCTTGCTTCAATATATTTCATCTTGTCATTATAAATATAATCAACAAAACTCATTCGATTGATTAATTGAAGATTAACAACAGTAACAGCAGAGAATATAAAGCAGAAACACCCTATCAGCTAATAATAGTAATCAACAAACTACCACCTAACCTAACCTAACCCTAATCCAGACGCATGACGCAACTACTGAAATACTTTTCAATCAAATTCGTAACAAATTTGTGTCAGATTTATCAAGTAAAACATCGATTATAGAGGATAAAAAACGATGTGTTTTGTAAACCCTAATTGCTAAGATCTTTTGGACTTTATATATGAATAGAAAAGTGGGATGATAAACAGAGAGGAATAAATAGATAGATAGATTACCTGAAAGGAAGAAAAAGCGAGTTTAATAACGGTGGCCGGAAGCGACGGTATGTATGCAGAGGGGGCAACCGGCAACGAACAAGATTTCACAGAGATTTAACGGGGATGGGCATTTAGGTCTTTTGCTTTTATTTTATACACACTTGGCTAAATAGATCGGGGTTCAAACTTTAAACCGGTTCGAGTTGGTTGATAAAAAGTTAAAACCATTCGGGTTATATTGGTATAAAAAAAATTAAAAAAAAACAATTTCTCTCCCCCATATAACAACCCAGTCTATCATAACCCAATCTAACGCAACCTTTTATAAAAAAAAAAAAAATTCTTTTTCTTTCACATACACAAACCAACCCAATTTAATTTTTTCACTCTCATTCACAACCTAAACTACATCAATATTTTATTAAATAATTATAGTTTTTTTTATAAAAAAGAACACAATTTAATATTAGAAAAGACAAAAAATTATATTATAATATCAAACAACCGGCTACAACCTATGGTTGTTCTACCAAACTGGTCTGGTTGTTCTACCAAACTGGTCGAGGCATTAAATTATTATAATATCAAACAATCGGTTGCAACCTATGGTTCTACCAAACTGGTTGAGGCATTAAATTAAATTTTGAGAAAAGTGTCCGGATAATCCCTGTGGTTTGTTTAGATTTCACCTTTAGTCCCTACATTTTTAAAATTACAGTTATAGTCCCCAACTTTGACAAATTCGTTCTTGGATAGCCCCTAGCGTGAATGGAGGTTAGACTATGGGGTATGGGGTTTGGGTTGGGGGAAAACGCCCAAGCCACCACCCCGGGTGGGCTTGGGTTGGGGCGTGGCCCTTGGGGCTTGGGTTTCAAGCCGGGCGTGGGGCGGTCTTGACAAGCTGACATGGCGGGCTCTCAATGGTCAAACCAAACTAGCCGTTGGCCAACGGCAATGTTAAAAAAAAATATTTTTTCACTATAAAACTCACATTTTCTTCCATTTTTTTACCACATTCAACCACATCTTCTATAATCATCTTCAATTCTCCTTCTACAAAACGAAAAAATGCATCCTCATAACCGTGCTTATGACCCGAACAACCCGTATGCATTCCAACAAAATAATTCTAGCCCACCACCCAATCGTCCAATGCCTCGTCCATTTTTCATACACTCTTCTATGCCCGTTGAAGCGAGTTATGCATCGTATCTTGGGAATCGTTTGTATACTAACTTCCCACACACCGATGATTCGATACCTACCCCGTTTACACAAACGCTCATCAACCTTTCACCAACCTACATCGACCTTTCACAAACCGAAACCGAAACCGTCCCCGAAACTCAACCACCCAACGATGGTCCTTCCGCATCGAAACCCATCAAAAAGAGAAGTCATAAGAAAAAAAACTGAGGCGGAGAAAGCACTTGAAACCGTCAAACGAAAACAACAAAAATGGGTCGTTGCTGAAAAACTTGCATTGGCGAGGGCTTGGTGTCAACAATCTCAACATCCAAGTTTAGGTATTCTTAAACTTTGTTTTTATTAATGGTTATTTTTTATATAACTTTGTAATATATTAAATTTTGTTTTTATTAAAATAGGAAATTCTCAACATCGAACCCATTTGTAAGAAACGGTTAGTAGAGTATTCCATGAAGAATTGGGAAGGGAGGCTTATCGTGAAACCGATAGCTTATCCTCGAAGTGGAGCGAGATTAGCGGCCAACTTACAAAATATAGTGGTTTTTTTAAATAAAGCAAAGCAAAACCCAAAAAGTGGTGAAACCGAAGCCGACATTGTGACAAATGCATTGGTTGCATTCAAATCAAATGTGGGGACCGACTTCCGTTTCATGCATTGTTGGGAGATTTGTAAGTTCCATCCAAAGTGGGCGAATATCCCCAGTGGTAGCGAATTGAACACATCTTCCAAAACGTCAAGGGCCTCGTCCCAAGCCCAATCTGATGCACGAGATGAAAAGTTTGAGTACCTTTTGGATGATTCGCCAAACTGGCCTGAATATGGAAGAGATGCCTCAAAAAGGCGCGCTCAAAAAACAAGATCGGATACGGCATCGCCTACAGCTGGGAGTTCGGGCTCGCGTAGGGGAATATACAACGATCAGTTGGATGACATTGCATGCAAGTTAGATACATTCAACGTCTTCCAACAACAAAGGGCCGAACAACGAAAGAGCAAAGAAGCTAGAGATGCCGCTAGAGATGCCCTGAAACAAAGACGGGATGATTTGAAATTTCTATCTCAGCCCATTGATCACCTAGAGGGTGACGAGTTGCAACTAGTCCTGGAGATGAGAGAAGAGATAAAAAACAAATATAAACGTTAGGAATTTTTTATGTAATTTTCTTTATTTAAAAAAATTAAATTTGTTGTTTTAAAAAATATTCAAATAGCCCAGCTGGTCAGCCCAGCGAAGCCCACCAAACTCACGCCCCAAACCCCCGCCCCACCATACCGTGTTGAATGTGGGTCAGCCCTTGTCTGCCCCCCAAGCCACGTGTCAACTCATGCCCCAACCCAAGCCCCACCATACCCCACGATCTTAGTTTTTGATATTACGTAGGTGTGAAATTACTAACATGCCCCCACTAATAAAAAATTAATGAAAAAAAATATTATTATTTATCTATACTTTATATACCTGATATTAAAAACATGTAGGGCCCACTATTAGAGTATACAGAGGTGGTTAGGTAGTTAGAGCATGTGAGTTAGTTGAGTTAGTTAGCATGATTAGTTGTATAGTTGTTCTCCTATATATAGAGGTGCTTGTATTGATATTACTAACCACTTGATATGAGATTGAGTTTCTTAGGCCTGATATTCTCTTTATGGTATCAGAGCATCATTTTCCGGCAAGCTCTTGATTCCGTTCTGTTTTCCGGCCAGTTTTCCGGCAATAATCTTCCGATCTGTTCTTCTTCCCCGGTCTGTTTTCGGGCCAGTTTTCAATTCTGCTGTTATTTCTTCTTCTTTTCATCTCTGTAACGTTTGTTGCTGATCATCAATGGCAACATCAACCTACAATTCTCAGCTAACACAACTCAATATTGATAATTTTCTCACCTGGAAACATCAAGTATTAACAGTGTTGAAGACTCATGGTTTATTACAATACCTGAATAATGATATCACACCACCAATGAATTCAGAAGCAACAGAAGTGTGGTATAAATCTGATAGTTACGTATTAGCCTTTCTCACTGCTAATATATCTTCTCCATTGCTTCATCTGACTAGAGATATGCAATTTGCATCTGATTTGTGGAAACAAATTGAAAATTTCTTTTATCAAGATGAAAAATCGAATTTGAATACTAATAAAGGTTGGAATTTTGGTATAAATGGTGTTGATGGTGAAAATTTTGGATCTAGGGTTTCGCCGGTTCCGTCGTTGTATAACGAATCTTCTCAGATGGTTTTTCCTTCTCGAACATCTTCTCAGAAATCAATGTTGGTGTCGAATTGTGATGATGAATGTATTGAATCTAGGGTTTCTGGTCAGTGTTGTGATGACGGTGATGATGGTTCCGTAGTTTCTCAGTCAGTGTTGCATTCACACAAGTTTGGATTTTCTCCTGATATTGGTCCAGGTCCTGCTGGGCTTATTTCCATGTCCCATTCGGCCCAAGTTGGTATTTTAGAGTCTAGCCCAAACAATGTTATACAGTCTTTTGTTTCACAACTCAATAGCTCCATGTGGCTTCCCGATACTACTGTTTTTGGGCCTGTGCATTTCTCTACATGGGATAGTCATGCAAGTTCTTCTCATTTTGGATTGATGGCTGATTTTTCGGGTAGTTGCGAGCGCGTGGATTCTTGGATACCCGATTCCGGTGCCACTGCGCATATGACCGCTGATTCTTCTATTGTTTTTGATGCTTCTCCCTACACTGGCTCTGAGCGAGTCGTTGTAGGTAATGGTATGGCTCTTACTATTTCTCATATTGGCACTGCTTTACTTCATTTATCAGATCGTACTCTTACGCTTAGACATGTTCTTGTGTGTCACGGCCCCCGACCCGGTTTGACCCGTTTCAGGAGCCGCGGGACAGAAATACTGCGGTATTGATTTAATTGAGTTTAACAGCGGAAACAGGATCGCTTAAAGCTAAAACTTTTTCCCGATTATTTTATTTCACAATTCGGGATAAAACCCCGATAATTTACAATAGTATGTTTTTACTATAAATCGTGATATTACAAAAGTATTTATTTATTTTATATTGAGCCACTATCAGTAAGCTTGAGATGCTTCCCAGCACTTCTCCTGAATTACAACAGGTCACCTGAAACATGTTTGAAAAAGGTTTTGTCAGCGGGAAATACTGAGTGAATCATTCTATTTACTAAAATGACACATTTGTTATAATATACAGTATTAAGAGCGATTACAATGTTTCTGATATCAAGCCAACTACCCACGGTACTTGCCATTCGACCCATTGGCCCATTCGTCCAATGGTGTCTGTGACTATGGTCATATCCCCCACTGGCTGCCCCAATGGTGACGATTATCAAGTAATGTATACAAAACCCCACATACCGGCTGTAACTTGGTGATTACAAAGACTTAATCCCCGTAATTATAACTTTGAATAAAACATGATTTTGTAAATAGATTTGATAAAAAAGAGAGAATGACTCACATTGCTGATTTAATATGGTCAGAGTCTAATCTATGATTTAGCCTTGTTAACCTAATATAGATAATGCACACAAAACTGGGTTAGTAATCAATCCAGCAATTACGATAATTTATGAAATCAAACTATCACAATGAATGTCAAAATGCAATACTTTGTCCATCGAATTAACGATGATCCATTGAATTAACAATGAACGACAAGGTATAATACTTTACCCATCGAATTAACGACGATCCGTTGAATTAACAACGAACGATAAAGTATAATACTTTACCTATCGAATTAACGACAATCCGTCAAATTAATGACGAACGATAAAGTATAACCCTAATGTGGGCGGCATTTAAACATGCATTGGATATCTTGATCTTCAGATAAATGAATCGTAGCAGCGATTGTGCTAATACCCTGTTTTGTAGCAGAATTTCGATACCCGGGGGTATAATTTTGGAATAACAGAACGTAAGCAGTGTATTTGTGAGAATTTGGTCGACGTAAAATGTTCAGAATTCGAATGCCAATGTCTGCTATTTATAGGTGAAATTTGGCTAGCTTACGGACCGTAAGCTTGTCAACGTTGAGGTCCGTAGAGCACCATACGGACCGTAAGGTTGAGAGTGTTGCGGTCCGTATGGAATCAAAATAGGCTATAGGGTAGCCACGACTGAAACTAGCTTTGCTGAGTTAAAATTTTCGAAATTCAGTAACTTGACAACAAATTAAGTGGATAATCGTCCACTAGGGTTTACCCCCTTTGAGTTTTAGGGGCCCTAATCCTGATTCTGAAAATTATGAAAATTTCAGGGTTTGTTCAGAATCACTTGGGTTTCTCAATTTAGGGTTTCCTTTTGGACTAATTAATATATTAAATAGTGCTTTTGATGAGAGTTGTTACATTCTACCCACCTTAAGAAAAATCTCGTCCTCGAGATTTACTGGAATAAGTGTGGATACTTTTTCTTCATTTCTGACTCCAGTTCCCAAGTATACTCAGCTCCTCTCTTTGAATCCCACTTGACTTTGACTAAAACTAGTCGTTTGTGTTTGAGAAACTTGATTTTTCGATCCTCAATTTGAAGAGGTTTCTCAACAAATTTCAGCTTTTCGTTTACCTCTATATCTCGAAGAGGTATTACCAGAGATTCATCTGATAAGCATTTCTTGAGATTGGATACATGAAATACATTATGTACTCCAGATAATTCTTCTGGTAATTGTAAACGATAAGCTACTGGTCCTATACGTTGGATCACTGGAAATGGTCCTACGTACCTTGGACTTAGCTTTCCTTTCTTTCCAAATCTGACTACTCCTTTCCAAGGAGAAACTTTCAACAGTACTCTGTCTCCAACTTGGAATTGTAACGGCTTGCTTCTAATGTCTGCATAACTCTTCTGACGATCTCGAGCCGTCTTCAATCTTTCCTTGATTTGAGTAATCTTATCAGTTGTTTCTTGCACTATTTCAGGTCCTGACTTTCTCCTATTTCTGCCCAGCAAACTGGGGTTCTGCACTTTCTTCCATACAGTGCCTCGAATGGAGCAGTATCAATGCTTGAGTGATAACTATTGTTATAGGAGAATTCAATTAATGGTAAGTGATCATCCCAACTTCCACCAAAGTCTATTACACATGCTCGGAGCATGTCTTCTAGAGTTTGGATCGTCCTTTCACTTTGTCCGTCTGTTTGTGGATGATATGCAGTGCTCAGGTTTAGTCGAGTTCCCATAGCTTGCTGGAAACTTTTCCAGAAATGGGAAGTAAAACGACTATCTCTATCCGAAACAATGGAGAGTGGAACTCCATGTAAGGATACAACTTCATCTACATACAATTTAGCCAGTCTTTCCATACTAAAGGTTTCTTTCATAGGTAGAAAGTGAGCTGATTTGGTTAATCGATCCACAATTACCCAAATCGCATCATTACCTTTTCTGGTTTTGGGTAACTTAGTAACAAAATCCATTGTTATAAGTTCCCATTTCCACACTGGCATTTCTAACTGTTGTAGTAATCCTGAAGGTTTCTGATGTTCTGCCTTAACTTGTGAACAAGTAAGACATTTAGAAACATAACTGGCTATGTCCCTTTTCATTTCTATCCACCAGAAATTCTTCCTTAAATCTTGGTACATCTTATTGTTTCCTGGGTGCATAGTGTACCTAGATTTATGAGCTTCTTCTAAAATCTTAGGTCTTAAGTCTCCCTGCTTAGGTACCCAAATTCTACTTTTATGGAATCTCCAAATTCCATCTGCTCCTTGTTCTAATTCCTTGATTCGTCCTTTCATTCCTTCAGCATCATCCTTGATTGCTGTAGTTTGAACATTCTTCAATTGTTCCATTAAATCTATTTGTAGATTTAATCTGAGAGCACGAACCCGTCGTTGTTTCTCATAATATTTACGACTTAAGGCATCTGCAACTACATTTGCCTTTCCTTCGTGATACTGAATATCACAGTCGTAGTCACTTAAGATTTCCATCCATCTCCTTTGCCTCATGTTTAACTCTTTTTGCCCAAATATGTATTTTAAACTTTTGTGGTCAGTGTAGACAGTAAATTTACTTCCGTAAAGATAATGTCTCCAAATCTTAAGGGCAAAAATTACGGCTCCTAATTCTAAATCATGAGTTGTATAATTCTCTTCGTGCTTTTTCAACTGCCTTGATGCATACGCAATTACCTTCTTGCGTTGCATAAGCACACACCCATATCCTAATTTTGAAGCATCGCAATATACTTCAAAATCTTCAGTTCCTTCTGGTAAGGCTAAGATTGGTGCATGGGTTAATTTCTGTTTCAAAATCCTAAAGGCTTCTTCCTGTTTAGGTCCCCACTCAAACTTAGTGGCTTTACAGGTTAACTTAGTTAATGGTACGGCTATCTTGGAAAAATCCTTAATAAACCGTCTATAATACCCAGCTAAACCTATAAAACTTCTAATTTCCATTGCTGTTTGTGGAACCTTCCATTTGGTAATTGCCTCTATCTTAGCAGGATCTACATGAATACCTTCATGATTCACCATGTGTCCTAAAAATTGTACTTCTTTTAGCCAGAATTCGCATTTTGAGAATTTGGCGTACAACTTTTCTTTTCTTAACAAAGTTAAGAGTGCATGAAGATGTTCACAATGCTCTGTTTGACTTTTGGAATAAATAAGTATATCGTCTATGAAAACAATTACAAATTTATCCAAATACGGTTTACAGATCCTATTCATCATGTCCATGAATGCTGCAGGTGCATTCGTTAACCCGAAGGGCATGACTGTAAACTCGTAATGACCATACCTAGTTCTGAAGGCCGTCTTAGGTATGTCTTCTTCTTGTACCTTCAATTGATGATATCCAGAGCGTAAATCTATCTTAGAAAAATATCTAGCCCCCTGAAGTTGATCAAAAAGATCATCAATCCTAGGTAATGGATATCGATTCTTAATTGTAACTTTATTCAATTCCCTGTAATCGATACACATTCTCATTGAACCATCCTTTTTCTTCACAAACAACACTGGTGCTCCCCACGGGGATGAGCTAGGTTGTATGAATTCTTTACTTAGTAATTCATCTAATTGCTTTTTCAATTCTAACATTTCTGTGGGTGCTAACCGATAAGGTGCCTTGGCTATCGGTGTAGTTCCTGGAATTAAATGAATCCTAAATTCTACTTCCCTATCTGGAGGTAACCCTGGTAAATCTTCTGGAAATATATCAGAGTATTCCGATACTACTGGTATTTCCTTAAGATCTTTTCCTTTAGTGTTAATGATTACTGAAATCATATACACTATTCCTTGTTTTCGTTCATAATTAGCAACTTTCATTACTGATATGAACTTCATGGGTTTACGTGGTTTATCTCCTGTAATCCTAATCACTTCTCCGGTAGGTGATTGAATTTCTATAGAATTCTGATCACAAAGGATTCTAGCATGGTTGGCTACTAACCAATCCATTCCTAATACAACATCAAATTCAGCTAAATTCATCGGCAATAGTCTTGCAGAGAATTTATGTCCTAAAAGTTCTATGTTTCCTTCTTGCAAAACTTTATCTATTCTAACTGAATTTCCATCTGCTGTTTCAACAGTAAAAATCTGCCTAATATTGGTTAAAGGTAAACTAAGAGCTTGACAGAATGAAGTATTTATAAAACTTTGGTTTGCACCAGAGTCAAATAATACTTTTGCATAGACGTTGTGAACTAGGAACGTACCCGCTATCACATCCGGAATAAGTTCTGCTTCTTGTGTGGTCAGCTGAAATGCCCTGGCATTCTTCTTAACAGTTCCTTCGGTCGCCTTAGGTTTGTTATCTACTGGTTTGACCAATTTAGGACATTCTGTTTTGTAATGCCCTGCTTCTCCACAATTAAAACAGATTACTGTTTTCTTTTTGCAGTTCTCTTCACGATGTCCTACAGCTTTGCAAAAATTGCAAGTAATATCGCATCTTCCAAAATGCTTCTTTTTGCATTTCTTGCAGAATGATGGACCTGGAGATTGCCCTGTGCCTTTTCTTTTGAAACTGTTTATTATTACCCACACGAAATCCTTGGGTAATTTTCTGAGCTAGTGCCTTCTTCCTATCTTCATCTCTCGTGCGTACCAATTCATCGGTCAGAGTGTTGGCTAATTCTACCGCATCATCAATAGTGCGAGGTCTCGCAGCTTTAACAATATTGCGGATTTCGCTAATTAGCCCCCAAATATAGCGAGAAATAAGTACCGGTTCTGGCGAAGCCAGTGTTGGCACCACTCTTGCATATTCGAAGAATGTCGAGGTATAACCGCGACAGTCCACACTCATCATCTGATGATTTAGAAATTTATTCACCATCTGTTCCTTCTCATACTCAGGACAGAATTTTCTTTCTATCAAACCCTTAAATTCTTCCCAAGTCATAGCATAAGCTATTGCTCTTCCTTTTGATTGTAACACAGTATTCCACCACTCGAGTGCTCCTTCTTTGAACAGATTGGACGAATACATGACTTGATCATCTTTACCACATTTACTTATTGCAATGACTGCTTCGGTTTTCTCTAACCAACGCAGTGATGCAGTTGCTCCTTCATTGCCTGCAAATTCAGTGGGTTTACAAGCAAGGAATTCTTTGAAAGTGCAACCAGGCGTTGCAGTTTTCATTTTCTTGGTTAATGGAGCTTGATGTGGTTCCTTATTCTGATTATCATGCTTATTGCCTCCATTTACACTATTACTGAAGTTATCTTCAGTAATCTGTTTGCTCGGAACAAGTTGTTGCGGTTCGGGTGGATTCTTTATAGCAGCGACGAATGCTGGAATAGCATTGGCTATCCCTTGAGCAACAATGGTTTCGATATCTTGCCGAGTCATATATTGATCTCTTGAATGTTGTTCAGAATGATTTACTTCATTAATAGGTTCATTACCACTGTTTGCCATCTGATAATGTATATATATAAATTTTATTAGTAACTGACAAATAATAATTATATACAAATAATCAGAAAATTGCATAATACAGATATAGTCAAAACAATCGATCTTTCGATTTTATTTATATATCTATTGTAATATGCATCATTACCCACAGATATCATACAGAGTTTTATTGACTATTTACAGACTAACTTGATTAGTACTATTATACAACTATCATTTTATCCTTGTTACCATCTCTCGTTACTTGCTGTTTTAAAAACGCATTTCTCTCTCGTCGTACTTCCAAGCAATCTGTCCACCTATCTCCCTCATTCTATTCCCCATATCATATAACTCTTCGCCAAAGTGGCGAAGTTCAGCCATGTTTTCAGTGCTCATGGGTGGATTAGGTAATGGTTCTGGATCGAATTGTGGAAGAAAAGTGTAAGGATCATTGACAATATTTTGAAATTGCCAATCGTTTGTCCACCATTCGTCCATTCCTATGGGTTGGGAGTGGACTATTGGATCAGGAATTGCTGCTGGTTCCCAATTCATAGGGAATTGGTTTTCAATAGGATAGGTAAAAAGATTTGTCTGGACAGGCTGAATCGTCTCACAGTTTTCCAACAGAAAATCTATTTCATCTTGAAAAGTTCTTTCCTGGGTTGGATTGGAACTCTCCCCAATTTCTCTCTGAGCTGGTATAGACCCTTGCCCAACTTCCATTATTACTTCTTTAGTAATTTCCTCCATTTGGACTTCTATTTCCTTATCCTTCTTTTTGTTTCCAGTTTCTATTTCTTGTGGTTTAGGACTTTCTCCGATGATAACTTCTTTTCCCTTTTTCAATGGATTATTTATTTTGGGCAGTTTCTTAGCTGGCTTCTTCTTACGGATTTTTCTCCATCCTACATAAGTTCTTTTCTTCTGTTTAGGCTTGCTCAGGGGTGGAACCTTGAATTCTACTGGTTGTTCAACATCAGGATAGTAGCTAATATATTCTTTGGAAGCTTCAACAGTTACAGGATACAGATTAAGATTCTGAAAATCTTCAGTTATCTCACTCATGCTGATGTAGCATATATGCAAAATGCATAAAATACTAAATTAAAATTTACAAATAAACTTTGTAATTTATTTCACATCATGTATTAGTTATTTTACAACTAACTGACAACCATACTTAGGTTTCAAATTTTATTTATCACACAAGGTTTCTAGATTTATGAGAATAGGGTGCTAATCTTTAAGGATTTATATTTTCTGCTACTGTAGCTAGCATATATAAATTTGCCCATTTCTCATCTAGTTTATCTTCCCAAGGTGATTTATCAATTAATTCCTGAGTTTCCCGTTTAATCCTCTTTTGTCGAATTTGCTCTTTACTTTTCTTAATAATCATCTCCCTCCTTTGAGGAGAAAGTGATTCCTCGTATTGTGCCTTACGCACGAATATTCCTTCTTCAGGAATTTCAGACTGACTTGAGGATATGGTTCGGGATGAACTTCCTTTTTCATTAGATGATTTCTCTAATTTAAGATAAATGCTTGACAGCTTTTTCTTACCCATTCTGTAACTAACAAATAATCAAATAGTCAGTTAATAATACAAATAATCACATAATAGTAATCAGGAGAAATTAAGTATTTCCAAATACTTAATCAGTGGCTGTAATCAGGAAAAATGGAGCATTTCTAAATACTTAATCAGCTTAACCCAGTGGCTCTGATACCACCTTTTTCTGTCACGGCCCCCGACCCGGTTTGACCCGTTTCAGGAGCCGCGGGACAGAAATACTGCGGTATTGATTTAATTGAGTTTAACAGCGGAAACAGGATCGCTTAAAGCTAAAACTTTTTCCCGATTATTTTATTTCACAATTCGGGATAAAACCCCGATAATTTACAATAGTATGTTTTTACTATAAATCGTGATATTACAAAAGTATTTATTTATTTTATATTGAGCCACTATCAGTAAGCTTGAGATGCTTCCCAGCACTTCTCCTGAATTACAACAGGTCACCTGAAACATGTTTGAAAAAGGTTTTGTCAGCGGGAAATACTGAGTGAATCATTCTATTTACTAAAATGACACATTTGTTATAATATACAGTATTAAGAGCGATTACAATGTTTCTGATATCAAGCCAACTACCCACGGTACTTGCCATTCGACCCATTGGCCCATTCGTCCAATGGTGTCTGTGACTATGGTCATATCCCCCACTGGCTGCCCCAATGGTGACGATTATCAAGTAATGTATACAAAACCCCACATACCGGCTGTAACTTGGTGATTACAAAGACTTAATCCCCGTAATTATAACTTTGAATAAAACATGATTTTGTAAATAGATTTGATAAAAAGAGAGAATGACTCACATTGCTGATTTAATATGGTCAGAGTCTAATCTATGATTTAGCCTTGTTAACCTAATATAGATAATGCACACAAAACTGGGTTAGTAATCAATCCAGCAATTACGATAATTTATGAAATCAAACTATCACAATGAATGTCAAAATGCAATACTTTGTCCATCGAATTAACGATGATCCATTGAATTAACAATGAACGACAAGGTATAATACTTTACCCATCGAATTAACGATGATCCGTTGAATTAACAACGAACGATAAAGTATAATACTTTACCTATCGAATTAACGACAATCCGTCAAATTAATGACGAACGATAAAGTATAACCCTAATGTGGGCGGCATTTAAACATGCATTGGATATCTTGATCTTCAGATAAATGAATCGTAGCAGCGATTGTGCTAATACCCTGTTTTGTAGCAGAATTTCGATACCCGGGGGTATAATTTTGGAATAACAGAACGTAAGCAGTGTATTTGTGAGAATTTGGTCGACGTAAAATGTTCAGAATTCGAATGCCAATGTCTGCTATTTATAGGTGAAATTTGGCTAGCTTACGGACCGTAAGCTTGTCAACGTTGAGGTCCGTAGAGCACCATACGGACCGTAAGGTTGAGAGTGTTGCGGTCCGTATGGAATCAAAATAGGCTATAGGGTAGCCACGACTGAAACTAGCTTTGCTGAGTTAAAATTTTCGAAATTCAGTAACTTGACAACAAATTAAGTGGATAATCGTCCACTAGGGTTTACCCCCTTTGAGTTTTAGGGGCCCTAATCCTGATTCTGAAAATTATGAAAATTTCAGGGTTTGTTCAGAATCACTTGGGTTTCTCAATTTAGGGTTTCCTTTTGGACTAATTAATATATTAAATAGTGCTTTTGATGAGAGTTGTTACATTGTGGTTCCTGGCTTAGCCAAGAACCTTTTATCGATCACGCAGTTAGTGATTGATCATCCCATAACTGTTGTTTTCTCATATCTAGGTCTGTCCATTCAGACTCTTGATGGACAGCTTCTTCATCACACACGTGGTAGTCCGCATCAGCTGTATTCACTTGCTGCTTTTACTTCTGTATCTCGTGAGACTTGGCATTCTCGATTGGGTCATCCGTCTGATGATGTTTTGTCTAGATGTTCGTTCTTACATCTGACAAACAAAACCACACACACACATTGTACTGCTTGTAGTGTTTCAAAATCGACTAGATTGCCTTTTACATCAGTTGTATCTCATTCTACTTCACCTTTACATATTATACATTGTGACATTTGGGGTGCCTCGCCTGTTATGTCTAGAGATGGATACAGATATTTCATTACTTTCATTGATGATTTCAGTCGATTTACATGGATGTATCCTTTGACTTGTCGTTCTCAAGCGGTTGATTGCTTTCGGCATTTCAAACCGCTTGTTGAGAACCTTTTCTCCTGCACCATCAAGCATCTTCAGTGTGATGGTGCTCCTGAGCTCATTCGTGGATCTATGGCTCGTTTTCTTTCAGATTCTGGCATAGCTTATCGCATTTCATGTCCCTATACTCCCCAACAAAATGGGGTTGCTGAGCGGAAAAACCGCCATCTTTCTGAGGTAGCTCGAGCTTTATTGTTTCATGCTCGGTTACCAAAGAAATTCTGGTATGATGCATATGCCACTGCTGCCTTCCTTATTAACCGGTTACCATCACCGGTTCTTCATCACTCATCTCCTTATGAGGTTCTTTTTGGATCTCGTCCCGATTACTCTCTTCTTCGTACTTTTGGGTGTTTGTGTTATCCGTTTCTAGGTGATACTCGAGCGGATAAACTTTCACCCAAGTCTACTCCTTGTATCTTTGTTGGCTATGCCCCATCTCATCTTGGTTATCTTTGTTATGATCCTCATACGTCTCGTACGTATACTTCTCGACATGTTCGATTCCATGAGTCGATTTTTGACATTCCGGGGAGTTCTACTACTCCCACAGCTTCTTCAGATTCTATTCCTTTCTCCATTCCTCCTCCTTCGCTTTCTACTTCTGTTTCTTCTCTTTCTTCTTCATCTTCTCCTATTATTTCTTCCTCATCTTCTCATGTTATTCCCTCTCCTGATATTACGTCACCTTCTTTTCCTCCTTCTCCTCCTTCTCCCCCTCCTCCTCCTCCTCCTCCTCCTCCTCCTACTACTACTCTTGTTCCGACTCACCCGATGGTTACACGATCTCGTGATCATACACGGCAGCCGCGTCAGTTTTCTGATCATGTTCTTTTTCATGTCTCTACTACTCCCACCACTGAGCCTTCCACATTTCGACAGGCTCAGCAGTATTCTGTTTGGTGGGACGCGATGCGTGTTGAGATTGATGCTCTTCATGCCAACCAGACTTGGCGTCTGGTTCAGGCTCCCATTGACGCCAACATTGTTGGTTGTAAGTGGGTTTACAGGATTAAACATAATCCTGATGGATCAGTGAGTCGTTATAAAGCTCGGCTTGTTGCCAAGGGCTTTCATCAGACTGAGGGTATTGACTACACTGAGACTTTTAGTCCTGTGGTCAAACCTACTACTATTCGTCTAGTTCTTTCAGTCGCTTTCTCTCGAGGGTGGTCTATTCGTCAGGTTGATGTCAACAATGCGTTCTTACATGGGGATCTTTCTGAGACTGTGTATATGACCCAGCCCCCAAGATTTGTTGACTCAACTAGACCACATTATGTTTGTCGCCTGCAGAAGGCTCTTTATGGCCTAAAGCAGGCTCCTAGAGCTTGGTTTTCCAAGCTATCCACCGCTCTGCTTACTGATGGTTTTACCCAGTGCCTTTCAGATGTATCTCTCTTTGTTTACAGTCGAGATTCGATACTCTGTTATGTCTTGATCTATGTTGATGACATCATTATTACTGGGAGCTCATCTGATTTTGTTACTGGTTTGATTGGGCGCTTGCACTCTCAGTTTGCGCTCAAGGATTTGGGACAGTTATCATATTTTCTGGGTATTCAGGCTACATTTTCTGAGGATGTCTTACATTTATCACAGCAGCGCTACTTACTTGATTTGTTACAGCGCACGGGTCTTGCCGATTGTCGTCCATTATCTACACCTGTCTCTTCTGGTAGACAGCTTTCTCGGCACACTGGTGATCCTTTGTCTGATCCTACTATGTATCGGAGCACTGTCGGTGCATTACAGTATCTTGTGTTGACACGACCAGAGATTGCTTATGCGGTCAGTAAGGTGTCACAGTTTCTTCAGACACCTACTGATCGACACTGGGTCGCTGTCAAACGGATTTTGCGGTATCTTAAGGGTACCATTTCTCATGGGTTGTGTATACGTCGATCTACTTGTGTTGATTTACATGCTTATAGTGATGCTGACTGGGCTGGGTGTCCTGATGATCGACGTTCTACCACAGGTTATTGTGTTTTTCTTGGGCCCAACCTCATCAGTTGGAGTTCCAAGAAACAACATACAGTTGCTAGGTCGAGTACTGAGGCTGAGTATCGAGCTCTTGCTCATACAGCTGCTGAGTTACGATGGATTACATCTATACTACATGAGTTACATATCACGATGACTTGTCCACCGTTTCTTTGGTGTGACAATATTGGAGCTACATATCTTGCAGTCAACCCAGTGTTTCATCAGCGCACCAAACACTTGGAGATTGACTTGCATTTTATTCGGGACATGGTTTTGGGTGGTACTTTACATGTTCGGTATGTTCCCACTACATTTCAGATTGCAGATATTTTGACCAAAGGATTGTCTGGTGATCGTTTCGACAGTCTGAGGTCCAAGCTTCACGTGGATGCTCCCCGTTCAGCTTGAGGGGGCATATTAGAGTATACAGAGGTGGTTAGGTAGTTAGAGCATGTGAGTTAGTTGAGTTAGTTAGCATGATTAGTTGTATAGTTGTTCTCCTATATATAGAGGTGCTTGTATTGATATTACTAACCACTTGATATGAGATTGAGTTTCTTAGGCCTGATATTCTCTTTACCCACTTTTATGCCCACTCCCCCCTCTCTTTTTCCCTTTTCTCTCTCTCTCTCGTTGCAGAAGTTCACCTCCCCCACCACAATAAACCCTACACAACACCTCCACCGCCACCAGTCCACCACCGTAAAAACGCTAATGTCACCTCCTCCACCACCCCCCGCCACCGCCTACCACTTCCTCTACCAACCACCGTCGCCTGTCATCTCCTCCACCATAACCCTGCCGCGCCTGTCACCACCTCTATCACCATCAGTTTCCTTTTCAATCTCCATTTCACTACTCTGTTTTGGTCGATTGTTGACTGATTCACAACAACAACAAAGAAAAAAAAAACCAAAATAACTGAATAAGAATCAATTTGTTAAGGAATCAAAAGGTCAAACAAAATGATGAAATTGGAACCTGATTGAAGGGTTTGTGTGAAGATTGCGGATGTTGAAAGCGCCATGGCAGATTTGCATAGAAGATTGATGCAAGAGAAGGAATAAATCAGAAATGTATGGTGGTACGGAGGTGTTTCTTGTTGATTTTAGTGGCGGTTGATAGTAGTGGTCGACGGGGAAGACAACCGGCTCGATCAACGGCTAGGTTTCAGGGCTTGGGTTTTTTTCAACACTTTATTTAAACTTTTACTTTTATCAAACCGCTGATTGTTAATTTCAGTGGCGCCTGAGTAGTGGGAATACTTTCCGACAGCTCTTCTTCGTCATCGTCAGTCTGATCTTCATATTTCTGATCGGTAATGTGATTATCGTAGTTAAATCCGGTTAAATTACTGAAAATTCTAGTGAATTAAATGATTCCGGAAGTGATTTGTATGAAGAAATTGTATGGTTTACGACGGTGGTGGGTGAGGGTGGGGATGCAGCCAGTGGCGGATCTTGCCCGTTGAACATGCCAGGGCCGAAAGACACGGGCACTAAAAAAAGCCCGGACAAGCCCGGGCCAAACATAGTATATATAAAAAATTTCGATCGAAATGCGGAAAAGTAGCACTACGCCCGAAAAACTTGCCCGGGCCGTGGCCCTGCCACGGCTCTTTTAAGAACCGGCCCTGGATGCAGCGGTGGCGGTTTCTAAACATGGTGGTGGTGGCGTTTTTAGGCAGGGTTAGAGTGATGAAGAAGAAAGTGGTGGGCCCCTCTTAATTATAATTCTTTTTATGTTATTGTTTTTAATAGAAAGGGAAATTTAGTCAATTACAACCATTTAACTAAGAAAACTAAACGATGTTACGTCTAGGGACTATCCGAGAACGAATTTGCCAAAGTTGGGGACTGCAGCTGCAATTTTGAAAATGTAGGAACTAAATGTGAAATCTGGGCAAACCACAAGAACTATCCGGGCACTTTTCTCTTAAATTTTATATTTTTAATTTACAAATGTGTTTTGTCTTTTTGTGATACGTGACAAACAATTGAGAAAAATGATCACCATAGTGGATAGTCTGTCGCTAAGGAAGGAACGAAAAGGCTACCACCGATGAGAGCGAGGAAAGATAAAGCGTCGGAGATCTTCTGGTCAGCAAAAAAAGGCATGGATTAATGGGTTTTTTTGTGGGTCGGATAGAATCAAGATACACAAATGGTTCTTCTGGTTTCTGAATGGGATCGCCGATTACTTGATGTTGATGAATTTACTATAAAGTACCTTTTTAACATAACTAGTAATAAGCCCGTGCGCGTTGCGGCGCGGGCACATCGCACATATCGAATGGATTAGTCCAAACGTTATGTGATGCGTTAACCATTCGATTGAACTCAGTATAACCTATATAAGCATTGCGATTGGATCAAAATATAAAGTAAATCGAATTAATACCGTATAATCATAATGTATTATATACATATTATATGGGATATATTAGAGGTTTAAAAAAAGGGAAAAAATTACAATTTGACTCCACTCGTTTCTGAACAAAATTTACGAAAACATACATAAAAATAAGCATGAAAACGTATTATATTTGACCTGACTTGTTTCCCAAAAAAGTTTACGTCGAAACGTAGACCAACTCGAATTAATACAGACACATACGTAAAAATATACACGTAAAAATGGTTTTAAACGAAAACGTATTATATTTGACCTGACTTGTCTCCAAAAAAAATTTACGTTAAAACGTAGACACACTCAAATTTATATTGATACGTACATAAAAATATGCACGTAAAAAAGTTTTTTTAAAGTAAAAGAATGATAGAGGTAAACAAAAGAATTTAATAAACAAAAGTTACTGATGGAAAATTAAATTAGTAAAAAGGTAGGGGTTAAAATTGACAAATACCAAAGTAGAGGGATAATAGAAACATAGAAGGGAGTAAAATGGACTAACTCCAAAAGTGAAAGGGCCGACCAAAGCCGGTGGAAACCCCACCGACTTTGGTTTTTAAGATAGTATACAATTTGGTATTTTACTATAAAATACATCTTTAACATAATTTGGCATTGAAGTTATGTACAATTTATTATATGTGTAACATAGGAAAAGAATGAGTTATGACCAAATAAAAAAGTTAAGTTAAAAAATTCTTAATCTTTCATTTTTTTAAAAATTAGAAAGAAAAAAGAGTTATAATGATATTGTGGAATATCCACTAGACTTTTTTTAAATCTATATCTATACTATATAATAAAAGAAACCATGTTTGGGACACTTGTCATCATATTAGGCCATGTACTCTATAGATAATTATCATTTAGTTTAATATCTTCTAATTAAGTATAGATAATCTCCGACCAAATATTATTTAGTTTAATCTCTTCTACCTAATTATAGATAAATAGATTAATTTTTAAAAACTACGTACTTTTTTCAATCAAATTGTTTATTATTTATTTTCTCAATAACTTATTATTCTATTCTTTTTCATAATTATGAATTAGTTTATTATATTTTTTTTTTTATTAATTTTGTGTATTTGTGTGTTTTTTTACACCAACATGCACATGTAGGAATAAACTTGCATATGCCAAAAGTAGTGAATTACAAGTATACCCCCGCTTACTAGAGTATCTTAAGATGGGCCTTCACAACCACCTTTCTTCCATTGCAATTTGTCGTTATATTTTTATGAATTAATATGGTTTTAGGCAAATTAAATTACAAAGGAAAAAGAAATGAATAACTATGGTTTTAGGCAAATCTATATCTATCTATCTATCATCTCTAATAAATGAGGATTTTGGGTTGCCACATGGCACCCTTAATACACTAGGATTTTGGAGGGAAGTTTTTCTACGATTTACTAATTTAGAGATTTATTAAAAAGATAATTCTAACTACCTAATTTAGTAAAAAAAATATTTCGAAATTTCTGTTCAGTTTTATATCCCTAAATTAACCTTCATATTTTACTCCTGTGAAAATGGGCAATCAGTTTAATCCATGTTGACCATCCTCAAAAATCGAAACCATTTTGTAAATTTTCATCAGGCGATTTTTGCATCATAGTGTCGGCTATTTAGTACTTTTGATGGGGTTCACAAAGTTTTAGTTTTAGTATTCAAAATCATCATATTCATCTAAAAAGTTATGTTGTAAATAATGTGCAAGATAAATTTGAGTATACATAGATATATAAAAAAAGCAAGGTTTATTCAAATGTTAATCCTATGAAAAATGCGGGCGAATTAAAAAAACGACAAAATACCACTAAGTTTGAAACTTTTCACATTTAAAGCCGTAAAATGAGAATAACCTTTTATTTGTTTTGCTTTTATCCATTCTCTATACGGGTTTTTATTATATCGGTACTTCATTCATAAACGGATTTAGGTATTGGTGTTAGGATTTAGGATGACTTTATGTGTGATGGACACCACACCTACAATGAAGGAGATGACGAATGTAAAAAAATGTTTTAAATGTTAACTTTTCTTTCCCATGCCTCTTAAGGGGATCTCATGTTTAAACATGGGTAGGAAGGAATAATTTAGAATTATTGGTGTAAAAAGGTAACATTTGCCACTAAAATAAATAAGATTTTTTTTTAATTATGTTTAGGTTTCCCTTTCTAACTATACATTCAACTTCATTTAAGAATATTGTGTGATCATTATCTATCTTTATGCATGTTTGTTGATGTATATATTTTTTGTATGTTTCCAAGGGGGTAAATAGATTGGTGTTCGGATGCAAGGATTTGAGATATCCTCAAGAATGGTTAGGATATGGTTGGAAGAAAATGGATGCCCTACCCGATATTCTTGGTTTAATCTTATGTGTAATTGAAACTAGCTCATAATCTACTCAATCCAATAATAATGTATTCTTTATACAACTCGTGTAATACATGGTTTGAGAATTGTTATTGTAATTTTTGTTTTTGTTTTTTTGTTACTTAAAGTAATATGTAATTTCTTTTATATTATTGTTTATTTATATACTTTTGACTTATATATTTTTTATTTTTCAACCCGTGTACTACACGGGTTACTAACCTAGTTCCTCTTATATTTTAAGCATTTATATATTTTTATTGAAATTATTTATTTTTAAATTGCATAATAAAATCAATATTTCTATCTTTAATTTAAGTATCAGGTTGTTATAAAAAAACATAAAAAATATGTTGTGTATCTATTTTATATAATATTTTATGTTGTATTTTTATACTAAGTTTTTATGCTATATTTTTTGTGATGCTTTTTGTACATACTTTTTTGTGCACTAGTTTTTTTGTGTTATATTTTGAGAAGGAAAAGAGTTTTTTTTTTTTTGAACGGCAAAACGCTTTTTATATAAATAAAAAGAGCCAGCAAGAAGCTGAAAAACAGAAACAGAAAACGGAAAATGGGCCGGAAGGCAAACAAAAACAACGAAAACAAAAGATTACAACAGGTCCACTACATTGAAGTCCACCCACTTATCCCAATCTGGATTTGGAAGCTTCGATCGATGAGAAAGCCACAGAAAAATGTCTTCTTTGATGCTGTCGACACTTCTCTGCGTAGGAATAAACCGGCCCTCAAAGACCATCAGATTTCTGGCATTCCAGATACGCCAAACCGAAGCCAGAATGACTGAGTGGACAATTCTCAGCCACCTGGCCGAGCCGATGTTCCCGAGCAGAGCATTCACCACATCCTTAAGGCTCGAAGCCGAGATAGGAGGAGGAATACGCATCCACACCGCGACTTGCCACCATATGCTCCTAGCCCAGATACAGTTTGCGAAAACATGGTCTACATCTTCAATCCCATAGCCACATCTATCACAATGCAAATCTTGAATCGGAATGCCTCTTTTATCTAAACAAGTTTTAGCTGCCACTTTGCCTTGAAGGGCCCTCCACAAGAGGAAATTATGCTTTAAAGGGGCCCCGTTATTCCATTTATACTCAACCTCGGTACCGTCATCGCTGATCGCAGCCTCGATTTCTAGCCGGACCCCTTTGGTAGAGAAAGAGACACCTTCATCGTTTTCCCAGTACCACTTGTCCTCCTTATCGGCAACAATATCGGCTGAAAGGAGAAGTCTAGAAAGACGACTCAGCTGATCCATTTCAGCACCAGTGGACGGCCCACTTGACCAAGACCACTCCCAACGTCGCTCCGAGCCCACAACGGACACAAAACTGTTCACCGTTCCCTCCTTGTCACTGGCTAGTTTGAATAAATCAGGAAAGCTCTTTCGCAGCGGTTCGTTAATGATCCAGGGATCCTTCCAAAATCGAACCTTCTCCCCGTTCCCGACACACACTTTTAATTTATGGCCAATGTTAATACCGTATTTGAGGAGAGAAGCATCCACCATGCCGATACTTGACCACACTCCTGGGATGGATTTCTTCAACGGAATCAATTTGGCGTCAATTTTATGTGTAACATCCATCTATTTATTACTTGAATTTAATAAAACATTCTTACTATTTATATAAAATGTGTCTAAATTAAATTTAGTTACCCAAAACAAGGTTCCAAGTAATCAAAACTAGTCAACCAACGGCTAGTTAAAACATTCATGACCTGATTTGCAAGTTATTTACATTAAAAGAAATAGAAACATTGTTTAACAAAGTTATGAAATCGCGGAAGCTTCAAAAGTTGTGTTCGGTTCTTCAAAAACTTGCTTGATCGCCATCCGTACTCTTGCAATACCTAGAAACTGAAATGTTTTTAACAAAAACTAATATTAGGGTTCTTAGAAATAATACATAATCGAAACTATGCTTGAAACGGATTCGATTAGCTAGGATATCAAAGAATCAACAAAACTTTCTGGGTTCTACCGTAACTTACGGTATCTACCGTAAGTTACGGTAGCTCCTGGATAATATAGGTCTGCCGTAAGGCAGTACTGGACCACCGTAACAAATTTGTTCTCCACCGTAAGTTACGGTGGATACCGTAACTTACGGTGGGCTCTGCATATTTATGTTTGTCCATTTATTCATTTTACTCAAATTCGGATCTTCGGATTTCTCATTCTAATAAACCATCTCACAAATTTTCTCGTATTCTAATATGACTTTTATTTACAATAACAAAAACTGAGTAATCATGTTACGATGCATTACCATGCATTATTTGGTTATTCGACCCGTTTGGCTCATCTACGGAATCCTCCATTACGATGACTACCAACGAGGTCCCAACCAATCCTTGACCTATTATTCAATTTAGCGAACTTTATCGCTTTAAATCAACACAATCTTTATTCTACAATTTGATTACCCACATGCCAATTATCAAAATTACCCAATGTAACGAGTTAAGTTACATACTTGCATAATTCATCAACATTGGTATCTAACCATAATTACCCATTCCCGGGCTTGTCCATCTTAGCGTTTCACATCGATTCCATGGATTACGTTTTTATAACTCAACCATAATGAGTGACGTTTTAGTCACTTCAACACTTACAATTTCAACCATTGTTTGACCCGTTTGGTTGTTTAATGGGAACCACCATTTTACAACATACCAAACTTGTTCTAACCAACATTTAATCCATTTTCTCATCTAGTGTTTTTCGTCACTTCGACTAGACATCCAAATTCATACACTATTCTAATTTCAAGTCTACTAGTAAAAATACATAATAAACATAACGTAACGAAATCGTGGTTACGTACCTTCAAAGCGTTCCCTTCAAACGCGTATCGCCACTAGCTTGTCCGCTTGACGTTCCGATTTCCTTGCCTATAGAGTTCAACCATAGGTGTTTAGAACTCTTTTATAGTATATAACGCATAATTTACCACACTAATCAAATATGCGTTTTTAGTCCAAATTCTCAACATTTATTTTCTCTTAGGCATTATATCAAACACCTAGTGAGCATGATTTCATACAATTCAAAATCAAGTTCTTGACTAACTATTTAACCAAGATTTAAACATCATTTCATATGTTCATCACAAATTTTCATATCAACAAATCTGGATTTGCTTCATAGAGCTCAAATACACTAAGTTAGCAAAGATATTCCTAGTGTTCAACATGCTTCTACAAAAACCCACCTATCACCTTCAATGGTGATTATAGATTTCACAAGAAATAGACAAGATTTCAACAAGATATTGACTAGGGTTTATCCCTAGACACTATTTCATTCCAAACAACTAGCATGCAACATCAATTCTGAATAACTTGAATTCACTCAGAAATTTGGATGAAGATTTTCCATGGAAATTACATACCTTATGATCCCTCTTCAAAGGAGATTACAATTTCGTGCTTGAAAATCGATTTGGAACTGATTTGAACCTCCAATTTGATAAATTTTGCACAAGTTAGGGTTTGGTGGGGAAGCTCTTGTTCGCCCCTGATGTTGATCGACCAGACACACCTTTTGTGTGTGTTTGGTGTGTGTTATTTTATTTCTATTAAATCAAGTTTCAAGTTTTACAACATCAGCCCCTCAACCTTTTGTTAACTCTATAATTTAGACTCTTTCAATCCCTTCATGTGTTACTACAAGACAACTAGCTAACTAGGTTATTTATTTTCCTAGTTAGCTTTTTCTCATTTATTTAGTGCTTTAAAATTCTAATATAAAGTTTTATAAATTTCGGGATGTTACATTATGGTAGTGAATTGACTTAATGACGGCTGCCCAAAGTTGAGACGGATCATTCTTGTACCTCCACCACCATTTAGACCTCATGGCGATGTTGAAACTCGACAAGCTGCCAATCCCAATCCCAAGCCCATCTTTCCCCTTGGAATTCTGCATCACCCTCCATTTAACCCACCTCATTTTGCTACTGTTACCTCTTTTGCCCCAAAAAAAATCCCTCCTGATTCCTTCGATTTTTTTGATGACACACTTAGGGGCCGAGAAAAGCGATAAATAATAGGAAGGCATACTACCCAAAACCGCTTTGGCTAGGGTAATACGGCCAGCAAAAGATAAAGACACCGCTTTCCAAGCTGAAAGTTTACCCTGAATCTTCTCTATCATACCTCTCCAGTTTTTAGCTAACTTCATGTTTGCACCAATAGGGACGCCAAGATAATTGAACGGGAAAGAGCCAGCGTCACAATTCAGCCTAGACGCCATCCTAACCACCTCCTCGTTATCAACACTAACCCCGAACAGACTACACTTGTTGTAATTAACCTTCAACCCCATGACAAGGTAAAGACAACGAAGGAAGCGGTTGATACTGAGAATGTTGTGCTCCGACCATTCCCCCAAGAAAACCACGTCATCCGCAAAGCAAAGGTGTGTGATCCTAGGCCCACAATTCGGGAGAGATATGCCGTGGAACAGACCTATGTCATCGGCCTTCCTCAAAAGGAAGGAGACTATCTCCATAACAATTATGAAAAGATATGGGGACATCGGATCGCCTTGTCTCAAACCCCTTTTTAAGGCAAATTCTCCGGTCGGCGAACCGTTGACTAAAACCGAAGCTCGGCTAAATTTTAGGTAGCCACTAATCCAATCAACCCATCTCTGAGGGAAGTTCATGAGGAGAAGGGTCTTCAGAAGACACTTCCAGTTAACAGAGTCGTAGGCTTTTTGGAAGTCAACTTTAAAGATCATAATTTTGCGCTTGACTTTCTTAGCCCAAGCCACCACCTCGCTAACAATGAGGGCACTGTCAAGGATGTTTCTACCCCCAACGAAAGCAGACTGGGTTGGAGAAATAATGTCATTCATACAATTCTTCATTCTTAACGCTAGGACTTTGGCAATAACTTTATAAAGGGAACCGACGAGCGAGATGGGTCTATAGTCTCCAAGCTTCTGACAATCCGGGACTTTGGGGATCAGAGTGATAAAAGAAGCATTGCACCCAAAACTGATATTCCCCGTTTCATAAAAATCCGACGGCACGTTCAATAGAGTTGGTTTGAGGATCGGCCAGAACTTCTTGAGGAACCTAAGAGTAAAACCATCCGGGCCCGGAGCTTTCCCCCCATCGCATCCCCGGATAGCATCCCAGACCTCCGCCTCGGAAAAAGGAATGGTGAGCATCGATGCATCCGAATCCTTTAGTTTAGGCAAGCCCGTCCCATCGAAAACCGGTCTCCTGCGGATAGGTTCAGCGAATTGCTTTCTGAACCACTTCATTATTTCCACCTTCAAAGGCCCTGGCTCGTTGATCGGAACCCCGTCAAATTGCAGCCCGTTTATCCGATTGCTGGCTCTGCGGAAATTAATCCATCCATGGAAGAATGCAGAGTTTTCATCTCCATCTTTTATCCAGTTGACCCGAGCCTTCTGTTGAAGATCCCGACACTTTTGTTTTTCAATGGAAACCAACTTCCTTCTACAGTCAACTCTCAACCTTTTATCATCTCTACTCAAATTACCCAGTTCAGCCTTGCGTTCAAGAGACGACACAATGTCAGATAAAAATTTCACTTCCTTCTCTTCCTGAAGCATCACTTCCTGCCTCCATTTCTTAATGCAAACTTTGACCCTCTTGAGCAAACCCATAAAAAACAAATCTGCCTTCCGGATCGGACTACCTCCCCGGAGACACTCCTGCACAATATCCTCCACCTTATTGGAATCGAGCCAACTATTGAAAAATTTGAACGGTTTCGGCCCAAAGTCTAAGGCATCACTTCTGAGGACCACCGGGAAATGGTCGGAAAGCTCCCGCTTGAGCACTTCCACTTTCGCGTTGTGTAACATCCCGAAAATGCAAATTCTAAAATTTGTAATTTAGTTGCAAATAAAATTGTAAGATAATCTAATTAGTAAAGACACTAACCTAGTTAGTTTATCACTTATGAGTAGCTAGAGACATAGAAATAAAATAAAACAAACCAGAGGGGCCAAAAGTGTTAAAATTGAAAATAGTTTTAATAAAAACTATTTTATTAAAACACAAACTAAAAATCTTGTACGGGGGATCGACCGGAACGAGGAGGGGGCGACCTGGGTTCTTTCAAAACCCTAGTTCATGTTAAATCCCACAAATTGAAGATCAAATTGGCTCCCAAATCAAAATTTGAGTTAAGATTAGTAATCCCCATCACAAGGGGGTTGTAAGGTATGTAAAATTCTATGAAAATCCTCTGTTTGAAATTCTTATGAATTTGGGAAATCCAAAAATTAGATGATGCATGTTTGTGATTTGGTTAGATTAGGGATGATATAGTGTCTAGAAGTAAAATCTAGACAACTACATGTGAAATCATGTCCAAATTTAGGAAATTCCATGAACACATTGAAGGTGGGTTATGGGTTTTACAAGATAATGATGAACACTACGGTTTAGAATGATTATTCTAGTGTAATTTGATCATAGAAAGTGATTTCAGAAAAATATTGTTGGTGCATACATCTGTCGACTTCGTCTTGTATCGAGTCTTAGACTAGATTGTTTAGACCAGGGCACGTTTTATGAGAAAATAGGAGAGTTTAAGAGTTAAGAAGCTGATTTCGCTCCAAACGAACATGTATGTGATTCCGCCCGAAATCACTAAGTTCTAATTCCGCTCCAAATGGTCTGATGTCATTACGGGCGGAATCAGACCTCTATATATAGGTCTCTCAGGAGCGAAATCATGAATGAGGTCCTTGTATTCCATACCGAACTGCTGCCGGTGTGAAGACTGATTGTATTCGTGATTTTATAAATCAAATCAGTAGTTAAAGTGAAGTACAAGCTGTTTCTACGTCAGTTACTTGTTTTCCGCACATGTAACTGATCATAACTCCTTTGAAAGACTCATTCGGGGTCAGTACACGATCCTACAAGTGGTATCAGAGCTCAGGAGGAGGAGTTATGCGTATATCAGCTTGTTTTCATTACGATTTCTTACTTCTACACCTTCTTTCTTCATCAGAACGAGATTTAACGGTCAAAACTGGTTAAAATTTTCACAGACTGTGTATAAGTGACTATAGACAAATCCCTGAAAGTTTGAGACTAAAATTCACAGTAAAAATGGACAAAATGGACCCCCGAACTGATTCCGCTCGAACTAGTTACTTTCTGATTTCGCTCGTGAATGTTTGATTCTGCTCGTAATCTCTTGATTCCGCTCCAAAACTTGCTGTTGATTCCGCTCCAGGCTGCCAAACTGTTGATTTCGCTCCAGATAGCCAAACATTCTGATTTCGCTCCTGAAATCTTTCTAATTCCGCTCCAAATTGCAAAAGTCTGATTCCGCTCCAAATTGCAAAAGTCTGATTCCGCTCCAAACTGCATTTTCCTGATTCCACTCCAAACTGCATTTTTCTGATTCCGCTCCAAACTGTCTTATCAGATTGATTCCGCTCCAAATAGTATTGTGGTTATTACGCTTGGATCTGTCTGTTTTTGAAAAACGTGTTACCAAATCATGGCTGAGGAATTCTACAATGCTCATCAGAAAAGAATTCCAATATTTCCAGATTTAGGAAGCGATGTTGATACTGATGATGAGGAAGAATATCTTAGCAAATGTAGAAAAAGCATTGATCCTGACAGTTTTAATTTTTTTCTATGCAGATAAAGTTGAGTTGCTGAATCAGAAGAAGATTGCCCGCTTAAAGAAGGAGCTAGAAGAAGCAAAGTTACTCGCTGATGGAAAGACAAAGACAGAAGCTGGAGAAGAAAATGTTGAACCAGTGACTGAGAAAGTAGTTGAGAAAATCGTTGAAGTGGAGAAAGTGGTGGAAAAACTTGTTGAAGTTGAAAAAATAGTTGAAGTTGAAAAATTAGTCGAAGTTGAGAAACTTGTCGAAGTAGAAAAGATCGTTGAGGTTGAAAAGATAGTTGAAAAAGCGGTTGAAGTTGAAAAACCATGTTCGAAGTGTTCAGAATCTTGCAAAGTTTGTGAGGAGAAAGATAAGAAGATTGTTGAATTAGCGAAGATTATAGAAGATTTACTATCTGATGTGAAGTACATTAAGGAATCTTATGATGTGCTGAATAGAACAGTTGATGGTCTGAAAAGGACAAATTCAGAAATTGAAAAAGCAAATGACAAAATGAGTGCAACTTTAATGACAAAGCAGAGCGTCATCAATGATTATATTGAAGATTATGCTAATCTGAAGAAGGAGCTGGAACTTGAGAAGATTGAGAGTGAAAGGATTAAACGATTGTTGTTGAGCTATACAACATGTGATTATTTGATTGATCGTGTTTATCCTACTGTTGCAGGTCTGGAAGCGTTCATGGATAAAAAGACTGAAGATACTGATACTGGTAAGAAACTAAGTGTCAAGTATAACAGATGTCCGCCCCCGATCCATGAAAGTTACTCACCCAGGAATCCTAACGAGGAGCGTCTAAAAAAGGCAGTAAACATCAAGTTAAAGTCTGAAATTTTTGATGAATTACCAGACAATATTGATGTTACATTCACAGCGTCTGACACTGATCATGAGTCTGAGTTAATAAAGAAAGTTGTCGATCAGGTGTTGGATACGGATGAAGAGTTAAAGTCGGAGTCTAAATCTGAGAGTTCGAGTTCGTCAGAAAAGAGTATGAGTTCGTCAGAAAAGAGTCCGAGTTCACCGGTTAAAAGGGTTTACAATAAAGAATTCCTGTTATCAAAATCTAATTTGAATGACGGATCAGTCAAAGTGGCTTATACTTTGAATGATTCAGACAAATTATATTCTGATGAGGAATTTCCAATAAGAAGTGTCAAAACTGAAATGATTAAACATGTTTTCAAATTAACAGAAATTAATATTTCTGAAATTAAAGAATTAAATCTTGCTGAAAACCTAAAAAGTACACTTCAAGAGTTCAACAGAGATTGAACAAGAAAAAGGGTTACGGTTATGGTTCAGGTTATCAAAAGAAACCAAACCATAATGGTAATCTCAAAAAGAAAGGTCTTGGTTTCAATTCTTCAGAAAATTATAAAAATCAGAAAACTTATAAACCAAAAACAAAATTTGTTTCAGGAGGAAGTTCAGATGATGAACAGAAGAAACCTTTCTGGAAACAGTCAAACCATGAGTTTCTTGCTGGAGTGAAGAAGAATGTGAGAAGGTTTGCTGAAAGAGTTGATAGAAGAACATGTTTCAAATGCCAAGAAGTTGGACATATAGCTTGGAATTGCCCCAAGACCAACTACCAAAAACAGGAAGTTTCTTCTAACTCTGTTTTGAGAAAGACTTGTGTTGATAAGAAAGAAAATGTTAAAAAGTTTGAAAATTCTACTTCTGAGGAAGGAGAAAGTTCAAAACGGTTTTACAAAAGAAGAGGTGATTTGAGTAAACAAAAGTGGGTGGTTAAATCTGAGGGTAATTCTGACAATGAATCTGATTCCATAAAATCAGAGGAGTCTTTGGTTGAGAAAAAGGTTGTGAATTCCGTTCCAGATGTGAACGATGAAGATTTTCCTCCATTGTCAAAGGAAAATTTGATGAAAAAAGTGGGAAAGGTAGAGATCTCAAATCAATTCTTCGCTGATAAGGGAGAATTTGATGTCGAGAAGACTTTCAATGGAAAAGTCAAACATATTTTTGGTAAGATGGTTGATGGGAAGGTTAAAACTGCAAAAGATTTTTACAAATCAAAATGTTGGTGGGACAGGTGTGTACCAGAATCTCCCAATGCTGGTCAGGCTTGGGGGAAAGTTTTTCCTAACTAAAAACCTGACTTGCCGGAGCTCCCAGGTTGGTAAGAGTGGAGCAGGAATCGGCATCTTTCTTAGCAAATAATCCTACTAGTGGTACAGTTGGTAAAGTACAGGTGGTATATTTAAATTGTTATATTTTGATTTACAAGTGGTTATGGTTGGTGAAATGAACCTGTAAGTGGTTGAAAGAGGTTTTCATTGACAAGTGGTTAATCAAGGTCATTAAGTTGAACTTGATTGGACCATACTTACAAGTGGTATTTTGGAGAACAATGTGATGAACCCCTAACCTACAAATGGTTTCTTAAATTCAACAAAACTAATTTTCCGGAAAAACCATTTGATTAAAACAAACTTAAGTGTTTTGAAATCACAATGGGAAAATAGTTTGTTGTGAGGGGGAGTTCTGATTGTTTATGCCAAGTGGATGGCGAATTGAAGCGATTTGATATCAGTTGTCACTTTATTGTACAATTTATTTTCAAATTTCCTAAAATGTGTTTGCATTTTAGGGGGAGTAAGAAATTTTTTAGAAAAATCCAAAAACATTTGAAAATTTGAAAAATACAAAAACATAATAAAATGAAAAATGAGTTTTGTTGTATAAAAGAGGAAATGATAGTACATCAGTGGCCGATCACGGCATGCTAAAGAATTGGAAAGTTAAAGGTGATAAACGGTCTCACTGATGATATGCCAGTAGGTTTTTGCACATTTAGTAGATTGTGACGAGATATAAACCTAATTTCAAACTTACTTATTTCGTGGGTAACATCTCTCGGATATATAGGTAACCCCCGAAATCTTGTTTGAAGGATCCCTCTTTCTGATATACTAGGTCTTTATACTCAGTGATATCTGGGGTATTATTCCTGGACTTCTGCTGAATGGAAGTTCTGAACTAGTCCTCGAATAATACTTTCTGCAATGCTTGAAACATAGCATCACCATCAGCATATATGATAAGACAATAAATTGCTTAGCAATGCTGTTGTAAAAAAAGATCATCTAAAGGGGACACACCCAAAAGTCGATTCGTGGTCTCTCTGCTGAACGGTAGTTCTGACCTGAGCTCTCACGATTTCGATCATAATTTATTCCCCTACAGACATCATTTGTGTCATATTTATCTGTAAGACTGAATATTGGGATCTGGATACGGGAGTATATTTTGAGGTGGGACACGCGATTAAGTTTAAGTGCTTAAAACATTAATCTTGTATCTCGAAACAGTTGAACTTTGTGTGAAAATTTAAGTGGACCAGTATACTGACAATCTTGGTGAATCGTTTAGAACTTAAAATGTATAAAGATTAACGGTGTTGGTGATTTGTCTCAAAAACTGATATGATCGTCTTACACAAACTCTCAAAAATATTGTTTGTATATATTTCTTTACTGCATTTCATTTCTGTTTTGTAAAAAATCCAAAAAGATTTTCAGTGTGTTTTAGCATAAATTTTGAAAAATTCAAAAATATTTTAGACAACTGATGTTGAGAAGCTGATTTTTAAAATTCCAAGTGCTAAACATGACGAACAGGTTTGGGAAAGTGTGTTTGAAGATGTTTGAAATGAAAATGATATATATATTAAAGTGGTTCATCAGAAATTGACAAGATAAATCATTTTGTTTGATAACTGAAAATGGTGTATTCAGGGTTGTGTCTTCAAGTGATTAACAAGGTTTCTAAATTTGTTATATCTTATCTTTTATGAAACTTATGTTTTGGGTAGAGGATGTGCAGGATAACCTGAGCTGGATGAGAGTCAGGTTCCGATACCGATACTTGAGATTCCGATTGAGAGTAGCTAGCCAGGTTGCGATCCTGATTCTGTAAAAGTCAGACTACGATCCCAGCAAGTGTTGAGGGAGAGTCTGTTAGAGAAAGAATTTAAAGATGCAAGAGATAGATAGAGATATTGGAAGCCCAAAGACTGATCAAGACTGAAGATGCGAAGACTCGACACAGTCAGACTCGTCAACATCTGAGGGGGAGTCTGTTGGTGCATACATCTGTCGACTTCGTCTTGTATCGAGTCTTAGACTAGATTGTTTAGATCAGGGCACGTTTTATGAGAAAATAGGAGAGTTTAAGAGTTAAGAAGCTGATTTCGCTCCAAACGAACATGTATGTGATTCCGCCCGAAATCACTAAGTTCTAATTCCGCTCCAAATGGTCTGATGTCATTACGGGCGGAATCAGACCTCTATATATAGGTCTCTCAGGAGCGAAATCAAGAATGAGGTCCTTGTATTCCATACCGAACTGCTGCCGGTGTGAAGACTGATTGTATTCGTGATTTTATAAATCAAATTAGTAGTTAAAGTGAAGTACAAGCTGTTTCTACGCCAGTTACTTGTTTTCCGCACCTGTAACTGATCATAACTCCTTTGAAAGACTCATTCGGGGTCAGTACACGATCCTACAAATATGATGTTTAAATGCTATATGAAAGCTTTATTGATGTTAAGTTTAGCTAAATAGCAAGCTATGAACTTGAATATGAATGATATAAAATTCTGCCCTTAAAGTGTTTGTGAAAATGCCTCAAAGAAGGCTTAAAACTGAAATTCAAAGTTGAAACGCATAATTTTGATGTTTCAGTGTATTAGACGTATATGGTTTAAAGGGAGTTCTAAACATGTTAAAAATGAACTCTATAGGAAAGGACGCAGGAGCGTCAAGTGGACAAGCGGGTGGCGAATCGCGTTTAAAAGGCTTACTTTGAAGGTATGTAACTTGACTCGTTACATTGGGTAAACTTTGATAAATTGCATAAGTATAGTGAATGGTAGAATAAAGGTCGTCTTACATTGAAGCAATAATGATCGCTATATTGATTAATATGACCAGGATTGGTTAGAACTCGTTGGTAGTCATCGCAAAGGAGGATTCCGTAGATGAGCCAAACGGGTCGAATAATCGATTAATGCGTGGCAAATGCTTCGTAATATAACAAATTGGTCTTTGTTATCGTTGACAAACGACATGTTAGAATACGAGGATTTAACAAGTTGGTTTGTAGGAATGAAATCCGAGAACTTGGTTCGAGTAAACAAACAAATCAAAACAAAACATAACATTCCAGCGTCTACCGTAAATTACGGTATATACCGTAATTTACGGTGGAGACCAAAATGTTATGGTGGATTCCTCCTGATTTACGGTGGAACCAAAGTTACCCAGGAGCTACCGTAACTTACGGTGACTACCGTAAGTTACGGTAGAGCCTTGACCTTCATGTGGAATTTTGCATATCCTTGTTAAACTGAATCCGGTTTAAGCATAGTTTCGATTATGTAATGTTTCTAAGAACTCTAACATTAATGCTTAATGTAAACATTTCAGTTTTTAGGCATTCAAGGAATACGGATGGTGGTCAAGCAACTTTTAGAAGAACCGAACACGAACTTTTTAAGCTTCCGCGTAAATTAACTTGGTTTAGACAATGTCTATGATTGTAATTAATTTGCTAAACAACTTATGAATGTTTGAATTAGTCGGTAGTTGACTAATGTTTGTTACCTTGAAACTTTACTTTTGGAACTTATGTTTTTAAATGGGTTATCTTTTATATAAATATTATGAATTATTGTAAAATTCGGGTAGTAATTAGAAGGGTGTTACAAGTTGGTAATCAGAGCTTAAGGTTGTCAACAAGTGTTCGGTTCAAGCTTGATCGATCGTCCGGTAAGAATTAACTTATTATTTTAATAGATTATATCTTATGTAAGAAACGAGAAGTGGATTAACGTGCATGGGAAGAGTGTGTTAATTCACTCAAACCCGGAAAGTGCACCAAATGCGAACGGTTAAAGCAAGTTAGGAACTTGGCTAAACCGAAACAAATGAAGTAACGTTATAAATGAAATGTTTAACATTTAATGTAAACATTTCAGTTTCAAGATGTCGGAAAGAAATAATGATGATCTGGTGTAGACGAGCACCGAACAAATGAAAGAGATAATTGCCGAAGAGGTAGGAAAGGCAATTGAAGGAAGTCTATCCGGGTTTATAGACAAAATTCAAGGCACGGTGTTGTCACTTGTCGAAGAGCAAGTCAAAAGGTTGGAGGATAGTGTCAACCTTATGAAGGATAAATCGGGAGAACGTAAAGGATGCTCGTACAAAGAGTTTATGGCGTGTAAACCGCCAATTTACAACGAGGAGGTTGACCCGATAATTTGCCAAAGATGGTTGGGCGACATTGAAGGGGTGTTTGAAAGAACCCATTGTGATGAAAGTGACTTTGTGGCTTACGGAACGGGCCAGTTGAGAGGTCAAGCCAAAGACTGGTGGGATAACAAAAAGAATGAAATAGGAGCCGAAGCGGCGAGAACCATGACATGGGAAGAGTTCAAGACACCGTTTCTTAAACATCATAGTCCCAAGGCGGTCATCAATAAAATCAAGGAAGAGTTCATGCAACTTAGGCACAAGGGCGAGACCATAGACAAGATTACGGCAATGTTTATGGATAAGATGAAGTTTAGTAGTGAATTGGTGACAAACGAAGAACAGAAGATATACTACTACTATAACATGTTGAGCGCTGAATATAGGGAGTTTATGACTCCTTCCAAATACTAGACCCTTACCGAAATCATAAACGTTGCTCAGGAACGAGAAATCGAGTTGAAGAAACAAGTTGAAAGGGGTGAACGAAGGGCGCAAGATGTAAATCCAAGCCCTACAAAGAAAGCTCGAACTGGAGAGTCGGGAAAGAAAGTGGATGCTAAAGGTGGGTCGCCAAGTTGTAAGGTGTGCGGGAAAGGACACAAGGGAGAATGTCGGTTCAAAGACAAACCATGCCCTATATGTAGTAAGACGGGGCACACGGCGTCGCTATGCCCGGGTAAAGTCTCAGTTTGCTACAAATGTTATCAACCCGGCCACAAAAAGTCCGAATGCCCGGACTTAGTTGGAAAGAGAGACGTTAGAGAATCTCCATCAGAAGCTCCTAAGGCGAAGGCTAGATCCTTCCAACTTACTGCGGCTGAAGCAAAAACAGAACCCGATGTGGTCTCAGGTATATTCACAATTAACTCAATTCCTGCACGTGTATTGTTTGATACGGGTGCGAATAAATACTTCATTTCGCATGGATTTATTCGACATCATTCATTTGTATTGACGAAATTATCTGTGCCCTTAGAAGTTGAAATAGATGACAACAAAAGTTTTATAGTTTGTGATGTTTGTCGAGGCTGTAAATTAAGCATCGACGATGAAGAATACTTGATAGACCTAATTCCGATGTCAATGGGGGGATTTCAAGTAGTCTTTGGGATGGATTGGCTATCTCAACACCACGCAAAGGTCGTGTGTTTTCGTAAGGAGATAAAGCTAACATCTCCGAGCGGGAAACACGTCACTATCTATGGCGAAAAAGGAGGTAACCCTATAATATGCTCGATGTTGAAAGCTCACAAGCTTATGAAGCAAGGATGCAAGGCGTTTATGATATATGCGAATGAGCCCGAGAAGGAATCACTGAAGATTGAAAATGTACCAGTAGTACGGAATTACGAAGATGTGTTTCCGGAAGATTTACCGGGGATACCGCCTGAACGGGAAGTAGAGTTCGGGATCGAATTGATTCCGGGCGCAAAACCCGTAGCTAGAGCACCGTACCGACTTGCACCGTCGGAGTTACAAGAGTTGATGTCCCAGATTCAAGACCTGCTTGACAAAGGATTCATAAGACCGAGTGTGTCTCCTTGGGGCGCACCGGTATTGTTCGTGAAAAAGAAAGACAGAAGCATGCGCATGTGTATCGATTATCGGGAGTTAAATAAACTCACGATAAAGAATCGATACCCGCTTCCGAGAATAGATGATCTATTCGACCAATTACAAGGTGCAAACTGGTTTTCAAAAATTGACCTTAGATCTGGGTATCACCAACTAAAGGTCAAGGAGGAAGATGTGCCGAAGGCGGCTTTCCGCACGCAATACGGACATTACGAATTTCTCGTGATGTCATTTGGGTTGACGAATGCACCCGCGGCTTTCATGGACCTCATGAACCGGGTTTGCAAGCCAATGCTAGATAAATCAGTCATTGTATTTATCGATGATATTTTGGTGTATTCGAAAAGTGAAGCTGAGCATGCGCACCACTTACAAGAGGTGTTAGAGACACTTAGACAAGAAAGGTTGTATGTGAAATTCTCTAAGTGCGCCTTTTGGTTACGAGAGGTACAATTCCTTGGCCACATCATAAGTGCCGATGGAATATTGGTAGATCCGTCAAAGATCGAGGCCGTGTCGAAATGGAATCCCCCGAGGAACCCATCGGAAATTAGAAGCTTTTTGGGGCTTGCTGGATACTATAGGAGATTCATTCAAGATTTCTCCAAGATTGCATCACCGCTAACAAAGCTAACTCGGAAGGAAGAAAAGTTCATATGGGGTGTAGATCAAGAAAGAGCGTTCCAAACGCTAAAAGAAAAGTTAACTCAAGCTCCGGTATTAACATTGCTGGACGGGGTCGAAGACTTGGTGGTTTATTCGGATGCTTCACTATCAGGGCTCGGATGCATTTTGATGCAACGGGGCAAAGTTATAGCTTATGCCTCAAGGCAATTGAAGATACACGAGAAGAAATATCCCACGCACGACCTCGAGTTGGCTGCGGTGGTATTTGCATTAAAAATATGGAGGCACTATTTATATGGGGTAAAGTGCACTATATTCACCGATCACAAAAGCTTAAAATACTTCTTCGATCAGAAGGAGTTAAATATGCGTCAGAAACGATGGTTGGAAACGGTGAAGGATTTTGATTGCGAAATACACTACCACCCCGGAAAGGCGAATGTGGTGGCGGATGCTTTGAGCAGAAAAGCGGACTATGTCCCAATACGAGTAAGATCAATGCAACTTGTGGTGACCTCGGGTTTACTTGAACATATCCGAGAGGCGCAAGTAGAAGCAGTGAAAGAGGAGAACTGGTAAAAGGAAAGGATTGTTGGCCAAGTTAAAGATCTTGAAGTAGGCAACCACGGTTTGAAAACACGTTTCAATAGAATTTGGGTTCCTAACACATGTGGAGTTAAAAAGCTTCTACTCGATGAAGCTCATAAGTCCCGTTATTCCATCCATCCGGGAGCGAACAAAATGTATAACGACTTAAAGCAGAACTATTGGTGGCCCGGAATGAAAAGGGATGTGGTGAAGTACGTGGAAAAATGCTTGACATGCCCACAAGTCAAGGCGGAGCACCAAAAACCATACGGTAAACTCCAACCGTTGGAAATTCTGGTTTGGAAATGGGAACATATTACGATGGACCTATCAACCAAGTTACCAAAGACGAACCGCGGTTTCGATGCCATATGGGTAGTGGTGGATAGATTGACGAAAAGTGCTCACTTCATTCCGATTCGTGAGACTTATACGTCAGAAAAGATGTCGGAAGTTTACACTAATGAGATAATAGCACGTCATGGAGTACCGGTATCCATCGTGTCTGATAGGGATACCCGGTTCACTTCAAATTTCTGGCGAGATTTCCAAGAGCAAATGGGAACCAAATTGTTCATTAGTACTGCGTACCATCCTCAGACAGATGGACAGAGTGAAAGAACAATACAAACATTGGAGGACATGCTACGGGCATGTATAATCGACTTTGCAGGAAGTTGGGATGTTTACCTACCATTGGTCGAGTTTTTCGTATAACAACAGCTACCATACTAGTATTAAGATGGCACCGTACGAAATGCTCTATGGTAGGAAATGCCGAACCCCGGTATGCTGGGGTGAAGTGGGTCCACGTGAACTCGCCCACCAAGATATAGTACGAGCCACTAATGAAAAGATTGATGTGGTTCGGGCACACTTGAAAGCGGCTCAAGATAGACAAAAGGCGTATGCTGACAAAAGGAAGAGGCCAATCGAATTCCAGGTTGGTGACAAAGTCATGCTCAAAGTATCTCCATGGAAGGGTGTTATCAGGTTTAGAAAAAGAGGAAAATTAAGCCCGAGGTTTATCGGGCCGTTTGCAATTATAGAACGGGTAGGAAAGGTAGCTTACCGCATTGAACTACCGGAGGAACTAAGCGGGATTCATAGCACATTTCATGTGTCACATCTTCGGAAATGTCTAGCGGATGAGACAACTTATATTCACTATGATGATATCGAAGTGGATGATCGCTTGAATTATATTGTAAGACCCATAGAAATTTTAGATCGAAAGATTAAGCACTTGCAAAATAAACAAATCGATCAAGTCAAGATCAAGTGGGAGCATAGGAAAGGGTCGGACACTACATGGGAGTCCGAAGAAGAGATGCGACGTCTCTATCCTACACTATTCGGTACGTACTTTGGTTTCGGGGACGAAACCCTTTTAAGGGGGATGGACTTGTAACATCCCGAAAATGCAAATTCTACAATTTGTAATTTAGTTGCAAATAAAATTGTAAGATAATCTAATTAGTAAAGACACTAACCTAGTTAGTTTATCACTTATGAGTAGCTAGAGACATAGAAATAAAATAAAACAAACCAGAGGGGCCAAAAGTGTTAAAATTGAAAATAGTTTTAATAAAAACTATTTTATTAAAACACAAACTAAAAATCTTGTACGGGGGATCGACCAGAACGAGGAGGGGGCGACCTGGGTTCTTTCAAAACCCTAGTTCATGTTAAATCCCACAAATTGAAGATTAAATTGGCTCCCAAATCGAAATCTGAGTTAAGATTAGTAATCCCCATCACAAGGGGGTTGTAAGGTATGTAAAATTCTATGAAAATCCTCTGTTTGAAATTCTTATGAATTTGGGAAATCCAAAAATTAGATGATGCATGTTTGTGATTTGGTTAGATTAGGGATGATATAGTGTCTAGAAGTAAAATCTAGACAACTACATGTGAAATCATGTCCAAATTCAGGAAATTCCATGAACACATTGAAGGTGGGTTATGGGTTTTACAAGATAATGATGAACACTAGGGTTTAGAATGATTATTCTAGTGTAATTTGATCATAGAAAGTGATTTCAGAAAAATATGATGTTTAAATGCTATATGAAAGCTTTATTGATGTTAAGTTTAGCTAAATAGCAAGCTATGAACTTGAATATGAATGATATAAAATTCTGCCCTTAAAGTGTTTGTGAAAATGCCTCAAAGAAGGCTTAAAACTGAAATTCAAAGTTGAAACGCATAATTTTGATGTTTCAGTGTATTAGACGATATATGGTTTAAAGGGAGTTCTAAACATGTTATAAATGAACTCTATAGGAAAGGACGCAGGAGCGTCAAGTGGACAAGCGGGTGGCGAATCGCGTTTGAAAGGCTTACTTTGAAGGTATGTAACTTGACTCGTTACATTGGGTAAACTTTGATAAATTGCATAAGTATAGTGAATGGTAGAATAAAGGTCGTCTTACATTGAAGCAATAATGATCGCTATATTGATTAATATGACCAGGATTGGTTAGAACTCGTTGGTAGTCATCGCAAAGGAGGATTCTGTAGATGAGCCAAACGGGTCGAATAATCGATTAATGCGTGGCAAATGCTTCGTAATATAACAAATTGGTCTTTGTTATCGTTGACAAACGACATGTTAGAATACGAGGATTTAACAAGTTGCTTTGTAGGAATGAAATCCGAGAACTTGGTTCGAGTAAACAAACAAATCAAAACAAAACATAACATTCCAGCGTCTACCGTAAATTACGGTATATACCGTAATTTACGGTGGAGACCAAAATGTTACGGTGGATTCCTCCTGATTTACGGTGGAACCAAAGTTACCCAGGAGCTACCGTAACTTACGGTGACTACCGTAAGTTACGGTAGAGCCTTGACCTTCATGTGGAATTTTGCATATCCTTGTTAAACTAAATCCGGTTTAAGCATAGTTTCGATTATGTAATGTTTCTAAGAACTCTAACATTAATGCTTAATGTAAACATTTCAATTTTTAGGCATTCAAGGAATACGGATGGTGGTCAAGCAACTTTTAGAAGAACCGAACACGAACTTTTGAAGCTTCCGCGTAAATTAACTTGGTTTAGACAATGTCTATGATTGTAATTAATTTGCTAAACAACTTATGAATGTTTGAATTAGTCGGTAGTTGACTAATGTTTGTTACCTTGAAACTTTACTTTTGGAACTTATGTTTTTAAATGGGTTATCTTTTATATAAATATTATTAATTATTGTAAAATTCGGGTAGTAATTAGAAGGGTGTTACACGTTGGGCCAGCAATTCAGCACTTTTTGACACGACGAGGATTCGGTCCAGCTTACTCATTTTGATATCCTCACTATCCGAAACATATGTGACTCTACCCCCTATCATACCGAATTCAGAAAGGCCCATTCGGAAGATAGCCGCATTGAAGATGGAAGCCGAGTTCCCATCAAAATGGGAGTTGAGCCTGTCTGTAGGGAACCCGACTTCGTTAAAGTCACCTGCGAAAAAACACATTCCGTCTAACTGGTCCCGAACCCCTTCCAGAACTTCCCAAAAACGGATCCTCTCCCCAACGTCGTTCGGGGCATATAAGGTAATTATATTAATTTTATCCTCCAAACCTGATAGAAAGCCGGAAACAACCAGATATCGCTGACCTGAATGGACCTGGACCACCTTGAAAACGTCTGGGTCCCAGATAGAGGCCAGACCACCGGACCTGCCCACCGCATCAACCGAAACAGCAGCCATAGAGGACCGGTCCTAAAATTTCCTCCAAAACGACTCAGATAACCCCACTTGGTGGGTTTCTTGCAAAGCCAAGAACCAGAATTTAATATCCTTCTTGTGTCTCTTGACCCAAATCGCTTTTTCCGCACCAATCACCCCCCGGATATTCAAAGACAACAAATTCATTTATCAGAAGTGAACGCCCTTTCCCCTTTAACTAATTTCCTGACCTGATTGTCGAAACCATTCATGTCGATCCCCAAGCAGTACCCGTAATCCATAGTCTCCCCAACCTCCCGTTCGAAGAGAACCTCCTCGTCAGAGTCATTGCCGTCTTCATCACCGATTTCTTCATCCACCTCTAAACCAGCACCCATAGCTCTGCTCAATTTGTTACGCTTATGCTCCTCTGCTTCTTTGAGGATAACCTCATCAAGGTTAAAGGGGTCAGAGTCAACAGATGGGGCATCAGAAGTGGGCTCGTTGGTGCATATAATAGATTTGAGCTTAGAAAAAGGTCTGGGCTGGTCCTGGTAGGAGGATGGGCTCTCCCCACTGGGGTATTCACCACTACATCAGGCCCACAAGTGGAATCAAGGGAATCATCAACTGGGTCCCCCTCCTTATTGGAAACTGCCGAAAAGGCGCCGCCTGATCCATCTGGAGAATCGTGTCCAGAACCATGCATGCTACCCGTGCAGGACTGTTCCCCTTCCTTTTCATTCTCCCATGCAACGTTGGTAGGCGAACAGACCCCCACCGATTCATCTTCTCCTCCCACTTTGTCCGGCACGACGACCTTAGACTTTATCACCGGAGACACACTAGAACCCTTCACTGGTTTGGGTTCCGGCATAGAAGGAGCCCAAAGATTCTCGTACTCGTTGACCCAAACCTTGATGGACTGACCGCCACTTGAAAGCAGGAATTCTGAGCACACCCTTTCACCGGAATTAACCAAAACAGCAAGCTTCCCGGAGGACAGGTCGGAGTCTGTTGAGGATGCGTTGGACCCTAACAAAATCCTACCACATCTTTCCCCAATCCTATTAAGGACATGCCTGTCCCAGAGACAAACCGGAACACCGATGACCCGAACCCAGGCTATCCTTTGAATATGGTTGAAGCTCCCATCCCAAGCTTCCAGTTTGGAGAACCAAACCGACCATTTCTCTTTCTCGCTCTCAAGGAAGAAGGAGGCTTCATCACTCGAGGGAAACATAAACATCACCTTTAGACCCCCCACATACCTAACCACCGCGTCTTCGATACTCAAGTGCTCCATGAACTCCTCTAGTCGTTCCAGGTAATTCATCTCTTTCGCCTCCCCGATCAGGGATTTGAAAAACCAACTCTTCCTAGCAGCGGTGTTCAGGGGAGGGAGGGCCACTACGTTTTTTGATAAAAAGTCTCCTGAACCACCAACAACACTACTATAAGTCCGGCGCTTATCATTCGAAGCTAAAGGTTCACCCCCCTCACCCGTCTTCATCTGACCCTGACACTCAGGAACCGATAATCTACTAAACACTGACCCCTTCTCCCTAGCTGAAGAAGAATTAGCCTTACTCCCGTCCCTATTAAATTTGGCTGGCTTTACCTCCACTATAGCATCTCCAACCTTGGAATCTTTCAGGTTATCAGCCCAATTCACTGGACAACCAACTTCCGAGAATCTTAGGAACCCGAACTTGTTCCCAGCACCATCCTTCTTAAAAGGGACGAAGGCATCTTCCAGGTTCTCAAAATGTTGAAATGACTCCCATAACTTCTGAGTAGTACACCCATCAGGGAGATTCGACACGTAGAAGGAAGTAGCTCTTCTTAACCTTTCCTCACGACTCCAGAACTTACGATCCCTCTTGGCCCCTCTCTTGCTCACGTATCTTTGCCATGGGCCCTCCTGGTAGCTATTGCCATTGCTAATGTTTCTAAGGGCCTCCTCCTTTCTCTGTCTCAGCTCTTGTGAAACCGCCGGAATGTTGCACTGGCCACAAGGCCTTGTCTTTACTTCTCCCATACTTAGACATGAATCAACCAACGGGAAAACCGGCCCGAGGCAGCGAATGGAAACGACAGACAGCAAGATAGAATGGAAGGTTAAGTCAGACTCACAAGCGATATGTGGATCAGGTTAAACCTCACACCCTATCCCGGAAACCGCCTCTCGTCGAGCCACCCCAGCAATCAGATTCCGATGAAACCAGGACGAAAAACTGACCCAGTCCCCGTACGGCGAATGGCAGGATTGAAGATCAGAATAGGGCAGGGGTCAAGCCAGATAAGCGGCGACCTCGAACGCTATTCCGAGTATTCTCCCCTGCGTCGAGCCAACCGGCGACGGTCAAGAAGGCACTAGAACTCCGGCGACGTTTGGAGAGAAAAAAAGGGTTTTATGACACCCCTTTTCTCCTAAAGTTGAAATCTTGTAGTTTTTGAATATAGCTCTCAATTATATTTTCAATCGAGTGGTAGGTCAATAGATATCAATTTCTTTATCCTCTATGAGAGAAGGAAAAGAGTTAAAATTTTGTTTTAGGATTTCGTTTCATACACCATGTACTTTGGTAATTTACACCACTTAGACTGTAAATTGCAGTTTATTTCAAACTAAACTACAGTTTACAATGTTTTTTTTGGTTTTTGCAGATTCGACAACTGCAGGTTATCAATATGTAAATTGTAGTTTGTGCTGTTTTATTGGTTTTTTATGTCTAAAAGTAAACCGCAATTTACTATAATAAATGGCATTTTACTAATCAATAAAACTTTGACTAAACTTACTTTTCTATTGTTATGTATACTTTTTTTATTTTTTTTATTATTTAAATTATTTATTACTTATTAGTATTTATTATTTAATATTATTTATTATTTAAAAAATGTTTATTATTATTATTATTACTTGATCGTGATTTATTTATTATTTATAGTTTGTTATTTATAAACTTGTTCATCTATGTGTTTATTTTTATTATTTTTCTTCCCCCTTTTTTTTAGTAGTTGTGTGCTTATATAATGTCCCAGAAGCTAGGTATGTGGTTGTTGTTGTTGTATTTATAAACTTGTCTTTATTTTTCATAAGTCACTCTTAATGTTTATAAATATCAGTTATTTATTATTATTTTGTTATAATTAGTTATTTATATCTATAATAATAAAAAAAACTAGTATATTGTTACGATATCATTATTATTTAATTTACGTATCAAGTTTTAATCTATATTTACATATGCAGCATGTTGTGCTATCCAATCTCTACACATATTTTGACGTAATTTGAATACATTTTCCCAACCAATTGCATCGTTTCTCTCTTGAATGCCCATAGGTTGTTTGTATTAGCAATTGGATACTCCTTTTGCAGTTCTACCATTTTATAATGGTCACAAAGCAAGCATCAAAATAAATTCGGGCTCGTATACTCCTCGAGGAAGCTATAGTTGTCGAGTCGCATATAACAAGTGTCAAGATAAATCCGAGTACAATGCAGAAGGCTCGATCATTCAGGTTTTGTTCATTTTAACGGTTGTAATTTATATTTTTGACGTTGTTTAACCGTTATCTTTATCTTTGTGTTTAGTAAATGAAATAAAAAAAATTAGCACATAATATTAATTATTGATTTAAAAACTGCTATGAAAAAAAATATTATTAAAAACATAAATTAAATATTTTCACAAAATAAAAAAAATGATTACAATGATTACTATGTCGTTCATTATTTTTATTAGGAATATTGGATTTTAATAATCCCGACTATTCGTCGTTGGCCGCCAACAGTCCCAACTTAAAAAATGACCATTGGCAGTCCCAACTATTAACATATTTGCCTCTAATGGACCCTGACTGACAGAACCTTAACGTCGTTAGTCTCCGGCCGTAAAAAAAAGCGTTTTAATGAATAGTTGGATGTTCTGGAGTGCATATGTCTATCGCTTCCGTCAATCACGTATCATAGCTTAAACAGATGAGACAAGACTGGTGCTGAACTGAGCTAAACATAAAGTTTATATATGTTGGAAGTCCATCCGCACGGATAGACAGTTGGCCGATCCGCACGGATGCGCTTTAATGAATAGTTGGATGTTCTTGAGTTGATTCGAACGAATCAAGCCGGTTCGCACGGACCCAGTCCATTCGCTAATGTTGGTTCGGACGAATGGAGTCCATCCGCTAGAAGCGTAGAGCGGATCTACTATCTCTATAAATAGTAGTGTATGGTCTTGTTCATTGTAACTTTGTTGATTTAGAGGGGAAACTCTGTCAGTTTGATTTCGTGGTTCTGTATCGTTCTACAATCAATTGAAATCATAGTTTAATTACTTCTTCGTGTCCAATCTACTCTAGTACTTGGATTCCGCACAAGATACTAGATCAAGCAGTCAATCGGAGCATTCAAGTGTGACGAGATCGATCCTCAAAGTGCACTATCAAGTGGTATCAGAGCGGGTGATTGATTGCACGGATTGAAGACACAAGAATTCAAGAAGATTCAAGCTGAATTCAATCAAATCAGAGACAAATTTCATCATCTTCTTCATATCTTCTTCTACTCATTCTTTTCAACTTTAAATCTCAAATTCAAGGAGTTTTCATGGTAAAAAAACGTCTGATTTTTATACATCTCGTGTGAAAATCAGTTTTAATCAATCCTACAAATTTTCAGATCAAAATTCTAACAAAATCATTATCAAATCATTGAAAATCAAGGTTGTGCGTGTTCAGACATATACGAACGGATCTGGAAATTATGTAGATTCGCAGGAATCTACTTGAGTCTCCATTCGAACGAATCTGGAAATTACGTTGTTGAAAAATCAAAGTTGTTATTTTGCACGTTCGAACGAATCCACATAGGTCCATTCGTACAAATCAAGGATCAGATTTAGAGACAGATTATATTAGTTGATTCGCACGAACCGAACATTCCACATTCGTACGAGTTTGTGATTTTGTGTTGTTTGTTTTTCAAAGTTGATTCAAGTGATTGTTTGATTGTTGCAGGTTATTCTCAAGGATTAAAGATCATGGAAGAAGAATTTTACAATGAATTTTATAATGCTTTCACGACTGAGACAACATCCGAAACAACACTTACACCAAAGAGTGTCTCGAAGGCTATTTCGGAATGTATGAAACATGATAACATGTACGGAACTAATACAAGACCACCAAAACTTGCAAATATAGAATATTATATTTGGTGGAAGGACAGATTTATTAACTGGGTGAAAGCATTTGCTCATGAGTGTTTGTTCTCGTTGGAATTTGGATATAAACGACCATTAAATGATAAAAATGAAGAAATTCCACTTGCAAGTTTAGGAAAAGATGATAAACAGTCATTTTCGGATGAACAAAGAATAATACAACAGTCAATTAGGGATGATATCTTTTCATTGCTTCATGTGTAAACATCTTTTGAGAAACTAAAAAAATACATACACTTTTTTAATCTAATTAGACAAGTCTCCATCACAATGAAAAAGTTTTATTGGGTCTCAAACTCAATTAGGTGAAATGTGAAAAAGTTGAGACCCTCTAGTACATTTCTTGTCTTCCACCTTGTCTTAAAACGAACACATTTACGAGCACAACTGTTCTTTCATGCCGGAGAAAAAAAAAATCTGGCCGTACACCTTGATATTTTTTGAAAAGCCAACTAAATCATGGATAAAAATTACAGGATGCCCTCAATCGAGCAAATGTATCCTCTCCTCTATAACAGTCAGATTTGGATGCATGCTCGAGCCACCAGTTCCGGAAAAAACCCGCCCGCCCGAAGGCCCACTGCAGTAAAACCCAGTTCGCCTCGGATTCCAACTGTCGACATACAGAGAGGCCTAATTCTAAACTCCACTGCCACCACCAATGTTGTTCAAAGTGATGCTAGTGAGAGTTGAACTTAGGATCTCAAGGAGAGAAACCAGATGAGTAACCACTAGACCCAATGTTTTAAAAGCCGGTTCAAACCGGCAGGTTCAACAGTTCGGTAGAACCGGTTAAATTGTCCAGTACATCCGCTTGAACTGTCCGATACACCCAGTTAAACCGTTTCTGAGCCAAATCCAGTACGGTATAAAAACCGGAATATAAAACATTGACTAGACCAATTTGTTGATCTTAGTTAGGTTGTATATTTGGTTTGGAAGACCATAGAAGTCAAAATGGGAGAAACTGGATAGAAGATGACGTGGATTGAGTTGAAGATCGAATTAAGTAAAAAAACTGAGAAGGTACGGATAGATATTTACGAGTTGAGTGAGGCCGTGAGCCACCAGTTGGGGAATAAATACTTTGCACTTTGCACTTTGTTCAAATGCATGGCTCAGAGTGCCGATGAACTGACACGTGTCGCCTGATAAAGCGCCCTTATACAAACTCTTGGTTCACAGCCATCCTGATGGAATGACACGTGGCGCCTCACAAGACACCCAAACCTATGTTATATAACGCTGTCAAGATGTGCCATTTCGACTCCACCTTGACCTTACCTCAAAACCTAGTTATAATTTTTTTTTAAACTTAACCTCTTTAACGAGAAAGTGTTTCTGTTGTTTTACGACCCGATGGGGAGAGGGAAGGTTGAACTGAAGCGGATCCAAGACAAAGTGAGCCGCCAAGTCTCCTTCACCAAGCGCCGGAACGGACTGATGAAGAAGGCTCACGAGCTATCCGTGCTGTGCGACGTTGATCTCGCCGTTTTCGTCTTCTCTGGGAGAAACAAGCTCTATGAGTTTTCTACCGGTGACAGGTACATGTGATAATATATAATCTTCAGAGGAAGAAAAATTAATCATAACTTTAATCCATTTGTTAACAAATAGTAACAAACAGTCATATATATTGAAGCAGACTGACTCTGTCTGTACTCTGTCTCTAGAGACAAGACAGAGGTAAGGTTTGCCTACATACTACGCTTCTTTTCCTACCCTACAACATGTAATTTTGCTACGTGTGGGATTTGATGGGTATGGTTGTTGAATGTATACATGTATATATGACCGTTTATTAATTATAATGATCACCTCTTTGTTTTTGTTTTCTAGAAAGCACTAGTTATGACACAAAAGGTATTCTCAAAATTAGGTTTGGGATGACATATGTGATATGATCTGGATCTGTGGACTAAGTCTTGGTAATCTAAAATATGTATCTGATCATCAAACAAGTGTGAATATATCAACATATATATAACAAGACAAGCTTCCTGGATCTATATCTTTGTCGGCTAACGTTGTACATCGAGGTGCCGGATGTAGATCAAGGTTCATATACATACATATATAAAAAATATATATTCTTAAACCCAAATATTCCAAGTTCAAATTTTCAAATTTTTAATTAAAAAACTGAATAGTAATGGACATGAGTACATGGCTGAGAGATGCAAAGGTTGTATATATACACACACACCCTGTGTGACATGCATGCTAATCTGTATGTATGTATCTATAGATATTTTTATTAAAGTGTTAAAGGTAAACTATCGTCACCCTGGTATTCGTACAAGCGTGTGATGTTTATATTAAAGACTGTTATACCTTGAACCTTATCTAAAAATGGTGAGACATGGTGGGTCTCTCCGGTGGCCACATCATATATCTAATGATTAATTTATATTTTCTATTTTTTTTTTCGTTTTTACTGTTTTACTTCAACAATATTTTCTATTTTCTTTTTCAACAATATTTTAGTCGCCTTTTTTCCACTTAAATTGTGACTTAATTATACGAGGGTAAAGTAAAAAGAAATACGATATACATGAAAAAAAAATATAAGTTTTATTACTTTTTACATAAGCTACTTAATGAAATTTATTTTTTTCTAAATCTTAAAGTTAATTAAACTATAATAAGGTCTTATTCTTGTAGAGTTAAGTTCACGTACAAACAGCCTTTTCGTACAAAACGTATGAAAGACATGAAAAAGCAAAAAAATGCGATGACAATTTCGTAATTATTTGCTCGTAGGGTAATTATCAAAATTACTCTACAAATGTTCTTGTAGGGTAATTCTGAAACTTGCAGACTAATTGTGATACACTTATAGAGTAATTATCATACTTTACAAAATTACCTTACAAGATCAAAATTATCTTACAAGATCAAAATTACCATAAAAGATCATTTCTAGAGTATTTATGATACTCTACAAGATCAAAATTACCCCACAAGAACATTTTACAAAATTACCCTACAAGATCAAAATTACCCTATAAAAACATTTTGTAAAATTACCCTTTAAGATCAAAATTATCTTATAAGATCAAAATTACCATACAAGATCATTTGTAGAGTAATTATGATACTCTACAAGATCAAAATTACCCTACAAGAACATTTTACAAAATTAACCTACAATAACATTTTACAAAATTACCCTACAAGATCATTTGTAGGGTAATTTTGATAATTACTATACGAGTAAATAATTACGAAAATGTCACCGTGTTTTTTTACCTTTTTACCATATTCGTACGTTTTTTATGATAAAACTATTTGTATTTGATCTTTTGTCTATTCTTGTAAACTAATTTGTAAATGACTAAAACTAAATGATTAAAACATTTATAAAAAGTTATATTCTTACATTTGTTAAACTAAAGAAAAACATTTATTGATTAGTAATCAAGTTAGTAACATATATCAAAGCCTTCCAAAAAAAAAAGAAAGAAATTAATAATCAAGTTTTATAAGTGTTTCATATCTCACTCTGTTTGTCTAGTTATTTAAAAAGTTAGAATATTAAACAATATTAAAACTTGAGAGATAACTAAAATTTTCCTTTCCTAAAAGTTTGTGTGCAACTGTATATCACCTCTAAATGAAAATGAATATCTTTATGTCCCACACTGGAATATGAATTATACAATTAAATATCATTTAAAAATTGATAAGAATATGAATCATAATATACAGTTATATATCATTGTAAAATTTAGGGGTAAGATCAAATAAAAAGTTTATTTTGCCTAAGTAGGATGAGAATGAATCTTAACAATTTATTTTTCTAATCAATGGTTAAGATGAAAGTGTGGGAGAAAGGAGGAGTGCAAGGGTATCTTGGGAAAATCCTATTTATAGACTTTCTCTCTCCATATGCAAGACACATGCATATTCCACCCCCATTTTTTAAACGTTCATAACTTTTTTATACGACATTATTTTTTCATAAAAATTTCACCGTAAAATCAAGCGTTTTTTTATCTTTAATTTGAGTACCATATTGCTATATAAAATGTGAAGACTAAAAAAACCCATTAAAATGTGTTGTATTTCTATGTTGTATAACATTTTTTTGTGTTGGATTTTTGTACTATATTTTTGTGCTAAATTTTTTATGCTGAATTTTTTTTTCTCAATTTTTTGTGCTGAATTTTTTTGTACTACATTTTTTTGCTGAATTTTTTCGTGCTATATTTTTTGTACTAGATTTTTTTGTGCTATATTTTTTTGTACTACATTTTTTGTGCTATATTTTTTTGTACTAGATTTTTTGTGCTAGATTTCTTTTTGTACTATATTTTTTTATTGTATTTTTAAAAAACAAAAGGGGTGCCACATGTCATTTTCACTCCTATTTATAAGGACCAAAATGCCCTTCATTTCTACTTATTAGGAGTGCCACATGTCACCATCACAATCCTTCTTAGGCTACTTAGGCAAAATCCACTTTTTAGTGGATCCTTCCCCGTAAAATTTATGTGTGCATGATAATATACAATTATATCAAATACATATGGTACAATATGTATACAAATATATGTGTATATAACATATATATGTAGCCTTAGAGCATCCACAATAAGACTGCCTCCAATGCTTCCTTTTGGAGGGTTGCACTTACACATGTGGCATGTGCACTTGTGAAGGATGCATTGGGGTGGGGTGCACTTAATGGGTCTTGCACTTCATGAAGTGCACTTAAGTGCAGAGAGAGAAAGTGAAGAAAGTGGAGAAAGTGGGTCCAAATAGAGGAGAGAGAGGATGCATGTGGGAAGAATGGGTTGTAGTTAAATAGATGAGAGAGAGTGCATGTGGAAAAGATAGGTAAAAAGCTGATGTGGCAGTTATGACTAGGATGCATGTAGTAAATGCAGGCCGTCGCATTGCGGACAGTCTAAGGGAATATGTTGGTGTTTTTAGGGAGAGAGAAAGTGATGTGGAGGAGAGAGGGTGTGAATATGTTTGTGAGGAAAAATGAGAAAAAATGGATGAGTGTGAGTTATGTGAGTGTAGAGAGGAGAGAGGAGAGAGAGAAGAAATGTGTTTGTGAGAGGGGCAAGTGAAAGAAAGAAGATGATTGGTTGGGCATGTGCCAACTAGGCACCCTCAAAAATGAGAAAAAATACCCCTTATTGGGGATGGTCTTAGAATGTGTTTAATTGAAGAACAATTTATTATTTTCTATCTCCTGTTTTCTAGATTATGATTTATCCCTTTTATTTTGAAGAACAATTTATTATTTCCTATCTCCTGTTTTCTAAATTATGATTTATCCCTTTTATTTTCAAGATAGAGAATACGAATAAAAACTACATAAAAGAGATCGAAGTCGATGCAATTGTGGTGGTGGTCTAGGTGAAAAATGGTGAAGGTGGTGACAATGATCATGGTTTGTGGCAGGGGGGATGGGACATCGATCTTTGAAGGTGGTAGTAGTAAACGAGATGATGGTGGTGGTATAAGTGATTGTTCGAATGTCTCAATGGGTGAATGCATGTTTTCTTTTTGAATGTTTTGAAAATACACAATGTTTTAAAAACCGGTAAATACCGGCCGGTTATACCGGTATTACCGTTTTCGGATGTAAATCCGGTCCGAAATGCCCCGGAAAGTAGGAAAAACGACATAGACTTTGTACCGCCGATAAAATCCGGTATACCGGTTTGAACCGTTATACCGGTACCGTCTCAGGTATGTTTTTGGGTTAGGATTTTACTTTTTATCGTCCCATCTTCATGTTTACTCTTAGCTTTAACCTAACAACTTTTAATATTTTATCTCCATCGATCAAAATTCAAAACTTGCTTCATCACTCCATCTTTCGTGACTTGTTCCAGACTTCCATCACCCTATCGTTCGTTCCAGATTTCCATTTTAATCCAATTTTGGATTATTTTTTGAGTTAATGTTGTAATTTATGAAATTATACAATTAAATAGTCAACCCGGTTGAACCGCCCGGCACAACCTGGTTCAACCGGTTAAACCATTTTTGTGCCTAATCCGGTATGATTAAAAAACCGGATTTTAAAACATTGAAAATACATGTAAGATTTCTAAGAAAATTCTTGAAAACAACTATACGTGGAATGCTTTCTGAATGGAAGTTATAAAGTAGATGGGATTTTTTTTTTCTTTTTATGCTCTTAGAATCGTAGATTAAAAAAAAAAAAAAAAAAAAAAAAAAGAAAACCTAATTGAACACATGTATCCTCACACATGCCTTAAAATTTTCTGTCTTACTAAACAAACTTTAGGCTTTTCAATGCAAAATGGTAAAGAAAACATGCAATAGTCCTTAAGAGTCTTCTGTTTGTTTTTTTGGCCGTCTGCGCTGCGCTGCGCCGCGTCTGCGCTGCGCCGCGTCGGCGCAGACGCGGGCAGACGTTTGGATGCTGCAGATTGTTTGTTTTCTCGCAGACCTTTCATTAAAAAAGGTCTGCGAGACCTCTTCACCAAGCAGACATGTTTCATCATCTTCCAACCTCTTCCAACCTCTTCTCCTCTTCTCCCTCTGCCACCACCACCTCCTCCGCCGACACTCCTCCGCCGCCACCACCTCCTCTGCCACCACCACCTCCACCTCCGACACTCCTCCGCCGCAGTCAAAACCCACCACAGAATCAAGAGAGAGAGGGAGCGGCAGGAGAGAGGGAAAGAAGAGAGAGAGATCTGTGATGGCGGTGGTGCTATGGCGGTGGTGGAACCCCCAAATCGAACGACGGCAGATGGTGGGTTTTGATGTTCTTCATCTTCAAACAAATCCCCAAATCGAAGATCATCCAAAAACCCTAAATCGAACCCCAAATCGGAGATCGAGGGAGCGGTGGGTGGTTGTGGTGGTAGATGAAGGCAGATGAGAGAGAGGCCGAGGAGAGAGAGACGGTGGTGGCGGTGGTTGTGGTTGTTCTTGGCAGTAGATGAGGCCGAGGAGAGAGAGACGGTGGTGGCGGTGGTGTAGTGGTGGGTTTGCGGTGGTGCTTGGTGGTGGTGATGAAGGCAGATCTGTGGAGGGTGTGTGTGAGAAGAGGAGGGTGTGTGTGAGAAGTGGTTTATATATAATAAAAAAAAAACAAACCCTCTTCTCCTTGCAGACTGCAGACCTTTGGTCCACCTCTTCTCCTGCAGATGCCTGCAGATGTGGTCCGCAGACTGCAGACCTTTTGCATCTGAAAAAACAAACACCACCAAAGATAACATATTTGTCGGTTAAATTTGCATTGTGACTTAGATAATACAATTTGTATATGTTATATAAAGATTGTTATATAATTATATCAAGATTGTTCTATAATTGGATTTGGGGATAGGGATAAACAAAGTGCCCCCAGAGAACTTCTAGGAGACATGAGAAGGCATAGTACTTTAGTAGGTGGGTATCATTTTCATAAGAAGATAGCATATGAACTCGAGAGGTCAAATGTCTTTAGGATAATTTGTGATTTTCTTCTTTCACTCCCATTTTCTTAAAGAGGCATAATACGCATACTTGGATGAATACTAGGTAAGTGAAATTTTTAGATTATTGCACATGGTTTGTTATGAAGTTTGTCAATCTTGCATAAATTAGCATGTGCCTTCATGAATGGTTTTAGGGTTAATAAGATGATAAACTTGTTAATTCTAATGTATACATTAGATGTAACACCCTAGTTGAATCTCACATCAATCATAGACATGAGCGTTATTGAGTTTATAAGAAATGGTTTGCCTTAAATACCATTATTGTGTTTTTAATGATAGATGTACATTGTTAAGTGTGCTTGGTTTAACCTCGTAAGAAGTCCCCACTCGTTGAACAAAAAACAATTCCACAGGTTCCTTATAGGTAAAACGAATAATATTATGTGATATGAGGGTTGAATGCTACCTCATTAAGGATGAGAAAAGATCCCAAAGGGTGTTTGGAACAACTCAGAAAATCACACATCCTTGGTCATAATGGTATGACAACCTCATCGAGGACAAAGGTATGAGATTATATTGTGTATGTTTGTTTCTTTAGTTAAAGATGTGTAACAAAAGTTTCTCTAGTGGAAGAAGATGAGTTGAAAATGTTAAGAACACACCATTAGTATTAATCAAATAGGTCACATGTATATCAAACTACACAACTCGACTACATAGTATCATAACATATATACAACGTATATGTTCTTTGTTAAAATGTTCGTTGTTCGGGGTCGGGCTTTGGAGCCGTTCGAACTGGATTTGACCCTTCTCAGGTCTTACCCAAAACTGCAACATAAAGGAAAACCCTTTACCCTTAGATGGTCAAGTTAGTATTTGGTATATGTATGAGTATATAACAAGCATATATAGTATCTAGAGAGAAATGTTGGTGGAGTGAGCAGGGGGATGTGGGCCATGCTGGTCCCATTGACCCGGATCTCATCTGGGACTAAGCCTACATGTTAAGCCCGAAGCATACATAAGACATTGTTCTTCCTTTTCATACCGCCTCGTCCTCTTTTCTCATCATGTCGACATGAATACATTAACTAGTTATGTTTGTTACTCTATGCAACCAGGCAGTGGCGGATCCAGAAACTTTTTTCAGTGGGTTTGTTTTGATAGATTCTCACTAACTTTTTTTAAATCATACACACGATTCTCACTAATTTTTCTATTTTTTCCAAACCGAGTGGGTTCATGTGAACCCACAAAACAGGGTTGGATCCGCCACTGTCACCAGGTTAGTTTTCTCTTTTATATTTGTCATAGGTACACACTTTTTGGCTTTAGAAACTTGATTCAGCATGTCATGTATATACAACTCTTGTAATCTTACTCTTAAATAGATTTCACCCAAAATATGAATAGAATATCCAACATAAGTCATCGAATCCACACAAAAGTAATAGAGGAAAAGACGATCTGGCATTACTAATGTTCTCATGTTTATTGTCGTCATTAATTTTTTGGTAATCTAAAAAGAATAGGATGCAAAAAGATGTACTTGACGTATATATTTTAGAAATGAATTATTCTTGTTTGTATATTCATAAAAGGGTGAATATGATAGGTTTTCATTTTAACACTTTTAATTTTACACATATTATAAAGGAAGGATACTATATACCTGCATATGCATAAAAGGGTGAATACGATAGGTTTTCATTTTAACACTTTTAATATTACACATATACCTGTATATGCATTAAAAGGATGATGTAGGACTCCTCACCGACCAGATTTACGTACTATAAATTTGCAACATCTTTATGTGTACAAAATGCTTAGGGGGTTGTATACTTTTCATCCAAAACTATTTGATCTTTCACTATTAACCCAACAGTTTTCAACTTTTACAATTTAATTTTACAATTTTTTTACTTTCAAGGTCTCCTATACTTTTCATATTTCGCAAATTTTTTTGTTTTACGTTTCGTTCTAAATTTTGCGAGATAACACGGTGCAACGTGTGTGTGTGGTTCAATGTTTTTACGTTTCGTTTAACGTTTCGTTCTAAATTTGCGAGTTAAAACGACGCAATGTACATGTATGGTTCAACGTTTTTACGTCGTCTATTTTTTCCCGTTTAACAGGTTCATCGCAACGAGCGGGTACTAAGTCGACTTAATTATTATTTTTTATGTTTTACGTTACGGTCTAATTTATTAACATTAATACGAGCTGGTTGTTGGCGATGATGTGACATTGATACTATTTGAAACAGTTTTACGCCACCACCGCAACGCGGCGGGGCTTGATACTAGTTACTTACATTTTGGATTGGCAGGTGAGCCCACTTTCTCTTCAGATAATTTTTTTTTTATTATTATGAAGCTACGGCTCAAATGACATCATATTATGTTACTATGGTCATTTAGGGAATGGGTTTTTTTTTTCAAGAATACTAACCATACTGGTACTCATATTAGTAGTTATATTGATTTTGCCTATTCAACAAAAATATTGGTACCATATTATATTAATTTTGGTATTTACTACCAGGGTTGATGGTCAAGTGGAAAGGCAAAACCTTTTAAACACTTTCAATGTGAGATATTGGGCTCAAGTTTCATAAGAAGCTAGAAATTCACCGTTCAAAAAAGTTATATATTAATTTCGGTATTTGGTACTTATGGTATTCGTACTATATAAATATTGAATTTCAAGAGGGTTGTTTTTTTTTATGTAAAAAAGGGTATTGGTACTCTATGTATGTCTATACCATACCGATTTAGCTTATTTGGTACATGTGCTTTATTAGTATTCGTACCAAATTTTGCCTACTTGGCACCTGTACGTGTACCGATACCAAGATCAATAAAGTGTTAAAAAAAAAGCAAGATGGTACCAAAGTGAGTGTCGTACTAAAATATTGATTACCATCACTGTACTAATATATTCAGTATAATATTCGGCACTCAGTTTTGTCTAGAATCGGTATCGATATTTTCAGCACCAGTACGGGTACTTGTAATATACCGATTCTTCCCTAGGGTTCATGATGTGATACCCTACCTCGGCTCGAAAAAAAGTTGTGGTAACTAGTCATCTCACATGTCATTTCTGACGTGCTTTCGATTACCCCCCCCCCCCCCCCCCCCCCCCCCCACATACCCTTAAAACGTACTTGTAATTCCCAGTCTCACTAAATGTTCTTTTATTTGTTACTCGGTTAATACATGATCATCCTCTTGTTGTTACATTATCACATTGTGGTATGTCTCTATCAACATAGTTGATTACCATTGAGCTATAGGAGTATTATAAAGTGATGACTTAGAGCATGACTAGTGTCCCCATTAGAGATACCTTTCCTGTAGGCATCGACTTGTCACCACTAGCTAGTTATACGATACGTATCAACCGAGAGTGACTAATCGTTGAGGCCCTCATATCATAATTTTTCGTTTAGCTTGTTGATGGCTAGTAAACTACAGTTCTATCCCAAAAGATATTTAACATAGAGATGTTAAGCATTGTTTTGCATTGTGTTATAGGTATTCATATTATAAACTACTTAATGGAACATAACAAGGCAAAATCATTAAGGGAACGCTATAGGAGGTGCTAGTCGAATAGGGCGAACAAAGGCACCAAGATACCAGACAGGCGGGTCTCTGCAATGCAAAGATGAGAGGGTGACTAAGATTAAGCTTATAAGGACGGAAATGACGTAATCTAGTCGTATTTTAAATGTGATTGATGCATACACTTGATTTTTGTCGAAGTTTTCCTTAGATCGATTAGGAAGTGAGGCGAGCTTAATGACACACCAGGGGTGTTAGTTGATGATTTCCCATCACAAGTCCTAGTATTCCATAGTTATGAGTACCTTGAGGACAAGTCCTAATTGGAGCAGGATCATGATCCATTCAAATGTGTCGGTTTTTTTTGTGGTTGTAAATGGTATACATATTTATCCACCTAGAGTTGTAATAAAATTAAATTTATTAAAAAAACTCCCTAAAAATATATTGAAGCTCTAGATAATTGAAACATGGAGGCGTAACTATTACTACTCAACAATCATATCACAACTATAAACTCCAAATCTTCATTTACTTGCATGGCTTATTTCTTTGTGAAACATTTGGACTCTCAAATTACTAGTAATGATATAAATGCTAACCCTTACTTTCATGAACTTGTCATGCAGCATGCCCGATATCCTTAAGCGCTACGAGGACCACAAGCATGCAGATGAAGCAGTCCGCAGAACTGTACGCGAGGTATGTGAATCAAGCATTCTTAAATCATATCACTGCTAGCATCACTCTTCCCAAGTACCATCTATGATATTGGCTCTTTAATTAGAGCCTTACAAAAAGTGCTGGTCCTGTTGTTAAGTCACCTTCACTATCTTTCACAATTGTTTTGCTTAATTGTATAAAAAAGAGAAAATGATCTAGTAACAATACTAGTAATTTTTGCCTTTTTTACAATGTCACGATCGTCAAATTCATTCTTTTTTTTAATGTCAAAGGTTACATTTTTTCTACTCCTACTCTTAAATTACACCAATAAATATTAATTATACCCAATGCCGGGATTGAACCCTGGTTTTTTTTTTCATGAGACAAGAGCCTCTATCACCCAGTCAAAGCTGAGATGACCGTCAAATTCATTCATTACTTTAATTTTGGCCATAAATAACGTCGAGCCCACCATTCTCATGCATTTCCCTTGAAACCACTACCTACTTTGTGGGGCAGTTCCCTTAACATTTCTCATATGAACACTAGGAAATAAAATGAGACAATTAAGAAATTAGCATGACAACTAAGTCACAACTTTATAACTAAATGAAAATTCAAGGAAATCTTCAAAAATCAATTTGAAATTTAATGTCATTTTTGACGCGTCTACCACAATCCTACCGATCAGTATATAATTTCTTTAATTGAGTTACTTGTTGCTTATCACTTGGGAACTTGTGACAGGAACTCACGTTACAATATAGGAATGTACGCACCGCTGATGAGTTAACAGAGATGATCCAACGGTAATCATACTTGATCAACATGTTATACTTAATTCAGTTAATATGCATGGTTGGCCCATAGAGTGTGCCAGATGAATTAAAATTTTCAATACATATTTATATTCATTTAGGCTTCTAAGTAATCCAATGGGTTTGAGTGTTCGACTTGGTTAGACTTTAAGCCGACCCAAGCTAGTAAACTTTGTTCATATATATAAGTTTCTATTTCAATTGCCTTTTTACTAGTGGCAGCATAGGGCATTCAAAATCTCAGGGACTTCCATATATTAATTTGATAGACAAATTGGCTGTCTAAACAGTCTTTGTTTACATGTATGTTTTGAAGGCACCTCAATGAGCACAAGGTTCAACAGGCAGATGTCACCGAGCTCTTTCAGTTAGAGAAACAAACCGAGGCCAATCTCCAACAAGTCAGAACCATAAAAGTGAGCTTACCATTTCACAAAACACTAAGTTCTATAAGTTGCTTTACTAATGGCTTTTATATTCTTTTCAGTCAAAGTTGATGTTGGGAGTTGTGAAAAACCTGCAAGAGGAGGTAATCATACCAAATGAACTACATTTCAGTTTCAAGTCGTCGGCTTAGCACACGAACGTCACTAACAACTTTGTGAACCATATGTATGAGCAGCACAAACAACTGAGACAAGATAAGCGGTTGATGGAAGGAAAGGTAGCAAATGAGTTGCGGATTTGGGAACGTAACAACTAAACACTGGTTTTGAGGGTGGTGTTATATATCTTTATGATGAAAGCAGGGTGGCTGAATAAAAGGTAATGTTGATGTTAATGCATCCACTACTTTGTAATGGTTTTCTGTTTTCTGCATCCTTTATTTCAATCGTACTAGTAAGGAAGAAATGTTCTATGTATAATAATGTTGTTATCTCCAAGATATGGTCTTATGTAATATGTCTTTTGGCTATGGAATCTTTGCCTTTTTGTTAGTCATTTTACAATTTCCCAATTGAAGAGATACCATTCTAAACCTGGTATCCGGGGTTGGATTTAACCTATGGTGCTTCGCTTACATGGCAACTTTGTGGAGTGCATGTTTACGTGACCACCAATCAGATTAGAGATATCAACATCAATACGACTATAACCAAGATAACGACAACTAACAGTATAGGTGACCTAAAAAAATCAGGTCATTCACTCTTATAATTCTCTCTTACATACTTATTTTCTGGTGACATTTTTTATATTTATTCTCACGCCGAAATGAAGTCAAAGAGATAGTATATTTCCTTTGAAGAGGCTAACCACATATGTTTTGTAGATATGATTGGTCAAAATAATCCATAATTGAAGTGCACAGAGATTATCCTATGGAAGTTGGTATCCAAATGTTTCTAACTTTTATGATTTATTACAATGCTAGTAAGGTACGTATCTCGATTTTTCTCTACTTCTGTAGTTCTTATGTTTCTAACTTTTATGATTTATTACAATGCTAGTGAGGTACGTATCTCAATTTTTCTCTACTTCCGTAGTTCTTATGTTTCTAACTTTTATGATTTATTACAATGCTAGTAAGGTACGTATCTCGATTTTTCTCTACTTCCGTAGTTCTCATAAGTTAGGTAGTTGAACTACCTTTAGATGTAATTTATACAACTGAAAATCCGAGAACCTATTGTATTAAGTTACGCCTAACGCTGTTTGGGTTCTACTTTAGTGTGTTAACTTATAGTGGTGGACAGGGGCGGACCTACTAAGGTGAGTAAGGAGTCACGGGCATACAATGAATTTTTGTGTGCATATAGAGATGTATGTATGAGTTTTTTCGAGTGACGGCAAATCTTTTGGACGATGACTCCATTAGTTATATTATATATAAAATTTAAATTGGTGGGTATTTATATTGGTTTAATATGTAAAAAATAATTTAATGTCGCTTGACAACGGCTAGCCCCAACGGCTATATTGGACCAGCCAACCAAAGTTAGCTATGTCACCATGGCCAGTGGGGTAAAGCCATGGCCTCCCGGTGTGGTCTAGCCAGTGTTGCTTAACAACCACCACCCCAACCCACGCCCCACACCCCACGATCTAAATATTACTGATTTCAGATTTACCCATCACATTTTATCTGGTTGGTAAATTTGAACAGGCCACAAATTGACAGGTACACAAAAAGGGAAAGATACCTTAAAGTAAACCCCCAAACTAGTCATGTCGTCGTGCCACATTTCTAACCACATCATCTCCACAAGCTACTACTAGCGACTCAAAACCCTTCCACGACACCAACCAACTCTCATTCAATTCCCGCTTTTGATCCACCAACAACCGCCCTAATAATCCCTTATAAAACCACCTTCTTCTTTTGATCCATCCCTCCTCGCAACACCTTTCCTTCTGATCTAACAAAACAAAACAATGGTTGCCAGTCATAACAATCCAACCGTTGTGATCAATAAACTCAAGTTCACCTACCCTGGGATCGACGGTCATCCGCCTCCCGGTTCAGTTCCCCTAATTGAAGATCTTTCACTCACACTCAATGCTGGTGATCGCTGTCTTCTTGTTGGATCTAACGGCGCTGGTGAGCCTCTATTTTATTGAAATCATTTATAATATAATTTTTAGATATAAAAAGAAATTGCTGTATTGATATAATTTTTGGATATTAAAAGGAATTGTTGTATTGATATAATTTGTGGATATTAAAAGGAATTGTTGTAATGTAATGATGGTGTGATATTTTGTGAAGGTAAAACGACGATATTGAAGATATTGGGAGGGAAGCATATGGTGGAGCCGGAGATGGTTCGGGTTATTGGCAGATCGGCGTTTCATGACACGTCGTTGACGTCTTCTGGTGATCTTACTTATCTTGGTGGAGAGGTAGTTTGCTTCTCTTTTGATTGATTGTTTGAGTTTTTGGTAATGGTTATGTGGTGCCTGCTTGCTTTAAGTTGGTTGATAGAAGTGGACTGCAATATGGAATTGTGATTATTCTTAACTTGAATTTGATGCTGTTATTGGCCATGTTAATGATACCAATGTGTTATAGGTGACAAGCTTAACCTATGCGTTTAATTTATGATGCCCCAAGTGTATAGGCTCTGCTAGAAAATTTAGATATATATGTTTTGAATGACTAAGGGGCTGTTTGTTTACCTCTTAATGAGGCTCTTAATGGTTTTGACCTCTTACTGGTTCAGCACTTAATGGTTTAGACTGTTTGTTTTGCGAGCAGATTTCTGAATGGTTCAGACATTTGCCTCTGAATGGTTAAGTATTATACTGAGTTTGAATGGTTAAGACCTCTAATCTGAATTGGTCAGACATTTGCCTCTGAACGGTTAAACATTATACTAGCTCTTACTGGTTCAGACCTCTAGACCTCTTACTGGTTCAGCACTTAATGGTTCAGTAACCATTCAGAAGTTGCCAAACAGCCAAAAATAAGAACAATCACTCATACATAGAGATTTATGTGGTTTGCGTGTTGGTTATGCCCATAAGCAACTGCGAAGTGTATTCATAATGTTAAGAAAATGATGTAGGATAGAGAATGTATCCGAAATAACTGGGATTAACTCTAAGAGAATGGGATATATGTAGGCTCTAATCAGTGGCTGATCTAGGTTCTCCGGTGAGATATGCACTCCTATAACAATTCTTTACACTACAAAACACCAATTTTTTTCCTGACAATAATAGTATAACGCAAAGGTGTTCAATATCATTATCTTTGATAGTAGAAGGATGATATTTCTCCCCAATCCCATCAAGCTTTAATCTTTTCGTTAGTTGAGCATGGTTAGAAAGATCAACATGAATTCAAGAGGATCGACTAATTTATATCTCTTAATAGTTAGAACCAATAGTTATCAAATAGGTTGAATTTGTAGGTGGATTAACAATAATGAGGTCATACCTTGTTGTTAGGTTTGATTACTTCTTCAGGCAAGGCTATAGCATTTTCTGTCAGCTGGGAATCAGATAATAGAATACTTGAGAGTTTAATTTTAAGTGCATACTGCTTTACAAGTAAATGTTATCTGACAGTTAAGATAATTTGAAAAATTTTCCAGTATCTAAAATATGTGCTAGACCCCCAAGAAGTACTTTGATATGATTTGAATTGATTTTACAAGCCTAAGGGAACTTATTCCTACAAAGCAAGCTTACAACTTGGGTTTTTGCGTCCACAATTTACTGTTAACTCTGTATATGCCCTTACACAGATATAATTGTCTAGAGCTATGAAAATAACATGCAAATTGAGATACCAATCTACCATAGTCAATGTGTAAACAATTTCTTAATAGTTAGTTTCACACAAATGGTAACCTGATATTGAATTTCTTAAACTATAATTAGTTACATTAGATTTAAAGTGCAACAAGTATATTTATATACAATAAAGAGAATCAAATGTTTTTAAAAATTCAAGGAAATTTCAGTGTTTTTCAATAGTTGTTTTAAAATTCTTGGAATTGTCCACGTTTGTTGGTTACTATAGATATGTGCCTCTTAAGTAAAGTGTTGGGTACCATTGGTTATGTAAGTACTACATGCTATGAAAATTTCCTTGGTTTCTTTGGAAAAGTTAAAGCCAAAACTAATATGCTTGTAGTCACTATTGCAGTCAATTCTAATCGCTTTATCCATAGAATCCTTTATTTTGTCATATTAAAGGGTTGTTTTATGATTAAGTTACCGGTTGAGCCAAACGCCCCAATATTTCATTTTTTCATGGGACAAAGAGAGTATGTGTTTTTTGGGTTCTTGATAATGGTTTCAAATGAACAGTGGAGAAGAGAAGTTGCTTTTGCTGGGTTTGATGTTGCAATACAAATGGATATTTCTGCTGAAAAAATGTTATTTGGCGTATCAGGGGTTAATCCTCAGAGAAGAACTGAGCTAATTAAGGTAGGTCCCATTCTTCACTATTTCCTATATAGGGGACCCACATTATGGAATGAATGTTTGGTTTCGGCTTTAATCAAACGTTGAGGTGATCTGATTATTTTTGTAAAGGAGTATATAAGAAAATGAAAAGAGCCAGTGCTGTTTTTTCAATTTAGACATCCGTGTTTTAATTTGAACTTTTCTGCAGAAATTTAAGAATCCATCTCTACATTGACGTTGTAGATGAGTCTGTATCAGTTTCACTGTACGCTTTGTATATTGCTCTAATTAAAAATTAAGGATGATTAAAAGTTTGGGTGCGGATTAGATATTGATCTGTCAATAACATTTCAGGTTTTAGATATTGATCTGTCATGGAGGATGCATAAGGTCTCTGATGGTCAGCGAAGAAGAGTGCAAATATGCATGGGCCTTCTAAAGGAATTCAAGGTATTACAAATAAGTTGATAATATTGATTTGGGTCCATGAGATTTTATTTTATATTTTTCACTAAATGGTAAATTTGACAATCGGTCAAATGTTGGTTCATGTGATGAAGTGTTAGATTCCAGTTTCTTTTCTTTTCTGCTAACATTAACCATTTGCTTTTCGAATTTGTTTTTGTACGTTTATTATTATATTAATCGTGCGGGACTAACTCATCTGTATAGGTTCTTCTTCTTGATGAAATTACGGTTGACCTAGATGTGCTTGCCAGGGCTGATCTTTTGACTTTCCTAAAAAAGGAATGTGAAGAGCGCGGTGCTACTATTATATATGCTACACACATATTTGATGGCCTTGAGAATTGGCCTTCACACATTGTAAGCTTTTAATTATTATCTATTTATTTTGAAGTCCAATATGCTATCATGGTAACAAAGTTATAATCTTTATTTTAGGTTTATGTTGCTCATGGGAAGTTGCAGTTAGCATCGACTATGGAAGAGGTCAAAAAGATGAGCAACCTATCTTTAATGGTCAGTTTCACTTGGTTCACACGTCAACTTGGTTACAAAATAAATTGTATTACCACACTAAAAAGCATAAAAAGATATAATTTTAGTTAAACATTGATGTACACGTTTGTCATAACCCCATGTTAGTTTCAAGCTTGAGAAATAATATATTGACCTAAAAAGTCAAAGTCAATGGACCAGTCAACACAGCTTCCTTGTATTTACAGAGAACAGTAGAGCAATGGCTGAGGAAAGAAAGAGATGAGGAGAGAAAGAGAAGGAAAGAGCGAAAAGCAAACGGACTTCCAGAATTTGATAGGCGTGTTGATGGCACACGGGTAACTGGGGACCCGGTTCGTGTGGTCAACAACGGTTGGGCTGCTGGTAGGCTGAATTCCACAGTTGCCGGTGAAGAGAATTTTGTGTATAGTTCAAACAGGGTTATTAGACAATAGTCAAAATTGAAATCCAAGACACTATCAAACATCATTGAATCTTACTATGAAGGTCTGTAAAATGGTCTCAGAAAACTACAGTGAAGATCAAAGTTATTATATTACTTGTATTGTTTTCAAACGTGTACACATTATGAATCAATCATGTGTAACACATTGATTAATTTGTTTCCTCCTACCCAATTTTTTATAAAGTTATAAAATATCATAATTTTCATTTCAATCATGTTTTAATAGCATCAGTTATTCTGTATTGCAAACTTAGGCCCGTTTGTTGTTCGGTAGACGTGTTTGGTTACTCAATATTAGGGATGAGCATTTGGTATCGGGTACCGGTACCGAACCGGTATATTCGGTATCGGTACCCATTTTCTCCATTTTTCGGTACTGGTACCGAACCGGTGTATTCGGTACCGGTACAGGTACCACTTTTCTCCGTTTTTCTGTACCAGTACTTTCGGTACCGGTTCGGTACTGAACGGGTACCATGCTCATTCCTACTCAATATCGTTTCTCAAATTCAACTTTGTTGTAAAAAGATGTGAAGCCACGTCTTATAGCCTAAACGAAAACATGTAAAAGGATTTTTAATGATCATTATTGTTTCAAATTCAACTTTGTTGTAATTTTCATTTCGAGTTGTTCATAATATTCATATTCTGGTAAAGCAATTACCATTTTCTCGTAAGATTTGGTTTGAGAAAAAAAGAATTGCAAATATCCCATGTGTTGTAAGAAGTTAAAAAAGATAAAATACAGATTTACATATTCAAAAATAGATGTTTTTTTAGACTAGTAACATGTGTATACCAATGTGATTGAAAAAAAAGTTCTGCTCAGATAAGCACATGTCCGGGCAAGTATTTTTTTTTTTTTTTCTGTATATCCTGGGGCGGCAATTCTTGACACAATTCTAAACATGATATAAACACAACACGAAAATATTTAGGTATGGACTGGCTAGTGTAACATGTTTATTAAATGGGTCAATCAGAACACACATATTTAACAAATTGACTAACCTTAGCACAACCTATTTAATAAAGTAAGTGGCCTTTTAGCGCTAATTCAGTAACAAATTGACTAACCTTAGCACAACCTATTTAATAAAGTAAGTGACCTTTTAGCGCTAATTCAGTAGGTTTATTTAAAAAGGGGTAAATTACTGTTTTGACCCTTGTGGTTTAGTCAGTTTAACTCTTTCAGCCGAAAAAGAAATCTTTTAACATATCAGACCCCGATGTTGCATTTTATAACGGTTTTGGCCTCTGACACTAACTTTGTTATTTTTTTGTAGTTAAGTGTAAGGGTAATTAGGTAATTATATACCTTAGGGGTTGATTTTGATAATTACAAAGTTCTTTTAATATTTAAGAGATTATTAATGCAATTCAAGTTTTTTTTTACTATTTCGTTATTTTCAAAATTATTATTTAACAAAATATGTTTTATATATACAAATAAATATGTATTTACATTAAACGTTTGTTTTTTGTAAACATAGTTTTTAAAATCATTTGTTTTTTAACCTTTTCTTAAATTGTCTATCGTTTTTAAAATTGTCACTTTTAAACCGGATGTTTATTAAAATCGTTCTTTTAAAAGTTGTTTGTCTTTTAAAGTTTTTTAAACGGATCATTTTATACCGTTCTTTTTAAAATCATTTTTAAACTTTTTTAAACAATTTGTTTTTTTAAGTCGTTAATTTTTAAAAACGTTTCTTTTTAAACCGTTCCTTTTAGAACCGTTTTTTAAATTGTTCATTTTTGAAACTTTGTATTCAGTTTACTTATAGTCGTTAGGGAAAAAGAACTTCAGAAAATGAAAAATTTCAAAAATCGAAGGAATTTAAAAATGATCGATTTTAAACGAACGGGTGGTTTAAAAACAAAGATTAAAAAAAGGACGTTCATAAAAAAACAAAACCTTAAAAAATAAGTTAACAAGTGTAAGGTACTAAAAACGCACGAATTTAATAAACGAAAGGTTAAAAAATAACGAATTTTGAATAAACAAACGGTTCAATGAAATGGATGATTTGAAAAAAAAAAACATTCTAAAAAAAGTTTGAAAAATGAACGATCTATTGCAAACTTTTATTAGATTTTTTGTTTCAAATCTTACATTTCTTTTGTTTTTTATACACGTTGTTATGTAACATTTAAAAGAAAGAACGACTTAAAAATGTGAGTTGTTTAAAATTATTTAAAAACATATATGATTTTAAAAATAATGGTATAAAATGAAGTGTTTATAAAAACTTTAAAATACAAATGACTTTAAAAAGAACGATTTTAAAAAACAAATGGTCTAAAAAGAAACAATTTTAAAAACGATATATGGTTTAAACAAAATGTAAAAAACAAATTATTTTTTAAAACAACTTTTATAAAAACAAACGGTTAATGTAAATACATATTTATTTGTATATTTAAAATGTATTTTGTTAAATAATAATCGTGAAAATAACGAAATAATAAAAAAAACTTTAGTAATTGCATTAATAATCTCTTAAATATTAAAAGAATTTTGTAATCATCAAAAACAGCCCCTAAGGTATATAATGACCTAATTGTCTTTACACTTAACAGCAAAAAAAGTAACAAAGTTAGTGTCAATGACCAAAACCGTTATGAAATGAAACCCCGGGGTCTGATATGTTAAAAGGTTCCTTTATGAGCTAAAATGGTTAAAGTGGGTAAACCACAGGGGCCAAAACAGTAATTTACTCTTTAAAAAGTGTTAAATGTAAAGTTTGATAAATTTTTTCTTTAATTATTCATTTCAATAACATAAATTATTTTTCCTTTAAACTTTTCACCAAACTCTTCATTTTAACAATTTAAAAGCTCCTTGTTATTTAAAAATTTCAAAATTAAAAGGTCCTCACCTATACCATTTTCCATAATTTTAAAACTCGGCTTTCACCTTTTTTTTATCTAAAACTTAATTTATAAAATTTACTTATATTATCTAAAACTTAATTTATAAAATTTATTTATATGATAAAATACTAAATAGTTTATTATAATAAAATATTTTAGATAAAAAAATAAATACAAAATTTGATGATTAGATGAAAAGTGTACAAGATAAGTGGAGTGGTGAATTGTTTAAAAAATCAAAGAATACGTTATGTTTTTAGTGAGATTGTTATGCTATGTCATGTAAATTTCAAAGGAAATGATGATATCAAATGTGAGCTAAAGACCCGACCCGACCCGACCCTGTGGCCAAGGGGAGGCGGGAACCTTCAATTCTTCCAAGGTACTTACTACACAATATTCATACATAACTAACGAGTGAGTATATGATATCTGGTATCTGCAACTGACTCTCGAATCATGGCGAACATACGCGTGTGCGCGAGGTTGCGACCTGCAAATTCAAAAGAAGACGGTGAAGCTCTGTGTTTTACACGCTCCGATTCTCAATGTTTTACTCTCCAGGTTCCTATTCAACTTTTTCGCTACAATTATGTAACACACAATTCATTTCTGTTACATTCATTACGTTTTGCAGGATGAGAAGGATGAACACTATATGTTTAGCTTCGATAAAGTGTTCTACGAAGATTCCGAACAAGCAGATGTATATGAATTTTTAGCTCGTCCTATCGTTACAGGTATCGTTTGATGATTTAACTGTATTTTAGTTTAATTCTTCTCTAATTCGGCTGAATGTTCATGTTGCTTCTGGATCTGAATATACAAACACACGCGTATACGTATAATTTGAGTCTATTGAAGTAATGTTATCATAATAATTGTAACTGTATTTTGTTTAATTCTTCTCTGATTTATAATAATCACAATCGGCTAAATCTTCATGTTGCTTCTGGATCTGTTAACACACACACACACACACACGTATACATATCATTTGACTATTTGAGTCTATTGAAGTAACGTTTTCATAATAATTTTAACTGTATTTTGTTCATTTCTTCTCTAGATTATGATAATCATAATCATCTAAATCTTCATGTTGCTTCTGGATCTGTTAATACATACGCACACGTATACGTATAATTTGAGTCTATTGAAGTAACGTTTTGATAATAATTGTCGGTCTGAGTGTTAAATATTTGTGTGACAGATGCTGTTAAAGCAATTAATGGCACAATCATCACATACGGACAGGTATGTATACTGTATAGCATCCGATCTTGTTTAGTTATGTGCAGTTGAATGTTTCAGAAGATATATGAGAAATCTAAATACCTAGATATTAGGAATTAGGTAAATCGTAATTCTGTGCTGTTATCATTGCGATTATCGTAGGTGAGGAGATGATATATCATACATGGACTTAATTAACTCTTGTAATCCGCTCTGGTACTGCTAGTTAAGCAAAAACTGACTCATGTATTAGTGCAGTTATTGCAGTTCCTTTTGAGTAGTTTATCTAGTAGTTACCTTTTCATGTTAGCGGGAGATGTTGCAGTTGAAGCTTTTTTGCTAGTTATAAGTTTTTGAATGAAAAACAGCATGTTTCCATTGTTCAAATGTTTGATAGAGATGTAGGATCATACTGATTAATTATCATGTGAACTTTAACAGACAGGAGCAGGGAAGACTTATACCATGGAGGTAATGTGCAGTTGTGCATTATAGAAACACACATTTGTTAGACATGATTGGTTAAATGAAGTCCATATTTGACTTGTTGACCAGGGCGCCGGCATTCTGGAAACTGACAACCACAAGAAAGGATTACTACCTAGAGTGGTAGATGAACTCTTTGAAGCTATAAACTTCTGTGGTGAAACAGCTGCTTACAAAATCAAACTCTCAATGGTATAAGAGAACTCTTTTCTTGACATTTGGATTAGAATTTGATGAATTAGTCTTAAAAAACTTTACCTGATGCAATGTACATATTGTGATAAACAGGTAGAGATTTATATGGAGAGAGTAAGGTTAGCAACTGCCACCTGATTGTATCGCTTGTTTGTTTTTCCTCCCAAAACACATATGTGTTTTGTAACTATTTAATAACTGCAATTGGGCGCTTCTCTCAGAGACCTTTTGGATTTATCAAAGGACAATATCCAAATCAAAGAGCATAAAGGACATGGAATATTGTTGTATGGAGTAACAGAAGTAAGTCTCAATATCTTTCATATGGAATCCTTTCAGTTTTGTATTCCAGAATAGAAAACTGTCCAATCCTTCTTTACAAGCTTATAGAATGTACCTTTTTATGCATAATAGTGTACAGGCTTTATATACTATCCTAATAAACATTGATAAACAACTTGCTCTTAGAATTTACTGAAATTTTGATAGTACGAAACACGTCACACAGTGTTTATAGTTCCCTTGTATAGTTGTATCAGTATTGACTACAACAGTATTGACTTATTATTAACAAGAAGTGGTCACTGCAATTAGTGCTTCATGATCAGTTTCGAATATAACTGATCTATCATTTTACAGATCTTGATATCAGATGGTGAAGAAGCACGAAAATTCCTATCTGTAAGATCATAGTTCTCTCTAGTGCAAAATAACATTATCTAAGAGAAGTAAATATTAAATATCTTTTGCTTCTTAACATTGAAAACGCAGAGTGGGATTGCAAACAGAGCAGTTGGAGAGACACGTATTCCTCTATCTATTTCTTTCTCAGTTCTCGCTCTCCAGCCTGAAGTTCATGTATATGTGGCATAGTTAGCAGTTTATGTTACTTGTTTGATTAACTTGCTAACTCATGTAGAAATGAACATGGCAAGCAGTAGAAGTCATTGCATCTACATATTTACCGTTCAAAAAGAAGTGGCAAATGAGAAAAGGTCTCGTATTTCCTTATACAATTTACGGTCTACTGGAGTTATTATCTGTATGTCTGAAATTACTACAATGGGGCTATAAACAGGGTGAGCATAGGAAAGCTTGTTCTCGTAGATTTGGCAGGATCTGAAAAGGTTGAGAAGACGGGTGCAGAGGGGAGAATTCTTGAAGAAGCAAAAACCATTAACAAATCACTTTCTGCACTTGGGAATGTGATTAATGCTTTGACCTCCGGTCAACAGGGCAAAGCAAATCACATCCCCTTTCGTGATTCAAAACTTACTAGGATCCTACAGGACGCTCTTGTTAGTACTATAGTATCCTTTGAGCTGCATCTCGAGGTGACCAGGTCAACCGGGTTGGATAATGGGTCATTTTGACATTTTGTAGTATGGGTCAGATTGACCCATCGACACTACTTGACCCATTTGTGATCAAACACAACCCAAATTGACCAGGTTAATATTCCCACGCATCATGCTTCTGATATTAATTTGCGTTATTATTATTTATTTAGGGAGGAAGCTCTCAGACTGCATTACTTTGCTGTTGCTCACCATGCCTATGTAATTTTTCGGAGTCTCTATCCACCCTACGGTTTGGAGCAAGGTATGTCACTTATTTGTGTCTTGAATTATCCCCCTCAATTGTCGATGACGATAGAAATGATGTTCTTATTTTACCATTTTAATTTTTATCCTTTTATGGCAGAGCCAAGCACATAAAGGCATTACCACGCACCGGTTGCAAGGAAGAAATCTATGACCCAAAACAGGAGACATTGTTATCTGTAAATGACGTGAAGCTGAAAGTCGTTGACCTACGTGAGAGAATCCTTAAAAAGGTCTGGCATTAATGATTTTATATCCGACCCAATAACATGTGAATGGACTGATTCGGTTGTGAGTAATCTTTAACGGGTCAAACAGACAATCTTCTAATTCATTTTATTCAAAATACTTGCATCATATAGAAATAACATAACTTTTGCATTCATATCTTACACAATATATTTATCAAAAAGAATTTTAAAAGTTGACAAAACCGCACCATATCAAGTTGTAGATGTGGATTTGTGCAGTTAAGAGATAAGTTGGATGCTGAGACAGTTAAGTTGATCATTGAGGAATTTATGGTGGATGGGGTTTTGTGCGAGGCTGAGGAAGTGAATTCAAGGCATGAAGAAGGTGGCATTATAGTTACTTCAGAAACAATATCCTCATGGAAAGCAGCAACAGAAAAGCTTGTTAAGACTATTGCTGAGGTAAGTAGAATTTTATGTCATAAAATCAGGAGTGAGCTGTTAAATACACAATATGATTTTAAAAAATCATTGTTTTGAGATGGCAGTTAAGGAGAGAGAACCATATGTTGAAGGAAGTAAATGAGCTGATGGAGGTGGAGTATGTGGAAATGATGCATGTGATCAAGAGACTCCAGGCCAGATTCAGAAAACCAGATCATTATTCGGTCTTGGTGTTCGGCTTCAGTTTTCTAGCTTCCATCTGCATTTCTTTTCTCATTTTAGCTTCTTGTTTTTCTTGTTGAGGGATCACAACTTACAAAGGTAATAGATACATACATCATACATGTGGCTTAGCGAACGTGTGTATTTTGGTCAACAAACTATTACGCCTAATGGCATAATGCCTACATTGTGTCCGTGATTGTTTACATTAGCGTGTAACGAACTGTCATGTTTTGGTCGTATGTAATCGACTGCTTTTTCTTAAGCCACTTGGCTTGCATTTTATCTGTTAGAGCAAGTTAACTGCATTAAATTGGTAACAGAAACATGAAAGTTGGTTATATTTTGATAATAGACCCCCTATAGTCAAATAGTATGACCAAAAGTCAACTACTTTCTTTTTAACAACTTGATCCTCAAATCAAAACGGTTTGTTTTTTTTTTTTTTTTTTTTTTCTGATTTGGATGCCAACGGTTAATGTGTAATTATTAGAATTTAAATTGATTTCAGAACATGTTTATATACTTGTATTTTACTGCTAAGGCTATGGAGTGTGATTTCCACTTCCCTCTTCTTCCCCTAAGTCCACCTCATCACCACATCACTCTCCGCTTTCACCTCAGCATCCTTCCCCCAAGTAGGGGTGTGATTCCCCTTCTTCCCTCTTTCATATTTTTCAATTTATTTACATAGATTTTATTAAAACTATAAAATAAAAATATTAATTAAATAAAAAAGTACATAATAAGAAAAACAAATGCATAAAAAATAAAAATACGACATGATTAAACGACATAAAAAAACTAATCCTCAACGACGTGAAACAACTCGTAGCATTTGCCAATGTGGATTAACTCGTAGCATTTGCTAAGACGGAATGTGGTTAAATTCATGACCTTGTGTGATTTGGTACACGTGAAGGGCCTCGTCCATAGCCTTCCCACGTTTATGTAGTGTTGCTCAAATACTGTAACACGCTAGTTCATTACCCTCCGTTTCGCATGGATTGTGCATTTGTTGCGATCATTTTCACCCATTTGTTGACGGAATTTGTCAAGTAAATCACTCCACCATGATTGATTTATAGAAATTCGAGGAGGGGTGGTGGATCTATTCACCGAAGCCATGGCCAAAGCGATTTCTTCCTCGTCGGTCCAAATCCGTCTTGCCATTAGAGATAAAACAAATATTTTTAAAAAGTAGGAATGGTTTGAGGAGGTATGTGAAGTTTTTTGGTATAAAGTGTGGGCTTATATAGTTTTAAAATAAAAATTGATTTTTTTAATAAATGTTTGAATTTTGTCATCGGGGAATATCCCCCGTGGGCACCGAAGAATTGGGGGGGGGGGGGGGGTCCCGTCAAGGTCACATGCCACATCACCTCCCCGAGGTGTTTTCCGGGCCCACACCCCACCGCCTAATAAACTACCCAAAAAAAGACATACATTAAAAAAAACCCTTATATCCATCCAATCATGATTTAATAAACCTAAAGTTAGACAAAGTCTATCCAAAAGCCAATTTATGATGAACCCTAAATTTAAGATAATGAGGATCATGGGCTACATTAATAAGGAAGTATGATTGGAGTGAATAATCACGAAGATTGAGTTAAAAAATCACAAGAGCATCTGCATCATATATGACGACCCTCACAGGCACGGATGTGGAGGAGAGAGAGGGCCAACAAGTCCGTGTAAGATGAGAGGTGACGAGGGTGCTCCATGAGGTCCTCAGTGTTGAGGTTACGAGTCCGTGGGTCCCTCATGTTGCAAATGGTCTAAGTGCAAACTTGTGTCTCCTGAGAGGTGGACCCTCTATATCTGATTATCTTCTATAAAAACAAAACTAAAAGATTTAGAACACAAACTCTTTCAGTAAACATATCTATAAGTTAACGGATTTATTTATGTAATGTAATTAAAAAGTAAGGGAGGAAGGATTTAATGATAGAAAAATATGGTGATCAGAAACTCTAAATGCTCTAAAATGAGTAATTACATATAAAATTTTAAATGATACAAATATGAATTTTACAAAATAATCTGTGAAGATTTTTTTTTTTTTTTGCTTTGTGTGCATAATGTCAGATAACAAAAGAATTTACCTTCCTCCGTACACTTATGATGCTGGTTTTTTCTTTCTCAGCAAAACTGCTGTTGAAATAACATGAGTCACCGTTGACGCAACAATAAGCACGCCAACAAGAACACAAGCAGTCGTCACTACAACGTAGATGTACCTGCAGTAGTACGATAACATTAATCGCCGTTTTCAAACATAATCATCAAACTGTCTTTCATCAACCACATCGTCAACAGTAACACTTACTTTGGAGAAAAAACGGTCCATATAAATAAATGGTTCCTCATCAGCAACAGTATGATGGTGTACGCAACCAAAAGTACAGAATTCAAACCCAGTGGAACCAAACACGGGAACCCAAGAAACATCTTCACAAGTTGACCCGTATTTACGTCACGATTCTTTAGAATGATATTAGTTTCTTTAACAGAAACCGACATCACCATGCTAAGGAGAGCTAACATAGGCGACGCATATGTTATCACGAACATGATCACTCCACTCAGCACTGTTGAATGACTAGAGATTCCCTGCCAATATAACACGCCGTTATTATAAGAAAATCAAAAGGAATTAAAATATAATCGAAGGAACACAACAATATAACATACAATGAACGCTCCAGCAACATCAATGGTTGCTAGAGTATTCGTGTTTCCAAGACTGAAATGGCCCGCCATTCCTAAATAATATATAGCCGCAATCTGGATTAAAAACAAAAAACAAAAAACAAAATAAATATATTAAAAATGCATATGGTTAATTGCAACAAAAATAAAGAAATAGGAGAATTAACATTAACCTCAACCCACTGCTTAACATCAGAACCACTGCGAGAAGCATAATAAATAGTAGCAACGATTTGCACAAGAAGCAGTGAAATAACCATCGAATTAACGGGTTGTTGAAGCAAAAGTTGTAGAAGACACCAACCAAACATGTATTTAGTCCCGCTAAGGTACAAACTATCTTTAATCACCGAAACCAGATCCTTGCTTTTAAAAGACATAAACCAGGGTGATGCAATAACTGTTACTGTTACAGATGCGATGATCAAACCATAAATTAGTCGTACGGCCACGATCGCGTCATTACCAGAGGTTCCAGTTTCACTTTCACTACCCTGATACTTTATGACGTAATGTAGAACCAGTAAACCGGTACATAAGTAGCTTAGTCCAATCAAAATGACGAAACTACCCCTTGACCGTAAAGAGGAAAGAGTATACAAACATAAGGTGATTACAAGCAGGATGGAGATGATTTGTAAGAGTTTAACATAAGGACTCCCGAGAATTTCAAGTGATTTAGAGATGTCGGGAAGGTGGGTCCAGTTAACACCACCTTGATGCCATCCTTTTAAAATTCTTCCGGACATGAGAATTACAGCAATTGAAAATAGTTGACTGGTTCGGTTTCCGGTGTTTGACTTTATTGTTTGGTGGAGTAATACGAGAAAGAAGGTTGAGGCCATAAAATGCCATAGGTATTGTTCTTCTTCAACTAGGGAGCTTGATCCCATGCTTAAAACAATAATTACGATAATGCCCCCTATTAAAGCCTCGGATAGCTGGAACTTGTGGGCTTGTTTATTTGGGTATACTTCTTGGCCCACTTTGTATAGGAGGCCCATGAACATGACACATGAAAGAAGCATCGTCATAATCCCAGAGACGAGTAGGCCAATGGGTTTCTGCAGTGAGTACAAAATTCAAAAGAAATGAATGGACAAAAATAATAAAAAGAAATTTATAAATGAGTCAATCATGGATCTATATATAGCTTGTCAACAAGTTTCCACTTGCAATTTATTAATTATCAATATTTGGATAAACAAATTCCGTTTCTGATGATCCAAGTATTTAGTTTAATATCAGCATTAAAACTGATTATCTAAGGGTAAAACAACGTATCTATTTACGCATCCGTTGTGTCCAACTTGAAAGACTTTTACCCGATTTCACGAAAGAGTAAAGTACACGGATAGTCCCTGTGGTTTTTCAAAATTTTGGATTTGGTCCCTAGCTTTTTAAAAGTACACGGATAGTCCTTGTGGTTTGCACTTTGTAACACATTTAGTCCCTAACCAACAGATCTAAAGGTTTTAGCAGGTCCAAGTTAGAGACTAAATGCGTTAAACCATCCATGTACTTTTGGAAAAAGCTGGGGACTAAATGAGTTACAAAGTGCAAACCACAGGGACCATCCGTGTACTTTTAGAAAGCTAGGGACCAAATCCAAAATTTTGATAAACCACAGGGACCATCCGTATACTTTACTCTTAACAAAATGTGTTATTTTCCCACAAAAATGTATTTTGTTATAACATCCATTAATCCTTAATTAATCAGAACATTTCAAGTGCTCATACATCTGATTACCACAAAATAAAATTTATTAACATTGATAATCCTGTATCATATAATCACTTTCAAACGCACATCCAAGCATCCCTAACCAACACCAATCAACCCCTTGATTCATTTAACCAAAAAAATTTCTGGATCCGTTGAACATGAAATGCTTACATCTGTTGCTGTGTGTGACAACTGATCACTTGCTGTCGTTAAAAACTCGGTGTACGCCAAGACAGTGCTTTTTAAGTCATTACCGCTAGCAGACCTATATGCAGAAATATTAGTGTGGTTTTTTTTTGTATTACATATTTCAGAAGTGTAGAGCACGTTAATGTCATATAATGCACCTTAAGACATTCTTGGACTTCCACGATCCATGGAGCGCAGCAGCATCAAGATATAAGCTAGAAGATGCGTCTTCCAAACTTCCGCAAGTAGAATCAGTTGCTTGCGCTTGAAGTAATCGTAGTAACTGCCATGAATTAAGCTCCATTGCCCTTAGTAGCTGGTGATCTGTGATATTCAGAGCAGAATCAGTTACAACTTATTTCTTTTAAGTATTTTTTTAACATGTGTAAATAACTGAAGTAAAAAAGTCAAACCTTCTAGTGGATGAAAAAGGTCAGCAATTAGATGTCCTGCATTATTTTTTGGAATAGGTATACCAAATAGGAGAGCCAATGTTGGAGTTATGTCAACCTGAATCAACAAAATACAAGGTAGATTATAAGTTAATTATATTATAGCCTTTCACGTATTCTACCTTCAGAAATCACTATGGGTGCGATATATATATATATATATACCTGATTAATGGTATCATATGTGGGTGATACAAGACTGATTCCCGGGCCAATAAAAAGTGCCAATGAATCGGTTTCTTCATATGAAGATCCCCCATGATTACCATTTTCTTGCATGCCATGATCACTAACTACCACCTACAGATGAACTGAAACTAATGAATAGATATTTTTATGTATATTACATAGGGCTGCAAACGAACTGAACGTTTAGCGAACAGTTCGTGAACCGTTCTACGGGAAGCTAGTTTGTGTTCGTTTGTTTAATAATTGAACGAGCACGAACAAGAAATTTCGTTCGTTTAGTTAAATGAACGAACACGAACAGAGGCCCCATTCGTTCATTTATGTTCGTGAATGTTCGGTAACGAGTTCTTTTATGTTCGTTTGTGTTCGATAGTTCATTAGTGTTTTTTATTTTTATATTTTATTTAAATACTTAAAAATTCCGACAAATTAAATATTTAATAAGTATTAGTGTATTGTATATCATGTTCACCAATCAGTTCTTCACGAACATTTGTTTTTTGTTCGTTTGTTTTCGTTGAATAGAGGTCGCGTTCGTTCATTTATGTTCGTGAATGTTGGGTAACGTGTTCTTTTATGTTCGTTTGTGTTCGATAGTTCATTGGTGTTTTTAATTTTTATATTTTATTTAAATACTTAAAAATTCCAACAAATTAAATATTTAATAAGTATTATTGTTATGTTCATTAACATTTGTTTTTTGTTCGTTTGTTTTCATTTGTGTTTATGAACGTTCATTTGCGTTCGTTAACTTTAGTTAACAAAAGAACATTCGTTAACTTAAATTAACAAACGAACATGAACACGTTCATTTATATTTATATAACAAACGAACACGAACAGGGTCTTGTTCGTGTTCGTTCGGTTCGTTTGCAGCCTTATGTATATACATTGAATTCAAATAAAGATTTAGATTTTTATATGTATACACACCAAGAGTGTTCGTCTATGATCACTTTCTTGAGATCGGATGGTACTCAAGTGAATCATTTTTATAATTTCATCCATTTCTCGAAGTTTGGGTCCCATCATGACACTGAAACAGAGAACTAACAGCAACAATAAAGTCTCTTTTATTTATTTATTTATTTATTTATTTATTTTTTTGAGTTGGGTAAGGTTAAGGTACGTACCTACTGCGGCCACCAAGATGTCCAACATGATCCAAACCAAGATAATGAAGAATCTGAAACGAAATTGCAGAGAATTCTAGTGTTGATGCGATATAAAGTTGTCTGGCTGTAATAAATAGTTACAAATAAGATTTAGCTGTGTGTTTGGGTACACTTTTGAGAGTTTACAAAAAAAAAGTGTATCTATATTGACAGACACATGTGGATTAAAGATACATAGAATCCCTGAAGTTTTAATTGAAGTTAAAATAAAAGTGATATTACCAGTAGATTCCAGTCATCCTTGTAAAGTTCGTAACTTAGATGCCGAGAAACATTGTGGTCCACTTGCACAGTATCTTTAACCTATATCATGAACAATTAATTAGATTTCATAAAAGAAAATTCAGTAAACAAAATTAGCAATTGCAGAAAACTTACAAAAAAACTACTAACTCCATCATGCCTTGTAAATAATCCCGGAAACAACTTAAGCCATGTTTCGTCACCAAGCATAACCATTTTCCAACCTATTCTAAAAAACTGACCTGCAACAATTTATTACGTATGTAAAACACCAGCCCGGTCAACCCCAGAAGATTTGAAAAATCCCATAGATTTTGAAACCGCACCTATAATATTATCTTCCAAAAACGCTTGAGTATTGAAATTAAACAGAACATCAAAGAATCCACCGATTGACCCACTAGTCATGGCCTGTTGTATATGGTCAGCAAATGAGAAAAATATGATTGCGTATTTAAAAGATCGATATAACTTTAATAATACCTTCAAGCGTGGCAATGTAACGGTTGGAGGTGCAGCCTTTGCATGGTAACCCAATGCCATTTTACTGGCCAATAAAGACTGCGTATACGGCATTGCATCCTTTAAAGTCTTTGACGGAGGTTGACCATCTCTACCAAGAACAAACTCTGCTGGAAGACCATCAATAACCTAAACAGCAAACACCACACAATTGTATCCGAACAGTGAATTTACCCTTTATCTAGATAAGCATGTTTTAACTTGAAAAAATAATTTTGCATAGCTCCATACCAATAATATCAGCCGGTCATAAGAAGGCGGGATCTCAGACAGTTTCTGCATTATGGAAGTTAACTCAGTCTAATAAGTTTTAATACAACAACAAATACACCGAGAAGAACCAGATAGGACCATCACGAAGACCGTAAAATGGAGAAAAGTGAATTCTTGGTTAAAGGTTACACCAGATAACAATGCCTACAAGTACATTACTGGATAAAGGTTAAAATACAAAGGGCCTCTACATTACTGATTACAAGTTTACAGCAGTGTTTCTTAACAAGCAAGTGACTTTAATTTTTGAGTTAATTACTGTTTTCGTCCCTGTGATTTGTCAAAAATCACTATTTCAGTCCATTAGTTTAAAAATTGCGATTTTAGTCCCTATGGTTTCACTTTCGTAACCATTTTAGTCCCTGTGGTTTCACTTTTGTAACCATTTCAATCCATTATTCTGTTAAGTACAGGACTGAAATGGTTACGAAAGTGAAACCACAGTGACTAAAATTGCAATTTTTAACCTAATGGATTGAAATAGTGACTTTTGACAAACCACATGGACGAAAACAGTAATTAACTCTTAATTGTTCAAGTTAGAAAGAATCTTAAGATATATATATATATATAAATAACCTATTTTACTTAAAACTAAACAAAGGGTAACCAATTAACAACAATTTTTTTTTAATAAAATAAAACATTAAACATAACAACATTTGTCAAATAACGAAAGATATCTTAATTAAAAAACTACCTGGTAGAATGATTTGAGTTGATGAGGATGCAAAGCTGTGTGATTCTGATCCTCTGTTGAAGCACATGAGGGAGGCCTGAAACTCTCTGGTCCACTGTTTGAGAGAGATTAGTGATTAGTGAATGAGATTGTTGTAGTATTCGTAAATTGAAAGTTATGAAATTGAACCTGACACCGGAGAGTGCTGGTTTGATGGGGAAAAACCCTAAGATGAATAGCGAGAGACCGGTGATCTGAAGTAGGATTGCAAGTGCGGTGAGTAGTGTGAAGGTGGAGCACTTCATTGTCTGCTTTTTCACGGCGATTTGAGTGTGGAGGAGTTGCAATCATAAGGTCGCAGCCATGGAGGAGATTGCCGATCTGAGTTTACATATTTTGAGTAAGAGTAAATGGTCCTTGAGGTTTACTCACTTTTGCCACTTTAGTCCAAAATCCAAATTTTTTTAAATCTGGGTTCCTGAGGTTTGCAGTTTGTTGCAATTTTAGTCCAAATTTCAAAAAAGTCTAATTTTGTCAAATTTTTTACAGAATTTTGTCTTTATCCTCATTTCTCATAAGGGCAATTCTGTCATTCTAGATTATTATAAAGTAATTTATATTAAAGAAAATAAAAAAACCCTCTTTAAATACCCTTATCGATCAAAACCCTCACTTTCCCCATCATCTTCTTCCTCACCTGCTTCCCTTCTCTTCCCCTCCTACTGCTGTACTTTTAAAAAAAATCAATCTAGCCAATATATTAGAACCCATACTCACCAGGATTCTGGTCAACAATGACATAACCTTCCAAAAATTTCATATTTCACCATTGGATTCCTCGGAGCTTTCAATATTTCATCCCCCAAACATCAAAGTTCAAAACTTTATCCACTTACACTTAAAAAAGTTACAAGATTATCACATTGTGATTTGAAAATCTTTCACAAGATTCAGTGTAATTTACACCCATCTGAGCAGCAGACATTTTCAAGATTCTATTTTTATACATTTTTGTTTATTACTGGCAGATGGGGTTATGATGATGCACTTGCAATAATCAATCAAAAGATTCAAAACCCATTTCAAAGATTTGTCAAGAAGTCTAGAACAGACCTTGCAGTCAAATCCCAAGATCCAAATTTTACAAACGTTGACTTTGACTTTTGAGGTTTCTTGAAAGGCTTTCAAAGTTTCAATCCTTTTTCAACTATGTTAACATCAAAAGACTAAATCTTGAAATACCCATTTGAGAAAAAAACACTTTTCTTGTGAAAAAAAGTTGATATTGGTGGTGGAAGAAGGAAAAGACCATGAAACCTGCAACAAAGAGGTTGTTGAAGAAGATGAAAATGGAGACCCAAAAAGAGGGGCTTTTGTGGGGTTTAACATTAGGGCTCCAGTTGATTGGTTCAGTATGTTATCAAGAAAAACACATTGGAGTTTTGTTGGTGGGGTTGTGGTGGTTTATGGAATAAATCAAGGGTTTGGTGGAGCTCTTGGTAGGGTGGGTACAGAGTATTACATGAAAGATGTGCAGAAAGTTCAACCTTCTGCAGCACAGGCTTATCAAGGAATCACTAACATTCCTTGGATTATTAAACCTGTTTGGGGTCTGCTTACTGATGTTGTTCCGATTTTGGGATATCGAAGAAGGCCGTATTTCGTTATTGCTGGTAATGGTATAAAAATTTGATCTTTGATTACTTTTGCAAAGTTGAAGAAGATGATGGGGGAAAGTGAGGGTTTTGATCGATACAGGGTATTTAAAGAGGGTTTTTTTTTATTTTCTTTAATATAAATTACTTTATAATAATCTAGAATGACAGAATTGCCCTTATGAGAAATGAGGATAAAGACAAAATTCTGTAAAAAATTTGACAAAATTAGACTTTTTTGAAATTTGGACTAAAATGGCAACAAAATGCAAACCTCAGGGACCCAGATTTAAAAAATTTGAATTTTGGACTAAAGTGGCAAAAGTGAGCAAACCTCAGGGACCATTTTGGCTATTAACTCTTTGAGTAAACAAGGAAGGGTAGTTTGGTGTAACACCCCGAAAACGGGTTTGGTAATCAAACCACGTTAATAATAAAAGACGGGTAAAATACCGTTAGCGGTAAAAGTAACCCGGTAAATATTAGGATTTAAATAAATAAACCTAATATTTAATAAAACGTGAATAAATGCTTCTAAGGAAAATAAAGTTTATAAAAGGCCCGAGTTATCGAGACCTAAAATAAACTTAGTCATAAATATTCCCGAACCCGCTAAGTTAACTAGGAATATTAAACCTAGTTAATAAGTGGGAATATTGTTGAAAATAATTAGGTTGTGACCTAATTAATAACTAACCAAACACGAGGGACCAAAGCCGGGTATCTTGCAAATGGAATTATAAACTTAAAAACAAAACAAAACACAACACACACACTCTTGTGTGTGTGCGTGCGTGAGATGATCAGGAGACAAGCTCCATGGGAGCTAACCCTAAAACTCAACAAAACCTTCAAATTGGAGGATCAATCGAAGGCCAAATTCAGATTTGAATACATAGAAACGATCACCAAGTTAAGGGGATCGTAAGGTATGTCAAATTTCTAACATTCATGAAGTTGTGAAAATTAGTTAACTTTGCATGATGCGATCTATGCATGAATCGTAGAGGCTATGGCCGAATTTATGAAGTGTGATTGCTTAGGAACAAACCCTAAGTAGAAATTTGAAGTAAAATTTCTATGATTCGAGTAATTTGATGATTTACCACTTTTAGACAAGTGGGTTTTGATTATGTAGTGAAGATGATGATATACACATGTTTAAAATCATCATAGTTGATAGTAGAAACAAGATACTTGAACAATTTGCAAGTCTGAGTGTTGATCATACATGACTTGAAATGGGTTTTTATAATATGATGATGTTAGTGCCTAAATTGTGATTAGAATCATTATATTAGATAGTAAAGATTTAGTACTTGAACAATTTAGGTGTTTGGGTACATGAATCATAATTACCATGAATTGGGTTTGGTATGAAAAGATGGAATTATGAAAGAAACGTGCAATTAGCTAACTTGACTAATTACATAAGATATGGGATAAAACGATTTATAATCATAATGTTGATTTGCCTTGATTGTGCATATTATATGATTAAAGGTAGTTGATTTTAGAAAGTCGAACTAACCAATGATGAAGTAGAATAGAAGTTTCGACATAAAATCCGTAAGATGAAATAGTCATAATAATGATGACTAATCTAACCGTCTTACGAATTATGATGATAGTTTGACTCTTGACAAGCTAGATGGAGGCTTGGGAAAGAAGCGGGTCAAACGGATCGTGTACGCGAAAAGAGCAATAACCGGATGCAAGGTAAGTGAAACTTACACCATTTTGTAGAATACTTATTTATTCTATAAGTTTTAAACTCGATAAAAACAATATTGGGAAATATGGATTTCCGACGCAATTGATACGAGTCGGGACATACACAAAATTGATAAAAACCATGATGAATGGTAAGTATGGGTAAATGGTAATATAGCCATAAATGACAAGCATACAATGAATCTTGAGATGTTACCGTATGGGGTAACTCATAGTAAGGATAGGGATAAAATGGTAATTTAGTCGTGTGTCGATAAATATAAGTAAAAGTTATAAGACACCCTACGGCGTAAGCCGAAATGGGTTAAATAACGAGATGGTATATGTATACCATTCTAAATTCAAATGCAAAATGTTTTGGTCGTTTAGACCAAACAGGTCAAAGGGTGACTTTTAGTGCCATTTGACAAATGACGACTAATAAGTACGTGTCAAGTCTTATGCTTACAGGATAATAATGGTTTATGGATTAAAGTGCTACGAATTAGCATATTATAGAGGCAAGGTATCGAAACGGGTCAATAAGTTGACCCGAGCCAGGTACGTGTAAATATGATTGTGGATAACATACTTCATGACCAAATATGTAGCGAAAGCCCTTCGTAGTAAGTGAGGGGCTAATATTGACTAAAACGCCCTTGAAGGGTAAATTGGGCAAACGACCCATAAAGGTTGGTTAGGAACTTATATTATGATTTTGTAACCTTTAGATGCGTATGAAAATTGTAGGCATAAACTATCAAGGGTTAAATGTCTTAAAATGTGTATTGCCGCAAAAATAACATATTTGAGGGATAAAACTCGGAATAAATAGTCTATTACATTAAATCCACCACGTTCAAAGTTGTGGTGGAAGACTAACCAAAATGAACGAGTGGAATTATGAGGCATAAGGGAAATGAGCGAAATTATGCTTAAAAGGACATAAATGCCCTTAACGGGTCAAAACAAGCACTTGAGTATAAGCGGGTTTAAAATGCGTAGGAAACCCGTGGTTTGAGCTAAATATGATAGACAATATAGAAATTAGGAGATTCACGAGAATTTGGGATCAAACAAACAAGTTTGTTTGATAAATACATGAATGGGTCAAAATAGGTAAATTTTAATTTAAGCCTAAAGCTTAAAACTCTATAAATTTGTCAATCCAGATGTCGGATGTTAACTCCATAAGATGGAGAATCAAATTACGAACGCGTAGGAAAAAGAATCGAGCAAAACGGATGTGTAGATTGAAAGTTATGCACATTCTCGTAAAAGAATCGGAGCTGGAAAATGCAGCATCAGCTGCAAAACATTCTGTCCAGTGAGCTACCGTAAGTTACGGTGGCTATCGTAACTTACGGTAGCAACTAAAGTTGTTACGGTGGTATTATATTGCCTTACGGCAGCCCTTGGAAGCCCAGTGGCTACCGTAACTTACGGTGGCTACCGTAAGTTACGGTAGCGCCCAGTTATTTTTGTTAAGTTTTGTTTCGCGAATCCATTTGAACAAGTTTTAAACCGCGTATGACTAAAATCATTTCATGTTTATGGAATGTAGGTTACCTAGCAGTACCGGATGACGACTGAGCCCGACGAAGAACCGAACACACGAGATCAAAGCTTCCGCGAATAGTTTCGTCGTCACGTTTTAAACGGCGAATCAAATTACAAAATTTTGGAATGTTTTATTCAGTAAATTGTTTTAACAAACTCTCTTTTTTAAGTGTATTTTTAATCTTAATACACTATTATAATTGAACTTTTGGATAATTGATTAAAATGGACTTAGGGTGTTACAAGTTGGTAATCAGAGCTCATGGTTAAAGAGTAAGGTGTGTTCGGTTCGAGGCTTGATCGCAAATCCGGTAAGTACATGTATATCAATGGTCTAGTATGATTAAAGTGTTGAGAACAACACATATGGTTATCGTGTAATACACGTTACGCCAATAAAATCGATATAGAGTAGATATAGTCAACGAAATTACACGCGTTGATGCGTATAGTAGAAAAGCCTTGTATTATAATACGGGCGATTATTGAAGTTGATGTTACTAATTCTTGTAAATGTTTTAATTGAAGGACACTCGCATCTGAAGATAGCGAGAGTTTAACAAATTGCGGATATGACGGTGGGACGGTCCAAAGTATGACAAGTAAAGCATGCTCACCAAGGACCTAAATTGCGTAACGATCGCGAATAAGTTAACAGCAAGGAAAGCCTTTTAAACCAAGCATTATCAGGTGCACGTTTTAAATTATAGCATGAATGGTAATATGCAACAAATACATAGATATTGAAAGTTGCATATTAGATATAAAACTTGGAAAAACCTAAATAGAATACCTATCCAGGTTATTGTTTCCAAGAAAAATAAGTAGAGGTATTACTTACATGGGGTGTAATGTGAAAATTATAAAAAGGTCATGTATACCAGGTGTTGATCGCTTACTCTGGCCAAGTAAGTAGTGAACACGGGGTACCATGAACTTTTTATGATGGACATGCTTACATCCGATGTAGTAAGGACGGGGTGAGTGGGACAAATTAAAAAGTACCCAAATGAATCAAATGAGCAAAATAATTGATAATAATGTAAACGCACAGCCGGATGATGGAAGCGTATTACATTAGGATAATGAGCCCGAGTGAAGGGACAAACATTAATGTAAAATGATTAAGATATGCATTGGAAGGGGGTGTACTTACACTCGAACCCGGAGGATGCAAACATGTAAAATGATTAAGATATGCATTGGGAGGGGGTGTACTTACACTCGAACTCGGGGAAATGCAAATATGTCTCTTAACGGGCCATTTTTGTAAAACGTCAAACTTGAGGACAAAGTCGGAATATAAATGTGAAGTGAAGTCTTAATGCATACCGGAAAGATTGCAATAATAAGGACTTCGGTAAAACACCTGGTGGATGGGTAAGGATTAGACACATGCGTAGACCGAGAAACGGGAACTCGGATGGAGAGTCAAAAGACTCGGGTTTTGAGTCACGACTAAAAGACGACAAGATGATGTAAATAGAAATTTTGATAAATCATGTTCAACTATTGTAAAGTTGAACGGGTCAAAACAAAGAATGAAGTTGACATCCATAAATGATAAAATTTCACATGAATAAGTCAAACGGGTCGAATATAATATAATGCCGGATGACATGAGTAAACGCAAGCGGTATAACGGTAGCGTTAAAAGCAAAAGAATAATGAGCCCGGTAATGGGACATAATCGAATACGGATATATGTAAACTGGAGAATGGTGAGCATAAGATGAACCGATGCATAAATGACATGAGAAGTCATAAAGTCGGAAAATTTCACCCGAAAATAAACAAATGAAGCCTTAGACTACGGTCAAGGTCAACTAAAGTTCAAAAGCGAAAATATAAGATTCCAAACATAACAAGACATGCTTTGAAGCTATATATGCATATATACATTTGAATATAGACACAAATAAAAGATGAATCTGCGGGATCATCGTAACCTTCGGGAATGAGATCAGTGTTAAGGTCTACGGGACCAGAATGACCCTCGGGTCACAAATAGAAAGGGAAATAAACCTTAGGGTCCCCATTAAAAAGGGGTGAAGACCTAAGGAAATAGCCTACGAGGCTACGTGAGAGAACCTACGGGTTACTTAAACAAAGCGAGGGAACTAGTTGAGAATCCTCGCGTAAAACAAAGACTGTAAAAGAGTAAATGTCAAGTCGTCAAAATTGCTTGACATAAATTAAAGATAAAACGTTAAACTAAAACTTCAGTTTTAGTAAGAAATAACGTTTTATAACCATAAATTCTGATAGGAATTTGAATAGTAAATATTAAAGATACAGGTCTTGGCACTGATAGATGCAAGACGACATATTCGAAAGGAATAATTTCGATAATGAACAGTTATATCAACTTAAACATGATGTGACTCGATCATGGTCCAGAAAAGTAATGTGAAATATAATCACATTGTATTCAGAGAAAAAGGGGTATAAAATAATTGGACTAATAAGTTTAGTTAGTGAGAACGGTAAAGGTCAAAATTCAAATTATGAATTTGTTTAATATGCTATTTATTCTAAGAATAGCGTGGAATAAACGTAAATTATAAATTCATATAACCAAAAGAATACTACCATACTTTTCTGGAAATACTAATAAATGGTTAAAAGAAAACGTGTAATGCTGAAAAGATTCGCGAGATCAAGTGCAACGAGCTTAAACTCAATGAATTACGTAAGAAAGGTTTCGGGGACGAAACCTCTTTAAGGGGGGTAGACTTGTAACACCCCGAAAACGGGTTTGGTAATCAAACCACGTTAATAATAAAAGACGGGTAAAATACCGTTAGCGGTAAAAGTAACCCGGTAAATATTAGGATTTAAATAAATAAACCTAATATTTAATAAAACGTGAATAAATGCTTCTAAGGAAAATAAAGTTTATAAAAGGCCCGAGTTAACGGGACCTAAAATAAACTTAGTCATAAATATTCTCGAACCCGCTAAGTTAACTAGGAATATTAAACCTAGTTAATAAGTGGGAATATTGTTGAAAATAATTAGGTTGTGACCTAATTAATAACTAACCAAACACGAGGGACCAAAGCCGGGTATCTTGCAAATGGAATTATAAACTTAAAAACAAAACATAACGCACACACTCTTGTGTGTGTGCGTGCGTGAGATGATCAGGAGACAAGCTCCATGGGAGCTAACCCTAAAACTCAACAAAACCTTCAAATTGGAGGATCAATCGAAGGCCAAATTCAGATTTGAATACATAGAAACGATCACCAAGTTAAGGGGATCGTAAAGTATGTCGAATTTCTAACATTCATGAAGTTGTGAAAATTAGTTAACTTTGCATGATGCGATCTATGCATGAATCGTAGAGGCTATGGCCGAATTTATGAAGTATGATTGCTTAGGAACAAACCCTAAGTAGAAATTTGAAGTAAAATTTCTATGATTCGAGTAATTTGATGATTTACCACTTTTAGACAAGTGGGTTTTGATTATGTAGTGAAGATGATGATATACACATATTTAAAATCATAATAGTTGATAGTAGAAACAAGATACTTGAACAATTTGCAAGTTTGAGTGTTGATCATACATGACTTGAAATGGGTTTTTATAATATGATGATGTTAGTGCCTAAATTGTGATTAGAATCATCATATTAGATAGTAAAGATATAGTACTTGAACAATTTAGGTGTTTGGGGTACATGAATCATAATTACCATGAATTGGGTTTGGTATGAAAAGATGGAATTATGAAAGAAACGCGTAATTAGCTAACTTGACTAATTACATAAGATATGGGATAAAACGATTTCTAATCATAATGTTGATTTGCCTTGATTGTGCATATTATATGATTAAAGGTAGTTGATTTTAGAAAGTCGAACTAACCAATGATGAAGTAGAATAGAAGTTTCGACATAAAATCCGTAAGATGAAATAGTCATAATAATGATGACTAATCTAACCGTCTTACGAATTATGATGATAGTTTGACTCTTGACAAGCTAGATGGAGGCTTGGGAAAGAAGCGGGTCAAACGGATCGTGTACGCGAAAAGAGCAATAACCGGATGCAAGGTAAGTGAAACTTACACCATTTTGTAGAATACTTATTTATTCTATAAGTTTTAAAATTGATAAAAACAATATTGGGAAATATGGATTTCCGACGCAATTGATACGAGTCGGGACATACACAAAATTGATAAAAACCATGATGAATGGTAAGTTTGTGTAAATGGTAATATAGCCATAAATGACAAGCATACAATGAATCTTGAGATGTTACCATATGGGGTAACTCATAGTAAGGATAGGGATAAAATGGTAATTTAGTCGTGTGTCGATAAATATAAGTAAAAGTTATAAGACACCCTACGACGTAAGCCGAAATGGGTTAAATAACAAGATGGTATATGTATACCATTCTAAATTCAAATGCAAAATGTTTTGGTCGTTTAGACCAAACGGGTCAAAGGGTGACTTTTAGTGCCATTTGACAAATGACGACTAATAAGTACGTGTCAAGTCTTATGCTTACATGATAATAATGGTTTATGGATTAAAGTGCTACGAATTAGCATATTATAGAGGCAAGGTATCGAAACGGGTCAATAAGTTGACCCGAGCCAGGTACGTGTAAATATGATTGTGGATAACATACTTCATGACCAAATATGTAGCGAAAGCCCTTCGTAGTAAGTGAGGGGCTAATATTGACTAAAACGCCCTTGAAGGGTAAATTGGGCAAACGACCCATAAAGGTTGGTTAGGAACTTATATTATGATTTTGTAACCTTTAGATGCGTATGAAAATTGTAGGCATAAACTATCAAGGGTTAAATGCCTTAAAATGTGTATTGCCGCAAAAATAACATATTTGAGGGATAAAACTCGGAATAAATAGTCTATTACATTAAATCCACCACGTTCAAAGTTGTGGTGGAAGACTAACCAAAATGAACGAGTGGAATTATGAGGCATAAGGGAAATGAGCGAAATTATGCTTAAAAGGACATAAATGCCCTTAACGGGTCAAAACAAGCACTTGAGTATAAGCGGGTTTAAAATGCGTAGGAAACCCGTGGTTTGAGCTAAATATGATAGACAATATAGAAATTAGGAGATTCACGAGAATTTGGGATCAAACAAACAAGTTTGTTTGATAAATACATGAATGGGTCAAAATAGGTAAATTTTAATTCAAGCCTAAAGCTTAAAACTCTATAAATTTGTCAATCCGGATGTCGGATGTTAACTCCATAAGATGGAGAATCAAATTACGAACGCGTAGGAAAAAGAATCGAGCAAAACGGATGTGTAGATTGAAAGTTATGCACATTTTCGTAAAAGAATCGGAGCTGGAAAATGCAGCATCAGCTGCAAAACATTCTGTCCAGTGAGCTACCGTAAGTTACGGTGGCTACCATAACTTACGGTAGCAACTAAAGTTGTTACGGTGGTATTATACTGCCTTACGGCAGCCCCTGGAAGCCCAGTGGCTACCGTAACTTACTGTGGCTACCGTAAGTTACGGTAGCGCCTAGTTATTTTTGTTAAGTTTTGTTTCGCGAATCCATTTGAACAAGTTTTAAACCGCGTATGACTAAAATCATTTCATGTTTATGGAATGTAGGTTACCTAGCAGTACCGGATGACGACTGAGCCCGACGAAGAACCGAACACACGAGATCAAAGCTTCCGTGAATAGTTTCGTCGTCACGTTTTAAACGGCGAATCAAATTACAAAATATTGGAATGTTTTATTCAGTAAATTGTTTTAACAAACTCGCATTTTAAGTGTATTTTTAATCTTAATACACTATTATAATTGAACTTTTGGATAATTGATTAAAATGGACTTAGGGTGTTACATTTGGTAATTTTGCTTATAATTAAGCTTTGGTGCTGTTTGTTTTTTGTTTAAAGAGCTTTAGGACCTTTTTTGTCTTCACTAAGCAGACCACGCGCAGACATAGGGGTCTTACCTCTTCAACCTCTTCCAAACACAAAACTCTCAAAACCCTAGTTCCTTTTCCATTCCTCAGCCGACCTCCCCTACTCCTCTACCTCCAGCCGCTACCACACCGAGCACCACCGTCTACAGCCCCACGCTGCCCTCCACCCCTCCAGCAGTCGTTCCACCTCTCCCCGCAGTCGTTCTCCACATTTGAGCACCACCGCCACGCCGATCTGAACCCTTCCACAGCCGCAACCCCCTCGTTCTCCACCCCATCCACCGATCTCCACCCCATCCAGCCGATCTGAACCTCTCCAGCAGTCGTGCTCCACCCCCTCCACCAGCGCAACCCTCGATCTCCACCCCCTCCACCGCCGCATACCTTGTATCTCCACTCCTCCTCCAACATCTAAGGTAATTTGTTCAATTTTTGGTTATTTCATTGTAATAGTTTGTTTAGTTTTATGATTGAGATATTAGGTTTATTCAAAGGGGAATACTGACTGGTAATCGATCCATCTCTAATAGTAATGGTAATTGGTCATCTGAATTCACCGGTTAATGTCCAAAGAAAACAAATACAACACTTGATCCAGTTTTTTTTATTACATCAACTTAAATATGCTGCAAGATGTATTAAAGTTAGTTCTTGGCTGAATTTCGGTTATGCTTAGGCTAAAGGGTATGGTGATGGTCCTCCAAGGGAGGATGATCCGCCACGTAGGCGTCACGTCATAGTCCTCCCAAGGATGGTCCATCCCACAAAACTAGAGGGTATGGGAGGATGGTCCTAGTCATAGTCCTCCCCACCACTTTTATGTTTTTTTTTTGTTTTTTTAATCTTCTACTTTTTTTAACATTTAAAAAATAAACTAACAAAATATTTTCATTAATATTAAAAAACAGGTAGAGGATCCTGTACAAAGTCCAACTTTTGTGAGAAGTGTGAGAAATAATTTGGGAATGACAAGTGTCCTTTATCTTAATTAATTCAAAAGGATGTATTAGTAATTTTGTATTCTTATCAATTAATTGATTTCCAAGATAACTGCAAAAAAAAAAAAAAAAAACTGGCGATGAGATTTTTTTAGGGATTGATTCGAATTTTGTATTTTTTTGCAAGATCCAATAAGATTTTCATCTACGCATCATTCTTTATCAATTATAAATACATGAAGTCTTATGAAATCGCCAGAGACAATACAGTTGTTTACCTTCTGCGCCCTTTCTTCGATTCTGGTGTTTTATATCAATTTCAATGGATTCCGGCGATGCAGGTACATGTGTATCATAGTAATTTAATCTGCTAAGAGTTATCATGTTACGATAAGTAGTGTTATATGTTCGACGTGTTTTTTTTAGTATGTCGTGTTACTGGTTATTAGTATGCTTTGATTTTGTGTGTATGTAGTGTTTTATAGATTAAGTTGTTTAGGGTAAGTTGTTGTTTTAGTGTTTTATCATGATCATGGTTTTTTTTTTGATTTTTTAGATGTATAGTGTTATATGCATGATCAATAGTGTTATATTTTGTTCACACATCTTAATTTCCCTTCATAGTGTTTTATACATTGAATGGTAAGTTTTTGTAGTGTTTTATCATTTAACAGAGTTATTTTTTTGATATTTAGATGTATAGTGTTATATGCATGATCAATAGTGTTATATTCTGTTCACACATCTTAATTTCCCTTCATAGTGTTTTATCATTAACAGAGTTTTTTTTTTTATATTTAGATGTATAGTGTCATATGCATGATCAATAGTGTTATATTCTATTCACACATCTTAATTTCCCTTCATAGTGTTTTATACATTGAATTGTGTTAGGGTAAGTTTTTGTAGTGTTTTATCATTAACAGAGTTATTTTTTTATATTTAGATGTATAGTGTTTTTATCCACAATCAATAGTGTTATATTAAGTACAGACATCTTAATTTCTTTTCATAGTGTTTTATTCCCCATCAATATTGTTATATTCTGTGCAGACATCTTAATTTTATGGTTCATAGTGTTTTATTATTATTAAGTGTTTTAAATCAACAGATTATTGTTAATTAAACTGTATAGTGTCTTTACAGTAAACCGATAGTGTTATATCTTCATATAGTGTTTTATCAAATTCAGAAACATGTTGTTATCACTGTTTTATAAACGACTGATGTGTCGATTTTTTGTTATAGATATCCCTACATACCAGCCTGTAACAACTCTCATCAAAAGTCCTATTTATTATTGTATTTAGTCCAATAGGAAACCCTAATTGAGACCCCCAAGTGATCCTGCATAAACCCTAAAATTTCAGAATAATCAGAATCAAGATCAGGGCCCTAAAACTCAGGGGGGGGGGGTTATTCCCTATTAACGATTATCCATATAAATGGCTGTCAAAAACGAATTTTCATGAAACGTCGACTCAGCAGGCCTAGGCTGGTGATCAAGCAAGCCTACCCTATTTGGGCTTCCCCCGCGACACGCGACAAGTGCGGAGGATCCTGTCGCGACACACGGGCGGGTCCAAATTAGGGTATAAATACAGGGGCCTGGGACTTGAAGTTTGGCGCTATATCGACGTTAAAACTCACTTCGTACACTGAGTTACACACTGTTTACTATAAAAACACACACGAATACGGAACGCTGCTACGATAACAGGGTAATAACTCAATCGCTGCTACGATTCAATGTCCGATCGATTGAAACTATCCAATGGATGTTTAAGTGCTGCCCACATTAGGGTTATGCTTTGTCATTCGTCGTGAATTCGATGGATGTTTAAGTATCGCACTTTGTCATTCGTTGTGAGGGTTTAATCTCGTGAGTTATCGTAAATGCTGTATTAGTTACTAACCTAGTTTTTGTATGCATTATTGTTAAATTTGGTTAACAAGGCTAAATCAGTAGGCTAGACTCTGCCCGTATTAAATCTGCAATGTGAGTCATTCTCTTTTTATCAAAGTATTTTACAAAATCATGTTATTTTCAAAGTTATAATTACAGGGATTAAGTCTTTGTAATCTCCAATTTACAGCCGGTATGTGGGGTTTTGTATACATTACTTGATAACCGTCACCATTGGACAACGAGTTAGCCAAGGGGTGATATGACCATAATCACAGACACCATTGGACAACCAATAGGTGGTCGAGTGATAAATACCGTGGGTAGATGGTTGATATAGAAACATTGTAATCGCTCTTAATACTGTAAATTATAACAAGGCGTCGTTTTAACAAAAAGAATGATTCACCAGTATTTCCCCGCTGATAAAATATTTTTCAAACATGTTTCAGGTGATCTGTTGTGATTCAGGAAAAGTGCCGCGAAGCACTACAAGCTTAAGGAAGTGGCTCAATATAAATAAAGAAACATGTTTTGTAAAATAAAGATTTCCCAGTGAAATCACCTTATTGTAGAATACCGGGGTTTTATCCCGAATTATGAAATAAAATAATCGGGAAATTTCAGTTTTAAAAGATCCTGCTAAAATCTTCCGCTGTCAAATAAATACCACGAGATTTTCTGTTCCGCGGATCTTGAACCGGGTCAAACCGGGCCGGGGGCCGTGACAGGAAAAGGTGGTATCAGAGCCACTGATTTAAGCCAATTAAGTATTTAGAAAATACTTAATAATTTGTTTTCTTTTATTTCTGATTGTTATTTTGTGATTACGTGTTTTATTATTTGAATAATTATTTACAGTATGGGTAAGCAAAGACTTTCGGATATCTACCATAAATTAGATACTTCACCAAAAGAAAAGGGGAGTTCATCCCAATCAAATTCCTCAAGATACTCAGTAGATACTGAGGAAGGAATATTTGTTCGAAAGGCACAATATGAGGAACCACTTTCTCCTAATAAAAGAAGTGTGATTATTAGGAAAAGTCAGGAGAAAATAAAGAAATTACAACCAAAAGAAAGGAGAGTTAATCAGAAAACTCAGGAACTAGGCAGTAAACTACCATGGGAAGACAAGTTAGATGAAAAATGGGCAGATCTATATATGCTAGACACTGTAGCAGTAAATACAAATCTTTAAATATCCTGATTCAGTTTTAGCACCCTTATCACCTACAAGACATAAACTTTACCCAGTAAATAAATAAGTTTACAATAAACCCTAGTATGTTTTAATTTTCAATCGTCCTTTGTATTAAATTAGTCACACGGTATGCAATAATACTTAAAGGTTATCTATGAAATTTTGTTATAAAATTTTAACTTAGTATTTTGCATATATGCTAAACAGCATGAATGAGTTATCTGAAGCCCTTCAGAATCTCAATCTTTATCCGGTGAAAATAAAAGTTTCCAAAGACTTTACTGGTTACATACCAGATGTGGAAGAACCTATGGAATTCAACGCTCCACCTCTGGAGAAACCAAAGCCTAAGAAAAAGAGAAGATTCGTAGGCTGGAGACGTGTACGCAGGAGGAAACCAGCAACTAGAAAGATTCCTAAAATAGAAAATCCCATAAATAAAGGAAAAGGGATTGAGATCGGGGAAGGTGTTAGGCAAACAGAAATAGAAATTGGGGAAAGTTCGAGGCAAGCCGAGGAATTACCACTACAGGAAGAATTGGATCGCATACTGGCAGGCTGTGATATCATTAGCCCTATAAATACCAACCTTTACCCTTATCCTGCTGAAACTCAACTTCCAATAAATTTGAAACCAGCCATCCCAGAACCTTTAATCCATACTCAACCTCTAGGAGAAATGGACGAGTGGTGGACCAACGACTGGCAGTTTCAGAACCTACTAAATAACCCTTATACCTTTTTCCCTAAGTTCGACCCAGAACCTGTACCAAACCCACCAATGAGCAATGAAAATTTAGCTGAACTCCGCCATTTTGGAGAGGAACTGATAGGTGCAGGGAATAAGATTCGGGAGGTAGGAGAGCAAATTTCCTGGAAGTACGACGAGAGGGAGCGTCGTTTCTAAAATATCAGCATAAGGGATGATGTGAGAACATAACTGTGATTGTATAATAATAATAATAAAATAAGTCTGTAAAATAACCTACAAATAAAACCTTTGTAAGATAACGGTGTGTAATGACGCATAATAATATATATAAAATGGGAATCGAGAAATCGATAACTTTGACTATATGTGTATTGTGAAATTTGTATGATTGTTTTGTGTATAATTGTTATTTACTCTATACTAATAAATTATATATATTAATTATCAGATGGAAAACGCTAATAATGAACTAGTTAACGAGGTTAACCAATCTGAGCAACACCAGGAGGATCAATTTCTGAATAGGCAAGATATCGAGAATATCGTTGCCCAGGGAATAGCCAATGCTATTCCAGCAATCCTTGCTGCTGCCCAGAAACCTGTTGAACCTCAACAAATCATTCCTAGTAAACGTACTCAAGAAGATAACTTCAGTAATAGTGTAAACGGAGGTGGCAATCATACTAATCACGATAATGATCCACGGCAGGCCCCACTCCTTAAGAAAATGAAAGCTGCAACGCCTGGTTGCACTTACAAAGAATTTCTTGCTTGTAAACCAGCTGAATTTGCAGGCAATGAAGGGGCGACTGCGGCATTGCGATAGTTGGAGAAAACCGAAGCAGTAATTACAATAAGTAAATGTGCTGAAGTAGACAAGGTCATGTGTGCGTCGAATCTTTTTAAAGAAGGGGCGTTAGAATGGTGGAATACAGTTCTACAAGCTAAAAGAAGAACTGTGGCGTATGCCATGCACTGGGATGAATTTAAGAATCTTGTAGAAAGAAAATTCTGTCCCGAGTATGAAAAGGAACAAATGGTAAATAAGTTCCTGACCCACCAGATGTTGGATGTAGACTGTCGAGGGTATACTTCGACATTCTTCGAATATGCTAGAATGGTACCAACAATGGCTTCGCCAGAACCGGTACTTATTTCTCGCTATAATTGGGGATTGATTAGCGAAATCCGTAATATCGTTAAAGCTGCGAGACCTCGCACTATTGACGATGCGGTAGAATTAGTTAACACCCTAACTGACGAGCTGGTACGCACAAGAGATGAAAATAGGAAAAAGGAACTGGCTCAGAAAATTTCCCAAGGATTTCGTGTGGGTAATAATAACAATTTCAAGAAAAGAGGAACGGGACAATCCTCAACTCCGCCGTTCTGCAGAAATTGCAGAAAGAAACATTTTGGAAAATGCAATATAACCTGCAACTTTTGCAAAGTTGTAGGACATCGTGAAGAAGACTGCAGAAAGAAAACAAGGATCTGCTACAACTGTGGAGAAATGGGACATTTCAAACCAGAATGCCCTAAATTAGTCAAACCAGCAGACAATAAAGCCAAACCAGCCGACGGAGCTACCAAGAAGAATGTTCGAGCATTCCAGTTAACTACTCAGGAAGCCGAGCTAATCCCTGACGTGATAGCTGGTACGTTCCTAGTTCACAACGTTTACGCAAAAGTATTATTTGACTCTGGTGCAAACCAAAGTTTTATTAATACTTCATTCTGCCAAGCTCTTAATTTACCTTTAACCAACCTTAGGCAGATTTTTACAGTTGAAACGGCAAATGGGACTTGAAGTTATCATGAAACGTCGACTCAGCAGGCCTAGGCTGGTGATCAAGCAAGCCTACCCTATTTGGGCTTCCCCCGCGACACGCGACAGGTGCGGAGGATCCTGTCGCGACACGCGGGCGGGTCCAAATTAGGGTATAAATACAGGGGACTGGGACTTGAAGTTTGGCGCTATTTCGACGTTAAAACTCACTTCGTACACTGAGTTACACACTGTTTACTATAAAAACACACACGAATACGGAACGCTGCTATGATAACAGGGTAATAACTCAATCGCTGCTACGATTCAATGTCCGATCGATTGAAACTATCCAATGGATGTTTAAGTGCTGCCCACATTAGGGTTATGCTTTGTCATTCGTCGTGAATTCGATGGATGTTTAAGTATCGCACTTTGTCATTCGTTGTGAGGGTTTAATCTCGTGAGTTATCGTAAATGTTGTATTAGTTACTAACCTAGTTTTTGTATGCATTATTGTTAAATTTGGTTAACAAGGCTAAATCAGTAGGCTAGACTCTGCCCGTATTAAATCTGCAATGTGAGTCATTCTCTTTTTATCAAAGTATTTTACAAAATCATGTTATTTTCAAAGTTATAATTACAGGGATTAAGTCTTTGTAATCTCCAATTTACAGCCGGTATGTTGGGTTTTGTATACATTACTTGATAACCGTCACCATTGGACAACGAGTTAGCCAAGGGGTGATATGACCATAATCACAGACACCATTGGACAACCAATAGGTGGTCGAGTGATAAATACCGTGGGTAGATGGTTGATATAGAAACATTGTAATCGCTCTTAATACTGTAAATTATAACAAGGCGTCGTTTTAACAAAAATAATGATTCACCAGTATTTCCCCGCTGATAAAATATTTTTCAAACATGTTTCAGGTGATCTGTTGTGATTCAGGAAAAGTGCCGCGAAGCACTACAAGCTTAAGGAAGTGGCTCAATATAAATAAAGAAACATGTTTTGTAAAATAAAGATTTCCCAGTGAAATCACCTTATTGTAGAATACCGGGGTTTTATCCCGAATTATGAAATAAAATAATCGGGAAATTTCAGTTTTAAAAGATCCTGCTAAAATCTTCCGCTGTCAAATAAATACCACGAGATTTTCTGTTCCGCGGATCTTGAACCGGGTCAAACCGGGCCGGGGGCCGTGACACAGCCCGTTGGTAATGTTCAGGTGTCCCCAAATTCTGGAAGGAGGACATTTATACCATATGTCGATGATTCGATTAAACCTCAGATGCATATGACGTTTGATTCGCTTGAAAATGCCTTTCTTTTTTACCAAAGATATGCTAAGGCGGGAGGTTTCACAGCTAGGAAGGGTACTCAATACGAGCCTCGAAAGGGTGTCATACATAATAAATGGTTCCTATGCTCAAAAGAGGGTACTAAACCCTTTAAGGCGATTGACTCGACTCAGGAAGCCGGTAGTTCTAATGATAACTCAAAGTCTAAGATTACTCGCAGGGTTCCTTCTATAAGGACCGGATGTGAAGCGTGCATTCGTGTTAAGTTAACCCCGGATAATCTTTACGAGGTTTATTACTTCTAGGGGTCGCATAATCACTCATTTGTTGCTGAAGATGACAGGTACCTACTTCCTGAAAATAGAGGAATCAATTACGTACATGAAGAAGCCATAAATGCTTTGAGTGCCATAAACGTTGGTCCAGTTAGAGCGTTTAACATTATGAGGACTCTTTATGGAGGTTTTAACAAGGTAGGTGCCATGAAAGTTGACTTCAAAAACTTCAAGAGAGACTTAAATAGGTATATAGCTGAGTACGATGCTAACATGGTTATTAAACGCCTAAGAAGGAAGAAGGAATTTATGCCCAATTTCTCTATGGAATACCTAACTACTCACGATGGCGTTTTACGTGCGTTGTTCTGGGCCGATGGAGATACAAAGAGAAATTTTCATATGTTTGGGGATGTTGTGTCCTTCGATGCTACTTATCGTCGTAACAAGTTCGTATCCTACCTTTATTTTTAGATTCATTACATCCATAATAGATCTATATCATAGTGTTTTATCACCATGATAATGTTTTTAGTGTTTTGTGATATGCATGAAAAGACTCGTTAAGTTTATCTCATACTTATAGTGTTTTAATTTCAATTTATTATTTAAATAATGTAGGTTGTTTTATGTTTTTACACTTGTATGGATTTTACAATATCAAATCAGTTATCACACCAGTTTTTTTTTGTAGGTACAATATGATGTTCGTACCTTTTACCGGCGTTGACAATCACTATCGTAATGTTACCTTAGGTGCTGCTATAATAGGTAATGAAACTGCCGAAACATATAGCTGGTTGCTTAACGCATTTCGGCAGGCATTTGGGCGCGCACCACATGTGATTGTAACTGATCAAGACCCAGCGATGAGAAAAGCTATTCAAGATACTTGGCCTGAAAGTAGGCACAAGCTTTGCATGTGGCATATAATGGACAAACTTACTACCAAGGTTTATTAAATACCAAAATTATTGTTTACGACGTTTATTATTTTAATGGAATTCTTTTGTTGGTTTTTTGTACTTTTTTATATCTGAATATGTCGTTTTTTGTTTATCGATGTTGTTTTACTTTTATATAATGTTTTATCATGTATTTTGTATATTTAATTTTTTTATTGTTGACTCGTTGTTTATTAGGTTGGCGCCAATCTATGCAATAGCACCGATTTTAAGAAGAGGTTGTGTGATATTTTTTGGACTGATGCATTACTACCCGAACAGTTTGAAACTGAATGGAGTGTTATATTGGCTGATTTTGATTTGGTGAATCATGAATGGTTACAGTCAATTTATCAGATTAGGGATACATGGATCCCTGCGTACTATCGTGATGAACACATGTCTGGGCTGATGCGTACTTCATCACATTCGGAGAGTGAGAACCATTTCTTTGGGCAGTTTTGCAACCCGAACTGTACGCTTGTTGAATTCTTAGGGCATTTGACTCTGCAATTGAAGCCCAAAGACACGAGCACAGGAAGAATGATCACGATACTAGGCACACGAACCCCCAAATATTTGCAAAAGAATTTGTCTTAGAACAACAGGCGGGAAACATGTACACACGGACAATTTTCTTCGATGCGCAACTTGAAATTCAGACAGCTATTCACAAGTGTGGTATTGGAAAATGGGATGAAAGAGAGGATAACTTTGTGAACTTCTCTGTGAAGGACTTTTCTCAAACGTGTACTACATTTTTTCAGGTAACCATAGAATGTAACAATTGTTTGTTTATAATTTTTCTTGTACATGGTGTTTTATCTTATAGTTTTTAATTGAGTATATATTTTTGTTCTCATTTTTTTTGTTTTTATGTATTAGGTTATGATGCGGCAGCTAGACATGACCATGAGTTGTTAATGCAATAGGTATGAATAGTTTGGGCTTTTGTGCGCACATATTTTTTGCGTTTTGCGGTTTCTTGATATCAGGTAGTTCCCTGAAAGGTATATAATGCGACGGTGGACCAGGGAAGCTGTTCCTAATAGTGCTCCTGGAGCGATATTAGGGATTAGTGAAAGTGATGATCGGCACCAGCAAGTTAATGGTGTTGTACGGGAGATAACAAGGTCAGCCGAGTCTCTTATTAACAGGTTGGTTCATAACTTTGATGTGTTGTGCGCTTTCAGGGACCATGTTGTCCAGTATCAATCGACGGCTGATCAGGCAGTCGCAAACGCACCCCCTAGGAGTCGTCGCGATAGGTTTGCTGAAATAACTGGATACACCCAAGAAACACCTGTAAATGTTCGCATGCCGAAAACCACTAGATTTAAAGGTATGGGCAAGCCTTCGAGAATGAAGAGTAATCGTGAAATTGCCATTAGTCAATCTGTTAAGAAAAAAAAGGGTCATGAATGTAGCAATTGCAAGCGTCGGGGGCATAATATACGTACCTGCTCGTACCCGGCAAGGGAAAAGAACGACGACTCCTCAGAAAGTGATGAAGCGGCGGGTGAAGGAGATGACGAAGAGGAGCTAGAAGATGCGGCGGGTGAAGGAGATGACGAAGAGGAGCTAGAAGATGAAGAGCAGGAGTAGTTGATTACTAAATTATGCATACTTGAGCTATTTTTTCTTTTTTTTGAATGACGTTTACTTTTTTGTTGGATTCTTTGTGTTGGATTTTATAGATTTTGAACTTGTCTTTTCTTTCACGTTGGCCATGAACTTGTTTTCATTCTTGCATATAACACTGCAAAAGACACTACATTTGTAAAACCCCCAATAAAACACCCTTCAATCATAAAAAACCATTAACACACCACCGACCGATTTTAAATAAAACCCCCGTTAAAACAAACTTTATTCTACTTATATGACACTATCACCCCATCTACATCACAAATAAAACCCAATAAATCCCTAAATAAAACCCTAAAGTGCTAACCGGGTTGTTAAGAACATCCCAAACATCAATAGACACCATTGACAACCATGCACTGTACCGAACATCAAATCCCCAATAACACACTAACCTGGTTTCGAAATTGCTGCTTCTCGCTTCCTCTTCGAACCCGATGGCTTCCTCTTTCCTTTGTTTGAATCCATAGAACACTCGTTTGATTCTTGATTTTACTGTTAATAGAACAAGAATGTGATGTGATTAGTGAAATATAAAACCCTTTAGTTCAACAGGAATTAGGCGACGAAGAATGTGCCCCGATTACCTTTAAAACACTTCTAGGTTTTCTGCTCTGTTGTTATGTTGACGGAAATAGAAGAATTTAGCTTTTACGGGAACGTCGCTTATTTTTAGGAGATTGGTGGGGGTTTTTGTAACACCCCGAAAATGGGTTTGGTAATTAAACCCCGTTAATACAAAAGAGCGGGTAAAATACCGTTAGTGGTGAAAGTAACCCTGTAAATATTAGGATTTAAATAAATAAACCTAATATTTAATAACACGTTAATAAATGTTTTTAAGTAAATAAGGTTTATAAGAAGTCTGAATTAACGGGACTTAAAAACATAACGGGTTATGACTTCCCGAACCCGCTAAAGTAACAAGGAATAATTAACCTAGTTAGTAGCATGTGATTAAGTGACTAATGGTGAGTTATAGCTTCATTTGATCAAAAGGAAACATGAGGGACCAATATTGCCAAGTGGGAAAGTTGTTTTATTAAAACAAAAGTTAAACACCAAAACACACACTTAAAGTGTGTGTTCTGGTCGATATATCCACAGGAGCCAAGAACATCTTGAGCTCAAAACCCTAACAAGCACAAATCAAGAAAATTGGAAGGGCAAATCAAACCCAAATCGAAATTCAAGCACATATTCGTGATCACCAAGTCAAGGGGATCCTAAGGTATGTCGAATTTCTAACATTCATGAAGTTGTAAAAAGTTGATAATCATCCTAATCGCGAATTAGGCATGGATTATAGAAGCTATGGCTAGATTAGTGATGTATACTTGCTTAGGAACGAAACTCTAAGTGAAAATCATACATAACATGCTATAGATTGATGAATTTGGTGAATTAACACACTTAGATAAGTGGGTTTTGATGTTATGATGATTTTGATGATATAACTATGCTTAGAATCAACATGCATGATAACAAATAGAAGGTGTTCGATTAAACCATGAATTTGTGCACAAGATCATAATTGCTATGAAATGGGTTTAGTTGATTTGATGAAATTAATGTAGTATTGGTGTTTATAAACGCCATACTAACTCGTATGAATGACTACTTGAACAAAATAGGGATTTTGTTAAGAGTTCATAATTGATTAGAAGTGCGTCTTGACACAAGGATTAAACTCATGATTTATTATTGAGTTTAAAGAGAAAAATAGTCAAAGAATCATAAGGTGTAAAAGTCATGATTTGGAGTGACTAATCTAACAACCTTGTGAATAATGAATGATAGTTGGCGCTTAACAAGCTAGGTGAAGCTTGGGGAGAAAGCGGGTCGAACGAGTCAAGCATAAAGGAAAAGCGTATTCGGGATGCAAGGTAAGTATAGCTTACACTAGTCTTAAATTGTGGAATAATTTCTCATCATATAAATTACGAATGAGATATCTAAACAATTGAAATATGATGTTCCGTCGTGTAGTTGAACGGAACAAGATAATCAAAGATGAAAGAAACCGTAATAATGGTTAAACAGAAGTAAATCGATAATTCGGTCATATTATGTCGAAAGTAATAAACGGTTTATAAGTTAAAATGACCGTACGGTGTTAAACGGAACGAGTCATGTAGAGGAGATGATAATAAATATCATCTCGCAAAGATAAACGGTCAATTCGGCCAAACGGGTCAAAAGGTGTAGACAATACCTTTTGACTATATAGACTAATGATTCTTTTGTCGAGTTATATGCTTACATGAATAGATATCCAATGGATATTCGCATCGTTCTTAATTAGCGAATATAAAGCAAGGTATTAAAACCGGGTTAATAAGTTGATCCGGGCCAGGTATGTATAATAGATCAACTCCTCATTTAGAACTTGGAGATCTATGAGAGTTAGGAAAAGTAAAAGGGACATTCGGTTACCTTAAAAGGTAAACCGAAGGATTTAAATTATAGACAGAGTGTTTTGAAAACAAGATTTGGTTAAAAATGAGATTTTTGGGCGTGCTTGGCTTAAGCAAGCCCTTCGTCGTAAAAGAAGGGTTAAAAGTAACCAAAACGCCCTTGTAAGTAAAATTAAGCAAACAACCCTTAGAAGTCGCTTGAAAACGAGTTTTATAATCAAGTCAATACTTAGAATAAGTATAAAAGCGAAAGATGTAAAATATTGGTCAAATGACTCTATAAAGAGTCTTTGCCGTAAAATAACGATTTGAAGGGTAACATTTGGAATATATAAATCACCACATTGAATCCACCACAAATATAGTTGTGGTGGGAGATCATTTGATAAGAAATGTGGGCATATGTATTTAGAAACGAATGAAAGCAATTGGTGCTTAAAATATGCTTAAATACCCTTAACGGGTCAAAATAAGCATATGAGTGAAAATAGCTTTAAGAAGGTATATGAATCTGTAATTAGAACCAAATATGTTAGACATCATTGAATTTAATAGGTTTATGAGAAATAAGGATCAAACAAACTTGTTTGTTTGATAAAAATCGAACGGGTCAAAATTTGGTAAAAAGGGTAATAAGCCGAAGACTTAAAAGTCTGAAATTTTTGTTAAATCAAATGTTGAATTTTAACTCCATAAGGTGGAGAATCAAATTTACAATCACGTAGGAAGAAACGGTAGGTCAAACGGACAAGCGGATTGAAAGATACGAAAGTTTTCGTGTCAAAAACGGCGAAATGGAAAGGCTGGATGCAGGGGCCACCGTAACTTACGGTGTCCACCGTAAGTTACGGTGGAGCTAAAACTGTTACGGTAGTTAACCCCTGAGTTACGGTGGGGGAATATCCTTGCAGAGGCCACCGTAACTTACGGTGACACCGTAAGTTACGGTGGAGACCAAGTTGAAATTTTTGTTTTGAGTTCAAGAGATTAACGTTGGGATTTCTCCTTTCATATTCGTTACCGGACTCGTTTAAACACGTTTTAATCCCAGTATGACTAAAGTATTTCTTGTTTATGAAATGTAGGTACATTTTGGATGCCGAAAGACGATCAAGCTCAATGAAGAACCGAACACGATAAAGACACATGCTTCCGCACATTGCCTCGTTGTAAATTTTTAACGACGAACCCGATCACGTTATGTAGAATAACTTATGATTTGTAAAAGTTTTAATAAACCCGTATTTTTATAGTATGTGTAGTCTTAACTACACATCTAATTGTTGGTATGTACATATAAAATCATTAAATAGTAACTAGGGTGTTACAGTTTTGGTTGTGTAGGATACGGTTACCATATTTGAAACATTGGAAAAGACACTATTGCCCTTCAATTTTACATAAGGCCCTTCTAATTAAAACACAATTTACATTTTTATACCCTATTGATCTCAACAATTAGATCAAATATCCAATGGTTTAAAACACTTCTTACCCTTCTCACATTTTAGACACTTTTTACCATATCTCTACCCTTAAAAAACATTACATAAACTTAAAAAAAAAATAAACTTAAAAAAAATAAACTTAAAAAAAATAAACTTAAAAAAAAAAACATAAACTTAAAAAAACATAAACTTAAAAAAAACATAAACTTAAAAAAATCCTAATATATTAAAATAAGCTACTAGTCTTCGTTTTCCATGTCGTGGTCGGGTTCGTTTTGAGCGTTGTTCCAAATGTACTCCGCCAAGTCCGCTTGTAGGTTATGATGTGTGTACTCGTTACGTAGAGCGAACATGTTCAAATCTTGTTGTTCCCCACTAACTGGAACATAATTTCCATTAGACGTGTTTTCGTCGTACTCGCATATCGCTCTACATTCGTCTTCAATGACCATGTTATGAAGGATGATACAAGCGTACATAATGTGTCGTAACCTCTTTGGTGTAGCCGAACGTGCTGGATGTTCAATGATTTGCCATTTTTTTTGTAGAACACCACGTAGACGTAGATGATGAAGAGATGGAAGAAATTGAAGAAATGGAAGAAGGTGAAGCCATGATAATTTTTGAGAGAGAGATGGGGTGGTAGCGGGTAAAAAATGGTATAAAAATAGATGAGTTTTTATAAAAAGGGAAGAGTGTTTATAAAATGTGAGAGAGATATGAGATTGTAGTGGGTGAAAAGTTGTGAAAAAGGTGTAAAAGAGGTGAGTATTTATAAAAGTGGGAGTGAATTGTGTATTTTTTTTAAATAACGGTTGGATTTTTTGAAATAAATGCGATTTTTTTTTTATTAACGGCTACTTTTGACTTGGGGGCCCACATGTTTGGTCCGTCGCAAACGGCAAGAAGTGGACGCTGAGGACGGGACGGAGGGGGGCCGGCGTGGTCTGCCGGCGTCGCCGAACCAAGACGGGGTGGAGGACGATCCCCATACCCCTTAGCCTTATAGATGTTTTGGTACATAGATGTTTTGGAATATAGATGTTGGGTGTTTTGGAATATTTCGCTTCGCTTATGCTTATTGATGAATCGTTTAATTAAGGATTTTGTTTGTTTGATTATAATTTTCGCTTTCGCTTCGCTTCGCTTATGCTTATTGATGAATCGTTTAATTAAGGATTTTTGTTTGTTTGAATATAATTTTCGCTTTCGCTTATGTTTTGGAATGTAGATGTTGGGTGTTTTGGAATATTTCGCTTCGCTTATGCTTATTGATGAATCGTTTAATTAAGGATTTTTGTTTGTTTGAATATAATTTTCGCTTTCGCTTTCGCTTCGCTTCGCTTATGTTTTGGAATATAGATGTTGGGTGTTTTGGAATATTTCGCTTCACTTATGCTTATTGATGAATCGTTTAATTAAGGATTTTTGTTTGTTTGAATATAATTTTCGCTTTCGCTTCGCTTATGTTTTGGATTGACATGATTAGTAGAAATGGGAGAGAAACAACAATGGTCAAACGACCATCTAAAATGCTTATTAGAGACTTGCATTGAAGAGATACACACGGTGGGTAGAAAAGGCTTGAGTTTGCATAAATACTCGTGGAGTAAATTAGGAAAAGTTCTTAAGGAAAAGTTTGGCTTGGATTTAACACAAAAACAAATGAAGAATGCATATGATAATCTATAAGCCAAATACGTAGGTTGGGTGTATTTGAAAAACAAAACCGACAACATGTACAACCCTCAAACAAATACTTTTAGCTTAACGAACGAGGAATGGGAAGAATTTAAGAAGGTATGTTCATTTATATAAATTTTAAACATAATCCTAAAAAAAAGTTTATAACAATATTTTTTTTTTTACTTTGGGTTTAGGGGCATCCGAAGGCTGCATCATTGAAGACAAATCCATTGCCTTTTCCAGAACTTTGTTTAATATATGAATCAGTTACGAGATGAGATTGCTGAGCAGTTAATGCAAAGCACGGATACAATGATTTAAAAAAAATGTTATTGTCTTTTTTATGAATATTATTTAAGTATTGTATAACTATTATTTATGTTTGAATGTTGAAAAACTCTTTTAAGTTTAATAAATCAGTTTATTTATATTTCAGTTTATTTCAGCAGTTTGCAGAAGTAAAAAAAAACAAACAATTTTCTTCTTGCAGACTGCAGACATTTGGTCCAGCACTTCTGCTACAGATGTCTGCAGATGTGGTCCGCATACTGCAGACGTTTTACCTCAGAAAAAACAAACAACACCAAAGTGTACAAAGTTTTTAATTAAAGGGCATACAGTGTAATTAATAAAGATAAAGAACACGACCTGCAAGTTACATAATTTGTAATTTACTAAAAATAAATAATTGTTATAAGCTAGTGGAATTCTCGGGCGTTTTGCGGCGAGAATTCGTTTCGGTTTAGTTTAGGCATAGCAACTGAAAGATAAGACCTAAAAAATAAAGTTGCGGTACGCCAAAAAGAATATCAACATGTGTTTTATATCAATTGAATACCATAAAAGATACCGATATTGTTTGGTCAGAATCGGTTCAGTTCGTCTCGTAATCGATATGTTGCTTGCACTCACTGTAGCTTAGGATTAAAAGAAAAACATTGTCTCAAACACAACTCCTTTTTCAATGTTTTCTCGATCGGAATCGGTTTAGTCTCACTACGCGGCAGGAACTCGTTCACAATATTGACACTCGCTATATCTTATAATACCAAAAAGTTACTCTTTTGCGAATATAATTCTGTTTTTTAAGAAACATAAAAACGAACAATAGTAACACTAGAGAGTTGTTCGGATGGTGGTTTGGTACGTCATGGTAAAGAACAAAAAATCAGTTATATTTCTCGTTCAATTCTGAAGAAGACTTTTATCGATATGTAGATAAAAATAAGCATGTCGCAGTGGTATGTTCAAAACTTTATAAAAGATTACACTATATTATTAAAATAATTAAAAGGGTAAACGACATCATTTAAAAAAACTATATTTGAGGTAGGTTGTGCACGATTCGGTTCGGTTAGGTTATTAGCATTAACCGAAGTCATCGGTTAATCTATTTTATTAACCGATTGATTTTTGGTTAATCATTTACGATTTATTCGGTTAGTTTGTTATTGTTTTTTGTTTGGTTTGGTTCATTTCGGTTGATAACCAAAACCAAACTTGGGCTAAACCTTTGTTTAAAGATACATATAATAGATGTATAAATACATAAAATGGATGTATATATAAATGAAATGGAGATATAAATACATAAAATTGAGATACAAAATATGAAATATATGAAATAAAAGTAAAATTACATAAAATTGAGAAATAAACATAAAATATATAAAATAGTGGTATAAAAGCTACAATGTATGAAAATATGAATGCTTAAAGAATAACCTACATATATGCAAAACACATAAAGTATGATAGATATCCTTAGGAAGCTCATAATACAGTGAAAACTTCTAAAAGAGATATATGGCACATCATTGAGACACTTGCAACTGATAACACCACTAAAATAAACTAAGAAACTAAGCTCATAAAGCAAGGGATAAAAACAAATCAATACCATCGTCGTAAAAGTCCTGAACTAATCATACGTCTTCACAAACGCTTATCCAATCCAAGTGAGAGATTGTTGGATATGATACGTCCGAGTCATGATTAATTAACGCTACTAATAAGGTACGATCCAAAGAGTTATATTTTGGACGATAAATAAGGAATAATGTTTTCCGGGTAAGGGTTAGGTTCATTTGTGAACAACCCCTTGATAGTGAACTGTGTGAACTAATCCTAGCCTTTAATTATCAATACACAAATGTAAATCAATGGCCATAATTTGATTAGGATTTGATGATGTAAATCAATGGTCAGGATTTGTTCATTCAGTTCACAAATACACTAGTGTTCACTATAGAACTCCGCCCTACCGGGGAAATGTTATAGTTCACAAAATGCGATATTTAAGAGCAATGCGCATTAAGCGTTTGGTGAAACGTTTATAAAATAAATTGTTTACAAAATGATTAATATACATATTTAATTGTTTATCTAATTGGGAGTTAATTAAATAATAACAATTAAATGTGGTGGATGTATATTATTTACGAGATAAATAATATATGTATTTTATTTATTAGATAAATAAAATACGTAGGTGATATATAAGTATTATTTATTGGATAAATGATGTGTATTTAATATTTATAAGATAATATGAAGATGGTAGAATTTGAATGCAAATACAATTGTTATAGGCACTATAAATACAAGGGGTTACTAAGCCTTGAAGGTTATATCATAATGTAAATTAGTGAGGCAAAAAAAAAAACCAATACCATTACCGCCACCGAAGTTGTTGTCACCGCCGTTCCCCCCGCTCGGACCCCGGTCGTCGCCGATCATTAACATGACCCCGCCGCCCAACGACAACCTTCCTTGTTGGTCTTTGGCCACCCCGACGCACGGAGCAGCAGCAACGGCCACCACATGACGCCGCCGCTCAGCTCTGGCCACCACCCCGAAAAACTGGTGTTTGACCCGGTTGAACAATGTCGACCAGGTTTAACCCAGTAGGCTTAACCAAGTCGACTTTTGACCATGAAGAAATTCTTGGGTCATGGTGTGTGTAAAGCGTGATATGTTTTTTTAAGCCCATTTTACACATTAATCAAGTTTTAAATTTATAAAACACGATATTCTAGTAACACTAGACACACACTTGGGCAAGTGCACCCATCGTGAGCGTAGTATAGCGTTGGTAAGATACCGAGGTCGTCCAAGGATACAAGAGCTTTTAGTACCGGTTTATCCTCAACGTCTAATCAATCTAAAATTTCTTGAGAAAGGGTTAAATCATGAAAATAAAAACTAAAAATGTTGAAATAAAAATAAAATAAAAACAGATAGGCATGATGAATCACTTGGATCCGACTCGCCTTTAATGTATCCTTTGATGATTTTTGCACTTTCGGACTTTTTAAGAGATTATCTTAGTTTTAGTAGTAGGCCCCTCTTTTGAAGGTGACGTTACCCTCAACCCAGTGGTTTGAGTCAGCAAGGATACAATCCCAAAGGGTCGGAATATTGAAAGATAATTAATTAAGTTATTAATGTGAAAAATGGTAGGCCCCTCTTTTGAAGGTGACGTTACCCTCGGCTAAGTGGTTTGAGTCAGCAGGGATACAATCCCAAGTAGCCGGTTTAATGTATTGATAATAGTTTACATATGAGGGGATCAAGCTATTCGCACCCCCGCCATCCAATACAAGTGGGTATTGAAGGAGGTCTGATGTGTGTAAAATGCAACATATAAATTACATCAAATGAGGCATAAAACTAACCCTTTTTTAGTACTAATTTTGAAAAAAGTATGCTTTTGTCTTCCTTTTGTATTTTCAGGACCAAATGAGCTTAATTGAACAAAAGGAACAAATATGCAGCCAAATCTAACATAAATACAAAGAAAAGGAATAAACTTGGCATGCCCGACCCCTTGATAACATCTTCCCATGCAAAAACAAAGGAACAGAATGCTGACCACGGCCCCGCGCCCAGCGGACACGGGGGCGTGGTTAGGTACCTGCAGAAAAGACAAAGCCATAGAAGCTTCTATTCCCATCATGGGGGCGTGCCCAGCTCAACACGGGCCGTGGTCAATGCTAAGATTTGCAAAATCTTGCAAATCTGGATAGTACAGATTCGCTTCTGCACACGAGGCCGTGCCCAGTGAACACGGGGGCGTGTGGAGCCTAATAAAGACAACTGCAATTAATGAAGAAAGAGAAAGAGGATGGACACGGGGCCGTGCCCAATGGACACGTGGCCGTGTCCGGGCGTCTGTGTAGGCTATAAATAGGGGTGCTTGGCTCACTTCAAAGGCATCCCTTGGCAAACCACCTCTCTCCCACTTCACCCACACTCCACACTCCACCACCATCACAACACCCACATCCACCACCATCATCCATCATCCACCTAGAGTGTGTGTAGTAGTCTCGGGATCCAAGATTGATAGTAAGAGTTCTTGACAATCAAAGGCCTTATTTGCCTAAGTCTCTTACATCACTCGGTGAAGACAAGCATTTAGTTTAATACTTTTGATTTTTAATCTTTTCGCACTTTTTATTTGATTTTGTATTAATGACTTTAATAACTAGTTTCTTATGTTGAAGGTGAAATTTCCTTATCATTTGTCTGTGGTGTCTTGGCATTATTTTACTGTCTATATAAAATAAAAGATTTACACCATTCATATCTCTACGGTCTATATAGAGATATGTTGGCTACCTGATCGGGGGTTAAGGGAATGGTTTGGTAAGGTTCTTGCCTTGTTCAGTGTATAGATCTTGCAAGGACCTGGGTCAAGCTTACTAGGAGCTCCTTCAATACCCACTGGTATTGGATGGCGGGGGTGCGAATGGCTTGATCCCCTCATATGTAAACTACTATTAATACATTAACCCGACTACTTGGGATTGTATCCCTGCTGACTCAAACCACTTAGCCGAGGGTAACGTCACCTTCAAAAGAGGGGCCTAGCACATTACGCATTAATAACTTAATTAATTATCTTTCAATATTCCAACCCTTTAGGATTGTATCCTTGCTGACTCAAACTACTGGGTTGAGGGTAACATCACCTTCAAAAGAGGAGCTTACTACTATAACTAAGACAATCTCTTAAAAAGTGCAAAAGTGCGGAAATCATCAAAAGTTACACTAAAGGCGAGTCGGATCCAAGTGATTCATCTTGTCTATCTGTTTTTATTTTACTTTTATTTTTCAGCATTTTTAGTTTTTATTTTCATGTTTAAAACCTTTTCTAAAACTTTTGATTTGATTAGACGTTGAGGATAAACCGGTACTAAAAGCTCTTGTGTCCTTGGACGACCTCGGTATCTTACCAACGCTATACTATGCTCACGATGGGTGCACTTGCCCACGTGTGTGTTTAGTGTTAGTAGAATATCGTGTTTTTTAAATTTAAAACTTGACTAACGTGTTAAAAAGGGCTTAAAATATAAAGAAAAACATAATACACCCGACACACACCAAGTTTTTGGCGCCGTTGCCGGGGACACAAGGATTTTAAGAAAGTTAGGAATCAACGGCCTAATCGTTTTTCTTATTTTTCTGTTTTTTTAGGATTTTTCTAGATTTTTCAGCTTCTGTAGAGCTCAGCACGGGGTCGTGTCCGCTGAACACGCCCCCGTGCCCAATCTTTGTTACTGGCAATCCTGTTTTAAGCCAGACAGTAGCTGAACATAGGGCCATGCCCACTAAACACGCCCCCGTGCCTAAGTTTTAGTTACTGAAAACAGAACCGTAAGATCCCGACGGTTGGTAATTTCTGGCATAAACATGAGTGATACTGATTATTTTTACTTTCGCTCCTCTTATGGTGCATGGTGTCAAATATGTGGCGGATCTCATGAAGAGTTAAAATGTTATTTTTTTAAATTATACTCCCCACTATCTAGACCCATCGTTTTCCTGTAGCCTTAAGATGGACGAAAGTAAAAACAATCCTTATTTCTCCCTCGAATGCTCTCAATCATTTCTTCTAGGTGATATGATTCTCGAAGAATTATTTCAAATGGAAGAACTAATTCTCCAATTAATAAGAGAACTTGAGAAGGAAATAACCAGTTCATCTTAAGACGACGATCAAGGAGAATTATTGAGAACACATTCAGATTACAACAACATCGTTGCTCCCGAAAGCACCTCCAACTCTTGTGAGGACTTGAGCGATAGTCGTCCCTGTATAGATTGTGCCGTGAAGGACTCCCCATCAGTTTCCGCCAATGCATACATAGACCTGAGCGATTCGACATATACCTTCTTTAACGAGAGCCTGGATAAGGGAAATAAAGGTTGGTCTCGCCCACCGGTATTTAGATTAGGATTCACCCTTTCCGATAACCTCTTGCGTTCTTGTCTAAAACTAGGGCAACTTAGGTACCTCAGGCACTTCGGTGTTGTTCCGTCCAGTAAGGAACCACCCGATCCGGATAAATTCCTTAAAATAGACCAAACTTCATAAGAGCCTCTGGCCACATGGCCGTGTCCAGGTCAACACGCCCCCGTGCCCACCTGAAGATTCCCGTCTGACTTTTGGTCAGAATACAGACAAAAAGTGTCAGGATCTTGTCTGCATACGGGGTCGTGTCTAGCCGACACGGGGCCGTGTCCAGCGTGCTGTCGTTTTCTATAAATACAGCAAGATTCCTACACTCTTGGACCCATTCCAAAGACAAAGATTTGGTGGGATCTTCACATATACCCTTTAAGGTATATTCTAAAGAAGGTTCTCAACAACCATTTTGTCTTTTCTACTTTTGTCTATTACCTTCTTCTTCATTCTCCACTCAAAACCTCCATTAAAACTTGAAATCTCCATGATTTCAAGTTTTATTGTTATCATTGTTAGGTTTTTATTCAAGGAATCTTATCAAAAATAAGTTTTACAACACTGTTTTAAGTTATTCCTACTTTAAAATGCTTCAAAAGTCAGAAAAATAATTTAAAACTCTAAGATTCCTTGTTACAAAATCCTATAGAGAGGTGGCCACGGGGCCGTGCTCAGCGAGCACGAGGCCGTGGCCGGAGTACTATTCCATTGATTTGAAATTTTTCGGTTTGTTTTCTTAGAATGTCAAGCCAGAATAGCGGAACCTCTTCATCACATTCAAGGAACAGCCGCAGGGAACGAGGGCCTTCGATCGAAGCAACTCTTGTGCGCTATGTGATGGCACTACGAGAAGCTCTCGACGAAATGACATCCGTAGAAGAAGTCCTTATCGACCGTATCAACTATCTAACAGTGGGGCTAGAAAATAGCTTCCAAGAAATCAACCTTTTGCACCAAAGGTTGAATATTCTTGCAATGCCTCCCATGGAACCAATCCTTCCCCAAGAAGATTGGAACTTGGCACAAGGAGTCATTAACCCCACCGGGTGGGATGACATCCCCGCGGAACCTCCTCTCGACAATTTACAAGAGGTTCTGGTGGAAGTCACACCTCCTCAAAATGAGGACGCTAATGATCCCGCCTTCCTTCTCCCTATGGAGATAGAAGAATGGCTCAACGATATATGAGGAGCCCTTTCTGGAGAAGAAGTCCTTCAAGCCTCATTCAACAGGAAAATTTATCTTTTCGGAAATTTTGCTCTTAAAATAAAATTATGTAGGCTAAGACTTCTTTGTGGTTTGAGATTTCTTGTAGTTCATGACCTACTTATCCAGATTTAGTTGTTTTCTAGAATAATATGAAAGCCGCTCTTGAATGAATGATGGTTATTAAGTAGTAATTGGTGTTTGGATGATGTTGTAATGGTTAAAACGCACTCTAAATGGTGGAGGTTACTAAGGGAAACTTGAACCCACACCCCATGCACAAAAACAGAGCCTCCCGACAATTTTTCTTCATTACAGCAAGTTCAGCACGGGGCCGTGCTCAGCCCAACACGCCCCGTGCTCAAGGTTCTGCAGAAAACGCCCAGTTCAGGTAACTGGACATGGGGCCGTGTTCGCTGAACACGCCCCCGTGCCCAGCCTTCTGTTAAATTATGATACTAGCGATCTAAACACGGGGCCGTGCCCGGACCATACCGGGCCCGTGTCCTGTAACACCCCAAAAATATAAAACTTTATAGTTTCATTATAAAGTATTAATCAAACGAGAATCAACTAACTAGGAAATTATAACCCAGTTAGTTACGAGTCTTGAAGAGCCTTATATTAAGGGTAAAATACCTAAACTATAAGTTAAACAAAAGTTGAGGGACCAAATTAATAAAAACTGAAACTTTAATGATTAAATAACAAATAACTCACCAAACACACACATGTGTGTGTGCTTGGATCGATCAGAAGAAGAAGGCGACCAGGGGGTTTCTTTCAAACCCTAAAATTCACAAAAACTCACAAATTGGAAGCCTAAATCAAGTCTAAATCGAAATCTGAATACACATTAGTGATCACCTCGTTGCAGGGATCAAAAGGTATGCAAAATTTTGGTATTTTGATTCGTGTTCAATTTGAGGTTAATTAAGAAAAATCAAAATTGAGCCTGCATGATTGTTGTATTGATAAAATTAGAAGCGAATTGATGTCTAGAGATAAACCTTAGATGATTTCTTGTTAAAATCTAGCATTAAACTTGTGGGGTTTATAATCACCATTGTAGGTGATTAGTGAGTTTGTAGAAACTAAATAAACACTAGGATGATGATTCTTATTCTAGTAAAATCTGAATGCATGTGGTAAATTCTGAAATATTGATGTTAAAATTTAGTATAGATTTGCTAAATTGAAGTTGATTTAGATGGAAACATCAAGTCATGAATTTAGTATTGATTATGTAAAAATCCGACCTGCTAGGTGTTTGTTAAAACGCCTAAGTGAGGATTAAAATGTTAATAATCAGATAGAAACGCAGATTCGGATATCATAATGAATTATGATAAATGATTGCAAAAAGGGTTCTAAATTGGTTGTGAATGGAACTCTTTAGGTAAAGAATTCGGATCGTCAAGCGGACAAGCCGGAGGTGATATGCGGTTGAAGGGTGTGCTCTAAAGGTACGCAACCTATGGTTTCGTTACGTTATGTTATTTATTTATTCTAGTTCATTGTGTTGGAAATTAGCCAAACAAGAAAACCCGTTAAGTCACGGAAGTGACGAAGTGCTTTAGACAATTAAAACGGGTCAAAACATGTGTTAGAAATAGAGTTTGGAATGTCTTCGAAATGGTGGTCTCCATTCGACATCCAAACGGGTCAAATCAAAGTCGATTTGTAAATTTCGAGGTGAATGACCATCACTTGTTGATTGGTTATAAATAAAGCGTAAGCCGTGAAGCGGACACGCTAAACATGTTGCAAAATCAATCCTTGTTATGAGGATTATAGTTCGGAAATTTGTGCTCGTTAAATGGGTAATAAGAGCATGTTTAAATTCTTGAAAACAAGCATGTTAATTCTGCGTAAGTAACCCTCGTGTGGGGAGTGAAACGCTATAGTGGGTAAACCCGGGATTGGGTAAATTGGCAAAAGACATGAGATGACAATAAAACAAGTTGTTGAACTTGTAGATAAGCGGGTCGAATAAATAAAGAGCCAAAATAAAGGCCAATTGTTTTCAAACTGAAAATTTGTGTGAATTGTGTTGATAAACGGGTCCGTAATTTAATTACGGTCGCGTGGGAAAAAGAATCGGCTAAAACGGACGCCCGAGTCAAAAGTTATGTTGATTTAAAGTTTGGATTTTGATAAAAATGGTGCTGGGCTGATATACAGCTCCAGCCAACAACCTTCTGTCAAAAACACACTGTGGCGCTACGCCACGGCCAAACAAGTTTACCGTCGTGCGACGCGATGATGGTGGCGTGCGGCGACGGCCAACCCTTATCCCCGTCGCGCGACGCCACCACCCCATGTCCGTGAAATTTTGTTGTTTTGACATGTTTGAGCACGGAACTTGTTTATACTTGATTTTTAAAGTGTCATAACTAATTATTTTCATGGTTTTGACCGTAGGTGATGGTGGACCTAATCCGGATGGCGATCAAGCAGTTATCAAGAACCGAACGCACTAAACAAAGCTTCCGCACTTTATCTATTTTTTTTTTGAACGGCAAATTTGGATCACTGACGGACCACTGGAGTATCATCGTAACACCAGCGGAACCACCCGATCATATCCATCTCCATTAGGCATAATGCCTATACACCAATTCAGGAGGAAACCCAATAAATATGGGAAAACCCCCTTGTGGGAATCGAACCCAAGACCTATTGGTCCCAAAGCTTTATCCCACCACCAAGATGCCACTAGGCTATAAAGCCATGGACGCACTTTATCTATTTTGTTTTAGTAATATGTAAACACCTGAAGTCATGTCTTGAAGGTTTAATTAATAGGATTATAACTTGAATATTATGATCATGTATGGTCTTAAAATCATGAAAGTTTTTGTAAACTCGCAATTTTTGTACTAAATGCATGTTTTGTATCTTTAAACTTGTTATTTTAAGTTGGGTCTTACAAGTTGGTAATCAGAGCCAAGGGTTGTCAATAAAGTGTGTTCGGTTCAAAGCTTGATCAAGACATCCGGTAAGAGTTACTTATTAATGAGTTTAGATTTAAAGAATTAAATGATGTGAAATATGTGAAAAGTGTATGGGAGGAGTGTATGAATACGCTCGAACCCGGGAAAAACACTAAGTAAGAAAGGTAAGGCAAGATACGTACTTGACCAAACCAAAAAAGAATAACACATTACTTATGATTAAGTTGGTGTGATATAAATTTCCATATAATAAGATGGAAATGAATTGAATAATTATTAATTAACCATTATGGACGTTTCAGTTAAAGAAATGCCTGGAGTAACCGGAGATGATTCGACATCTCAATTGACTGAACAAATGAAAGCTAAGATTTCTGAGGCAGTCGGAAAAGCTCTAGAAAATAGTCTATCACAATATATTGATAGATTACAAACCACAATCGTGCCGGTGGTGGACGATATGGTGGCTGAATTGAAAGACAGCGTATTACAAGAAAGAGAAGAAAGGAGGGTGTTGGATATGAATCCAAGTTACAAAAAGTGTGTTACATCAGTGTAAATTTTGTGGAAAAATTCACAAGGGTACATGTGGTAAGCCAGGACATAAGAAGTCTAAATGTTCAGAGAGGCTTGGAACCAAAGACACAACCGACACAAAGTCTGATGCCCAGAAATCCAGGGCAAGGTCGTTTTATATGATAGCCACAGAGGCTAAAGCTGAACCTGATGTCGTTTCAGGTATATTCTTGTAAATTCAATTTCAACATGAATTTTAATTGTTACAGGCGCAAATAAATCGTTTGTTTTATATCGATTTATTCAACATCTTACATTCGCATTAACGAAATTACCTATGCTTTAAGAAATAGGTAATAATAAAAGTTCTATTGTTTATAAGAGGTGCTGAAACTGTACATTGAGTATTGACGCCAAAGAATATTTCATCGACCTAATTCCTAAGTCAATGTGAAAAATTTCAAGTGGTCATCGGGAGGGATTGACTAGCTTGATATCACACAAAGGTAATATGCATCCGTAAGGAGATACAACTAATATCTCTAAGCGGAAAACATATTAATAATTATGGGGAGAAAAATAGTAGTCCCCTAAATTGTTTATTTATATAAGCTAATAAACTTGTTCAATATGAATGTAAGACGTATATGGCGTACTTACATAATCCGACTAAAGAGTCTTTAGAAAAGTTAGACATATTAGTCGTACGAGAGTAGAAGATGTTTTTCCGGAAAATCTACCGGAGATACCAACTGAAAACAAGGAGGAGTTTGGCATTGAAGTAGCTTCCGGGCATGACACCGGTAACCAAGGCTCCCTATCGATTGAGCCATCAGAATTATAAGAATTTTTATTACAGTTGCAAGTTCTTCTCGATGAAGGATTAATACGGCCGAGCGTTTCGCCGTGAGGAGCGCCGGTATTATTCGTAAAGGTGAAAGATGAAGACATACCGAAAATAGCATTCCGAACGCGTTATGGACATTACGAAATCTTAAGTAATGTCTTTCGGATTAACCTATGCAACTGCGGTTTCCATGGACCTCATGAACCGCGTCTGCAAATTGGTGATAGATAAATCAGTGATAATATTCATTGACAATATTCTCGTGTATTCAAAGAAGTGAAACGGATCACGAGTGTTATTTGCGTGTAATACTTGAAACGCTTGGGCGTGAGAGACTTTACGCGAAGTTTTCAAAATGTGCCTTTTGGCTACGTGACGTACAGTTTTTAGAGCATGTTATTAATGCCGATGCAGTGTCAGTGGATCCGTTCAAAAATAGAAGCTGTATACAAATGGAAACCTCCGAAGAATCCATTAAGGATTAAGAGTTCCCTAGGTTTTGCGGGTTATTATCGGAGACTTATATAAGATTTCTCTAAATTCGCAAAGCCGTTAACCAAACTGAAACGTGAATATGAGAGATTTGTATGGGGCATCGAACAAGAGAAAGCCTTCCAAACACTTAAAGAAGAGTTAACTCACGCTCCGGTATTAACGTTGCCGGATGGAGTTGACGACATGGTGGTTTACTCGGATGTGTTTTAATGCAACGAGGCAAGGTTATAGCCTATGCCTCGAGACAACTGAAGATCCATGAAAAGAAATACCCGACTCATGACTTGGAGCTGGCAGCAGTGGTATTTGCCTTAAAATATGGAGACATTACTTATATGGGGTAAAATGTACCATCTTTACCGACCATAAAAGTTTGAAATATTTCTTCGATCAGAAGGAATTAAACATGAGGCAGAGGCGATGGTTGGAAACGGTCAAGGAATACGATTGTGAAATACACTATCACCCCGGGAAAGCCAATGTAGTGGCAGATGCGTTGAGCCGAAAGGCAGATTACGCCCCGATACGAGTACAATCAATGCAGCTTATTGTGACCTCGGGCTTACTAGAACGAATCCGAGAAGCACAAGTTGAAGCAGTGAAGGTGGAAAACTAGAAAAAGGAAAGAATTGTTGGCCAGTTCAAGGATCTTGAAGAAGGCAATCACGGTTTGAAAACACGTTTCAATAGAATTTGGGTTCCTAACACATGTGGAGTTAAAAAGCTTCTACTCGATGAAGCTCACAAATCCCGTTATTATATCCATCCGGGAGCGACCAAGATGTATAACGACTTGAAACAAAACTGTTGGTGACCTGGAATGAAAAGAGATGTAGTGAAATACGTGGAGAAATGCCTGACATGTCTGCAAGTCAAGGCGGAACACCAAAAACCATACGGTAAGCTCCAACCGTTGGAAATTCCGGTTTGGAAATGGGAACATATTACAATGGACCTGTTAACCAAACTACCAAGGACGAACCGCGGATTTGATGCAATATGGGTAGTTGTTGATAGACTGACAAAGAGTGCTCACTCTATTCTGATACGAGAGACTTATACGTCAGAAAAGATGTCGGAGGTTTACACTAATGAGATAGTGGCACGCCACGGAGTACCGGTATCCATCGTGTCCGATAGGGATACCAGATTCACTTCAATTTTTGGCGAGATTTCCAAGAGCAAATGGGAACAAAATTGTTCATTAGCACTGCGTACCATCCTCAGACGGATGGACAGAGCGAAAGAACTATACAGAAATTGGAAGACATGCTACGGGCATGTATAATCGACTTAGGAGGTAGTTGGGATGTTTATCTACCATTGGTCGAGTTTTCGTATAATAACAGCTACCATGCTAGCATCGGGATGGCACCATACGAAATGCTTTACGGTAGGAAATGCCGGATCCCAGTGTGTTGGGATGAGGTGGGTCCACGTGAACTCGCCCATAAAGACATAGTTCGAGCCACTAATGAAAAGATTGATATGGTTCGGGCGCGCTTGAAAGCGGCTCAAGATAGACAAAAGTCGTATGCGGACAAAAGGATAAGACCGATCGAGTTTCAGGTTGGCGATAAGGTCATGCTTAAGGTATCCCCTTGGAAGGGGATTATCCGATTCAGAAAAAGAGGAAAATTAAGCCCGAGATTTATTGGGCCATTTAAGATTGTTGAACGAGTAGGAAAGGTAGCATACCGCCTTGAACTACCGGAGGAATTAAGCGGAATTCATAGCACATTCCACGTGTCACATCTTCGGAAATGTCTAGTGGACGAAACAGCTTATATCCACTACGATGACATCGAGGTGGATGATAGCCTTAATTATGCGATGAAGCCGATTGCGATTTTGGATCGTAAGGTGAAAATCTTAAGGAACAAAGAAATCAATCAAGTAAAGGTCAAATGGGAGCACCGGAAGGGTTCGGATACCTCATGGGAATCCAAAGAGGAAATGTAACGGCTCTACCCTACGTTATTTGGTACGTAATTCGGTTTCGGGGACGAAACCCCTTTTAAGGGGGGTGGACTTGTAACACCCCAAAAATATAAAACTTTATAGTTTCATTATAAAGTATTAATCAAACGAGAATCAACTAACTAGGAAATTATAACCCAGTTAGTTACGAGTCTTGAAGAGACTTATATTAAGGGTAAAATACCTAAACTATAAGTTAAACAAAAGTTGAGGGACCAAATTAATAAAAACTGAAACTTTAATGATTAAATAACAAATAACTCACCAAACACACACATGTGTGTGTGCTTGGATCGATTAGAAGAAGAGGGCGACCAGGGGGTTTCTTTCAAACCCTAAAATTCACAAAAACTCATAAATTGGAAGCCTAAATCAAGTCTAAATCGAAATCTGAATACACATTAGTGATCACGTCGTTGCAGGGATCAAAAGGTATGCAAAATTTTGGTATTTTGATTCATGTTCAATTTGAGGTTAATTAAGAAAAATCAAAATTGAGCCTGCATGATTGTTGTATTGATGAAATTAGAAGCGAATTGATGTCTAGAGATAAACCCTAGATGATTTCTTGTTAAAATCTAGCATTAAACTTGTGGGGTTTATAATCACCATTGTAGGTGATTAGTGAGTTTGTAGAAACTAAATAAACACTAGGATGATGATTCTTATTCTAGTAAAATCTGAATGCATGTAGTAAATTCTGAAATATTGATGTTAAAATTTAGTATAGATTTGCTAAATTGAAGTTGATTTAGATGGAAACAACAAGTCATGAATTTAGTATTGATTATGTAAAAATCCGACCTGCTAGGTGTTTGTTAAAACGCCTAAGTGAGGATTAAAATGTTAATAATCGGATAGAAACGCAAATTCGAATATCATAATGAATTATGATAAATGATTGCAAAAAGGGTTCTAAATTGGTTGTGAATGGAACTCTTTAGGTAAAGAATCCGGATCGTCAAGCGGACAAGCCGGAGGTGATATGCGGTTGAAGGGTGTGCTCTAAAGGTACGCAACCTATGGTTTCGTTACGTTATGTTATTTATTTATTCTAGTTCATTGTGTTGGAAATTAGCCAAACAAGAAAACCCGTTAAGTCACGGAAGTGACGAAGTGCTTTAGACAATTAAAACGGGTCAAAACATGTGTTAGAAATAGAGTTTGGAATGTCTTCGAAATGGTGGTCTCCATTCGACATCCAAACGGGTTAAATCAAAGTCGAGTTGTAAATTTCGAGGTGAATGACCATCACTTGTTGATTGGTTATAAATAAAGCGTAAGCCGTGAAGCGGACACGCTAAACATGTTGCAAAATCAATCCTTGTTATGAGGATTATAGTTCGGAAATTTGTGCTCGTTAAATGGGTAATAAGAGCATGTTTAAATTCTTGAAAACAAGCATGTTAATTCTGCGTAAGTAACACTCGTGTGGGGAGCGAAACGCTATAGTGGGTAAACCCGGGATTGGGTAAATTGGCAAAAGACATGAGATGACAATAAAAGAAGTTGTTGAACTTGTAGATAAGCGGGTCGAATAAATAAAGAGCCAAAATAAAGGCCAATTGTTTTTAAACTGAAAATTTGTGTGAATTGTGTTGATAAACGGGTCCGTAATTTAATTACGTCCGCGTGGGAAAAAGAATCGGCTAAAACGGACGCCCGAGTCAAAAGTTATGTTGATTTAAAGTTTGGATTTTGATAAAAATGGTGCTGGGCTGATATACAGCTCCAGCCAACAACCTTCTGTCAAAAACACACCGTGGCGCTACGCCACGGCCAAACAAGTTTACCGTCGCGCGACGCGACGATGGTGGCGTGCGGCGAGGGCCAACCCTTATCCCGGTCGCGCGACGCCATCACCCCATGTCCGTGAAATTTTGTTGTTTTGACATGTTTGAGCACGGAACTTGTTTATACTCTATTTTTAAAGTGTCAAAACTAATTATTTTCATGGTTTTGACCGTAGGTGATGGTGGACCTAATCCGGATGGCGATCAAGCAGTTATCAAGAATCGAACGCACTAAACAAAGCTTCCGCACTTGATCTATTTTGTTTTAGTAATATGTAAACACCTGAAGTCATGTCTTGAAGGTTTAATTAATAGGATTATAACTTGAATATTATGATCATGTATGGTCTTAAAATCATGAAAGTTTTTGTAAACTCGAAATTTTTGTACTAAATGCATGTTTTGTATCTTTAATCTTGTTATTTTAAGTTGGGTCTTACATGTCCAGACGCCCAGTAACATAAAATTTTGTTTTTAAACACCTTTTTACACATTCAATCAAACTAAAAACTTATTTTTGGGACACATTGAGGATAATGTGTAATTTAAATATGGGGGGGGGGGGATGCTAAAACCTTGAAATTTTGCAAGTCCTAATAACAAGCCTTACACAAAACTCTATTGGAACCGCTAATCACCCCAAAAAAAAAATTTCAAAAATTTCTCGTTTTTTTTACTTGTCTTGGTTTAATTTGGGAATAAAAAGTTCTAAAAAGGTTATATTTTTACAAATTTACAACCGATAGCGTCGTGATAAAAAAAACCAACATAAGAAAATTATGAAACAGCATGACAAATCTGATTAAAATTTGATTATATATACTTGATCACATTATAAACCCATTCCCACAAAAAGTGAGTTTTGAGCCTTTATTTAGCATACACGCATATATCTTTAAACTAAATGCTCATTTTTCGTTTCTTGTGTGGATAGCTGCTTGGTTTCTTACGACTCTAGAACTTGCCACGACAATACATTCCCGGTCCTTACCAACTTAAACCCAAGTAAGTAAATGATGGAGGCATTAGGACTAACCCTTTTTCTTTTCCACACCATTATTTTTTCTTTTTCTTTTAACCTACCCAAAATCCCCTTAGTTAGCCTCTTTGAGCCTAAACCTTTTCATTTCTAAACCCACAAAACAAACACCATTTACCCACCAAAACCTTTTTCTTTTAAACACTTTTGTTTTAGTAAAAAGCTCAGTTTTCTTGTGACGTTCCTTATTAAAAAAATGAAATCTAGCAATAAACAAACAAGTTCCTCAAAGAAAGTTTGTTTGAGAATCCTTTGTTTGAATAAAAGTCACAAAAACAAAAAAATTTACGACGACCGACGCTTTTTACGCTTTTAGCCCTTTTTACTAACCACTAACCCCAAACCACCTACCTTTAACCTAAACCTAACCCTTCCCCAAGTCCTCTTGATATTTACAAAGGTTTATAGTTAAAAAGGAGGATGATTGATTGCTTGGCAAGCTTATGGTAGAAGTAAGTTCAATGCCGGTCTCGAGTGTTTCACAAAAATACATCTTCGGCCGAGTGTTGAGTGATCTCCCGTGAGGTATGTGAACTTGTATATAAATGGAATTTTAAAGAGGCATGCTATGCCCAAATAAGTAATTTCCCCTATGAAACGTTCTAAATAAATCATAACGAATAGGATTGTAAATAGCATAAAAATAAAACCCAATAAAGATCTTGAATTCCCGACACTCAAGACAAGCCCAAAACTTCTCTTTTACCCATTCCATTTGGGCGTGTAAGCCACATTATAAAGAGTTTTGCTTGAGGACAAGCAAAGATTCAAGTGTGGGGGTATTTGATGTGTGTAAAATGCAACATATAAATTACATCAAATGAGGCATAAAACTAACCTTTTTTTAGTACTAATGTTGGAAAAAGTATACTTTTGTCTTCCTTTTGTATTTTCAGGACCAAATGAGCTTAATTGAACAAAAGGAACAAATATGAATTCAAATCTAACATAAATACAAAGAAAAGGAATAAACGTAGCATGCCGACCCCTCGACAGCATCTTCCCAAGCAAAAACAAAGGAACAGAAGGCTGACCACGGCCCCGTACCCAGTGGACATGGGGGCGTGGTCAGGTACCTGTAGAAAAGACAAATCCATAGAAGCTTCTATTCCAAGCATCGGGGCATGCCCAGCTCAACACGGGCCGTGGTCAACGCTAAGATTCGCAAAATGTTGCAAATCTTGATAGTACATATTCGCTTCTGCACACGGGGCCGTGCCCAGTGAACACGGGGGCGTGTGGAGCCTAATAAAGACAATTGAAATTAATGAAGAAAGAGAAAGAGGATGGACACGGGGGCCGTGTCTGGGCTTCTGTGCAGGCTATAAATAGGGGTGCTTGGCTCACTTCAAAGGCATCCCTTGGCAAACCACCTCTCTCCCACTTCACCCACACTCCACCACCATCACAACACCCACATCCACCACCATCATCCATCTTCCACCTAGAGTGTGTGCAGTAGTCTCGGGATCCAAGATTGATAGTAAGAGTTCTTAACAATCAAAGGCCATGTTTGCCTAAGTCTCTTACATCACTTGGTGAAGACAAGCATTTAGTGTAACACTTTTGATTTTTAATCTTTTGCACATTTTATTTGGTTTTGTATTAATGACTTTAATAACTAGTTTCTTATGTTGAAGGTGAAACTTCCTTATCATTTGTCCGTGGTGTCTTGGCATTATTTTACTGTTTATACAAAATAAAAGATTTACACCATTCATATCTCTACGGTCTATATAGAGATATGTTGGCTACCTGGTCGGGGGATAAGGGAATGGTTTGGTAAGGTTCTTGCCTTGTTCGGTGTATAGATCATGTAAGGACCTGGGTCAAGCTTACTAGGACCTCCTTCAATACCCACTTGTATTGGATGGCGGGGGTTCGAATGGCTTGATCCCCTCATATGTAAACTACTATTAATACATTAACCCGACAACTTGGGATTGTATCCCTGCTGACTCAAACCACTTAGCCGAGGGTAACGTCACCTTCAAAAGAGGATCCTACCACATTACGCATTAATAACTTAATTAATTATCTTCCAATATTCCAACCCTCTAGGATTGTATCCTTGCTGACTCAAACTACTGGGTTGAGGGCGTCACCTTCAAAAGAGAGGCCTACTACTATAACTAAGATAATCTCTTAAAAAGTGCAAAAGTGCGGAAATCATCAAAGGTTACACTAAAGGCGAGTCGGATCCAAGTGATTCATCTTGTCTATCTGTTTTTATTTTCGTTTATTTTTCAGCATTTTTAGTTTTTATATTCATGTTTAAAACCTTTTCTAAAAGTTTTGATTTGATTAGACGTTGAGGATAAATCGGTACTAAAAGCTCTTGTGTCCTTGGACGACCTCGGTATCTTACCAGCGATATACTACACTCACGATGGGTGCACTTGCCCATGTATGTGTTTAGTGTTAGTAGAATATCGTGTTTTATAAATTTAAAACTTGACTAACGTGTTAAAAAGGGCTTAAAATATAAAGAAAAACATCATACACCTGACCCACACCAAGGTCCTAGTAAGATTGACCCAGGTCCTTGCAGGATCTATACATTGAACAAGGCAAGAACCTTACTAAATCATTCCCTTAACCCCCGACCAGGTAGCCAACATGCCTCAATATAGACCGTAGAGACATGAATGGTGTAAATCTTTTACTTTATATAGACAATAAAGTAATGCCAAGACACCACAGACAAATGATAAAGAAAATTCACCTTCAACATAAGAAACTAGTTATTAAAGTCATTAATACAAAACCAAATAAAAAGTGCCAAAATATTAAAAATCAAAAGTAATACATAAAAGACTTGTCTTCACCAAGTGATGTAAGAGGCTTAACCAAACATTGCCTTTGATTGGTAAGAACTCTTACTATCAATCTTGGATCTCGAGACTACTACACACTCTAAAGATGGATGATAGATGGTGGTGGTGGATGTGGGTGTTGTAGTGGTGGTGGAGTGGTGGCAAAGTGGGAGAGTAGTGGTTTGCCAAGGGATGCATCTGAAGTGAGCCAAGCACCCCTATTTATAGACTGCACAGAGCCCTGGCCACGACCTCGTGTCCAGCGGGCACGCCCTCGTGGCCATCCTTTTCTTTTCCTTCATTAATTGCATTTGTCAGCAGAGGGCTCCACACGGCCCGTGTCCAGCGAGCACGGCCCCGTGGGTAGAAGCATATCTGTACTACCAAGATTTTGCAAGATTCTGCGTATCTTAGCATTGACCATGCCCCGTGCTGAGCTGGGCACGCCCCCGTGGTGGGAGTAGAAGCTTTTACAGCTTTGTCTTTTCTGCAGCCGTCTGACCACGCCCCCGTGTCCAGTGGGCATGGCCCCGTGGTCAGTCTTCTGTTTCTTTGTTTTTGCTTTGGGGATGCTGCCGAGGGATCGGGCATGTCACGTTTATTCCTTTTCTTTGTATTTATGTTGGTTTTGGCTGTATATTTCTTCCTTTTGCTCGTTTAAGCTCATTTGATCCTGTAATTTTAAAGGGAAGAAAAAAACACACTTTTTCCAACATTAGTACTAAAAAAGGGTTAGTTTTATGCCTCATTTGATGTAATTTATATGTTACATTTTGCACACATCAAATACCCCCACACTTGAATCTTTGCTTGTCCTCAAGCAAAACTCTTTAATATGTGGCTTTACACACCCACATGGAATAGGTAGAAGAGAAGTTTTGGGCTTGTCTTGAGTGTCGGGAATCCAAGATCATTATTGGGTTTTATTTTTATTTTATCTACAATCATATTCGTTGTGATTTATTTAGAACACTTTATAAGAAAAATTACTTATTTGGGCATAACATGCCTCTTTAAAATTCTATTTATATACAAGTTCACATACCTCACGGAGGATCACTCAACACTCGGCCGAAGATGTATTTTTGTGAAACACTTGAGACCGGCATGGAACTTACTTCTACCATATGCTTGCCAAGCAATCAAACCTCCTCCTTTTTAACTATAGACCTTTGTAAATATCAAGAGGACTTTGGGAAAGGGTTAGGTTTGGGCTAGGGGTAGGTGATTTTGGTTAGTGGTTAGTAAAAATGGCTAAAAGCGTAAAAAGCGTCGGTCGTCGTAAAACTTTTTGTTTTTGTGACTTTTATTTAAACTAAGAATATTCAAACAAAGTTTCTTTGAGGAACTTGTTTGTTTATTGCAAGACTTACAATTTTTTTTTATAAGAAACGTCACAAGATAACCGAGCTTTTTACTAAAACAAAGGGGTTGAAAAGAAAAAGGGTTTTGGTGGGTAAAGGGTTTGTTTTGTGGGTTTTGAAATGAAAAGGTTTAGGGTCAAAGGAGTTAACTAGGGGGATTTTGGTTAGGTGATAAAAAAATGAAAAATAACGGCGTTGAAAGAAAAATGAGTTAGTCCTAGTGCCTCCATCATTTACTTACTTGGGTTCAAGTTGGTAAGGACCGGGAATGTATCGTCGTGGCAAGTTCTAGAGTCGTAAGAACCAAGCGGCTATTCACACAATAAACAAAAAATGAGCATTTAGTTTAAAGATATATGCTTGTATGCTCAATAAAGGCTCAAAACTCACTTGTTGTGGGAACGGGTTTATATTGTGATCAAGTATATGTAATCAAATTTTAAAAGATTTGTCATGCCTTTTCATAATTTTCTTATTTAGTTTCTTTTTATCACGACGCTATCAGTTGTAAATTTGTAAAAATATAACCTTTTTAGTACTTGTTATTTCCAAATTAAACCAAGACAAGTAAAAAAATTGAATTTAAAAAAAAAAAAAATTTGGGGTGATTAGCGGTTCCAATAGAGTTTTGTGTAAGGCTCGTTATTAGGACATGTAAAATTCAAGGGTTTAGCATCCCCCCCCCCCCCCCCACTTAAATTACACATTGTCCTCAATGTGTCCCAAAAATAAATTTTTAGGTTGATTGAATGTGTAAAAAGGTGTTGAAAAATAAAATTTTATGTTACTGGGCGTCTGGCCACGGCCCCGTGTTGGTCCGGGCACGGCCCGTGGTCAGATCGTTAGTAACAGAATTTAACAGAAGGCTGGACACGGGGCGTGTTCAGTGAGCACGGCCCCGTGCCCAGTTACCTGAACTGGGCAAATTTTCTACAGAGCCTGGGCACGGGGCGTGTTGGGCTGAGCACGGCCCGTTGCTGAACTTGCTGTAATGCTGGAAAATTGTCGGGAGGCTCTGTTTTCGTGCATGGGGTGTGGTTTTAACGTTCCTTTGGTAACCTCCACCTTTGAGTGTGTTTTATTCCTGAAAAGTAAAAATAACTAGAAAATATAAAAGTTACACTAAAGTAAAAACTACGGATAGTTCCGCGGAATGCCTCCGTGGTGCGCCACGTTTATAAGGGTCCTTGGCTAGACCCTAAGTCAGTCATATGTTACCCGAGAGGGATGTCTCGCATCCCGTGTTGCACCGTCAGAGAGCGTCATCCAAGCTTGAGTTTATGACATCCATGTAGTTGACCGGGTCGTCTTCTACTCTTTTCCCAACCCCAAACTTCATCTCTTTGTCTCCGACCCTCAATGTTAACTTCCCATCACTCATATACACCCTTGCGTGAGCGGTGGCAAGGAATGGTCTTCCTAGAATGAGTGGTATTTTGGTGTCTTCTTCCATGTCGAGTATGACAAAGTCGGCCGGGAAGAAAAGTCTCCGACTTTTACCAATAAATTCTCGACGCTTGTGGGTATTTGATAGACCTATCGGCGAGTTGTATGCTCATCTTTGTGGGGCTTGTCTTACCTAGTCCGAGTCGGTCAAACATTGATGCGGGCATGAGATTGATGCTAACCCCAAGGTCGGCTAGTGCATTGCGTACAGGTGATCCCCCAATGGAACAAGGGATGGTGAAACTTCCGGGATCGATTTTCTTTTGTGGGTGTTTATTGAGTAGCACGGCGGAGCATTCTTCACTCAAATTGACTAATTGCAATGTTTCAATCTTCCTTTTATGAGTGAGGAAGTCTCTCATAAATTTTGAATATTTTGGCATTTGAGTGTGGACCTCCACAAATGGAAGATTGATATGCAATTGTTTTAGTAAGTTTATGAATTTTGTTAATTCCTCGTCGGTATTTTGGCGAAGTAAGCGACTGGGGTAGGGCACTGAGGGGTTCTTTGTAGGTTTGGGATTTGACGGGGGAGTTGTTTCTTTTTGGGTAGGAGGTGAGTTCGTGGTTTGAACGGGTGGACTTTTGTTGGATGGGGGTAGTGGGGCCCACTCGGGACCTACGGTCTGGTTTCTTAGTGTTATGAGATGTACTTGCGCCTTTGGGTTGGTTTCGGTATTGCTTGGTAGTGCGCTTTGTGGCCTCTCAGAGAAATTTTGGGCTAGTTGATTTAGTTGTTTTTCAATGTTTTGGATACTAGCTTGTTGATTTCTAAAGTTCGATTCCATTTGTAGGAATTGATCCGAGTTCCTTTTTTCAGTTTTGAAGATGAGGCGTGAAACAGTGTCTTCAAGCCTCTCCCGTCCCCCTTGTTGTTGTTGAGAGAAATTTTGTGACTCATTTCTTGGTTGTTGTTGAAAGTTTGTTCGTTGGTTTTGGTTTTGGTTTTGTTGATTACTACTGTTGCCGGGGTCCCTCCAACCAAGGTTTGGGTGGTTACGCCATCCTTGGTTGTAGGTGCCCGTTGGGGGACCCGACGGCCTAGGTCTATTATCAATGTAGTTTACCGTTTCCGTTAGATTATCCATTTCTTTCATATAACTCCAATTTTCATGTGGCCCACCACACCCTTCGCAAGCCATAACCGAGGCCGTTTTTGGCATTTCTAACTTTTTGATTTTTGAAGATAGGGCCTCGATTCTGGCTTGTAAAGAGGTGTTTTCATCCACCTTATGGGCGCCCGGGGTAATAGATTTTGTGCCTCGGGGAGTGTGCCATTGAAAATTGTTTTGAGCAATTTCCTCAATTTGATTATAAATTTCATTTGGGCGACGATTACCTAGGAGTCCCCCGGAGCTAGAGTCGAGTGTTTGTCTTGTGTGTGGCAACAACCCATTATAGATAGTGGATACTTGTTGCCACACTGCAAGACCATGATGAGGACACTTTCTTAATAGCTCCTTGAATCTTTCCCAAGTTTCATATAAGGATTCCCCGTCCTCTTGTGAATATGTATTGATTTCAGTCATTAATTTAGCGGTTTTAAAGGGCGAGAAATACTTATATAGAAAATTTTGGGCAAGTTCGTCCCAAGTGTTTATCGAACCATTTGGGAGGGTTTAAGCCAAGCCTTTGCTCGGTCTTTTAGTGAAAACGGGAACATTCGGAGGCAGATGGCGTCGTTTGATGCTTTGTTGATCTGGAAGGTATCACATATTTCCAAAAAGTTGGTAATATGTAAATGGGGATCTTTATCAGCTAGGCCATGGAAGGTTGCGGAATATTGGAGCATTTGAATTAAATGCGGCCGAAGTTCGAAGTTGTTGGCATCGACATTCAGTGCATTGATGGCAGCTCTAAGATTACCTACCGTGGGCCGTAGGTAATCCATCAGGGTACGTTGATCCGACATTGGAAGTTGGTCCCCTGAAGCTTTCTCTTGAATTTTAGCTTTTAGTCTCTTTCTTAGAAAGCGTTCGGGTTCGTCTAGAGGCTCTTTTATGTCTTGATTGGAACTGGAGCTCATGCACTGCGTATAGAGTTCAAGTGTTGCGACTAGGTTCCAAGTCATGCGATAATAACAAAAAAAGAAACTTACCAGATGTCTCACCATGGCCCCGTGGTCGCTGACCACGGCCCGTGGTCGTGGTTACAGTGATTGTTTTTAAGGATACCAGTTACTGGGGAGTTCAGCACGGCCCCGTGGTGCACCGCCACAGCCCCATGGTCACTCTTTTGTAACTCAGAAAACGAAAACTACCCATAAGTTTGCTGGGCACGGCACCGTGTCCGACCCGGCACGGCCCGTGCTGAAGTCTGCAGAAACTGAAAAATTAAGAAAAATCCTAAAAAAATAGAAAAATAAATAAAAATAATTGGGCCGTTGATTCCTAACTTTCTAAAAATCCTTGTGTCCCCGGCAACGGCGCCAAAAACTTGGTGTGTGCAAAGCGTGATATGTTTTATTGATATTTTAAACCTATTTTACATGTTAATCAAGTTTTAAATTTATAAAACACGATATTCTACTAACACTAGACACACACTTGGGCAAGTGCACCCATCGTGAGCGTAGTATAGCGTTGGTAAGATACCGAGGTCATCCAAGGACACAATAGCTTTTAGTACCGATTTATCCTCAACACCTAATCAATCTAAAATCTTTTGAGGAAAGGTTAAATCATGAAAATAAAAACTAAAAATACAGAAATAAAAATAAGATATAAACAGATAGACAAGATGAATCACTTGGATCCGACTCGCCTTTAATGTATCCTTTGATGATTTTTGCACTTTCGGACTTTTTAAGAGATTATCTTAGTTATAGTAGTTGGCCCCTCTTTTGAAGGTGACGTTACCCTCAACCCAGTGGTTTGAGTCAGTAAGGATACAATCCCAAAGGGTCAGAATATTGAAAGATAATTAATTAAGTTATTAATGCGAAAAGTGATAGGCCCCTCTTTTGAAGGTGACGTTACCCTCGGCTAAGTGGTTTGAGTCAGCAGGGATACAATCCCAAGTAACCGGTTTAATGTATTAATAGTAGTTTACATATGAGGGGATCAAGCTATTCGCACCCCCGCCATCCAATACCAGTGGGTATTGAAGGAGGTCCTAGTAAGCTTGACCCAGGTCCTTGTAGGATCTATACACTGAAAAAATGCAAGAACCTTACTAAACCATTCCTTAACCCCCGAACAGGTAGCCAAAATGCCTCTATATAGACCGTAGAGACATGAATGGTGTAAATCTATTACTTTATATAGACAGTAAAGTAATGCCAAGACACCACGGACATATGATAAAGAAAATTCACCTTCAACATAAGAAACTAGTTATTAAAGTTATTAATACAAAACCAAATAAAAAGTGTCGAAAGATTAAAAATCAAAAGTAATACATAAAAGACTTGTCTTCACCAAGTGATGTAAGAGGCTTAACCAAACATGGCCTTTGATTGGTAATAACTCTTACTATCAATCTTGGATCCCGAGACTACTACATATTCTAAAGATGGATGATGGTGGTGGATGTGGGTGTTGTAGTGGTGGTGGAGTGGTGGCAAAGTGGGAGAGTAGTGGTTTGCCAAGGGATTCCTTTGAAGTAAACCAAGCACCCCTATTTATAGCCTGCTTAGAGCCCTGGCCACGGCCCCATGTCCAGCGGGCACGCCCCCGTGGCCAGCCTTTTCTCTTCCTTCATTAATTGCATGTGACAGCAGAGGGCTCCACACGGCTCGTGTCCAGCGGGCACGACCCCGTGGGCAAAAGCGTATCTGTACTACCAAGATTTTGCAAGATTATGCGTATCTTAGCGTTGAGCATGCCCCGTGCTGAGCTGGGCACACCCTCGTGGTAGGCGTAAAAGTTTCTACAGCTTTGTATTTTCTGCAGGCGTCTGACCACGCCTCCGTGTCCAGTGGGCACGGCCCCGTGGTCAGTCTTCTGTTTCTTTGTTTTTTCTTTTGCTTTGGGGATGATGCCGAGGGGTCAGGCATGTCACGTTTATTTCTTTTCTTTGTATTTATGTTGGTTTTGGCTGTATATTTGTTCCTTTTGCTCGTTTAAGCTCATTTGATCCTGTAAATTCAAAAGGAAGACAAAAACACACTTTTTCCAACATTAGTACTAAAAAAGGGTTAGTTTTATGCCTCATTTGATGTAATTTATATGTTACATTCTGCACACATCAGTTACGTGTTCGGGTATTCGGGTTTCAAGATACGGGTCAAGGAGTTGATTCAAGATCTCGGTTTTGTGAACAAGCGTGACGATTCGTTGATTCAAAGTGTGAAGCTTCGGTTTTTTGTCTAAAGATTAGTTTCATGAAACATCCTATGGTTTGTTTAACAGGTTTAACGAATTGCAAATGCATCACTCAACGGGTTTGTCGGTTTTAATTTGTTCGCGTTTCCGTTTTATAATTATTGTGAGATATTTATTAAGAACAAATAAAATATGATTCTATTTAAAGTTAAAATTTAATTCGCTCAGGCTTCCGATTTTGCATTCATTTTAACATTATAGTTTATATTAATCTATGTTTTATTTGTCAAAACTCTTGTTTGACAAAGATTGAGTCTTTTCCGTTTATGTCTAACACCCCAAAACTGAATTTTAAATTCGAGTAACACATTTCCATATGAGTATATCATGAAATAAAATACTAGGCTAACATCCCATTTCAGATGAAGTTATAAAATATTATTTTATAATTCGTTGGGAATTATTAATGAGGGAAAATAACCTGTTGGGTTGCAACATATTGTAACAGAATGTGTTCTAGTAATATATGTCGATAAATATGACGGGATCGGTTCCGGGAAATACGGCTACCTCATATTGTGACTCGCCCAAACTTGAAGGGCCATTGTCGTAAAAATCAAACATAAGGGGAGTATTATGTAAATAACCACATGTCAATGTATAAAAGCCCCTTTTGGCTCATTTTGGGCAGAATTCTCTCTCAAGTTAGAGAGAACTAGAGAAAGAGGGGTGGTCGGTGGTCGCGTTTGGCAGCGATTCGTGGTGGCCGGTGATGGCTGGAGGTGGTCGGAGTTGTGAGATTCAACCTGGAACCAGTTACCAATGCTATGAACGCAATGGTAAGCTCCAATTTCCCTAAATCCTTGTTTAAAGGTGTTAAAATTGTATAAATCAAATCTATCCAGAATGTTATTCTATAACCCAGTTACAAAGAACCGGACGATCCATGAAATCTAACCGTTGAAGATCTTGATTTTTTTATATAAGGTTTATAACACTTAGATGGTAATTTTGAATGGTGGAAATGAGAAATAGAGTTGTTTAAGCTCGACTTTGGAACCCATTTCCAAAGCTGTTAGTATTCCCATTTTTGTTAAAATACAGCCTAGTATTAGTGATTTTTGCGAAGATCCGACCGTTGGAATGAGCTAAAATTTTGACTGTAGCTTTCTGGCATATAGATCTCTATTACCTCTGAAGGAAATTCCGATCAGAGATTAAGAACTAAAGTTTTGAAACTAAACAGTTTATAACAAATTTCTTATACACATCAAGAAGTTGAGGGTGTTGTTTGGATGGTCTAATGGTATTGCATGTGCAATCTGTGACTAGAGAAATGTTCATGATGCTTGATGTTATAAAATATGAAAGTAGGCATAAGATACTTGTACAGTGTGCTTAGAGCATAGTATGCACATCAAATGTTTGAGGAAATGTCTAAGTGAAGTTAGAAGGTGAATTTGTATACAAGAACTTGATGAATATGTATAAAATGTGATAATGATGTAACTTTTATTAAACTTACACGAGGAAGGCGTAATTGATTGAACTTATGTGAGTAATCTTGTTGATTTTATAATTGTGTAGAAATGTGCATTAATAGTTGTACTGATGCTTTGAAGGTGTGATGCACACCATATGTGGGATTAATTGCTTGATTATGATTAGTAATTGACCAGGTACTAATTATGAAATGTGTGGACTTACTAGCAAGTAAAGATGGTAGAGTTATGTTAAATTGGATAACTTTCAATGTAGTTGTCAATTGAAGGATGATGAAGGCATTAGTATGTGTAGAATTATATAACTAGGAGATTGTGTAGCTGTATGTGCCATACAACATGAATATGAAATGTGCATGACATTATTATTATGGTCTACCATATTGATATGAGTGTGTATTCACAAGTTGGAAGTCATATGCTAAGAAGGTTCACTTCCTAGAAGTCAACAATGTACAAATAACATGGTTAGGAATTTTGACACAAATGTAAGATTTGGGGGATCAAACGATATGATGTAACACCTCGGAAATTTGTATAGAATCATATGGCAACACGTGTCTAATCAACTCTCAAATATGCCAAATTATTTGAACGAGAGGGACTAAATATGTAAAATCATGGAAGATTGGTTGTGGATGGACCAATTATGACAAAATGCCAAAGTTATGGCTTCTGAGTGATCCTTACGGACCGCAAGGCATATGCCTTATGGACTGTAAGGCAGTTATTAATAATGATCCTGATAGTTCCTTACGTACCGCAAAACCCATGTCTTACAGACTGTAAGGAATTCAAAACCATGGGCGCGCTAAGGTCCTTACGGACTGTAAGCCATTACCCTTACGGTCCGTAAGGTTGTGGAGCTGGCAGTTTTGGCAGACTACCATGGCAACCTGCATGTATTGCCACCTCTCTCACGATTTTGCCACTTCTTTCTGCTTCAAACACATCATAGGGTACTTGTTAACAGCTGAGAATACATGCCAACACTTGGCATGAACTTGTTAATCTTTTAAAAGTATAAATAGAGGCTTCCATGAGCCTCATAAACTTGCACCTTATCTTTCTTTCTCTCTAATTCACTATTGGAGTGCTTCTGATCATAAAGAGGCTTCCCACTGAGTTCAATCTTCTCCTAGAACACTTAGTAAGTGTTCTTTCCTAGTTCTTTTTCATTTCTAGGCTAAGTTATTAGCCGAAAGTCAAGCAAATTGACTTTTGCTTTGACTTTCGGTTATCACCATTATGGTAAAGCCAATGTTCGAATCGAACATGGCTACGTGATCGTAATAAGATAGGTGATAATCCCCTATAAGGGCACCACCTGAAGATCACGTTAAGTTGGTCAAATGACGGGTCAAAGTTACATTAAAATAAAAGTTAAAACACAGATTTTCGGAACATATGATTAATGAACTTCTAAGTATCTAAACACCAATTTTTGACATTATATTTGCTGGTATAACATATTAGAACATGTTAGATCGTATTCAACCTTTCATTTCCTGCTTATAGCTCGGTTCACAACCGAAAGTCAAGCAGTTTGACTTCTTCTTTGACTTTTGATTCTGACCCGTTTAAGCTAAGTTAGCTACTTATTTGAAGTTGTATTATGATCATATTAATATATGGAATAACCCTCTGAGGTTATACCATTTGATCATAATCATTTGTCGGGTTTTATGCAAGTTCTTATATTATACCTTAAAAATGCCGATTATGCCCTTTTGTGCATAAAATGATTTTAAACCATAATGAACATGTTATATGGATTATAAACTGATGTGGTAATATAATACACATGTTTTGGCATAATGAATTTGACATTGACTCATCTGATCACCCGATGCCGCCTATGCGCGTACGGTTGACTTATATAGCTTAGTCTATATAAGTTACTGAATTGGGTCAAATTCCTTCAAATTCACTTCTAATACTGATAACAAGAGGTATAGTTTGTCCCAAGTTATTTATGAAAATTAATATACCAAATGGCATATAAAATGATTTTGAAATATTTTCAAAATGTGTCTGTTATTTTTATTTACCAGTGAAAACTTACGTATTTTCAAAAGACTAAGCACAGGTTTGCAAAGTACGTAATAGGCTGGAAGTTGCCCGGTAATTACTAAGTGGAATTTGCAACTCCATGCAAGAAGCCTAGTAGTCTCTTATGTAATCATTTGTTATTCGATCCGCCTGTGTATCTTTTAGTACACTCTCGTCTGTATATTATTTTAAATTTTCGGACATTGTACTTTGTAATTATTATTTTATACTCCCAAGACTTCCGCTGTGTTAATGTGAATATCTATATCAATTTGTCATGCATAAACCCCAAGTCCGGGCCCACCGGGAAATATGGGTGTGACAGGTTGGTATCAGAGCCAATATTTGAGTGAATTAGGCACTTGCCTTTTGTGTCTAAACTCAAATATCACATTTAACATAATACTTAGACTTTTTTTTCGAGTCTAGGCATTAACCTAAGACCACTCATATTTGTTTAAGTTATGTTATTGATTTTGATATTTGACAGGTAACTATGCCGCCAAGATATAGAGGAAAGGGAAAAGGTCCCATGTGGGGAGGACCATCACGACAACTGCCATCGGATTCGCATAACTCGGATCATCCTCAACACTCAAGTGAATCACACTCTTCATAACCCTTGAGACGCTCGGTCTCACACCATTCTCATCATTCACATAATTATCGCTCTCACTCTCACCATGATTCCTTTGACCCAAATCAGTATATAAACTCACCACCCCCTAGCCAAAACCAACATAATGATGATTTTGATCCTGAGATGCCGCCTTCTGGATCCAACTTGAATCTTATTGAATTGTCAAGTGATACTGCATCTTATGCAGGTTCACCTTATCAGGGTCCCGATGAATGAGACCAATATTTTAACCATTTTACTTTTGTCAACACACCACCTTATCCACCACCACAAACACCGCCACCTCCACAAGAGGACGAGCCAATGGGGCCAGCGAAGCAGCAACCTCAACCATCGCCACAATCGAGGAAGCCTCGCAGTGGTGCACGTATGTCTGTGCATGCAGGACAATGGTTGGGATCACTCCCACCTTTACCCCCAACTTATCCAACTATACCAGAGGACCCACAAATGGGTGGACCCTCTAACCCTGAACCTGTTGTTGAGCCACCTCAACAACCACCTATGGGTTTTAATAACCCTATTCCTACATTTCTAGATATGACTGGATATGATACTTCTTACATGACAGCCCCTATAGATTTTAATTATTCGGCTCCGTCATATGACCCCTATTTGCAGGCGGTTGTTCATAATGCTCTTTATCCGTCACCATTTCCTCCTGCTTATCCAAATACTGGATATCTTAATTATGGATACTAGTATCCTGTTGTTCCACAACCCTAACCACCGCAACAACTCGAGGCTATTTGTCACACCCCAAAATACCACCTACGGATTATACCGATAGGCGTGTGACGTACCGGGATCTAGTCACTAATCACATTGAACTACAGTAAATAATAAATACGAAATCTGAATTCAAGATGAAAAGTGCAATTCAAACATCTGTTTTGACAAGTTTACGTTCAACGGAAGCATTGGAAATTGTTCTAAGTATTTGAAATCAAATTATTCATAACTTATAGCATAACATTAACGTATTAGCAGACGACACGACCCATGACATCCTTAACTTCCCCAATTGCACGCTCCGTTTCATGAAGTCACCTAACGACCTGCAAGCATGCAGAAAAAGTGTATCAGCATAAAGCTGGCCAGTTCATAGTTTTGTTTAACGAAAATCTTGTAAGTGTTTAGTTTAAAAACATGTTACGAATAATAAACTCTGTACCGATTGACTGTTCGTTTTTGGTGCTCTCATCAACGTCTATCATCATTGATCAAAGTGTTTAAGGTCATTAGTTCATGCACGTCCTCCCCTGTATGGTGTGAGGTTTGTCAAGCCTAATAGAGCTATCAACTAATACCCCGTTGCCTCCCCGACAACTAGCTCAATATTTAAGTAGAGACTTTCGTGATAGAGTTCGAGTTTATTAACTAACATCGAAATTCAACCAAAGCGTTTAAAAGTACTCCTCCCCGGAATATTAGTTTGTTTGTGCCCCCGGGACGCATACTTATGAAAGAGTGGTGAACTCACTTTAGTTTTCTCGGTATGCTAACGTACTTCTAGCGTTAATCAGTTGTTAGGTCTGTTACACGCGACCTAAGGTATAATGTCATATAAGTGAGTATACGAGTAGGGTCTTGCAATACCCCGAGTATCCAAACAATAGTGTTCAACGTGATCAAGAGGACAAGTTATCATAAAGTATCACACCGTGGGTTCTCTAGTTGGTGACCTTTAGATAAATTCTAAATATATATATACATTCAAAATATATGCTACTTTGGTGCTCATGTATAACATTCAGAAACCTAGCATCAGAAGTCAACTTATAAATGCCTAATTAATTCGCATCTCATAAAAAAATACATATGTTCTGGCCCCTTTTTATTTGTTAGGTTCGGCCCACAATACATATATTGCGGCCCACCTTTTCCCTTTGTAAACTTGGAAAAGTGGAATTATGAATATAATTATTATTGTTATTACATGAAAAGTCTGAACATCTATTATATTCGGATCCCTAATTTAAACTCTGAATGTTCCACATATCAATGCATATTCGGACAAAAGAAAATAATATGCCTAAACTCTGAAACATCAATTCCACTATAAAGGAATTTGGAATTCGCACCATCCACCAAACCCGGGCCATAAGAAAATAACTCGGTCCTTTAATTCCATTTCACACTATATACGGACACATGTTTTAAATAAACTCTGAATCTTTTCTTTTCTATTTAAATCCGGACATATCAATATTTTTAAAGCTCGAACTTGTGTGATTAACTCGGATCATCTCATAACAATTAAACATTGAACCACAAGCATAACCATATTATACCCTTTTATCCTCGGACACCCTCAATAAATCTGGACCACATCTAAGTTCGGACTCCCTCTTGTTTGTTAGGCCGGACCCCCTTTAAAATTACCAAAACCCGGATACACAAAAATTAGATATACCGGGATATTAATACAGTTTTAGCAAACTCGGATCCTTGCACCGTTTCTTTATTAAACTCGGATATAATAGTCCTCTCCTAACTCGGATCATATGTTCAATATGTTTACTGGTAAACTCGGAGTGGGTGTTTTATTATTAAACCCGGATCAATCAAATAAAAGAAACTCGGACTCTTGTTCATATACTAACAAACCCTGATCAGTTTTCTTTGTAAACCCTGAATATGTTTATAACTTAAATGGACTATGTGTGGAATTTAAAACCCTGACCCACAGAATAACACAAGTCCTGACATGAGTAAACTCGGACTTTGTGACTTCACAAAGCCTGACTATTAACTCCGGACAAACAAACGCACAATATTTAACAAAACCAAATGCATTTCAATACAACAGTTACAATCAGTACGATCAAAACCCTAATATAGCATATGAATCCAACAACAGTTTAACAATTCTAGCATATGGATTGCATCCTAATAACATGCAAACCATTACATAATCGTTCATGAGCCATAGCGCAACAATCAGAAAGATTAACTAAACACAGAACCATTGTTTGGAGGACTAAGGCTTGCATGAAATCAAAAGAGCCGAGATAACAACGTACAATCATAAAGAAATTACCTTGGATTGATTCTAGATGGATTGAAAGATCAAGATTGATGTGTGTGAAACTTGTGTAGCAAGGGATGACTAGAGAAATGATTGAAGAAATGATGAACCGCCGTAACTTGGATTATGAGAAATGATTAGGGTTGTAGGAGTTTTATTTTATTTTCAATATTAACACTAAACACCCCTAACTTTGTAACTTTCACACAAAACACATAACAAATTGTAATTTACAATTAAAGCATGTATTTCACGTATGTATATGTCATGCAGCACCTACGTTTCGTATAAACCATCCATTTATAATTTATTATTCGAGTTAGTCACCAACGTTCGAGAGTTATCATGTGTGTGTTCTGGTAACTCCCTGAATTACCAACGCAGACTCATTTAACTAACCCTATTTAAATGTAGTGCTATGAATGTATGATTAAATTAACCATGGTTAGGTTAAAGTAGTAACCTGAAGTTACGGGTTGTCACATCATCCCCAACTTGAAAGAAATTTCGTCCCAAAATTTGATAAGCGGTCTCAGAGAAATGAAACGGTAAGTCAAGATGATTGTGGCTTTTCCTCAGGTACCACATCAACCCCAACTTGAAAGGGAATTTCATCCCGAAATTCACTAGTTGCATCAGGGTTAGGTTCGTCAGTTTTGAATAAGTGAGGATACTTGAGCATCATCTGATCCTCACGTTCCCACGTGAACTCCGATCCATGCCTTGAGTTCCAACGAACTCCCACAATTGGGATACGGCTATGTTTATGGACCTTGACTTCTCGGTCCATAATCTCAACGGGTTCCTCGATAAACTGCAGGTTGTCATTGATCTGTAGTTCTTGTAAAGGAACCACAAGTGTTTCATCGGACAAACACTTTTTAGATTAGAGACGTGAAAAACGTCGTGAACATTACTGAGTTCGTCAGGAAACTCAAGTCTGTAAGCTACCTTACCGATTCTTTCTAAAATCTTAAACGACCCAACATAACGCGGATTGAGCTTATCACATTTCCCAAAACGTACCACACCCTTCCAGGGTGAGACTTTCAATAAGACACGATCGCCCACGGCGAATTCCAAAGGTTTCCTACGCTAGTCGGCGTAGCTTTTCTGGCGATCACGTGTTGCCGTCATACGATTTCTGATTTGAGCAATCTTCTTAGAAGTTTCGAGTTTGAGTTCTGGACCCGTGATTTGGCTGTTACCCACCTCAGCCCAACAAAGAGGAGATCGGCATTTCCGTCCGTACAATGCCTCGAACGGAGCTGTCTAGATGCTAGAGTGGCAACTATTGTTATAGGAAAACTCTACCAAAGGTAAATGTCTTTCCCAACCCTTACCAAAATCGATCACACATTCTCGCAGCATGTCTTTGAGTGTCTGGATGGTTCGTTCAGTTTGACCATTCGTTTGAGGGTGATAAGCGGTGCTCATGTCTAGATGTGAGCTGAATGATTTGTGCATCGCTTGCCACAAATCGGATGCGAAACACGGATCGTGATAAAAAATGATAGAAGTTGGCACCCTGTGCCTAGAAACTACTTCCTTCAAGTAAATACTAGCAAGTTGCAAAAACTTGTCAGTTTCCTTGATCGCAAGGAAATGTGCAGATTTTATCAGACGATCAACGATCACCCAAATGGTATCGTTTCCACTTTGAGTTCTTGGTAAGCTGGTGATAAAGTCCATGGAAATATGTTGGTGCATTCATCTGTCGTCTTCGTCTTATATCGAGTCTTTGACTTGTTGCGGTTCTGTTTGTGCATAAAGTCAAATATGTAGGTTTCTATTGAAAGTGGAACTTAGAGGTTTCTATTGAAAGTGGAACTTGTAGGTTTCTATTGAAAGGTTTCTATTGAAGCTGACATGTGTGTTTTCAATAGAAACCAGGAACACTATAAATAGGCATGAGAGCTATTCATTTGTAAGGATTCCAAATTTGATACCGAGGTGCTGCCGGTATTCCTTGTGATTGTATTTGCTATTAAATCAATACACAAGACGTTTAAAGTGATATTCAAGCTGTTTTTACATCCGTTTCTTAGTTTCCGCCTCTGAAACGGACTAGAGCTCTTCCAAACGACTCGTTTAGGTCACAACTCGATCCTACAATTGGTATCAGAGCTCAGGAGGAAGAGATCTTGCCAAAACAGCCTGTTTTCATCACTTTTTCTGATTTCTACACCATTCTTTTCAAAATTAAAAATTTTTCACGGTTAAAATCGGTTCAAATTCACACATATTATGCGTAATCATGTTTTAACGAATTCTGGAAAGTTTCATCATTAAAATCGATGTAAAACTTGATTTTTTCGGAGGTTTATATTGAAATTCGTTCGACATTTGCTGACATCATCCAGCTTTCTTTTGAAAAAGTCAGGTTTCTATTGAAATTGGTCTAGGTTTCGTTTGAAATCAGCGGTTTCTATTGAAACTGGTCTGGGTTTCTTTTGAAATCAGAGGTTTCTATTGAAGGTGAATCAGGTTTCTATTGAAGGTGAATCAGGTTTCTATTGAAGGTTTATCAGGTTTCTATTGAAGGTTAATCAGGTTTCTATTGAAGGTTAATCAGGTTTCTATTGAAGTTTGTTTGTGAATTTTGAAAAACGAAACATGGAGAATGAGTTTTATAATGCGTTTGCTAGTCCTATATCAATTACTCAGAGTACATTGCTTGAGAATGAAACGGGGACATCACAGAAACCACCCAAACTCATGGATATTGATGATTACAATGGGTGGTCTGAACGGTTTGGAAATTGGGTTGAAGCTTATCATTTGGATGCTTGGGAACACACTGAAGAACCATATGTTAGACCCACAACGAATAATGTTCAGCAAACAATTAGACAAATGAGTACTGAAGATAAAAAGAAATATAGGGATGAGAAATTGATGGTGAGTCTGCTTCAGCAAGCAATAAAAGAAGATATCTTGATACTGCTTCAACATGATGGAACTGCTTATTCAATCTGGACAGAATTGGAAGCAAAATTTGTTGGAAGTGATGATATGCTCAAAAACAAAATGTCTCTCATGAAGAAAGAGTTTGATTTGTTTCGTGGTTTGAAATTTGAAAACACCAAGCAAATAATTGATAGATATTGTAACTTGGTGAGAAATATGACAAAACTTGGTATTAAAAAGGATACTGATGAATTGATTGAAAAACTTGCAGATGCGCTACCACATGAAACATGGGGAACTTTTCTGATGATGCTGAGATCAAACAAGAAAGATTATAAAAAGTTGACACTGGGAGACTTCATCAAACACCTGGAAGCTCAAGAGATGGAGCAGAGAAAGATTGCCAGGATGAAGAATTACGATGGAGAACAAGATATCAGCTTGTATTACAAAGGTGGTGTCAACGAAAAGTCAAAATTTTCTCCAAAAGTCGAAACTGCTTACAGTGCAAAAGATTCTTCAGAAAAGAAATCATCCCAGGGATCAAGCAGCACTAGATTTTCATCATTCGATCCAAACATTTCTGCAACAAAGAATGGAAGAAAACTTCAATGCAATATTGTATTAAATCTTGAAAGTGATCAAGATTATTCTGAAGAAGTAGCCAAAAATCAAATGTCTTTGTTGGGAATGGTTCTAGAGTCTTATAGTAGTTTTGTTGCCGGAAAGATCGGTAATCCAATGCTCACAAAAGAGGATTACGATCAAATCGATGCTGAGGAAATGGAATTGATGGATATTAAATGGTGCATGGCCAGTGTAATGAGAAGAGCTGAGAAGTTTAAACAAATTACGGGAAGAAATGATTTTCTTGATGCAAGTGTTTCAAATTTAGGCTTTGATAAATCTAAAGTTACATGTTTTCGTTGCAGGGAAAAAGGGCATTTCAAGAGGGAGTGCAAAAATCGTGAAGCTACTGGAGCCTAGAATCCTTTTGGAAACAACGATTATCACAAAAAGGCAATTTATCATCAAATTACACCACCAGCACTGCATCAGGCACAAACTGCACATGGAATGATGGAGATTAAAGATTCAAAGAAAGCTTGTCTGGGAAAGGATGGTGGATTCAGTTGGGATAAATATGTTCCAACAAACAGCAAAGTGTGTTTGGCAGAACAAGATGATGAAAAACTGGCTGAAAGTTTCAGTTGGGACAATTTTTGCCCAGATCAAGAACTTATGGCCAAAGAGATGTCCAAAAACACTTCAAATGTTAATGCTTTCATTGCAAATGCTTATGATTTGAAATGTGCTGAAAAGTGCAGAAAAGTCATGGAAGCTGCTGAAGCAAAAAGAAGAAAGCTTGAAGAAGAGGAAGAAGAGGAAGAGAGATTAAAAGCTGAAGCTAAAGCTGAGAAAAAGAGAAGAGCTGAATTTTTACAATCAAACAGAACAGTCAAAGAGGTTCCTGAATTTGAAGTCAAAGTTGATGCAGAACCTGTTAAAGTTCCTGAAAAGTGCATGAATTGTGATTCTTTAATCAAACAGAACAATGAGTTGCTGCATAACATAAACAGATTAAAAGAATCCTATGATACAATGAACAGAGAAATTGACAAGTATACTGATTCAAACGGTGGACAAGTTGTGGCAATGAATACGCTGAAAAAAGCGTACCTGAGACAACTTGATGATGTCAACTTTCACATAAAGAAATGTGCTGATCTAGAGTTGAAGTTGGCAACACAAAAGATAGAAACTGAAAGAGTCAACAAGTTATTAGAAAGTTACTCATGTTCTACTTTTGTTGTTGACAGGATTTATCCGGTTGTAGAGAATTTGAAGACTTTTGAAGAAGTGAAGACTTCAGAAGGAAAGAAGTCAGAGACAAGAAAATATGATGAAGTGAAGATTTCTGGTGAGAAACCAAGTGTAGTCTACACTAGATGTCCGCCCCCGGTCGAAAATGGATTTTTACCTCGAAATCCAAATTCTGAAAGAGTCGAAAAGGCAATAAATTTACAATGGGAGTCTGGGCCGTCGGATAACTTGCCAGAAAATATTGATGTCACGTACACGTCGTCTGATACTGATCATGAGTCAAAGTTGATAAAAAGTGTGGTCGATCAGGTGTTAGATAAAGATGACTGTGAGGAGTCAAAAACTGAATCCAAATCCAAGTCAAAATCTGAGTCCGATACGTCAAAGTCAACAGTCAAAAAGGACAAACGGGTTTATGATAAAGAGTTTTTGCTATCGAAATCTAATTTGAATGATGAATCAGTCAAAGTAGCATATACTTTGAAAGGTTCTGACAAATTATATTCTGATGAGAGTTTTCCAATAAGAAGTGTTAGATTTGAAATGATTCAAAAGGTTTTCAAAATCACAGAAATTAATATTTCTGAAATAAAAGATTTACATCTTCATGGAAAACCTAAACAATACACTTCAAGAGATCAACAAAGATTTAACAAGAAAATGGGTTACAATTGTGGTTACAGTTTCCAAAAGAAACCAAACCATAATCGTAATTACAAAAAGAAAGGATTAGGTTTTGTACCACCGAAAAATTATAAAAATGAAAAATTTTCTAAACCAAAAACTGTGTTTGTTTCAGGAAAATCTTTAGATGATGAGAAAGAACAAGCATTCAGAAAACAGACGAATCAGGAATTCCTTGCCAAGAAGCAAGAAGAGTTGAAGAAAAATGCTGTTCCAAAGAAGATAGAAACCAGAACCTGTTTTCAGTGCAAGATTGCTGGTCATGTTGCTAGGAATTGTCCGAAAACATTCAAACCAAAACAGGAAGTATCTGGTAAATTGAAAGAGAAAGTTGTGGAGAAAACTGAACTTACAACCAAACCATTTACTGGCTTTGAAAATTCAACCTTTGAGAAGGGAGAATGTTCAAAGAGTGTTTTGAAAGGAAAAGAAAATGTAAAAAATCAAAAATGGGTTGTTAAGGGTTCAGGGAACAGTTCTGGTGATGAATCTGATTCCACAAAATCAGAGGAGCCACGTGTTGAGAAAAAATTTGAAAAATCAGTTCCACCTATGAACGATGAAAATTTTCCACCTTTGCGTGCTGAAAATTTTAAAAGGAAAGTTGGTAAAGTTGAGATATCAAATCAATTTTATAATGACAAAAAGGTTTTTGATGTTGACAAGGCCTTTAACCCTACTGTAAAACATATTTTTGGAAAAATGATTGATCGAAAAGTCAAAGGGGTTAAAGAGTTCTACGAGAAGAAGAGGGGAGGTAAGAAACCGAGTGATGATGACTCGGTGACACCCAAGGAAGGTCAGGCTTGGGTGGATATATTTTTCAAAGAGTAAAAACCTGACTTGCCGGAGATCCCAAGTTGGTAATTGTGGATCATGAATCGGCATCATTCTTAGTTTGTGTTTGAAAAGTTTTTGCAGGACTTGCCGGAACTCCCAGGTTGGTAAGCGAGGGGTAGGAATCGACACTTTGAGAATTCAACCAACAGATGATGATTGGTTGAAAATGCTTGATAGAATTGATCTTACAAGTAGTAAATCAGGGACATTAAGTTGTATCTGATTTTCTACAAGTGGTTAAAAAACAAAGTGATGAATCAAACCCCTAACTTACTAATGGTTTTACAAAATCAACACAACTTATTTTCCGGAAAAACCATTTGATTAAAACAAACTTAAGTGTTTTGAAATCAATGGGAAAATAGTTTGTTGTGAGGGGGAGTTCTGATTGTTTATGCCAAGTGAATGGAGAATTGAGGCAATTCGATATCAGTTGTCATGTTACTTGTACAGTTTGTTTTCAAATTTCCTAAAATGTGTTTGCATTTTAGGGGGAGTAAGAAATTTTAGAAAATCCAAAAACATTTTGAAAATTTGAAAAAGCCAAAAACATGATAAAATGAAAAATGAGTTTTTGTTGCATAAAAGAGGAAATGATAGTACATCAGTGGACTATCACAACATGCTAAAGAAATGTAAAGTTAAAAAGTGATAAACGGTCTCACTGATGATGTGCCAGTAGGTTTTTACACATTTAATAAATTGTGACGAGATATAAACCTAAATTTCAAACTTGCTTATATCGTGGGGAAACATCTCTCGGATATATGGGTAACCCCCGAAATCTCGTTTGAAAGATTCCTTTTTCTGATATACTAGGTCTTTATACTCAGTGATATCTGGGGTATTATTCCGGGACTTCTGCTGAACGATGGTTCTGACCTAGTCCTTGGATAATACTTTCCGCAATGCTTGAAACATAGCATAAACCCTCAGCATGCTGATGAAACAATAAAATTGATAGTCGCTGCTGTTGTAGCTAAAAGATCCTCTAAAGGGGACATACCGAAAAGTCGAAGCTGATATCTCTCTGCGTATACGGAAGTATCGACCTGAGATCCCTCGGCCCTCGCATTACCTAATTTATGTACAGATATCATTGTAGTATACTCACCTGTAAGACTGAATATTGGGATCTGGATACGGGAGTATATTCTGAGGTGGGACACGCGATTGAGTTTAAGTTCTTAAAACATTAATTTCGTATCTCGAAGCAGTTGAACTTTGTGTGAAAATTTAAGTGGACCAGTATACTGACAATCTAAGTGAATCGTTTAGAACTTAAAATGTTTAAATCTTAACGGTGTTGGTGATTGATCTCATAAACTGATATGATCCTCTTGCACGAACTCACAAAAATAGTGTCTGTATATATTTCGTTACTGCATTTTATTATATTCAAAAATCCAAAAAGATTTTAAGTGTGTTTTAGCATAAATTTTGTAAAAATTCAAAAAGATTTTCGACAACTGATTTTGGAGAGCTGATTTTCAAAATTCCGAGTGCTAAACATGATGAACAAATGGTTTAGGTGAAAATGTTTGATAATTGTTGAAATGAAATGAGAAAAGGTTTTTGTAATATAAACGTTATTCCTGTAAGTGGTAAATTAGATTTGAAAATCTTATCCACAAATGGTTATCAGAAAATTTATTTTTGGGTAGAGTTTATGCAGGTTGGCCAGGTTTCGATCCAGAGCAGGATGAGTACCAGGTTATGATCTTGTGAATTCCAGACTACGATCCCAGCCTAGTGAAAGGGGGAGTCTGAAGACATCGAGAGGGAATCTGAAGATAGTAGAGTCAAATTTAGATCCTGAAGATTACGAGAAAAAGTAAGAGATTGTTTGAGGATGCTTACAATGGAAAATACTTCGAAGAGAAGCTCGAAGACTGACAAAGACTGAAGATGCGAAGACTCGACACTTAAGACTCGTCAACATCTGAGGGGGAGTCTGTTGGTGCATTCATCTGTCGTCTTCGTCTTATATCGAGTCTTTGACTTGTTGCGGTTCTGTTTGTGCATAAAGTCAAATATGTAGGTTTCTATTGAAAGTGGAACTTAGAGGTTTCTATTGAAAGTGGAACTTGTAGGTTTCTATTGAAGTTGACATGTGTGTTTTCAATAGAAACCAGGAACACTATAAATAGGCATGAGAGCTATTCATTTGTAAGGATTCCAAATTTGATACCGAGGTGCTGCCGGTATTCCTTGTGATTGTATTTGCTATTAAATCAATACACAAGACGTTTAAAGTGATATTCAAGCTGTTTTTACATCCGTTTCTTAGTTTCCGCCTCTGAAACGGACTAGAGCTCTTCCGAACGACTCATTCAGGTCGCAATCCGATCCTACAAAATATGTTCCCATTTCCACATAGGCAGTTCTGGTTGCTGGAGCAAACCAGACGGTTTTTGATATTCCACTTTGATTTTCGCGCAAGTCAAACATTTGCTCACATGCGTCGCTATGTTTACTTTCATGTTCGGCCACCAGTACAAGATTTTCAAATCCTGATACATCTTATCAGAACCCGGATGAACAGAGTACTGAGACTTGTGCGCTTCATCTATCACAAGCTTTCTCAGATTACCGCATAAACGAACCCATATTCGCTTCATGAAGTAGCGAATACCGTCATATTTGGTTACGAGTTGTTTCTCCATGCCCCGCATAGATTCAGCTTGAAGGTTCTCGTTCTTCAACGCTTCGGTTTGGGTAGAACGAATCTGTTCGGGAAGGTTAGAATGGAATGTGAGTTGTAATGCTCGAACACGTTTAGGTTTGGTTTCCTTCTGACTGAGGGCATCAACTACAACGTTAGCTTTGCCTGGATGATACTTAATGACACAGCTGTAATCGTTTAAGAGTTCCACCCAGCGACGTTGTCGCATGTTCAACTCCTTCTGATTGAAAATGTGTTGAAGGATTTTGTGATCGGTATAAATAGTGCATTTAGTACCGTACAAGTAATGCCTCCAAATTTTAAGTGCAAAAACCACGGCTCCTAACTCCAAGTCGTGAGTCGTGTAATTCTTCTCGTGGACCTTCAACTGTCGGGAAGCATAGGCTATCACTTGCTTGCGTTGCATCAGTACCCAATCGAGACCTTGAATAGAAGCATCACGATCAACCACGAAGTCATCCGTACCATCGGATAAAGACAATATCGATGCACTGCAGAGTTTTTGTTTCAAAAGCTGAAAGGCGCTCTCTTGATTCGCTCCCCACGAATAAGTGACACCCTTCTGAGTTAAAGCGGTAAGAGGTTGAGTGATTTTCGAAAATCCCTCAATGAATCTTCGATAGTACCCTGATGCGTGTGAAGTGTCGTAGGTTTTTAATGTATATTTTAAGCCCCTTTTCACTTTTTAGTCAAGTTTTAAATTTATAAAACACGATATTTACTAACACTAAACACACATATGGGCAAGTGCACCCATCGTGAGCGTAGTATAGTGTTGGTAAGATACCGAGGTGGTCCAAGGACACAAGAGCTTTTAGTACCGGTTTATCCTCAACGTCTAATCAAATAAAAAATTAGAAAAAGGTTTTTAAACTAGAAAAATAAAAACTAACTAAAATGCTGAAAAATAAAATAAAAGTAAAAACAGATAGACAAGATGAATCACTTGGCTCCGACTCGTGTTTAGTGTAACCTTTGATTATTTCCGCACTTTTGCACTTTTTAAGAGATTATGTTAGTTATTGTAGTAGGCCCCTCTTTTGAAGGTGACGTTACCCTCAACCCAGTAGTTTGAGTCAGCAAGGATACAATCCTAAAGGGTCGGATTATTGAAAGATAATTAATTAAGTTATTAATGCATATTATGGTAGGCCCCTCTTTTGAAGGTGACATTACCCTCGGCTAAGTAGTCTGAGTTAGCAGGGATACAGTCCTAAGTAGCCGGGTTAAAGTATTAATAGTAGCTTACATATGAGGGGATCAAAGAGTTTGGACCCCCGCCATCCAATACCGGTGGGTATTGAAGGAGGTCCTACTAAATTTGACCCAGGACCTTGCATGATCTATACACTGAACAAGGCAAGACTCTTACCAAACCGTTCCCTTAACCCCCGACCAGGTAGCCAACATACCTCCATATAGACCGTGGAGATATGAATGGTGAAAATCTTTTATTTTATATAGACAGTAAAATAATGCCAAGACACCACGGACAAACGATAAGGAATAATCACCTTCAACATAAGAAACTAGTTATTAAAGTCATTAATACATAACCAAATAAAAAGTGCGAAAAGATTAAAAATAAAAAGTATTACACTAGACACTTGTCTTCACCAAGTGATGTAAGAGACTTAGGCAAACATGGCCTTTGATTGTCAAGAACTCTTATGATCAATCTTGGATCCCGAGATGACCCACACACTCTACGATGGACGATGGATGATGGTGGTGGATGATGGTGTTGTGATGGTGGTGGGTGGTAGGTGAAGTGTGAGAGAGGTGGTGTGCCAAGGGATGGTTTGCAAATGAGCCAAGCACCCCTATTTATAGGCTGAACAGAGACTCGGGCACGGCCCCGTGTCCACCTTCCTTCTCTTTCTTCATTAATTGCAGTTTGTCTGCATTAGTTGACCATGCCCCCGTGTCCGCTGGGCATGCCCCCGTGTGCAGAAGCGTATCTGTACTATCAAGATTTCCCCAGATTCTGCGAATCTTAGGGTTGACCACGGCCCCGTGTCCACTGGGCACGCCCCCGTGGTGGGTGTAGAAGCTTCTACAGCTTTGTCTTTTCTACTGACACTTGGGCACACCCCCGTGCTCACTTAGCACGGGGCGTGTTCAGCCTTCTGTTCTCTTATTTTGCTTGGGAAGATGCTGTCGGGGAGGCCGGGCATGCCACGTTTATTCCTTTTCTTGTATTTATGTTAGATTTAGCTGCCTTTTTGCTTCTTTTGTTCATTTGAGCTCATTTAATCCTGAAAATACAAAAGGAAGACAAAAACACACTTTTTCCAACATTAGTACTAAAAAAGGGTTTGTTTTATGCCACAATTGATGTAATTTATATATTGCATTTTGTGCACATCAAATACCCCCACACTTGAATCTTTGCTTGTCCTCAAGCAAAACTCTTTATAATGTGGCTTTACACTCCCAAATGGAATGGGTAGAAGAGAAGGTTTTTGGGCTTGTCATAGAGTGTCGGGATTTCCAAGATTCTTTATCAAGTTTTATTTTTATTTATTTACAATCCTATTCGTCATGATTTATTTAAAACATTACATAAGATAAATTACTTATTAGGGCATAACATGCCTTTTTAAAATTCCATTTATATACAAGTTCACATACCTCACGGGGGATCACTCAACACTCGGCCGAAGATGTATTTTAGTGGATCACTCGAGAGCGGCATGGAACTTACTCCTACCATAAGCTTGCCAAGCAATCAATCCTCCTCCTTTTTAACTATACATCTTTGTAAATATCAAGAGGACTTTTGGGGTGAAGGGTTAGGCTTTGGGCTAAAGGTAGGTGGTTGGGTTAGTGGTTAGTAAAAGGGCGAAATGCGTAACAAGCGTCGGTTTTCGTAAGACTTTTTATTTTTTATTTTGATGAAACCATTATTCAAACAAAGTTACTTTTGATAAACTTGTTTATTTATTTCTCTTTTGCTTCATCATCATCATCATCATTTTTTTTTTAAAGTCATAAGAAAAACCGAGCTTGTTACTAAAACAAAGGGTTAAAAATAAAAAAAGGTTTTTGGTGGGTGAAAGGGTGTTTGTTTTGGGTTATGAAATGAAAAGGTTTAGGCTCAAAGGGGTTAACTAGAGGGATTTTTGGTAGGTGGTAAAAAAAAGAAAAATAATGGTGTAGAAATAAAAAGGGTTAGTCCTAATGCCTCCGTCATTTACTTACTCGGGTTTAAGTTGGTAAGGACCGGGAATGTATCGTCGTGGCAAGTTCTAGAGTCGTAAGAACCAAGGGGCTATTCACACAAGAAACGAAAAATGAGCAATTAGTTTAAAGATATGTATTTGTATGCTCAATAAAGGCTCAAAACTCACTTTTTGTGGGAATGGGTTTTTATGTGATCAAGTATATATAATCAAATTTTAACTAAACTTGTCATGCAGTTTCATAATTTTCTTATGTTGGTTCTTTTTATCACGACACTATCGGTTGTAAATTTGTAAAAATATAACCTTTTTAGAACTTGAAATTCCCAAATTAAACCTAGACAAGTAAAAAAAATGAAAATTTTTGAAAAAAAAAATTTGGGGTGATTAGCGGTTCCAATAGAGTTTTGTGTAAGGCTTGTATTTAGGACTTGCAAGATTCAAGGTTTTAGCATCCCCCCCACACTTAAATTACACATTGTCCTCAATGTGTCCCAAAAATAAGTTTTAGGTTGATTGAATGTGTAAAAAAAATGTGAAAAAGAAAAAAATTATGTTATTGGGCGTCTAGACACGGCCCCGTGGTGTCCGGGCACGGCCCCGTGTTCAGATCGCCAGTAACAGAAATTGTCAAAAAGAAACAGAAGCCTGGGCACGGGGGCGTGTTCAGTGAGCACGCCCCGTGTCCAGTTACCTGAACTGGGCATTTTCTGCAGATTGTTGGGCACGGGCCGTGTTGGGCGAGCACGACCCCGTGCTGAACTTGCTGTAATGAAGAAAAATTTGTCGGGTGGCCCTGTTTTTGTGCATGGGGTGCTGGTTCAAGTTTCCCTTGTTATCCTTCACCATCCCGAGTGTGTTTTATCCATTACAACATCATCCAAACACCAAATTAGCTAAAACCATCATTCATTAAAACATAGAGAGAATTACATAATAATCCTAAAAGTTAAAATTCTAGATAAATAGGTCAAAGAAGCACAAGAAATCTAAACCAAGAAGTTCTAGCCTAAATTTATTCTACTAGCAAAATTTCCAAGGATATAATTCTCTTGGTTGGATGCGGCTTGAAGAACTTCTTTCTCCGGGAATGGGTCCCTCACATGTCGGCGAGCCACTCCTCTATCTCCCTTGGGAGAAGAAAGGCGGGCTCATTGGCGTTGGTTTGAGGGGGTGCAACCTCCACCGGGACTTCTTGTAAATCTTCAAGAGGAGGTTCCGCTGGAATGTCGTCCCATCCGGTCGGATTGTTGATTCCAGGTGCTAAGTTCCAATCCTCTTGAGGGAGGATTGGTTCCATGGGAGGTGTCACAAGAATGTTCAACCTCTGGTGCAAGAGGTTGATTTCTTGAAAACTGTTTCCAACCCCACCGTAAGATAATTTATACGGTCTATTAGGACCTCCTCTACCGACGTCATCTCATCAAGAGCCTCACGTAATGCCATTACGTAGCGTACGAGAGTTGCTTCAATTGATGACCTTCTTTCCCTTCGACTATTTCTCGAGTGCGCAGAAGAGGTTCCACTGTTTTGACTAGACATTCTATGAAAACAAACCAAAAATAGTTCATTTTAATGAAACAGTAACTTCGGACACGGCCCCGTGCTCAAAGAGCACGACCCCGTGTTCACTTTTCTGCAGATATTTGGAACAAGGAATCTTGGAGTTTCAAATTATTTTTCCAACTTATGAAGCATTTTTGAGCAGAAATAACTTAAAACAATGTTGTACAACTTATTTTTAACATGATTCCTTGAACAAAAACCTAACAAACATCACAATAAAGCTTGGAATCATGGTGATCTCAAGCTTCAATGGAGGTGTTGAGGCAAGAAAGATGAAGAAGAAGGCAATGGATAAAAGAGGAAAGGACAAGATGATTGTTAGAACCTTCTTTTAGAAAATACCTAGGATGGTAGGTGAGAAGATCCTCTCAAATCTCTGTCCCTGGATGGTCCAAATGTGCAGGATTCTTGGCTGCATTTATAGAAAATGACAGCACGCTGCACACGGCCCCGTGTCGGCTGGACACGGCCCCGTGTGCAGGCAAGATCCTGACACATTTTGTCCGTATTCTGACAAAAAGTCAGAAAGGAATCTTTTGGTGGACACGGGGGCGTGTTGACCTGGACACGGCCCCGTGTCTAGAGGCTGTTTATGAAGTTTCGTCTATTTTTAAGGAATTCATCCGAGTCGGGCAGTTTCTTACTGGATGGAACAACCCCATAGTGCCTAAGATACCTTAATTGCTCTAGATTAAGACGAGAACGCAAGAGGTTGTCGGTGAGGGTGATTCCTATGCTAAATGTAGGTGGACAAGTCCAACCCTTTTCCGGGCTCTCGTTAAAGAAGGTATATGCCGAATCGCTCAGGTCTATGTATGCATCGAACGAAGTCGATGGGGAGTCCTTCACGGCACAATCGACACAGGGACGACTATCGCTCAAGTCCTCGCTAGAGTTAGAGGTAACATCGGGAACAACGAAGTTGTTTTTATTTGAATGCGATCCCAACAATTCTTCTTGGCTATCGTCTTGAGATAAATTATTGAAATCTATCCTAAGTTCTTTTAACCAATTAAGAATTAGATCCTCCATTTGAAACAGTTCATCAAGAAGCATTTCTCCTAGAAGATCCAGTTGAGAGCATTCGAGGGAGAGATAGGGATTATTTTTACTTTCGCCCCTCTTAAGGCTACAGGAAAATAATGGGTCTATATAGTGGGGCTTATAATTTAGAAAATAACATTCTAATTCTTTATGTGAACCACCACATATTTGACACCACGTACCATAAGAGTGCCGAAAGTAAAAAATATCAGTATCACTCATGTTTGTGTCAGAAATTACCAACCGTCGGGATCTTACGGTTCTGTTTTCAGTAACTGAATCTTGGGCACGGGGCGTGTTGAGTGGGCACGGCCCCGTGTTCAGCTTACTGGCTGACTTAAAACAGGATTGCCAGTTCCAAGGATTGGGCACGGGGCGTGTTCAGCAGGCACGACCCGTGCTGAGTTCTGCAGAAGCTGAAAAACTAAGAAAAATCCTAAAAAAACAGAAAAATAAGAAAAAACGATTAGGCCGCTGATTCCTAACTTTCTTAAAATCCTTGTGTCCCCGGCAGCGGTGCCAAAAACTTGATGCGTGTGAAGTGTCGTAGGTTTTTAATGTATATTTTAAGCCCTTTTTTCACTTTTTAGTCAAGTTTTAAATTGATAAAACACGATATTTACTAACACTAAACACACATATGGGCAAGTGCACCCATCGTGAGCGTAGTATAGTATTGGTAAGATACCGAGGTCGTCAAAGGACACAAGAGCTTTTAGTACCGGTTTATCCTCAACGTCTAATCAAATCAAAAATTAGAAAAAGGTTTTTAAACTAGAAAAATAAAAACTAACAATATTGCTGAAAAATAAAATAAAAGTAAAAACAGATAGACAAGATGAATCACTTGGCTCCGACTCGTGTTTAGTGTAACCTTTGATTATTTCCGCACTTTTGCACTTTTTAAGAGATTATCTTAGTTATTGTAGTAGGCCCCTCTTTTGAAGGTGACGTTACCCTCAACACAGTAGTTTGAGTCAGCAAGGATACAATCCTAAAGGGTCGGATTATTGAAAGATAATTAATTAAGTTATTAATGCATATTATGGTAGGCCCCTCTTTTGAAGGTGACGTTACCCTCAGCTAAGTAGTCTGAGTTAGCAGGGATACAGTCCTAAGTAGCTGGGTTAAAGTATTAATAGTAGCTTACATATGAGGGGATCTTTTATTTTATATAGACAGTAAAATAATGCCAAGACACCACGGACAAACGATAAGGAAGAATCACCTTCAACATAAGAAACCAGTTATTAAAGTCATTAATACATAACCAAATAAAAAGTGCGAAAATATTAAAAATAAAAAGTATTACACTAGACACTTGTCTTCACCAAGTGATGTAAGAGACTTAGGCAAACATGGCCTTTGATTGTCAATAACTCTTACGATCAATCTTGGATCCCGAGACGACTCACACACTCTACGATGGACGATGGATGATGGTGGTGGATGATGGTGTTGTGATGGTGGTGGGTGGTGGGTGGTGGGTGAAGTGTGAGAGAGGTGGTGTGCCAAGGGATGGTTTGCAAATGAGCCAAGCACCCCTATTTATAGGCTGAACAGAGACTCGGGCACGGCCCCTGTGTCCGTTGGGCACGCCCCCGTGTGCAGAAGCGTATCTGTACTATCAAGATTTCCCCAGATTCTGCGAATCTTAGGGTTGACCACGACCCAGTGTCCGCTGGGCACGCCCCCGTGGTGGGTGATAGAAGCTTCTACAACTTTGTCTTTTCTGCTGACACCTGGGCACGCCCCCATGCTCATTGAGCACGGGGCGTGTTCAGCATTCTGTTCTCTTGTTTTGCTTGGGAAGATGCTGCCGGGGAGGCCGGGCATGCCACATTTATTCCTTTTCTTGTATTTATGTTAGATTTAGCTGCCTTTATGCTTCTTTTGTTCATTTGAGCTCATTTAATCCTGAAAATAAAAAGGAAAACAAAAACACACTTTTTCCAACATTAGTACTAAAAAAGGGTTAGTTTTATGCCACAATTGATGTAATTTATATGTTGCATTTTGTGTACATCATACCCTGCAAGGCCAAGAAATTGTCGTACCTCAGTAGGAGTATTAGGTGCCACCCAATTCCTAATAGAATAGATCTTTGCTGGATCTACGTGTATTCCCGTCTCGTTGAACACGTGACCAAGAAAGTGTACTTCTCGAATCCAGAAGTCACACTTGGAGAATTTCACGTAAAGTTGCTCCTTTCTCAGGAATTCCAAGATAAGACGCAAGTGTCGCTCATGATCCTCCTTGCTCTTAGAATAGATCAAGATGTCATTGATAAACACAATGACGAAGTCATCAAGATATGGCTTGCACACACGGTTTATGAGGTCCATGAAAACTGCAGGTGCGTTAGTTAACCCGAATGGCAAGACCAAAAACTCGTAATGGTCGTACAGCGTTCGGAAGGCTATTTTGGGAACATCTTCTGTGACAACCCTCACCAAACCAGGTATCCGTACGAATTAATTAATACTTAATTACTGTGCTTGCTTATAGTTGTGATTAAACTGCTACTTGAATTCTGATACATACACGTACATGCATCATACTTTATTGCCGTCACTCCATTATTTACACAGAACTATAGTGACAAACTTGATGCACAAAAGCACAGTAGCACAATGAACGGATAACCCAGTAAACATGCTGACATAGCCAGCATCAGACAGGCACTGTCTCTGAGGCCAGTATGAGCCGGGAATAGATTACTACACTAGTAGGGAGTGTAGGGAGGTGAGGATTGATAAACTGCGTCACTAGGTGATAGTTATAGTGACCGGATGTGCCTAAAACGTACTTTAAGTACAGAATCCTGCACTTTAATACAAAATTCAGCATTTAAGCTAACTAGTAAAGTGCAAAAGCATGGGAAAATAATACTAGACACTTTCCAAAGTGTCGGGAATTCATTGTGTCACTAAAAATAATATTAACGACACTTTAAATGCTTATTTAGCACTTTAACGGATTAATATCCAACCGAACAACCGGACTTTACCCGGAACCTAAAAATATTGTCAATGACATTGTTTTTCTTTTTCTGAGCCAGTTAGGGTCCCCGAATACCCTAACACCCGTTATAACACATAACACACTAGTAACTTAATTTAATCTCATAATTAACATATCTAAGCACTAACTATCAAGTTGGAATCCAACTAAATACCCCACCCCTTATAACCAATCGGTTCCCACTAGGGAACACACCACCACAATTTTTAAATATTTTATTAACCTATGTCTAAAATCTAGTAAACATATTACTTATTGGATAATACACCAAAATGGGTTATAAGAGTAACCAAGAGATCACCAATCCACTTGCACTAACACTTCAAAAATTTTGTCTTCTCTCCCTCCTTTGATACCTACGGCCGAACCCACACACACAACCACCTCACCATCATTTAACCTTGATCTTGTAATTCCATACATACCCAAAGGTGTTACATATCATACAAGGAGGCTCGGTGCTTACGGAATCACAAGGACCTCTCTACATCGCTATTAACCACCTAGTTTTCGCTTCGATTCTTCCCTAGCCTTGAGCTAGTTGTAAGTGCTTCTAAACACTCTCTTGTTCATATTTGAAGTGGTTAATAAGTGGTTTAACGGATAAAAATCGAGAACACTAAAGATCAAAACTAAAAGACTTGATAGTATGATGAACTAGTGGTATAAATCATGATAAATCTGAAATAAACAAACCATAATCTGCTGTAACAGACTCATGATCTGATTTTAATCATATTAGAAAGGTTGGCCAACGTATGGGTGCGTTTTAGTAACATTTAACCTTCGAACAGCAAGCTGATCTGCACTTTCAGCCGACTTTAACTGGCTGTAACAGGTCCTTAACTAAACAAAAAGTGTATTTTCTGAAGTCTAGATATATGTACTATGAAATATGGTTCTAATGGCACCGGAATAATAATTTTTGGAATTCGTTTACTATTTTTAAGGTGTCGTTTTGTAACAGCAGCTAGAGCTGCATTTTTACAGCAGTAAATAGGAGTTATGTTTTCCGTCATAACTCGAATTCCGTGTAGAGTTAAATCATGAAATTTTTACTGTAGATGACCACCGATGTATTTGTAATTATCCCACTGGAATTTCGTAAATTGGACTTACGATGAATTTTAAATAAATTATTCCGTGAACTGTGGTCAGAAAAAGATAAATCTGATTTCGGTCCGGAAAAATGATTTTCTATAAAATATTGGTGATGATTTGGACCCCGATATTTTTACACAATAATTTTTGGTTCGTATAAGACAATCTTTAAAAATTTGGGAATTTTTGGAATAAGATAATTATTTTATTAAAATACTCGAAAACGGCCCAGTTTTGTATAATAAATCTGAAACGATATAAGTAGTGTTTTGCATGTCTGAATGACGGGTTGGTTAATTAAGAACTGATTGGTAAATTGTTGATTGAATTTTGAAAAGAAAATGATACGCTAGTAAGCGTGGCCACCTCCAGTCACAGAGGAAACTCTGGCGAATTTTTTCCAGAAATATAACACTTGGAAAATATTTTTGCAACAAGTGTTGTGAATATATTTTTGACTTGTTTTCCAAACAAACTTCGCCATGATTTTTATTACGAAATAACCAAGTGTCGGAGGTGGATTTTCATAAATAAAACTTGTTAAATATATATATTGAGAATATATATTTCGTAATAAGACGCTTGTGTGCTTACGTGATTATTTTACGAACTAGAGATATATTATTTTTGGGGTAAAAATAATATTACTTGGAAATATATATATATTGGGGAATATATTGACGTATTTTTATAACACACCGGAATACAACGCCGATACATGGCAAGATATACCAATACAAGAAATACGAATACACAAGTACGAGATACTCCCATCCTTGGGAAGGAGAGACGAATACGAATACCTGAGAAGTCTTAATACATAAATATCGTATAAACAATTATTCCAAAACCAAACATAATCATTATAACTTGGAATAATACCAGAAACGTAACTCAAAAACATAAATACTAAGACAAGGCACGACCCGTCCGTCTAATAGGCGTTAGACCATTGTAGGTAGTCGTGTTTGCTGAGGAGATTTGGGTTACGAGTTACAAGTACCGAAGACGCAATACAGTGAGTTCATGTTCCCCCTTTTCTCTTAACTGTTTTCAGTTTTATACTTCGGGGGTGAAATACATGTTACATTTACTACAAACGTTTTATACACGGTATGATTAGCTAAGGAACTTACTGCTAGATCACGTGAATGGATAGGCTATTATCGTAAGACCATTAATCCTTGTATAAGGACCGAGAGGCATGAGTGATAGATCTATCGGGTGTTGCGAGCCCCACACATGGGCCAGCGTACGGCTGCATGTGGTGACTATGTCGTTCCGCCGGAAGGACCGGTATGAAATACGCGTTACAGGTTTGAGTGCTTCCTAGACCATGTCACTGATTAATGTATTAGCTACACATTAATTGATCTCTTTTTCCTTAATTGCTACATACCAGGGACTTTTATACATACTTACAACATTTTCAAATTTTTGTACATACTCACTTACACATGAACTCGCTCAACTTTATGTTGATTTTTCAAACTACATGTATTTCAGGAAACTAATGGATCTGGCACGGTATGCACGTATTTTCAAGCTGCGTTTGAATAAAGAAGTCATCCACGGTTTAGAAGGTGTAACCTCTTCCTGGACGGGTTACATACCCCTAAACCTAGTATTGTTTAAAGTCTTTTGCTAAGTCTTTATGAACTCAATTAAATCAAGTTAAGGTTTGTAACTTATTTTGTGATTGTCGAAAATGGGATTTTTCTAACTTTATTAATGGATGAATATCTCATGTTTTTATCATATAGTATGGTTATGATTGTTGCTATGGTATTAAGAAGTCACACCAAATAAACCCACGCTTCCGCAAAGCCAGGGTGTGACATCTTCCTCTCGGACTCTCATCTGATGATAGCCCGATCTTAAATTGATTTTCGAATAGAAGCTTGACCCTTGCAGATGATCAAACAGCTCATCAATATGTGGAAGAGGATAACAGTTCTTACCCGTCACTTTGTTGAGTTCGCGGTAGTCGATACACATGTGAAAAGACCCGTCTTTCTTCTTCACGAATAGGACTGGGGCTCCCCATGGCGAAGAACTAGATCGGATAAAACCTCTATCCAATAGTTCCTGGAGTTGATTCCACAGTTCTTGCAATTCCCCCGGTGTAAGAAGATAAGGAGCACGAGCAATCGGGGCTGCTCCTGACGTAAGTTCAATATGAAATTCCACATATCGATGTGGAGGTAGTCCTGGAAGTTCCTCGGGAAACACGTCGGAAAAGTCACAAACGATTGGAATGTCTTCGATCTTCTTTTCCTCAGATTGGGTATCGGTAACGTCGGAAAAGTCACGAAAAAATGGGCGCTGAACCTGAAAGTTGCATCGCCGACGGGCCTTTAGGACGTCGTCGACGCGACGTCCTGATGAGCAACGCTGCCGAGGCCCAATGTTGTTGTCGACGCAGGACTAATGCCGGAAGCCAGTATTTCTCGTTTTTCTTTGTTTCCATGGCCCCGCTAAACTTCCTAAAGTCACCCCAAGCTTACTAAAGAGTTTTGTGGGGTGCAAGTAAAAACGGAAACATGCGGAAGCTCGTACGAAGATGCGGCATGTATGTGTGTGCGTAAACGTGAATTTCATAATGTATGAGGCTAATTCTTGTATGTACGATTGTACTTGAAAGAAATTATGTGAATATGTTGTATATGTGTATGGATATGAATTCATAGTGTGTGTGTATATAGTACGAACTTGCATATGTGTATATGAGTATAGGACAAGCATGTATGTATTGGTTATATGAACGTGTGTATTCGTGATGTAGTTTAATGAATGTAGATTAATGGATTGTGTTTAAGTGAAGTTGTGGGTTTTCAATATGTTTAAGAATAGCGTTGCTATTTGTAAGACCCATAGTAATTTTTAACATTACTATAACATTAAAGTAAGCATTTTATATGAAAAATGCCACTTAACAAAAACTTTTACATCATAAGTATTTAAACATGTTTACAACATCCAAAAACAGAGTTAAAAGTGTTTACATAATCCACTTTTATAAAACAAAACAAGATCAAATGCGGAAGCTTCATTGAGAGGTGTGTTCGGTTCTTGTTCGTCGCTTGATCATCATCCGGAGGCATATAATATTCACCTAGAATCAAAACCAACATAAATGTTAGTTTTGATAGTTTATTAACAAGTTACTACAAGTCCTATGAGCCAAACAAACAAAATAACAAGGATTAGCAGGTTCTACACCCGTCGCGTCGCGCGCCACGACAGGTGTCGCATGCCACGACAGGTGTCGCATGCCACGACGGTAAAACCCCCCACCTGTCGCACGACGCTAGCACCCACTTTCGACAGAAAGTTCCCTTTTGTTGCTGCATTTATGCCCAACTATGGTTTTCAAACATAATTTCAACTTAAAAGTTGCATAACTTTCGATCTGCTCATCCGATTTACACGATTGTTGTTTCTATATGACTGTAATTTGATTCTCTATCATGTGGAATCAAAACTCAACATCTGAATTAACAAAGTTCTAGAATTTAGGCCCTCGGCTTAAAATTCAAGTGTTTAAACTTTTGACCCGTTTAGATGATTTAAACCTTTACAACTTAAATCTCACTCTTTCTTTACACACATTCCATTTCTATATTAAGATATTCGATTATACACTACCACAATTATGAATGTGGTGGTTTTAATAATGTAAGTTACTTATTCCAAATTTTACCATTCGGATTGTCAATTTACGACAAAGACCATTTTGAGACATTTGATCCCAAAAGGCTTATGTCTATAACTTTTACACCTATCAAAGACTTATTTGATCATAATACCCATTTCCGAACAACCTTTAAGGGTCGTTTGCCCGATTTATCGATCAAGGGCATTTTGGTCAACTTTAGTCCCTCCTCTTACGACGAAGGACCTTCAATAACACATTTGACCAAAATCGCACATTTTAGCTAAAATCCTACTTACACATACCTGGCTTGGGTCAAAGTATTGACCCGATTTAATACCTTGCTTAAATAAATTGCTACTTAATAGCAATGCAAATTTCCATACGCTATTCATTCCTGAGAGCATAAAACTCGACAAGCGTTTGTTAGTCGTTATTGTCAAATGGTGTTTAGTTCACCATTGGCCCGTATGGGACTAAATGACCAAATATTTCACATTTATAGTAGTATGATATTTATTTACCATTTCTCCCGATTTACCATTCTCGGATTTCCGCCATAAGGTCATATTTCTTTAAATCTTTTTCACACTTATTTAACCCATCATGACTTACGTCTTAGGGTATCTTTTAAACTTTAACTTACGTTTGTCAACACGTGACTAAATTACCATTTTACCCTTTTTCTTATTACGAGTTACCCCATAAGGTAACATTTTAAAAACTCATTGAATGTTCGTCATTCCATGACTAAATTACTGTTTTACCCCTTTTTACCATCCATCATGGTTTTTCGTCATTTTTACTTGTTCAGGCCCGTATCAAATTACGTCGGAACATCACGTTTTAAACATTAGCTTATCATACTAATAACCATTATAATAATTAGGCATTCTATAAAAGAAAGGGAAATGTAAGCTTTACTTACCTTGCATCCAAACCACGCTTTTCTTTCATTTTTTATTCGTCTGACCCGCTTCCTTCCCAAGCTTCACCTAGCTTGTCAAGCGTCAAACTATCATCATAATTCGTAAGACGGTTAGATTAGTCATCATTACTTATGACTATTCCATCTTACGGATTTTATGTCGAAACTACTATTCGACTTTGTTAATGCACTTTAGGTGATAAGTGCATGCCTTCCAATTTATAGGGTCTTTATTGGATATGTATTGAAACTTAGTCCAAGTTTTAACCTTGGACATTTTGTCCAAGTTTTAGGCTAGACTTTTGTCAGAGTTTTTGCTTAGGACAAAAGTCAGGGTTTTGTGTAGTATGTTTTGTCCGGGCTTTCTAGTTTATCTTGGAAGTCCGGGATTTGCCTTGTATATATACCTTTATGTGGAATAGACAAGGTAGCGATTCTGTGTGAAATTCTGTGCACCTTTCTAACCCTAATCATTGTGTGTGTTTTGTCTGGCGGCTACTGTGTGTGTGTGACGTCATTCATCTTCCTCATCAAGAATACTCAGTGTATTCTTGATTTCTCTCACAAATCTTTGCATTCTAGTGTTTCATCTACAGTGGTTGATCATCAGGTGGATTCCGCACACCTGTTGGTTGCATTAGCTGAGTGAGATCTTGGATTAGGAGGCCTTACAAGTGGTATCAGAGCAGTGTGCTCATACTACTGTAGGTGTTTCTTAGTTTGAAGGTTTTTGTGAGGAAAGTTCAATCTTTGATAGGGTTTAGTGAGTGTTTAGTGAGTTTTTGTGTTTTATTAATGATTCTTCTTTCATTTCTAGTGATTTGGTGATGGATTTTGAGTAGTTTGGTGATTTTAGTGTTGATCTTCATCTGGGTTTTTACAGGGGTTTTGGTTTTTGTTCATACTGGGTTGAAGGTTGAAAAAGATTCTTAAGTTTGATCTTTGGAAGCATTGTCCGTGGTTTAAATTATGTGTTTGTGTTTCCGGGGTATTGTTGAACCAGTGTGAAGTCACATTGGGGAGATAGTCCGGAGATTGGTTACTGGATCCGAGTTTGAGAAACCCTTACTTGTTCTGAGTCTCAGTTTAAGTATTTAGTCCGAGTTTTTGTGTCCGGATCTTACACCTCCATTGAGTCCGATTTTTTTTAAACCTTTATTGAGTCCGAGTTTTTAAACTATAATTGAGTCCGAGTTTGTGACCACTTTATTTAGTCCGAGTTTTTAAACCTTTATTGAGTCCGAGTTTTTAAACTATAATTGAGTCCGAGTATTGACCAAGTCCGAGTTTTGTCTACCATAACATAGTCTGAGGTTTTATAATATAATTTTGTCAGAGTTTTAAGAAAGTCTAGTCCGAGTTTCTTTGAGTGATTTAGTCCGAGTTTATTATTACTTCATATCGGTCCGAGTTTAGCCTAGGTATCCTGATTCCGAGTTTAGTCTAGTTTTGTCAAGTCCGAGTTTTTTTGTCAAACCTTAATAGTGTCCGAGTTTTAACAAAGGTCTTTGTTTGGTCCAATTTTAGTTCTAAGGTCTGAGTTTTATCAAAGTTCTTATCAGAGGTTTGTAAAGGTCGTGTCCGAGTTTTAAGTATTGTTCTTCCAGTCCGAGCTTTACAGGTTACACAGTATTAACTATTCCGAGTTTGAGGTCTTTCCATTTTGCTTGTCCGTTTTTAAAACTCTAGTGTTGTGTCCGAGGTTTATGTTTCATTTCAGGTTTTGATCCGGGTTTTACACTATGATTAAATCCTCAGACATTTCACTCCGTGTTTTCTCTCCGATTTTGGACTTAGAAAACCTTCTTCCCAGTGACAGTTCTTGCTTGGAAACCTACTGTTGATTTCTGCTTAAACTCACTGTTTCTTTCACAACTATCTCAATATGGCAAACAATAATCTGACTGCAATGGTGCAAAACCTCAAGCACAATGCTGAGGTAGGGAGTAACGACAAACCTCCTTTGTTGATAAACGAGCTTGATTTTCCTGAGTGGAAGGAGCGTTTCGAAAGGTATGTAAGAGCGAAAGACATCAAAATCTGGTTGTGTATCGTTAAAGGATGTGGAGCTACTCCAGTACGTACGTTAACGATTGATACTTATTTGGCACTCACTGACGACCAGAAGAAATTTTATGATTGTGAAGAGAAAGATATGTCAATGATTACGATGGCTATGACACAATCTATACTTCATACCTTTCGTAAGAGAAGTAGCTCGAAGGAGTTGTGGGATAGCATGATCGAGCGCTATGAAGGAAATGCAATATACAAGAAACGACGACTCGAACGTTTGAAGACTCAATTCGTTGTGTTTAAAGCTTTAAGAAATGAATCATTTGATGATACAGTGAACCAGTTTTATCATTTGTTGAGCGAACTTGATAGAAGTCAAGAGGGTATCTACACTGAATTTGAGAAGGTTGAGAAGTTTCTGAATTGCCTTTCCAAAGAATGGAATATGTACACCGCTTTGATTAGAGAAGGTGTTCTCTATGAGGAGCTCTCATTGGAAGAAGTTGTACAAAAACTGAAGGGTTATGCTTGGAATATGGAAGATCAAGCATCTGATTTCGAGAAGATCCAAGATCCTCAGTTATATAAAGCCTCAAAACCGACGGATAAGGGTAGTAATGGAGTAAACGGTGTTGCCCTATATTCAGAGAATGAAGTTCCTGCAAGTGAACACGCCTTTATGAGCAACAATGTCAGTTCAAGTGGAACAACAAATTCCAATCAAGGAATGTACTCTTCTAGTGGAGCTCAGAAATCTTAAGCAACAAACTTGAACATTCCAAAGTTGGATGCAAGCGGCTTAAAGTTGATAGAAGAAAACTTGAGCCTTTTGGAGTCCTTCATGACTGCCTACGAGAACTTCTGTCTTGGAAAGCTCGTTGAACCGTCAAGTCTCGATGAGGACTTTGACCAGATAGACCAAGACGAAATGGAAGAACTTGATCTACAACTCAATATGGCACTCTTAGTCCGTAGAGCGAAGAAATTTCTGTTGAGAACGGGTAGGAAGTTCATAGGAGGTCAGACAAAGACTCGAATGGGAGTCGACATGTCAAAGGTGAAATGTCACAACTGCGGCATCTACGGGCATTTCGCACGTGATTGTCGAAAGCCGAAAATGGAAAGATCTGACAGAGAAAGCAACTCTCGAGGAAACAATACAAGACCTCACAACAATGCATCAACTGCTACCTCTAACTTAAGTACTCGTCCAAGTGGTTCTGAAAATCATACACCTTCGACAAACAATGCTATGGTGGCTCAACCTCTACAAAGTGTGACTGAGCCTTACGACTGGGGTTGTGCTTTGGAAGACATTTCAGGAGCTATTGTGTCACAAGCATTTATAGCTGAAATTGTGAACGAAGAAGTATGTGAAGAGGTTGTCGAAGAGACTAGCATTGAGGAACTTGCGGTTGTAGCTGAGGTTTTTGGGAAAGAGTTGGATTCGGGCAATGTTGCTGAGAATGAAGATAACCTGAATGAAGAGTCTGTTGAAAAGGCTAACAAAACAGAAGATGGAGAAAAGGGAGAATGCTTTGAGTTCAACATCTCCACAGCTGAAATGCAGCAATTTGCGGATGCAAAAGCTAAAAGGTTGGAAGAAAACTCCGGAGAAAATAAAGCGTGTGCATTCATGGCTGGCATTAAGGTAAAATCATCTTCTGTAGATAAGCGATGTGCTAGATGTGTTGAGTTTGTCGCCAAGATTGATAGATATGCACTTCATAACACAAACTTAATTGCAGATTTAGAAAAATCCAGAGAACTCATTGCTGTTTTGTCTAATTCGGATAAAGAACACCGAATTAAGATAAAAGCGCTGAAAAATGATATCTCTGAATTTGAGAGACTTGTGGCTCAGGGAACTGTTAAAAATCAGGAATTAAGATCTGAACTTAAAATGAACCAAAATTGTGTTTTGGAAAAGAACAAAATCATTTTGGAAAAAGATAATCTGATTTTAGATTTGCAACGAAAAATTGAAAAGTTCGGGGATTCATCTGAAGTGATGAATTTCTGTATTAACAGCCAATGTCTCAAAGAATCTGAGGAAGAAATGTTCGGCATCGGTTATAAGAAAGTGCCTCCTCCGGTAAACCATAATTATACATCGATGCCAAGCATTGATCCTGAATTGGCAAATTTTGTGCCAAAGACCCCTCTGACGGTTGAACCGCAAAGTGAGTCAGAAGCTGAGCCAGATGAGGCTTCTGACTCAGAACAGTCGAAGGTGAGTGAAGTTACTAAGAAAAATGAGCTAACTTTTGATAACATTGAGAATTTGATAAGCAATAAAATTTTGGAAATTTTTAATCAAGTTCAAAATGCGAAGTAAAAACCAAAGTCACGTGGGAAACCCAAAAAGAATTTGAAAAATATCCCTAAAACTGAGTTTGTTAAAGGGGAAGATTTTATCAAAGAAGAAGAGAAAATCGAAACAGGTTCAAACTCTCAGTTTGTCAACCAAATTTTGAAAAATCCCACTAACACCTCATCATCTTCGACCAGTCATGAGGAACGTCCAAAGAATGCTGCGAAAGTTCGCAAATGTTATAAGTGTCGTGGGAAAGGACACTTAGCAGCAGATTGTCCAGATGACAAGGGTAAATCACTTGTTGATCCTGATCAGAAGAAACCTTTTGTTGAAAAACCACAAAATGAAACAGTTAATGTTGAAAAGAAAAACGGTAAAAATCAGAAGGTTGAGAAAAACAAAGTGATTAAACAAGAAGTAAAACTAGTTGTCAAAACAAATGTTAAATCACAACAAAATCAGGATCATGGGGAGAACCCAGTTGTTATAAATCGTGGTAAAGGATCGGAAAGTTCATCTCAAAAACATGATACTCGTGAGAAAACCCCTCACAGACGACAAAATCATGTTACTTTCCAAACACATGAGAATGACCAACGTTCTGGAGGTTCGAGCAACAACAATGTTAGACCTCATGCACAGAACAGATTCGTGAATGACCCAAATTTCTCACCCCCCGATTTCCAAATCAAAGACAGCATTCGGATAATCATCCACGATCATTCTCAAGACACGATGATGTTCCTAGATTTGGTAGGAATTTTGAGCCACCCAGGAATCAAAATTACGGTTACCAAAACTATGGAAGCCAAGATTATGGAAACTCTGGTTATACCAACAGATCGTCAACTCCGTATAATCCACGATTTACGGGGAGTCATTCCAACAATTTCCGAAATGGAAATGGAGGACAAAGAGGCGATGATGGTTATTTCAAAGAGTTTTCTTATGTTGACGAATCGGGACGACCCAAGACCATCATGGCTTGGGTCCCACATTCTAACTAAATTTTCTTGTTGGGGAGTGTAGGAGCAGCTGAAGAGGGCTATCTATATTTGGTATATCGATAGTGGCTGTTCCAGACACATGACAGGAAATAAAGAGTTATTGAACAATTTTAAACAAATTCGTGGTGGTTATGTGATTTTTGCCGGTGAGAAGGGTGGTTACATCACCGGTGTAACACCTGTGCCTCCACGGCCATCAAACAAATACCAAACCAATGAATTATTATATTTCATGCTTGGGATTTGTAAAAATATGTGTATCATTTGCACATATAAATTTTTGTTCATTTCCAAGCTCTAAATCGCTTTCTGGAAGGTTATACGTGCACCGATGCGTAAATATAACCAGTTTAATGCAACGAACACTCCGGAATGGTGAAATAGGCTTAACGTACCTTAAATAACCTTTACATAACTTAGAAATAAGTTTTGAAGGCTTTGGTATGGCAAAATCAAGTTAAATCGCTTACAGGGACTAAACTTGACAAACTGCGAAAGTATGCCAATTTGAACTGTAACAGACTTTCCGGAACATGAGCATAAGTTAAACATAATATAAATATCCTTTACATAGCTTAGAAATAGGCTTTGAGGGGTTCGGTGTGCTAATATAAACTTTTGGCTCATTCAGGGACTAAAAGTGTCAAAAAGTGCACAAGTTTGCACTTTCGCGCATAACTTACGTTCTGAATACATCCGGACATCCAAAAATTTATGTAAGCACTATAATATTTTATTTTAGTGTTTGGCATAAGAAAAATCCATTTGTCACGCATTTTGGATCGTTTTTCGCGCTTGTGCGCATTCCGTCGTAATTAAGCGAACATCGCGTTCGTACGACCAAACGAACCAACATCCGACATATTTTTGAGCATGTTTCATGTCCACAATGTTTAGGCATCATTTTAGGGCCTTAAAGTTGGCTTTACGGGCCTTAGAAGTGTCGGGATTGGCCTTAAACACGTGCAGGGACTGAAACTGTCATTTTTGAAACATGTTTGCTGATCAGAAGCTCCAGGCGGCCCGCATTAGCTTTGTCTGATCCTGAAGCGGGCCGCGTCCGACTATCAGACCAGATTAACTGCATTAACAGCAGATTCCAGCTGTTTTAACCACACCCACACATTCTCAATTGCTTAGTCAGCTGATAAGGACCATTTTTAGGCTACCATAACTTTGCAACACTTGTACGGATGCGATTAAGGCACGATATTCGACAAACGATCTTAACGGTTCTTCGAAAACTATAAATACCCCAACACCCCATTGCTAAACCCACTAGAATTTTGATCTTAGAAACTCTAAGTTGAAACCATTGTTTCATACCTGAGATTCTCGGATCGAGATTAGCATTCGGGGACCCTTCGTAAGTATTCTTTCGTTCTTTTATTTCTTTTCGAGTCTTTCGAGTCTGAAAGTCAAACTTTGTTTGACTTTCTGCGTTGACCAGTAATGGTCAATGCGAAGTTCGTTTGAACTTCGCAACGTGAGTGTAATCACGTTGGTTATAGTCCCTTGGGACTATGCCCACTGATTACCACGTTGTCTAGGGTCGTAGGGTAGGCGATCTAATAAATCGCCTATACCTTCGAACCCGACCCAGTTTGGTCGATCATTAGGATCCGACCAAATACATTAGGTGACCATAGTAGGTAGGGAATAACCTTCCGAGGTTATACCCTATGGTCACATCGTTTGAGTAGTTGTATGATAGGTAGTTTATATGCCTTAGGTAAATTACCAGAATACCCTTTTCATGTATAATTGGTAATTAAGCATATGTAACCTAAACCTTTGTCACATAACTGATTATGTAACATGTTTAGGCATATTCTACTTGTCATAGGACTAGTTAGGCGGTCCGAACGCGTTTCACGCGAACGACGCGTTAAAGTAGCATAAGCTACCTAAACGGGTCGTAATGGGTCGAAAGCACTTAGATTAAGGTTTCATTTAGCATGTAGGCTTTGTTAAACCATATGACACGAGTCTCTATACTCGTTTGGTTTACGAACCCTCATTCTATCAGATCTTCCGATTTAGGTCCGGTTTATTAACATAGTTACCTATATTAGGTGCCGTTTGATATCCGCGATCTCTAGCATTGTTTGGTTGTTACTCAAGGACTACTAAGCAATCTCAAGTGAGTACATAGACCCCTCTTTTACTGTTTTCCAAACTGTTTTGGGGTGGAACACATGTGCCTACTTGTTACTTTCCTGCTTTCCTGTTTTCACATCATATACCGGCTATGTTTGTTAGTACATTATAGTACATGATTTCATTACATTTCATGCTATGTATGTCCATTGTGTGCATACTTAGTACATCGTTTTACATTACATTTCTGCTATGTATGTTGACTGATAGCATGCTAGCACATTGATTTACATGACTTTTCTACTTTGTATGTTAACTTAGCATACTTAGTACATCATTTTACATTGCATCTCTGTTGCATATGTTCCAGTAACATATGGACACATTGTTTTACAGCTCTACCTTGTATGTTTACTCTAGCATACTAGGTACATTATCTTCATCACATGCTTACATTTTGGTATGACATTTGGTTTGTTTAAATGAGACAATGTACATTCATTAACACCGATCATGCCGCTCGGTAGTAGGTAGTGGTACCATAGGACTTGACAAATCCCATTCCTGAAATCTCGGGTTTGTTTGGACGTAAGGAATGACCGAATCCGAATACATATTCTTTTGATAACTCATTTTTTTACATAGTTATCCGACTGTCTCAAGGCTTGGATGTATGAATTTTCACAATACCGCATAAATGTTCATATTCAGTATAGCATGCATATATTTTACAAAACATAACTTTGATTTAAACCAAGTTTTACTTCAATACTTTGTTTTGTACATTTTTACTGATGGTTTAAGTAGTCTTAATTTTACTTACCATACATAATCATTTTGGTTATACATTACTTGACTACTTTTGGATTATAAACATTTGACATGGTTTATACAAGGACTTTTGACTATTGGTTTAAACATAGACTTATTACATTGTTGGTTTGGTTTGGTTTGAGTAAGTGATTAATTAACGAGGCGGGTGTAATATGATACAAACATGGTGGATACGCCGCTGGTACTTCCTATATATAAGTGTTTGTATGATATCACATATCGTAGCGTTATTTGAATCATTTCAGTTTATGACATATAACATTTTATACAAATAACATACTTTTCACAATACATTATTTTACAAACAACTTATCTTTTACAAACTCATTTTACTTGGTTATTCATTTAACCATACATAATTCTCTTACTTATACATATCATCTGATCTTATTGCTTTTTCAACGATTTACAAAACAAAGCAAACTAAAAGGTTCATGACTAAACCTTTTCTTAAACATAAGTCATGAATCTCATTTTCACAAAACCTATGTATCTCACAGGCATTTTTATGCTGACGTACCTATTTTCACATGTGTTTTCAGGAGATGATGCATAGGACTTATCAAGACATACTTAGGCGGACTTGTGCCTTAGTGACTTAAAACGAGACAAGAACTAGTTAATTTATGTTGTGTACTCTTTACTTCTTGTTTAAAGACAATGTAACTCGCTTGTTTGATGAATAAAACGAAACTTTAATATCCATGGTTGTGAAACATTAATTCTGTTACAACACTCCCCGATGTTTCCGCCACGTTTTGTATGTTCTACGTGGTCGGGGTGTGACAACCGGTGAAGGTTCGGTGTCAAATGGAAAAATTACGCTGCATAAAGTGAACTACGTTGAAGAACTGAAGCATAACTTGATGTCGGTTTCTCAAATCTGTGATAACAAGTACACGATGTTGTTCACTGATAAAGCTTGCTTCGTTTTGCGTCCGGGATTTGTTGTTCCTAAAGATTGGATTGTTATGCGGGCTCCAAGGGTGAATAACACATATGTCATGGACATGCGCCCGTTGGTTAACTCGTCTGCTCCAGTGACATGTCTACTTTCGAAGGCGACTGAAGATCAATCGTATCTCTGGCATAGGAGAATGGGCCACGTGCATCTGCGAAAAATGAACCACTTAGTGAAAAACAACTTAGTGTTGGGGGTTCCTTTACGTAGTTTCAATGTGCACAACAAATGTGAATCATGTGAAAAAGGAAAAATCAAACGAAAGCCTCACAAGCCGAAAACTGTTAACTCAATCCAAAAACCACTTGAATTGCTTCACATGGATCTTTTCGGCCCAATCCATGTTGCTAGCATTGGTGGGATGTCTTACTGCCTAGTTGTCACTGACGATTTCTCACGATACTCGTGGGTATTTTTCTTAAAAACAAAGGACCAAACTGCTGGTATTTTAAGAGACTTGTTCAAACAACTTGAAAAAAAATATTCACTTCCTATTAAGAAAATCCGAAGTGACAACGGCACTGAGTTTAAAAATCATTATATGGATGAGTTATGTCGGGAAATGGGAATCGTTCATCAGTTCAGCACTCCATATGTTCCTCAACAGAATGGAGTTGCAGAACGGAAGAATCGTACCCTAATTGAGGCGGCCCGAACTATGCTTTCTGAATCAAAATTGCCAATTTTCTTCTGGGCCGAGGCGGTAAACACTGCATGTTATGTGTTAAATCATGTGCTTACGGTCAAAAGAGAAGATAAAACGTGTTATGAATTGCTTGAAAACAAGAAACCAAACTTATCTGGTTTTCAACCTTTTGGGATCAAGTGTGTTATCAAACGCACCAAAGATACTCCTAAAATGGGGGAAGTTGGAGAAATTGGGTTCTTTTTGGGTTATGCCAATGGATCTCCAAACAAACGCGTTTATAACGTTAACAAGCGTACAGTGGAGATCGTGTTTGATATAACTCCTTTGAGTTTCGATCCTCCACCGTCCGAGTTCGGTCCCAAAAGCGGTTATGATTATGATAAATTATTTGATTCATTTGATCTTCCTGATGTTTCAGAAGAAGATTCGGAGGTTGTATACACACATCTTGTGAACAAAGATGAAGTGGATGCGAGCTGGAGAGCAAGTATTCCTACTAATGTGTCTTCGAATGTTCCAGTCGCTGATTCTTCGATTGTAAACGAAGTTGTTGCTGAGCAGATCCCCAATGCAGCTGCTCAATCTACAAGTGGTGATCTTTACGTTGACTTTTCAGCATATCCAAATGTTAATGTGTCTTCTGGAAATGATCAAGCTTCTAGTAGTAATGCAAATGCTGAGGGGGAGATTCAATCGAATTTGGGAAACAATCTTCAAGCTCCAGCAATTCCAGTTCCAAGAACAAATATTTTTCATCCTGTTGATAATATTATTGGGAATCCAAATGCGGGAGTGCAAACGCGAAGGAGTATTTCAGAGATGCAGTGTCTGTTCTCTGCTATCAAGAAAGAAGAAATCTACAATCTTAGCCTACATGAATGTTTTATCTCTCAGATAGAGCCGAAGAACTATCAAATGGCTCTGAAGGATAATTCTTGGTGTGAGGCGATGAAAGAAGAGTTAGCTCAGTTCGACAAGTTAAAGGTGTGGAATTTGGTCGATCTTCCAAAGGGCCAACATGCAATCAACACGAAGTGGGTTTTCAAGTGCAAGAAAGACGATAAGGGTGTTGTCGTCAGAAACAAAGCACGGTTGGTTGTTCAAGGCTTCAATCAAGAGGAAGGGATTGATTATACCAAAGTTTATGCACCAGTGGCAAGACTGGAAGCCATTCGTTTGTTTCTAGCTTTTGCTGCACACATGCGTTTCAAAGTCTATCAGTTGGATGTGAAAAGCACGTTCCTTTACGGGAAATTGCATGAAACTGTGTATGTATCCCAACCACCGGGTTTCGAAGCTCCAGGGTCTGACAACAAAGTCTATCTGTTGGACAAAGCTCTCTACGGTCTCCATCAGGCTCCTCGGGCGTGGTACGAGACTTTATCAAGACATCTATTGGAGCACGGGTTCTCGCGTGGCGCGATTGACTCCACACTGTTCATATTGAAGAAAGGGGGAGATTTTATGATCGTGCAAATTTACGTTGATGACATAATTTTTGGTTCTTCAAATGAAGAATTGTGTCGTGAGTTCGAGGCGGTGATGAAGTTAAAAATTGAAATGAGCGCGATGGGCGAGTTATCCTTCTTTCTAGGTCTTCAAGTGAGGCAAGAAAAAACCGGGACGTACGTGCATCAGACAAAGTATGTCCATGAGATTCTCAAAAGATTTGGATTGGAAGATAGCTTACCCTATGACACGCCTCTCCCGACAAATCACAAGCTTTCACCTGATAAGGAGAAAGATCCTGAAGTGGATCCGACTCTATATCGAGCAATGATAGGTTCGCTAATGTATCTTACTGCCTCACGACCAGATATTATGTTTTCTGTTTGTTTGTGTGCCGGGTTCCAATCAACTCCGAAGGAGTCTCACTTGAAAGCGGTCAAGCGTATCTTCAGATATCTGAAAGGGACGCCTAAGCTTGGATTGTGGTATCCAGCTGAAGGTGGTCTGGATTTGATGGCGTATGCTGACGCAGACTTCGGAGGGTGCCCGATGAACAGAAAGTCAACCTCTGGCGGCGCACAACTTCTTGGGAACCATCTTATCTCTTGGCAATGCAAAAAGCAAGTTGCCGTTTCTCTATCCACGTGCGAGGCCGAGTACATTGCTGCATCAAGCTGTTGTGTTCAGGTCTTGTGGATTCAGCAGCAAATGAGGGACTACGGTTTGAATTTTACTCGAACTCCTATTCTTGTCGATAACAACTCTGCCATTTCCATAACTAACAATCCAGTTAATCACTCACGCGCTAAGAACATAGATGTTAGGCATCATTTCATTCGCGACTATGCTGAGAAGGGTTTAATAGAAGTGGTTAGGGTAGACACCTTGGATAATCTTGCCGACCTGTTTACGAAGACATTCGATCGGGCTAGATTTGAAAATCTGGTCCGAATGATTGGCATGATCAACCCCGAGTAAAATGCTTTTCAAAACTCGCATAGAAACTTTATTTTATGTTTACTGTACAGTTCTTACCACTTTCCAAAAATTGAAAAACTCCAAAAATATTTTACTTAGTTGTAGGATAAATTTTAAGAAAAATACAAAAACATTTGAAAAATATAAAATGAAGTCGTGTTGAGATATAAGGGAAATAATAGCACATCGGTTAGTCGTATCTGGTGCAGGATTATAGTAATATATAAAATTAACCGTTAACTGTAACAACTTCATTATACGTTGCTTCGGTAGGTTTTACGCGTCAATAAGAACCTGTTTTTGGTATATAAACATAATGAACTGCGTAACTTGTGTGGTACATCTCTCGGATATATGGTCTTGGTACCGTAATTTCGTTTGATAGATTGCCGAGGTTCTGAGATACGTGGTCTTTATGCTGTTTATCATCTGGGTATCATGGTTGTTTCTTTTACCGAAAACAACGGGGACGCAAGTCTAGATCTTCCATGATACCATACATACGTGTAAATATCATTCATTCGTGTATATAATACATGATGCATTCGACCTCAATAAGTGATAAACAATCACATGTCCCACAAAATATGTGATAATATATCACAGCTCTTATGCGGGAGTCAAGTTCGTCTCTTTGTCTGTACGATGGTACTAACCTGTTCACGGACTTGCTCCTGTGCCCTCATGCATCTGAAAATCAAGTTTCTCATCAATAAGTGATTCTATCACATAGGGCTTGTTTTCAATTCTAATAAGTGAGTATCTCACATCATTTTATACGTCAAAACAGATGTTAAACGGTATACTCACCAGTAAGATGAATTCTCGTGCATACCTTGATACGGGAGTATATTCTGAGGTGGGTAAACATAGTTACAATCAGTTATTCATACACTTAATAGCATATCTGGAAAACAGTGTTCGAAAGCGTGCTAAAGCTTAAGTGGACCACAATACCGTTGAACGTCTTGAACTGTTAATATCATTCTAAAAGCTTAAACTGAAAAACTATGCTTCTTGTGTTGGATAATGACAGAAAAACCGATATGATCCCTTTGCTCCGATTTCACAAAAAGATAATTAGTGTAAATACGTTCGTAGGTTTAATTTCTTTATTCAGTCAAAAATTCAAAAACATCAAAAAGATTTTGCTTTCTTGTTTCTATGTGCGAGTTATCATTTTGAAAATTCTCTAAGGGTTGTGAACATTCTTTAATAAGGTGTTAAACATCAAGTTAGGTAATCTTAAAATAAGTCTTTTTGTATAAAAATCGGCCGTGCAAGATCCATCTAAGTGTGTGGGTAATCACGTCATTTTAAGGTGTTTCGGTAAATCTGCTTCCAAGTTGTGATATTTTTCCAAAAGTATAAGTTTTGAAGTAAGTTGTTCTGAATGATCGTGTTTTGAAATAAAAATTATTAAATATTGGTTGTTTAATATTTCAATTGTTGATTCCAGGGTATTGGATTTATTTTTTTTGGGATCCAGGTTTGGGCCGAGTATCTCTGGGGTTAAGATTCTTAATCCGGTGTTAAGTGTTTCAGGTCTGGATCGTTCATCACAAGATGGAAGATTTGGAGAAGCTGTGTGCGTCTGGATCGTTCATCTCAAGACTGGGGAAGCGGTGATTACCGAGAAGATAGTGACTGTTGTGATTGCAAAAATTCTGGATCCGATTTGGCTTGTCAACCTAAGGGAAGCACATCTGAAGAAGCTTCGACGCCTGCCTCTGAAATACCTTAAAGAAGACTGTGAGCTAGCTGATCAGTTCATCAAGGTAGTTCAATTCTGTGTGAAGAACAAGGTATGGGTAGGAAGCGAGTACTCTAAGAAAGGATGAAGATCTCAACACCAATGAAGACCATGCACTGATCAAGGGGGAGTTTGTTAATTCACTTTAGGTGATAAGTGCATGCCTTCCAATTTATAGGGTCTTTATTGGATATGTATTGAAACTTAGTCCAAGTTTTAACCTTGGACATTTTGTCCAAGTTTTAGGCTAGACTTTTGTCAGAGTTTTTGCTTAGGACAAAAGTCAGGGTTTTGTGTAGTATGTTTTGTCCGGGCTTTCTAGTTTGTCTTGGAAGTCCGGGGTTTGCCTTGTATATATACCTTTATGTGGAATAGACAAGGTAGCGATTCTGTGTGAAATTCTGTGCACCTTTCTAACCCTAATCATTGTGTGTGTTTTGTCTGGCGGCTACTGTGTGTGTGTGACGTCATTCATCTTCCTCATCAAGAATACTCAGTGTATTCTTGATTTCTCTCACAAATCTTTGCATTCTAGTGTTTCATCTACAGTGGTTGATCATCAGGTGGATTCCGCACACCTGTTGGTTGCATTAGCTGAGTGAGATCTTGGATTAGGAGGCCTTACAGACTTCATCATTGGTTAGTTTGACTTTTAAAAGTCAACCACCTTTAATCATATAATATACACAATTAAGTTAAATCAACATTATGATTAGAACCCGTATTATCCCACATCACACACAATTAATCAAATTAGGCAATTACGCTTTTCTTTCATAATTTCATCATATCTACAATCATTCCGGCATTTTAACAAACACATTGCGGGCATGATTTGTATACTTCTTTTATCAAGTCTATGATTAACTTTTTAATTAAATTTTAACATCAATATCACGCCCTTATGTCTAGTGTTCATGAACTACATTTAGAACTTGCATCACAACATCAATATTCATCCATTTAGCACTCTAATTCAAGTGTTCATCATATTGTCATAAAACCCACTTAGCTAGGTGTGGTAATCCATCCAAACACCTAATCATAGCAATTTTACTTTAAATTTCTACTTAGAGTTTGTTCCTAAGCAATCATACTTCTCTAATTCGGCCATAGCTTCTACGATTCATGCATAAATCGAAATATGGCAATGTAAATCAAATTTCACAACTTCATCAACATCAAAAATTTGACATACCTTACGATCCCCTAGCTTGGGTGATCGTTAATTCATGTTTATTCAAGAGTTTGAGCTCCAATTTCCCTTCAATTTTGAAGATGTTTGATGAACTAGGGTTTACCCCCTTTTGGTCTCCTGATGATCGATCCACACACACCATGTGTGTGTTGGTATTTATTTTTTGTTTATAAAACATAAAGTTTCCTTTGTTACAATTTTGGTCCCTCAAGTTTAGTTTTGATCAATGAAGCTACAACTCATTGTTTATCACTTAATTACATCTTACTAACTAGGTTAATTATTCCTAGTTAACTTAATTAGTGGGTTCGGGAAATTATAACCCGTTTTATTTTAAGTCCTGTTAACTCGGGCCTTTTATAAACTTTGTTTTCTCGAAGCATTTATTCTCCTTTTAATTAATATTAGGATTATTTGTTTAAATCCTGATATTTGTCGAGTTAATTTTACCACCAAGGGTATTTTACCCGTCTTTTAATATTAACATGGTTTGATTACCAAACCCGTTTTCGGGGTGTTACACTATTCATGTTATTGTTGAGAATGAAATGAAAAGTGCAGACATGATAACGTTGGGTCCAAGAGAGTTGATGCTGGGAAGTAGTGGATGAGTTTGGAAGGATGATCAAACGAAATATCTTACGTCGTTAGAATGCAATATGGTCCATTGGCTATATGTTTATAATATAAGTATGATGTCATCATTCATTAATGTGTCGATTGTTTATGGTGACCGCAGGTTACACGGATCATTACTAATTGCTGAAGGACAAGTGGGCGAAGATCGAGTTAAAGGTACAGAAGGGTGGTCATTTAGTTTGTATTCACATGTTATGTTTGATATATAAATTAAGGGTAAATATGTAATTCTTTTAAAGGAGTCATTTTTAAATGGTTATCAAGTATGTTAGGATATTCATAAAGAAAGAATTTTTAAGATTCGTACTTCTGCTACGACTTTTGGGTTAAAACGTAATAGGGTCTTACATTATGTAGTTTTGATTTATATAAATCAAGCACTAGACCATCCGGGTTGTTCATTGAAATTGTTTCGTTGTTGATAATCAATGTTTGCATTTTTCTATGGTTTATTTGGAACCCGATGTAATAGATAGATTTATTATTTTATGTAAAGTTTTTTGTTATAAAATTGTAAAACCAAAGAAGAGAGATATTGAAGACCGAAAACGGTGGAGCTACAAGATAAGAAGTTGTTTTTTTTTGTCCCTTTAGACCCGTTCAATTATCATTCAATGGCTTGAATGAAAGCGAACAAATATCTAGATGTTTGATTTATTGTTTATTATTTATTATTTGTTATATGCCTGGTTTGTATATTATTTAAGAAATAATTAAACCATCAAATAAATATATTTTCACAATCACGGTAAAACGACGAGATAGTTAAAAAGTGTTTTTAAGTTAACTCTGAAAGGTATTCTTAATGTGTTTTCTTAAAAGATAAAACATGTATGGTTTTAAAATTAAGTAGTTTATTTTTTAATTTGTAATTAATAAAAGTTAATTAAAAAATTTGTAACCATCAACCCACTAGCTCACGTTCTCTCCCGTTAGGAGATGATTACGTCTGACAACCCGAGAAACTCTTCAGTTTTGTCTCTAAAAAGACGCAAGGGGGAGAGAGGCAAAGCAACCGATGAACTTCTTTATCCTTCTAATCATATCTTCTTCTGCTACTTACATGCAAATCTTTCATCTTAGCGAAGCATACTGATCCATATCCTTAGTAAAGAAAGTTTTCCTGTTAAGTTTCCTGAGGTTAACAAACATTCAAGTGCAAGATGAATGATAGAAGAAAACGCTACATTCCCGGTGCAATTTTTGGTCCATTTTCATTCATTAATGTTGTTTCTGGAAAAGAGGTTTTGGATGCTGAAAATGGCATGAAAAACATGGTTGAAGTTGCAGTTGCTTTTAGGATAATACAGCTGCTTTATAAAGGTATGGAAACCACATACAAATGTCACATTTTATAAAATATCTATAATGCAAGTGACTGATTTTATCCCATCTGTTATAGAATGCGCATCATCAAAACGAAAGATTATCATCGCCCTCTTATCACCGCATCCTGATCAAGTCAAATGTATGCAACAAAAATTAGAAAATTACCAACAAAACAATGAATTATGTAAGGTAAGAGTAGGGTGTGTTCGCGATTATCAAAGTGGAGAAGCAGATGTTGTGATAATATCAACGATGGGATCCGATGAAGACAAATGCTATGGAGTCAACACAAGTTTAAACAACACTAATGATGTCTACCTCACTTGGGCTAGGTGTGTGAGTTTTAACAAGCACATGCATGTTTTCTGGGCTAATTAATTGATGACATTTAAACATTTTGTTGGTGATGCTTTTGCAGACATTGTTTATGGATTTTGGGAGATGAAAGTATGCATTTGAAGGGAGGGTCTGTTTGGAAGTCCTTGATTCTTGAGGCTAAGGCTCGTGGATGTTTCTTTCAGGCTGATGAAAACAAAGACTTGGCAAAGGTTATAGTTGAAGTTAAGAAAGATCTTCATCAGCTTGATAAGTTACTTAGTGGGGAGACTACACTATTTCAAAACACCACATGGAAGGTAAAAAATTATTCATTACATAAGCCCGAATCCGGTACAAAATAATTTAAGTTCCATCTTGAAAGCCAAACCCTTATCTTGGGATACTTTTGTAGTCAAGTGTAGGAAAATATCGTTTAAATTAACTGAAGCTCGGCTCTTAGACATCTTATTTTATTTTTGTACATTTATTTCATCATGTCCTCTATTTTCACTCTGCAGGTTTTATTTAGCAGCATGTTTAGGGCATCTTTGTTGAAAATCGAGTCGTGGGAGACTAAAAAACTAGTATTTCTCATGCTACTAAAGCTTTCCAGCGGTTGGCGGCCAAAACGGAGTTCTACTGCTGCTTCTGTTAGTAAAAGCTGTTATTTTGAACTTATTAAAGAATTTAGGGTTAAAGGATTGCATCTCATATGTACAATAGATATAATGAAGGAAACGCGTTATACCCAAGTCTTAAAGGTTTGGGATATACTGCCCTTTCACGAGATTAAAGAGTTAGTAAAGCGTTTGGAAGGAATCATTGGGATGTATACTCCGGAGTATGTTGATCATTGCAAGGAAAGATGTGTTCAAAGGTTTGTTTAATACCACTATCTCTTACATGCATGATACTGATCTTTTATATGAGAAAAAGATTCTAAACTTTCTGAATTTACAGGGGTTCTGAGTATAGAGAGTATCCAATGACATGGTCTATGACACCTGAAATTATTCGATACAAAACACATACAAACCATTGTGATGAAATGTTTTCTGAAGGTGCCTACGGCAAACACTGTGTTGAAAATGTAAAGGTGTGTGAGAGTTTGATAATAATGAAATTTTACGCTTTGTCAACCCGGGCAGTCAATACTATTATATCTGGATGTGATGGTGGGGATCTTGGGATTCCTTTTGAGCTAACAGAACAAGAGAAGAATGTTGTTTCTTATGAAAATAGCAGCTTCATTCTTGGAAGGTCTGGGACAGGGAAAACAACAGTGCTAACTATGAAATTATTCCAAAATGAACAGCTTCATCACATAGCAAGTGAGGGATTTCATGAGGTAATGGAAAGTAAGGAAGATGCTAACCAGAATGTTTTGCATCAACTTTTTGTCACATTCAGTCCCAAACTTTGTTATGCGGTTAGACAACAATTTGGTGAATGGAAAAGGTTGGTAGATAATAGAGTAGCCACCTTTCATTTATATATATGTTTCCGTGTTATTATATTGACCTAATAATGCTTTCAAACCAACAAGGTAAATTAATTTTACTATGAAATTAATATAACTCTATTCTGTTTCATGATTTTACAAGAAATTTTGGAATGTAGTGCATCACTAATTATGACTTTTTACAATATGCAGATTAACCTGTGGTGGGGGTTCATCATCTGAAAGCAGCGTGACGTATATTGATGATGTTAATGAAATGATGCTGTCTGAAGATATTCCAGATCAATTTACTCATCTTCCACAGGATGTATATCCACTTATTATAACATTCCATAGATTCTTGCTTATGCTTGATGGGACAGTGGGCACTTCATACTTGGACAGATTTCCTAATGTTAGGCATCTCAATTATGGCAATAAAACGGGTACCTCAAGACTCAGTGTCTTGGAACAATTTATGAGGTTCAAAGAAGTTACGTATGAACGATTTTGTTCAGCTTATTGGCCTCACTTCAACAATAAGCTGACAAAAAATCTTGATCCATCCACAGTTTATACTGAAATAATGTCTGTTATAAAGGGTGGATTAGTAACAGTCAACACCCCCAATGGGATTCTTCCTAGAGATGATTATGTTGCACTTTGTGATGGGCGGACTTCCATTTTCGATGATCAAAAGAGAGAGATCATTTATTCCATTTTTCTTCAGTATGAGAACAAAAAAGTGGAAAACGGAAATTTTGATTTGGCTGATTTAGTGAATGATCTTCATCAAAGGCTTGAAGTGGAAGGGTACGCGGGGGTTCTCATGGATTATGTATATGTTGATGAGGTTCAAGATCTTTCGATGAGGCAGATTATGCTTTTTAAATATGTGTGTCCAAATGTTCACGAGGGCTTCGCTTTTTCTGGAGATACAGCCCAAGCAATAGCGAAGGGTATTGGCTTCAGATTTGAAGATATAAGATGCTTATTCTTTAAAAAGTTTCTTTTGGGTTCTGAAAAGGGAAAAATCTCTAAGATTTTTCAATTAAGTGAGAACTTTCGGACGCATGCTAGAGTTTTGAACCTGGCACAGAGCGTTATCAACCTTCTTTGTCACTTTTTTCCTTTGTTTGTTGATGCTTTGAGCCCCGAGACTAGTCGAATTGATGGGGATTTACCTATTTTGCTTGAAACTGATATAAATAGCAATGCCATCAAATTCATATTTGAAAGGATTGGAGATCGTTCACAGCACATAACTGGGTTTGGCGCTGAACAAGTTGTTTTAGTGCGTGATGAATTTCTCAAAGATAAGGTAGTCAACATTGTTGGGAAGAATGCCCTTGTTTTGACAATCATGGAATCCAAAGGTTTAGAGTTCCAGGTAAAACACTAATCTTGTATTTGGTTTTCATTTTAAAGATGAAATTTATATGTTAAACTAGAAGTATTTAACGACATTGCATGTTTTGTAGGATGTATTGTTGTATGACTTTTTTACTACATCATCCTTCTCAAATGAGTGGAGAATCATATATGAATATATGAATAATACAGACCTGCTCAACTCACCTTCGACGATGATGTCTTCATGTTTTAATATGCAAAAGCACACTGTTTTGTGCAATGAACTGAAACAGTTGTATGTCGCTATCACTCGAACCAGGCAGCGGTTATGGATTTGTGAAAGCAATGGTTTCTCTGAACCAATCTACGATTACTGGAAGAAGCTGTGCCTAGTTGAAGTCAAACATCTGAGTGATTCATTTGCTGACAAAATGCAAATTCCAAGCAGTCAAGCAGAGTGGAGATCAAGGGGCGTTAAGGTCTGAACAGTTACCAAGTCAAGGAATTCACGATTTGTGTTTTGGGAGACATCTAATGATATATACTTTGTTTATTGCAGCTATTCCATGAGAAAAACTATAGGATGGCACAGATGTGCTTCTTGAAGGCTGGTGATATATATTCTGAAAATTTGGCTAAGGCCTATCATCTCCGTACACTTGGTGGCTATGGCCGAGCTTCACAGCTTGAAAGGGAGAAGCTTTTAAAGGATGCTGCAGAGTTGTTTAATTCTATTGGCAAGAAAGAATTAGCTGCGGAGTGCTTCTATGAGATAGAGGATTTTAGAACAGCCGGTATCTTTCTATCTTCTTGCTTATGTTCATTTGTTGTAAAATCCATTTAATCTGAGGCCAAAAAATACTAGTAAATCTTAAGTCATAACAGGGCGAATTGCATAATATGTAAGTTTAGCCTGTTTTTTTTTTTTTTTTTTTTTTTTTCTGGTTATCATAAAATATTTCGGTTCGGGAAAATCGGTACCCGGTACCATTTGTTCATCCCTAGCCACCACTATCAAAAGCACACAAACGTTGTTAACAATTTAACACCAAAATAGTTTACAGCTCACACGAAATCTAATCATATACCAAGATCTATTACCAATACATTCAATCTCAACGCCTAAACACACAAACATTAGGAAATCCAAAAAATAAAAAAATGAGATATCTAAAAGTCTTAGGAACCTGGAAACTGAAATCTAGCCATCTGTAAACATCATACGCCAGATCTAGAAAAACTACAAACAACATGCTATTAATAACCCGTTGATCTAAATAACCCTAAATAAAACAAATAAAAAAATAAAAAAAGAAGCACTGGTGGGATGAGGATAGAGGGTAGTACTGGATTGCTGGTGGAAGGGGGTTGCAAGTCATCAAAGTAGTGAAGCATCGTAATTGTTGGTCAGAGGCAGTTAAAACTATTGGCAGGAGGGCAGGAATTGAAAAGTTTTTTTGGTTGCGGAGAAATTTGGGCAGGGGTTGAAAGTTTTTTGGTCAGAGGCGGTTATATCAACATGTCGTCACTAATCTCTTACCAACCTAAATGTATAATTTTGAAACCTGAATCCTTTTTGGAGCTACAAAAACTAAATTCCCCTAAATAGAAAACTGATCACCATATGCTACCTTTTTCGGCAATACCCATCGCTGTATTTGTTAGATTGACATGGATGTTTAAGCATTTAAGAACTATATGGCGTACCACGTGCTATGAGCATTTCATGTTATGCTTGTAAGCGTATCATGCAATTTTTGAAAGTTTAGCTCAACAGCCTACATTGTCTGATATTCACATTAATAATGGAACTTTTGTAATGCACAGGTGATATATACAAAAGTGAATCTCTGTTTGAGAAAGCAGGAAACTGTTTTTATCTTGCAAAATGTTACGACCTTGCGGTGGAAGAATATGTGAAGGCTGGTGCTTTTGCCAAGTGTTTTTCTGCTTGCACAGATGGAAAGTTATTTGAAACTGGCTTTGCGCTGTTAGGCCGCTGCGGAGAATGTGGCGCGGCTGAGCTACAGTTTTTGCGCGAAGGGGCTCATTACTATTTTAAAATGAAGGATTTTGAGAGTATGATGAAATTTGTACGCTCTTTTCATGAAAAGGGTGAGATACGAAGTTTCTTAACTAAAAGGAGGTGTTTTGACGAACTCATATTTCTGGAAAAAGAATGGGGAAACTTTAAAGAAGCTGCAAAAGTCATGCACAAAGCTGCTTACTACTATTTTTCTGTCAAGGACTTCGCAAGTATGATGAAGTTTGTACGCTCATTTTATGACAAGGATAAGATGCGGAGTTTCTTAACTGAATGTTGGTGTCTTGATGAACTTATATTGCTTGAAAAAGAGTGGGGAAACTTTGAAGAAGCTGCAAAAGTTGCAAGACTTAAACCAGATCCTATGCTTGAAGCTAACCTTCTTCACATGGGTGGACTTAACAAAGAAGCATCATTAATAATCTTGTGGCACGTATTTTCAAGCTCTACAATTTTTCAAAATGTAAAGGAACCATTTACACAGAAGGATGAATTACTAAGGATGGCTATCTCAATTGCCAGAAGAGAGTCAAATGCCTTCTATCAGTTTGTGTGTCAAGAGGCAGTTCTCTTGTCCCATGGAGAAACTAAAGAAGAATTATTAGAAAAAGGCCTCGAGTTCATATATTGTTACAAAGAAAATGCTTTGGCTGTGAGTTTGCAAAGGGTCAAGACAACTTGTGAAATCAAGCAAATTGAAACAAATGTGATTGATCTTATACGTTCCTTTTTGAAATCCGCAAACCGTTCAAAAGAGCTTCTATTACTGGATGAAGTATGTGGTGAGTTTATAGAGGCTGCAGAAATAGGTAATAAAGATGAACAATCATTAGAAGCAGCTCTCAGTAGACTCTGGTACGTCTTCTTTGGATCTCTTTGGGCTTGTGGGAGAAGAGCTTGGCCGCTGAAGTACTTTAAGCATAAAACTAAGCTCCTGGATGATGCATACGTATATGTGACGAAGCATCCCGATTCTGAGGATTCTGCACTGGTGCACAGAGAGATACATGTTCTATCAGGTGAAGAGATCAGCTTATCCCATATGTGGAGGTATTTGAAGGAAACGCCACAAGAAATAAGCCTCAGAATACATTTTCTGATTTCTAGAAGAATTCTGGATGTTCATCTATCCTCACATTGCAAGGTCTATGCTAGTGTTGAAACACAGGTTGAGGATGAGACGCCCAATCATTTAGAAGACAGGTTAAAGGAAAACATTGTTTCTGTCGAAGGCTTGATTTACTTTTGGAACTCTTGGAAGGAAATGATATGTGAACTGATCAACTGGAGTCCTACATATGATCAGGGTTATAAATCCAGTAAAATATACGATGCTTTTATTGAAAATTACTTTGGGGTGAGGAAATACGATGAAGATAAGCCTGGTAGATATGTAGTATTGGATGCTGAAGCCCAGTGGGTGAAACAGACTCGCCCTTATATCATTAGAAAAGGGTATCTGCACATAATTCTTGCTCATCAATTTTCATCAGCGGTTTCACGATATTGGTGTTCAGAACTACGTTTGGTAGCTGAGAAAGTGTTTGGAAAGTTACAATCACTTCATGCCTACTCAACTGAGAAAAATTTATCCATGCATCAGCAGACAAACATTCTTACATGCTTCTTTGAATTTGTAAAATCTCTGCGCAAGTGTAAAATCTCTGAACATGCTAGACTGATTGTAGCCGATAAATACTCTCAACTGTGTGTGGACCAGTTCTCGTGGAATGTCTCTCACATCAACTGGAAATACGCACACTCAAAGGAAATGATGCGTATAAGGAGAAATCAAACATTTCTTAACATGCTCAAAGAAGCAGTCGATATAAAGAGTAAATCGCTGAAAGGTCTATCGTGTGAGCAGTTGGGGAGAATATCAGTGGTCCTTCTAGGATACAAATTGATTTGCTTTAATGCAGACACCAAAAGAAAACTTGGATGTTCTTCCATGAACTGGAAAATTTTATTTAGAAAACTGATGAACCGCGATAGATCAGTTTCAAAAAGTGAACATCTAGCTAGAAGCATACATAATATAGTGAAAGAGACGTATTCTGCGGGTTGGCAGGAAGGCAATGACTGTATGTCACCAGCTTGTTTCTTATATCTTATGGATCGTCTTCAGATCTTATCATTTTACTCTCGTGGTTATGTTTTCACAACAAGATCTTCATGTGTTGAATGGCTTAGTTATGGGGAATGTGGAATGGGCACGAATGGAGGTAGTGCTACTAGCTTGGACACCATGAAGAACATCCATCATTCTTTAGCTTCAATGGTTATCAAAATGTTGAATTCCCCGGAAATGTTAACGGAATGGCTCGGAAGATCAAATGAGTTGGAGTCTTCGTACCCTATTTTAATATTGAGATTAACTGTTCTTCTGTCCTTAATCTGTGCAAATTCTGAACTGCATTATGATCATCTGTATCACCAGCTGGGGCGTGGTTGTATTATTTCTTCACAGCCATCTGAGTTCAGCGTCACACTAATTAATGGTATGAAGGAAGACCGTTTACTCGAGGCCGTTGCCGTTGCCTGTAAAATGATAGATAATCCCCTTGTCATTGTGAGCGCTAAAGAAGATTTTCCAAAGGTCCCATGTGCCAAATTTCTGAACATTAAAAAGCCGGAGGTTGACGAGGAATCACTCATAGAAATGTTGTATCATGATCCTGAAACTCAAGAGTCCGCGGCTCCACTTTAGAGCAATTGACATCACAAGAAACAGCTTTTGTTTTGTGGACTAGATATATGGTAAGTTCAAACATCCACCCTTGCTAAATGGCATTTTGTATGTATGTATCAAACAAGCTCTTGGTGTTATGAGTAATGAGTCCCTGTTATCTCATTTTATCTGATTGGTCTAGATTTGATGTAAAGGGCACCTTTTATATTGTCATGTTGTGGAAAACTAGTAATGTATATTCATTTGGAGATTAACATGCTGATTAATTAGTGATCATTATGTTTCAATTTTCGAGTTATTCACTTGAATTCACTATGACCTCTCGGAAGTCAAGTGCCCAAACCCTTTGTTACATGCAAGTCTCGAATTTTAGTTGTTTTTTTAATGATGTTTTAGATGGATGACACTATTGATAAAAGAAAAATCATATAAAGTTAAGACGGAAAAAAAATTTTGTGATTTTTTTTTAACGGCAAATTTGGTTCACTGACTGACCACTGGAGTATCATCGTGCCACGAGCGGAACCACCCGATCATATCCATCTCCACGAGGCATAATGTCTATACACCAATTCAGAAGGAAACCCAATAAATATTGGGAAAACTCCCTTTGTGGGAATTGAACCCAAGACCTATTGGTCCTAAAGTCTTATCCTACCCCAAGATGTCACTAGGCTATAAACCCCCTTGTAGGGTTGTAAACGAACCGAACGTTCAGCGAACAGTTCGTGAACCGTTCGGCGGGAAGTTCGTTTATGTTCGTTCGTTTAATAAACAAACGAACATGAACAAGAAATTTTGTTCGATTAGTTAAATGAACGAACATGAACAGAGGTCTCGTTCGTTCGAGTGTGTTCGTGAACGTTCGGTAAGGTGTTTGTGAACGTGTTCGTGAACATTCGTTGATTTGCGTTCGTTTATGTTCGTATGTTTGTATTTTAATTGAAGATCTTTGTACTTTCTTATATTTTATTTGTACTTTTTTATATTATTAAACTTTTATTTATTTTATTACCCTAACAATTAAACTAGGAAACCCACTTTCACCTTGTTTATGCATCATTTCCCTTTCATTTCTCATTATTTACATCGGCAAATATGATCAACCTCCGTTCCACAATAAGGGATTCAAGTTCGAGTGCTACTCTCTGGGCCATCTATCTTTATCCTTCGTCGCGTTCGCCAAATTTATTTGTGTTCGTTTGTGTTCATGAACCGTTCGCGAACACGCTCATTTCCTTAATGAACGAACACGAACATAAAATCTCGTTCGGTAAGTGTTCATGAACCGTTCGTGAACACATTTATTTTCTTAACGAACGAACACGAACAAGGCCCTGTTCGTGTTCGTTCGGTTCGTTTACATCCCTACCCCCTTGTGATGATCGGGATTTTTTTAAAGAGTAAATTACAAGTTTTGTCCTTTACCTTTATACCTAATTTCAGCCAGTGTCCCTTGTCTTTAAAATTGATAAGTTTTGTACTTAATGTTTTAAAATGCTACACACTTTGTCCTTTGACCCTAACCCAGTTAAAAGTTTCCGTTAAATCCCCTTTGGTGTATAAAATGCAATTTCCCATCAAAAAAAAAAAAAATCAAAGTATGAATTGTGGATGATTCAGTTGATGATAGGATCCTGTTGCAAGTGGCAGCTGGTGTAGGTGGTTGTGGATTGTGGTAGGTGGTGGTGAGAAGAGGGACAGAGAGAGGGGTAGAGAGAGAGAAAGGTAGATGGATGGTGGTAGGTGATGGTGGGAGAGGGAGAGAGAGAGAGGGGTAGAGAGAGAAATGTAGACTGTTATATATAGTATATATTAGTTTGTTTTTGTTTTATTTGTTAAAACTTTATTATATAAATGAATAAAAATACTAAAGTATCTTTATGTGATCTGATTTAATAAAAAAATTAACTAGGTTATGGCTAAAGGACAAAGCGTATAGCATTAACATTAAGTACAAAACTCATCAATTTTAAAGATAAAGGACACCGAATGAAATTTGTTATAAATATAAAAGACAAAATTTGTAATTCACTCTTTTTTAAAACTTAAGCTATAAATATGCTGATAAACATGAGTTAGGATCAAATACAAAGTCTCCTAAAAAGAAGAAGTCATAAAAATGGTATCAAACAGACTCCGGTTGAACTCATTCAAGCGACATTAGAACCGTCTTATCAAACTCTACGATATGAGATTTTAGATTTTTGCTTTTAGATGTTTAGCTTGTAAATTTTAGAATTTTCTTTACATTATTGTGTCTTTTTATTTATCATTATGTCTTTTCTATACTTGCGTCAAGTTTATGATCAAATACAAAGGCTTCTAAAATAAGAAGTCGTACAAAGGATATCAAACGGACTTCAATTGACCTCATTCAAGCGACATCGGAACTGTCTCATCAAACTCTACGATGTGAGATTTTAGGTTTTCACTTTTGGATTTATAGGTTGTAGATTTTAGAAAATTTGTTTATTATTATTGAATTTTTTCTATATTTGCGTCATTATGTTTTTTTTTTTGCGATTCACTGTGTCTTTTTTCCTCGACACTGTGTTATATTTTTCGGCATTATGTTATATTTTGCTCGACATCTTGTCATCTTGTGTCATTTAGTGTGTCTTTGTACACTTCTTATTTTTAGGAGCCCTTGTAGAATAACTTAACCAATTTGAGTGATTATGTCACTACTAGAAAATTGGGCTATTTGTTGGCATTAGGGCAATTGACACGGGTGTTTTTATCACCAAGTTTTCGGTGGCAAAATGGTGAAAACAAGGAAATTGTTACCGTTTAGTGACCAAAAGTTTCATGACAAAAACCTTCTTTTCTAGTAGTGTGTCTTTTTGTGACTCATCGTTTCTTTTTTCTTCGACGTTGTGTTACATTTTGCGATTTATTGTGTCTTTGTATACTTCTTATTTTAAAAGGATTTGTAGAATAATTTTATCCGATAAACATTTAGGATTTAGTTTACAAAAGCTTGTAACTAGAACATTATATAAAATAAACTTGTAATTTAGGAATTATAAATACGTCAAAACTTTATGATATAAAGTAATAAATTTAATTATTTTTAAATTAACTTTTTATTATAAAGTAACAAATAAATTTAATTCTTTTTAAATAAACTTTTTCGTTTAATAAAATTAGAAGAACAATTATTTAAATTTATAAGAAAATCACTAAATCGAATTTAAAGTGATTTATAAAGTCTAAAGGAATTGTTTTAAATAAATACTATTATATATATATAGGGGGCCGCTAGAATGAGAACCACCACGAGTTATAAGAACCGCGACCCGCAGGTGGCCGTTGACCACGAAATTTTTTTTACGACTAGATGTGTATATTTTAACACCATACGTAAAGTTTGGGTTCAAACGGCGCGCCCGAGGGGGTAGTTTTTTACGCCCAAAGTTTGGGTTTTTTTATTTTTTTTAATTTTTCTTTTTTTTTTAACCAAACTTTGGGCGTAAAAAACTACCCCCTCGGGCGCGCCGTTTGAACCCAAACTTTACGTATGGTGTTAAAATATACACATCTAGTCGTAAAAAAAATTTCGTGGTCAACGGCCACCCGCGGGTCGCGGTTCTCATAACTCGTGGTGGTTCTCATTCTAGCGGCTCCCTATATATATATATATATAGGAGAAGGATCCGTTAGGAACCACCCTTTATTGCGAAAATCGCGAGAACCAATGTAAACACAACCAAAAATACCTAAAAAAAATCTAAAAAACACCCAAAATTTTTGTTTTTTTTGGAAAAATCGCTATATTTCGTCAATAATAAAAAAAATTTCAAAAAATAAAATAAAATAAAATTTCGAGTAACAGTTATCCATGCACATGTGTATATGTATCATTTCTTTGACAAATTCCGTAATTCATTACAAATATTAGACAAATGCACTTTTATTTACACTACCATATTATGTAATACACTACTTTTTACATTACCAATATTAGAAATGCAAGTGTGCATCTATATGTATCAACATGAAATAAGGTATTTTGGTACACTACTTTGAATACACTTCCCCTTTCATCTATCATACCATCCATAATACAATACCATTACCTCCTACCATCCATAATACAATACCATTACCAATATTTTCACTTTATTACATGTATATCAACACCATTTATACCATCCAATCAACATATTACATCATAAAGTGACAACTATAACTGATGCGTGTGAAGTGTCGTATATTTTAGGTGTATATTTTAAGCCCTTTTTAACACTTATTTTAGCCAAGTTTTAAATTTATAAAACACGATATTTCACTAACACTAAACACACATATGGGCAAGTGCACCCATCGTTGAGTGTAGTATAGCGTTGGTAAGATACCGAGGTCGTCCAAGGACACAAGAGCTTTTAATACCGGTTTATCCTCAACGTCTAATCAAAATAAAAGTTTAGAAAAATGTTTTAAACTAAGAAAAATAAAAACTAACTAAAATGCTGAAAATAAAAATAAAAATAAAAACAGATAGACAAGATGAATCACTTGGTTCCGACTCGTATCTAGTATAACCTTTGATTATTTCCGCACTTTTGCACATAATTAGGAGATTATCTTAGTTATTGTAGTAGGCCCCTCTTTTGAAGGTGACGTTACCCTCACCCCAGTAGTTTGAGTCAGCAGGGATACAATCCTAAAGGGGTGGATTATTGGAAGATAATGAATTAAGTTATTAATGCAGTATTGTGGTAGGCCCCGCTTTTGGCGGTGACGTTACCCTCGACTAAGTAGTCTGAGTCAGCAGGGATACAGTCCTAAATAGCCGGGTTATAGTATTAATAGTAGTTAACTTATGAGGGGATCAAAGAGTTTGGACCCCCGCCATCCAATACCGTGAAGTATTGAAGGAGGTCATACTAAATTTGACCCAGGTCCATTGCAGGACCTCTAAACGCTGAACAATGGCAAGACCTTTACCAAACCGTTCCCTTAACCCCCTACCAGGTAGCCAACATACCTCCATATAGACCGTGGAGATATGAATGGTGAAAATCCTTTATTTTATATAGACAGTAAAATAATGCCAAGACACCACGGACAAACGATAAGGAAAGATCACCTTCAACATAAGTAACTAGTTATTAAAGTCATTAATACAAAACCAAATAAAAAGTGCAAAAGATTAGAAATAAAAAGTATTATACTAGACAATTTGTCTTCACCAAGTGATGTAAGAGACTTAGGCAAACATGGCCTTGATTGTCAAGAACTCTTACGATCAATCTTGGATCCCGAGACGACTCACACACTCTATGATGGACAATGGATGATGGTGGTGGATGATGGTGTTGTGATGGTGGTGGGTGGTGGATGAAGTGTGAGAGAGGTGGTGTGCCAAGGGATGGTTTGAGCTTGAGCCAAGCACTCCTATTTATAGCCTGTACAGAAGCCTGGACACGGCCCCGTGTCCGCTGGACACGGCCCCGTGTCCGTCTGACACTCTCTCTCTTCATTAATTGTAATTCGCAATTACAATTAATGCGCCTGCTGTACTTTCGACACGCCCCCGTGTTCACTGGACACGGCCCCGTGGTGGGCAATAGAAGCTTCTAAAGGTTTGTCTTTTCTGCTGCTTCTTGGGCACGGCCCGTGCTTACTGGACACGCCCCGTGTTCGCTGGGCACGCCCCGTGTTCACTGAACACGCCCCGTGTCGAGCTGAGCACACCCCGTGCTCAGCTGGGCACAGCCCCATGCTCAGCTTTTCTTCTTGTTTTTGCTTTGTGAGATGCTGTTAAGGAGTCGGGCATGCCACGTTTCTTCCTTTTCTTTGTATTTATGTTGGTTTTGGCTGCATTTTTGCTTCTTTTGTTCGTTTAAGCTCTTTTAATCCTGAAAATACAAAAGGAAGACAAAAGCACACTTTTTCCAACATTAGTACTTAAAAAGGGTTAGTTTTATGCCTCATTTGATGTAATTTATATGTTGCATTTTGCGCACATCAAATACCCCCACACTTGAATCTTTGCTTGTCCTCAAGCAAAACTCTTTATAATGTGGCTTACACTCCCAAATGGAATGGGTAGAAGATAAGGTTTTTGGGCTTGTCATAGAGTGTCGGGATGTCCAAGATTCTTTATTAAGTTTTATTTTTATTTATTTACAATCCTATTCGTCATGATTTATTTAAAACTTTTCATAAGATAAATTACTTATTAGGGCATAACATGCCTCTTTAAAATTCTATTTATATACGAGTTCACATACCTCACGGGGATCACTCAACACTCTGCCGAAGATGTATTTTAGTGAATCACTCGAGAGCGGCATGGAACTTACTCCTACCATAGGCTTGCCAAGCAATCAATCCTCCTCCTTTTTAACTATATACCTTTGTAAACATCAAGAGGACTTTTTGGTGAAGGGTTAGGCTTTGGGATAAAGGTAGGTGGTTGGGCTAATGGTTAGTAGAAAATGGCGAAAAGCGTAAAAAGCATCGGTTTTCGTAAGACCTCTTTTTTTTTTTTTTTTTTTGATGATGATTTTTATTTTGATGAAGCCATTATTCAAACAAAGTTATTTTTGATGAACTTGCTTGTTTATTTCTTTTGCTTCATCATCAACACTTTTTTTTTTTTTTTTTTTTTTTTTTTTGAAAAGTCATCCGAAAAACCGAGCTTGTTACTAAAACAAAGGGTTAAAAATAAAAAGGGTTTTGGTGGGTGAAAGGGTGCTTGTTTTTGGGTTAAGAAATGAAAAAGTTTAGGCTCAAAGGGGTTAACTAGGGGGATTTTGGGTAGGTGGTAAAAAAAAGAAAAAATAATGGTGTAGAAATAAAAAGGGTTAGTCCTAATGCCTCCATCATTTACTTACTCAGGTTTAAGTTGGTAATGACCGGGAATGTATCGTTATGGCAAGTTCTAGAGTCGTAAGAACCAAGCGGCTATTCACACAAGAAACGAAAAATGAGCATTTAGTCTAATGATATGTAATTGTATGCTCAATAAAGGCTCAAAACTCACTTTTGTGGGAATGGATTTTTATGTGATCAAGTATATATAATCAAATTTTAACTAAGCTTGTCATGCCTTTTCATAATTTTCTTATGTTGGTTCTTTTTATCACGACGCTATCGGTTGTAAATTCGTAAAAATATAACCTTTTTAGAATTTTGAAATTCCCAAGTTAAACCTAGACAAGTAAAAAAATGAAAATTTTTGAAAAAAAATTGGGGTGATTAGCGGTTCCAATAGAGTTTTGTGTAAGGCTTGTATTTAGGACTTGCAAGATTCAAGGTTTTAGCATCCCCCCCACACTTAAATTACACATTGTCCTCAATGTGTCCCAAAAATAAATTTTTAGGCTGATTAAATGTGTAAAAATGGGTTAAAAAACAAGATTTTATGGTACTGGGTAGCTGAACACGGGGTGGTGTTGGCTGAGCACGGCCCAGTGTCCAGGGTACCAAAAGTAAACAGAAGGCTGGGCACGGGGGCATGTCCAGTGAGCACGGCCCCGTGTCCAGGTACCTGAACTGGGCATTTTCTATAGAACCTTGGGCACGGGGCGTGTTGGGGTGAGCACGGCCCCGTGCTGAACTTGCTGTAATGAAGAAAAATTGTCGGGATGCTCTGTTTTTGTGCATGGGGTGTTGGTTTAAGCTTCCCTTATCATCCTTCACCATCCCGAGTGTGTTTTATTCCTGAAAAAAAACTAAACTAGAAAAAGTAAAAGTTAATCTAAACTAAAACTACGGATAGTTCCGCGGAATGCCTCCGTGGTGCGCCACGTTTATAAGGGTCCTTGGCTAGACCCACTTTATCAGGTGGTTCTGGCTCATCTTCAATTAGGGGGTCGTCATTGCCGAATGGATATTTCATTAATCGTTCAAGATCGACACACCTTTTGAAGGCCCCTAATTGAATAGGTAGATTGTTGAACTTCCGGTTTTTCAAAGCTTCGTGAGTTTTTACAAATGGTCGTCCCAACACTAGAGGAGCGTCATCTAGGATGACAAAGTCGGTTGAGATTACCATTTGATTTGTTTGAACCAATACATCCTCAACTACACCGATTGATTTTATTACTTTCCGATTGGATAGAAAAATGGGTATTTGAAGTGGAGAAAAATCACTAATACTTAATTTTTCGAAAATGTAGTTAGGCATTATGTTAACACAAAGATCTTTATCGATTGTGATATTACTAATAAATGAATTTTGAAAGAAACATGGAACCGGTGTGATGTTAATTTCAAATGGGTCTTCTTTTATTAGTGAAGTTTGATCATTAGTTAACTTAACATTTACCGTTTCGTAAATTTTAGTGTTAGTGTTTAACTCTTTTAAAAACTTAGCATGAGTGGGTACTAAACAATGATTTTCGAAAGAAGGTGTCAAGAGATTAATTTCTTCAAAATTAGACTCTTCTTGGATTTTAACGTTATTGGACTCACCTTTTTCGTTGCTTAGCTCATGTGTCGGTTTTTCACTTATTTGTTCTTCCATTTTTTCATTTTTAGTTATCTCTTCCTTTTTTAATTCTTCTCTTGTGCGGGACTCCTCTTCCCTTGCGCGAGCTTCTTTTATACATCGATCGATAACTCTAATGTGTTCTAATATCCTATCGGTCACTTCGGTTATAGAAAAAGAATCATCATTTCCTAAGCTTGAATCCGGTTGTTCGACCCTTTGTTCCTCATAATACTCATATGAAGTCGATGGTTCGCACCATTGTTCTTCATTGTAAGCATATGATGGATAAGGTTCGTAATTTTGTTCTCCATAATACTCATATGAGGTGGGTTGTTCACGCCAAGGTTCCTCATAATAAGCATACGAAGGTGGTGGCTCATATCTTGGTTCCTCAAAGTATGAGTATGAGGGCTCATACCTTGGTTCATCAAAATATGAGTATGAGGGAGGAGGTTCATACCTTTGGTCTTCATAGGATGTATATGAAGTTGATGGCTCGTACCTGGGCTCCTCATAGTAGGTGTATGAATTGGATGGTTGATATGAGCGATTATTTTGAACCGATCGTGCGTTACGACAATTAGTGCAATAATTACCCCTATAATCCTCCTCCTCATAGGTGTAGTTGTAACCTCCTGAGTATTGATCCATAAGAATCACTCAGCAGACCACAACTGAGTCTCGAGATCAGAAAACAAAAATAAAAACGGAAACAGAGGCTGGACACGGCCCCGTGTTCAGTGGACACGGCCCCGTGTTCAGAATCTGTATTTGGGCGTTTTAATTAAATTTACTGATTTCGTTGAGCACGGGGCGTGTTCAGTGAGCACGGCCCGTGTTCAAGCTTCTGTTACTGGGTGTTTTATGAAAAATATGCAGCACGGCCCCATGTTCAGTGAGCACGGCCCGTGTTCAACCTACTGTAAATGCAAAACTAAACTAAAATGCAAAAAAAAAAATGTGGGCCCGTTTTGAAAAGGTTTTGAAAAACTGATTAGGCCGTCGATTTTAAGCTTTCCTAAAATCCTTGTGTCCCCGGCAACGGCGCCAAAAACTTGATGCGTGTGAAGTGTCGTATATTTTAGGTGTATATTTTAAGCCCTTTTTAACACTTATTTTAGCCAAGTTTTAAATTTATAAAACACGATATTTCACTAACACTAAACACACATATGGGCAAGTGCACCCATCGTTGAGTGTAGTATAGCGTTGGTAAGATACCGAGGTCGTCCAAGGACACAAGAGCTTTTAATACCGGTTTATCCTCAACGTCTAATCAAAATAAAAGTTTAGAAAAATGTTTTAAACTAAGAAAAATAAAAACTAACTAAAATGCTGAAAATAAAAATAAAAATAAAAACAGATAGACAAGATGAATCACTTGGTTCCGACTCGTATCTAGTATAACCTTTGATTATTTCCGCACTTTTGCACATAATTAGGAGATTATCTTAGTTATTGTAGTAGGCCCCTCTTTTGAAGGTGACGTTACCCTCACCCCAGTAGTTTGAGTCAGCAGGGATACAATCCTAAAGGGGTGGATTATTGGAAGATAATGAATTAAGTTATTAATGCAGTATTGTGGTAGGCCCCGCTTTTGGCGGTGACGTTACCCTCGACTAAGTAGTCTGAGTCAGCAGGGATACAGTCCTAAATAGCCGGGTTATAGTATTAATAGTAGTTAACTTATGAGGGGATCAAAGAGTTTGGACCCCCGCCATCCAATACCGTGAAGTATTGAAGGAGGTCATACTAAATTTGACCCAGGTCCATTGCAGGACCTCTAAACGCTGAACAATGGCAAGACCTTTACCAAACCGTTCCCTTAACCCCCTACCAGGTAGCCAACATACCTCCATATAGACCGTGGAGATATGAATGGTGAAAATCCTTTATTTTATATAGACAGTAAAATAATGCCAAGACACCACGGACAAACGATAAGGAAAGATCACCTTCAACATAAGTAACTAGTTATTAAAGTCATTAATACAAAACCAAATAAAAAGTGCAAAAGATTAGAAATAAAAAGTATTATACTAGACACTTTGTCTTCACCAAGTGATGTAAGAGACTTAGGCAAACATGGCCTTGATTGTCAAGAACTCTTACGATCAATCTTGGATCCCGAGACGACTCACACACTCTATGATGGACAATGGATGATGGTGGTGGATGATGGTGTTGTGATGGTGGTGGGTGGTGGATGAAGTGTGAGAGAGGTGGTGTGCCAAGGGATGGTTTGAGCTTGAGCCAAGCACTCCTATTTATAGCCTGTACAGAAGCCTGGACACGGCCCCGTGTCCGCTGGACACGGCCCCGTGTCCGTCTGACACTCTCTCTCTTCATTAATTGTAATTCGCAATTACAATTAATGCGCCTGCTGTACTTTCGACACGCCCCCGTGTTCACTGGACACGGCCCCGTGGTGGGCAATAGAAGCTTCTAAAGGTTTGTCTTTTCTGCTGCTTCTTGGGCACGGCCCGTGCTTACTGGACACGCCCCGTGTTCGCTGGGCACGCCCCGTGTTCACTGAACACGCCCCGTGTCGAGCTGAGCACACCCCGTGCTCAGCTGGGCACAGCCCCATGCTCAGCTTTTCTTCTTGTTTTTGCTTTGTGAGATGCTGTTAAGGAGTCGGGCATGCCACGTTTCTTCCTTTTCTTTGTATTTATGTTGGTTTTGGCTGCATTTTTGCTTCTTTTGTTCGTTTAAGCTCTTTTAATCCTGAAAATACAAAAGGAAGACAAAAGCACACTTTTTCCAACATTAGTACTTAAAAAGGGTTAGTTTTATGCCTCATTTGATGTAATTTATATGTTGCATTTTGCGCACATCAAATACCCCCACACTTGAATCTTTGCTTGTCCTCAAGCAAAACTCTTTATAATGTGGCTTACACTCCCAAATGGAATGGGTAGAAGAGAAGGTTTTTGGGCTTGTCATAGAGTGTCGGGATGTCCAAGATTCTTTATTAAGTTTTATTTTTATTTATTTACAATCCTATTCGTCATGATTTATTTAAAACTTTTCATAAGATAAATTACTTATTAGGGCATAACATGCCTCTTTAAAATTCTATTTATATACGAGTTCACATACCTCACGGGGATCACTCAACACTCTGCCGAAGATGTATTTTAGTGAATCACTCGAGAGCGGCATGGAACTTACTCCTACCATAGGCTTGCCAAGCAATCAATCCTCCTCCTTTTTAACTATATACCTTTGTAAACATCAAGAGGACTTTTTGGTGAAGGGTTAGGCTTTGGGATAAAGGTAGGTGGTTGGGCTAATGGTTAGTAGAAAATGGCGAAAAGCGTAAAAAGCATCGGTTTTCGTAAGACCTCTTTTTTTTTTTTTTTTTTTTTGATGATGATTTTTATTTTGATGAAGCCATTATTCAAACAAAGTTATTTTTGATGAACTTGCTTGTTTATTTCTTTTGCTTCATCATCAACACTTTTTTTTTTTTTTTTTTTTTTTTTTTGAAAAGTCATCCGAAAAACCGAGCTTGTTACTAAAACAAAGGGTTAAAAATAAAAAGGGTTTTGGTGGGTGAAAGGGTGCTTGTTTTTGGGTTAAGAAATGAAAAAGTTTAGGCTCAAAGGGGTTAACTAGGGGGATTTTGGGTAGGTGGTAAAAAAAAGAAAAAATAATGGTGTAGAAATAAAAAGGGTTAGTCCTAATGCCTCCATCATTTACTTACTCAGGTTTAAGTTGGTAATGACCGGGAATGTATCGTTATGGCAAGTTCTAGAGTCGTAAGAACCAAGCGGCTATTCACACAAGAAACGAAAAATGAGCATTTAGTCTAATGATATGTAATTGTATGCTCAATAAAGGCTCAAAACTCACTTTTGTGGGAATGGATTTTTATGTGATCAAGTATATATAATCAAATTTTAACTAAGCTTGTCATGCCTTTTCATAATTTTCTTATGTTGGTTCTTTTTATCACGACGCTATCGGTTGTAAATTCGTAAAAATATAACCTTTTTAGAATTTTGAAATTCCCAAGTTAAACCTAGACAAGTAAAAAAATGAAAATTTTTGAAAAAAAATTGGGGTGATTAGCGGTTCCAATAGAGTTTTGTGTAAGGCTTGTATTTAGGACTTGCAAGATTCAAGGTTTTAGCATCCCCCCCACACTTAAATTACACATTGTCCTCAATGTGTCCCAAAAATAAATTTTTAGGCTGATTAAATGTGTAAAAATGGGTTAAAAAACAAGATTTTATGGTACTGGGTAGCTGAACACGGGGTGGTGTTGGCTGAGCACGGCCCAGTGTCCAGGGTACCAAAAGTAAACAGAAGGCTGGGCACGGGGGCATGTCCAGTGAGCACGGCCCCGTGTCCAGGTACCTGAACTGGGCATTTTCTATAGAACCTTGGGCACGGGGCGTGTTGGGGTGAGCACGGCCCCGTGCTGAACTTGCTGTAATGAAGAAAAATTGTCGGGATGCTCTGTTTTTGTGCATGGGGTGTTGGTTTAAGCTTCCCTTATCATCCTTCACCATCCCGAGTGTGTTTTATTCCTGAAAAAAAACTAAACTAGAAAAAGTAAAAGTTAATCTAAACTAAAACTACGGATAGTTCCGCGGAATGCCTCCGTGGTGCGCCACGTTTATAAGGGTCCTTGGCTAGACCCACTTTATCAGGTGGTTCTGGCTCATCTTCAATTAGGGGGTCGTCATTGCCGAATGGATATTTCATTAATCGTTCAAGATCGACACACCTTTTGAAGGCCCCTAATTGAATAGGTAGATTGTTGAACTTCCGGTTTTTCAAAGCTTCGTGAGTTTTTACAAATGGTCGTCCCAACACTAGAGGAGCGTCATCTAGGATGACAAAGTCGGTTGAGATTACCATTTGATTTGTTTGAACCAATACATCCTCAACTACACCGATTGATTTTATTACTTTCCGATTGGATAGAAAAATGGGTATTTGAAGTGGAGAAAAATCACTAATACTTAATTTTTCGAAAATGTAGTTAGGCATTATGTTAACACAAAGATCTTTATCGATTGTGATATTACTAATAAATGAATTTTGAAAGAAACATGGAACCGGTGTGATGTTAATTTCAAATGGGTCTTCTTTTATTAGTGAAGTTTGATCATTAGTTAACTTAACATTTACCGTTTCGTAAATTTTAGTGTTAGTGTTTAACTCTTTTAAAAACTTAGCATGAGTGGGTACTAAACAATGATTTTCGAAAGAAGGTGTCAAGAGATTAATTTCTTCAAAATTAGACTCTTCTTGGATTTTAACGTTATTGGACTCACCTTTTTCGTTGCTTAGCTCATGTGTCGGTTTTTCACTTATTTGTTCTTCCATTTTTTCATTTTTAGTTATCTCTTCCTTTTTTAATTCTTCTCTTGTGCGGGACTCCTCTTCCCTTGCGCGAGCTTCTTTTATACATCGATCGATAACTCTAATGTGTTCTAATATCCTATCGGTCACTTCGGTTATAGAAAAAGAATCATCATTTCCTAAGCTTGAATCCGGTTGTTCGACCCTTTGTTCCTCATAATACTCATATGAAGTCGATGGTTCGCACCATTGTTCTTCATTGTAAGCATATGATGGATAAGGTTCGTAATTTTGTTCTCCATAATACTCATATGAGGTGGGTTGTTCACGCCAAGGTTCCTCATAATAAGCATACGAAGGTGGTGGCTCATATCTTGGTTCCTCAAAGTATGAGTATGAGGGCTCATACCTTGGTTCATCAAAATATGAGTATGAGGGAGGAGGTTCATACCTTTGGTCTTCATAGGATGTATATGAAGTTGATGGCTCGTACCTGGGCTCCTCATAGTAGGTGTATGAATTGGATGGTTGATATGAGCGATTATTTTGAACCGATCGTGCGTTACGACAATTAGTGCAATAATTACCCCTATAATCCTCCTCCTCATAGGTGTAGTTGTAACCTCCTGAGTATTGATCCATAAGAATCACTCAGCAGACCACAACTGAGTCTCGAGATCAGAAAACAAAAATAAAAACGGAAACAGAGGCTGGACACGGCCCCGTGTTCAGTGGACACGGCCCCGTGTTCAGAATCTGTATTTGGGCGTTTTAATTAAATTTACTGATTTCGTTGAGCACGGGGCGTGTTCAGTGAGCACGGCCCGTGTTCAAGCTTCTGTTACTGGGTGTTTTATGAAAAATATGCAGCACGGCCCCATGTTCAGTGAGCACGGCCCGTGTTCAACCTACTGTAAATGCAAAACTAAACTAAAATGCAAAAAAAAAAATGTGGGCCCGTTTTGAAAAGGTTTTGAAAAACTGATTAGGCCGTCGATTTTAAGCTTTCCTAAAATCCTTGTGTCCCCGGCAACGGCGCCAAAAACTTGATGCGTGTGAAGTGTCGTATATTTTAGGTGTATATTTTAAGCCCTTTTTAACACTTATTTTAGCCAAGTTTTAAATTTATAAAACACGATATTTCACTAACACTAAACACACATATGGGCAAGTGCACCCATCGTTGAGTGTAGTATAGCGTTGGTAAGATACCGAGGTCGTCCAAGGACACAAGAGCTTTTAATACCGGTTTATCCTCAACGTCTAATCAAAATAAAAGTTTAGAAAAATGTTTTAAACTAAGAAAAATAAAAACTAACTAAAATGCTGAAAATAAAAATAAAAATAAAAACAGATAGACAAGATGAATCACTTGGTTCCGACTCGTATCTAGTATAACCTTTGATTATTTCCGCACTTTTGCACATAATTAGGAGATTATCTTAGTTATTGTAGTAGGCCCCTCTTTTGAAGGTGACGTTACCCTCACCCCAGTAGTTTGAGTCAGCAGGGATACAATCCTAAAGGGGTGGATTATTGGAAGATAATGAATTAAGTTATTAATGCAGTATTGTGGTAGGCCCCGCTTTTGGCGGTGACGTTACCCTCGACTAAGTAGTCTGAGTCAGCAGGGATACAGTCCTAAATAGCCGGGTTATAGTATTAATAGTAGTTAACTTATGAGGGGATCAAAGAGTTTGGACCCCCGCCATCCAATACCGTGAAGTATTGAAGGAGGTCATACTAAATTTGACCCAGGTCCATTGCAGGACCTCTAAACGCTGAACAATGGCAAGACCTTTACCAAACCGTTCCCTTAACCCCCTACCAGGTAGCCAACATACCTCCATATAGACCGTGGAGATATGAATGGTGAAAATCCTTTATTTTATATAGACAGTAAAATAATGCCAAGACACCACGGACAAACGATAAGGAAAGATCACCTTCAACATAAGTAACTAGTTATTAAAGTCATTAATACAAAACCAAATAAAAAGTGCAAAAGATTAGAAATAAAAAGTATTATACTAGACACTTTGTCTTCACCAAGTGATGTAAGAGACTTAGGCAAACATGGCCTTGATTGTCAAGAACTCTTACGATCAATCTTGGATCCCGAGACGACTCACACACTCTATGATGGACAATGGATGATGGTGGTGGATGATGGTGTTGTGATGGTGGTGGGTGGTGGATGAAGTGTGAGAGAGGTGGTGTGCCAAGGGATGGTTTGAGCTTGAGCCAAGCACTCCTATTTATAGCCTGTACAGAAGCCTGGACACGGCCCCGTGTCCGCTGGACACGGCCCCGTGTCCGTCTGACACTCTCTCTCTTCATTAATTGTAATTCGCAATTACAATTAATGCGCCTGCTGTACTTTCGACACGCCCCCGTGTTCACTGGACACGGCCCCGTGGTGGGCAATAGAAGCTTCTAAAGGTTTGTCTTTTCTGCTGCTTCTTGGGCACGGCCCGTGCTTACTGGACACGCCCCGTGTTCGCTGGGCACGCCCCGTGTTCACTGAACACGCCCCGTGTCGAGCTGAGCACACCCCGTGCTCAGCTGGGCACAGCCCCATGCTCAGCTTTTCTTCTTGTTTTTGCTTTGTGAGATGCTGTTAAGGAGTCGGGCATGCCACGTTTCTTCCTTTTCTTTGTATTTATGTTGGTTTTGGCTGCATTTTTGCTTCTTTTGTTCGTTTAAGCTCTTTTAATCCTGAAAATACAAAAGGAAGACAAAAGCACACTTTTTCCAACATTAGTACTTAAAAAGGGTTAGTTTTATGCCTCATTTGATGTAATTTATATGTTGCATTTTGCGCACATCAATAACCAAACTATCAACCACTAGATATAACTAACAAAAAAACATGTATATGGGCCTACTTCTCCATTCAAAATCACAAACTTTTTTGTAACAAAACACGTTATATCATGGTTATACATAATGATGCACATGTGCATTTTGAATATTGGTAATGTAAAAAGTAGTGTATTACGGATGATATTGTAAATTAAAGTGCAATTGTCTATTACTGATAATGTATTACAGAATTTATCGAAGTAATGATACATATGCACATGTGCATGGATAACTATTACTCGAATTTTTTTTTTGTAACGAAATATAGCGATTTTTTTTTAAAATATTCAAAAAAAAATTGAGTGCTTTTTTGATTCTTTTTAGATTTTATTTTGTGTTCACATTGGTTCTCGCGGTTATCACAATAAAGGTGGTTCTTAAATGAACCTTACCCTATATATATATATATGAAACAGTACAATACATTTTAATAAATAAAATTAAATTTAATTAAAATGATTAAACAAATTGAATCAAAATAGTGATATATAGTATATAAAACATACTATTTTTTTATTAAATGAATACACTACACAATTAATTAATACGATTTGAAATTGTTTTCGTTCTTTTTATATTAAAAGAATACACTACACAATTAATTCATACGATTTGAAATTGTTTTCGTTCTTTTTAGAATATAAAACAAAATTTATAATAATGATAATGCATCTTTTAAAATGGATACAATTTATGTCCAATAAAGCCAAATATTCTCATGTGAAGCTCTTTATCTCTTTAGTCTTTTGTTACACGTAGTGTCTTCTTGAGGCACCAGTACCACTCATGTATGCTTCATTATCCTCCCCTTCTTTTTTCCTTACCATTTCTCAAAATGTCACCACAACATCAATCTGCATACCCCTCACCAATTTCTACTCCGCCAATCTTGCAAAATCCGTTGCCCGAAGCCCACAAGTTTCAAGCACACGCTGTTGGGCGGCTAGACGACAAGTTAGATATGACGATGATGAAAATGATCAAGAATATGGACACAATGAAGAGATAGCAATTCTGGAATTTTACACTCAGGTTGCCAAAGAAGAAGCACTTTTGGTTAAAGCAGTTGTGGACGACCAACAAGTTGAGCTTCTCATCTTCAAGGTTACTTAATTACTTGATTACATTTGTACTAATTTGTTCACTTCAATTCCATCACTTATAAATCATTTCTTTTATCTTAAACATAATTAATCTAGTTATCTAATTTTTAATATAAAGGATAAATCAAACGTATAATGTAGTAACATAGTTTTGGCAATGGTCCATTTTGATGGTCTAGTTTGGTAATTAAAGTTTTTTTTGTTAATAGTTGATAACTAGATAAGTTTTTTTTTTTTTTTGCTTGGTTATTATTTATACGATATATATTATATTTTTTATACGATATATATTATATTTTTTATGAAATTTACATGCAATTAGAAAGTTAATTGTTTGGATCTATACCGTAGTCTCCATTATAAGTGTGATTAGTATGTATATCAACATTACTAATTTATATGGCGTAGGGATTTTCATCGAGCTTGAGCTCAGGAACTTCTTTTGACCCAACAAGGAGTATTCTTCCGGCAAGAGCAGTTATACAAAGCATCGATCGAGTTAAAGGCCCTTTCGATCCCTCCAATATTGACTATATTGAAAAGGACCTTCAAGTTGATGCATTTAAAACAGTGGTTCAGAAAATAAAACGTGTTCAATCTGATCATCCATCCTAAATCAATTATTGTTTACCAACTGTAATCCCATATCTCAAAATGATATATTGATGTTTTTAGATATTCAAAATTGTTCATAGATTTTGATTTAATTGGGACTACATAATAGGGTTAGAATCAAATACAAGTTTCCCTCTCAAATTGGGTGTGAATTGCCCTAAGGAAGTGTGTGTTGGTCTTCTTTGATGGCATACTTGTATACAACGAGAGTGAACATCAACATGTGGAATACTTACAAGTTCTAACCTTGTTGAGAGACAATTAATCATTTTTTGTGTGACAACATTTGTTTAGCCATGTTATTAACTGTACGATTAAATTACGTGCAATCATATAGACTTAGTTTAGAGGTAACTAGGTCATACAATGTGTTGTACATGCATGACTAGGCACGATTTAGTATGTTTAGTAGAGTATACTACAACAAACGAACATATTAGTACTAATTCAAGTTAAAACAATCAACAAACGATCCAAAATAGCAAACAATGGTGATATACAAATTACAAAGCAACAAAACCCTAATTTGATGAAGACGTCAAATTTTATCGAATTCTACTACTATCCCTACGGAATATTATAATTTGTAAGGATTATATAAATGATTATGATTATAAACAATATGTTATGACATGGGTGGGAAAATTAGTATATAGCGTGTTAAAAATAAGCAACACTTAGCGTAATGTTTATATAAGTTAAAAAGCCTAAAAGCTTATATAAATGATGGAACAATGCAAGAACTATATAAATTAGTAGCCTTACATCCAAAATTCAGTTTTTTAAGTCCATTTATCTAGTCAACATGGAAGATAAGAACAAGTTGAACATTAAAACACATGGGTGATTAGCCCTATGTGATTTCTTACAAGGGTACAACCCTAACCCATCAAGTCTTGTACCCAAGACCATCATAACTCCCACCACACCTTTTGAAATGTAATTTCCTTGATAGAAAGACTTACAAAACTACGGATTTATGTTTCTCTTTGGTTGTTAGTTAAACAAGAAAATAAGATTAGAAAGAGGTTATTTGTTAAAAAAGAAAAGAAGAAAAGAAAGAAAAGCTTTATATGTTTTTCTCTCATACAGGGGCACCCTTTCCATCTTTATCATCCACCATTTTTCTAGAGACACAGAGTTCAAACTTTATAGAGGATAATCATGGAATTCATGTCATCAACAACATTTATCAAACAAAATATCCAGGTTCATTGCTGACCCAATTACACTTCTATCTGAATTCATACATTTTTTTTCTTAGTGTGTTTAAAACCTACAACCCTCTTTTTTTTATTTTTGACAATCAAAAACCTACAACCCTCTCTATCGCTCCCTGACAACCAATCGAAACGTTCTTTGCTTTCCGATCTACAAAATGATCAATCGGCATACGCCTGATGCTCTCCACATGTTCCATGCGTCCAGCCACCGTCAGCGTTAACCTAGTCCACCCACAGTCGTTGTTTGCTAGACGTCATCGCCACCGCTCTTCAGTCTCTTTCTCAACCCTTGAAAAGAACATTCTCTGGAAAAAAGAATATAATGTATAAATGGAAATTATGTCGGTGCATTGTAGCACCAGCCATTCTTTTTAAGACAAATAATTCATACGAAGGGTATGCGAGAAACACAACCATCGATCTCCCAAGATCAATGGTTCAAACTAGAGAATGACATTTTCGTAAATCTCAGCTTCGCAATTGAAGAAACAAATAAAGAAAGGATATTCTACTCCTTTCTCATTTGAACTCCTTCCCCCCTTGATTTTCAAACGACTATAATTTTTTCATACCTTAATATTATTAAAAAATAATTACACTGTATTGACGATCATTTCATTCTCTTTAATTCGAACAACCTATTGATAAAAAAATAAATGATTTTGAATACCGATTACGTGATTACATCATTTTGAATATCCAGTAAACGACTACGTGATTTTGAATACCCATTACTTGATTTCATTGTAGTATGTGAAACAACAGTAGGTGATTACGTAATTATGTAACAATAATTGACTATGTATTATTACGTGACTACCTGATTTTGAATACCAATTTCGTGATTACGTGATTTCATTATAGTATTTTTATGTGAAATCACCCTGAGTGATTACGTAATTACGTAAAAACAAAAACATGTAATACATAATATTTCATATGAAATACTTATATTTCAGGCCTAATCTTGTATTAAGGATATATTATATACAAAACATTAGCCAAATCAACCTACAATAACCATATCATACCGTATATTACATATTTAATTACGTAATAAAGCATAAACAATAAAATTCTTATTATTGAATATATAATCACGTAATAAACATAATTGTAATAAAATTAAGAGTAAATTACTATTTTAGCCCATTGGATTAGCCAGTTTAACCATTTCAGTCCAAAAAATAATCTTATAACGTATCAAACCTTGAGGTTGCATTTTATAATGCTTTTGGCCCCTGACACTAACTTTGTTACTTTTTTTATAGTTAAGTGTAAGGGTAATTAGGTCATTATATGTCTTATGGATTGTTTTTTGATAATTACAAAGATCTTTTTATATTTAACAGCCTCTTTATTTGATTATTTAATTTATGTTTATTTTTTTATTTTCATGATTATTATTTAATAAAATACGTTTTAAATATACAAATATGTTTTTATAAATGTTGTTTTTAAAATCATTTGTTTTTAACCTTTTTTATCAAAATCGTCCGTCTTTTAAAAATCGTTCATTTTTAAACCTTTTGTTTTTTAAAATCGTTCTTTTAAAGTCATTTTTTTAAAACAAATCATTTTTAACGTTCATTTTAAAATCGCTTATTTATTAAACTTTTTAAAAAAATTTGTTATTTAAATCGTGTATTTTTAATGCAGTTCTTTTTAAAATAGTTCTTTTTTAACTTTGTATTCTATTATTTACTTATAGCTGTTAGGAAAAAAGAACTTAAAATATGAACGATTTTAAAAATCAAAGGAATTTAAAACGAACAATTTTAAACAAATGAAATGTTTATAAACGAAAATAAAAAAAAAACGACGTGTATAAAGAAACAAAGGTATTAAAAGATTAAGTTAAAAATGTGAGGTTTTAAAAGGCAAACAATTTTAATAAACAAAAAGTTTAGAAATGAATGAATTTCGAACAAACGATCGTTCTTTTTTCAAACTTTTTTTAGAATGGTTCATCTTTTTTCAAATCTTCCATTTCTTTGGACCGTTCGTTTGTTTAGTATTCGTTATTTTTTTTATCCTTTTGTATTCGTGCACTTTTTAAAACCTTACACTTGTTAATTTATTATTGTAACGTTTTGTTTTTTTATAAACGTCGTTTTTTTATAATCGTCGTTTTCTAAACCACTCATTCTTTTAAAATTGATCATTTTTTAATTCCATCGATTTAAAGAGTCATTTTATGTTCTTTTTTCCCTAACGGATGTAAGTAATTGAATACAATGTTTAAAAATGAACAATTTAGAAAACGGTTCCGAAAGAAACAGTTTAAAAAGAAACGTTTTTAGAAATGAACGACTTAAAAGCGAATTGTTTAAAAAAGGTAACAAATATTTTTAAAAAGAATGGTATAATAGGAAAGTTTTAAAAAACTTTAAAAGATCAACGACTTTAAAAAGAATGATTTTAAAAACAAATGGTTTGAAAAAGAACAATTTTAAAAACAATAGACGATTTAAAAAAAAGTAAAAAAACAATTGATTTTAAAAATGACGTTTATGAAAAAACAAACGGTTAAAGAAAATACGTGTTTATTTTTATATTTAAAACATATTTTGTTAAATAATAGTTGTGAAAATAACTAAATAATAAAAGAAGACTTGAGTAATTACATTAATAATATCTTATATATTAAAAGAATTTTGTAATTATCAAAACAACCCCTAAGGTATATAATGACCTAATTACCCTTACACTTAACTACAAAAAAGTAACAAAGTTAGTGTCTGGGGCTAAAACCATTATAAAGTGTCTGGGGCTAAAACCATTATAAAATGCAACCACGGGGTTTAATATGTTATAAGACTTTTTTTTAACTGAAAAAGTTAAACTGTCTAAACCACAGGGGCCAAAATAGTAATTTACTCTAAAATCAGTTCTAACAAATCATATTGAATACGTAATCAAGTAATGAATTTATATTAAATGTGTAATCACGTAATGGTTTATGTTGAATGTGTAATCACGTAATGGATATTCAAATCACGTAGTCATGTGTTGGGTAATCAAAATCACGTAATCAAGTAATGAACTAGTAGGTATTCAAAATCCTGTAATTTTTTTTAAGAAAACTATAGCAATAGGTTGTTCGAATTAAAGAGAATGAAATGCTCGTTAATATGGTGCAATTAAAAAAATTAACGTATGAAAAAGTTATAGCGGTTTAAAAATAAAGAGTGAAGTTTGTTTAAGTGAGAAATAGAGTAAATTACTGTTTTGGCCCCTGTGGTTTAGTCAGTTTAGCCCTTTCAGTCTAAAAATGAATATTTTAACATAACAGACCTGAGGTTGTATTTTATAACAGTTTTAGCCCCTTGGCCTCTGACATTAACTTTATTACTTTTTTGTAGTTAAGTGTAAGGGTAATTAGGTCACTATATACCTTAGGGGCTGTTTTTGATAAGATTAAATTACGTTTTTGGCCCCTGTGGTTATGTCAATTTTACTATATTAGCCCAAAATAAGAATTTATAACGTATCTGCCCCCATGGTCCTTATATCTAACCATTTTGGCCCCTAATTCTAACCAAACCCCAACTCTGGTTAACTTCTTGGTCACATGGGTTGCACATGATGGGTAAAATTGTAATTTCCCCTCCCCTTTTATGACTTAATAAATAAAACCCTATATTAACTTTTTTTTCACTTCATCTTATTTCATCTTCACTCATCTCCTTCACAACACCACTTTCTTTCAGATCCTCTTCGTCTTTCTGTACATACTCACAAACCCATTCATATATCCACAAATCTTGCATAAAAATCTCCACTTCAAACCCCTAATTTCGGACCAGACATTTCAAAGATGGTTATATGCAGTTGGGTTGTTGGGAGTAGGCTGCCGGAGATCTGACAACGGTGGTTTGGAAGAGGGAGGAGGAGGGTGGGTTACGGCGGAGGTCGGAGGTCGGAGGGGGAGAGGTATTGTAAAAGGATGTGGTAGCGGATGACGTCAACGATGGAGGAGGAGGGTGGGTTACGGCGGAGGAGGTCGGAGGAGCAGAGGATGGGGTTGGGGACGGCGAGGAGGGTGAGGGAAGTGCTGGCGGAGAGGTCGGTGGCGACGGTGGTGGTGGTGTGGAGGTCGGAGAGATCTGGGAATGGGGAGAGGAGGTGGGTGATGTTGACGGCGGAGATGTTTTAGTTTGCAACTTCATATTTTGTTCTGGGTTATGCACCTTGGGATATTAGATTTGTATTTTGTAAGATTTGTATTTTGTTATGTGGATTTTCATCTTCAGGTTTGTATTTTGCTATGTTTTTTTTGACAATTTTGTGTTAGGAATTTAGGGGGTGTTTGGATGTTGTTTATGTGGGGATGATGATGATGATGATCTGGGTTAGATTTTGTGTTTGAATTTTATGTGGGGGTGATGATGATGGTTGAAGATGATAATGTTCATTAAAGATCTGGGTTAGATTTAATTGAAGATCTGGGGATGATGATGATGGTTGAAGATGATGATGTTCTTGAAAAATCTGGGTTAGATTTAAAGGGAAGGGGAAATTACAATTTTACCCATCATGTGCAACCCATGTGACCAAGAAGTTAACCAGAGTTGGGGTTTGGTTAGAATTAGGGGCCAAAATGGTTAGATATAAGGACCATGGGGGCAGATACGTTATAAATTCTTATTTTGGGCTAATATAGTAAAACTGACATAACCACAGGGGCCAAAAACGTAATTTACTCTTTTGATAATTACAAAGTTCTTTTAATATTTAAGAGATTACTAATGCAATTAATCAAGTTTTTTTTATTATTTTGTTATTTTCACGTTCATTATTTAATAAAATATGTTTTATATATACTAATAAATATGTTTTTTCATTAAGCGTTTGTTTTTTTATAAACATCCTTTTTAAAATCATTTGTTTTTTAACCTTTTTTAAACCGTATATCGTTTATAAAATTATTTCTTTTTAAACCGTTTGTTTATAAGTTGTTTGTCTTTTAAAGTTTTTTTAAACAATTCATTTAACACTATTCTTTTTAAAATCTTTTTTTTACTTTTTTAAACAATTCGTTTTTTTAAGTTGTTGATTATTAAATGCGTTTCCTTTTAAACTGTCCCTTTTAGAACCGTTTTTGAAACCATTCATTTTTTAAACTTTGTATTCAGTTTACTTATAGCTATTAGGAAAATGAACTTCAGAAAATGAACATTTTAAAAAATTGAAGGAATTTAAAAACGATCGATTTTAAACAAACGAGTGGTTTAAAAACGAAGATTAAAAAGGGACGTTTATAAAATAGCAAAACATTAAAAAAATAAGTTAACAAGTGTAAGGATTTAAAAAACATACGAATTTAATAAATGAAAGATTAAAAAAATAACGAAGTTTGAATAAACAAACGTTCCAAAGAAATAGAAGATTTGAAAAAGAAATAAACCACTCTAAAAAAGTTTGAAAAATGAACGATCTCTTTAGAGTGGTATGAAACTAAGTGTTTAAAAAAAAAACTTTAAAACACAAACGACTTTAAAAAGAACGATTTTAAGAAAACCAAACGATTTAAAAAAGAATAATTTTAAAAATGATTGATGGCTTAAACAAAATGTTAAAAAACAAACTATTCTTTAAAACGATATTTATAAAAACGAACGGTTAATGAAAATATATATTTATTTGTATATAACGTATTTTGTTAAATAATAATATCTTAAATATTAAAAGAACTTTGTAATTATCAAAACAGCCCCTAAAGTAAATAATAACCTAATTACCCTTACATTTAACTACACAAAATATAACAAAGTTAGTGTCATGGGCGAAAATCGTTATAAAATGCAACCTTATGGTCTGATATGTTAAAATATCCATTTTTGGACTGAAAAGGTTACATTGACTAAACCACAAGGGTCAAAATAGTAATTTACTCTGAGAAATAAGTAAATTACCATTTAAGCCAATGACACTAGTGCTTTATGGTTCGTACAAAGTTTGTCTTTTATACAAAAGACAGCTTCAACATCTTACATATAATGCTTCGTTAACCAAATGACTAATTCGGTATCTATGAATCTATGATATGTTATGAAAATCTTTATAACTTAAAATAAATAAAACATATATTCAACATGATCGAATTACAACCATTCATATCAAACTAGTGCAACGAGGGTATCCAAACAGATCGAATTACAACCATTCATATAAAGAGTGAAGTTTGTTCAAGTCAGAAAATAACTAAATTATCATTTAAGTCGATGACAAATTCAGTATCTATGATATGTTATGAAAATCTTTATAACTTAAAATAAATAAAACATATATTCAACATGATCGAATTACAACCATTCATATCAAACTAGTGCAATGAGGGTATCCAAATTCCAAACAGAATTTGCTGGCAAGATTCCCACCTTGTCATCACCAAATATCTTGCAAAGAAATATCTATCTTGATGACGTGGGGAAATACCTTTTTCTTTTTTTTTTTAACGTGAAATTTATTTAATTTCATTTCATCTAGAGATTTGAACCTAAGACCTTCTTCTCTCTCACCTAAAGGGCTGTTTGTTTATCTTTTAATGAGACACTTAATGGTTCAGACCTCTTACTGGTTCATCATTTAATGGTTCAGACTGTTTGTTTCACGAGCAGGTGTCTGAAAGGTTCAGACATTTGCCTGGGATGCTTAAAATTTATACAGTGTCTGAATGGTTAAGACCTCTAATCTAAATTGGTTAGACATTTGCCTCTGAACGGTTAAGCATTATACAGGCTCTTAATGGTTTAGACCTCTTACTGGTTCAGCACTTAGTGGTTCAGCACTTAACCATTCAGATATTGCCAAACAGCCCCTAAGTGCAGGAGCGAAGATTAGAAGGGGCCGGGCGACCCCCGAACTTTTCGCTCAGTAGTGTTATGTATGTCACTTTCGTATAAAATTTTTTGGGTATATATGTTTTCGACATCCCAGTTCTATAGAAATTTTTGAATATATACGTTTTCGATCCAAAGTCAAAAATCTCAAGATTCACCACTGCATAAATATTTAAAAGCTTTACATTTACCATTGGATACCACATCAATCTCGTTGATACGTGGGGAAATATCTAAAAAAAATATCTTGCCACCGCCCCACACCACAAATATCAATTCTTTTTTACTTTTTTTCTTTTCTTAATTTAACTCACAAGAATTATAAAAATTACAAGGTGCTTGATATACCCCATTTTCAATTCATTCATATATATGATAAATTTCAAAGTGAATGAACAGTAGTTAGAATTTAGATTTAGAATTATTATATATGATAAATTTCAAAGTGAATGAACAGTAGTTAGAATTTAGATTTAGAATTATTTAAAATTAGAATAAAATAAATAGTAACATCATTAAGAGATGATCAAATGGTATCTGGTATAGGTACCGGTCTCAAATTTACCAAACCGGTGTATTTTCGGTACCGGTTCTGCACAGGTATGCACCGGTTTTTACCCTTAAATACTGGTGCCGTACCAGTACCGACCAGTACCAAACTGTACCATACTAGGTATATTCGGTACCGGTACATACTTTTGGGGATTTCGGTAACGGTATTTTCGGTACCGGTTAGTACCGAGCTCATCAAATCCTGTAGCAACGCAGCAATGCAAGTAATTGCACCGTTTAAATTACTTTTCATACACAGAGTAAGTAAACTGTATTTTGTTTGAATGAGGTTTTATATACACAACAACTTATTTTGCTTTCTTTTTTGTCTTTTTCTTTAATGAATGAATTGTAGCATGTAAAATTAACTTGGATATTTAGAATATTGATGAGCAAATCGTATCAAATCCTGTAAACGAACCGGTATCGTATCGGTACCAAATTTACTATACCAAATCATTTTCGGTACCAATTTGGTACCCACCTTTTTGCGTTTTCAGAATCGTTACTTTCGGTTCGACACCGGTCTAGCACCATACCTGTATTTATTGATTTTTACCTTCAAATACCATACCGTATTGTACCGAGCATTTTCGGTGCCGGTACCTAATTTCGATGATTTTCCGGATCGGTACTTTCGCTGCCGTTACCGGTACCGAGCTCATCTATATTTTAATGTGTTAGCACCGTAATAACTTAACTGAAAACAACCGAATTTCCAACGTGTAGGACGTGTGGGTCCTATTATTATATATTAAGTTATTTAAAATCGTTTTTTATGACGGAGTGACTATCCTTACCACGTCATTTTATTTATGTTTTGATATTCGGTATCTATTTGCCGTTGCTGACTCGCCTTTTGTAGTCATTGGGTCCCGCCGCAACGCGCGGGCGGAAAATAACTAGTTTTATATGATTATATACATTGTTCACTTTTACAAATTCTTTTCAAAAAATTATGTTTCGATAAAACTAGGGTTATTGGATTTTAATAATCCTAAGTTTCACATATTGGCTGATAATAATTACAACTCTAAAAATTCGCTTCAACGATCCTAACTTGTAAGAATTTGGCCCTCATCGATCCTGTTCAAACTCTAGGTGCACTTAATTCAATTAAGGAGACTGTAGGTGCATTTGAATCTATTGAACAGACCAAATTCTTACAAGTTGGGATCGTTAGAGAGAATTTTTTAAGTTGGAATTATTATCGACCAACTAGTTAAACTTTGGATTATTAGAATCAAATAATCCATAAAACTAAGATAATAAATCACTAGTGCATTCTCAAGTCTTGCTTATAAGACCACCCGTAGTCGTTATGTATTTGGGCGTTTTTGGGCAAAACAACGCCAACCACGCCGGAGCCACCGCCCCCGTAGTGTTTTTGAACCAGAAAATCGAAAAGCGTTGTATAAAAAACGCCGGAGCCCCATTTTGAAGATATTGTTGGCCCAATCACATGTAACTATCTTTTTCTTTGCCCAATCACTTTTTACATGTTTTTTTTATTTATTTAATTCTTTACATCCCTTTTAACATAATGCTCACATCCCCACCACATCCATTTGTGAAAACGTCTCTTTGCTGACTAGGATAACACGTGGCGGAAAACGCTCATGGGTGAGGCATTATTCACCCTTACTACTACGCATAGTCTTATTACCAAATCAACAAAGGCATTTAGGCAAATGATATCAAGATAAGACGTGTTAAATAATGTTTTTTTTTTTTTTCTTTTTCTAATGGGATGAGGATTCAAGTTTCGCTATGTCTTAGTGTTTAAAAAGTCCTAAATCCTAATTCATTTCATTCATATTAATGAATGTTAAATTAGAGTTTTAAATAAGCTTTTAGCCTAATACTATTAAGGTGTTAGAAATGCTTTTGTGGTGGTATAACGACTGCCAAGTGACAGTCGACGTTATGATTTCATAGGGGAATGCCAAGCCAAACTCCAATTTAGAAAGTACGGTAGTCTAATAAAGAAAGTCGTCATCTAAAAAAATAGTGAAATTTCAATCCCTATGATGAACAATATGTGTTCACCAATAGAACTAATAAGTGTATGAGCTCTTGTTCTAAATTTCTTTTTCAAATATTGTTTTATTTTTAAACAAATAATGATACATGTTTACAAACACATTAAAATGGATTTTAAAATGTAAAAAAGAAAATAAAATTGTTTTGTATATCTCCCATGTGGATATTTTTGAAAGGGGCAAGAGATATTTTTAAAGTTGAATAAATATCTTCCAGCTTCTTCCATTCACCCCTGTAGTATCTAATTCAGCTCACAGTAACAACCATGGGGATGCACACAGACGACGATTCACATGATCTCAAGCGCGTCAAATACGACGCCGACGACGACGGTGATTACGCCGATGTAGACGACGACGTCAGTTCAGGTTTGAGTTTAGGAGATTTTTTAAATCCAATGATTCCGACTTCAATTGTGGTTTCGGATGCTATGGAACCAGATTTTCCGATAATTTATGTTAATAAGGTGTTCGAATCCGTCACCGGTTATCGCGCCGATGAAGTCCTTGGCCGGAACTGGTATATTTATTTTTTCTGTAATTTATCTAGATTTTTTTTGTGAATTTGAATTGTGTGGTTATAGATCTGTAGTTATTGTTGAATTTGCGTTTCGTTTTAACAGATGTTTGATTAATTTCATGTTAGATGATGCCGAGTGCGTATAGAATTTGCTGATAAGTTGAACCATTCACATTAATATTCATAACATGTAACGTCGGTGATATGCAATGTGTAAGAATGCGAAACAATACCTCAATTGTGCTAGACACTTGTATCTACAAAACAATATTATATATACACGTATTTATATAAAACAATATTACAGATTGGTGCATGAAATATACATGTTATTTAGCTCTAATACAATGGAATAAAGATTAGGTTAATTAATGTTAGAATTTGTATAATTGGCGATTTTAGATCATTATTATCATTATGTTTAGATTTTGAAATGATTCTTCTCTCGCAGTCGTTTCTTGCAGTACAGAGACCCCCGAGCGCAAAGGCGGCACCCGTTGGTGGATCCTGTTTGTGTTTCAGAGATCAGAACATGTTTAGATGAAGGTATTCATTTCCAAGGGGAGCTTCTCAACTTCAGAAAAGATGGTACTCCTCTGGTTAACCGGCTAAGACTCACTCCCATACACGGTGATGATGGTGTAATTACGCATATTATAGGCATTCAGGTGTTTACGGAAACGAAAATTGATCTGAATAGTGTGTCATACCCTGTTTTTAAAGAAACTGCTAGTAATCAACCAACTGCACGCGAATCGGAGTATACAGAAGGTCCGGAGATGTGTGGGATTCTTCAACTGTCTGATGATGTAATGGCTCAGAACATTTTGTCACGGTTGACGCCTAGAGATGTAGCTTCTATTGGATCTGTTTGTAGGAGAATCCGGCAGCTTACGAAGAACGAGCATGTTAGGAAAATGGTGTGTCAGAATGCTTGGGGAAGAGAAGTGACGTGCGCATTGGAACACATGACAAACAAGCTAGGTTGGGGTCGTCTTGCTCGTGAACTCACCACTCTTGAAGCTGTTTGTTGGAAGAAACTCAGAGTCGGTGGAGCGGTCGAGCCGTCACGTTGCAATTTCAGTGCATGTGCTGCTGGTAACCGGTTAGTATTGTTTGGTGGGGAAGGGGTTAACATGCAGCCGATGGATGATACGTTTGTTCTTAATCTTGATGCTGTGAATCCAGAATGGCGGCAGGTGAGTGTGAAGTCGGCTCCACCGGGTCGGTGGGGCCACACACTCACGTGCCTCAACGGTTCTTGGTTAGTGGTGTTTGGTGGGTGTGGGAAACAAGGAATGCTGAATGATGTGTTTGTTCTTGATCTAGACGCCAAACAACCGACATGGATAGAAGTGTATGGTGGCGGTCCACCGCCGCCAAGATCTTGGCACAGCTCATGCACAATCGAAGGGTCAAAGCTAGTGGTTTCAGGTGGGTGCACTGCTGCCGGAGTTCTTCTCAATGACACCTTTTTACTCGATCTCACAATGGAGAAACCAGTGTGGAGAGAGATTCCAACTTCACTGGTGCCACCGTCTCGTTTGGGACATTCGCTCTCGGTTTACGGGAGGACTAAGATTCTAATGTTTGGCGGGCTTGCAAAGAGTGGTCATTTAAGGTTAAGATCGAGTGAGGCGTGCACTATCGATCTGGTGGACGAGAAGCCGCAATGGCGGGTTTTGGAATGCAATGCGTTTACAGGGGTAGGGACACAGAGCGCGGTGGTTCCACCGCCACGGCTTGACCATGTGGCAATGAGTATGCCATGTGGGCGTGTTATAATATTCGGCGGTTCGATTGCTGGGCTGCACTCTCCATCTCAAGTGTTCTTGTTGGACCCATCAGAGGAGAAACCGTCTTGGAGGATTCTAAACGTACCTGGTAAACCTCCGAAGTTTGCTTGGGGTCATAGCACTTGTGTGGTTGGGGGTACTCGGGTTCTTGTGTTGGGTGGTCACACAGGTGAAGAATGGGTTCTTAATGAGTTGCATGAACTGTGTTTGGCGAGCAGGCAGGCGTAGGCGTGGGCTTTGGTTGGTAAGTTTTAAGTTGTTTGATGGTTATAGTTTAATATGGTATTGCTTTACGAGTGTCATGTGGGTGTGTTTGCGCCCCAATTTGCTTCCTAATAATGCCGTGACCGGTCTTGTATATCGTACATTAATTATATGCACATTTATGTTTCATGATATTATGTGATACTTGTTATATGTAGTAATAATCTTTGTTGATGGTTCAGCAAGCTTAATAAAAAAAAGTGTGTTCTGCTCGACTCGAACTTGAAGCCTACCATTTTTTACCCGATCGTTACGACCCTCACAACATTTACAGCTGCACCACCAGCAAGAATGGCCTTTTCTAGCTTGCTACAGTTTGTGTAAAGCAGTATTTTTTATTGTTATTTTGTCAGTCGATCTAATGCTCTGATTTCGTCTTGCAGCATAGCAATCTAAAACCCAATATAGGAAACATTATGAAAGTTCAATTTTAAAGAAGCAGATGATATAGAAATGATTCAGTAGGGGAAGGTTCAGATGAAAACCACTAGTTATCGCGAAAACTCGAAAACTAACTAAAAAAGCCTAAAAACATACCAATTTTTTTTAATTTTTTTTTTGCATACCAATTTTCGTTATTTTAATTATATAAAAAAAAACTTTTTTCCAAAAAAAAAAAGATTGTAGTGCACATGTGTAATAGTACACATGTGAATTTATTACACATGTGCACTACAAATTTTTTTTTTTGAAAAAAGTTTTTTTTATATATAAAAACTAGCGATTTTTAATAAAAATAAAAAAAATTGGTGTGTTTTTTAGGCTTTTTTTAGTTAGTTTTCGAGTATTCGCAATAAAAGTGGTTTTCATTTGAATCATCCCCTATTTCAGTAAACAAATATATATAAAACAAGAAAAAATGTGTAAAAGCCAGTGGCTTAGAAAGGTGGGCATGCCATCGCATGAGCCCACAAGGGATTTTTTTTTTCTTTTTTATGGGTGGGAGTGGCTATAAAGTCTATTTTTCCTACAAAGTGTAAAATGTAATCAAAACACCATAATGTCAAATATAAACCGCACTTAAAACCCATAAATAACAAAGTGAAGATTACTAAAATGTCATATTTTTCGGTTTTGTGTTATGTTTTGGATGATAAGGCTTTGATTATTGAATGACTAACATTAGTGTGTTTTATATTCATAGGTCTATGATGATGTGTTTGAAGTTTTAATGGACTATTAGGATTTGGATATTGTGTTTTAGTGATCTTCACTATGTTATTTGTGGGTTTTGAGTGTGTTTTATGACTGAAATTCTGGTGTTTTATGACTTTGTACACTTTGTAGGAAAAATAGACTTTGTAGCTGAGTCTCACCCTTTTATGTATTTCTAATTTTATCATATGCCAGGAGTTCAATTCTGGTTTTCTATATCTCTAAGAGACTGGAGCCTCAACCACTAAGAAAGCTTAAATCTCGAGCCCCCTAAAGAATTGATAGGTGAAATTTGGAGCATCTGAAGCTTAACAACTCATTAAATAAACCGCATAGGAAACATTAGAGACCATAAACAAGGAAACAATGTGTTAGGAATGATTTTTATAAAGACAAATATATTTTTGGGTGAGCACAGGAAAAAAAAACGGTTAAAGAGTTTTATGTAAAACATTGAAATAAACCGTATAGGCGGTATAGCAAACACTCGAGGCCATAAGCTTTGTTAATGGTAAATAGCTTTGATTAGTTCATATGTTTAAAGCTTTATAGGTCCATGTTTACTCTATTATTTTTTTATCAATTTAAATTCTTTAATATAATTTTCTTTATTATGTTTCATTTGGATGCATTAGCTATTTTTATTTTTTTATTAATTAATGTTTAACTACTTTAATGTTTATAATTAATTTTTAATTTTAAGTAAAAATCAGATTCTTTCATTGCGACTTACTTTTTTTACATGTTATTTAAAGGTTGTTTGAAACTGAGTTTTCGCGATAATGTACATATAATTGAAGCACGAGCCTACATGTCGTCAATTCTGCATCAAGGTTTCATCTTTTTATTACTTTCTTTTTTTTTTCGTTTTCCTTTTACAAATGTTTTATAAAATTCTGTAAAGTACATACCCCTTATAATTGTTCACTCCTCTCGGCTATTTTCTGAAACTAATAAAAGATGTGCTAGAAATACTACAAATTCTCACCACCTAGATACAACTAACATTTTCATAGGCTTGTACAGAAATCAACAGTCTATTCCAACAAATAACACTAAACAGATCATAAGGTCTTTATTGGGTTTTTGGTTTAGGGTTAAAGGTAGTGAATGCAAAAAACGAAATTGGGTAACAAAATGGCTAAATAACACTACCATTCAACTTTAATCGTTTGGAGTAACGTTTCGAGGTAAATTTTACATCAATTGACTCGTATCGTCGTTCTGATCAAAAGCACTAAAACATCTATTGTGGTAAGGAGGTCACAATTTGTTGTGGACATCTGTACCTGATTTACCTCCTTCATGTTGGTCATGGGACCGGTCGGTGGGGGACGCATAGTGGTGGCGTACACCATTTCTCGTTGTGTGAGTGATGTGATTTGTATTTTGGTTCACGAGATGGTATGGTTTCCTTTTGAATTTGATTATATTCACAAATAGCGAACTACAAAACCAACGACTATTACCGACATCCATGTCTGTTAGCATTATGTTGATGAGTGTGGTATTGGTAATCGACAGAAACCTATTGGTGAATGGCTGTTGGAATATGACCATGGGTAATCTAGTTACAGACATATATTCCAGAGGTATCAGTGTATCACTAACGAAATAATTGCCGAGGCATCACTGACAACAAATATTTTTTTAACAACTTTCTACACAAAAATATTACTACCTACCCTTGCACTTGTAAGAATTTTGAACCAACACAATTTTTGTTTTGTGGGGGGTAAACGGGATGGAAAAAAACCCTGAGCTTGATGGGTTTATCTGAAACCCGAAACATCCAGGTTAGGTATTAGACCGGGTATGTGATTGGAAAAAAAATATTTTGCAGGTATGGGACATATATGCAATTAGGTGATACTCGACCTGACACGAAACTATAAACCCGTTTACCCAACCATATACCCGAAACATACCCCTAAAACTTTTACTTTTTATTTGCGTTTTCCTTAAGAGTGTGTGTTGTCCGTTGGCGGGGGTGTGCTAGCTCAACCATTAACGCGTGGCACACCGCCCCGCGTCGTTGATGGGTTGGCATTGTGAAGGAAAAAAGGAGTCTTTAGGGTGATGTATTCGAGGGGGGAAAGGAGTCGTTGGGGAGGAGGAGGGTTTGGGTTGAGTTTTTAAATAAAAAATTATTATTTTTAATATTATACCACAAACCACTTCTATATATACCACATTTTTCAACCAATTTTCACACAAACTTCTTCTAAATTTCATCCAAAATTCACTCTCAACCATATTCTCATCATGGATCTCCCACACAATTCTCCACCCATTTGAAATATGGAGGAAGATTTAATTATTGTTTCGGTTTCAGCGGGCGTGAATCTTTTATTCGGTGATGATGAAACGTCCGAATAACAAGACATGCTCCGTTTCAAAGTGATTGTGAAGCCGCTCATAACCGACTCGTAAACGATTATTTTTCTGAGAATCCGCTATATGATGAGAAAACTTTATGGCGTCATTTTCACTTGAGTCACCAACTATTCTTACGAATTGTGGGGGATTTAGAAAACACTTATACTTTTTCCAGCAAAGGAATGATGCACGACGTAAAATAGGTTTTTCCCTGTAACAAAAGTGCACGACAGTGATTCGTCAAATGGCGTACGTGTGCCACGATAGTATTCGACTTTTTGTGAAGGTATATTTTTAAATGTTAAAATTTTTAATTGTTTTATTATTGCTATCTATTTAGTTGTTTAAATATTTTAATGTGATGTGATTTAATGTTTAACTAGAACTAGAATTGCGACCCGCCGCAATGCGGCGGAGATTCTTTAGTTATAACTAAGTCGATCTAGGACCCGCACGTTATGTTAAACCTGTCAAACGGGGAAAAATAGACGATGTAAAATCGTTCACCCACACACGCACGCTGCGTTGGTTTAACTCGCAAAATTTAGAACGAAACGTAAAAACGTTAAACCAAAGGCGCACGTTGCGATGTGTTAAGTCACAAAATTTAGAACCAAGCATAAAGCGAAAATTTGCGGAAAATGAAAACTATAAAGGACCAAAGTTGAAAGTAAAAAAAAGTTGTAAGAATAGATTGCAAAAGATAAAAAGTTTTAGGTTAAAAGTAAAAAAAAAAATAGTTTTGGGGTAAAAGTAATATTTGAAATACTTTTGGGTGAAAAGTAAAAAAAAAAATCTTTTTTTTTTGAAAAACCCCCAAAGCCAAGATTACAACAACCATATGCATAACTATTTTTCCTTTGAACCCCCCCCCCCCCCCCCAAGCACACCCCGAGTTGCGGCGAGGCTTAAAACGGTGTCTAATAGTACTAATGTCACACAACCGTCATCGACCAGCAACACTGACTCAACCTAGGATCTGCGTGTTGCGACAAACCTGTTAAACATGAAAAAACAGAGGTAAAAACGTTGAACCACACATTCACGTTGCGCCGTGTTAACTTGCAAATTTGAAACAAAACATAAAAAAGTTGAACCACACTCGTACGTTGCGTCGCATTAACTCGAAAAATATAGAACTATACGTAAAACGGAAATTTGCGAAAGATGAAAAGTATAAGTGACAAAAGTTGTGAAGTTAAATTGCAAATAGTGAAAACCTTTGGGTAAAGTTAAAAAAACAAATTATGTAGGTTTAAAATTGCAAAAGGTAAAAACTTTTAGGTTAAAAGTAAAAAAAAAATCAAGTTTTTTTTTTTAAAAAGTCCCAAAGTACAAGATACAACCACTTATGCCTAAAATTTTTGCTTCTTTATAGTGTAATGTAATGATTAGGGTTTATTAGTACACTTATTATAATTGTAGGTGTTATAGTGCTATATGTCAAGCGTTATTTGAAACGACCGACCTTTAGTGACATCCAAATGATATTCCAAGTCCATGATGGTTTTCTTGGGATGTTCCGTAGCCTAGATTGTACAAATTAGGATTGGGCGGCATGTCCAACCGGTTGGTGTGGATCATACCATGGTGGTGATAATGATAACCCAACTTTGATACTAGAATCGGTGAAAGACTAGCTATCCTTATGAAATAACGTCCTCGCGATACACATGATGCTCTACGTGCCAATTTGACAAACCATCTATCATCTATGGGTCAATCGTTCGGATAACGACGATGACGAGGAAGACAAGTAAATTTGTTTGGTTCGTAATATTGTTGTTTTTATGTTTTTTAAATGTATTTTATTATTAATCTTTTATAAAATAAAAATATATATTGAATAATGATTCCAGTGTAGTTATTCCACAATACCTAGTTAATGAATAGTTTGATTAATGGCCCCCTACCCATGTGGCGCTGAGGTGACAACAATTTTTGCTAGTTAAGGTTAAAGGGTGTGGTCATTACCCTTATGACTACCATGACCCTCCACATAGGTGCCATTTCATCAACCTCTAATCCATCATCCAAAACCACTGTCCTCTTTATTTTTTTAATATATTTTTTTTGTCTCAAAATCATTAAATGGGAGGGCCGTGGTAAACGTTGTTCAATCCACGCGAACCACCATCAATCAATGAGGGAGATGATGTACCATTTAATTAATGGTCTTAAGTGGCAAATAATATCCCAACCCATGCCCCCACACCCAGCTATAGGATGAATAGTTAATCCACATCAAAAAGTCTAACTCTTGTTTATTGAGGTTTCATTTAAATAGCTTTATTATTTGAAAATACACTTTTTCTTTTGAGATATATACCTTGATGATGATATTATTTATATTTGCATGTTACAAAATCAAAATTATCTTTTGAAATTTTATCATCTTGATGGATATTTATATATTTAAGATATTTTAAACTTTTATAACGATGATAATTGTCACACCCAGATTTGCCGGTGGACCCGCACTTGGGGTTTATGCGTGACAAATTGATATAGATATTCACATTAATACAGCGGAAGTCTTGGGAGTATAAAATAATTATTACAAATACAATTGTCCGAAAGTTCAAAATATAGTATAAAGACGAGTGTTTAAAAGATCCACATCCGAATCGAATAACAAATAATTACATAAAAGACTACTAGGCTTCTTGCATGTAGTTGCAAATTCCACTAAGCAATTACCGACAGCTTCCAGCCTATTACGTACTTTGCAAACCTGCGCTTTGTCTTTTGAAAATACGCCAGTTTTCACTGGTAAATACAAATAACCGACACATTTTGAAAATATTTCAAAATCATTTTACATACCATTTGGTATATCAATTTTCATAAATAACTTGGGACAAAATATATCTCTTGTTATCAGTATTACATGCTTGTTAACCCGGAACTAAACTCCGATACATGATTAATTGACACACCACTTTAAACCCTATATTGGGTAAGAAAATATTTAATTATAGCATTAGCATCTGTCAGGTGTATGCCTACACCCTATGCTTAAGTCGTGGCCACTTGCAATTAAGTGAGCCGTGGATATCCATGCCGAGATTGTTTGTCATGAGAAACTTGTTCGTCTTCCGCTTCCCTCTGGTGATACCTTGATCGTCTATGGAGACCGACCTTCAAAAGGAATGAGATTGATGTCATGCACATAAGCGAGCAGAAGCTTACGTAAGCAGAACCCTGCATTCTTGGCCCACGTGGTGGAACAAAAAGGCAAGGGGAAGAACATAAGCGATGTTCCAGTGGTGTGTGACTTCACTGATGTCTTTCCTGAAGATCTTCCTGGTCTTCCTCCTCCCAGATCTGTTGACTTTCGTATTGATCTCGTACCTGGTGCGACTCCTGTCGCCAGGGCTCCTTACCGTCTTGCACCTTCCGAGATGCAAGAGTTATCCAGCCAGCTACAAGAATTGCTTGACAAAGGTTTTATTCGTCCAAGTACCTCCCCGTGGGGTGCTCCTGTTCTATTTGTCAAGAAGAAGGATGGTTCATTTCGTATGTGTATCGATTACCGTGAACTTAATAAGCTTACCGTGAAGAATCGTTATCCGTTACCCCGTATTGATGACCTATTTGACCAGCTACAAGGCGCGTCCTGTTTCTCTAAAATTGACCTGCGTTCTGGATATCATCAGCTGCGCGTTCTTGAAGATGATATTCCTAAGACCGCGTTTCGTACACGATATGGACACTACGAGTTCGTAGTCATGCCTTTTGGCCTGACAAACGCACCTACAGTGTTCATGGACCTTATGAACTGTGTCTGTAAACCCTACCTGGATCGTTTTGTTATTGCATTTATCGATGATATCCTCATTTATTCTAAGTCTAAAGCTGATCATGCTCGCCATCTACGTCTTATGCTTGAACTTTTACGTGGTGAACGTTTGTATGCTAAATTTTCTAAGTGTGAGTTTTGGATCGACGAAGTGCAATTTCTTGGTCATATTGTTAGTAGACAGGGTATTCATGTTGATCCTTCGAAAATTGAGGCAGTGAAGAATTGGTGTACGCCTAAATCCGTGTCTGAGATTCGTTCTTTCCTAGGATTGGCGGGCTATTATCGCCGATTCATCGCTGATTTTTCGAAAATCGCTGTTCCTCTTACTACGCTAACCCAAAAGGAGAGGCCTTTTATTTGGGGTCCTGAGCAAGAGAACTCTTTTCAAACCCTTAAGAATCTTTTGTGTAATGCCCCTGTGTTAACTCTACCTGATGGCAACGACGATTTTGTGGTATATTGTGATGCCTCGAACCGGGGGTGGGCTGTGTGCTCATGCAGCGGGACAAGGTTATTGCTTATGCCTCTCGTCAGCTCAAGGTACATGAGAAAAACTACACTACCCACGACCTGGAGCTTGGCGCAGTCATTTTTGCGTTAAAGATCTGGCGACACTACCTTTATGGTACGAAGTGTGTGGTCTTCACCGACCATAGGAGCCTTCAGCATATCTTTGACCAAAAAGAGCTGAATATGCGACAGAGACGTTGGGTGGAATTACTTAACGACTACGACTGTGAAATTCGCTATCATCCCGGCAAGGCGAATGTAGTGGCCGAAGCTCTTAGTTATAAGACTCATGTTAAGTCTATCCGTATCTCCAATGACCTCCATGCTTGTATCCGAGAAGCCCAATATTCATCAGCCAACGAAGGTAGTATAATCGAGGAAGTCCATGGCGCCCGTATTGACCAATTGGTAACAAAACCCGATGGACTCCAATACTACCTCAATCGCATCTGGGTGCCATTGAATCTTGGCAAACGTTTCAATCCGCTGTGGGTACGCACTTGAATCTTAGCACGGCCTTTCATCCTCAGACAGATGGTCAGACCGAGCGTACTATCAGACCCTCGAGGATATGCTTTGTTCTTGTGTCAATGACTTTGGTGGTAACTGGGATGTACATTTACCATTGATAGAATTCTCTTACAACAATAGCTACCATTCCAGTATTCAGATGGCGCCTTTCGAAGCTTTGTATGGGCGAAAATGCCGATCTCCTCTCAGCTGGCAGGAGGTTGGGGAAAAGCAGTTCACTGGCCCTGAGATTATCCAAGAGGCAACGGATAAGATTCTTCAGATCCGTGATAACTTGATCAAGGCTAGGAACAGACAAAAGAGCTATGCTGATAATTGGCGGAAGCCTCTGGAATTTGCTATTGGTGACCGAGTTCTACTCAAAGTATCTCCCTGGAAGGGAGTAGTTCGTTTTGGGAAGAAGGGAAAGCTTGCACCTCGCTATGTGGGTCCTTTCGTGATACTTGAAAGGATCGGCAAGGTAGCATACCGACTCGACTTGCCACAAGAGCTAAACAACGTGCATCCAGTGTTCCACGTGTCCAATCTGCGAAAATGTCTAGCCGATGAGGGACTGCATGTTCCTCTGGAAGACTTGCAAATAAACGAAGCTGTTCAGTTTGTGGAGAAACCGGTCGAAATCATGGATCAGACTGTCAAGGTTTTGAGGCGCAGCAAAATCCCCATTGTTAAGGTTCGATGGGAAGGAAAGCGTGGCGCTGAATTTACTTGGGAGTTGAAAAGTGATATGAAGGCCAAGTACCCGCATCTCTTTGAACAATCTTCTTCTAAGATTTCGGGGACGAAATCTCCTAACGGAGGGGAGACTGTAACGCCCAGCGTCCCTAAACCTTAGACACTTGGCAGGATCAGTCCCTGAACTCCTATAAATTGTTGATCTTAGTCCTTGTGGTTATGTAATGTTGATACTTTGAAAGTTTTGGTGTGAAACCTATTGATAATTGATGCTTAACACTATGACACTTGATTCTTTAATCTAGATGCTTGATTCTTGAAACATAAACTATGAGACTTGATACAGATACTAGACTCTTGATGCTTGAACCATGATGCTTAATCTAGATACTTGATCCTTTATACTATGAAAACTAGATTCTTATTGTTGATACTTGATACTTGGACTCTTGATACTTAGACACTTGATTCTTGAGCAACGCTGACCCTTGACCCTTGAAACTTAAACTGGTGCTTGACTCCTTAGACTCGTGAAGCTTGATTCTTGGTTAAACGAGAGACTGGAGCCTAGGCACTGGCGGAATCTATGAAACCGTGAGACTTCGGTGCTTATGATGTAATTTAATTAATAAAATACTTTACATAATCTATAAGCAACGCAACGCCTAGCATTACTCGCAAAACAGTCAGAAACGGAACGCGAAAGGATGGGTTGGCCAGAGTGGCCGACCGATCGGATGACCAGCCGATCGGACGACCAGCCGATCGGATGGCCAGCCAATCGGACAGCACCCCAGCCGAACCTCCTTCCTTCCTTCTCCTCTTCACCTATAAATAGGTTGTCACATCACCATTCCAAGTGATGTGACAGCTCTGACCAAACCAGGCGCACATGCACACTAATCTCTCATTTTCTCATCGATTTCGGTACATTTCAAGCTAGATTTTTGTACTTTCTTGATCTACACATCATTCTCTACGTGATTCTCACTTGAAATCACACTTTTCACCATGAAATCGCTCAGATCTGAGATCTTGAGGATGATGTCATCATAGTGGTTGTACAAGCTATCATGTGATGTCATTCTGAGCAAGATCTAGCCCAGATCTAAGATATTTCATACGTTTTTTTCGCTAAATCTAAGACAAACCTATACTTTTCCATATAAAACTTGGGTTGATCTTCATCTTTTCTTCAAATTCCTGATTTACTTTGGTGATAAACGTGACCGAACGGGCTGTAGGCCTGATCGATGGTCTAGAGTTGGTTTAGGAACGGATTGTTCACTGATTAAGACGATCACGGATGGATTCTGGCATAAACCGTCACCAACGGACAAATGGGTCGGACCGGGGTGATTTCCCCGACCGATCGGAATGTCAGTGAAATGATGCGTTACTATTGTCTCAATACGTGCCGTGACGTCACCATAAATTTTCAAACTTAGAAACTTCTTTTACAAAGGATAAACTCACAAACAAAAACTTGGAAGTCTGACCGAATGGCCAGCCGATCGGACAGTCAGCCGATCGGACAACCATCCGATTTGAACAACCAAGTTGCACGCACTCAGACCGAGTGGCAAGCCGATCGGACAGCCATCCGATCGGACAGCCACCTTGATCTTTTCTTTTCTTTATCTTTATGGGCGATTAACTCACACAAGGCCGACCGGCCGATTGACCATCCGATCGGATAGTTAGTCGATCGGACAACCTTCTTTACATACTAGGCCAGCCAATCGGACACCTGTCCGACCGGACAACCTTTCTTCTTTAAGAGGCCAGCCGATCGGATAGCCTCTCCTATTCATGCACCAAGTGGCAACCCGATCGGATGGCCATTCGATCGGGCAGCCATAGTCAACAAACTCATATAAGGTCATCCGACCGACTGTCCATCCGATCGGACAGCCATCCGATCGGACAACCGGCCGATCCAATGACAGTTTAGCACTTTATTCAGCCTCGTTACTCTGTCCGACGCTAATCCTATTGTAATCTAATCAGGCTAATCTCAAAAGAGCTCCCTTTGATCCAATAACAGTTGCGACTGTTAAGCAATCACTGTGAGTATACTCGATCCCCCTTTTTACTTTAAGCTTTGGGGTGTAACATGTATTCTATGAAACTTAAACTCGAATCTTTGAAACTTATACTCAATCCTATGTGTTTGTGAAACTTATGATACTTGATTCTTGACTCTTTGTGCTATGTGACGTTTAATCCAGAGTGTGTAGTTCCGCCTTAACAATAGTAGCGCTATAGGAGTAATGCACCTCCCCGTTAGTCTTTGGGGTATTGTTAGGAGGAGACATATAACCTCCCGTTAGACTTTGGGAAAGACACTTAACGCATTGGAAACTTGGGCTATCACTGCGTGGACTGCGACACTAGCACGGCTGAAACTATTTTATTTGCTTACACTATGGATTTGAGTGATTTAATCTATTACTCTATTATCAAACTTGTATACTCGCCAATACTTTTAGTATTGATATTTTAATACATGTTGCAGGCTGATAGGATGCTTTGGAATGCATGGAATCCAGCTAGGAGATGCTTAGAAACGTCACCTAGTTAACTTAGAAACATTTGAACGATTGAACGATATTCGTTATGGTTTGTATTTGATACTTGTGTTGGTTGTGTATGCGTTAGACAATGTTTCGATGAATTTGATCTAATTTCTACTGAAACAAATAGTGTTATGGAATCTCATGAACAATCTGAACGCTTAGTGCTCGCACCCCGATGTTTCCGCCATCGGTTGGGGTGTGACAGTTTAAGTTATCAAGCATTACGAATTAAAACGAGTTATTTGGATTTTAGAAACATTGGTCTTTGATCCCATACCCGACCAAGCGGTAATAATTTACCGTATCCTAAGCCCGTATAGAGAAAATAAGTTAAGAGTATTTACCTGAGTTTAAATTTTTATAATCCAAAGATTATTATAAGCACAACCCTTTAAGTCAAAATAATTAACAAGCTTGCAATTTACTGGACGCCCTTTGTCTAGAATGAATGGAATGATGATCCATTAGAATGTTAACGAGTCTTTACTCAAGTTATATGACTTGGGCTGGTTAACTAATAAATAAATTGATACGGTTCGTTAGATTAAGCGAAGAACGAATAGAATGTGGTTTGTACTCTCACAAGTACTATGACTTGTATATTATGGGTCAAACAATAATACACTCTGATTATAAATGAATTTGAAGGAATTTGACCCAATTTGGTTAACTTATATATACTAAGCTATATAAGTCAACCGTACGCGCATAGGCGACATCGGGTGATCGGATGAGTTAGTGTCAAGTTCATTATGCCAAAACATGTTTAATATGTTACCACATTAGTAAGTAACTCAAATTATATGTTCATTATGATTCAACACCATTTTATGCACAAAAGGTCATTTTTGGTATTTTTAAGGCATAATACATGAACTTGCATAAAACCCGACAACTGATTTTGATCATATGGTATAACCTCAGAGGGTTATTCCATACATTAATATGATCATAATACAACTTCAAGTCAGTAGCTAACTTAGCTTAAACGGGTCAGAATCGAAAGTCAAAGCAGAAGTCAAACTGCTTGACTTTCTGTTGCGAACCGAGCTATAAGCAGGAATGACGGGTTGAACATGATTTAACATGTTCTAATATGTTATACCAACTGATATAATGTCCAAAATTAGTGTTTAGATGCTTAGAAGTTTTTTTAACTTAATTTCCGAAAAACTGCGTTTTGACTTTTATTTTATTACAACTTTGACCCGTCATTTGACCAACTTAACGTGATTTTCAAGAGGTGCCCTCGTAGGGGATTATCACCTGCCTTTTTACGATCACGTAGCCATGTTCGATTCGAACGTTAGCTTGACCATAATGGTCATAACCGAAAGTCAAAGCAAAAGTCAAATTGCTTGACTTTCAGCTAATAACTTAGCCTAGAAATGAAAAGAACTATGAAAGAACACTTACAAGTGTTCTAGGAGAAGATTATACTCAGTGGGAAGCCTCTTTAGGATCAGAAGCACTCCAAGAGTAAGTAGACAGAAATAAATGAGAAGTGAGCAAGTTGGAATGAAGCACTAAGGTGCTATTTATAGTTGAACAAGATCAACTAGATCATGCAAAGTGTTCGCAAGGTTCTCCTGGTGGAGATAAGTGTCTAAATATGTATAGGAAGCAGGAGAATGGTTCAAATTTGCGAGATATGTGGCATATGCAGCAGGCTGCCATGGCAGTCTGCCAAAACTACCAGCTGCACCCCTTACGGACCGTAAGGGTGGTGGCTTATGGTCCGTATGGACCTAGCACGCCCACAGTTTCAGATATCCTTACGGTCTGTAAGACGTAGGTCTTGCGGTCCGTAAAGGATTAACAGTAACAATATCAACCATTACCTTACGGTCCATATGGCATATGCCTTGCGGTCAGTAAGGGTCACTCAGAGGCCAATCGAACTACCCTCCTAAATAATTTTCGACACCCCTAATATGTTTAAACTGACCCTATATGTCTTAAAACATACCCCGTATGCGAAAACCGAGCCCTAAATACCTCATGTAATTAAAAATAAAATAAAAACCAAGATTTAGGGTCGCCCGCGGGCCGCGAAGGATTATCCTTCGGCTTACGCGGGCCGCGACCTAGTGCCACCAAGCGAAACCCTAGCCCGCCACGTGGCAGGACACCCGGAGAAGCTAGGCTGGTGATTCGACAAAGCTAGGCCCTACACACCTACGTCGCGGGCCGCGAAGGACCCTGTGTGGTCTACACGGGGCGCGAGAAATGGCCGAACAGGCCTTATAAATAGTGCATTCGGCTGTTCATTTGAAATCGTTCATAACTCTCTTCTCTCTCGAATTTCTGCATAATTAAAGTAATTCTCGGGTATAATACACCCTAATTAGCAAAGCCCAGCCTCGTTGTAAGTATCATAACCCCGGTTACGTATTAGATACGCTGCCCGATTGATCAAGGGTTCCGTAACGGCTGTCGAGGTTCTGCCCGGCGTAGTCGTTGGAATGCCGTCTCGGGGAGGGTATTACTAATGTAAATATTGGGTTATTATACTAACACGTGTGCATTTGTGTAATTAATAGATAATCACCAGGAAGTCCTTAAGGAAAACCCTAAGACAACAATGTGAGTAATCTCCTTTTTGCAAATTGCTTTTACAAAACCTCACTTAATTAACACTAGATTAAACAGTGATTGAGTATTTGTATTCTACAATTATCGTCGGTATGTTGGGGTTTTGTATACAAAATTTCTTACTACATTGTGAGTAGTAACATGACCACAAGTCGGGTTGACAGTACCGTGGGTGGTAATTAAAGTAGATGGAAACAAATGTAATTACGCGACCGCCCTCAATACTGTACAATGGTTTTACTTATCCTAATTAAAATGGGATTTACTCACCAGTATTTCCCACTGACAAAATGTTTTTAAACGCGTTTCAGGTAACAAAATGTGAAAGCCAAATAGAAGCCAGCTGGACAGCACTGAAGGCTTGGAAAAATGGCTATAAAGTTACCTAAAATAAAGAGATATCTTCATTTAAATAAAATAGGGTTTATCCCTATAAAAATGTGTGTACTTGAAACTTGGGATTTTCCCATGTGTTTAATATATTAAAAGCGTGGTATTTTACTATGATAAAATATTTCCTAACTACGGTACTGATGAAATTTCCGCTGCCAAAATGATAAACACCGATACCACTGAAACTGGCCGCGGCCGCCCGTTCCCGGGTAATTAGGGGACGAGGGTTGCGAAAGAAGGTGGTATCAGAGCTAAGCCACTAATTCAGCCACAGAAGTGTTCTGCTGACACCAAGATATTATTCAAAATGTTAGGAAATTTTCTACGGAACTACATGCATATTTGCATTTTATTGTTGTGTGTAATTTGACTATTTTTTAGTTTACAGTATGATCGACCAAGGACCTTCCGATGCCTACCGTCAGTTGTCCAGCTCACCTAGGAGCGAAGGCACCTTTTCACAGCCTGCCCTCTCAGGGTATTCAGCTGACAATGAAGATGGGATATTCGTGTTTAAGGCTCAGTCTGAAGAGCCATTCCCTCCTAAAAAGAGATGATGGTTCAGTAGGGGAGCGCATGAACGTAGGAAGAGAATGAAAAAGTTACAACAGCAACGTGTTTTAGCAGCCGCTAAGAGAGAAACAGATGCTCACACCCAGGATATGCTAAATAGGAGTCTAGCAAATTTCCATATCCTCGCAACCACAGCTGAAGACCTTAACTTGGAGCAACTCATAGCACCCCAGCCTTTACCACTGTTTCCCAGCCAGCTAATGGGAATTGAAAACAATCCAGAAAATCAAATCCCAATGCCTGATTTCAACCCAGATGAGATACCTAGAGTACCAGCACCCAATCCTTTAGACCCAGACTACGACCCGTGGTTTGACGACCATAGGGATTATCAGCAACGCTATCCAATATCAGAAGAACCAATGCCAAACCTAGCAGCTTACCCAGGTCTGGACCCTCTAGATCCCTATTATGATAATGATGAATACATTAAAGAAATCCTATAGAATCCATATCCTCAGGAAGAACCCATGCCACAGTACCCAGATCCAGTACCAGCACATGCACCCCCAATGAGCACATAAAATGTGCAAGAACTCCGAACCTTTGGTGAGGAGATTTTAGAAGGGAGCGAAAGAATGAGGCAAATAGGGGAACGACTCGTCTGGAAATATGACGAGCGTAATATGGACTTTTGGATGAACCCCTGTCATTAGTAATAATAATAATAAAATAATAAATATATATAAATAAAATAATATATATATATATATAGGACAAAGATCCGTTAGGAACCACCCCTTATTGCGAGAACCGCGAGAACCAATGTGAACACAACCAAAAATACCTAAAAATAGCTAAAAAACACACAAATTTTTTTTTTTTTTATAAAAAAATCGCTACTTTTAGTAGCCAAAAAAAAAAAAAGTTAAAAATTTTTTTTTTTAAAAAAAAAAATTTTTTTTTTTTTGCTTCTAAAAGTAGCGATTTTAACTTAAAAAATAGTAAAAAAAAAATTTATAGATTTTTTTAGGATTTTTTGGGGTTTAGTTTTTAGCTTTTTAGCTGGGGGGGGGGGGGGTTTAGGTTTTTGGGGGGTGGGGGAGGGGGGTTTAGGTTTTTGGGGTGGGGGGGGGGGTTAGGTTTTTTTTAGGTTTTTTGGGGGTTTAGTTTTTAGCATTTAGCTTGGGGGGGGGGGGGTTAGGTTTTTTTTTTTTTGGGGGGGGGGGGGGGTGGGGGGTTAGGTTTTTTTTTGGGGGGGGGGGGGGTGGGGGTTAGGTTTTTTTAGCTATTTTAGGTTGTGTTCACATTGGTTTCGCGGTTCTCGCAATAAAGATGGTTCTCGCATGAACCTTACCCTATATATATATATATATATATATATATATTGTAGTATAAACCACTTTGTGGTTAATGATGCATATTAGTATTATATTTTTATTCCAGTTGTATTGTAATAATTATAGATGCATACTATAAAATAGAGTAAGTCGCAATGCTCGATGATTTTGATCAACATGCTTGCCGTGTGATTGTTTGAATTAGATATTTTCCTGTGATATTAATACTTGTTAATTGTTTAAAATCCAGATGGCCGACGCAGCAAATCCAGAAAAACAGAATAATGAAAATCAAATGAATAATAGTGAAATTCGACACCTTGTAACTCATGGAATTAGAGATGCCATGCCAGCCATTATCCAAAATGTTAGGGATGCATAAAATAATGATAAAAGTGGTAATGGAAGTAAACGAACCCATACAGAACCTAGTCACAGCGTGCACAATGGACCCATACTTGAAGTGCCCATTCCAAAAAGAAGAAGAACCATGTCTTATGGTTGTTCTTATAAAGAATTATGGTCTTGTAAACCAATAGAATTCTCGGGCAATGAAGGGGCCATTGCAGCTCTATGCTGGATAGAAAAGACTGAGGCAGTCTTAAAATAAGCAAGTGTGCAGAAGAAGATAAGATAATGTTTGCTTCCAATCTGTTTAAGAACTAAGCCTTAGAATGGTGGAACACTATCCTTCAGTCTAGGGGAAGTGACAGGGTTTACAATATGGAATGGGAAGAATTTAAGAATATGGTAGAAAGGAAATTCTGCCCTCCCAATGAAAAGGAACAGATAGCAAATAAGTTCGTAAACCTTAGGATGACTGGAGTGGATAGTAAGGGTTACACTACGTTATTCTTTGAGTACGCTAGAATAGTGCCAACCCTTGCATCACCCGAACCAATATTAATCTCCCGTTATATCTGGGGATTAATCAGTGAGATTAGGCATGTAGTCAAGGCAGCTAGAACCCAAACCATAGAGGAAGCTGTAGAACTAGCAAACACCTTGACTGATGAATTAGTGCGTACCCGAGAGGAAGACCAGAGGAGAAACCTAGCTCAAAGGCTTACCCAAGAATTTCGTTATGGTAATTTCAACCGTGGAAGAAATGTAGGTTCTACCTCTGCACCTTACTGCAAGGTGTGCAAGAAGGAGCATTCAGGAAGATGCTCCACCTACTGTAATTTCTGCAAGATACCAGGACACAAGGAAGAAGATTGTAGGAAGAAACCTAATAATGCAATGTGCTTCAACTGTGGAGAAAAGGGCCATATCAAGCCAAACTGTCCGAAACTAGTTCCAGCCATGAACAACAAGACTACCAAAAATGCTAGGGCATTTTTTCTGATTGCAAAAGAAGCAAAGATGATTCCGGACATGATTGCCGGTACGTTTTTAGTTAATGATGTTTTTGCTAAAGTATTATTTGACTCTGGTGCAAACCAAAGTTTTATTAATACTTCATTTTGCAAACTTCTCAACCAACCATTAACTAAACTCCCACATGAATGTCTAGTAGAAACAGCAAATGGAGAAACCATTAAGATTACCGAAATCTTGCAGGGAGCAAGAATAGAATTTTTAAATCAAAAGTTTATTGCAAACCTTTATCCAATGAATCTGGCAGGATTTGATGTTATATTAGGAATGAATTGGTTAATAGCCAATAAAGCCAGTATTCTATGTGATCAAAAGTCAATCCAAGTAGATTCATCAAAGGATGAAAAGATCACCAATAAAGGAGACAAACCGTCTAGATCCACAAAATTCATCTCTGTGATGAAAACAACAAGTTATATAAGAAAAGGGTCATTAGTGTATTTGATTTCTATAATCACTAACACTAAAGGAAAAGAACTGAAAGATATTCCAGTAGTATCTCAGTTTGCATATGTGTTTCCAGAAGAATTACCAGGACTACCGCCAGAAAAAGAAGTTGAATTCAGGATTCATCTACTACCAGGAACAACACCTATTGCCAAAGCACCTTACCGTTTGGCACCCGCAGAAATGCAGGAACTGAAGAAACAATTAGACGAATTGTTGGAGAAAGGATTCATACAGCCAAGCTCATCGCCATGGGGAGCACCGATTTTATTTGTTAAGAAGAAAGACGGATCAATGCGTATGTGCATTGATTACCGCGAATTGAACAAGGTCACAATTAAAAATCGGTATTCATTACCAAGAATTGATGATCTGTTCGATCAATTGCAAGGAGCTCGATTTTTCTCTAAAATCGATTTACGGTCAGGATATCATCAATTCAAGGTACAGGAAGAGGACACTCCTAAGACCGCCTTTAGAACAAGGTACGACCATTATGAATTTACTGTCATGCCGTTTGGTTTAACCAATTCCCCAGCTGCATTTATGGACATGATGAACCGAATATGTAAGCCATATTTGGATAAATTCATAATTGTTTTTATAGATGATATCCTCATTTATTCTAAAGATAAAAAGGAACATGCAGCACATCTGCATGCACTTCTAAGTTTATTAAGAATGGAAAAGCTTTATGCTAAGTTTTCAAAGTGCGAGTTTTGGTTAGAACAGGTACAGTTTCTTGGACATTTTGTCAATCATGAAGGAATTCATGTGGATCCTACCAAGATCAAGGCAATTACCAAATGGAAAACCCCTGAGTCACCAACCGAGGTTAGAAGTTTCTTAGGATTGGCCGGTTATTATAGAAGGTTTATTCGAGATTTTTCTAGAATAGCCATTCCTTTAACTAAGCTAACCTGTAAATCTGTTAAGTTTGAATGGGGACCAAAACAAGAAGAAGCCTTTAGAATTCTTAAGCAAAGATTGACCAACACACCCATACTAGCGTTACCAGACAGAACTGAAGATTTTGTAGTCTATTGTGACGCTTCTAAGTTAGGTTATGGATGTGTATTGATGCAACGTCAAAAGGTTATAGCCTATGCTTCTAGACAACTTAAGAATCATGAAGAAAATTATTCAACCCATGATTTGGAATTAGGAGCTATAATTTTTGCCCTTAAAATTTGGAGACATTACCTTTATGGAAGTAAGTTTACCATTTTCACGGACCATAAGAGTTTAAGGTATGTTTTCGGGCAAAAGGAGTTAAACATGAGACAAAGACGTTGGATGGAAATTCTTAGTGATTATGATTGTAATATCCAGTATCATGTAGGAAAGGCAAATGTAGTAGTTGATACTTTAAGTCGAAAGTATCATGAAAAGCCAAAAAGAGTACGTTCTCTTAAATTAAATCTGCAGGTAGATTTAAATGAACAGATTAGAAAAGTACAAGAATCAGTAATCAAGGATGATACTGAGAAATTGAAAGGAATGATTAAGGAATTAGAACAAGGAACCGATGGAATTTGGAGATTCCATAAGAAAAGAATGTGGATACCTAAATTGGGGAGACCTACGCCACCGTATATTAGAAGAAGCCCATAAGTCTAAGTATACGATGCATCCTAGAAGTGATAAAATGTATCAGGACTTAAGGAAAAATTTTTGGTGGATTGGAATGAAAAAGGATATAGCAGCTTATGTTTCTAAGTGTTTAACATGTTCACAAGTCAAAGCTGAACATCAGAAACCCTCAGGTTTGTTACAACAGTTAGAAATGCCAGTTTGGAAATGAGAATTGATAACAATGGATTTTGTTACCAAGTTACCCTAAACAAGAAAAGGTAATGATACAATTTGGGTGATTGTAGACAGGCTAACTAAGTCAGCTCATTTCCTACCCATGAAGGAAACTTTCAGTATGAAACAGTTAGCTAAATTATATGTAAATGAAATAGTTTCATTGCATGGAATTCCTTTATCAATTGTTTCTGATAGAGATAGCTGTTTTACCTCTCATTTTTGGGCAAGTTTCCAAAAAGTAATGGGAACCAAGTTGAATCTAAGCACAGCTTATCATCCTCAAACGGACGGGCAAAGTGAAAAGACAATTCAGACTATGGAGGATATGCTTAGAGCTTGTGTAATTGATTTTGGAGGTAATTGGGACGATCACTTACCATTGATAGAATTTTCTTATAATAACAGTTATCACACAAGTATCAATGTTGCACCATTCGAAGCACTTTATGGACTAAGGTGCCGAACCCTAGTCCGTTGGGCAGAAATTGGAGAAAAACAATTATCTGGACCAGAGATAGTACAAGAAACAACAGACAATATCATTCAAGTCAAGGAACGACTTAAAACAGCACGTGATCGACAAAAGAGTTATGCTGATAACTGACAAAAGCCACTGGAATTTCAGGTAGGAGACAAAGTGTTATTAAAAGTTTCTTCTTGGAAAGGAGTGGTAAGATTCATCAAAAGGGGAAAGCTAAGCCCCAGGTATGTTGGACCTTTTGAGATTATTAAAAGAATAGGACCTGTAGCCTATCAGCTACAACTTCTAGAGGAAATGGCAGGAATACATGATGTATTTCATGTATCTAATCTCAAGAAATGCTTAGCTGATGAATCACTGGTAGTACCTCTTAAGGATATAGAGGTAAATGAAAAGCTTAAATTTGTAGAGAAGCCTCTACAGATTGAAGACAGAAAGGTCAAGAATCTGAAACACAAGAGATTAGTTCTGGTCAAAGTGAAATGGGATTCCAAAAGAGGACCAGAATACACATGGGAGCTTGAATCGGAAATGCAAAGGTAATATCCACACTTATTCCAGTAGATCTCGAGGACGATGTCACACCCCCCAAAATACCCCAAGCGGAAACCCCCGCGAGGCGTGTGACGTACCAGGATCTAACCACCAATCACATTGAACTCATACAAGATTTTTAATAAAGCTTTCATTCATTAAGATAAAGTGTTACAAAACATTATTTATAACTCGTTATGTTCAGCGGAAGCATAATACAAAGTTCAATCAAAACCAAAGCGTATGTAACCAACTAATCTTGTTTCAAGTTTCCATGTATCTCGACCCATGACCACTACAGCATCCCAGACAGCAAGTTCCACATCCACACATATCTATAACCTGCGAGCATGCACACAAGTGTATCAGACAACGCTGGTGAGTTCACAGTTTTATGAAAATGTTTGGTTACCAAGTGTTTAATCCAGTTTAATAACAATTCCGAAAGTAATGTTGATAATAACTCGAGTACCGAACAAGATGGCTCCAGATTATTTTTGCCCTTCCCCAATGCCCCTATCTAAGCATTGGTCATGACTGGGTCATTAGTTCACACTCGTCCTCTCAGGTACAGGGTGAGGGTACCAAACCTAAATAGCGCTATCAACTAATACCCCGTTACCTCTCAGGTAACAAACAAGATGGGACTTAATGGTGATAGGAAATGAGTGTATTATCCAACATTCCAGTTTTTACCCAAATGACTTATTCCTCTAAGGAATACCCAACTGATTTACCCAAAGACTTATTCCTCTCAGGAATACCCAACTGACTGTCCCACCCACCGGGACGCATGCTCAAGAGAAGTGAACTCACCTTAGATTGCTCGGTATGTTACGTTACATTACCTGTAACACCCCGTGTTTTCAAAAGTCAAAGTCAAAGTCAAGGTCAAAGTCAACGACCGATTGTACGAATTTGACTTATAGTAATCTCCTTATTTTAATTGTATTATGTGGAGTAAGTGTTGTTAATTGAAAAAATCAATATGTGTTAATCGATATCTAATCGACTTACGACTGTGAATTATAGGAAGTAACAATGCGATAAAGTTAACTAATCGATAATCAAGCTATGCTACTCGACATCGAATCGTGATACGAACTGCAACTCGATTTAATTTGGTTATTATACGTGTGTGTGTGCCTTATGTGTTACTTGTGCATGTTGAATATATATATGCTGTGGAAATCAATCGAACTCAATCGAAACTCGAAACGTAATCGAACACGAATCCGAATCGAAAATCGAACTATGATAATTAGTAGTTGGGACTGAAAGTAATTTGACTAGGAAACCCTATCGTGACGAGCTGCTCGCAATCAAAATCGAAACGCTAAAAAAATCGTCGCGTCAACAATCGAAGCAAGTACCATCCGGCTGGATAGCCATCCGACCGGATAGCCACTGCAAAACAGGAGTCATCCGACCAGGATGTCATCCGATCGGATAAACCATCAGAGCCGTATGTCATCCGATCGGATAACCCTTTCCTCTTTTGGAATCCTATAAATACCCCTGTCATTGTCATTCTTTCCATTTATGGAAACCTTCTGTCCGAACCATTCGTGCTCCTCAGCTTTTCTTCAATTCTCTCAATCTAGGTAAGATCTCGCCCTAAATATTGTACTTTCTTAATCTACACGCACTCCTACACCTTTCTATCTTTTAAATCTTAACTTTTAACCGTGAAATCACTAGATTCCGGGTGTTCTAGGGTGACGTCATCATGTGTTCTTCAAGAACTTCATGCTTTGGCCTCAATCCACCAAGAACAACCGAGATCTAACCGATTTCCATGCAAACATACAAAGATCTTGTAAAGATCTCGACACAAGAATGGTGAAAAAGGATTGAAAGACGGTTTTGACTTTCTTTCAACTCTTTTGCACTCAAAGTACTCAAAACGATAGGATCCGACCCTGATTTAGTCTTCTACTCGATTGTCGTGTTGTACTAACTCAAGATCCGGATTCTACTCACGCGACTACCGATTTCGGGTTAGCCAAGACCAACCGTCTCGAGCCGGTAACCGGCTGAACTAGGGTGATTCTTGGTCGGGTTGGTCATCTGGGTCGAACTAGGGGTTCTGTTGGCTGACACGTTGTCAAAGTGTCTCGACATAACGACAAACCTTCAAAACGACCAAGTGTAGGACGAACAGGACAATCAGAACGGATTACTGTCCGAACGGATTGCTGTCCGATCGGATAGGTCATCCGAACGGATTGTCATCCGAACGGATCACACTTGGGTCCCACTTTTAAAACAATCTTAACTGAAGTTTAAGTATCGAATGAATTGCAATCCGATCGGACGACCATCTGACTGGATTACTCTTCGGATCATGAGATACTAAGACTTTAAAGACTTAAACAATTTTCAACAAGTTCAATGACAAGGTTGCCATCCGATCGGATTGCCATCCGATCGAATGACACTTCTGTTGAGAGCTTGTCTTCCCTAAGTAATCTCACCACCAAGTTACCGTCCGACCGGATGACCATCCGAACGGATTGTCATCCTCACGACCCACCATCCGAACGGATTGTCATCCGAACGGATTGTCATCCGAACGACTTGATGGATAGAGATACTTCAATGTTTTCAAAATACTACAACGAAAACTTCAAAAGTCAAACCATCATACACAAACACATCCTTCTTATAGGAAGAAACAATCCACTCGAATCGTCATCCGACCGGACAACTGTCCGACCGGATGACCACCCGAACGGAGTGTTATCCGCACGGATTGCTGTCCGCTCGGATCGCCATCCGATCGAACCACTATCCGACCCTTTCACACTTCGTGACGTTTTACACATCACTTATCGTTATGCTATCAAATCTACTCAGGCTAATCTTACTCGCTAAGCGCTCCCTTCAATCCATCAATCGTTGTGAGTATACTCGATCCCTTTTTGCTTTAAGCAATTTTGGGTGTTACATACGTTATAACTATACAAACCACATCAATTATACTACTCAATACTATTTGAACGCTAACCGTTAATGCATGTTATACGTGGCTTATGAATGCTTGTTTGTTATGTTTACACATGGAATGCTGTCTACCTGCCTTAGCAACGATAGTACTATAGTTTGGACTCAGCACCCGTTTACACGGGGGTTGTTAAGGATCATTACTTGCATGGATTACGTTGGTAATCATGTATTGCGAACTGCCTCGGGCAGTCAACCCGCAGTCATTGGTATCGATGGATCTATGTCGATAACTAACGTGCTTCATTTCACTATGTGTACGTGCTGGTTATGCGTAAACGAATTCAAACTCTATATGCTATTATCAAACTTGTATGCTCACCTTTACATTATATGTATTGACTTTTATTTTAACGTATGTGACAGGTGCTTAGGACGCACACACGCACACTTGGTAGGAATTTGAAGCTAGAATAAAGCTTTAGAGCCCAACAAATAGTTGTCTGTAGTGGTCAAACTAAGGGTCTCTAGAAGCAGATAAACAATTGCTCTATTTTGAAATCTGATTTGTCGGAACAGAATATTTGCCTAGATTTTTGTCTGTAATAATTATGTTACTGTTTGAGATATGGTATGGGACGTGTTATTTAAATTGAATGGTATTAATAATTGTTATGGGAACTTCTGGACAATCTGTTTCGCTCAGTGCCATGCCCCGATGATTCCGCCATCGGTTGGGGTGTGACAGATTGGTATCAGAGCCATAACTATAGGGAATTAGGCAAGACTCGACCTAGTCCGGGTCGATATCTTAGAAACCTAGTCTATAGTTAGGAACCAACAGACCGATTTATGCATATCTAGTAGGGCTTATGTACGAGTTTATTCCTCGCTATTCTTGTTTATGCTACACTATCACCACACTCGAATTTACAGCAATAAATAGGCGATAAAGTCGAGATTAGGTGTGAAAACCGCAAACTCTGGACTAAATTGCTTGAATTAATGCTGTTTTATCAATTTATCAATGATTTCTTCTTTCTTTTTCAATAACGAACGCTTGTTTAACGGGGGAAATTATACCAAATCAGGAGTGAAATCCATATTTTGATGAATAATCTCCTCTATTTTATCAAAAGCAGGGACGAAGTTGTTAAGCCAAGGGTGAAACCCTAACCTTGACGACTTGTTCCGCACCTTTTACAAAACTCCCACCAAAGTCTCAACGGACTCCAACGACCTGAAGTCACGACATGACTAACGGGATGTGTGCCAAACGCCCAGAATCGAGGCAAGGACACAGTCCTGAAAGTCAAACGTAGACGACAAGTCCTTGCGAATAGTTGAATCGCTTTGGTCAGTCGAAGTCTACTAGCCGCAGACAGTCTATCTCTCGATTTTTACATATTTCAAATTCTGAGCCCACAACTGCTGACTCTGATAATTCGTCGATTTTATGAGTTCATATGTGTGTTACCTGTTTATGTGTTTAAAATTTTTGGAACTTACTCGATTTTGCTTCCACTTCGATCGACACGAACGACTCGCACTGCTTTTCTATCTCAAATCGTTAACAAATCGCGGAATTTTGGACAACCTTATGCTACGATGTACGCTTATACTACGCTATTCGATATACTAAAACGCGATCGCTATTCTCGAATAATCGCAGACTTTGAATGATAGGTTTCTGTATTCTGGCCACCTCTTGTGTTGAAAATGTTTCTGTGATTCCGTGCTTATGTGATAATGTGATTCTGTGCTCTACGTGCTATGTGTTTATGTGATTATGTGGTTCTGTGTCCTACATGGTTATATGTCTATGTGTTTACGTGGTACGTGTTACTGAGCTTTAGTAGTGGTAGACGTGTGAGGTGAGATTCGAATGCATGTGTTGAGTCCTGTGACGATGTCTGTTGCAGACAATGTCGTCTGGATCCCGTCACGCGCTTTCTCGTCAAGAAAAGAGAGACAAACGCCTTGCTTTCATCATCGCTAAAAGTGTAGCAAAGGCCATGAGTGACGTTTATGAGAATGCCAGCAAATCGTCTGAGGAATCGAGAACCGAAGCTCCTAAAGCTACTGCGAAGACCTTCAGTTTCAAGCAATTCAAGTCGTGTGGGCCAAAAGGATTCACTGGCGAGGGAGGTCCTACTGCTTTATTCCACTGGTTTGATTCCATTGAGGTTACTCTGCGGCAGAGTGGTTGCCCTGATGACCTCCGTACTCTGAATGCTACCGGTGTTTTCCAGTCCCGTGCACTAGACTGGTGGACGGCCGAGAGGAACAAGCGAGGGAACGATGCAGCCTACGGTCTGTCGTGGGACGAGCTCAAGGAAGTTATGCTAGAGGAATTATGCCCTCCTCACGAGCGACAAAAGCTAGAAGATGAATTTTGGCACATACAGCAAAAGGATGGTGACAATGCTGGTCTCACTGCTCGTTTCAAGCAGCTCAGCATTATCTGTCCCGATCAAGTCAAGACTCCAGATATGGCAATCAAGAAGTACATCCGGGCCCTGCCCGACTGCGTTGCTGATTTCATGCAAGCGGCTAAGACTACGACGATTGAGGAAACTTATCTGCTAGCCGCTGAAATCAACGACAAGCGGGTTAAGGCTGGGGTCTGGGATAAGACTTCGAAGCATTTGCATCAAGCTACCGCTACCGCACCAACTGCTGAACCCACCTCATCAAGCAACAAGAGGAAGAACAAGAGAAAGAACAGCTCCAGCAACAAGAACTGTGCGATCACTGCTGCACCAGTTCAATCCATACCAGCTCAACAACGCCAAGTGGCAGCGCCTGTGACCAATGCACCTCTTGCTAAGCGTGCATACAGTAGGCCACATCCGCTCTGCCCTACTTGTACCTACCATCACCCAACTGCAATTCCCTGCCGTTTTTATGCTCATTGCAATGTGTACGGTCATTTTACTGCCAACTGCCGTATTCGACAAGCTCCTGCTCATCAAGCTCTACTCACCGCCCCACAGGGTCAACAAGCTCCTCCGGCACCCGCGGTCAAAGCTAGAGCCTGCTTCGCATGTGGCGATCCTAACCATTTCGCCAACATGTGCCCAAACAGGGTTGTGAAACAGGAGCCCCAGCAACAACAGCCTCAACAGCAGCAGCAACACCAGCCACAACAGCAGCAACAGCAACAACTGGCCGCACGCGCCAGAACTTTCAACATCAACGTGCGCCAAGCCCAAGCCGACAATAACGTGGTTAATGGTACGCTCCTTGTGAATGGTATTTATGCATCATGTTTGTTTGATACTGGAGCCGATAATTGCTTTGTGTCATTCGAATTCGAGAAGCTCCTTAATCGTAAACGCTCCAAACTCTCCTCGACATTCGGCGTTGAAGTCGCCACCGGTGTCGCCGCTAATTCCGTTATCCGTGATTGTACTCTTGAGCTCAACAATCGCATCTTCCCAATCGACCTCATTCCGATGCAACTCGGAAGTTTCGACGTCATAGTAGGCATGGACTTTCTACACGAAAATCATGCTGAAGTTGTGTGTTACGATAAGATGATTCGATTCTCGCTCACGAATGGTGATTTATTGTGTGTATACGGTGAAACTGCCTCGAAAGGGCTCAAGCTCATGTCATGTGTCCAAGCCAGCAAGTATCTCCGCAAGGAATACAGAGCTTTCTTGGCAAACATTGTAGTAGCGGAGACGGAAAAGAAAGAGAAGAAGGAAGTAAAAGACGTTCTTGTGGTTCGTGAATTTCCTCACGTGTTTCCTGATGATCTTCAAGGTCAACCTCCAAGTCGTGATATCGACTTTCGTATCGACCTCATTCCTGGGGCAAATCCTGTTGCCAAAGCCCCTTATCGTTTAGCGCCATCCGAAATGCGTGAACTCTCAAACCAACTCCAGGAATTACTTGAGAAAGGCTTCATTCGCCCGAGCACCTCTCCATGGGGCGCTCCAGTCCTTTTCGTCAAAAAGAAGGATGGGTCGTTCCGGATGTGCATCGATTATCGGGAATTGAATAAGTTAACTATCAAAAACCGCTATCCCCTACCCCGCATCGACGACTTGTTTGATCAGCTACAAGGCGCTACGTGCTTCTCAAAGATCGATCTACGTTCGGGATATCACCAGCTACGCATACAAGAGGAGGATATACCCAAAACCGCGTTTCGCACCCGATACGGCCATTGCGAATTCGTTGTAATGCCTTTTGGCTTAACCAACGCACCAGCGGTTTTCATGGATCTGATGAATCGCGTGTGTAAACCATATCTCGACCGTTTTGTCATCGTATTCATCGACGACGTCTTGATCTATTCCAAATCGAAAGCCAAACACGCGCAACATCTACGTTTGGTTCTCGAGTTACTCCAGGGGAACCAACTCTATGCCAAGTTCTCCAAGTGCGAATTCTGGTTGGAGGAAGTTCAGTTTCTGGGTCACCTTGTTAATAGTCAAGGTATTCACGTCGATCCTGCGAAGATTGAAGCTGTTAAGAGTTGGGTTACGCCTAAGAACCCGTCTGAAGTCCGTTCTTTTCTCGGTCTAGCGGGCTATTATCGACGATTTATCGAAGGATTCTCGAAGATTGTTGTGCCGCTTACCTCTCTTACGCATAAAGATCAGCCTTTTGTCTGGGGAACCAAACAAGAGACTGCCTTTCAAACCCTCAAGCATAAGTTTTGCCATGCTCCTGTTCTCACATTTCCTGATGGAAACGAAGATTTCATTGTCTACTGTGATGCTTCCAACCTTGGTCTCGGTTGTGTTCTCATGCAACGGGATAAGGTTATAGCCTACGTGTCTCGTCAGCTCAAAATCCACGAGAAGAACTATACAACCCATGATCTCGAGCTAGGCGCGGTTGTTTTTGCATTAAAGATTTGGCGACACTACCTGTATGGTACCAAGTGTACGATCTTCACCGATCATAGGAGCCTACAACACATATTTAATCAGAAGGAACTTAATATGCGTCAACGCCGATGGGTAGAACTTCTCAACGATTACGACTGTGAGATCCGTTATCACCCAGGCAAAGCAAATGTTGTTGCCGACGCACTTAGCATACGGAGTTATCTGCTTAGCACTCGTAATGTTCAAGCCCAACACGATCTCGAAGCCCTTATCCGTGAAGCCCAGCATGCGTGTTTTAACGAACGCACGCTGAAGAGGGAACGAATCTACCACGATGGAGCCCAGCTTGTGAGCAAATCCAATGGGATATTCCACTTTCTGGACCGAATCTGGATCCCTAAGCGGACCGATTTGCGACAGATTCTGATGGACGAAGCCCATTAATCCCGGTACTCTATTCATCCCGGTGCCGATAAAATGTACCAGGATCTTCGCTACAGGTACTGGTGGCCCGGCATGAAAAGGGGTATCGCCCTCTACGTTGGAAAATGCCTAACTTGTGCAAGAGTCAAGGCTGAACATCAAAGACCCTCTGGCTTACTCGAACAACCACCAATTCCTATGTGGAAGTGGGAAAGCATAGCTATGGATTTCATAACAAAGCTTCCGCACACGTCATCAGGTCACGACAGCATTTGGGCTGTGGTCGACCGTTTGACTAAATCAGCCCACTTTCTACCGATACGAGAAGACTACAAGGTAGAACGATTAGCCCGAATCTACACCGACGAGATCATTTGTAATCTTGGGACGCCTCGTGACATCATCTCTGATCGTGATGCTCGGTTTACCTCGCGACTGTGGGAAACATTTCAAACGGCACTCGGTACAACACTTAATCTAAGTACCGCATTCCACCATCAAACCGACGGTCAGACTGAAAGAACGATTCGTACTCTTGAAGACATGCTCCGTTCGTGTGTCTTAGACTTCGGTGGTAATTGGGATAAATACCTGCCGTTAGTCGAATTCTCGTACAACAACAGTTACCATTCCAGCATACAAATGGCACCATTCGAGGCATTATACGGAAGGAGATGTCGATCGCTTATTGTGTGGCACGAGATCGGTCACTCGCAACTAACCGGTCCTGAGCTACTGCAAGAAACGACAGACAAAATTTTCCAAATCCGGGACAACCTAGTGAAAGCTCGGGATCGACAGAAAAGTTACGCCGATGAGAAACGCAAGCCCCGTGAATTTGACATTGGTGACTACGTACTCCTAAAGGTATCACCTTGGAAGGGTGTAGTCCGATTCGGCAAAAAGGGAAAACTCGCGCCTCGATATGTTGGACCTTTTAAGATTCTGGAAAGGATCGGAAAAGTCGCCTACAGACTCGAACTACCGGAGGAACTTAGTAACGTCCACCCGACTTTCCATGTGTCAAACCTCCGGAAGTGCCTAGCTGACCACGACTTACATGTCTCTCTCGATGACTTACAAATAAACGAAACATTACACTTCGTGGAGAAGCCTGTCGAAATCATGGATCGCCAAACCAAGCAGCTCAGACGCTCTCGCATTCCTATTGTGAAAGTCCGATGGGAAGGCAAACGAGGCGCAGAGTTCACTTGGGAACTCGAAAGCGACATGAAGGCGAAGTACCCGCAGTTGTTTAGATAAAGAAGCTAGAGAGAGAAAGTAGCATTGTGATCCAAGTGCTTTGTACGATTTCATATCAATCTATAGAATCAATGATTATATTACGTCTCGTGTGTTTGGTCACGTTCGTGTACGGATTTGCGCACATCACACGTTCGGTTCGCAATCGTTTCGGAGTCAAAACCGATCCAAACAGAAAGTTCTCAAACGTGATTCACGGTGTGGTATGACTTACGGCTTAATTTCGGGACGAAATTCCCTAAACAAGGGGAGGCTGTAACACCCCGTGTTTTCAAAAGTCAAAGTCAAAGTCAAGGTCAAAGTCAACGACCGATTGTACGAATTTGACTTATAGTAATCTCCTTATTTTAATTATATTATGTGGAGTAAGTGTTGTTAATTGCAAAAATCAATATGTGTTAATCGATATCTAATCGACTTACGACTGTGAATTATAGGAAGTAACAATGCGATAAAGTTAACTAATCGATAATCAAGCTATGCTACTCGACATCGAATCGTGATACGAACTGCAACTCGATTTAATTTGGTTATTATACGTGTGTGTGTGCCTTATGTGTTACTTGTGCATGTTGAATATATATATGCTGTGGAAATCAATCGAACTCAATCGAAACTCGAAACGTAATCGAACTCGAATCCGAATCGAAAATCGAACTATGATAATTAGTAGTTGGGACTGAAAGTAATTTGACTAGGAAACCCTATCGTGACGAGCCACTCGCAATCAAAATCGAAACACCAAAAAAATCATCGCGTCAACAATCAAATCAAGTACCATCCGGCCGGATAGCTACTGCAAAACAGGAGTCATCCCACCAGGATGTCATCCGATCGGATAAGCCATCCGAGCGGTATGTCATCCGATCGGATAACCCTTTCCTCTTTTGGAATCCTATAAATACCCCTGTCATTGTCATTCTTTCCATTTCTGGAAACCTTCTGTCCGAACCATTCGTGCTCCTCACCTTTTCTTCGATTCTCTCAATCCAGGTATGATCTCGCTCTAAATCTTGTACTTTCTTGATCTACACGCACTCCTACACCTTTCTATCTTTTAAATCTTAACTTTTAATCGTGAAATCACTAGATTCCGGGTGTTCTAGGGTGACGTCATCATGTGTTCTTCAAGAACTTCATGCTTTGGCCTCAATCCACCAAGAACAACCGAGATCTAACCGATTTCCATGCAAACATACAAAGATCTTGTAAAGATCTCGACACAAGAATGGTGAAAAAGGATTGAAAGACGGTTTTGACTTTCTTTCAACTCTTTTGCACTCAAAGTACTCAAAACGATAGGATCCGACCCTGATTTAGTCTTCTACTCGATTCTAGTGTTGTACTAACTCAAGATCCGGATTCTACTCACGCGACTACCGATTTCGGGTTAGCCAAGACCAACCGTCTCGAGCCGGTAACCGGCCGAACTAGGGTGATTCCTGGTCGGGTTGGTCATCTGGGTCGAACTAGGGGTTTTGTTGGCTGACACGTTGTCAAAGTGTCTCGACATAACGACAAACCTTCAAAACGACCAAGTGTAGGACGAACAGGACAATCAGAACGGATTACTGTCCGAACGGATTGCTGTCCGATCGGATAGGTCATCCGAACGGATTGTCATCCGAACGGATCACACTTGGGTCCCACTTTTAAAACAATCTTAACTGAAGTTTGAGTATCGAACGAATTGCAATCCGATCGGACGACCATCTGACTGGATTACTCTTCGGATCATGAGATACTAAGACTTTAAAGACTTAAACAATTTTCAACAAGTTCAATGACAAGGTTGCCATCCGATCGGATTGCCATCCGATCGAATGACACTTCTGTTGAGAGCTTGTCTTCCCTAAGTAATCTCACCACCAAGTTACCGTCCGACCGGACCACCGTCCGACCGGATGACCATCCGAACGGATTGTCATCCGCACGACCCATCATCCGATCGAACGACTTGATGGATAGAGATACTTCAATGTTTTCAAAATACTACAACGAAAACTTCAAAAGTCAAACCATCATACACAAACACATCCTTCTTATAGGAAGAAACAATCCACTCGAATCGTCATCCGACCGGACAACTGTCCGACCGGATGACCACCCGAACGGATTGTTATCCGCACGGATTGCTGTCCGCTCAGATTACCATCTGATCGAACCACTATCCCACCCTTTCACACTTCGTAACGTTTTACACATCACTTATCGTTATGCTATCAAATCTACTCAGGCTAATCTTACTCGCTAAGAGCTCCCTTCAATCCATCAATCGCTGTGAGTATACTCGATCCCTTTTTGCTTTAAGCATTTTTGGGTGTTACATACGTTACAACTATACAAACCACATCAATCACACTACTCAATATTATTTGAACGCTAACCGTTAATGCATGTTGTACCTGGCTTATGAATGCTTGTTTGTTATGTTTACACATGGAATGCTGTCTACCTGCCTTAGCAACGATAGTACTATAGTTTGGACTCAGCACCCGTTTACACGGGGGTTGTTAAGGATCATTACTTGCATGGATTACGGTGGTAATCATGTATTGCGAACTGCCTCGGGCAGTCAACCCGCAGTCATTGGTATCGATGGATCTATGTCGATAACTAACGTGCTTCATTTCACTATGTGTACGTGCTGGTTATGCGTAAACGAATTCGAACTCTATATGCTATTATCAAACTTGTATGCTCACCTTTACATTATATGTATTGACTTTTATTTTAACGTATGTGACAGGTGCTTAGGACGCACACTTGGTAGGAATTTGAAGCTAGAATAAAGCTTTAGAGCCCAACAAATAGTTGTCTGTAGTGGTCAAACTAAGGGTCTCTAGAAGCAGATAAACAATTGCTCTATTTTGAAATCTGATTTGTCGGAACAGAATATTTGCCTAGATTTTTGTCTGTGATAATTATGTTACTGTTTGAGATACGGTATGGGACGTGTTATTTAAATTGAATGGTATTAATAATTGTTATGGGAACTTCTGGACAATCTGTTTCGCTCAGTGCCATGCCCCGATGATTCCGCCATCGGTTGGGGTGTGACATTACCCGTTCCAAGCTGGTCAACCAAACCCTACCGTGGTTACCAAAGATGATCAGTTTCGAAAACACATACCCAAATCACGTATTCAACAAGTCACATGTAATACCATTGTCACGTAACACATAGCAAATGTTTAAGTTTCACACAAGTTTATATCACAAGTTCATGTTCCCAACAGTATTTACTAATAACTTCAGTTTCATAATAATCAGTTCACGTATTGTCACATATTGCATACGCTGCAAAGATCACCGTATATCACATAGCAAGTATTCGATCGCAAACAAGTCCACAACTCGTGTGCAAGTCACATAACAACACATATCAGGTAGGTTTGCTAGTCACATAAGTCAAACCAGGTTTCTCATTCATCATAATATGCAGTAAATAGATTTCATAAGCACAAACATCTATCTTCATAAGCATCATAAACTGTATACACTGTTCTGTTGGTTTGCTCACTGTCATGGCGAAGAATCCACTAGATAGAGGACTAACTTTGTCGAATGCTCTCATGGAGAATAACCGCCCGACGAAGAACCGTACTTCGTCGTATGCCCTCACGACGAACAATCACCCGACGAAGAACCATACTTCGTCAAAGGTCAGGCAACTTTCGGGTCATATTTGTAACTGCCGAACATATAGGATCCAATCGGTTACAAGCTTCAATTTCTAGAACCCTAATCATTCACATAATTCCACATCAAACCCATTTACTCGAATGTATCGACTAATGTTCCTCAGTATTGAATCACATACTCATGTTGTCCATGCCGAAACCCTAAGACTTATGCGACACTAGCAATTTAGTCATTCATGCAATTCAAACACACAAATTCTTTCATGAACAACATCTAGATCCGATAACTAACAGCCCTATATCATTATTCAATAACTCATACTTTTGTGGATCAATTCTAATGGTTCACTAACATAAATTATTTATCAAGGATTTCACTAATCATATTATATCAAGCATATACCATCACGCAAAAGCATATTCAAACGCAACACTCGTGTATCAATCATAACAATCATTGGCTTGTAGAATTAAACAATGATATTTCACTAACCGGGTTGGATGATGAGCAGAATTGCTTGGCGCGATAGGAAGTTTCATGAGAGGGAGGGGCTGCCGTCAAGTATGCAAGGGTTTGATTGTGTTTCCAATACCCTAAAACACAATGCCTGACTCTACAAATATGCGCACAAGGTTTGGGCTCGAGAACTATTTGGGCCGAGGCCCTTTTTGGCGAACCTTCCACCTGACGAAGAACCTCCTTCGCCAAGGAGTGTTCTTCGTCGACCACATCCTTTGTCGACCACATCCTTCGTCGACCACATTACAACGTGCACTTGCTATACTCCTAGAACAATATTTAAATCATTCACAAATCGTCCACAAAATACAACGTAAGATGAACTGTGAAAACAAGGTTGCGAAACAAGTGATGCGTAGAGGAAACCTTGAAATTTCAGGTTGTCACATTATCCCAAACTTGAAAAAAATTTCGTCCTGAAAATTGATAAGTAACCCAAACAGCAAGGTGTTAGATCAGGATGACTGTGGATTTTTCCTCGGGTACCACGTCATCCCCAACTTGAAAGGGAATTTCATCCCAAAATTCGCCAATGATATCAGAAGTTGATTCAACCGTTTGAACAACTGAGGATACTAGAGCTTCCTCTGATCATCGCGTTCCCACGTGAACTCCGGTCCACGTCTTGAGTTCCAATGAACTCTCACAATTGGAATTCGACTATGTTTCAATAGATTCCTCGACAACTGAAACTTGTTGTTAATCTTAGGCTCTAGAAAGGGTATCACAAGTGTTTCATCGGACAACCGCTTCTTTAGGTTCGAGACTAAAATGACATCGCGAACGCTACTCATTTCGTCAGGTAGCTCGAGTTTGTAGGCCACGTCACTGATTCTTTCCAGAATTTTGAATGGCCTAATGTAACGTAAATTCATCCTGCCACGCTTTCCAAAGCGCACCGCACTCTCCCAGGGTGAGACTTTCAATCATGACACGTTCGCCTGCAACGAACTCCCAGCATTTCCTAAGCTTACCAGCTTTCATGGCGGTTGCGCGTTACCGCCAAACGATGTCGTTCTAAACAATCTTCCCAAGAGTTTCGAGTACAAGTCCGGGACCTGTGATTTGGTTGTCACTCACCTTAGTCCAACAAGGAGATTGGCATTATAGTCCATGCAATGCCTCAAACGGAGCTGTCTGAATACTAGAATGGTAACTGCTGCAGTAGAACTCAACCAGAGATAAATTTCCTTCCAATTTACTAAAGTCAATCACACACATGCTCACAGCATGTCTCTGAGTGTCAAGATGGTTCGTTTACTTGGTGATAAGCAATGCTCATGCCTAGACGTGAGCCAAGGGTGTTGTGTATTGCCTGTCATAAATCAGGTGTAGATCAAAATCGGAGGTAACAGGAGTTGGCACCCCGTGCCTAAAAACCTCCCTTCACAAGTAATTACTCACAGGATACGAAGGTTTGTCAATTTTTCCTTGATGGCCAGAAAGTGTACTGGTTACGTGAGACAATCAACGATCACCTAGGTGATATCGTTTCTGTTTTGAGTTTTAAGTGAATCAGTGATAAAATCTATGGCAGTCTGTTCTCATTTCCGTATGGGTATTTCCGGTTGTTGACCCAAACCAGAGGGTTTTTGATATTCCACCTTGACTTTCGCAAAAGTCCAACATCGTTCACATACATTGCTATGTGGGCCTTCATGCCCGGTTGCCAGTACCAGATTTATAGATCCTAATATCTCCAATCGAAATCCAGACGACTAGAATATCAAGGCTGGTGTGCTTCACTCAATACAAGTCCCCTTGGATTGTTGTATAGTGAGACTCATATTCGCTCCATGAGGTAGTGGGTATCGCCCGATTTGCCAAAAGTTGCTCCTCCATGCCCTGTATGGACTCAAACTTAAAAATTCTCTTCCTTCAGTGCCTCGATTCGAACAGAGCGAATCTGATCAGATAGGTTAGAGTCGATGGTGTGCTGCGAGGCTCATACACGTCTAGGTTTCAGAGTCGAAATCATTCAAAGGTTCCATCCAGCGATGCCATCACATGTTTAGCTATTTCAAAACAAGCGTACACGGGAGGCTTTGTGATCGGTCTAAGTAGTGCATTTGGTACCGTCCAAGTAATGCCTCCAACTTAAATCCAAAGACCATGCCTTTCACTGCAGGTCGTGACTCATGCAGTTCTTCTTGTAAATCTACCACGTAAGCCATCACCTTCACATGTTGCATCAATGTGTAACTGGGACTCTGATTCGAACCATTAGGGTATACCACTAGATCACCCGTACCCTCGGGTAAAGACGATGCTCAGCGCATTGTAAAGTTGGGATTCAAAAAGCTGAAAGATGTCCTTCTGTTTGTCTCTCACGAATACACAGCACCCTGCTGTGCTAACGAGGTTTAAAGCTGCACGATCTTCGAAAATCTCGCGGTGAATCTGCGATAGTATCTAGAGAGACCAAGAAATTGTTGTATCCCCGAAGGACTCTTAGGTGCCGATTAATTTCCAATAAAATGGATCTTAGCGAGATCCACATGTATCCCCACTTTGTTGATCACGTGACCAAGAAAGTGTACTTGTCAAATCCTGAAGTCGCACTTAGGTAGACTTCACATGAGGTTGCTCCTCCCCTAGGAGCTCTAAGATGAAATACAAGTGCCGTTCATGGTGTTCCTTTCTCCTGGAAGTGATTCAAAACTTCATAGATAAACACGGTTGACGAATCTGGCGAGATGATGTTGACACATACTACTCATGTGATCCCTAAGGCTGCTGGTGCGTTGGATGACTTAAAAAATATGGACGGAAAATCGTAGTGGCCGTACTGTATCTGTAACGTCGTGTTAGGAATCATCCTCCCCTGAGTCTTCCATCAAGTGACAGTCCGATCTTAAGTCGGTTTCCAAACAGAAGCTTGATCATTGCAGCGTGTCAAGCAGGTCGTCCATGCGAGATAGAGGGTGACGGTCTATGATTGCCACCTTGTGGTAGTTTGTACACGTACGAAAGGACTCGTCCTTCATTTCCACAATAGAGCTCAGGCTCCCCAAGACGAGGAGCTAGATCGATAAAACTCCCATCCAGTAGTTTCTGAAGTTGATTGGACAGTTCTTGCAACCCTCCAGGCGCAAGACGATAAAAGGTGCCAGGAATTAGGACTGCTTCTGGCGTGATACACATCTGATACTCCTCTTGACAATACGGGGGAAAACCTGGAAGTTCTTCGGGCTGCGCACCGGTAATCAATGATAGGGTAGTAGGGTAGGTGAAACACTTCTGGGCTCCCACCGCCGAAGTGATGCTGACAATCCGTGAGTCTCCATCATGAAGAGATATACATGTGATTTCCTCCTTACTGGAGGTTTCTGCTTGAGGCTTGGACATCCGGTCCATGCTATCGACTACACTGAAGCTTCTAACAGTAGCAGGGGAAGGTCAATGTCGAACTCGTGACCTACAGGATTGTGTTGCACCTTAGGTGAACGTGTGAGACTTCAATTGGCTTGCCATCAGCCACTTCTACAACGTCTCTGTCTTCAAGAGGCATCAGGGTTAAACAGAACAGAGATGAAGCGATTAGTTACCCAAAAACATACAAGCCTCAAGCGAGCACCACTTCCAGTGTCGTTGTTACGGTTACGAGGATTCCCAATACTGTCATTGTTCCCTGGGTTGTTGACGTCTTGACTTAACAACGCCCCATCCTTGTCAAAGTCAGCTTCATTCCCATACTGAAAGTTATGATTTGTGAGTACCTTGTTGTCACCGTGGCCATTGCCTCTAATGTTGTTGCTTTGAGAACATATCTTTGCGATCTTTTTCCCTTAGGGTCCACCTTCCCGTTGGTCTTGTCACGTCCTAGGGTACTGCTCATGGCGCTAGTAATTACACATCCCATATTCCAGTCGGTTTCTAGCGTTTATGCCCCGATTGATTCATAACAGTTGGCTCCCAGCCATTGCTTACCAGGGTTAGGGACTCGATTGAAGTCAACCTACTGATGTTCGTTGTCAGAGAGCAGGGTCGTCCTAACACCAGGGTTAGTAATGCATCATGGTCATCTTCTTGTCCATCGGTCTTGCGAGTCGATTGAATAGCGCACGGTAAATCGTTAAAGAACCACAAAGGTGTCCATACTTCTGAATTTGAGGCGTCAATTTGTTGCGTCAAGGTAAACGAGAAAAGTGGGAAAGTATAGACCAAACATTTAACGTTCCGACAACTGTCTCAAAGACGTTCGCACTATCACCTAACATTTCTACACGGTTCGCTAGACGTTCAGTTACGTGTTCAAGAATCACTTCAATATCATCAGAACTCGTAAGGGTTCAGAGGGAAGTGAAAGGACCACGCTCAAACAGGAGACAATCATTGCTATGACCCCTATGGATTTATTGTGCTTCTCATTAGGTCGAATAATGGAATGGAACCCCTTTCACACTTGTTAGGCCTCGTTGGGGCTCACATGCACCCCACATTATTATTATGTGTGCACCCACAATAATATTGTGATTTGCATGCTCGTCTCAGTTCCTCCTAACTCGTGTTAAATGGTTCCTCAGACTCGAGTAGCAAGACAAGGACATCGCAAAACGTGGGTCATGAATGTCTAGGGAAACACCACACTACCAATCACTTAACGCATGCAAGTAATACATGAATTCATATTGTTTTGCTAAACGTGCAATCTCATGCAAATCATATGTAAGTGTTCACTAGTTATGCAGTGCAATGAATAAACGAGAGACGAATCTTGCAATCTGGAGATGAGTGTCATGCTCGTATTCATGTATTCAGAACTGTTCGGTTACAGTCTGGTTTTATAAAAACATTTTTAAAACCAAGTTCACTATAACCAGTGGCTCTGATACCAAACTATCACACCCCTAAAAATACCCCAAGCGGAAACCCCCGCGAGGCGTGTGACGTATCAGGATCTAGCCACCAATCACATTGAACTCATACAAGATTTTTAATAAAGCTTTCATTCATTAAGATAAAGTGTTACAAAACATTATTTATAACTCGTTGTGTTCAGCGGAAGCATAATACAATGTTCAATCAAAACCAAAGCGTATGTAACCAACTAATCTTGTTTCAAATTTCCATGTATCTCGACCCATGACCACTCCAGCATCCCAGACAGCAAGTTCCACATCCACACATATCTATTACCTGCGAGCATGCACACAAGTGTATCAGACAACGCTGGTGAGTTCACAGTTTTATGAAAACGTTTGGTTACCAAGTGTTTAATCCCGTTTATTAACAATTCCGAAAGTAATGTTGATAATAACTCGAGTACCGAACAAGATGGCTCCAGATTATTTTTGCCCTTCCCCAATGCCCCTATCTAAGCATTGGTCATGACTGGGTCATTAGTTCACACCCGTCCTCTCAGGTACGGGGTGAGGGTGCCAAACCTAAATACGCTATCAACTAATACCTCGTTACCTCTCAGGTAACAAACAAGATGGGACTTAATGGTGATAGGAATTGAGTGTATTATCCAACATTCCAGTTTTTACCCAAATGACTTTTTCCTCTCAGGAATACCCAACTTATTTACCCAAAGACTTATTCCTCTCAGGAATACCCAACTGACTGTCCCACCCACCGGGACGCATGCTCAAGAGAAGTGAACTCACCTTAGATTGCTCGGTATGTTACGTTACATTACCCGTTCCAAGTTGGTCAACCAAACCCTACCGTGGTTACCAAAGATGATCAGTTTCGTAAACACATACCCAAATCACGTATTCAACAAGTCACATGTAATACCATTGTCACGTAACACATAGCAAATGTTTAAGTTTCATACACATTTATATCACAAGTTCATGTTCCCAACAGTATTTACTAATAACTTCAGTTTCATAATAATCAGTTCACGTATTGTCACAGATTGCATACGCTGCAAAGATCATCGTATATCACATAGCAAGTATTCGATCGCATACAAGTCCACAACCCGTGTGCAAGTCACATAACAACACATATCAGGTAGGTTTGCTACTCACACAAGTCAAACCAGGTTTCTCATTCATAATAATATGCAGTAAATAGATTTCATAAGCACAAACATCTATCATCATAAGCATCATAAACTGTACACACTGTTATGTTGGTTTGCTCACTGTCATGGCGAAGAATCCACTCGACAGAGGACCAACTTCATCGAATGCTCTCATGGCGAACAACCGCCCGACGAAGAACCGTACTTCGTCGTATGCCCTCACGGGGAACAATCACCCGACGAAGAACCATACTTCGTCAAAGGTCAGGCAACTTTCGGGTCATATTTGTAACTGCCGAACATACAGGATCCAACCGGTTATAAGCTCCAATTTCTAGAACCCTAATCATTCACATAATTCCAATGAATCACTATTCAATAACTCTATCATATGAACTCTGATCGTGTCACAGTAATATTCATCATGATTAACAGCATTCCACATCAAACCCATTTACTCGAATGTATCAACTAATGTTCCTCATTATTGAATCACATACTCATGGTGTCCATGCCGAAACCCTAAGACTTATGCCACACTAGCAATTTAGTCATTCATGCAATTCAAACACACAAATTCTTTCATGAACAACATCTAGATCCGATAACTAACAGCCCTATATCATTATTCAATAACTCATACTTTTGTGGATCAATTCTAATGGTTCACTAACACAAATTATTTATCAAGGATTTCACTAATCATATTATATCAAGCATATAACAACACGCAAAAGCATATTCAAACGCAACACTCGTGTATCATTCATAATAATCACTAGCTTGTAGAATTAAACAATGATATTTCACTAACCGAGTTGGATGATGAGCAGAATTGCTTGGCGCGATAGGAAGTTTCATGAGAGGGAGGGGCTGCCGTCAAGTATGCAAGGGTTTGATTGTGTTTCCAATACCCTAAAACACAATGCCTAACTCTACAAATATGCGCACAAGGTTTGGGCTCGAGAACTGTTTGGGCCGAGGCCCTTTTTGGCGAACCTTCCCCCTGATGAAGAACCTCCTTCGCCAAGGAGTGTTCTTCGTCGACCACTTCTTCCTCGACCACATCCTTCGTCGACCGCATCCTTCGTCGACCACATTACAACGTGCACATGCTACATTCCTAGAACAATATTTAAATCATTCACAAATCGTCCACAAAATACAACGTAAGATGAACAGTGAAAACAAGGTTGCGAAACAAGTGATGTGTAGAGGAAACCTTGAAATTTCGGGTTGTCACAGACGAGCTCTAAAACAAGGTGGGGAGGAAATAATAACCCTCCTAAATAATTTCGACACCCATAATATGTTTAAACTGACCCTATATGTCTTAAAAAATACCCCATATGCGAAAATCGAGCCCTAAATACCTCATGTAATTAAAAATAAAATAAAAACCAAGATTTGGGGTCGCTCACGGGCCGCGACCTAGTGCCACCAGGCGAAACCCTAGCCCGCCACGTTGCTGGTGATTCAACGAAGCTAGGCCCTACACACCTACGTCGCGGGCCACGAAGGACCCCTGTGTGGTCTACGCGGGGCGCGAGAAATGGCCGAACAGGCCCTATAAATAGATGCATTCGGCCGTTCATTTGAAATCGTTCATAACTCTCTTCTCTCTCGAATTTCTGCATAATTAAAGTAATTCTCGGGTATAATACCCACCTAATTAGCAAAGCCCTGCCTCGTTGTAAGTATCATAACCCCGGTTACATATTAGATACGCTGCCCGATTGATCCAGGATTCCGTAACGGCTGTCGAGGTTCTGCCCGACGTAGTTGTTGGAATGCCGTCTCGGGGAGGGTATTACTAATGTAAATATTGGGTTATTATACTAACGCGTGTGCATTTGTGTAATTAATAGATAATCACCAGGAAGTCCTTAAGGAAAACCCTAAGACAGCAATGTGAGTAATCTCCTTTTTGCAAATTGCTTTTACAAAACCTCACTTAATTAACACTATATTAAACAGTGATTGAGTATTTGTATTCTACAATTATCATCGGTATGTTGGGGTTTTGTATACAAAATTTGTTACTACATTGTGAGTAGTAACATGACCACAAGTCGGGTTGACAGTACCGTGGGTGGTAATTATAGTAGATGGAAACAAATGTAATTACGCGACCGCCCTCAATACTGTACAATGGTTTTACTTATCCTAATTAAAATGGGATTTACTCACTAGTATTTCCCACTGACAAAATGTTTTTAAACACGTTTCAGGTAACAAAATGTGAAAGCCAAATAGAAGCCAGCTGGACAACACTGAAGACTTGGAAAAGTGACTATAAAGTTACCTAAAATAAAGAGATGTTTTCATTTAAATAAAATAGGGTTTATCCCTATAAAAAAGTGTGTACTTGAAACTTGAGATTTTTCCATGTGTTTAATATATTAAAAGCGTGATATTTTACTCTGATAAAATATTTCCTAACTACAGTCCTGATGAAATTTCCGCTGCCAAAATGATAAACACCGATACCACTAAAACTGGCCGCGGCCGCCCGTTCCCGGGTAATTAGGGGACAAGGGTTGCGACAGCCGAAGTTTGGCATGTTGATACATTTGATCCCATCACATCCAATCTTCCACATTTTACATATTTAGTCCATATCGTCCAAATAACGTGGCATATTTGAGAGTTAATTGAACACGTGTTGTCATTTAATTCGATACAAATTTCCGAGGTGTTACAATAATATGCACGTGATTAATCATTTTTAAACTTAACTTATAAAATTATATAATTTTAGAATGGTAAGAAAAAAATGTATTCGGAAATTCCAACGGATATTTTTTTAATAAATTAACGGGTATATCCATCTGATACCTGATGGGTATTTACTCGGCATATACTCGATAGATATTGGGCCAGGCATGGCTATGGGATTACGATACCCGGCCCGAACCCGACCCTTGCATTGCCATCTCTAGGGTAACATCATACCACTAGACCACTAGGTCTTGCAGAAAATAAGAGATATATATGTACTTCGGTTTTGGAAATTTCAATTGATATATTTTAACAAAGTAATGGACATAGCCGATATGTCCAATACTCGACGGGTACTAGCTAGAGTATGGGACACGGTTTTAAAATATGGTATGACCTACGATGTATGCCCGATACTCGACAGGTACTAGCGGGACACGGTTTTAAAATATGGTATGACCTATGATTACCATTTCGCGTCCTAAACCATCCGATTGTCATCCTTACTAGCAAGCAGGCAAGCAAGCAAGCGAAGGACTATCGATTATGGAACCATTCATATATATTATATACATACATCGACATCGTGCGCGCAGTCCATTGTACAACTTGAACAAACATGTAACAATAAATCATATTCATGTAAAGCTGATTAACTTACGTCGATCTGTGACGCCAATTATTCTACAAACATTAAAAACATGTGAAGAACACAAAACAAATCTTCATTTGAGAGCATGAAGCATCACTTGAACACCATTCTTTGGGACAAGCATTGTAATATGAACAGGCAAGTGCACATAATTCGGGGCAGGAGTAAAGCGATAATGCTGCAACATCATGGCAAGAGTAACCTTGGCTGTATTCATCGCAAAGTTTGAACCTACACAATTCCGAGGCCCAAAGCCGAAAGGCATGTATGCTGATGGGTTGTTCTTCGTAGCGTTACTAACCCCTTGTGAAAATCTTTCTGGCTTAAAAAGATGCGCGTCTCCTCCCCATATCTCACCATCATGATGAAGTGCTAAAACCGGGACATGTAGAATAATATTAGCTGGAACAATAAGATTCCCCAATTTAACCTCTCGTTCGTTCTTTCTTATTATCGCGATTCCAGGTGGATACAGTCGAAGTGTCTCGTTGATGATCATGCCAATAATTTTAAGTTTCGCTAAGCCTTCAAAGCGCGGTTGGATTTCTTTGCCAAATATCTGGAACACCTCTTCTCGTGCTCGTTCTTGCCATTCTGTGTAGATGGACAGAAGGAGAACAGCCCATGAGAGCAAAAGAGATGTTGTTCCATCCCCCGAGACATAAAATGTTTTACATTCGTCTATGATGTCTTGTGTCGAAAGTTGGTAACCTTGACTATTAATAATGTTGTTCTTGGACATCAGAAGTTGTCCTAAAAAATCGGTGTTGTCTGCATCTTCATGTCCCATTGTCTTCTCTCGTTCCTTAACAGTCTTGACAATTACATTATGAATTCTTTTTTGAAGCTCATCAGACTTGAGATCATCGTTGCTTTTTACTATTTTGCTGTAGTTAATTAAAGGGAAAATCACAATCAAATCAGGTTAACATTATTCTTATCACTTCTAATTTTTCAATAATTGTTCCTCCACTACAAACAAATGTGTTTTCTTGCGCCACGTCAAACGCAGGAACTTGAGAACTCTTCAGCCAAAAATAATAAAAAATAAAAAATAAATTAAAGTCCTAAACACAATGAATATTTAAAATCTTAATTTTATATCTTGTAGTTATACTTTTAAAACCCAAACTTATGTTAAAAAGTATTTAAAAACTTCAATTTATAAAAAAATATATTAACTTGAAGTTATTAAACTTATGTGATTAAAAAAAATATAAAATAAAAATTATAAAATCTTGATGTTTTATAAATCTTTAAAAGCATAACATTATTAAAAACTTAAATTTTGAAAAAATGTTTTTTTAATATACTTTAAATTTAACTTATAATTATTAAAGTTATTTTTTATAATTTCAAGAGTAAAATGCACGGATAGTCTCTGTGGTTTGATGAAATTTCACCTTTAGTCCTCAACTTTTCAGAATTACACTCTTAGTCCCTGTGGTTTGACAAGTTGTTACTCGAATAGTCCCTAAAGCGGATAAAGGTTACTCGGATAGTCCCTGTGATTTGACAAGTTGTTACTCAGATAGTACATGTGGTTTGACAAGTTGTTACTTGGATAGTCATTGTCATTTCACACCCACTTAACCAGAAAAACTAACCTCCATCCGCTTTGGGGACTATCCGAGTAACAACTTGTCAAACCACAGGGACTAAGAGTGTATTTTTGAAAAGTTGGGGGCTAAAGATGAAATTCCACCAAACCAAAGAGACTATCTGTGCATTTTACTCTAATTTGAAATTTAAAATATTTGCAAACATATAATAATTAAAACCTAACTATTATTATTATTATTATTATTATTATTATTATTATTATTATTATTATTTACACATAAAAAATAAATATTAGTAAAACATCATTTTGAAAAAAATGTTTTACACCATGTTAGCGCAAGACGGTGGCCTGTTAGGCTATAGGGTGTGGTTGGAGCCCCATGGGGCTTTATCAAGTCCACGTAGGATCTACGTAGATCCACGTCAGCCATGGAGCTCCTCTTTAATTTGTAGGGTGTGGATGGAGCTCCCTATTAAACAAAATTAAAAAAAAAAAAATTTGATTGGTTTACAAGTTATGGGCCCCACCTGATAAAGCCTTTCGAGCTCGTTACCATGGTGGCGAGCCTTCAATGGCGCCCCGCCATAGCGCCTAGGGTGTGGTTCGATAGCGCCTTGGGGCGCTATAGGTGTCCAGCTGGCGAGGGTGGCGCCCCCACACCCTCTAGCCTTAGCGTAAGAGGGTGGTCAATCATGTGTCAAACTGGTGCAAGGTCATGGGATTCTTGCGCCATGTCATCGCAAGGTTATTTGAAACCGGCTGGTTGCAAAGTTTAATTTTTACAAATGTTAAATTAGTCACCCGAGGAGGCCGAGGTGGCGAGGATTGTAGTAGTTTCTGCCGGCGATTGTGCCCATCTCCTTGAGCATTTCAAAAACTTCCTTTCCCTGTAAGTAGTTGCTTCCGAACGCTGTTCTTGAAATCACTTCAGCTGCCAACATCCTGAACTCCGCATTCATTTCAACCTCGTTACTGTCCATCTTTTTCCACCTATCCAACATCAATTCCACACTTGCAACCATCGCCGGGATCATGTTCTACACATATATACACATGCGCACATTCTTAATCACAAGATACGAGTAATGAATTGAGTATGATGACCAAAGAGCTTAATAAATAAATAAATAAATAAATAAATAAATAAATAAATAAATAAATAAATAAATTACCTTTAAACTCTCACCATTGAAAACATGGTTAGCCAATTTTCTTTGGCTTGCCCATTTTTTGCCACTGGATGTTACAAGGCCATCGCCAAGTATTTTCTTATTATATGATCCAAGGTCTGGTCTCGCGAATGTGGCTCTATGATTGCTCGCAATTTCTCTGATAATCTCCGGTTCTGTAATGACCAATTCAGCTTGAGGACCATACCAATCCAGAAAGTTTTTCCCTGATTCAAATTAACTCGCAAAATTAATTACTAAAAGTTAAACGAAAGTAGTGTGTGTGTGTGTGTGTATATATAGTGATGGATGATCACACCAACCATATAACCGGAACCATGTAAAGAAGTGAGGTTGTATTCTTGGATATATATCATGCGATATTTCAGTGAAGCGAGTAATGCTTGCTTGTTCTTTCATGGCTGCAATTTCCTTCGTGTTGCCATGAATGAAATGATAAGGAGGTCCTTTTATACCTTGACGAGTCATTATGCGTTTGATACGAGTTGGAACCCACCACATTTTGTGGAAGAAGTTAACTAGAGTCGAAAGGATCAAAAAGGAAAGAAAAACAAGAATCAATGCTCCCACACTAGGCACCATATTAGCAAGCAAGTTTGTGTTCAAGTATATGGTTTGTAATATATATATAGAGGTGGGGTGGTTCTAGGATAAAGGGAAAAAATTGATGTGAAATGTATGAAGTCATCAGATAGCTATGCTTCAAATATTATAATTACGCAACATGTGCATGTTAATAACGCATATATCTATGTATAATGATAATAACGCATGATAATAACATATTTTAAAGTCATGTTTTAAAAGATAAGTACAAGTTTCCTTTTAAAGAAAGTAACAAATGTTTAAAAGTTATATTTGTTTTTTTTTAATTAACTTCGTTAACACATCAGCAAAAACCACCGTCTCAAGGCAAGACAAGGTTGTTTCAAACCATTACACAAAGTTAAAACTACACCAATTTTTCCAATCTATACATTTCTTCTTGTACCTGTTGGAAAACCACAAGAACCTAAGAGCCTTTACTTCCACGAATATTTGTTGATGAAATGATAAATTGAGTGTGAGTTTTCTTTTAATCTAAGCATGATATTGGTATAGTTTTTTTTTTGGTAACTTTGTTGAGTGTGACTTTTCTTTTAATTTAAACATGAGATTGCTATAATTTTTTTGGTAACTTTGTAGAATAGTGATTAAGTTTTAAAAATTTTTCAATTAGGTTACTCAAGTTTTAAAAGTGTTACAATCAGATCACTTAATATTTATTTTTCATTAAAACTAAGTGTTTTTCATCAATTTCATAGGTAACCATGGTAGTGTGGATTTTTATTTCTTTTTCCCCTTTTATTTCGTGCTAACGTTAGTGACGACGTGGATTGTAAATTGTTTGATTTTTCCCTCCATTCAAAATAAAATTGTGGTTTTGTTCTCAACTCAGAATTACCTTTTCGCCCCCAGTTCAAAATAAAATTCTGTTTTTGTCCCCAGCTAAAAATTACGATTTTTTTAATTTTTAATGTAATTAAAGTGTTTTTATATTTAATATATATATATAATCTCATATATTAAAATAATCCGATCCAGCATCTTATCCTCCATTTTTTTTCATTTCTTGGCACATGAAAAAAAGAATTTGGTTCGATTTGAATGTTCAGTTATCTAATTGGGACAATAAAGGATACGAGTAACCTAATTAAAACACTTTTAAAACTTAGTTACTATTCTGTAATTACTACTGCAGCTCATCACCCGGGCATCCTCTAGTTTGTCATTATGGGCCTAGTTAGTTTTTATATATGTGATAATGGTACGGAAAACAATTTTGTATAAGGTATGTCGTGTGTGGTGATGGGTGATTGAGTTGAACATGGAGTTGAAGGGACAATTAATTAGCAATTGGAATGGGACGGATGCTTAATTAATGTTAAATATGTCCTGATAACAATTTAATTATGTTATGTTCTTCGGAGAAAAACAAGCAAGTTATTTTCCAACTACAACCACCTCACCAATAATACATTTAATATATTTTCCCATCCTTTTCAGCATACAATTGCCAAATGATAATATACAATTTCATGATTTTTTTTGTTATCAAATTTTCTTCTTGTATTCCATACGTATAAGGATTTAATTATAATAAGACAAAACAGTTTCATAAGCTTGAGTTAATATACAAATTTTTGGTTTGTAAAGTAGAAATAAACCTGTTTACGAAAAAGAAATAAATAAAAATACATAGTGTGGTTTCGGGCTTTCGGCCCCATGGTCTAAAACTTCGGACCTTTGTTGTCCTTTATTCTTGTTTCCCTGAATCCCTGCCTCCCTGGGATCCGGAACTCGCGAACAAGACAAGTTTTACACCTTAATATTATCTAGAGGTTGGATCTATACAAGACAACAATTTTATACGAAGTATACGTGAGAGTTAGAGAAGGACAAGTATTACATCATATTAGCGAGCATTTCATTCTCTTTAATTCGAGCAACCTATTGTTATAGTTTTCTTAAAAATTCTCACATGATTTGGAATACCCAATAGTCCATTACGTGATTACGTGATTTTGAATACCCAACACATGACTACGTGATTTTGAATACCTATTACGTGATTACACATTCAACACAAACCATTACGCAATTACACATTCAATGTAAATCCATTACTTGATTACACATTCAATATGATTTGTTATAACTAATGTTATTACAATTATGCTTATAACGTAATCACTTAGTGTGGTTTCACATAAAATATACTATAATGAAATCACTTAATCACGAAATAGGTATCCAAAATCATGTAGTCACGTAATAATACATAATCAACTATTGTTACGTAATTACGTAATCACTTAGTGTGGTTTTACATACTATAATGAAATCACGTATTGGATATTCAAAATCATGTAGTCATGTGCTGGTTATTCAAAAATCACGTAATCACGTAATGAGTATCCAAAATCAAGTATTTTTTTAATGAAAACTATAGCAATAGTCTGTTTGAATTAAGAGAATTAAATGTTCGTTAATATGGTGTATTTTTTATAAATATTAATGTATAAAAAAGCTATAGCCATTTGAAAATCACGGGGATAATGACACAAAGTCTTTTCAATTAATCAAAACCAGATATAAAATATGAACCCTACCAATCTATTTATACTAAACTAATTAATCAACACAACAAATTAAATATTAATCCTACCAATCTATTTATACTAAACTAATTATTTGGAAAAGAAGTTATCCTAAATAAAACTGTTTAATTAAACTAACATTTATCTCTAATTTAATCCACTAAGAATTATGATAAACGACCCTACAACTTTTATCACATTTCACTTTTAACCAAACTTAAGATTAAACCAACACATTTTTCCAAATTATACATTAATTGCCGGCTACGACTTAGTCGGAAAACTTTAATGGCTTAGCCGGCAATTGGAGGGTTAAGCCGAAAAAAAATCTGGCTAAGCTGGCAGAAAAACGTTTGTACAACCTCCTACTCGGCCCACCAATTTATTCGGAACCCATGGTCTTTTATAAGCCAAGAGTTGATTTTGTACCCAAACTAGTGTAATGCCCGCCCGCATTGCGGGGTGTTAAATCGAATATTTCTTAGTTTGATAACATATACATATGTATTTAGGTTACTTGTACATACTATTTATAACACGATCTCAATAAAAAAATACATAGAGGCAACCAATTAAACCAAAACACCACATAATTTTGATAAAAAAAAAAGTAACGATGATAGGTCTGTAATTTTGAGCTGGGGTAAAATACTAATTTGTTAGGACCAATAAGCGAGTGCTAGACAACTGTTTGACACAATAAAAGTTATATTGAGTCAACCAAGTAAAATAAAACACTACAATAGTTTTGCAAAAAAAAAAAAACTAAAACGATGGGCAGATCACAATTTTTAGTCGGGGGAAAAAGCGAGAGTCTGGTGAAGATTGTATAAAAAAGAGAGAGTTTTCGATTATGGTTTGGATTCAGGTTGTTTGGGTTGTATGGATCCATGTCTTATAAACCTTGGAGTTTTTATTTATTTAAAGAGTTAACTGTCATTTTCGTCCCTATGGTTTGTTTACTTTTGCCATTTCAGACCAATTTTTCAAAATTACACCATTTTCCTTCCTAACATACTAGAAACGCGCCATTTCAGTCCAAAAAAATAACACCAATTAGAATAACTATGTTAGCTTAGGGGTAAAATGGTCATTTTACATTTTTTAGACTTCAGGTTTTAAAAGGAAGAAAATAAAAACATTTGGAGCTGCCGGGATCAAACCCGTGACCATCTACTTAGAAACGAACACATAAACCAGCGAACCAAAGCGCCTTTTGTTCAATAGTTCTATTCGTTTTTTTCTTCTGACATGTGTTAAACCACCATTCAACCACCACCACCACCATTAAACCATCCAACTACCACCACCACCATTAAACCATTCAACCATCCAACCATCATCACCGTTCAATCTCGAACACCATCAAAACAACTCCACCACCTCTCACCACAACTCCGACCACCGCCGCCTGCCACCACGTGACTGTCGTCGTCGCCGCACGTCACCACCACCCTACGTTATTCCACCACCAAACGTCAATCTCCACAGGTAATTATGACCTCAAAAGGCGCTTTGGCTCGCTGGTTGATGCGTTCATTTCTGAGCAGATGGTCACGGGTTTGATCCCGGCCAGCTGCAAATGTTTTTATTTTCTTCCTTTTAAAACTAAAGTCTAAAAAAATAAAATAAAAAAACTATGTAAAATTACCATTCTACCCCTGAGTTAACTGTGGTTAGTTTTTTTGTACTGAAATGGCATGTTTCCAATGTATCAGGGAGGAAAATGGTGCAATTTTGAAAATTTCCCTTGAATGGCAAAAGTGAATAAACCATAAGGACAAAAAAGGCAGTTAACTCTTTTAAAAAAAGTGGCTGAGATTGTATAAAAAAAAAGAGAGAGTTTGGTGGATATTGTGTTGAAAAATGGTTAAGATTTGTTGTTATTTATAAAGAAACTAGAATAAAGCCCCAGCCGTATTGCAGGCGGGGCTCGTTAGCAACAACATTAATTTTCTGACAATCAAATTCTCATAGAGTGTGTCTACTAAACATTGAAACCCTGCGCTTCGTTTGGGTGCGATTTAATTCACGTTGGGTGATGGTAGTAACCAGATATCATCCTCAAGTTACAAGGGTTGACTACTCCTAGTACTAAACCGTCATCAATTGTTGGTCACTAGGCATTTTCACATAAATAAAATAAACAAATAAAATGAAATTAAAAAAGTAAACCAGATTTGAGAGAAGGTATCATCTAGACTTACTGCCTTACATCCCCCTTAACCGAATGGATAAATATTGGTTATTATGGTAGTTTGGCTGATGCACTCCCTATGGTCTGTGGGTTTGCAGAAGCACATACCTGCTTCATTCTTTCATTGTTTTGCATCAGACTCCCTCATCTTCACTATCGACCCGGTTTTCAGCTTAAACATTCCTAAATTCAACAAATAGACCTGCAAATTCAATCAGGACTTGATTAAGTACAGCTAAAAATGAATTTGCAATAAAATACGCATAATTTAAGGATATTTTGACATGAAAAATGTGTAATTTAAGACACATCAGCCACATGTACCATGAAAACCAACAAAGTAAAAAAGTTTTACTCTTTCAACCATCATGCCTCCACATGTCAACTCTCCACACATCAACTGAAGCAACTTAATAAGCTTCTCCTGTACCACATCCAAAATCAACTATAAAGCGAAATAAATACAAGCTTATTGATAACTGGTGTAGTGAATATGTTATACGTCAATTTCCTGCTTACATTTGGGGGTTGGTTATCTTGATTGGAAGCAATTAGCTATGATTGTTGTTGTGGTGCATTAACAAATCCCCAACTCAAAGTTTGAATTTTGATCGACAAAAGAAAAGGTTCCTAGTTAAATGAGGGTTACTTTTTTTACTTGTTTCGCAACTTGATGTGGATGCTTTTTCGCGGTCTCTAACAACTTTTCGCCGGAAGCCGACACCACCACCTGTAACATTGCCCCATGACCAACCTGGTTAGAAATCGTGTTTGTAGAACAACCACTGCTGGAATTTAGATCAACATTTGAGGATAGTAACTTGCAAAAAAGTAAAAAAAAATGGTTAGTTTTGTAGATAAAACAATTCATTTGAATAGATCATTCTTTGATGTTAAGTAAACTTGGTGTACACGAGATACACCTAAAAGAGTAGATTATACCATGAAGAAACACATAACTAATTTTAGAGTTAATTGATTTGGTTTATGTTCCTTTCATAATGGTTAATCTTCTTTTAACTTTCTGAGCTCCGATTTGATCTGACCTTCCTGCAAAACAGAACACCGTTAACTCGTTAAGAGGGGAATATGGGGGTTTCCCTCTTAACCGGACTCCGGCGTGAGAATAAGTATCTGCTTTGAGGAAATAATTGTGTGTTAAAAGTGAGAGTAAAGAGAGCAAAATGTTTAACCTATGTATGGAGGTCTCTATTTATAGCCAGAGAGGTGTAAGAGGATATGGGCCGATGGGCCTTGGGCCGGAAGGCGACAACTAGAGAATATGCTCTTTGTCTCACTAGTGTCGATCGTTAGTGTCTTCTAGAAGATCTCTGGTGCTGGCGCACTGTGATTGGAGCCACGTGTCTTAGTTGTCGGCCTTGTTGTCCCTCTGCCATCAGCAAGTAAGTGGAGATCATGGGGCAGGTGTCGCCGACCCCTGATTGGTGCCACATAGGCGTCCTTGTGCACTTTTTGTATCCTGCACGTCAGACGATCATGGAGCACGATTGAGCACAGCCTGGAAGACGCTGATTGGCTTGTTGTTCTACCACTTGTACCTTTGGTACTTTCTAAAGTGTCCTTGCGCTTTGGCTCCCGCGGGACCTTTACTGAGCACGTCAGTAGCCCGCGCAGGGTTGCAGTAGGTGAAGGCTCTCATTTAGAACGTTAAATATAGAAGTTGATGTCATTTCTTGTTCGGACCTCGCGCGAGGTCAGGCTCTGCTTGAGCATCCCGCACGGGTCTAAAGATTGATCACCAAAGTGATTAAGGAGTGTGGTCCAAAGCACGACCAGAATGATCTGCGCGGCATTTTTGGGACCATACCCCTTCAAGTCCCCCCAGTCCATTGCTGCATCACGCGCGAAGTGAGTGGTTGGAGCTCTGGACTTAGAAAAAAGGAAGTGCTGCTAAGAAGCTTGTTGAGAAGGAGAAAGAAAAAGAGAAAGAGAAGGTTGTGGAAAAGCCCAAGGGCGATAAAACCAAGGAGACCGGGGCCGCTGCTACTACAGCACATGAGAAGGCACAGGGTCTGGAGGTCGTCCATATTACGGGGCTTAACCAGCCCCTTCATGAGAAAAAGAAGGAAACTACTCGAGGGAAGGGACCCGAGGTTGTTAAGCCGACCAAGCCTGCGCAGGTTGATGCCCCCACCCAAACTGTTCAAGTCACTTCTGCTGCTGGGGGATCGGCTGCTGTTGCGCACAAAGAGACTACTACTACTGCATGTGGCGTGATAAGTGGTAAAATACGCATATTTGTCCCGTGTAAATTGTATAGATTATGTTTAGTTTTTATTTATTATTTTTAGTTTTAGTGCTTTATTACATTATTTTGTGTTGGGCCAGGTCCTGATGCAAATGGAGCAAAAACGAGCAATATGGAAATAACCAGCTAATTAGGCAGAGTGGGGTGCCAAGGACCGAAGTAAAATTGCCATTATTTTTTGTGAGTGAGTCGAAACCACCATCTCTACTTTACAAGACACATGAAGTTTGGGCTGATAACATACGCATTACAAAAGAAGCTTCCATATTTCTAATATTGGGCCAGCCCATTTTTTTATTGGTAAAAAATAATTGATGGCATATTTGATTGTCGGCTGATATATTGGACGAAAGAAGGGCTGCTCCAAATTAAAGATATTGAATGTTGTTGAAGTGTTCCACGAAAAAAAAAGAAGGAACAATTATTATTATTATTCTATGGGCCGTAAAGACATGCTCCAGCTAAACATATTATGTGAATGAATAATACTGGGCCTGGTGGACAACGATTTTATACGATAAATCTTGAATGATATTGGACACAAAGGAAAGGCAGCAAAGAAAATATAAGAAACCTAGTGTTGGATGATTGTTTAGAGTGTGCTGTACAAAGAATTCAAGCCCAGCAAATATGCGCAGATCATGAGTTATTGGGCCTCAAATTATCGTAGGTTTTATTTTAGGAGGGACACATCATACGGCTGGGGAAGTGAGACGCACGCATATATAGAAAAAAAGAAGCAATATATTAGACCAGATATATTGAGACGCAACAGGAGACGAAGGAAGTCAGCAAACAATTACGAATTTGGAGTCTTGGAGCATCATTGAAGGCATTTGAAGGTTTTGGAGCACTTCTGAGAGACCAGGAATCATCGGGTAACATCTTGGAGCGATCGGGAGTAAAGATCACGGGTTTAAACTTCCTGTTTCTTTGTTTTTCGTTCGTTTTACATTGTTGCAAGATGAATTCAGATTTATTCTTGATTGATACTTTGTTTCAGATTATGTTTTCCGGCTAAAAACCTATGACAATAGTTTAAATAAAGTTTGGATTTTTATTCGGTTTTTGGCGTGGTTTATGGATTTTCTTGTATTGTAACGGCTATGGAATTTTGACTTGGTGTATATGCATGCTTGATATTCTTTTATCACTGTTTATTGCTTCGTATAATCCTTGGTGACGGTCTATATCACATAATAGGGTTGTGCTAGGGTTCTTGATTTAGGTGAGTGTCTATATCACGTAATAGATCATTAATCCTTTAGGGTGAAAATTGCATAAGTAACCTTAGAAGTAATATTCGGTAATTTAATAAAATCAAGTGTTCTGCTAATCTTGTCGCTGTGAGGCTCGAGGTTATTAATAGGTCTCGGTTTGGTTTATAGCTAGGTCTAAGAAATTGGTCTAGTCCTTAAACATTCTCTTGTCTATTAAACCAAGATTAAAACCCATAGTTTCCTTAGACTTACGCGCTGTGAGGTAGATCGTCTTATTTAGGCACTTTCAAGAAGTTAGAGAACTGTGAGGAAATCTAAAAACCGGTAAGCGTAACAGCCTAGGTAGTGCCACAAGAATCACCTTGAGAGGGATTGAGGGGCTTAGTTGGTATCTTAATAGGTTTAGCATTTAAAGATCCCGGTTCCATACCACAAAACTATCGAATAGAAATCCATTCTGAGTTAAACTTGCGTCTAGCCTAGGTAGTCTTCATCGCCACTGGTTCTAGTTTTCGTCCAAGTTCGTGTCTAGTTATTTAGCATTAATTTAATATTTTATTTAGGATTTTTAGAAACCCCCCCAATCAATAAACAATTAGTTCAGTCGTGTCAGTCATAGTCTAGATAGAGTCTTAGCGTAATCTTTAGAGTCTCGTGGGTTCGATACTCGGACTTACTTTAGCTATTCTACATTGATCGGTACACTTGCCGGTTGTGTGGTTTTAGTTTTAGATCGAGTCTAAGTTTATAAATTTAAAGCTTAGAGTGTCTAGATTAGGGTTAATTTTAGTTGTTTTTATTAAACCACTTTTAGCACATCATGGCGCAGGTGCGGCTGGTTGTAGGATCGTTGTAAGACCCGAAATGAGTCGTTCAGAGGTGTTCTACTCAAAATGAAAGGTGGAAACAGACATTATGAGTTGAATTCAGAAAGATATCACTTTAAACTGTCTTGTATATTGATTCTGATAAGTTTACAATCCTAAAGACACTTCGACAGAGCTTCGTCGTCGGAAACACACATACAAGCACCCCCTCAAACGAAATCAGGACAAAGCTAATTATAGACCAGGTGATTCCGCTTGAACATGCTCAAGCGGAATACCTTTCAAGCGAAATTACAAGCTCAAGCGAAATAAGACTCCTCAAGCAAGATCATCTGTTCAAGCGATAATTTTGTTGACACTTTCTACTTGGCCGTTGCCCTGAGGGTGCGCAACGGAAGTGAAAGTGTGCTCGATATTAATCTCTTTCATCCATTCTTGAAGGTCTTCAGAAGCGAAATTGGTGCCATTATCGGTTACAATCTTGAGTGGGAGGCCAAATCTGCAAATGATGTGTTCCCATATGAACTTACGCACCATCATTGCAGTAGTTGAGGCGAGAGCTTTGGCCTCCACCCACTTGGTGAAATAATCAACGGCAACGACTATAAACTTCACAGCACCAGGAGCTTCAGGGAAAGGTCCGACCATATCAATCCCCCACTGCTGGAAGGGCCAGGCAGTGGACACAGGGATAAGATCGTTTTTTGGGCGCAGGGTTTTTGGGGCGTGCCTTTGACAGGAGTCGCATTTGTGTAATTCCTTTAGAGCGTCAACGTGCATCCCTGGCCAATAGTAACCATCGTTCATTATCTTCGCGACAAACATGCGCGAGCCCGCATGAATGACGCAGATTCCTTCGTGAATCTCCCTGATCAGGTAATTTGCATCTTGGGAGTCCACACAGCGCAAAAGTGGCCCCAAGAAGGATGTTCGATACAGGATTCCACCATTCATCTCATAGAAAAACGCTTTGTTCTGTATCTTTCTAGCTTCCGCTTTGTTCTCAGACAGAATTCCTTCTTGCAAATACTGGATGATAGGGGTCATCCAAGACGGCTTCCATATCTCAATCACAGTCACTTGACGCAACAAAACCGACGGGTTTTTTAAGACATTAATTCTAACATCTTTGGCGGGATGTTGAAAAGCTGTTGAAGCGAGCTTGCTCAAAGCGTCTGCTGGTTTGTTTTCTGACCGATTGATGTGAACTACCTTGTATGACTTGAATTGTTGAAGCAATTCTTTCACTTGCTCTAAATACAAGGCCATAACTTCACCTTTTGCATTATACAACCCATTAATTTGACTCGCGATCAGGAGAGAGTCGACATGCGCTTGTAGGTTTTGAGCTCCCATCTTGATGGCTAGGCGTAAGCCTGCCAAAAACGCTTCATATTTTGCCTCGTTGTTGGTATTTTTGAAATCCAACTTGATGGCATAGGTGAACTCATGCTTCTCTGGGCTAACAAGGCGCAATCCAGCTCCTGCGCCGTCTTCGTTCGAGGCTCTGTTAGTGTATAACAACCATAACCCCTCTGATGTATCCTTGATGGGAGTATCAACAACTTCACAATCTTTGATCCTGTCTTCCGGCACTTCAGTGATTAAGTCCGCTAATACTTGACCTTTAATTGCTGGGCGCGGCCTGTACAAAATGTTGTGGCCCCCTAGGTCGGTTGCCCACTTTGCTAAACGTCCCGACGTCTCTGGTTTTTGCAGGATTGTACCAATATGGAAGTTAGTGAGTACAGTGATTACATGCCCAGTAAAATACCTGCGCAGCCTCCGGGAGGCGTGTAGCAGCGCGGGCACTAACTTTTCCATTGTTGAATATCGTGTTTCTGGATCCGTGAGCACCCTACTAACATAGTAGGTTGGAGTCTGAACTCCGTCTCTTTCTACCAACAATACCGACCCAACTGCCTTGTCCGAAGAAGACGAGTACAGAATGAGTGGTTCCTTCTCAAATGGCGCGGTTAGTGTAGGGAGCTTGATCAAACACTCTTTCATTTGCTGGAAGGCAGCTTCTGCTTCTGGCGTCCATTTGAACTCTTGCTTTTTCACGCGGTTGCGTAAAGTACTGATGAAAGGGTACGATTTTGCAGCGTTGTTTGATAGAAATCGATTAAGCGCGGCTAGGCGGCCGGCTAATATCTGCATTTCTTTGATCGTGCGCGGTGACGGCATCCGCTCTATGGCTTGAACTTTTCCGGGGTTAACCTTGAAACCGCCGTTTGTAACCACGAAGCCTAAAAACTTGCCTTCCTCCATGCCAAAAGAACACTTCGATGGATTCAGCTTCATGTTCACGCTTCTCAAAGAGTTAAACGTCTTTTCTATGTCCTTTAACATCTGGTCCTCCTCGGGACTTTTAATCACAAGATCGTCGATGTACACTTCGATATGTTTTCCGATGTCATCAGCAAATATCGTATCCATCAGACGCTGGTAGGTTGCGCCAGCATTTTTGAGCCCGAATGGCATCTTTGTGTAACAGAAGATCCCAATGTCGGTACGAAAAGCTGTATTTGTTAGGCCCTAAAGTGTGAGACTGACGCATCAAATTAATACAACGAGCCATGGTTACAAACTGGGCTTTACTGGGTTAGTTTATATTAGGTTTTGGACCTTTATAGGTCACTTGGGCCAAGCTTTAGGCCATGTGTGCCAAGCATGCCCAAGGGGAGCCCATGTAGGGAAGTGGGCTTGAGTTAGTATATAAACAAGTTAAAAACTTGTTTTAGGGTTTGAACTTTTGGAACTTCATTGTTACAGAATTTCTATAGAGCTAGAGAGAGAGGCGATTGGTGGTGGTGTACTCATACCAGACGTTTTTGCTTGTTCAAGTAATAGAAACGTGTGTGAGTTAAAAGTTATTTCCGTGTTCTTGTTTGTTTTTTGGTTTATCTTGAATCTCACCAAGTTTGGATTCCGCACAAACTTGGTGATTGTTTGATATCATTGAAAGATCTGGTTCACGGGACTTACAAGTGGTATCAGAGCCTTTAGAACTTGTTCCAGGCTCGTTTTGATATCAAATATTCAAGTTTTTCGAAGAAATTTTTGAAAATCACCAAGAACATTCATCGTGTTCTTCGCGTTCTTGGTAGTGTTCATCAAATTTTTTTCAAAAATCAATATATTTTGGTGTGTCAATCTGTTTTGAAAGTGTTAGAGATATTGGACGAATTTTGTTTTTTAAAAGAAATATTCTTTCTGTTTTAAAAAAGATTTCAATTTCCAAAAATATTGGAAATTCTGTTCAGTTACAATTTTCAAAAAGTCTAAGTGTCAACAATCGATGGTTTCGAGTCATACTTTTTGAGTTCTCGGGTTTATCACTACTGGTTTCAAGCTTCACACATCAGGTCTCGACTCATCACCAAAGTCACTCTCATTTTGAGGTCTCGAGTCTTCCACTTCATCATTCAAGGTCTCGAGTTGTTCACCTCCGAGTCGCAACCATCTCCCACTCGCAATCACAAAAGGAGTTCTCGAGTCTCATCTTCACTGAGGTCTCGACTCATCTTCACCAGCTCATCAGAGGTCTCGAGTCAACTGTTTCAACAATTGGTCTCGAGTTCCCATCATTATCATCATTCACGGTTTCGAGTCCTTCATCACCGGTCTCGAGTCGCAGTCCGATTTCAACAACCTTCTTCACGGTTTCGACTCAGCGGTTTCGACTCACATCCTCCGATTTCGAGTCACGGGTTGTCATCTTCAAGCTTTTAGATTACGAGTCCATCTTTTCCACGGTTTCGAGTCACTTCAGTCTCGAGTCGCAACCACTGTTCATCTTCTCCGGCCACCGTCTCCGGCAACCTTCGTAATCATCGTCGTGATCTTCTCCGTCTATTCACCATCCTCCGTTCAACTTCATCCAACGTACCTTCAGCTGTGTTTGTTTGTCGGAACAGTTTTGACAGTTCTGTTGTTGGCGACTGGGTTTTTGAATTAGGGTATTGGGTTTCATCTTGCGTAGAAGAAGACGACATACGTGATATATTAATTTAGGTTTTCTTATAATATTAATTATAATCATAATAATAATTGAGTAATCATTACCTAATCATTGGTTTATATAATATTATTATGGGGTGCCTTATTCCCACATACCCTATATCTTATTTTCACATCCCCTATTGTATACGGGCCGTATACAATTAAACGGCTCGTATAGAATGTTTTTGAATAGGAAAATGCGCAGGGAATGTTTTTTTTTTGTTTTATTATATACGGCCCGTATACAGTTATACGAGTCGTATACATGTGTATACGATTTGTAAAACGTATACGGCTCAATTGATTTATTTTTTGTGGGTTTTTGATGTTACCAATGGTATACGGGCCGTATAACTATATACGGGCCGTATATATTGGCGTTTTTTCAAGTATCACGTTTTATTCCCGTAAAAACACAATCATTCTAGGGTTTCTAAACTCTTCATCACCTTTAACAATGTTGATAAACGTTGATCGGAACATGCCGCTTAAATCGGAGCACAGGTAGAGTAACGTTACCGATCAGTCCGTTGATGAAAACCTTAGCGATCGCAGAGATCTTCGTGTTGGTTATTTATCGATTCCGAGTAACTAGCAGAAGAACCTGACACAAACAAGTTCTCCACAGTTTGTTATTCAGATCTCTGTTCGGTCATCTTTCCAAACTACAACACACGATACTTTTAATAAGCTGTCATAGTTGTCAAATTCGATTTCAACAAATCTTTTCATTTTCCTTCAATTTCTAAAACATTCTCTGTTACATGAAGACGTGTCGGGTTCTTCTACTAGTGGTATTTTACTGAAGTATTGAAGATTGAATGTGCAAACCCAACCGTTTTTTACTACGGAAACGATGGCTATGCGAAATACAAACCGCAACCGTTTTTTACTACGGAAACGGTGGCTATGCGAAATACAAACCGCAACCGTTTTTTACTACGGAAACGGTGGCTATGCGAAATACAAACCGCAATCTTTTGTGACTATGGGAAACACAAGTTTTCTTTTTGAGCTTGATGGATGTCCGTTATCTCAGTTGAGGCGGGCATTGTTTAAATCTGAATATAACTAGATGTTACGTGTATCAGCGTTGTTTATCACCCTGTGTGAGCATTGGAAACCCGACAAACAGTCTTGACAACTGTGACATTTTATCTATCTATGTGTGTCACATCCATCCTGTTATAGCAATCGATATGATTAATTTTTACAGATTTTTTTCTAATTAGCGTTGTTAACTACCAAAAGAATGCATACACAAATAGTTCTAGTGGACGAAGCAAAGAGACCATTGTGTATCTGAATCAGGTTCTCAAACAAACACTACCAAAGATGGGTTGGTGATAAATACCGGAGCTGTTATCTCGGTTGTTCAGTACTTTCGTGATAATAAAACAAGCAGGCGTTGATTTTGCCAAGATTGAAGGAAAGAATCTGGCCATAAGCGTTGTGGATTCTCAGCGTTAAGTTTCTGAACCAACCGAAATCCACAAATTCCAACAGTTTCTTCATAGATTCCGTCCGGTTTCCAAACTCTTTCACACAAAGTTAATATTCACTGTGGTGGATGCAAGCATAAAGTTAGAAAAATACTCAACAAGATTGAAGGGTACACAACTGAAGGTTCAGTGCACGAACAGTTTCTTACGAACGTTATGTATCAGGAAGCTCAACTTGAACGGACGATATGTATCAACAACTTGTGAGTGGGAATATGGCTATGAAGAATAGTATGGATAAACAATCACCGGTACGGGTTTTTCTGCTAGTTATTCGGAATGTTTCGAATCATCACAGAAGACGTGTCGGGTTCTTCTGCTAGTAGTATGAGCCTGAGTCCATTGTGGTTCGTGAATGTTTCGAATCATCACAGAAGACGTGTCGGGTTCTTCTGCTAGTAGTATGATCCAAAAATTCCGTTGTTTAAATCAGAATCAGGTTCTCAAGACAAGGATCGTTCTAATAGATTAAAGAGAATAATCCCTTTTTTACCATTTTTTACCCATAGTATACGAGCCGTATAATAATATACGGCCCGTATACAACCATCGTATACATTGTATACGATCGGTAAAAATATTTTTTACCAATGGTATACGGCCGTATAAACCGTATACGACTCGTATACATATGGTAAAAAATGGTAAAAACCTCTTTAATCTATTAGAACGATCCAATAAACGAAGAACAAAGCCTATTTTCAAAACGCAGGTTCATACAGTGCTGTAATAGGTTGTGGTTCAGCCAAAATGACATCTAGCATTACTAACGGTTCAAGTAAGTGTCTAAAATTTTGAAAATTAAGGTTTACCTTGTTAGTTTCTCAAACACTACTAAACATCTGCTTTCTGAATCTGAATCAGAATGTTTCCTTTTTTTAGTTGCTTCTCTTGTTAAGTTTCTGAACCAACCGAAATCCATAAATTCTGTCACTTTGTGTATTGACGAAGCTGACAAACACATTGGTATTTTCTCAAAATGTGCAAACTTGAAGAATCTCACATTAAAGGAGTTTGCAACAACGGGATCAGATGGTTTGAGTATCTTTCATCCTCGTTTGGCTAATCTCACACTTGAAAATGACAACTTTGTGAGGGCCGTATATTGTTATTTCTGTTGTTCAGTACTTCCGAGATCTGACCCAACCGAAATCCACAATTCTTTTACTCATAAACCCTTGAATCCCAACGGTTCATTTGTAACCGTAAGGATGATGCAAATTTGTACGTAAAGATCTCTACACAAACTCTTCTACATCTTTTAACCAGTTGTCCATCACTTAAGACCTTGAAAGATTTGTTGAAATCGAAGCATTCATGAACCACAATGGACTCAGACTCATGTTCAAGTAAGTGTCTAAAAATCTGAAAATTCAGGTTTACCTTGTTAATTTCTCAAAACAAAGTCTCGTTTCTTCATCTTCATCTTCATCTTCAAGAACAATGATGAACAGATGATGTCAGATAATACTTCATTTGTCGAGAAACCATTATCTTGTGATACATGAACGTTGTATTCTTGTCTTTCAGAAGAGTTTGTATTGAACCAAGAATACTTCAAACATTCTATACCTTGCAACGTATACAGGTGCAAGAAAATGGCGAGTTATTTCTGTTGATCCACAGATTCCATTGTTTAAACCAGAATCAGGTTCTCAAGACAAGGATCGTTCTAATAGATTAAAGAGAATAAACCATTTTTTACCTATAGTATACGAGCCGTATCAGAATATACGGCCCGTATACAATCATCGTATACATTGTATACGAGCGGTAAATTTGTTTTTTACCGAGAGTATACGGCCGTATAAACGGTATACGGCCTGTATACATATGGTAAAAAATGGTAAAAAATTTCTTTCTTTCCTTTTTTTAGTTGCTTCTCTTGTTAAGTTTCTGAACCAACCGAAATCCACAAGGGTTGTATCGGAATCAGGCGTTGGAAGGATTGTAGTAGCAGGACATTGGTACCACTGTGCAAATTGCATCAGGAGGGGAGAGAGTCTGATACAATAAGGATGTTGGGAATTAAACGCATGTACGTGACAAAATAAGGATGTTCGCATAAACATATATTCGTTTCATAACCTCCTCCTATAAATCAACCACAACTGAAAAAGAGCCTGTATTAGAAGCCATCCTATGTCTTTTACCAACCGAAGAGGCAGCTGACAAAGAGCCTGTATTAGAAGCCATCCTATGTCTTTTACCAACCGAAGAGGCAGCTGACAAAGAGCCTGTATTAGAAGCCATCCTATGTCTTTTACCAACCGAAGAGGCAGTAGAAGACGTGTCGGGTTCTTCCAACATTCATGAACCACAATGGACTCAGACTCATACTACTCACCCTCCCCTGAGGAAAAGTTTTCTGACCCAACCGAAATCCACAAATTCTGTCACTTTGTGTATTGACGAAGCTGACCCCACATTGGTATTTTCTCAAAATGTGCAAACTTGAAGAATCTCACATTAAAGGAGTTTGCAACAACGGGATCAGATGGTTTGAGTATCTTTCATCCTCGTTTGGCTAATCTCACACTTGATAGTGAAAAACATCAACAACCATTTTTTCTTTTCCTTCAATTTCGAGAACATTCTCCCTGTGTATGTGCTTGTGCTGTAGAAACCGGTGATGAATTTGTATACACAACTGAACGTTAATTGATATTGTTTTAGACAACAACAGATAATGAACGGATTGTTGGTGGATAACGCAAACAAGTTCTCCACAGTTTGTTATTCAGATCTCTATTCGGTCATCTTTCCAAACTACAACACACGATAAGTTTAAACTTTATAGTGTGTGATTTGACCAGGAAATGATTGGAGGTGAAGGTTCAGTGCACGAAAAGTTTCTTACGAAATGTACGTGACAAAACAAATATGTTGGGAATTAAACGCATGTCCGTAATCCCGCGTTGATAGCTTCCGTTTTATTCAGACTCCTTACAACTCTCATCAAATGTCTCACACTTCCTTTTATTCTATAAATATTAAATAAAGAATAACACCATGCCCGTAATCCCGCGTTGATAGCTTCCGTTTTATTACAGTCATACGACACGTTTTCTTGTTCTTCAATCTTTGTTACTTGTTAATGTTTTATTTTTTTCTACTTTTAGAAAGTTTTGAGCACCTCACAACTCTAAAATACTTGAAAAAAATCAAACTTTCGTTCCATACGGGCCGTATAACAGTATACGGCCCGTATACACGTTCGTATACATTGTATACGACCAGGAAAACTTATTTACACATGGTGTATACGGGCCGTATACTGTTATACGGCCCGTATGTAATAAAAAAACTGACAAAGTCTGCTGGCACAGACTTTGTCAGTTGTTTTTATTCTATACGGGCCGTATAACAGTATACGGCCCGTATACACCATGTGTAAATAAGTTTTCCCATGTGTTAATATTAGGACCCATTAATAATAATAATAATAATAATAATAATAATAATAAACATTACTTTGAAATAAATAAATAAAAAAAAAAGGATTGTTGGTTTTGTGAAATCGGTTTGACAAATTTTTGAGGTGCAGGTCAGAAAGCGAGTTCGATCGCGTGCAAAGTGTTTGAGTTAGCGAGTACACGGGTTCTCGTTTGGTTTGTGTTTTGAGGAGAAGAACAAAAGTATCAACCACCCGCTGAAATTATGGCATTCATCTTTCACAAACCCGTGGTTCAAGAAATGACTGTTGAAGATGTACTTTCTGTTTTCTGTACTCCTGAATGTAGAGAACGAGTTGAAGCCTATAGAATACACAACGCAGAGCTAATCGAAGATTATAATGACATTAAAAGAAAAAAATTTCACTTTAGCTAATAATGAAAAACCTTTTAAAGAGAAAATCGAAGCTCAGCGAAAAGACATCATTAAACTTAAGGATGATCTAAGTGTAAAGACTTGCCATTTCTTAGAAGCTCAGGAAAAAGTATGCATTTTGACTAAAGAACTGGAAGATATCAAAGATAGATATCAAATAAATGAACTCAATATTAAAAAGTTTGATTCTTCCAGCAAACTAGTCAAAAACTTGTGTGTTCAACAGCTCGCATACAAGAAAAAGAAAGGGCTGGGATTGGGTTTTAATCAGGCTCCTCCTCCTTATAATGACAATTATACTTACTTACATATGACTGAGGAGGAGATGATGAATGAAAGTAAAATGACCTATGGTCCCAAAAACAATAAGTCATCATTTAATGGCAGATCTGTTGAAAAACAGGTGGTTCAACCAGTTTGTTTTGTGTCCAAGGGTACAATTGATCCTAACGTTCTTCATCATGTGCAGATGAAGTACCTGAAGTGAGGTGTGGAGATATGTTTGGGAATGAACAACTTTTCAAGTCTGATTTTTCTAAATCTACTTTTGATAAAACTGATTCTGGTTGTGTGTTTGGTCAATCGTTTTTGAACTCGTTTCATAGTTATGTTTCGTCTTCTTTAGGGCCTGATGTTTTGGGCAAAACTGTGAATGCTTGTGATGAATCTTTGAATAATGTGTGTGATGATGGATGTTTTTCAGTAGCTGAAAATTGTGATTCTAATGTTTCTAACTCTTCAGCTGATGACAGTGTGACAGGTGAGGTCCCTCAGGATACATTCAGTGAAACCACTGAAACTTCTTCTCAAGAAAATCAACAGTGTTCTGATTCTTCTTCTGAATCGGTCTCAGTGGACGTCCCTAATGTTAAACCTAGTGGGACCCCATTGGAAACCGAGGTTGAAAAGGAACCATTATCAAACTCAGATGATACATATGTTGTAGAAACATGTGTTGATGAAACTTCTGCATCTTCAAAAATTAAAACTGGATCTGTTTTTGTAAAAGAAGAGGTGGTCACAATAAATGAACAGTCACAAGAAAATGTTTCTGAAAAGGAGATTAAAACAGAAACCTAATCGTCTTTTCAAAATGATCCTGATAAAATTATAAAAGACGAAAAACATCATCCATCTGAATCTCATGCTTGTGCTAGTTCTGATCAGCAGGTTCAGAAGAACTCAGAAAAGGCACATGGAACACAGGCAACGCAAGCTCGGTCATCTAGACCCATCAAATCAGCTAATGCTGCTAGCCCTCAGAATCTCCATACATTGAAACGACAGACATGTTTTAAGTGTGGAATTCCTGGACACATTGCTAGAAATTATGTTCATCGTCCAAAAGCGCAACGAAATGCCAACACTCACTCGTGTGCTGATGTTTGTGAGCCGGTTCACAACAAGAGGAATGAGCCAAAATGAGCAGATCAAAGTAGGGGGTATACGAAGTCTGCTTATCAAGGACAATCACGATCTCATAAGGCTTGTGACAAGGTGATTGAAAGCTCCAATCAGGGAGAAAAGACGAAGAATGGTGCTCAAAGCAACAAGACTTCTGCAACCAACACATACAAGCACCCAAATTCGTCTTCGTCTGAAAGTAAAGTGCAGGCGCATCCAACGCAAAAAGGACCGGTTTGTCCTTCAGGACCTGCTAGAGCAAATCAAGCTGCTCAAAATGTCTTTCCGATGAAAAGACAAACTTGCTACAACTGTGGCATTGCGGGTCATATTGCAAGAAACTGCACACATTGTCCCTACGTACCATATTATATGCAAAATCAGAGGGTTACATCAAAGGATAACAATCATTCCAAGCCGATGAAGGTATCATCACCTAAGGCAATGAAGAATGTGAATCCCAAGGTTAAACCATCTGATGGGGATTGGAATGCTGCTAAAGCAAAAAGAAAACAAGCTTTGAAGCCTACACAAGTTTCGAAAAGTAACAAGGCTGATAAGTCAACTGTTTTGCCAAAGGCATCTAAGAAATCAGAAAAGCCTAAACAAATTTGGAAAGCAAAACAAAAAGCAGCAACGTCTCCAATCCTTGAAACGAAAGGGGACTTGTGTTTGAAAGAAGTGTCTTACTTTGATGCTTCAGGTAATCCTAGGACCATGATGGCCTGGGTACCCATGTCTTACTGATCTCCTTATTTTTCAGGAACAACTAAGGATGAGCTGTTGACAATCTCTTGAATGTTGATAGCGGTTGTTCCAAAGATAAAAACGGGTAACATTTCACTGTTGCAAAAAGTTAAATTTTTTTTTACAGATGATATGTTTCCTTTGGAGGAGATTAGAGAAGTAAGATAAGATCAGCAAAAGGTACCGTTTAAATTCAGTACTTTGATTTGAACTTGATTAGTCTTCAATCTAATGACGGAACGGTTAAGCAAAAATATTTTTTCTCTTTCTTGGTTCATTACTTTGTATATAAATTGTCCTTTCTCTAGTAAATGGTAAATTTGCGCAAAAATACAAGATTTATGCACAAATTTAGGAGGGGAGAGGAACATATAGATAGATATAGAGTTTAGGAGGAGAAAACTCGGAAAAATACAAAAAGAGTTTGCTGTATATATGCATTGTTTTAGGGGGAGAAAATGAGAAAAATACAAAAACATTTGAAAAATGAAAAAGCCAAAAAGAAAAATTGCATTATATGGGAAGTGAAATAAATGTTCGTGTTAAAGGGTTTGACTAACACATGTAAGGTGCCATAGCTGAAAAGACTAGGATCTACTGCGATATGTCGATAGGATTGACGCTCAAAATGATAAAAGATACTAAGTGATATAAACATAACGAACTATGTACCATGTGGGCAACATACCAATGGCGTATGAATTTTCACATTATGGTGAACGGCTGACTCATGTAAGACCAGTATTGAAACTGTCTGACTTTAGCACGATGTGTTGGTAGGCTCTATCCTTAAAGACTGGAAACATTGGTTGTTTCTGTTCAGAACTAAATTAGTGCATGACCTCAGGAATGAAAATCACTTGGAATTAGCTCATTTCTATTTGAATGTATGTATGTTGTCCCGATACACACAATTTTGGTCTGACTCTGAAATCTTCTCTGAAAAAGTCATGTATCTCCTCTGTTTTGCGGAAGCAAAGACCTGGAGGTGCTAGGCAACGTCAGCTTCTGCTGCATCCAGATATATGCTATCCTAGCTGTACGTTGTCGCTCTATAGATCAATTAAACACCCGAAAGAGGCCCTCAAGTGCCCAAAAGAAACCCAAGAAACCTATATCAAACTGAGAAAAACTCATTTGATCTCTATATTATACCATCTCTGCTTTAGATCTATTCTGTTCTCTTCTCAATCTATTCCCAGTTAAGATTTCAGAGATTTGGATTGGACTTGTGTAATATGTGGTAGGGAAGCTACTTGCATGATAGAGTGTGCTGTTTATATTTCTGGGATTTGATTAGTATTTGTTTGGGTGTTCATTGTTAAGAAATCAAAACATGATAAAATTTGTTACAGGCAGTTATATGGAAAAGGTCTAGGGAGATGAGTTTAGGTGGACAAATATACTGGCAATCGTCTAGATCATTTGGTCGTAGATCAGTGTTGACCCAGAAGAGCAGTGTTACCGAATGTATAATCATCAACGGCTTTTCCTGACTCTTGTAACTTCCTTTTCTGGTTCAACTCCCTTTCGTAGGTCAGGAGTCGACCGTGGAGTTGGGTCAAGGTCAGATCCTTGAACTCAGGTGAATTTCGGGTGACAAAAGCTATGGTGTCCCATTTTTCTGCCAGTGACCTGAGGAACCTGCTATTTTGAGTTGAGTTTGTAAAAGTGGTATTAACAAGCCTCAGTTCACTGATGAGACAACTGAAACGCTCAAATTGTTGCGTCAGTGATTCACCTCTAACATTACAAAATGTTTCATACTGTTGGTTCAGGATTTCCCTATTGTTTTCTATGACTTCTTCGGTTCCCCCAAACTGTTTCTTAAGCGCGTCCCATAACTCTTTGGCATATATTTCATTGGGCAGCGCTGATGCTATGATGCTAAACGCTTTAGCATCTAGTTCGAACTTTTGATAGTCGGTTTCGGTATAATTTTCAACTGGTTTTGGAACGAACTTTTTAGCATCTTCAGCGCTTGGCACTGTGGGAACGTGGGGACCAAAGACGACAGACCTCCAACAACCTGTGCTTTGTTGAGCAAGGATGTGACCCATCCTCCTCTGCCAGATGTTGTACTCATTTCTTTTTAGCATAGGTGGTTTAAAAAGAGAGCCGATGTTGTTTTTATCATCCTGAGATTGTGACGTCATTCTTGTTGTTTTACAGACACTGAGAAATCAACTTTAATGGTGATTAATCCTTGCTCTGTTTTTCAACAAACGAACAAACGATCAGTATCAACTGTTATGAGCCGAACTATTTATGTCAAAATGATTGTTAAATCAAATTTGACTGTCCAAGCTGTGATACCATTTGTTGGATCTGAGTTTGATTCTGATTGTATTTTGTGTTTGTAATTAAAATGAAAATGGATGAGTGTGCAGCGGAATTATGATGAAAACAAACTTTGCATACAATCAAACGAGAGTAATACTTTGATCAAACATCTTTTCACAATGAATCGGAAGATTGAATTTATTTCAATAACGATTACAATGATTGATGAATGAATGCAAACTCCCCCTCAGCCAGAGCTCAGTTGTTTGTTCGTGCAAAGAAGACGATGATGCAAAAGAGCTAATAGAACAGTACAAAGTACTGAACTATTTATAGGCACTAGCAAACCACTGAGCATCTTAGCTGACGTCACCATGAAAGTGACATCTAACCTCCTAACAAACTCTAACCTCTGATCTATACAAACACTGCTATGTTAACTACTGCTATTACATTACATTACAAAACAGACTATTGATCAGCTGCTGCAACCTTCCACTGCTGTGAACCCAGCAGTACTTGTCCGGATCAGCAGTGCTTGACTCAAGGCAGTAGATTGAATCAGCAGGGCTTTAGTCTTTCATCAGGTCTTTACTTGAGCAGCAGTTGTAGGTCAGCAGTTTGCAAGATCAGCAGATAGGAGGTCAGCAGATGTTGAAATCACTTTCAAGGGGAGAGACTTGTATGTAATCATCTGCTTATTCTGGATCCACTGCTCTGATCCAGTTTTGGCTTTAATTATCTGTTCCTCTGATAGGGTTCAATCCCAACACAAAGAAATCCTTAAATTAAAGGGTTTGATATAATATTACCTTAAGCATATCACGAAGTTAAAAAAAATTGAAAGTTGAGCGTTAAAGTTTAAGTGGACAAACATATTGGCAATCGCATAGACCAGTTTGATTAAGCTCGTACTGAAAAGGGTTCTTTAGTTTGCCTGAGAACGAATTTTGATCCCATTGCAATTGTAATTGTATATTATGGTAGTTGTTTATATTTTGAATTTTTATTTGTTTCTAGTTCTTAAAAAAAATAGAAAACTTCAAAAATACAAAAATAGTGTCTTGTTTTTCTATAAAACCAAAAATCCAAAAATAGAGTGTTTATTTGTTTTCTTAAAAAAATTAAAAATATAACCGTTCTTGAAGATTTGATTGATCATCAAAAGTTAGGCCAAGAGCTTGTTTCCTTGATATTTTCTCCAACTGGTGCTGCCATCTGCTAAGTGGAAGATCAAGGAGATCCTGCAAATCTTCAAGACTTAGGCCAAGAGCTTGTTTCCTTGATATTTTCTCCACTTCTCCACCAGACCTGAGCAAAGTCAATACGCAGGTCTGTTTGTCAGTTTCCCACTTTTGTATTTTTGAGCCTGGTGGGTTTCTTGGGAGATGTTTATTTGCAGAGGTATTTGGTGAGGCTGGCCTATTCATAACTGGCTGAGCAGTATTTGCAGTTTGATCCAAACCAAGAGTTTCTATGATCATTTTCTTTATGCCTTCTTTTACAAGGTCATCTCATTTTATCATCTCTTGGATGGTTTCACCTCCCAACTGTTTGTGTGTCCTTCTTTTATAGATGGCAGCACCAGTTGGAGCAGTGGCTCTCCTGATTTGCAGCTTTGATGGTCTTTTTGAAACCTCTGCTTCAGGATAGTCAGGCTTTTGAGGAACTTTTGGATCTTTCTTTCTTAATTCCTCCAACCTTTTGTAGGTGATCCTGACCACATCTTCTTTCCATCTAGCAATTTGTCTTTTGTTTCCATATTCAGCAGCAACCAGTTCTTCTTTCATTCTTTTCAGTTCTACCTGTTTGTCAGGTACATTTTTTCTAAACTTTGCCCAGTCAGGAGGAGTGTGAGTGACTTTCCTTTTTATCATATCTTGAATTCTTGCTGCTTCATTTTCAAGCTCAGGAACAGTCCACTCTTTGTACATGTATCTCTCTCCTTTGTACTTCTTGTGAGCCATGATGCTTTCAATGTAGTCTTTCTTCAAAGTTTCAGCTGCTCTTTCTGAAATTTGTTGACTGACATTTTTTGCAAATTGTTCTAGGGATCTGACTTGTGTGAGCAGATATTGATAATTTCTTGAAATTTCTTTGTCAGATTTCCCTTGTGTATTTCTTTTTGAGATATCCTCTGCTTGCTTGGCCTTGATTTTCAAATATTCATCAACATTTTTAGGCCAGGGATATCCTTTTATTGATGGCAAACTCCTTTTGGCAGGGTCATCCTCAAAGTAAAAAGATTTTATTTCTTCTCTAACAGCTGCTAGTTCAAGAGGAAATTGAACACCTGCAGGAGGTAAGGGCTTGTGCATTCGAACTGAAGAGAGAGGAACTGGTTTTGGTATTGTGACAAGAGCCAAAGATTTTGAAGATGTTTGTGGTGGTGAAGTGTCATCATCTTTGAGAATTAGCCTTCTCCTCTTTGTTTGAAGAGGGGCTGATGATGTTTTGGATGGAACAGTGGTGGTGAATGTAGTGGCAGTGGTTTGTGATTGACTAACAGTTGTTGAAAGAACTGGTGTTCCAACCACTGTTGTCTTTACAACAGATGTTGTAACAACTGCTGTCTTCTGCCTTTTGGCAGGAGGTGATTTTGTTTTTGGTGGTGATGGTGATAAGGCAGTGGATGTAGTGTGTGTTGAAGTGGTGTGTGTTGAAGTGGGAACAGATGTTGAAACCACTGAAGTACCAACAGTAGTGGGTACAACAGGAGTTACAACAGCTGTTTTAAGTGGTGGTTTTGGAAAAGACTTTGAACGTCTGGTTGGAATGGATTTGGGCAGCCTTACTCTTCTTGTAGGCTTCTTCTTTTCATCAACAAGATTTTCATCATCTTTTGACCCTGAAGTACCCTGATCCGGATAATCCACCCTGGCTTTCTTTTTGGCCTCTCTATCCCTTTTTACACTTGCAACTGCTTCTGCCAGTGCATTTGTGGTCACATCAATTTTCTTGCTTCCATCTGGCAGAGGGATCTGTTTGGTCATGTTTGCATTTTCTGGTTCAATGTAGAGACCATCCTCTATTCCCTTCTTTTTCCACTCCTTAATTTTCTCCCCCTTTTTGGCATTATCTGGGGGAAGTTGATCAATGAAGAGAACAGTTGGAGGATCAGTGCCAGTGGTGTGCAGGATCTGAGTTTTGAGAGCCTTTAGATCAGCCTGAGTGTTCTTGAACCTTGACTCCATTGCATTTCTCAGCTGTTGGACATGTTTTTCATGTTGCTGATCTGCTATTTGTGCTTGTTGATGGAGAAAAGGTTGAAATAGATTCCAGAGCTCATTTGTAGCAGGTGCCTGTTGTGGAGCAGGTGCTTGAGGTGGAACAGCAGTGGATTGTACCTTTTGTACTTGTAACAACTGTTGTAGCATATCTTTGAGTTCTGCAACAGAGTTATCAAGCTTTTCAACACGATCCGTCAATTTCTGGTACTATAAACCATCACCCAATTTAATGAGATCATCTGATTTTCCACAAACAGTGGTTTTATCAGTGGTAGAGGTAGGGAGTATACTCCAAACATTAACCACTGATGCCCCTTTTTCTTGGTACTGGGGTCTTCTCCCTTCAACACTTGACAACCATTTGATGTTGCCAGTAGGATAAATAAATCCACTGGTGGTTGGCAGAGGTGCTATAAAAGGAATTGCCTCCAAGGAAGTCCTATTGATGTAACCACTATCCAACTGTAAACCAGTGGGTTCAACAGTTGTAGTGGCTGCTTCACTTGGATTACCACCAAGAGTTACTTGTAACTCAAGGGGTGTAACCTCCTCAGGTTGTGTTGGTGGGTTAGCAAGGAATGATACATCAGGCTCAGTCAGTTGTTGAGGCATATTCTCATTAACAGGTGATTGAGAAGGACTGAGTAATGCCTGGTTCAAATCTATTGCATCCAACAAAAGTTGTGTTTTTGGTGGAATTGTGGATGTGAGGTGGGGTGTAGAAAGAGAATTTTCCCCGGGCATTGGGCTGTGGATGATGGAAACGAGTGTTTCCAGAGCATCATAATGTGGTGGCCCTATGTGTACAACCTGTTCTTTTTGTGAAGAAGCAGGAGGAGTTTTGGTTATGGGTTGAGATATTTGTACCAACTGCTGTGAGGAAGTAGCAGCAGTGGTTTCTTGTGACATATGTGCTGTCACAGGAAGTAGCTCTGGTATCTCATCCTCCAGAGTTGCCTTTTTGATTGGTTTGGGGGGTTTTTGATTTTTCTTTTTGTTTGGCTTTTTGGGATTTGTAGGTGTGGGTTTCAAAACAGTTGGTCTGCTGTTTTGATCACCTTGAGCAGTGGGCTCAGCAGCAGATACCAGAGGAGCAGTGGTAGCTGCTAAATTCTGCTCAGGCACCTCTGCTTGTGTTTTGCAAGGTGCTAACATTCTTGAAAAAGTTTCAGTTGTTAAACTGTTTATTTGAGTAGAATCACCTTGATTTATTGCTGCTAAATCATTCTTACAGAATTTCTTTTCAAAATAGTAACTTAAAAACCTTGGAAACAGTAAGAATGATTTTGTTTCAACATTATTAACCAAATCTTTAAAGATTTCCCGAGAGTAGTTAAAATTTTCTTCTTGAAGAATTGCATATCCCAGATTTTGAATCTTTAAAGGGATTTCATTGAAAGAAGTGGTTTTGTTTGAAACACATAGTAGGAGGTAATGAAGTGGACAACTGCTGACTTTTATCCACTGTTTGAGGACTTTTGTCAGCAGTGTTTGAGGATGTGGAAGCAGTGGTGGATGGGCTACTTTGGTCAACAACTGTTGAGGTAGCAGTGGTTGAGCTTTGACAACTGTTTTGAACAGCTGGTGCTTTTCCCTTTGTGGAAGACCTTTGGGGGATGACGATTTCATACCCATAGTCTGGTGTTGTATCCTCTGATGGACCTGCACTGTTAGTCTTGACAGCAGTATTTTCAAAAGTAAATTTTTCAAGATCAAACAGATCTGCAGGGTTTGCTGGGATTTTCATTGATGAAAGTTCATTGAACTTAACATTCAAAGTCTCCTCCACTTCCTTGGTCCGTGTATTGAACACTTTGTAGGCCTTGGCAGTGGTTGAGTATCCCAGATGATAACCACAATCAATTTTGGCTGCAAATTTTGAAATGGAATCTTTTAAGTTCAAAATAAAGCATGGGCAGCCAAACACCTTGAAATATGAGATCAGTGGTTTGATTTTATACAGAATTTCATAAGCAGTCTTTTTGTGCCTGGGGTTTATTAAAACTCTGTTCTGGACATAGCAAGCAGTGTTTACTGCCTCTGCCCAGAAAGTTAATGGCAAACCTAAATCTGCAAGCATAGTTTTGGCAGCCTCAATCAAAGTTCTGTTCTTTCTTTCAACAACCCCATTTTGCTCTAGTGTTCTAGGGATGCTGTACTGCCTTACAATCCCTTTCTTCACATAGAAGGCATCCAACTCCTTATTTTTAAATTCTGTGCCATTGTCACTCCTGAAGCTTTTCACTGGAAGGTCAAATTGCTTTTCAACCTGTGTCACAAAGTCTTACAAAATGCCTGCAGTCTCATCTTTTGAGTGTAAAAAGAAGGTCCATGTAAACCTAGAAAAGTCATCAACAATAACCAAACAATATCTTTTCTTCTTGAGGCTCATGACTTGAACTGGGCCAAACAAATCCATGTGTAGCATTTGCAAACACTGGGTTGTTTTGGACTCTTCAATGGACTTGTAAGAACTTTTATGTTGTTTTCCTTTTAAACAGGAAATGCAATGTTCAGGACATGAAAACAATTTTTGTGGTAGGCCTCTCACCAAACCATTTTTTGAAATTTCAGTGATTGTCTTAAGATTTGTGTGCACCAGCCTTCTGTGCCAAAGTTCTGTCTCTTTGTTAGAGGCAGCTGAGAACAGACAGGCATCAGCTCTGGGACACTCTTTTGACATATCAACAACATAAACATTGCCACTTCTTTGAGCAACAAGTTTAGTTTGACCAGTATTGATTATTGCTTCAATCTTTTTGACCATTTCTGGTCCAACAATCCTACAACAATCTTTTGTGAAGAATGACCCAAACCCTTTGTCACTCATTTGTGATACACTCAGAAGGTTGAATGTTAGATTGTCTATCAGATTGACATTTTCAAATTTTACATTTCCAGATTGCACTGTACCAGACCCTAGAACTTTCCCTTTACTATTATTCCCAAAGGATATATCACCCCCTCCATGGATTTTAAAGTCTTTGAGGAGGGCTTTACATCCTGTCATGTGCCTGGAGCCTCCACTATCTACATACCAAAGACTATCAAAGCAGGCAGAAGCTCCCTTCACATGAAGTAAAAGGATTAGTTCATTAGGGTATCCAAAGCTAGCAGGGCTTTGGATGGGGTCTCAACAGTGTCTGGGATAGATGCAGAATGATGGACAGTGGTTAGGTCAGGGGTTTGAACTGTTTTAGGACAGTTCTTCTCTAACCACTGTTGTGGGTCCTGACCAATCACCTACTGGTAACCAAAAGGATGCCTGTTCAACCTAGGTTTAGAGGGCCTTTTGTAGACCTCATAAACGTGTGGAATCCTTTGGTAAGACTGTTTTTCTTTGCCTTTTCTGAACTGATTGGCAGGGGGTGCATCAGTAACCTGAACATCTCTTTTGACAGATGTTTGGTTCAGCTGTTTTGTGACAGCTGTTTGAACTGGCACAAACAGTGGTTGTTTCTTGGTGAATTTGATAGATGATGATGATGATGGACTCAAGGATGTTTTAGCAATGTACTCATTCTTTTTCACATCAAAGTTTTTGAGATACACACATGCTTGAGTTTTGTGGTTTGTTTTACCACAAACAATGCAACTTTCAGCTGAAACAATGACACTTGTTCTGTTTAAATCATAAGCTTTTAAGTGGAAACAGTCTTTTGTTAGATGATTCCTTTTCTCACAGAATTCACAAAACAAGTTATCAATTTTTTCTTTCTTCTTTCTCTTTTCAGACTCTTTTGCAGCAGAGGTTTTAACCACTGCTGGGATGTCCTTGAGAGGTATGACTTTAGCTTTTGGAGCTTTAACACCATCAGTTGATGTAAAGTCCATTGGCTTGAAATTTTCAAGAATATCACACTCATCAGACCATTTTGGTTTAAACTGATAATCTTCAAGCTCCTCAAAAGTAGAGGATCCCATTGGTCTGTCAAGTGTGATTTTGTTACCAAGTTTGTCAGTGATTTTCACTTCTTGGCCATTCTTGTTTGTGGGGATGAACTCAGTGATTACATCAGTGGTTTGAATAGATTTTCCAAAAGCAGTGTTTTCATCATCATGTTTTCTATAACCAACCCCAAATTTCACATTGCTTTTTATCTGTTTTTCAAGCATAACCTCATACCCTTTGCGTGATTCCACCCATCTCTCACATGTGATCTGGGTGGACTCTAACTCCTTTTTGCAAACTTGGTATTTTTCTACCATAGTTTGGAGTTGGGTTTTGGTTATGCTCTGCTCTTCTTTCATGCTGCTAATCTCTTTCTCTTTTTCAGCCAATTTGTTTTTAAGTTCTTTTAGAGATCTTTCAAATTTGACTTCATCAGTTAAGATTTTATCCCTAAGGTTTTCGTTCACCTCTTTGATGTTAGCAAAAGCAATAATGCAATTGTCAGAACACAGTTTTTCAAGAACTTGAGGTGATACCTTGGCAGCAGCCATCATTGCACAATCACATTGAGGATTTTCTTCATCTTCAGCTCTTTCTTCTTTCTCACCTGCTTTTTCTTCTTTCTTTTCTTCCTTGTTCTCTTCGGACCATGGGTCTGTCAGTGGTTCAATCAGGGTACCTGAACTTTCTCCCAACAATAGTTCACCAGCCACAGCAGTAACCACTGCTTCAGTCACCTCATCCACTGTTTCAATACTCAGCTGTTCCTCTTCAGTTTCAACCCCCTCCTGTATTGACTCTAATGCCATCAAACAAAATTCATTATGAGAAGAATCATTAGAAGCATAGAGTGCAAAATTTTCATCACTAAGGTCTTCAGGCATACTGCTCCAGTCAACAAACCCTTGAGTGAAAAAACTTTGTTGATCTGGTTGTACTGCTGCTGGAGCAGTGGTTTGAGGTGCAGGCTGCACTTGTGCCTGGGGGACAGGGGTTTGAACATATTGGATCTGTGGAACAGTAGTTTGGACATAGTGCACTGGCACAGGGGCAGCAGCATAGTGAGCAGTGTTCACTTGAGCTGCTCGGGCATATTGGGCATAGTGCACAGTGCCTTGATTTTGAGGTCTAGGATTTGAGCTAGGATGAGTGATTATGGGACCAGTAGTTTGACACCTACATTCCCTAGCAAAGTGTCCCAACCTATTACACTTGTAGCACTTGATTTTCGATTTATCCAACCCAACCCTTAGATTCCCATGCAGACCTGGGAATTTTCGCCCTGTTCTTTTGTAAAATTTGCTAGTTCTAACACTTAGCAAGGCCAGTTGGTACAGGATGTCCATTTCTTCTAAGTCAGTGGGATCAAAATGTTGCAAATCATTGAGTTCAAAGCTTAAATTGTCTGACATCTGGTTTTCGTTTGCAGTGAATGCATAACTAGCAGAGTGAGGATCAGGGTTGTTAAAATTTGCCCCAGCAGTTATGTCAATGAAGTGATCATAACCCTGATCCTTACCACTGCTCCCAGATTCTTCTTGACCCAGAAGAGCAGTGTTACTGAATGTATAATCATCAACGGCTTTTCCTGACTCTTGTAACTTCCTTTTCTGGTTCAACTCCCTTTCGTAGGTCAGGAGTCGACCGTGGAGTTGGGTCAAGGTCAGATCCTTGAACTCAGGTGAATTTCGGGTGACAAAAGCTATGGTGTCCCATTTTTTTGCCAGTGACCTGAGGAACCTGCTATTTTGAGTTGAGTTTGTAAAAGTGGTATTAACAAGCCTCAGTTCACTGATGAGACAACTGAAACGCTCAAATTGTTGCGTCAGTGATTCACCTCTAACATTACAAAATGTTTCATACTGTTGGTTCAGGATTTCCCTATTGTTTTCTATGACTTCTTCGGTTCCCCCAAACTGTTTCTTAAGCGCGTCCCATAACTCTTTGGCATATATTTCATTGGGCAGCGCTGATGCTATGATGCTAAACGCTTTAGCATCTAGTTCGAACTTTTGATAGTCGGTTTCGGTATAATTTTCAACTGGTTTTGGAACGAACTTTTTAGCATCTTCAGCGCTTGGCACTGTGGGAACGTGGGGACCAAAGACGACAGACCTCCAACAACCTGTGCTTTGTTGAGCAAGGATGTGACCCATCCTCCTCTGCCAGATGTTGTACTCATTTCTTTTTAGCATAGGTGGTTTAAAAAGAGAGCCGATGTTGTTTTTATCATCCTGAGATTGTGACGTCATTCTTGTTGTTTTACAGACACTGAGAAATCAACTTTAATGGTGATTAATCCTTGCTCTGTTTTTCAACAAACGAACAAACGATCAGTATCAACTGTTATGAGCCGAACTATTTATGTCAAAATGATTGTTAAATCAAATTTGACTGTCCAAGCTGTGATACCATTTGTTGGATCTGAGTTTGATTCTGATTGTATTTTGTGTTTGTAATTAAAATGAAAATGGATGAGTGTGCAGCGGAATTATGATGAAAACAAACTTTGCATACAATCAAACGAGAGTAATACTTTGATCAAACATCTTTTCACAATGAATCGGAAGATTGAATTTATTTCAATAACGATTACAATGATTGATGAATGAATGCAAACTCCCCCTCAGCCAGAGCTCAGTTGTTTGTTCGTGCAAAGAAGACGATGATGCAAAAGAGCTAATAGAACAGTACAAAGTACTGAACTATTTATAGGCACTAGCAAACCACTGAGCATCTTAGCTGACGTCACCATGAAAGTGACATCTAACCTCCTAACAAACTCTAACCTCTGATCTATACAAACACTGCTATGTTAACTACTGCTATTACATTACATTACAAAACAGACTATTGATCAGCTGCTGCAACCTTCCACTGCTGTGAACCCAGCAGTACTTGTCCGGATCAGCAGTGCTTGACTCAAGGCAGTAGATTGAATCAGCAGGGCTTTAGTCTTTCATCAGGTCTTTACTTGAGCAGCAGTTGTAGGTCAGCAGTTTGCAAGATCAGCAGATAGGAGGTCAGCAGATGTTGAAATCACTTTCAAGGGGAGAGACTTGTATGTAATCATCTGCTTATTCTGGATCCACTGCTCTGATCCAGTTTTGGCTTTAATTATCTGTTCCTCTGATAGGGTTCAATCCCAACACAAAGAAATCCTTAAATTAAAGGGTTTGATATAATATTACCTTAAGCATATCACGAAGTTAAAAAAAATTGAAAGTTGAGCGTTAAAGTTTAAGTGGACAAACATATTGGCAATCGCATAGACCAGTTTGATTAAGCTCGTACTGAAAAGGGTTCTTTAGTCTGCCTGAGAACGAATTTTGATCCCATTGCAATTGTAATTGTATATTATGGTAGTTGTTTATATTTTGAATTTTTATTTGTTTCTAGTTCTTAAAAAAAATAGAAAACTTCAAAAATACAAAAATAGTGTCTTGTTTTTCTATAAAACCAAAAATCCAAAAATAGAGTGTTTATTTGTTTTCTTAAAAAAATTAAAAATATTACCGTTCTTGAAGATTTGATTGATCATCAAAAGTTGAAAGAATTTAAATTGTGAAATCTGAGTACAAGTACTTGGATGTACCTGGTGTTCATATGGTACTCTCCCTGTTGTATAAGAAATGTTTGCTTATATGTTTGTGAGCATGTGCAGAACTTGATTTTAATCAAGAACATGGGTTGATGAAGACTGAGATGCTGTTAGTTGCTGAAGAAGCCTGAAGCAGCACAACAACAAGATGTACCTGAGTCAGAAGAACCGGATACGAAACGCCGTCTGATAATGAAAGTACATTTGAAGAAGTGTCGTGAACCTTCTTGAAAGAGAAAGACTGAAGAAGAAAAGAGTTGTTGAGAATCCTCCTCTCACATTTTTTTTAACATAGACTTTCAAGCAAAAGCTGATCGTGATCCTGATATGAAGCTAACCACAAGAGCTGAAGAAAGAGACCCAATGTTGAGAGTTCAGAAGTCAAGAACTTCCACAACATCTGCAGCATAGTGACAACCATAGACTACGTTGAAGACGTTGCTGAATTCATGCTATGAAAACAATTTGATGGCATCAGTCTAGGGGGAGATTGTTAGGCCCTAAAGTGTGAGACTGACGCATCAAATTAATACAACGAGCCATGGTTACAAACTGGGCTTTACTGGGTTAGTTTATATTAGGTTTTGGACCTTTATAGGTCACTTGGGCCAAGCTTTAGGCCATGTGGGCCAAGCAGGCCCAAGGGGAGCCCATGTAGGGAAGTGGGCTTGAGTTAGTATATAAACAAGTTAAAAACTTGTTTTAGGGTTTGAACTTTTGGAACTTCATTGTTACAGAATTTCTATAGACCTAGAGAGAGAGGCGATTGGTGGTGGTGTACTCATACCAGACGTTTTTGCTTGTTCAAGTAATAGAAACGTGTGTGAGTTAAAAGTTATTTCCGTGTTCTTGTTTGTTTTTTGGTTTATCTTGAATCTCACCAAGTTTGGATTCGGCACAAACTTGGTGATTGTTTGATATCATTGAAAGATCCGGTTCACGAGACTTACAGTATTGTCTTCATCTTCCAGCGCCATCTGGACTTGATGATACCCCTTGTAACAGTCCAAGAAACATTTCCACCTGTATGGCGCGAGTGAGTCTATCTTCTTGTCGATCTCAGGCAGCGAATAACAATCTTTGGGACATGCCTTATTGAGATCAGTATAATCAACACACATGCGCCATCCTCCACTAGACTTCTCGACCATATCAGGGTTTGCAACCCAACTTTGATAGCGCACCTCCCTCAGAATCCCTGCTTTTAGCAACTCACAAACTTGCTCATTCATAGCTTTAGTCTTATCCGCCCCTAGGCTGCGCCTTTACACTTTTGGCTCGACGGAGGGATAAGTGTTCAAACAATGTTCAGTGACGTCGCGCGGGACACCGGTCATGTCGGCCGGAGTCCAGGCGAAAATGTCCATGTTCCTGAACAAAAGTTGCTTGAGGTGCGTTCTGATGTTTGGTGAGATTGCGTGGCCTATCGTCACAGTCTGTTCTGGGTATTTGGGGTTCAAAACCCATTTTTCTGGCTCGGTCGTTGAAATTTTTGCTGCCTTTGTTGGGCGTGCATCTTCTACTGACATCACTTCTTTCTTTGCATAGATAATCGCCACCCCCGTCTCGGTTGGGAAACCGATTACTGAGTGGGGTGTGGAGGTTACCATGTTTAGTTCTCCTTAGGTTTCTCTCCAAATTAAGACATCATGCCTTGATTTGACTGGCATCACCATGAAATTGAAGTTTGTAGTTCTTGAATGTTTTCCGTCAGATAGCGTGATGGGGAAGCTGATTTGGCCTAGTGGGAAGACCATCTCATTGCAGAATCCCGATAGAGGATAGTCAACCGGCTCGAGTCTCGCTTTATCTTCATCATCGAACTGATTGAAGCATTGCTCGTAGATGTTATCAGCTGTACTTCCCGGATCAATGAATATGTATTCTGTTTCGTAATGACCGATAATGCCGGTAATGACGACGGGGCGCGTGGTCCCCCGCGTACTACCGGAAAGATGACCTGTTGCTCTTGCCATGCTGGTTCGAATGGGCGCTTGCCTTTGTCTCTCGCGCTGTATCTGGGTCCATTGACCATGTGTGTTTCTAGGCGCCTAACCTTCTTCTGGTTTCCATCATCGTTGCGCTGAATTTTGCGCGTCTTCTTGCGCAAATTCTTGACCAGATGGCTTAACTTTCCGCTTTTCAGCGCTTTCTCGATTTCTTGCCTTAAACTGATATAGTCATCTGTCAGATGACCTATATCCTTGTGAAAATCACAGTACAGGTTCGGGTCTTACCCCTTCTTGTTTGTCATAGGCTTTGGAGCCTTGAAATCATGGTTCTCCGTCATGAGCACCTCTTTTGGTGTCTTAATGAGCGGAGTCTAGTGCTTTTCTCGATTCTCGCTCCTGACTGCCTTTCGATATCCGATTCTGTCAATCGTGTCTCGCGCGTCTTCTTTGTAGTGCGATCTTTCCTCATAACCGTTGGATTGTCCAGCCTTCCATTCATGATTTCTGTTCTTGCTGCGCTTGCCATAGTCGCGCGAGCTTCTCTTGCAAAACGGTCTTCGGTGTAGGAGTTTTTGGCTCTAGCTAGCGATTCTTCAGTTTGTGCTACTATCTTTGCGGCTTCCATGAGCTTGTCCCATTCCTTTGGCATACCGTCTTTTCCAGTGATAGTTCTAATGAGACTATCACATTGAATAGCTTTCTTGAAGTGAGCGCGCATGAGTTGTTCGCTTATACCCCCGATTTCCAAACACTCCTTATTGAAGCGAGTGATGAAGTCTTCTAAACCTTCATTCTCTCTGCGCCAGATATCCGTTACTTCAGACGTATCGCGCTGATAACGTCTTTGCTGGCTGAAATGGTTTACAAATTGTGTTCTGAAATCGACCCATGAACTGATTTTTCCAGGTGGAAGGCTGTCGAACCAGGCGTGAGCGGCCCCTGTGAAAGTCTGGATAAACAGATGGCTCCACATTGGCATATTCCATCCTCCCATAACACCAACGCTTGTAAATACTCGAACATGATCATCGGAGTCGGTGAGACCGTTGAACTTTCCCACTGTTGGGGCTAGAGCAATCTTTGGAATAAACTTTGAGTGTTCAGCAGCTTCAGCCGGGCTATAGGCGAGGCTGAAATCTCGTTCTGCCTCTTCACTGTATGCGATGCGCTTCCTTGCTTGTAAGACTCGTGATTTTTCTGCAGACGGTTGAAGACTGACGAACCCTCGTCATCTTGCCAAGTGGGATCATTCAGATCTGTGTCATCCCACTCGTTATTCATGTTGCGCGGCCCTAGCCGGCTATGAACTGAACGTTTGTGCTGCACATAAGATGGATGATCACTGTACGTGTCTGTTTCTCCATAAGTGTCGCGCGTGTCGTGTACGCTTGGCCTTCTTAGAGGAGGAGGTCTGTTGATTCTTCCTTGAAAGTTCTGCTGTGGGGGCGTCTGGCGCGCCCCCTGAGTTGGACCTGGAGGAGTAACCAAGGATGGCTCTGCTTGTAAAATTGCCTGTTGTGCGCTCAATGACTGATACGCAGTATTTATGATAGCAATTTGTTTGGCGTACCAGGAAGCTAAAGTTTCGCCTTCTGGTAGCCCTAGTAGCGTCGAAATGTTCGGATTTGGATCTGGGTTTGAAGGACCAGTGACATGACTTGCTGGGGTTCCCGTTTGGGTGATGCGAGTGAAGCTCGCGCGGGGTCCCCTAGTGTTCGTTACTTCAATTTCACATATCTCTTCGGCAGGTTAGACTTGGACATTCGGATTGTCCTCCCCCAATCCTGCGTTAGAGTTCGTGCCAAAACCGAAATCAGGAATGATTCCTTGACCGGCCATGATCGAAGGAACAAAAACTTAGAAAAAACTCAGAAAAAGAAGATGCAAGTGATTGTGAAAATCGGTGGGCGCCAATGAAGAAACACAGAACTAATTGGTTTAGTGTATACACTGAAGACAAAAAGGAAATAAAACTAATTCTTTAAAAACTTTAACCAGAAAGTCCAATCCAAACAATTTTTTACCTGTATAAAAATTGCCTATTTTTAGCCAAAACCTAAACCGCCCAACCGACCCCTTTTGACATCTAAAACTGGCGATTGTCATATATCATGATGCAAGAGGAGTTGTTAGGGGTGAGAAAAATCCATTACCCGACCCGACCCGAGGAATACCCGACCCGGCCCGATAACCGAGAACCCATTATAACACTACCCGAAATACTACCCTAAATATATACTCAGTTCCAGTTCTTTTGTTATTCGGGTATATCGGTCCACGGGTATAAGACCGACCCGGATCTTTAGTTCCATTTATTTGTTTTAGCTTCACTGTTCTACCAAATTAGAGTCTAGAGCAGCATTGTCATCTTCAAATTATAGTTCCATGTACAAACTACACTTGTTCCATATATTTATATAACTCCTGTATACCAAATTATAAGCAATTGTTTGTGCTCGCATAAGGCCAAAAATACAAGACTTCATCAGATGAATCGAAAGAAAGAGTGAGGAATATGATTCCCAATGAAACTTCAATGGATAATCTATTGAGTACTGTAATGCCCCAAAATCCGAATGTTTATATTTGCCGTGTGTTCCTATATGACACGTCATGAAATAAATAACTAGGCTATTTAACCTAGTTAAATGTATGGTAAAAATTATTAAAAGATGGAAGTAGTGCATGTTATGTTAAGTGGCAAACATGAGGGGTTAAATGGAACAAGATAGAAGTTGAGTTATTAAAATGAAAGTTCAACACACACAAACACACACTTCGTGTGTGTTCACGAACGTTCAGGAGCTCCAAAGAGCTCTAACCCTAAACTCAACTAAATCACCAAATTGAAGGGTGAATTGAAGCTCAAATTCAAGAAGGAACACAGATTAATGATCACCTTCACGAGGGGATCATAAGGTATGTCTTAAATCTAAGATTGGTGATCATGTGTGAAGTGGGTTATGTTCAAATCCGTGAGTTAATATGAAATTGATCATGTACATCGTATAGAACATGGGTTACGTATGGTTTATGTTAATTTGATGATTAGGGGTGAAACCCGTTAGTTAGGGTGAAGATGATGACTAGAATCATCACCTATGTCCAAGTCTTGTTGAAAGATTGATGTATTATGTGGGAATGATGAATTCTTGTTAGATGAATTAGGAGAAATATGATGATGATATGTTTGATGTTTATTTAGGAATGATACATGATGATTAGTAGTAGGATTTGATGGGTTATGTATGAGTTTAGAAGAATTTATGCATGAAATAGTTGTACGTTATGCTTAAGAGGTGGTACGCACACCAAGCGTATGATAAAATGTATCAAGTGTCGTCCGTAGAGTCGATTATGATGTTACGAGTATATGGTGATAAGTCGATAGTTAAATATGGTTAATAGTTAACTACTGAAAGTCAACTAAGTATAAGAAACATGATTTGACTCGTTGTCGTAAAGGTAGGACTGTAGGAAGTAGTATGGTACATGTTATAGCAATACGTGTTAAATGTACTGACATGATGAATTACATGAGCTTAAACGGATATGGACATGATTATATGAGTTATGTTTGTTAGAAATGACTAATGAAAGTTTAGTGTGAAATATGCAATTTATATGATAGTTAATATGTACAAATGAGTATGCTAATAAGGGCGTGATTTTGATGAAATGGAAGTAAAGGAATCACGTCGAGACGGGCTCAAGCATGAGGTGTTAACGGGTCAAGAAGAAGCAAGGAAGCGGATACGAGCATGGACGCATAAGGTAAGTGATTTCCGGAATCACTTCTTAGTTTATTTAAGCAAAGTTGTGTACTAGTTATTTATGCATGATAATTGAAGTCTAATAAGGTTTGATTATATATAAGTGAGGATTTTCGTTAAGTAGACCATACAGGTCAAAATAACGATTTATGGTAATACGAAATGGTTGCATAAGTAATGACGACGGTATGATAACCGGGTAATGGATAAAATTGTACGTAAGCATGCTAACCGAGTAACGATGATTTGGGTTAATGGGCAAGAGGTTCGGTAGGAAATTATGAGTAAATGAATAAACAATTTCATAGATGGAATTGTATTATCTAATGTTCAATTACGTAATAATGAATGAGTTTAACGCATACCGGGTATCGGGTGCGTAAATCACAAGTACGAAACTCCGGATAACGTAAAAGTATTATGGTTATAAGGTTCATGTAAGTTTTGGGCTAAAAGGAATGAGATGTTTGATGAAAACATGAACGGATCGAATAAGTGAAAGCGGGTATATAAAGCCGAGAGCTTTAAGTGAATATTTTCCTTAAACCGGATGTTGGATTTCAAGTTCATATGATAGAATGTAGGAAGAAACGGGAGGTTAAACGGGTAAACGGTTCAAAAGTTATGCGCGTTTTAGTGCGTACGGACGACGAAACGGAACTGCAGAAAAATGCAAAATCTAGAGGGCGTCGCCGACGGGTATGGGGGCGTCGCCGACGGGCTCTGGAAAGTTAGTTTTTGGCTGACGGGTTATTTGACTGTCTACGGAAGTTTTGGGCTACGGGCATTTGCAAGGGCCGTCGCCGACGGCCTCCCCATGTTCAAATACCTGAAATTTGCTATCTAAGTGGATTTGGGTATAGTAGGCTTCGGTTTGTTATCCGTGGACCACGACGGGCCTCCCAAACATGATTTTGATCATTCCTTTGACGTTTATGGGCTATAAATTTAAGTCTAAGTACCATGTAATTAATGTATGGATATATAAGAGATATGTAAGATCTTGAACGTGTACGTATGAGTGTATGTACATATGTAGACGTGTATTTAAGTATATATAAAGGCACGTATGAGTGTATGCAATTAAGTAGAGACGTAGTAATGTAAGTACGTATGTAGATATGCATTTATGTATATGTGAAGATACGTATGTGTATATGTACGTATGTAGAGACGTAGTAATGTATGTGCGTATGTAGATGTGTGTTTGGTATATATGAAGGTACGTATGAGTGTATGCACGTTTGAAGAGATATAGGAAGGCATGTACGTATGCAGATGTGTATGTATGCATGTAAGAATGTATGTACGCGTGATTTAGATACGTTGAGTAATACGTTATTAATAGTGTGCCTTGAGAATGAAAGGTAATGCAGGTACAATATTGAAGCCTCACCAAGACATGGATACGCAGATGAAATGCTTAAAGTTAGAAAGATAACGAAATGGGAAGTGTACGAGATTGAATCTTGTTTATGTATTGTATACTAATGTTATGAATATATGTGGTGAGTGCAGGTTGTACGAATCGCAGGCGGTTATAACGAGGAATAGAGATCGAAGATCGGGTCACAAAGTAGATTGTACGGGGATAATTGAGTATGTAGTTTAGTAAACATGACTTATACCTTATTTTTGTAAAAGATTCATATTAAAACGAACTTTCAAGTAAGTCAAGACGTTTGTAATGAAAGAAATTTTATGGCACGTATTTCCGCTGCGTCATTTCAGTTAAAGCGTGTTTGGGTCTTACAAGTACACTCAAATTAGTTGACGATTTGCAGAGGCTTGGAATATCTTATCATTTCAACGATGCGATTAGCATTGTGTAGTTTTTATATATACACTTTAAAATCTGAATTTTATTGATGGAATCAAACCTTGGATGATATTAATTTGATGCTGCCACCATTTTAATAACCTAGAAGTACAATGTTGATCTAATATAAATGAGTCGGGCTAATTCTGTATTTTCCTCACAATTAATGATTTCGGGTTGGGTTTTTGTAACTCGGTTATCTTCGGTTTTGGACCAAGAACCGACCCGATACCTGATTTTATGAATAATGGGGAACCGAACTTCAACCCTATGTACAATATAGGGTTCGGTTTCGGTTTTTTATCGGTCCAATTTTGCTCACCCCTAGGAGTTGTCATACTTTTAATTAATGATAATAGTAATCAAATTAAAAAATTGGGTTTAAGACTTTAAGAAATCAAATACATAGTGAAAACAAATACCTTGAGTTTCGACGAAGCTCTGCATTAAACTCCACTTAAAACACCAGCTGAAATATTTATCACATTCGTGAAATCGAAATACATAAATGTTGAATGATACGATTAAAAACATAATATATATTCTATATAAGTTGTCAAGAGCCAAAGTAAACCCTTAAAAGTTATTACTCACTAAGATGATCAATGAACAACCGATAATAACAGAAAAGATCTAGATGAAAATATTACTCACATGTGTTTGGTGACGAAGAAGAAGTGTATAATACCTCTCAAGACAAAGATCTGCCTGAGTGGGATCTGAATCTTATCAACAACTCCTTACACCATGAAACCCTAGCCGCCGCCGGGTTTGGTGGTTGATTAGACCCTATCCACCACCGCCGGAACTCATGGCAGAACCCTAGGTTCACCGAAATACAACCAGGCCAAGCGTGTGGATGACGATGATGTCAACGCCAAGCCACCCCCTAATAACGGTGGTCGGCCTGCTTGTCCTTTACGTCGTCTCCTTCCTCCAATCTCTCTCCATCTCTTTCTTTCTCTCCTATTTCATCTGAACTTCTTCCCCCTCTCTCTCTCTCCCTCTTGAGGAGCGATTGTGTTTTCAGAGAGTAAACCTAACCGTGTAATCAATACAAGTAAACCTAATCGTGTAATCAATACAAAATAGTACAACAAATGCAAAGAAACTTACAAGTTCAATATGCGAAGAAAACTGATTATGCAGACAGTACAACCACCTAATGCCTAGATATGTTACAAATTATACTATATATAAATATAAATATAAATTATTTAATTAATTTATTTTTGTACCGAAAAAGAGCCGTTAAAAACGGCTAGATTGGAGAGTGGGCCCGTCACGAGCTGCTTCTGAGGGACGATGGGGACGAGACGGGGCATGTGGGGGGCGGTGTGGACAGTCCAGGTCACTTTACGACGGTCCGGAGCCGACCCCCACACCATTCAGCCTTATGATTAACACTTACGGTTTCACTAAAAACCAAAGTCGACTATTTCTTATTTCTTTGAGGTTTCAAATGTCTTGGAATTCGCATAGAATTCTTGGTGGTTTCGATTACTTCTTCTCAATGCATCTCAATCTTTATTTCTTGATCTTAGTCTAGGCTCTAATACAATTGTTGGAGACAATTGGATCGATACCTTCACAAACTTCGTACACAAGAAAACGAAAAGAACGATAACAAGAGATAATGACACAAAGTCTTTTCAATTAATCAAAATCAAATATAAAATATTAACCCTACTAATCTATTTATACTAAACAAATTAATTAAAATAACAAATTAAATATTAACCCTACCAATCTATTTGTACTAAACTAATTACTTGGAACGAAGCTATCCTAAATAATACCAACTCAAACTAAATTAAATAAAACTATATAATTAAACTAACATTTATCTCTCATTTAATCCACTAAGAATTATGATAAACGACCCGTCAACTTTTGTCACTTTAACTTTTAACCAAACTTAGGATTAAACCAACACACTTTTCCAAAATAGAAACTCACTGTCGGCTAAGACTTAGTCGGAAAACTTTAATGGCTTAGCCGCCAATTGGAGGGTTAAGCTGGCAAAAAAAAAAAAAAAAAAAAAAAACGCTTGCTAAGCTGGCAAAAAAGGCTAAGCCGGTAAAAAAAAAATGGCTACGGAAGTGTGGAACCATACATATCATATACACATCGACAATTACGCAAGATGTGCATGATAATAACGCATATCTCGATGTATAATTATAATAACGCATGATAATTTTTTTTAAAGTCATGTTTTAAAAGATAAGTACCATAAAGTAGTGTGACTTTTCTTTTAATTAAGTTTCATATTGCTATAGTTTTCTTTTTTAAATTACATTTAAGCTTGATATTGCTTTAGCTTTTTTAAATTACTAAAAAATAATATGTTACGTAATTACTAGTGCAGCGTATCAACCGGACATCATCCCTCTAGTTTATCATTATGGGCCTAGTTAGTTTTTATATATGTGAGAATGGTACGGAAAACAATTTTGTATAAGGTATGTCGTGTGTGGTGATGGCTGATTGAGTTGAACATGAAGTTGAAGGGACCATTAACTAGCAATTGGACAGGGACGGTTGCTTAATTAATGTTAAATATGTCCTGATAACTATTTAATTATGTTATGTTCTTCGGAGAAAAACAAGTTATTTTCCAACTACAACCACCTCACCAATAATAATACAGTTAATATATATTCCCATCCTTTTCATCATACAATTGACAAATGATAATATACAAATGTAGCCCTCGTGTTTCATGATTTTTTTGTTATCAAATTTTCTTCTTATATTTCATACATATAAGGATTTAAATATAATAAGACAACAATTTCATAAGCTTGAGTTAATATACAAAATTTGGTTTGTAAAATAAAAATAAATCTGTTTACGAAAAAGAAATAATTCAAAATACATAGTGGGGTTTCGGGCTTTCGGCCCATGGTCTAAAACTTCGGACCTTTGTTGTCCATTATTCTTGTTTCCGTGAATCCCTGCCTCCCTGGGAATAGAGGTGCACAAAATAACCGGTTATTAACCGAAACCATAACCGGTTAATAATCGATTTAGGAATAACCGGTTTAATAGGTTATTTAACCGTAGGTTAGTAACCGGTTATAAGTGTTTAGTATAATAACCGGTTATTAACCGGTTTTTTTAAACCGGTTTTTTAACCGATAGACTGGTTAACCGAAAAAATAATCGAAAAATTCAAAAAAAAGGCAAAAAAAACCGGTTAATAACCGAAAATAATCGGTTAATTAACCGAACCGGTTAAAGTAATTAACCGGACCATTTAAAAAAATAACCGGTTAAAGTAATAACCGATTAAAGCATTAACCGGTTAAAGTCAAAAAGTCAAATTAACCGGTATAACTGGTTAACCGAACCGGTTATTAAAATTAACCGGTTTGTGCACCTCTACCTGGGAATGGGATCCCTCCTACTCGGCCCACCAACTTATTCGGAACCCATGGTCTTTTATAAGCCAAGAGTTGATTTTGTATCCAAACTAGTGTTATGCTCGTCCGCGTTGCGAGGCGTTAAATCAAATATTTCTTAGCTTCATAACATGTACACATGTATTTAAGTTACTTGTACATACTATTTATAACACGATCTTAATAAAAAATACATAGATGCAACCAATTAAACCAAGACACCACCTTAGTTTTGTTAAAAAAAGTAAAACGATGACAGGTTTGTAATTTTGAGCTGGGGGTAAAATACTAATTTTTGTCAGGACCAATAAGTGAGTGCTAGACAACTGCTTGGTACAATAAAAGTTATATTGAGTCAACCAAGTAAAATAAAATACTACTATAGTTTTGCAAAAAAAAAAAAAAAAAAAAAAAAACCAAAAATGATGGCAAAGATCACAATTTTTAACCGGGGGGGGGGGGGGGGAGCGAGAGTTTGGTGGAGATTGTATAAAAAATAGAGTTTTTTATTATGATTTGGATTCAGGTTGTTTGGGTTGTAAGTTAATTGTCATTTTCGTCCTTGTGGTTTGTTCACTTTTCCTATTTCGGGCCAATTTTCAAAATTTCCCAATTTTCCTCGCTGACATACTGGAAATGCGCTATTTCATTGCAAAAAACTAACCCCAGTTAGAATAATTCTGTTAGCTTAGGGGTAAAATGGTCATTTCACATTTTTTAGACTTCAAGTTTTAAAAGGAAGAAAATAAAAACATTTGGAGCTGCCGGGATCGAACCCGTGACCATCTGCTTAGAAACGAACACATCAACCAGCGAGCCAAAGCGCCTTTTGTTCAATAGTTCCATTCGTTTTTTTACATGTGTTAAACCACCATTCAACCACCACCACCTTTAAACCATCCAACTACCACCACCATTAAATCATCCAACCACCACCATTATAGCATCTAACCACCACTATTCAACCATCCAACCACCACCACCATTCAACCATCCAACCTCCATCACCATTCAATCTCCAAAACCATCAAAACAACTCCACCACCTGTCACCACAACTTCGACCACCGCCGCCTGCCACCACGTGACCGTCGTCGTCACCGTACGTCACCACCACCCTACGTTATTCCACCACCAAACTGTCATGGCCCCCGACCCGTACCCAGGTTCAGGAGCCGCGAGGTAGACAATAGTAGTACCGGTGTTTATTATTTTGCAGCTGAAAAATCATCAAGACCGGGTGTCACGAAAAATTTATCAAAGTTTTCAAAACACCAAGTTTTCATTTCAATAAACTGTGGGTGAACCCCGCATTTACATAAAGGAATTTCACTTGGAAATCCTTGATTACAGAAAACACGTTTATTTCAGGTTTACATAGCCACTTATTTAAGCTGAACTGCTTCACGGTACTTTTTCCTTTCCTCACAGTAAGTCACCTGAAACGTGTTTTAAAAACATTTGGTCTGTGAAAAATACTGGTGTGCACATTCTGTTATAAGAAAACACATTGTTATAATTTACGACATTAAGAATTTTTGCATTTGTTTATATCTATCAATTACCCCAAATCAGTATTTGTCACTCAACAGGATCTGTGACTATGGTCATATCACTCATTGGCTAACCCGTTGTCCAATGGTGAAGCTTATCAAGTAGTGTATACAAAACCCCACATACCGGCAGTAATTGCAAAATCAAAAAACTTAATCATTGTAAATACAACTTGGAAAGCAAATAGAGTTTTGAAAGCATTTAATAAAAATAAAATGACTCAGTTTGCAGGTTTAAGTTGATGGGTCTTGCCTACTAGTTTAAAGCTGGTATACCTAATTAAATATACAATGCACACATATTAGTGTATTAACTCAATTTGACTTTGACGATAATCACGAGATCAAAACCCACAACGAATGATAAAGTATAGCCGGGTACCGGCAACACTTAAACATCCATTGGATTGGTTTCAATCGATCTGATATAGTACCGTGTCAGTGATTTAGAGTTATTACCCAGATATCGGGAAGAGGTTGGGTACTCCGAGTATTTTAAGGGTATAATACTTAAGCATAATGTTGAGAGAAAAGAAAAGAACTGAGCGAGTTGAACTTCAGCATGAATTCTCAATTTATAGCCGGAGAGTTGTAAGAGGAGATGGGCCGATGGGCCTTGGGCCGGAAGGCGACAACTAGAGAATATGCTCTTTGTCTCACTAGTGTCGACCGTTAGTGTCTTCTAGAAGATCTCCGGTGCTGGCGCACTGTGATTGGAGCCACGTGTCTCAGTTGTCGGCCTTGTTGTCCCTCTGCCATCAGCAGGTAAGTGGAGATCATGGGGCAGGTGTCGCCGACCCCTGATTGGTGCCACATAGGCGTCCTTGTGTACTTTTTGTCTCCTGCACGTCAGACGATCATGGAGCACGATTGAGCACAGCCTAGAAGACGCTGATTGGCTTGTTCTTCTACCACTTGTACCTTTGGTACTTTCTAAAGTGGCCTTGCGCTTTGGCTCCCGCGGGACCTTTACTGAGCACGTCAGTAGCCCGCGCAGGGTTGCAGTAGGTGAAGGCTCTCATTTAGAACGTTAAATATAGAAGTTGATGTCATTTCTTGTTCGGACCTCGCGCGAGGTCAGGCTCTGCTTGAGCATCCCGCACGGGTCTAAAGATTGATCACCAAAGTGATTAAGGAGTATGGTCCAAAGCATGACCAGAATGATCTGCGCGGCATTTTTGGGAGCATACCCCTTCAAGTCCCCCCAGTCCAGTGCTGCATCACGCGCGAAGTGAGTGGTTGGAGCTCTGGACTTAGAAAAAAGGAAGTGCTGATGAGAAGCTTGTTGAGAAGGAGAAAGAAAAAGAGAAAGAGAAGGTTGTGGAAAAGCCCAAGGGCGATAAAACCAAGGAGACCGGGGCCGCTGCTACTATAGCACATGAGAAGGCGCAGGGTCTGGAGGTCGTCCATATTACGGGGCTTAACCAGCCCCTTCATTAGAAAAAGAAGGAAACTACTCGAGGGAAGGGACCCGAGGTTGTTAAGCCAACCAAGCCTGCGCAGGTTGATGCCCCCACCCAAACTGTTCAAGTCACTTCTGCTGCTGGGGGATCGGCTGCTGTTGCGCACAAAGAGACTACAACTACTGCAGGTGGCGCAGGTGCGGCTGGTGGTGCTGGAGGGTCCATGCCACAAACTCCTATCGGTCCTAAGGATACCTTAGGCTATATTTATTACAAAACTTACACCGAGGAGGCTCGCGGTGATGCTCCCCACCGAGCTCCATGGGGTTTAGAGCAGAAGGATACCTTCCTGGAGTTCGCTCCTTGCCGTGATTGGTTCTTGAATTCCTTCCCTCCTGGGGAAGTTAACCGGCAGAGGGCGCGATCCCATGATGCCTTGTACCATGCCTACGTTGTTGGAGAAGCCAACACCCGCGCCGCTAATAACCAAATTGTGCGCGAGTGGCGTACGATGGTTAAAGAGCGGGGTGATTTGGAAAAATACCGTGAGAGTGTGCTAAGGCAGGTCAAGGATTTTGAGAAGCTGAAGGCTACATTTGCTGAAAAGAAGGCCGCCTTCGATGTGGAGAAAAAGTCTGAAGAGTGGGGGCGCGATGGCCTAAAGAGCAAGCTTCGTGCTGCTGGAGAGCTCTTGTCAAAAGAGCATGTTGACTGGAAAGAAATATGCATGAAAGATAATCAGCGCATGTTTGCTGCTCGCCCCAAGATTACCGACCTTGAGGCTCAAATTGCCACATTAACAAAGAAGGTTGAGGATTCTGAAGCGGATAAAGAGCGCGTTGAGGTTCAACTTTAAGCCTTAGCCTTTACTTGTCGAAATATTACTAAGTCGTTATTTTATCTCACGCAGGCTTAGTTAAAGGCGCAGGTGGCCAGCAGGGAGGAATTGCATGCCAATGATGTGGAGCTTGTGGAGTTAAAGCGTAGATTGCGTAAGCAAACTGACAAGAGCGAATCGTTGGAGATTGACTTGGAGGCTGAACGGGTAAAGGCTGCTACCGCTGAGGAGGCCAAACAGAAGGCCGACGAAGCGCAAGAGATTAGCAACTCTGCTCTTAATGTAGCCCAAAACAATTACGCCGAAGCTCAATCAATTGTAGATACGCTGGTCTCCGAAGCTGAATGGCTGCGCAGTAGAGGGGTAGTTTTGGTGAGGTTCCCCTCTCATAATTTAGGCGTTATTTTTGTTGTCTTGGTTCTTATCCGCTGTCTTTATTCTTGTTTTTGTAGATTGCTAACTCCATTCTGAATGCCTCTGAGCTGGATGCGGCTATTGTCACTCTCATAGATGCCTCACGCGCGGTTGGCCACCGTGGAGGTTATCTAGAGTGTGCACAGCATATTGAAGAGGCATTCGGACAGGAGTTTGATGTCAGTCATTGCTCAGTGACCGATCAGACTGATGCTGCATTAGCCCGCCCTGAAGTGTGGTGGTGGCTGAGGATGTAACCGCTGGTGTACGGCGGCGATGGTGGTGGCAGGGAGGATGATTCGTTGAAAACACAAGAGAGGCAATTGATGGAGGGGTCTTTTAGTGGGTCGCAATCGGTTGTGCAGATTACGGATCCAGTGGTGGAATTTGATGGATCTTGGATGATTTTCCGGTGAGCCGCCATTGGAGAAAGGTTGTTACGGTGGCGTTGATGATCATTCACTTTAAGGATTTAGGATTGGGTTGGAATGGATTGATCTATTACATGAATAATTCACGTGTAAATCGATTTTGAAGATATAAGATTCAAAAGTCAACATTCAGAAACCTCACACATTGGTTTTATTTATTGTTTTTTATAATGATTTATTATAATATTTAGGATAAAATGACTAAAATACCCTTATGTGGGATTGACTTAGTCAACTTTAACCATGAAAACTAATTGTGTTATGACTAAAGGACATAACCTGATTGGTTTTTCAAACATTAAGTATGTTTCTTGAAGATATTAAAGATAAAGGACATACTTTGATATTTTAGACATACATAAAGGACGAACTTTGAAATTTACTCTATCTTTTATAAATATATTATATATTATGTGGTTATCAATTTCTCAAATAAATTGATTTGTTTTACAAGACTTCCTCACTTTTTCCTTCTATTCCTTTGTAAAATACACACATCTAAGCAGGGGCGGGGAGGGGCGCCCGACCCCTTGAACTTTTCGCTCAATAGCGTTATATATGTAGTTTTCGTATAGAAATTTTTTGGTATATACGTTTTCGACCCCCCAGTTCTATAGAAATTTTTGGGTATATACGTTTTCGAACCCCCGTCATTCGGGTCAAGCTTCGCCACTGCATCTAGGTATCAATTCTCCCTATTATTCTTTTTATATTCACTTTTATTGTTTGCTAATAGACTAGTTTCACAACATTATCTATTTATTATCCAATACCTTCTATTTTTTAAATTAATTTTTAAACACTATTCTTTTATATTTATTTAATATATTACCTTTTATATTGGTTTCAGTTTATTAATTTTAATAAAAATACATTATTTTCATGACACGCATATAGTTATCATTTTCCTATGTTTTTCTATTGGGCACAGTTTCACGCGCTGACCTAACAAATTTATGAAATGGACATGTTATTATTTTAGTGTACGGAAATTTTATAAAGTTTGTAGTCATGCAAGTCAAATGCATGCATGATATACTTGTAAAATGCTTCGGTCAAAGGATTCAGTGAGTTTCCCATGATTAAAATAACGAAGCTAGTTTCAAATATTAATTTTTATAAATGTTTAATTAATAATTACCGAAGGAGGCTGAGACCGTGAGGATCACTGTAATTTTTGCCTGCCATTGTGCCTATCTCATTGAGCATTTCGAAAACTTCCTTTCCCTGTAAGTAGCTGCTTCCGAACGCTGTTCTTGAAATCACATCGGCTGTCAACATCCTGAACTCGGCATACATTTCAACCTCGCTCTCGGCCATCTTTTTCCACCTATCTAACATCAATTCGACACTTGCAACCATCATCGGGATCATGTTCTACATATATACATGCATTTTTAATCACCAAATACATGTGACTAATGAAGGTGCTGATTAAAGAGCTTAATAAAAGTTTGAACTACGAACACACACACACACACATCCATAACATCTACTAAAAAATCCACATATTGTTCACTTTGTGACTTGTGAGACTCAAACCCGCACCATTATGGTCAGGATAAACACCATGTTCCAATAGGAAAAGAGGTCATTGAGAAACAGCTTAATTACTTACCTTTAAACTCTCACCATTGAAAGCACGGTTAGCCACTTTTCGTTGGCTTGCCCATTTTTTGCCACTGGATGTAACAAGGCCATTACCGAGCATTTTCTTATGAAATGATCCAAGGTCAGGTCTTGCGATTGCGACACTTCGATTGCTTGCAACTTCTCTGATAATCTCCGAATCTGTGATAACTAATTCCGCTTGCGGACCATACCAATTCAGAAAGTTTTTTCCTATTCAAAGAGTTAATAAAAGTTAAACCAAAATTAAATTGAATATATATATTTATATTTAGTGATGGATGATCACACCAACCGTATAACTGGAACCAAGTAAAGAAGTGAGGTTGTATTCTTGGATATATATCATGCGAGATTTCAGTGAAGCGAGTAATGTTTGCTTGTTCTTTCATGGCTGCAATTTCCTTCGTGTTGCCATTGGAGAAAGGTTGTTACGGTGGTGGCTGAGGATGTAACCGCTGGTGTACGGCGGCGATGGTGGTGGCAGGGAGGATGATTCGTTGAAAACACAAGAGAGGCAATTGATGGAGGGGTCTTTTAGTGGGTCGCAATCGGTTGTGCAGATTACGGATCCAGTGGTGGAATTTGATGGATCTTGGATGATTTTCCGGTGAGCCGCCATTGGAGAAAGGTTGTTACGGTGGCGTTGATGATCATTCACTTTAAGGATTTAGGATTGGGTTGGAATGGATTGATCTATTACATGAATAATTCACGTGTAAATCGATTTTGAAGATATAAGATTCAAAAGTCAACATTCAGAAACCTCACACATTGGTTTTATTTATTGTTTTTTATAATGATTTATTATAATATTTAGGATAAAATGACTAAAATACCCTTATGTGGGATTGACTTAGTCAACTTTAACCATGAAAACTAATTGTGTTATGACTAAAGGACATAACCTGATTGGTTTTTCAAACATTAAGTATGTTTCTTGAAGATATTAAAGATAAAGGACATACTTTGATATTTTAGACATACATAAAGGACGAACTTTGAAATTTACTCTATCTTTTATAAATATATTATATATTATGTGGTTATCAATTTCTCAAATAAATTGATTTGTTTTACAAGACTTCCTCACTTTTTCCTTCTATTCCTTTGTAAAATACACACATCTAAGCAGGGGCGGGGAGGGGCGCCCGACCCCTTGAACTTTTCGCTCAATAGCGTTATATATGTAGTTTTCGTATAGAAATTTTTTGGTATATACGTTTTCGACCCCCCAGTTCTATAGAAATTTTTGGGTATATACGTTTTCGAACCCCCGTCATTCGGGTCAAGCTTCGCCACTGCATCTAGGTATCAATTCTCCCTATTATTCTTTTTATATTCACTTTTATTGTTTGCTAATAGACTAGTTTCACAACATTATCTATTTATTATCCAATACCTTCTATTTTTTAAATTAATTTTTAAACACTATTCTTTTATATTTATTTAATATATTACCTTTTATATTGGTTTCAGTTTATTAATTTTAATAAAAATACATTATTTTCATGACACGCATATAGTTATCATTTTCCTATGTTTTTCTATTGGGCACAGTTTCACGCGCTGACCTAACAAATTTATGAAATGGACATGTTATTATTTTAGTGTACGGAAATTTTATAAAGTTTGTAGTCATGCAAGTCAAATGCATGCATGATATACTTGTAAAATGCTTCGGTCAAAGGATTCAGTGAGTTTCCCATGATTAAAATAACGAAGCTAGTTTCAAATATTAATTTTTATAAATGTTTAATTAATAATTACCGAAGGAGGCTGAGACCGTGAGGATCACTGTAATTTTTGCCTGCCATTGTGCCTATCTCATTGAGCATTTCGAAAACTTCCTTTCCCTGTAAGTAGCTGCTTCCGAACGCTGTTCTTGAAATCACATCGGCTGTCAACATCCTGAACTCGGCATACATTTCAACCTCGCTCTCGGCCATCTTTTTCCACCTATCTAACATCAATTCGACACTTGCAACCATCATCGGGATCATGTTCTACATATATACATGCATTTTTAATCACCAAATACATGTGACTAATGAAGGTGCTGATTAAAGAGCTTAATAAAAGTTTGAACTACGAACACACACACACACACACATCCATAACATCTACTAAAAAATCCACATATTGTTCACTTTGTGACTTGTGAGACTCAAACCCGCACCATTATGGTCAGGATAAACACCATGTTCCAATAGGAAAAGAGGTCATTGAGAAACAGCTTAATTACTTACCTTTAAACTCTCACCATTGAAAGCACGGTTAGCCACTTTTCGTTGGCTTGCCCATTTTTTGCCACTGGATGTAACAAGGCCATTACCGAGCATTTTCTTATGAAATGATCCAAGGTCAGGTCTTGCGATTGCGACACTTCGATTGCTTGCAACTTCTCTGATAATCTCCGAATCTGTGATAACTAATTCCGCTTGCGGACCATACCAATTCAGAAAGTTTTTTCCTATTCAAAGAGTTAATAAAAGTTAAACCAAAATTAAATTGAATATATATATTTATATTTAGTGATGGATGATCACACCAACCGTATAACTGGAACCAAGTAAAGAAGTGAGGTTGTATTCTTGGATATATATCATGCGAGATTTCAGTGAAGCGAGTAATGTTTGCTTGTTCTTTCATGGCTGCAATTTCCTTCGTGTTGCCATGAATGAAATGATAAGGAGGTCCTTTTATACCTTGACGAGTCATTATGCGTTTGGTACGAGTTGGAACCCACCACATTTTGTGGAAGAAGTTAACTAGAGCCGAAAGGATCAAAAAGGAAAGAAAAACAAGAATCAATGTTCCTACACTAGGCGCCATATTAGCAAGCAAGTTTGTGTTCAAGTATATGGTATGTGGTTTGTAATATATATATATATATATAGAGGTGGGGTGGTTCTAGGATAAAGTGAAAAAAAATTGGTGTGGAAGTCATCGGATTATTATGCATCAAATATTAGGGATAGGGGCGCTCTACTAGTGATTAAATTCCATCACTCATAACATCTAATCAAGTTCCGCCACGTCATCGAGTTTTATTCTATCACTGTTGATGGATTTTAGTGGAAATGGCTATCACTAACCACACACTCATCTCCATCATCGAACATGTGCAGCACCTTCAACTCTTCACGCGTGATCATGGCCACACGTTATCCAGTTCACGCGTTATAAGGCATGGTGGCGGTGGGGTATCACGGAGGTCGACGCGTGGCCAGCTCTTCATAGCGGGGCGCCTCGTCTCCTCTTATAATTACGCAAGATGTGCATGATAATAACGCATATCTCGGTGTATAATTATAATAACGCATGATAATTTTTTTTAAAGTCATGTTTTAAAAGATAAGTACCATAAAGTAGTGTGACTTTTCTTTTAATTAAGTTTCATATTGCTATAGTTTTCTTTTTTAAATTACATTTAAGCTTGATATTGCTTTAGCTTTTTTAAATTAATAAAAAATAATATGTTACGTAATTACTAGTGCAGCGTATGAACCGGACATCCCTCTAGTTTATCATTATGGGCCTAGTTAGTTTTTATATATGTGAGAATGGTACGGAAAACAATTTTGTATAAGGTATGTCGTGTGTGGTGATGGCTGATTGAGTTGAACATGAAGTTGAAGGGACCATTAACTAGCAATTGGACAGCGACGGTTGCTTAATTAATGTTAAATATGTCCTGATAACTATTTAATTATGTTATGTTCTTCGGAGAAAAACAAGTTATTTTCCAACTACAACCACCTCACCAATAATAATACAGTTAATATATATTCCCATCCTTTTCATCATACGATTGACAAATGATAATATACAAATGTAGCCCTCGTGTTTCATGATTTTTTTGTTATCAAATTTTCTTCTTATATTTCATACATATAAGGATTTAAATATAATAAGACAAAACAATTTCATAAGCTTGAGTTAATATACAAAATTTGGTTTGTAAAATAAAAATAAATCTGTTTACGAAAAAGAAATAATTCAAAATACATAGTGGGGTTTTGGGCTTTTGGCCCATGGTCTAAAACTTCGGACTTTTGTTGTCCATTATTCTTGTTTCCGTGAATCCCTGCCTCCCTGGGATCCCTCCTACTCGGCCCACCAACTTATTCGGAACCCATGGTCTTTTATAAGCCAAGAGTTGATTTTGTATCCAAACTAGTGTTATGCTCGTCCGCGTTGCGAGGCTTTAAATCAAATATTTCTTAGCTTCATAACATGTACACATGTTTTAAGTTACTTGTACATACTATTTATAACACGATCTTAATAAAAAATACATAGATGCAACCAATTAAACCAAGACACCACCATAGTTTTGTTAAAAAAAGTAAAACGATGACAGGTTTGTAATTTTGAGCTGGGGGTAAAATACTAATTTTTTTCAGGACCAATAAGTGAGTGCTAGACAACTGCTTGGTACAATAAAAGTTACATTGAGTCAACCAAGTAAAATAAAACACTACTATAGTTATGCAAAAAAAAAAAAAAACCTAAAATGATGGCAAAGATCACAATTTTTAACCGGGGGGGGGGGGGGGGGGGAGCGAGAGTTTGGTGGAGATTGTATAAAAAATAGAGTTTTTTATTATGATTTGGATTCAGGTTGTTTGGGTTGTAAGTTAATTGTCATTTTCGTCCTTGTGCCTTGTTCACTTTTCCTATTTCGGGCCTATTTTCAAAATTTCCCAATTCTCCTCGCTAACATACTGGAAATGCGCCATTTCATTGCAAAAAACTAACCCCAGTTAGAATAATTCTGTTAGCTTAGGGGTAAAATGGTCATTTCACATTTTTTAGACTTCAAGTTTTAAAAGGAAGAAAATAAAAACATTTGGAGCTGCCGGGATCGAACCCGTGACTATCTGCTTAGAAACGAACACATCAACCAGCGAGCCAAAGCGCCTTTTGTTCAATAGTTCCATTCGTTTTTTTACATGTGTTAAACCACCATTCAACCACCACCACCACCACCTTTAAACCATCCAACTACCACCACCATTAAATCATCCAACCACCACCATTATAGCATCTAACCACCACTATTCAACCATCCAACCACCACCACCACCATTCAACCATCCAACCTCCATCACCATTCAATCTCCAACACCATCAAAACAACTCCACCACCTGTCACCACAACTTCGACCACCGCCGCCTGCCACCACGTGACCGTCGTCGTCACCGTACGTCACCACCACCCTACGTTATTCCACCACCAAACTGTCATGGCGCCCGACCCGTACCCAGGTTCGGGAGCCGCGAGGTAGACAGTTCCGGTGTTTATTATTTTACAGCTGAAAAATCATCAAGACCGGGTGTCACGAATAATTTATCAAAGTTTTCAAAACACCAAGTTTTCATTTCAATAAACTGTGGGTGAACCCCGCATTTACATAAAGGAATTTCACTTGGAAATCCTTGATTACAGAAAGCACGTTTATTTCAGGTTTACATAGCCACTTATTTAAGCTGAACTGCTTCACGGTACTTTTTCCTTTCCTCACAATAAGTCACCTGAAACGTGTTTTAAAAACATTTGGTCAGTGAAAAATACTGGTGTGCACATTCTGTTATAAGAAAACACATTGTTATAATTTACGACATTAAGAATTTTTACATTTGTTTATATCTATCAATTACCCCAAATCAGTATTTGTCACTCAACAGGATCTGTGACTATGGTCATATCACTCATTGGCTAACCCGTTGTCCAATGGTGAAGCTTATCAAGTAGTGTATACAAAACCCCACATACCGGCAGTAATTGCAAAATCAAAAAACTTAATCATTGTAAATACAACTTGGAAAGCAAATAGAGTTTTGAAAGCATTTAATAAAAATAAAATGACTCAGTTTGCAGGTTTAAGTTGATGGGTCTTGCCTACTAGTTTAAAGCTGGTATACCTAATTAAATATACAATGCACACATATTAGTGTATTAACTCAATTTGACTTTGACGATAATCACGAGATCAAAACCCACAACGAATGATAAAGTATAGCCGGGTACCGGCAACACTTAAACATCCATTGGATTGGTTTCAATCGATCTGATATAGTACCGTGTCAGTGATTTAGAGTTATTACCCAGATATCGGGAAGAGGTTGGGTACTCCGAGTATTTTAAGGGTATAATACTTAAGCATAATGTTGAGAGAAAAGAAAAGAACTGAGCGAGTTGAACTTCAGCATGAATTCTCAATTTATAGCCGGAGAGTTGTAAGAGGAGATGGGCCGATGGGCCTTGGGCCGGAAGGCGACAACTAGAGAATATGCTCTTTGTCTCACTAGTGTCGACCGTTAGTGTCTTCTAGAAGATCTCCGGTGCTGGCGCACTGTGATTGGAGCCACGTGTCTCAGTTGTCGGCCTTGTTGTCCCTCTGCCATCAGCAGGTAAGTGGAGATCATGGGGCAGGTGTCGCCGACCCCTGATTGGTGCCACATAGGCGTCCTTGTGTACTTTTTGTCTCCTGCACGTCAGACGATCATGGAGCACGATTGAGCACAGCCTAGAAGACGCTGATTGGCTTGTTCTTCTACCACTTGTACCTTTGGTACTTTCTAAAGTGGCCTTGCGCTTTGGCTCCCGCGGGACCTTTACTGAGCACGTCAGTAGCCCGCGCAGGGTTGCAGTAGGTGAAGGCTCTCATTTAGAACGTTAAATATAGAAGTTGATGTCATTTCTTGTTCGGACCTCGCGCGAGGTCAGGCTCTGCTTGAGCATCCCGCACGGGTCTAAAGATTGATCACCAAAGTGATTAAGGAGTATGGTCCAAAGCATGACCAGAATGATCTGCGCGGCATTTTTGGGAGCATACCCCTTCAAGTCCCCCCAGTCCAGTGCTGCATCACGCGCGAAGTGAGTGGTTGGAGCTCTGGACTTAGAAAAAAGGAAGTGCTGATGAGAAGCTTGTTGAGAAGGAGAAAGAAAAAGAGAAAGAGAAGGTTGTGGAAAAGCCCAAGGGCGATAAAACCAAGGAGACCGGGGCCGCTGCTACTATAGCACATGAGAAGGCGCAGGGTCTGGAGGTCGTCCATATTACGGGGCTTAACCAGCCCCTTCATTAGAAAAAGAAGGAAACTACTCGAGGGAAGGGACCCGAGGTTGTTAAGCCAACCAAGCCTGCGCAGGTTGATGCCCCCACCCAAACTGTTCAAGTCACTTCTGCTGCTGGGGGATCGGCTGCTGTTGCGCACAAAGAGACTACAACTACTGCAGGTGGCGCAGGTGCGGCTGGTGGTGCTGGAGGGTCCATGCCACAAACTCCTATCGGTCCTAAGGATACCTTAGGCTATATTTATTACAAAACTTACACCGAGGAGGCTCGCGGTGATGCTCCCCACCGAGCTCCATGGGGTTTAGAGCAGAAGGATACCTTCCTGGAGTTCGCTCCTTGCCGTGATTGGTTCTTGAATTCCTTCCCTCCTGGGGAAGTTAACCGGCAGAGGGCGCGATCCCATGATGCCTTGTACCATGCCTACGTTGTTGGAGAAGCCAACACCCGCGCCGCTAATAACCAAATTGTGCGCGAGTGGCGTACGATGGTTAAAGAGCGGGGTGATTTGGAAAAATACCGTGAGAGTGTGCTAAGGCAGGTCAAGGATTTTGAGAAGCTGAAGGCTACATTTGCTGAAAAGAAGGCCGCCTTCGATGTGGAGAAAAAGTCTGAAGAGTGGGGGCGCGATGGCCTAAAGAGCAAGCTTCGTGCTGCTGGAGAGCTCTTGTCAAAAGAGCATGTTGACTGGAAAGAAATATGCATGAAAGATAATCAGCGCATGTTTGCTGCTCGCCCCAAGATTACCGACCTTGAGGCTCAAATTGCCACATTAACAAAGAAGGTTGAGGATTCTGAAGCGGATAAAGAGCGCGTTGAGGTTCAACTTTAAGCCTTAGCCTTTACTTGTCGAAATATTACTAAGTCGTTATTTTATCTCACGCAGGCTTAGTTAAAGGCGCAGGTGGCCAGCAGGGAGGAATTGCATGCCAATGATGTGGAGCTTGTGGAGTTAAAGCGTAGATTGCGTAAGCAAACTGACAAGAGCGAATCGTTGGAGATTGACTTGGAGGCTGAACGGGTAAAGGCTGCTACCGCTGAGGAGGCCAAACAGAAGGCCGACGAAGCGCAAGAGATTAGCAACTCTGCTCTTAATGTAGCCCAAAACAATTACGCCGAAGCTCAATCAATTGTAGATACGCTGGTCTCCGAAGCTGAATGGCTGCGCAGTAGAGGGGTAGTTTTGGTGAGGTTCCCCTCTCATAATTTAGGCGTTATTTTTGTTGTCTTGGTTCTTATCCGCTGTCTTTATTCTTGTTTTTGTAGATTGCTAACTCCATTCTGAATGCCTCTGAGCTGGATGCGGCTATTGTCACTCTCATAGATGCCTCACGCGCGGTTGGCCACCGTGGAGGTTATCTAGAGTGTGCACAGCATATTGAAGAGGCATTCGGACAGGAGTTTGATGTCAGTCATTGCTCAGTGACCGATCAGACTGATGCTGCATTAGCCCGCCCTGAAGGGGTTTATGACCATTTATCCTTGCCTGTGATGGATTTGGTTGCCGAAGCGCTGAAGCATGACGACTGGTGCCATCGGCTAAAGACTATTCTAGACCCTCCACAGACTGTGGACTTATCTGATGAGGAAGAACCAGCCGGTGGCGATGGCGATGTTGATGGCAATGATGGTGATGGTTATGAGTAGATAGTGTTGATAGGCTTTGTGTCTTGTAATTTTCTTTTTAGATGCTAGATGTAACTTTTCGCGCAATCGCGCTTTTTGAATCGAACTGATGATGTTTTTCTACTTTATTATGTAATTATTGCGCTGCTGCGCTTTTTGGAATGTGACATTTACGCTTATTTTCTTATGTCAAGTTACAATTATTGCATTGTTGTTAGAAACTTTGGTTAAGTTAGCGTGAATAAATGTAAGTGTGGCTCGCATATGAGTGCAACTGCCCCGTCTCGCGCTATGATCGCGGAGGACCTTGGAGGCATAACTCAAGAGCTCGTAATTTACTGAAGTGTTTCATGCTAATCAAAAGTTTAACATGCATTTGTAACGTAGAAGTCATGATGCTAAAAACAAAAGGCATAGTCAATGCTTTCATTAAGTAGCTTTGAAACATGCGCAAGGCCAACATACATAATCAAAATAGAAGGGCGAAAAGCCAACTTAAGTAATTAAAAAGGCGCGTGGCCAACGTAACTGGATAGGGGTGCATGGCCGAGAGTAGTAACATGTAACATTTGCGCAATTGTTGCGCGTTCCACGTGCGCGGGATGATGTATCCATCCAGGGTGCGCAGCTTGTATGCCCCTTTTCCTAGCACCTCATGTATTAAGTATGGGCCTTCCTACTTGGGTGCTAGCTTCCCGGGGCGTTCAGCATTGGAGGCTTCATTGTCTCTGAAGACATACTCTCCTGGAGTGAAGGTACAAATGCGCACACTTGCATTGTAATACCTCTCTAACTATATCTTGTACTTGGCCTCTTTGATTCGCGCTATTTCGCGCCTCTCTTCGAGTAGGTTCAAGTCTAGACGGCGCTCCGCCTCGTTATCGATTTTGTTGACCGCTGTCAAGCGCGGCGATGGGAGGCCAATTTCAGCTGGGATAACCGCCTCTGAGCCGTAGACCAGGCTAAAGCGGGTTTCGCCAGTGCTCGTTTTCGGCATGGTTCGATGAGCCCACAAGATGCTCGGGAGCTCATCTACCCAGCCTCTTCTCTTAGTGCCCAGGCGGGCCTTTATCCCTTCAACGATACTTTTGTTGACACTTTCTACTTGGCCGTTGCCCTGAGGGTGCGCAACGGAAGAGAAAGTGTGCTCGATATTAATCCCTTTCATCCATTCTTGAAGGTCTTCAGAAGCGAAATTGGTGCCATTATCGGTTACAATCTTGAGTGGGAGGCCAAATCTGCAAATGATGTGTTCCCATATGAACTTACACACCATCATTGAAGTAGTTGAGGCGAGAGCTTTGGACTCCACCCACTTGGTGAAATAATCAACGGCAACGACTATAAACTTCACAGCACCAGGAGCTTCATGGAAAGGTCCCACCATATCAATCCCCCACTGCTGGAAGGGCCAGGCAGTGGACACAGGGATAAGATCGTTTTTTGGGCGCAGGGTTTTTGGGGCGTGCCTTTGACAGGAGTCGCATTTGCGTAATTCCTTTAGAGCGTCAACGTGCATCCCTGGCCAATAGTAACCATCGTTCATTATCTTCGCGACAAACATGCGCGAGCCCGCATGAATGCCGCAGATTCCTTCGTGAATCTCCCTGATCAGGTAATTTGCATCTTGGGAGTCCACACAGCGCAAAAGTGGCCCCAAGAAGGATGTTCGATACAGGATTCCACCATTGATCTCATAGCACAACGCTTTGTTCTGTATCTTTCTAGCTTCCGCTTTGTTCTCAGGCAGAATTCCTTCTTGCAAATACTGGATGATAGGGGTCATCCAAGACGGCTGCCATATCTCAATCACATTCACTTGACGCAACAAAACCGACGGGTTTTTTAAGACTTCAATTCTAACATCTTTGGCGAGATGTTGAAAAGATGTTGAAGCGAGCTTGCTCAAAGCGTCTGCTGGTTTGTTTTCTGACCGATTGATGTGAACTACCTTGTATGACTTGAATTGTTGAAACAATTCTTTCGCTTGCTCTAAATACAAGGCCATTACTTCACCTTTTGCATTATACAACCCGTTAATTTGACTCGCGATCAGGAGAGAGTCGACATGCGCTTGTAGGTTTTGAGCCCCATCTTGATGGCTAGACGTAAGCCTGCCAAAAACGTTTCATATTTTGCCTCGTTGTTGGTATTTTTGAAATCCAACTTGATGGCATAGGTGAACTCATGCTTCTCTGGGCTAACAAGGCGCAATCCAGCTCCTGCGCCGTCTTCGTTCGAGGTTCTGTTAGTGTATAACAACCATAACCCCTCTGATGTATCCTTGATGGGAGTATCAACAACTTCACAATCTTTGATCTTGTCTTCCGGCACTTCAGTGATGAAGTCCGCTAATACTTGGCCTTTAATTGCTGGGCGCGGCCTGTACAAAATGTTGTGGCCCCCAGGTCGATTGCCCACTTTGCTAAACGTCCTGACGTCTCTGGTTTTTGCAGGATTGTACCAATATGGAAGTTAGTGAGTACAGTGATTACATGCCCAGTAAAATACCTACGCAGCCTCTGGGAGGTGTGTAGCAGCGCGAGCACTAACTTTTCCATTGTTGAATATCGTGTTTCTGGATCCGTGAGCACCCTACTAACATAGTAGGTTGGAGTCTGAACTTCGTCTCTTTCTACCAACAATACCGACCCAACTGCCTTGTCCGAAGAAGACAAGTACAGAATGAGTGGTTCCTTCTCGAATGGCGCGGTTAGTGTAGGGAGCTTGATCAAACACTCTTTCATTTGCTGGAAGGCAGCTTCTGCTTCTGGCGTCCATTTGAACTCTTGCTTTTTCACGCGGTTGCGCAAAGTACTGATGAAAGGGTACGATTTTGCAGCGTGGTTTGATAGAAATCGATTAAGCGCGGCTAGGCGGCCGGCTAATCTCTGCATTTCTTTGATCGTGCACGGTGACGGCATCCGCTCTATGGCTTGAACTTTTCCGGGGTTAACCTTGAAACCGCCGTTTGTAACCACGAAGCCTAAAAACTTGCCTTCCTCCATGCCAAAAGAACACTTCGATGGATTCAGCTTCATGTTCACGCTTCTCAAAGAGTTAAATGTTTTTTCTATGTCCTTTAACATCTGGTCCTCCTCGGGACTTTTAATCACAAGATCGTCGATGTACACTGCGATATGTTTTCCGATGTCATCAGCAAATATCGTATCCATCAGACGCTGGTAGGTTGCGCCAGCATTTTTGAGCTCGAATGGCATCTTTGTGTAACAGAAGACCCCTATGTCGGTACGAAAAGCTGTCTTGTCTTCATCTTCCAGCGCCATCTGGACTTAATGATACCCCTTGTAACAGTCCAAGAAACATTTCCACCTGTATGGCGCGAGTGAGTATATCTTCTTGTCGATCTCAGGCAGCGAATAACAATCTTTGGGACATGCCTTATTGAGATCCGTATAATCAACACACATGCGCCATCCTCCACTAGACTTCTCGACCATAACAGGGTTTGCAACCCAACTTTGATAGCGCACCTCCCTCAGAATCCCTGCTTTTAGCAGCTCACAAACTTGCTCATTCATAGCTTTAGTCTTATCCGCCCCTAGGCTGCGCCTTTGCACTTTTGGCTCGACGGAGGGATAAGTGTTCAAACAATGTTCAGTGACGTCGCGCGGGACACCGGTCATGTTGGCTGGAGTCCAGGCGAAAATGTCCATGTTCCTGAACAAAAGTTGCTTGAGGTGCGTTCTGATGTTTGGTGAGATTGCGTGGCCTATCGTCACAGTCTGTTCTGGGTATTTGTCACACCCCGAATTTCCACGTGTTACCGGTGGGCCCGATAGGGGAGTATCGTGACGTTGTTGGCAACATAATAGTCAAACAACACAATATTTAAATGCACAGGTCAAACATTTAGCTACATAGGTAGCTACAGACTTCTTCAAGCCTATCCACCAATAATTCGCCCTTAGATCCTGGTACATCTTATCAGCTCCAGGATGAACAGAGTATTTGGAACTGTGGGCTTCCTGGAGGATAACTTCACGAAGTCCCCCATAAATTGGAACCCATATTCGTCCATTCAAGCTTAGTATTCCGTCCTTGCTAAGTGTTAACTGCTCCTCAGTTACTCCTAGCTTTTCATTAGGATAGTTAGCTTCCAACACAGCTTCCTTCTGTGCAGCTAACAGCCTTTCAATCAAATTGTTCTTTATTTCCATGCGCTTGGCATTGATTCGGATGGGTTTCACCTTCTCCTTCCGACTCAAGGCATCGGCGACTACATTCGCCTTGCCGGGATGGTATCTTATTTCACAATCGTAATCATTAAGAGTTTCCATCCAACGGCGTTGCCTCATGTTCAAGTCCTTTTGGTTGAACAGATGTTCAAGTCCTTTTGGTTGAACAGATGTTGAAGGCTTTTGTGATCAGAATAGATCACACATTTTATTCCATATAAGTAGTGCCTCCACAGTTTTAGTGCGAATACAACGGCACCCAACTCCAAGTCGTGGGTGGTGTAATTCTTTTCGTGCACCTTTAACTGACGTGAAGCATAGGCAATGACTTTGCCTTTCTGCATAAGCACACATCCCATCCCTGTGTGTGATGCATCACAGTAAACTACAAACTCCTCTATTCTTTCAGGCAATGTCAGCACTGGAGCATTGCTCAACTTTTGTTTCAAAATATCGAAGGATTCCTGCTGCTTAGGACCCCAATCAAACTTAATCTTCTTACGTGTCAGCGAAGTCAGGGGTGCAGCAATCCTTGAGAAGTTTTCAATGAATCGCCTATAGTATCCTGCCAAACCTAGGAAGCTACAAATTTCTGTAGGTGTCTTTGGCTCATGCCAATTCATGACAGCTTCAACTTTAGCGGGATCTACTTGGATACCACGCTCACTAACAACATGTCCAAGAAATTGGACTTCTCGAAGCCAGAATTCACACTTCGAGAATTTGGCATAGAGTTTTTCTTTATGAAGTAGTTCCAGAATGCAGTGAAGATGCTTCTCATGGTCAGCTTGGTTCTTTGAGTAGATGAGAATGTCGTCGATGAAGACGATGACGAATTTATCTAAGTGCGGCTTGCAAACGCGATTCATGAGATCCATGAACGCGGCCGGTGCATTAGTGAGCCCAAAAGGCATCACTAGGAACTCGTAATGACCATAACGAGTCCTAAATGTTGTTTTGTGCACGTCTTCATCTCTAACCTTCAATTGATGGTAGCCTGACCTCAAGTCAATCTTCGAGAAGAAACTTGCCCCTTGAAGTTGATCGAACAGATCGTCGATTCTGGGCAAAGGATACCTATTCTTGATAGTGACCTTATTAAGCTCGCGGTAGTCGATGCACAGACGCATCGATCCATCCTTCTTGACAAATAAAACTGGTGCTCCCCAAGGAGACGAACTAGGTTTGATGAAACCTTTGGCTAGCAAATCATCTAGCTGCGTTCTCAATTCCTTCATTTCCGTTGGTGCCAACCTATAAGGCGTCCTTGCAACTGGTGCTGGTCCAGGAATAATGTCGATTCTGAATTCTACTTGTCTATCTGGTGGCAAACCAGGTAGTTCTTCAGGAAAAACTTCAGGGTATTCAGAAATGACGGGGATATCCCCAATCTTGGGCTTCGGCTCTTCAATAATCACTTGTGCCATGTAGATGACACAACCCTTCTTCAAACACTTAGAGTCTTTGAGCATAGACATTCGCTCAGGCAGCCCATATTGGGTATCTCCCTGGATAGTAAGTGATTCACCAGACGGAGTCTTGATCATCACTTGCTTCTTATTGCAAATAATCTGGGCCTGGTTATGAGATAACCAGTCCATACCCAAAACTATGTCGAAACCGGCTAGTTTTAAAGGAAGTAGGGACAAAGGAAAAGAGTGGTTCTTAATGGATATGAAACATCCATCTAATAAGGTTGAAGCGGTTTCTAAAGTGCCATCTGCTAGTTCCACCTCATACTTCACACTTAAGGTCTTAACAGGTAATTTCAACAATTCACAAAACTTATTATCTACGAACGACTTATCAGCGCCTGAATCAAATAACACTCTCGCATAAACATCATTTACGAGAAAGCTACCTGTTATCACATTGTCGTCCTTGACGGCTTCCTTAGCATCCATCCTGAAGACCCTAGCATTGGTCTTCTTAGTCTCTTCGGGCTTCTTGGCGTATTTTGGGCAATTGCTCTTGATGTGCCCCTTTTCATTGCAACCGTAGCAGGTCGCATCCTTTATCTTTTTGCAATCCAAGGTTTTGTGTTCCTTGGACTTGCACAACCCACATGCAAAAGCTTTCGATTGTGAATTCGAATTCGATTCATACCTGCACTTTCCGAAGTGCTGTCTCTTGCAGATTTTGCATTTGGGTTTTTCACCCGACTGCTGACCATCCTTCCTAAATCCTGACCCCTTCTTATGGTCATTGTTTCCCTTCTGCTTCTTGTCTGAACGTCATGAGTTGTCATCCTCACGCTTCCTCTTTTCGGTATCAGTGTTTCTCTGCGATCTCAGCCTGACAGCATCCAAGGTAAGGGACAACGATATGTCCGCTACTGACCGAAAAGTAGTTGGTCTGGAAGCCTTCACACTTGCTTTGATCTCCGGGGCCAAACCCCTAATGAATCGAGCTATACGTTTAGGCTCCGGAGTTACCAAATATGGAACCAACCTTGACAAAGTGTTGAAACTGGTAAGGTAGGCCTGACAGTCTAGGTTTCTCATGACCAGCGACAAGAAGTCAGATTCAATTCTCCCAACTTCGTGTTGAGGGCAGAAATTTTCCTTGATTAGTGTCATGAACTGTTCCCAGGTCATATTGTATAACGGGACTTTCCCTGTAGCTTGGATCAAAGATCTCCACCAAGCTAATGCTTCTCCCTTGAAAGACTGTGACACGAATTTCACAATATCCCTATTATCACAACCACTAATATCCACAACCGTATCCATTTCGGCCATCCAAGTCATGCAATCTACCGCTCCTTTTTCCCTAGTGAAATCCCTGGGTTTGCACGATACGAAGTACTTATAGGAGCAACCCTTATTACGGGGTTCTTGATTCCGTACGACTCTTTGAGATGGAGCACTCCTCTGGTTTGATGAGTGGTGAGAATTACTGTTGTGGGTAGTGTGGGTCCTGGAGGGTGTTCTAGAATGTGGTGCATATTGGGTCCTCGCACGGGTACCACTAGATTCATGGAGTTGTCTATCCATAGCTCGATTTACGGCATTATCTATCATTGCCTGTAATTCTGCACCCGCTACATTTACCCGGGCATTATCATGCACTCTCCCTGGGTGACTATTGACCTCGTTTGAGTCTGCCATGTTGCTTGAACTGTTACATATTAACAATAATTTATTGGTGAGTTTATTATAGAATTGTCTTTTATGGCAATTTATTAACCGTGGTAAACATAGACCATATATGGTTAATTTATTACTCACATTTATTTAGGATTTCTAATATAATTTATCCTAATTATTAAAACAATAACAGTTTTATTAGCACATAAGGCCTAGTCATAGGGACAATTTAGATTATAAGCTATGATTTCAGAGAATCAAAGCATGAAGGTTTGAACAAAGTTCATTACCTTTATCAGACAGGGTCACAGACTAATACTGTCTTTTGTCTCATATGAAAATGAGAAGGGCCCGTAGGCATTCCATTACCAATGGATGGTAAAAAGAACTGATCATATTTATTAATGATTTAACCCATGATTCAGAGATCGTTTAGTTGGGTTTGGAAATCTTTGTAAAGATCCATATATAATAATAACACGTATGTTTTTAACGAATCATGTCTGCCAGGAGTGTTAACATGTTTTCTGATGTTAACTGGGATTTGAATCTTTTTAACGGGTTTTACCATCTTGGCCAGGTCTTAATATGACATGCAGGCTAGGTTATACCTTTAGATTCTTAATTAAAAATAACATAGGCAGATAGATTTTAAAAGGAATGATTCTGATTTATTTATTTCATATTTAGTTTAATTATGCATAACATAGCAAGGATGAAATTTATAAACTTACATTCCATAAAAATTTAAAAGTAGTACACTTTGCCCTAAACGGGACTTTTCACATTAACACTTGCCCATGCAGGAGCTATACAGATAATACATGTCCTCACAGGGACGGTTTACAAAAGTAAATGTCCACGCAGGGACTAATAGAGACAAGTCCTCGTAGGGACTAAGTACAAAGATAAATGTCCACGCAGGGACTACATACACACATAAATAAATGTCCACGTAGGGACTTGATTTAAACAAGGAAATACAACAATATATATTGGGATTTAACGATCCCGTTTCTTCTTTCCTTTCAGCAAATTTGCCAAACCACTCATGAATCCCTCATTCTTCTTACGCTCTTTCTGGAGGTCTCGCTCAACCTTGCCCAGTCTTTGACGAAGATCCTCCTGCTCTGGTGGAGAAAACCGTGGTGGCTGGTACTGTGGCGGCGGCTGAGCAGGTACTTGATATCCACGAGCTGGATGTCCTATTCCCCAAGGGGTTCCATAAGGTCCTTCTGGGTGAAATGCGTTGTAGTTTGCTGCTACTTGATAAGGATCCTCATCATAGTTATAGTTATGGTATGCTGGCGGTCCGTATGGGTTGTATGCTGCTGGAGCAGTATAAGCAGGGATAGGGTTGCCAAAACCCGATGGTGACGGTGCTATAGGTGCCGAATTCACCTCTGATACTGGAACTGAAGGTCCACCCATTTGTGGGTCTTCATATATTGGCGGGTAGTGGCTGCCACTAGAGTGTTGAGGGGTACTGAAATGAAACTCCCCTCCTCGCGCTGACATCCGTGCACCAGTCCTCCTACGTCTTGGCGGTGCTGGAGGCTCTAGATGAACTGGCGGCGGTGGTGGCGGTGGCATGACTGCCACGAAACGTGGATCCTCAGAGGGATCTCGCTGCTGCTGTTGCGGCTGCTGGTGAGGCGATGAGTGGTAAGATGGTGTATAGTACCACTCACACCGTTCGAACCGTGCCTGGTGACTATCCGGACCTTAGTATGGTGTTCCGTGAAAAAACGAACCATCAGAGATCTCCACAGGATGGTTCGGGGTTCCGGTTGCAGGCTCGACGGGATCTGTGTCCTCGTCCATATCCATCGCTTGATCACCTGAAAAGTGATCCTCTGGTCCTAGAGGATTAAAACCCCCTTGTTCTGGTAGGTAGTCCGCCGGGTTAAACTGGCCCCGAAAGACAGGAGTAGGGTCGTCGAAGGAACGGTGCGATGCTGATCGTTGTAGAGGTATGTATGAAGGTGGCGGATTGTTGGGCTCATTCTCGGACTGAGGCCCATAGGAGTGATGATATGGAGGCGTTGAGCTATACGAAGTAGATCGTCTGGAAGGCTCCTCGTAAACCCTCCAAGGTTCTTGTGGATCTGCACTCCTTGTAGAAGAAGGAGTTCGCCGGCCCGAAGGCCCAGCCTCGTGGTCGTTAGGGGCGCTCATTGGCTCCTTTCCTCGACTTCCTCGCCTGAATCTTGGCGGCATTTTTAAACCTGTCCATATAAACAAAGGTAATAACAAGGAAAAAATAAAGGACAAATTTAAAAGTAAAATAAAAACATTTTGGATTATTCCTAAGTTCTTTGTCTAGACTCGAAGATTTAGGAATGTGCAATTGTGTAACTGAGATTAAACACAAAAGGCTAGTGTTTAATTCACTCAGTGTTGGCTCTGATACCAACCTGTCACACCCCGAATTTCCACGTGTTACCGGTGGGCCCGGTAGGGGAGTATCGTGACGTGGTTGGCAACATAATAGTCAAACAACACAATATTTAAATGCACAGCGGAAGCAAAGTATAGATTCATTTCAACCAAACGATATTGTAATATTAAGTATCACAAGTAGTTGAATATAAATCCACAGGTAGAACAAAATAAATGGAAATAGTGTTCAACAGTCTATAACATCCAAGCTCGCGAGAGTTATTGTGGATGCTAGGAGACAAGCCAGCCTATTACGCGTAGTACCTGCACTTAACCTTTTTAAGAAAAATACGTCAGTTTACACTGGTAAATACAATCAACCGACTCATTTTGAAAAGAGTTTAAGAAAATGCATTTAAGGCACAAGGCACAAATAATATTTTATAACTTGGGTTACTTATTTAATTACATAAACTTGTAAATGATTTACATGTTCCTTATGCGTTCAGTAGCCCGGATCGAGCCGGGTTAAAGATCAATAGACACACCACTTTATTTAATGAGACACTGACAGGTGTACGCCTACACCTCAGTGCTAAGGTCGTGGCCATTTCGTAAAATGATGCCAGGGATATCCGGGACATGGTCATTAACCCCCCAAAGGCTTTAAGCAAACAAAACAATTTAAACGAGACATATCAATACTTTAACCACCATACAATTAAAGATTCAATGCCCGACCAAGCGGTATTTTATATACCGTACCCCAAGCCCGTATAGGGAAAATAAGTTAAAAGTATTTACCTGAGCAAGTATAGATCAAAATCAGCGAGTGCAAGTATCTTTTACTGGTTCCCCTAATCTGGAACGAAGGTTTATAATAACCTATTAGAATCCTAACGGTCTTTAGTTAAGCTTAAGCTTAGACCGGTTAGTTTTAAAGATACGGTTCGTACGCACGATTAAGCGAAGACCGGATAGAATGTGATTTAGACCCGAAAAGTTTGAAGACTTGCTTAATATGGGTATATGATACACATTCTGGATTTTGAGATAAAACCGATAAGGTTTGACCCGTTTCGGCTAATTTATGTAAACTAGTTACATAAACCGAACCGAACGCGTATGAAGCGTAACGGGTAACCATAAGAGTCCTAACAGGTTTCCTAAGTTAACATGACTTAAATATGTTGTGATATCAGTATGATACCTTCCGTTATGCCCAAAACAAGTTTAATCTCATATTAAGCCCCGTAGGGGTATTTTGGTCATTTTAAAGATTATAAAAGGAAATAATTTATCTTCTGTGATCCGGGTCTGATTAAATCAGTAAAATGGTTTATTTTAACAGGTTATAACATTTGGTTATAAGTCTTATATGCCAAAATAGTTTTAAACCCTAACTATGCTTTTAATACGCGTATAAAGCCCTTTTAAGCGACGTACGGGTAAAAATAGGATTCTGAGTTTCCTGATCAGTTAAACAGGTTCAAAACACTCCATTTAATATTTAAAATCAGTATCAATTGGATTGGCATCAAAAGGATTTGTAAAACTCATTTTATGGCCGAAAATGGCATATTCGGTATTTACCGAATTAAGGCGATAATCCTAGCTTATGATCAGTTTAAAAATAATTAAAAATCTTCAAAAATCCCAAAATATTATATTACATCAGTGGGTAAAAGGTTTGGTGTCAAAAATGGGGTTTAGATAGGCTTTACGCTAATGACGCCGCTTAATTATTAAGAAGCGTTATAATTACGTCATTAAGCATAACTCCTATTCTAGACCTCCGATTGATGTGAAAATTTACAGACATGTTTAATAATCAGTAGCTAAGTTTATTGCACTTTCACATTTCCAAAATTCTCGTTGTATGGTCATAAGGCCATTATGGTCCATATTTAAGCATTTAACGGAAACGTCGGACAAACGAGGTTTCAAGTGGTATAAACGCAGAGGGTTATACACACATGTAACTAGGTCCTAATGTAACTTTAAGGCAAGTCTAAATATAACTAAACCAGGTCAGAACTGAAGTCGAAGCAAAAGTCAAACTTTTGTGTCTTTCGGTTCCGAATCGGTTCAAAACAGAAAGTTGTCGAATCAAACAAGCGTATACAAGTTTTTATACTTATTATCAGTTTATAAGAATGATAAAATAGGTGTTACGCCTTTTACATCGTTAATCATGCGTTAAATCGAAAATAACAATTCTGTTGACTTTTTCGGACAACCTTTGACTCGACAAACGACCTAGTTAGGATTGGAATCAGTGAGTGCCCTTTTAGGGGTTTATTACTCACATAATTACCAACTTATAACAACTTTAACTTAGCCTAATCGCTGGACCATTTGTGTTTAAACGATAAGTCAAACCGTAGTTACGTCGGTTTGACTTTTAAGCTAAATACAAAGCAAAACTGAAATAGAGAAGGTCAAGGGTACTTACACTTGTCTAATGGATGATTTGGAATGATTGGGATCTGCTTGAATGCTCCAGAAATGACCAGGAAGTGAATGCAAGATGAATGCAAAGAATGTGGGTCTTTTATATGAATTCAAACATATTGGATCATCAACACATAAGTCTAGGAGTGTTACCAAATCACCAACATGTGTCCTACAAGCTAAAAACCACCTTAGGCAGCCCAAGGTATCGAAAAACATGCATGTAAGTCGGTTAGAAGATGAAAACAGCCACCTGCCATTCTTTTCTGCATCTGGCAGTCGTAGGCGGCCCGCTTTAGATCTTGATATATCTTAGGCGGGCCGCATGGCCCTTCTGATCAGGTAAACATGTTTTTTCTTTATTGCATTTTGGTCCTTGGTCCCCCGAAAGGTCGTTTTCACTACAATTCTTGCATTATGAGGCTTCAATATTGACATATGGGGGCTTTAGGGCTTATACCATCTTTGTTAAGTCCTCGGGTAACTTTGTGATCACCCGAAAAGCCCTAAATTTCAATGTTAATGATTCTAACCCTCACACACGAATTTTATCACAACTTTCTCATACGGTAACGAAACTTGGTGAAATTTTTATGGTACATTCTAGTGAGCATATTTAATCGTTACAAGGCTTCGGGTTTGCCAAAAGGTCACTCAGAGGTATAACTTAACATGTTGACACATTTAACCCCTGTAGTTTGTAATCTCTCACTTTCTTTCACAATTCGCTTCGTATGATCCATGATCCATTCGTTTAAGGTTATAAACATCATGTAGGGTTATTGTAGAGTATATTTATTCATTGTTGACACTTCGAACCCTTATATTTACACAGTTTCATTGTTTGTCAACTTTAGTCCTTCAAGAACATTCTTTCACACGTTCAAAGGTTATGACACGTGTCAAGACGTTATAGGACGTAAATTTTCGAGGTGTTACAGTATTTGAGGTTCAAAACCCATTTTTCTGGCTCGGTCGTTGTATTTTTTGCTGCCTTTGTTGGGCGTGCATCTTCTGCTGACATCACTTCTTTCTTTGCATAGATAATCGCCACCCCCATCTCGGTTGGGAAACCGATTGCTGAGTGGGGTGTGGAGGTTACCATGTTTAGTTCTCCTTGGGTTTCTCTCCCAATTAAGACATCATGCCTTGATTTGACTGGCATCACCATGAAATTGACGTTTGTAGTTCTTGAATGTTTTCCGTCAGATAGCGTGATGGGGAAGCTGATTTGGCCTAGTGGGAAGACCATCTCATTGCAGAATCCCGATAGAGGATAGTCAACCGGCTCGAATCTCGCTTTATCTTCATCATCGAACTAATTGAAGCATTGCTCGTAGATGATATCAGCTGTACTTCCCGGATCAATGAATATGTATTCTGTTTCGTAATGACCGATAATGCCGGTAATGACGACGGGGCGCGTGGCGCGTGGTCCCCCGCGTACTACCGGAAAGATGACCTGTTGCTATTGCCATGCTGGTTCGAATGAGCGCTTGCCTTTGTCTCTCGCGCTGTATCTGGGTCCATTGACCATGTGTGTTTCTAGGCGCCTAACCTTCTTCTGGTTTCCATCATCGTTGCGCTGAATTTTGCGCGTCTCCTTGCGCACATTCTTGACCAGATGGCTTAACTTTCCGCTTTTCAGCGCTTTCTCGATTTCTTGCCTTAAACTGATATAGTCATCTGTCAGATGACCTATATCCTTGTGAAAATCACAGTACAGGTTCGGGTCTTGCCCCTTCTTGTTTGTCATAGGCTTTGGAGCCATAAATCATGGTTCTCCGTCATGAGCACCTCTTTTGGTGTCTTAATGAGCGGAGTCCAGTGCTTTTCTCGATTCTCGCTCCTGACTGCCTTTCGATATCCGATTCTGTCAATCGTGTCTCGCGCGTCTTCTTTGTAGTGCGATCTTTCCTCATAACCGTTGGATTGTCCAGCCTTCCATTCATGATTTCTGTTCTTGCTGCGCTTGCCATAGTCACGCGAGCTTCTCTTGCAAAACGGTCTTCGGTGTAGGAGTTTTTGGCTCTAGCTAGTGATTCTTCAGTTTGTGCTACTATCTCTGCGGCTTCCATGAGCTTGTCCCATTCCTTTGGCATACCGTCTTTTCCAGTGATAGTTCTAATGAGACTATCACATCGAATAGCTTTCTTGAAGTAAGCGCACATGAGTTGTTCGCTTACACCCCCGATTTCCAAACACTACTTATTGAAGCGAGTGATGAAGTCTTCTAAACCTTCGTTCTCTCTGCGCCAGATATCCGTTACTTCAGACGTATCGCGCTGATAACGTCTTTGCTGGCTGAAATGGTTTACAAATTGTGTTCTGAAATCGACCCATGAACTGATTTTTCCAGGCGGAAGGCTGTCGAACCAGGCGCGAGCAGCCCCTGTGAAAGTCTGGATAAACAAATGGCACCACATTGGCATATTCCATCCTCCCATAACACCAACGCTTGTAAATACTCGAACATGATCATCGGAGTCGGTGAGACCGTTGAACTTTCCCACTGTTAGGGGTAGTTTTTCTCTTGAGAGCGGGGCTAGAGCAATCTTTGGAATAAACTTTGAGTGTTCAGCACCTTCAGTCGGGCTATAGGCGAGGCTGAAATCTCGTTCTGCCTCTTCGCTGTATGCGATGCGCTGCCTTGCTTCTAAGACTCGTGATTTTTCTGCAGACGGTTGAAGACTGACGAACCCTCGTCATCTTGCCAAGTGGGATCATTCAGATCTGTGTCATCCCACTCGTTATTCATCTTGCGCGGCCCTAGCCGGCTATGAACTGGACGTTTGTGCTGCACATAAGATGGATGATCACTGTAGGTGTCTGTTTCTCCGTAAGTGTCGCGCGTGTCGTGTACGCTTGGCCTTCTCAGAGGAGGAGGTCTGTTGATTCTTCCTTGAAAGTTCTGCTGTGGGGGCGTCTGGCGCACCCCCTGAGTTGGACCTGGAGGAGTAACCAAGGATGGCTCTTCTTGTAAAATTGCCTGTTGTGCGCTCAATGACTGATACGCAGTATTTATGGTAGCAATTTGTTTGGCGTACCAGGAAGCTAAAGTTTCGCCTTCTGGTAGCCCTAGTAGCGTCGAAATGTCGGATTTGGAGCTGGGTTTGAAGGACCAGTGACATAGCATGCTGGGGTTCCCGTTTGGGTGATGCGAGTGAAGCTCGCGCGGGGTCCCCCAGTGTTCGTTACTTCAATTTCACCTATCTCTTCGGCAGGTTGGACTTAGACATTCGGATTGTCCTCCCCCAATCCTGCGTTAGAGTTCGTGCCAAAACCGAAATCAGGAATGATTCCTTGACCGGCCATGATCGAAGGAACAAAAACTTAGAAAAAACTCAGAAAAGAAGATGCAAGTGATTGTGAAAATAGGTGGGCGCCAATGAAGAAACACAGAACTAATTGGTTTAGTGTATACACTGAAGACAAAAAGGAAATAAAACTAATTCTTTAAAAACTTTAACCAGAAAGTCCAATCCAAACAATTTTTTACCTGTATAAAAATTGCCTATTTTTAGCCAAAACCTAAACCGCCCAACCGACCCCTTTTGACATCTAAAACTGGTGATTGTCATATATCATGATGCAAGAGGAGTTGTTAGGGGTGAGAAAAATCCATTACCCGACCCGACCCGAGGAATACCCGACCCGGCCCGATAACCGAGAACCATTATAACACTACCCGAAATACTACCCTAAATATATACTCAGTTCCAGTTCTTTTGTTATTCGGGTATATCGGTCCACGGGTATAAGACCGACCCGGATCTTTAGTTCCATTTATTTGTTTTAGCTTCACTGTTCTACCAAATTAGAGTCTAGAGCAGCATTTTCATCTTCAAATTATAGTTCCATGTACAAATTACACTTGTTCCATATATTTATATAACTCCTGTATACCAAATTATAAGCAATTGTTTGTGCTCGCATAAGGCCAAAAATACAAGACTTCATCAGATGAATCGAAAGAAAGAGTGAGGAATATGATTCCCAATGAAACTTCAATGGATAATCTATTGAGTACACTCAAATTAGTTGACGATTTGCAGAGGCTTGGAATATCTTATCATTTCAACGATGAGATTAGCATTGTGTAGTTGTTATATATACACTTTAGAATCTGAATTTTATTGATGGAATCAAACCTTGGATGATATGAATTTGATGTTGCCACCATTTTAATAACCTAGAAGTACAATGTTGATCTAATATAAATGAGTCGGGCTAATTCTGTATTTTCCTCACAATTAATGATTTCGGGTTGGGTTTTTGTAACTCGGTTATCTTCGGTTTTGGACCAAGAACCGACCCGATACCTGATCTTATGAATAATGGGGAACCGAACTTCAACCCTATGTACAATATAGGGTTCGGTTTCAGTTTTTTATGGGTCCAATTTTGCTCACCCCTAGGAGTTGTCATACTTTTAATTAATGATAATAGTAATCAAATTAAAAAATTGGGTTTAAGACTTTAAGAAATCAAATACATAGTGAAAACAAATACCTTGAGTTTCAACGAAGCTCTGCATTAAACTCCACTTAAAACACCAGCTGAAATATTTATCACATTCGTGAAATCGAAATACGTAAATGTTGAATGATACGATTAAAAACATAATATATATTCTATATAAGTTGTCAAGAGCCAAAGTAAACCCTTAAAAGTTATAACTCACTAAGATGATCAATGAACAACCGATAATAACAGAAAAGATCTAGATGAAAATATTACTCACATGCGTTTGGTGACGAAGAAGAAGTGTATAGTACCTCTCAAGACAAAGATCTGCCTGAGTGGGATCTGAATCTTATCAACAACTCCTTACACCACGAAACCCTAGCCGCCGCCGGGTTTGGTGGTTGATTAGACCCTATCCACCACCGCCGGAAGTCACGGCAGAACCCTAGGTTCACCGAAATACAACCAGGCCAAGCGTGTGGATGACGATGATGCCAACGCCAAGCCACCCCCTAATAACGGTGGTCGGCCTGCTTGTCCTTTACGTCGTCTCCTTCCTCCAATCTCTGTCCATCTCTTTCTTTCTTTCCTATTTCATCTGAACTTCTTCCCCCTCTCTCTCTCCCTCTTAAGGAGCGATTGTGTTTTCAGAGAGTAAACCTAACCGTGTAATCAATACGAGTAAATCTAATCGTGTAATCAATACAAAAGAGTACAACAAAAGCAAAGAAACATACAAGTTCAATATGCGAAGAAAACTGATTATGCAGACAGTACAACCACCTAATGCCTAGATATGTTACAAATTATACTATATATAAATATAAATTATTTAATTAATTTATTTTTGTACAGAAAAAGAGCCGTTAAAACGACTAGATTGGAGAGTGGGTCCGTCGCGAGCGGCTTCTGAGGGACGATGGGGACGAGACGGGGCATGTGGGGGGCGGTGTGGACAGTCCAGGTCGCTTTACAACGGTCCGGAGCCGACCCCCACACCATTCAGCCTTATGATTAACACTTACGGTTTCACTAAAAACCAAAGTCGACTATTTCTTATTTCTTTGAGGCTTCAAATGTCTTGGAATTCACATAGAATTCTTGGTGGTTTCGATTACTTCTTCTCAATGCATCTCAATCTTTATTTCTTGATCTTGGCCTAGGCTCTAATACAATTGTTGGAGACAATTGGATCGATACCTTCACAAACTTCGTACACAAGAAAACAAAAAGAACGATAACAAGAGATAATGACACAAAGTCTTTTCAATTAATCAAAATCAAAAATAAAATATTAACCCTACTAATCTATTTATACTAAACAAATTAATTAAAATAACAAATTAAATATTAACCCTACCAATCTATTTGTACTAAACTAATTACTTGGAACGAAGCTATCCTAAATAATACCAACTCAAACTAAATTAAATAAAACTATATAATTAAACTAACATTTATCTCTCATTTAATCCACTAAGAATTATGATAAACGACCCGTCAACTTTTGTCACTTTAACTTTTAACCAAACTTAGGATTAAACCAACACACTTTTCCAAAATAGAAACTCACTGTCGGCTAAGACTTAGTTGGAAAACTTTAATGGCTTAGCCGCCAATTGGAGGGTTAAGCTGGCTAAAAAAAAAAAAAAAAAAAAAAACGCTTGCTATGCTGGCAAAAAAGGCTAAGCCGGTAAAAAAACAATGGCTACGGAAGTATGGAACTTCGTTTCAAAAAAAAATGGAAGTATGGAACCATACATATCATATACACATCGACAATGTGGAGTTCATTACACAATTGAAACAAGCACACAACAATAAATCATATCCTGGTAAAGAGCATTAACATACGTTTGTAACGCCAATTGGTATACATACATATAAAGCCATGTGATAAACACAACACAAATCTTCATTTAAGAGCAAGAAGCATCACTTGAACACCATTCTTTGGGACAAGCTTCGTAATATGAACAGGCGAGTGCACGTAATTCGGAGAAGGAGTAAAGCGATAATGTTGCAAGATCATGGCAAGTGTAACCTTGGTTGTATTCATTGCAAAGTTTGAACCTACACAATTCCGGGGCCCAAAGCCAAAAGGCATGTATGCTAATGGGTTGTTCTTCATAGCGTTACTAATCCCTTGTGAAAATCTTTCTGGCTTAAAAAGATGCGCGTCTTCTCCCCAAATATCACGATCATAATGAAGTGCTAAAACTGGAACATGTAGAATTGTGTTGCCAGGAACGGTAAGATTCCCAAGTGTAACTTCTTGTTTGTTCTTCCTTATTATCGCGGTTCCAGGTGGATACAGTCGAAGTGTCTCGTTGATGATCATGCTAATCGTTTTAAGTTTTGCTAAGCCTTCAAAGCGCGGTTGGGATTCTTTGCCAAATATCTGGAACACCTCTTCTCGTGCTCTTTCTTGCCATTCTGTGTGGATGGACAAAAGGAGAACAACCCATGAGAGCAGAAGAGATGTTGTTCCATCCCCAGCGGCATAAAATGTTTTACATTCGTCTATGACGTCTTGTGTCGAAAGTTGGTAACCTTGACTATTAATAATGTTGTTCTTGGACATCAGAAGTTGTCCAAGGAAATCAGTGTTTGCATCTTCATGACTCATTATCTTCTCCCGTTTGTTTATAGTCTCCATAATTATATCATGAATTCTCTTCTCAAGCTCATCAGACTTGTGATCATCGCTGCTTTTTACTATTTTGCTGCGATTAACGAAGAAGAGAATCACCATAATAACCTTGGTGACTGAGACAATTATAAGTATAGCCTTTGAGGTTTCTTTTTGTTAGACACAACTTCTTTTCCACTTTATAAACAGATAATACATAATGTAGGTCTTAGATGTTGTCTATTAGTTCATTAATCCAGTCATTTAAATTTAAACTTTCAAAAACGTTTTATCTTTTAGAGTAAATTTCAAAGTTCGTCCTTTATGTATGTCTAAAATATCAAAGTATGTCCTTTATCTTTAATATCTTCAAGAAACATACTTAATGTTTGAAAAACCAATCAGGTTATGTCCTTTAGTCATAACCTTGTTTGTTTTCCCAGTTAAGTCAGGTCACATGTGAAGCACATGAGGGCATTAATGTCATTCTACCTACCAATATATATAATCTCATTCGTCTCAATTCATCTTCAACCAACCTGCAAACCCTAAAACCCCAACAATGGCACCAATCGATCCACACTCATTCACCGATTCAACCCACCCACTAACAACCCACATCTCCCTCTCACTCTACTTCGATTTCTCCTCCTCCACCATCTTATCTTCCGCCATACTCACCCTATCCCACCCCCACACCGGCCACCTTCTTCTCGACACTCGATCACTCACCATAACCTCAGTAATCGACCCAACAAACAACACCCAGATCCCCTTTTCCCGTGTCAGGATACACCCACATCACGTGTTCGATATAATGCCAAGCTGAACGTTCCGCATCAGTTATCGGGTGTAATGAGTGCGAAACATGTCGGCAGCGGCGGTGGTCAGGTGGCGCGGTGGCAGCGGCGGTGGTCAGGTGGCGGTGGGAGGTTCTCATATGGTTATTGGGTTTGATTTTGTTTCAGATCATTTATCAGGTATAACACAAATAGGCCTGTGTATGTTTGATTTTGTTTGTAGGTTTGTTTGGCTGAAGTGTGGTGGTGGCTGAGGATGTAACCGCTGGTGTACGGCGGCGATGGTGGTGGCAGGGAGGATGATTCGTTGAAAACACAAGAGAGGCAATTGATGGAGGGGTCTTTTAGTGGGTCGCAATCGGTTGTGCAGATTACGGATCCAGTGGTGGAATTTGATGGATCTTGGATGATTTTCCGGTGAGCCGCCATTGGAGAAAGGTTGTTACGGTGGCGTTGATGATCATTCACTTTAAGGATTTAGGATTGGGTTGGAATGGATTGATCTATTACATGAATAATTCACGTGTAAATCGATTTTGAAGATATAAGATTCAAAAGTCAACATTCAGAAACCTCACACATTGGTTTTATTTATTGTTTTTTATAATGATTTATTATAATATTTAGGATAAAATGACTAAAATACCCTTATGTGGGATTGACTTAGTCAACTTTAACCATGAAAACTAATTGTGTTATGACTAAAGGACATAACCTGATTGGTTTTTCAAACATTAAGTATGTTTCTTGAAGATATTAAAGATAAAGGACATACTTTGATATTTTAGACATACATAAAGGACGAACTTTGAAATTTACTCTATCTTTTATAAATATATTATATATTATGTGGTTATCAATTTCTCAAATAAATTGATTTGTTTTACAAGACTTCCTCACTTTTTCCTTCTATTCCTTTGTAAAATACACACATCTAAGCAGGGGCGGGGAGGGGCGCCCGACCCCTTGAACTTTTCGCTCAATAGCGTTATATATGTAGTTTTCGTATAGAAATTTTTTGGTATATACGTTTTCGACCCCCCAGTTCTATAGAAATTTTTGGGTATATACGTTTTCGAACCCCCGTCATTCGGGTCAAGCTTCGCCACTGCATCTAGGTATCAATTCTCCCTATTATTCTTTTTATATTCACTTTTATTGTTTGCTAATAGACTAGTTTCACAACATTATCTATTTATTATCCAATACCTTCTATTTTTTAAATTAATTTTTAAACACTATTCTTTTATATTTATTTAATATATTACCTTTTATATTGGTTTCAGTTTATTAATTTTAATAAAAATACATTATTTTCATGACACGCATATAGTTATCATTTTCCTATGTTTTTCTATTGGGCACAGTTTCACGCGCTGACCTAACAAATTTATGAAATGGACATGTTATTATTTTAGTGTACGGAAATTTTATAAAGTTTGTAGTCATGCAAGTCAAATGCATGCATGATATACTTGTAAAATGCTTCGGTCAAAGGATTCAGTGAGTTTCCCATGATTAAAATAACGAAGCTAGTTTCAAATATTAATTTTTATAAATGTTTAATTAATAATTACCGAAGGAGGCTGAGACCGTGAGGATCACTGTAATTTTTGCCTGCCATTGTGCCTATCTCATTGAGCATTTCGAAAACTTCCTTTCCCTGTAAGTAGCTGCTTCCGAACGCTGTTCTTGAAATCACATCGGCTGTCAACATCCTGAACTCGGCATACATTTCAACCTCGCTCTCGGCCATCTTTTTCCACCTATCTAACATCAATTCGACACTTGCAACCATCATCGGGATCATGTTCTACATATATACATGCATTTTTAATCACCAAATACATGTGACTAATGAAGGTGCTGATTAAAGAGCTTAATAAAAGTTTGAACTACGAACACACACACACACACATCCATAACATCTACTAAAAAATCCACATATTGTTCACTTTGTGACTTGTGAGACTCAAACCCGCACCATTATGGTCAGGATAAACACCATGTTCCAATAGGAAAAGAGGTCATTGAGAAACAGCTTAATTACTTACCTTTAAACTCTCACCATTGAAAGCACGGTTAGCCACTTTTCGTTGGCTTGCCCATTTTTTGCCACTGGATGTAACAAGGCCATTACCGAGCATTTTCTTATGAAATGATCCAAGGTCAGGTCTTGCGATTGCGACACTTCGATTGCTTGCAACTTCTCTGATAATCTCCGAATCTGTGATAACTAATTCCGCTTGCGGACCATACCAATTCAGAAAGTTTTTTCCTATTCAAAGAGTTAATAAAAGTTAAACCAAAATTAAATTGAATATATATATTTATATTTAGTGATGGATGATCACACCAACCGTATAACTGGAACCAAGTAAAGAAGTGAGGTTGTATTCTTGGATATATATCATGCGAGATTTCAGTGAAGCGAGTAATGTTTGCTTGTTCTTTCATGGCTGCAATTTCCTTCGTGTTGCCATGAATGAAATGATAAGGAGGTCCTTTTATACCTTGACGAGTCATTATGCGTTTGGTACGAGTTGGAACCCACCACATTTTGTGGAAGAAGTTAACTAGAGCCGAAAGGATCAAAAAGGAAAGAAAAACAAGAATCAATGTTCCTACACTAGGCGCCATATTAGCAAGCAAGTTTGTGTTCAAGTATATGGTATGTGGTTTGTAATATATATATATATATATAGAGGTGGGGTGGTTCTAGGATAAAGTGAAAAAAAATTGGTGTGGAAGTCATCGGATTATTATGCATCAAATATTAGGGATAGGGGCGCTCTACTAGTGATTAAATTCCATCACTCATAACATCTAATCAAGTTCCGCCACGTCATCGAGTTTTATTCTATCACTGTTGATGGATTTTAGTGGAAATGGCTATCACTAACCACACACTCATCTCCATCATCGAACATGTGCAGCACCTTCAACTCTTCACGCGTGATCATGGCCACACGTTATCCAGTTCACGCGTTATAAGGCATGGTGGCGGTGGGGTATCACGGAGGTCGACGCGTGGCCAGCTCTTCATAGCGGGGCGCCTCGTCTCCTCTTATAATTACGCAAGATGTGCATGATAATAACGCATATCTCGGTGTATAATTATAATAACGCATGATAATTTTTTTTAAAGTCATGTTTTAAAAGATAAGTACCATAAAGTAGTGTGACTTTTCTTTTAATTAAGTTTCATATTGCTATAGTTTTCTTTTTTAAATTACATTTAAGCTTGATATTGCTTTAGCTTTTTTAAATTAATAAAAAATAATATGTTACGTAATTACTAGTGCAGCGTATGAACCGGACATCCCTCTAGTTTATCATTATGGGCCTAGTTAGTTTTTATATATGTGAGAATGGTACGGAAAACAATTTTGTATAAGGTATGTCGTGTGTGGTGATGGCTGATTGAGTTGAACATGAAGTTGAAGGGACCATTAACTAGCAATTGGACAGCGACGGTTGCTTAATTAATGTTAAATATGTCCTGATAACTATTTAATTATGTTATGTTCTTCGGAGAAAAACAAGTTATTTTCCAACTACAACCACCTCACCAATAATAATACAGTTAATATATATTCCCATCCTTTTCATCATACGATTGACAAATGATAATATACAAATGTAGCCCTCGTGTTTCATGATTTTTTTGTTATCAAATTTTCTTCTTATATTTCATACATATAAGGATTTAAATATAATAAGACAAAACAATTTCATAAGCTTGAGTTAATATACAAAATTTGGTTTGTAAAATAAAAATAAATCTGTTTACGAAAAAGAAATAATTCAAAATACATAGTGGGGTTTTGGGCTTTTGGCCCATGGTCTAAAACTTCGGACTTTTGTTGTCCATTATTCTTGTTTCCGTGAATCCCTGCCTCCCTGGGATCCCTCCTACTCGGCCCACCAACTTATTCGGAACCCATGGTCTTTTATAAGCCAAGAGTTGATTTTGTATCCAAACTAGTGTTATGCTCGTCCGCGTTGCGAGGCTTTAAATCAAATATTTCTTAGCTTCATAACATGTACACATGTTTTAAGTTACTTGTACATACTATTTATAACACGATCTTAATAAAAAATACATAGATGCAACCAATTAAACCAAGACACCACCATAGTTTTGTTAAAAAAAGTAAAACGATGACAGGTTTGTAATTTTGAGCTGGGGGTAAAATACTAATTTTTGTCAGGACCAATAAGTGAGTGCTAGACAACTGCTTGGTACAATAAAAGTTACATTGAGTCAACCAAGTAAAACAAAACACTACTATAGTTATGCAAAAAAAAAAAAAAAACCTAAAATGATGGCAAAGATCACAATTTTTAACCCGGGGGGGGGGGGGGGGGGGAGCGAGAGTTTGGTGGAGATTGTATAAAAAAATAGAGTTTTTTATTATGATTTGGATTCAGGTTGTTTGGGTTGTAAGTTAATTGTCATTTTTGTCCTTGTGGTTTGTTCACTTTTCCTATTTCGGGCCAATTTTCAAAATTTCCCAATTTTCCTCCCTGACATACTGGAAATGCGCCATTTCATTGCAAAAAACTAACCCCAGTTAGAATAATTCTGTTAGCTTAGGGGTAAAATGGGCATTTCACATTTTTTAGACTTCAAGTTTTAAAAGGAAGAAAATAAAAACATTTGGAGCTGCCGGGATCGAACCCGTGACCATCTGCTTAGAAACAAACACATCAACCAGCGAGCCAAAGCGCCTTTTGTTCAATAGATCCATTCGTTTTTTTACATGTGTTAAACCACCATTCAACCACCACCACCACCACCTTTAAACCATCCAACTACCACCACCATTAAATCATCCAACCACCACCATTATAGCATCTAACCACCAATATTCAACCATCCAACCACCACCACCACCATTCAACCATCCAACCTCCATCACCATTCAATCTCCAACACCATCAAAACAACTCCACCACCTGTCACCACAACTTCGACCACCGCCGCCTGCCACCACGTGACTGTCGTCGTCACCATACGTCACCACCACCCTACGTTATTCCACCACCAAACTGTCATGGCCCCCGACCCGTACCCAGGTTCGGGAGCCGCGAGGTAGACAGTAGTACTACCGGTGTTTATTATTTTGCAGCGGAAAAATCATCAAGACCGGGTGTCACGAAAAATTTATCAAAGTTTTCAAAACACCAAGTTTTCATTTCAATAAACTGTGGGTGAACCCCGCATTTACATAAAGGAATTTCACTTGGAAATCCTTGATTACAGAAAACACGTTTATTTCAGGTTTACATAGCCACTTATTTAAGCTGAACTGCTTCACGGTACTTTTTCCTTTCCTCACACTAAGTCACCTGAAACGTGTTTTAAAAACATTTGGTCAGTGAAAAATACTGGTGTGCACATTCTGTTATAAGAAAACACATTGTTATAATTTACGACATTAAGAATTTTTACATTTGTTTATATCTATCAATTACCCCAAATCAGTATTTGTCACTCAAAAGGATCTGTGACTATGGTCATATCACTCATTGGCTAACCCGTTGTCCAATGGTGAAGCTTATCAAGTAGTGTATACAAAACCCTACATACCGGCAGTAATTGCAAAATCAAAAAAGTTAATCATTGTAATTACAACTTCGAAAGCAAATAGAGTTTTGAAAGCATTTAATAAAAATAAAATGACTCACTTTGCAGGTTTAAGTTGATGGGTCTTGCCTACTAGTTTAAAGCTGGTATACCTAATTTGTCACACCCCCAAAATCCATCATGCGGGGTATCACCGCTTGGAGGCGTGACGTGACCAGGATCGAGCCACCAATCATATTGAACAACTCAATTAAGTAAATAAAACCAAACATAATACGATTGGTGACCAAAGCTAGTTAACCTTGTTTGGTTTAAACAGCGGAAGCATAAACGTTAGTTCAAAAGCATAAGTCCATAGTTCATAGGTTAAAGTTTCAAAACGCAAGTTTAGTAAGTTCTTAAGGATTTAAACATTAAGCACGGAACATAACAGTCCGTACACCACAACGACTCCTTCCCCGTGCAAGCTCCAAGCATTTAGCGACCTGTAAGGCATGTAACAACGAGTCAACAACAAAGTTGAGTGAGTTCACGTTTGGTTGTTTAGTTTTAAGTTGTTTCTGAAAACGTGGTTTGACTTTCGTTGGCTTATTTGCCGTGGGGGTCACCCCATAGTTGAAAGTATGTTTAACCAGTTCTTTTTCTTTACCCAAACCATATCCATAATCAGTGGGGGCTTTCCCCGTTTGAACTACTAGACCATACATATCGACTGCTACGCAAATAAGTTGTGCCCTATATCAGTGTCTATCATCACTGACAATCTGCCATAGTCCATTAGTACACGGCCGTCCGACTGGCACGGTGTGAGGTTTGTTAAACCTAATAGCGCTATTAACTAATGACCCGCTCGCCATTGGCCTCGGCGATTAAGTCGATATAAATTGAGGGACTTCATGATAGAGTTTTGTCTAGCTAGTTTTAAGGTTGTTGTCCTACCCAAGGAGGACGAACGTACGTATTCTGCACCAGGAGAATTCGTAGGTTTAATAATGGCATCCTACCTATGGAGGATGGCCGTACATATCCTACCCAAGGAGGATATGTAGATTCCAATTTTAATTTCTTAACCCATTCCCAAACCACCGGGAATCCCATGCCTTAGAGAGTGTGTGAACTCACCTCGGTTTGCTCGGTTAGATTCTCAATATAGCTAACAGTCAGGGTCGGTCAATCGCGTCCTAGAATGATTTATCAGTTAGTCATTTAGTGGCTTTCAATTAGAGCACAAAGTTCCTACACGTATCTAGCACATAACATGCATTACTTTAACTGTTTATGCCCATGTATGTTTCCCATCCATTCCCCACTCATAATCAAACATACGATAATACACATAACATATATAGCATATTAGATCATTCACAGATAGCATACTTGACATTTAGACACGCGAGTCACAACTTATGTCATTTCATCATTTATATTCAAAATCGGCTGTTTTTCGGACATTTTAATAAAATAGTTAAATTGTTCCAAAAATTCCCAAATTTTTACAGAATTTCATAAACGTTCTATATTTTATTTTGTAAAAATATCGGGGTCCGGTTCATTACCAATATTTTATAAAAATTCATATTCCGGGCTGAACTCAGATTTATGTATTTCTGACCACAGTCCACGGAAAAATTTATTAAAAATTCATCGAGTGTCCGATTTACGAAATTCCAATGGGGTAATTACAAATGCATCGGTTTTCATCTACTGTACAAATTTCATGGTCCGATTCATCACAAAACTCAGGTTATGACTGAAAGTATGACACCCATTTATTGCTGTCAAAATTCAGCTTAAGTTGCTGTTACAATTTAACACTTTAAAAATAGTAAACGGAGTCCAAAAATTACGATTCTGGTGCCATTAGAACCGTATTTCATAATAACATATTTTAGATTCAAAATATCGGTTTTTCGTTAAGTTTAAGACCTGTTTACAGCCTGTTAAAGGCGGCTGAAAATACACATCAGCAAGCTGTTTTCAGTCTAACGGCTACTAAAACGCACACATATGATTACCATTCCTTCTAATAATGATTTACAACAGGTTATAAGTTATTTACAGCAAACTAATACTCATATATTTCAGATTCACCTTGTACTACCATGTTTCATCATTATTTACTCTTTAACCAACAAGTTTATCATTCTAGCAAGACTTTTTAGTTTTGATTTTATATGTTCACAATTTTAACCGACAAATCTCTTATTAACCACTCTAGACAAGATCAAGAAGGCGTTTAGAGCAACTTACTAGGGAAGATTCTAGTCGAAAATCGAGTGGATAAAAGCAATGTAGCGAGGTCCTTCGCGTTCCGAATGCACCGAGCTCCTTTGTATGAGATCCTTAACCCTTGTATAAGCTTGGAATGGCAAGATCAAAGCTCGAAGGTGGGTGGTTGTGGATGCTTGTGTTCGGCCGAGAGTTTGAGGAGAGGGAGAGAGAGTGATGTTTGATCAAGTGTGGTGGAAAGATTATGGTGTGTTTAGGTTGTAACTTATAGGCAAAACTCTACACAATTAACCATTGGGTGCTATGTTCAGTTGATGTGGGACAAGAATGAATTAAATAATCACCAAGGTACAAGGGATGGTCACATTGTGACCGAACTCGGTTGGGGGGGGGGGGTAATCCGGTTAGTTTCCAACCAAGTGTTAAGTATTAGTTAGTTAATAAGAAGGTTAAACCTTTTACTAGTATGTTATGTGTTATAGCGGGTGTTAGGGTATTCGGGGACCCTAACTGGTTCAGAAAAGAAAAACAATGTCATTGACAATATTTTTAGGTTCCGGGTAAAGTCCGATTGTTCGGTTCGATCCTGTTCCGTTAAACCGCTTAATTAATCCGTAAAGCGTCCTACATATATATTTTTGCAACGTTTTTACTTTCTAACACTTAGGAAAATGTAACGGACTATTTAGTGACCTATCTGTACATTATTAGCATATTTACAAATACGTGTAAGCATAACACAGATATCAGAAAGCAGTTAAGTAATTCCACACAGTCGTCAGACACTTTAATTATCAATAATAAATTGTACGGAATACATAGGATTTTGAGGGTTGTCACATTCTCCCCCTGTTAAGAGAATTTCGTCCCGAAATTTTACGCGTGGTTACTGAGAAAAGCTAGTTAAGTTGCGTTGTTTTCCTGATTTTCCTGGGGTGTCACATCATCCCCCCGTTGATTTGGAATTTCGTCCCGAAATTCTGCAGTAGCTTCAGCCTCAGTAGTGGTTGCGTTTTTCTTAAACAGTTGGGGATACTTGAGTTTCGTTTGGTCTTCTCGCTCCCAGGTATACTCTGGGCCACGACGAGCATTCCAACGAACTCGAACGAGAGGTATCCTGGTATGTTTGAGGATCTTAACATCTCGATCCGTAATCTCTACTGGTTCCTCGACGAATCGCAGCTGGTCGTCGATAGTGAGTTCCTTAAGAGGAACTATGAGGGTCTCATCTGACAGGCACTTTTTCAGATTCGACACATGGAAAACATTGTGAACTCCGCTGAGTTCTTCAGGTAGATTCAACCTCTATGCGACTTTGCCAATTTTCCCGGTGACTTCGAATGGTCCGACATAACGCGGATTGAGTTTGCCTCGTTTGCCAAAGCGGACTACACCTTTCCAAGGTGAGACTTTGAGTAGCACTCGATCCCCAACCTGGAGCTCGAGTGGTTTTCTTCCTTTATCAGCATAGCTTTTCTGACGGTCACGAGCTGCCGCCATTCGCTGTCGTATCTGAGCAATTTTCTCGGTGGTGTCTACCACAAGTTCTGGGCCAGTGATTTGACTGTCACCAACTTCTGCCCAACAGAGAGGTGATCGGCATTTGCGTCCGTACAATGCCTCAAACGGAGCGGCTTGGATGCTGGTGTGGTAGCTGTTATTGTATGAAAACTCCACTAGCGGGAGGTGCTTTTCCCAGCCATTACCAAAATCGATTACACATGCCCTAAGCATGTCTTCAAGGGTTTGGATGGTGCGTTCAGATTGCCCATCCGTCTGCGGGTGATAAGCGGTGCTCATATCTAAACGTGAGCCAAAGGACTTGTGCATTGCTTGCCATAGTTCAGAAGTAAAACGCGCGTCACGATCAGAAATAATAAAGGTTGGCACTCCGTGCCTTGATACCACTTCCTTTAGGTAAATGTCTGCAAGAGTAGAAAACTTATCCGTTTCTTTGATAGCCAGAAAATGTGCAGACTTGGTCAGTCGATCTACGATCACCCAAATGGTATCGTTTCCACGTTGAGATCTGGGCAGGCCGGTAACGAAATCCATGGAAATTTGCTCCCATGTCCATTTCGGGATCTCCGGTTGTTGAAGTAGGCCTGATGGTTTCTGATATTCAGACTTGACTCTCGCACAAGTCAAGCACTTTTTGACGTAGGTTGCTATGTGGGCTTTCATGCCAGACCACCAATACGTAGTCTTGAGGTCGTGGTACATCTTGTCCGAACCAGGGTGTACCGAATAACGAGACTTATGTGCTTCATCCATCACAAGCTCGCGTAAGTTGCCATAAAATGGAACCCAGATGCGTCCGTTTACATAGTAAGCGCCATCTTCCTTTTGTTCTAGCCGCTGCCTCGATCCTCGTAGGGATTCAGCCCTGATGTTCTCTGCCTTCAGTGCTTCAACCTGAGCATCACGAATTTGAGCGGGAAGGTTGGATTGGATGGTAAGCTGTAAAGCACGTACACGCCTAGGTATGGTATCCTTTCGACTGAGGGCGTCGGCCTCAACATTGGCTTTACCCGGATGATACTTGATTGCGCATTCATAATCATTCAAGAGCTCAACCCATCGGCGTTGACGCATGTTTAACTCCTTTTGCTTGAAGATATGCTCGAGACTCCTGTGATCGGTGTAAATGGTGCACTTGTTACCGTACAGGTAATGTCTCCATATCTTAAGTGCGAAAACAACTGCTCCCAGTTCCAAGTCGTGTGTAGTGTAGTTCCTTTCGTGAACTTTAAGTTGGCGCGATGCGTAGGCAATGACCTTGTCACGTTGCATCAACACGCAACCCAGTCCTTGGATGGAAGCGTCGCAATAAACCACGAAATCATCTGTGCCTTCAGGCAATGAGAGGATAGGCGCGCTACAAAGTCTATCCTTTAGGTGTTGAAACGCAGATTCCTGTGCATCACCCCAGCGATAGGTGACACCCTTCTAAGTCAGTGAAGTGAGAGGTTGCGCAATCTTGGAGAAATCTTTTATAAACCTTCTGTAATATCCGGCCAAACCCAAGAATTGGCGGATCTCTGTTGGTGTGCGGGGTGCAGGCCAGTTCTTGATCGATTCAACCTTAGATGGATCCACATGAATTCCATCCTTGTTTACCACATGGCCTAGAAAGTGGACTTCGCGAAGCCAGAAGTCACATTTCAAAAACTTGGCATACAACTGCTCTTTTCGAAGAAGTTCCAGCATAAGTCGTAGATGCTGCTCGTGTTCCTCCTGACTCTTAGAATAGATCAGGATATCGTCGATGAACACAATAACGAACTTATCCAGGTAAGGCTTGCACACTCGGTTCATGAGATCCATAAAGACCGCTGGTGCATTCGTCAGCCCGAATGGCATAACCAGAAACTCGTAATGGCCGTAACGAGTTCTGAATGCTGTTTTGGAGACGTCCTCATCTCGGACTCTCAGCTGATGGTATCCCGATCTCAAATCAATCTTGGAGTAATAGCTCGACCCTTGCAACTGGTCGAACAAGTCGTCAATACGTGGAAGAGGATAACGATTCTTCACAGTCACCTTGTTAAGCTCGCGATAGTCAATACACATTCTGAAAGTACCATCTTTCTTCTTAACGAACAAGACTGGAGCTCCCCAGGGCGAAGAGCTAGGACGTATAAAACCCTTTTCCAAGAGTTCTTGTAGTTGTGTGGTCAGTTCTTCGAGTTCTGATGGAGCTAGACGATATGGTGCTCGAGCTACTGGCGCTGCTCCAGGAGCTAGCTCGATTTGAAACTCAACTTGGCGATGAGGCGGAAGACCAGGTAATTCCTCAGGAAATACTTCGGGAAAATCGCGCACAATAGGGATGTCTTCGATTCTCTTCTCTTCCGTTGATGTGTCAGTAACGAGTGCTAAAATGGCAGTGTGGCCCTTTCGCAAACACTTCTGAGCCTTAAGGAAAGAGATGATGCCTTCGACAGCACCACTCTTGTCGCCACGAATCACGAGAGGTTCTTCACCGGAACGAAGAATGCGGACGATTTTCTCCTTGCAAACAATCTCCGCTTGGTGAGGAGATAGCCAATCCATCCCAATAACGACGTCGAAACTACCAAGTGTGATAGGAACAAGATCGATGGGGAAAGTCTGACCAGCTAAGACGAGGTTACAACCTTTAACTACGTGTGTGGCTTCAAGACTTTTACCATTTGCTAGCTCTACCGCGTGTTTGGTGTTCAAAAGTGTTGGAGTGCGCTTAAGCATTTGGCTAACTTTTAAGGACACATAACTAGTATCGGCACCCGAATCGAATAAAACAGTAACAAAGAAGTCGTCCAGAAGAAACTTACCCATCACAACGTTGGGATCGTTCCTTGCGTCACCCTGACCAATCATGAAAGCACGACCTCTTGCCCCATTGCCATTGTTGTTTCCCCCATTGCCGCCTCCATTGTTGCCTCCATTGTTATTCCCATTGTGGTTCCCGTTTCCTTGGTTGTTGTTGTTCTGATTCCGGTTCAGTTGGGGGCAGTTTCTCTTAAAGTGGCCTTCAGCGTCACACTGAAAGCATCCTTTATTGCCCTGTTGTTGTTGCTGCTGATGGGTCTGTGGAGCTTGTTGCTGTTGGCGATTCTGATTCACAGGACGCGGGCTCCTGCAATCCTTAGCTTCATGACCCAGCTTTTGACATCTCTGACAGCGACCTTTGTTGCACTGCCCGCTGTGATGCTTGTTGCACCGGTTGCACTTGGGGTGGTTTCCTCGGTATCCACCATGTCCTTGGTTACCAGAAGATTGCTGACCAGGACTCTGGTAGTCATCAGTCTTTCGCTGTTGAGACTGAACTGAAGTAGAATCCTTTCCGGAGTTCCCATCCCATTTTCGCTTGTTATCGGTAGGTGCATCAGAAATAGCTGTGGCACTGATACGTTCGGGTAGCCTGTTTTGCTCCACCGCCTGGTCGGTGAGACGATGAGCCAGTTTGACGACTTGCTGGATGGTACCCAAGTTGGCTGAAGTCACGTGACTTTGAATCTCTGGTACAAGGCCCTTGAGATAGAGCTCAATTCGTTTGATGGGAGGGTTCACCATGGTTGGACACAAGATGGCCAGTTCGTTTGACCTCTTAGTATACGCCTCGATCTTAGATCCTGTCATCTTCAGATTGTAAAATTCCACTTCTAGCTTGTGGATGTCATCCCGACTACAGTACTCCTCTTTGATCAGCTCCTTGAAACCATTCCAGGGCGTGGCATTAGCAACTGCCAGTCCTAGTAGTTGAACCTGTGCCTTCCACCAGGTTAACGCAGCTCCTTCAAGTGTTCCGGTAGCATGTTTCACCCTAGGGTCTTCGGGGCATTCGCACATCTCGAAAACTGTCTCAAGCTTTTCAAACCAGTGAAGAAGGCCCACTGCTCCTTCGGTGCCACTGAAAGTGGTAGGTCGGCAGTCCATGAATGTCTTGAACGTGCACACCGGAGGTTGAGCATGTTGACCTGTAGTGCGAGAATAATAGGCATGGTTAAGCACGAGGGTTGGTTTGTGAAGGTAGGATCTAAACGTCCTAAGGGGAGTTGGTATGGCAGGTTATACCTCCTGCAGGGTTAGCTGCGAGTGCCTCCGCAACTCGTTCGTTGATCAAAGCCGTCAACTGGGCCTGAGTGAGGTTGATACGTCCTTCGCGTCCGCTCATGATCTTCATAACGAAGCAACGTAAGTGAGGAAAGTGTCGCGAAAGTGTGTAAGTGTGTGGGACGACATTAGAGAGTAAGCACACAAGGTTCAAATAGCAATTATCACCTTATCTAATGCACAGTGAGAACTATCTAACCGACAATATAACATAAATCATACCACTTATGGTGTCGAGTCTTGCACGTGGAGCGAAGCGTCGTTGTGGATCATTGAGCACTGTACCGGTTATAGTCTGGTTTTATCAAAAAGCATTTCCCTTTTTAAAACCAAGTTCACTATAACCAATGGCTCTGAGACCAATCTGTCACACCCCCAAAATCCACCATGCGGGGTATCACCGCTTGGAGGCGTGACGTGACTAGGATCGAGCCACCAATCATATTGAACAACTCAATTAAGTAAATAAAACCAAACATAATACGATTGGTGACCAAAGCTAGTTAACCTTGTTTGGTTTAAACAGCGGAAGCATAAACGTTAGTTCAAAAGCATAAGTCCATAGTTCATAGGTTAAAGTTTCAAAACGCAAGTTTAGTAAGTTCTTAAGGATTTAAACATTAAGCACGGAACATAACAGTCCGTACACCACAACGACTCCTTCCCCGTGCAAGCTCCAAGCATTTAGCGACCTGTAAGGCATGTAACAACGAGTCAACAACAAAGTTGAGTGAGTTCACGTTTGGTTGTTTAGTTTTAAGTTGTTTCTGAAAACGTGGTTTGACTTTCGTTGGCTTATTTGTCGTGGGGGTCACCCCATAGTTGAAAGTATGTTTAACCAGTTCTTTTTCTTTACCCAAACCATATCCATAATCAGTGGGGGCTTTCCCCGTTTGAACTACTAGACCATACATATCGACTGCTACGCAAATAAGTTGTGCCCTATATCAGTGTCTATCATCACTGACAATCTGCCATAGTCCATTAGTACACGCCCGTCCGACTGGCACGGTGTGAGGTTTGTTAAACCTAATAACGCTATTAACTAATGACCCGCTCGCCATTGGCCTCGGCGATTAAGTCGATATAAATTGAGGGACTTCATGATAGAGTTTTGTCTAGCTAGTTTTAAGGTTGTTGTCCTACCCAAGGAGGACGAACGTACGTATTCTGCACAAGGAGAATTCATAGGTTTAATAATGGCATCCTACCTATGGAGGATGGCCGTACATATCCTACCCAAGGAGGATATGTAGATTCCAATTTTAATTTCTTAACCCATTCCCAAACCACCGGGAATCCCATGCCTTAGAGAGTGTGTGAACTCACCTCGGTTTGCTCGGTTAGATTCTCAATATAGCTAACAGTCAGGGTCAGTCAATCGCGTCCTAGTATGATTTATCAATTAGTCATTTAGTGGCTTTCAATTAGAGCACAAAGTTCCCACACGTATCTAGCACATAACATGCATTACTTTAACTGTTTATGCCCATGTATGTTTCCCATCCATTCCCCAGTCATAATCAAACATACGATAATACACATAACATATATAGCATATTAGATCATTCACAGATAGCATACTTGACATTTAGACACGCGAGTAACAACTTATGTCATTTCATCATTTATATTCAAAACCGGCTGTTTTCGGACATTTTAATAAAATAGTTAAATTATTCCAAAAATTCCCAAATTTTTACAGAATGTCATAAACGTTCTATATTTTATTGTGTAAAAATATCGGGGTCCGGTTCATTACCAATATTTTATAAAAATTCATATTCCGGGCTGAACTCAGATTTATGTATTTCTGACCACAGTCCACGGAAAAATTTATTAAAAATTCATCGAGTGTCCGATTTACGAAATTCCAATGGGGTAACTACAAATGAATCGGTTTTCATCTACTGTACAAATTTTATGGTCCGATTCATCACAAAACTCAGGTTATGACTGAAAGTATGACACCCATTTATTGCTGTCAAAATTCAGCTTAAGTTGCTGTTACAATTTAACACTTTAAAAATAGTAAACGGAGTCCAAAAATTACGATTCCGGTGCCATTAGAACCGTATTGCATAATAACATATTTTAGATTCAAAATATCGGTTTTTCGTTAAGTTTAAGACCTGTTTACAGCCTGTTAAAGGCGGCTGAAAATACACATCAGCAAGCTGTTTTCAGTCTAACGGCTACTAAAACGCACACATATGATTACCATTCCTTCTAATAATGATTTACAACAGGTTATAAGTTATTTACAGCAAACTAATACTCATATATTTCAGATTCACCTTGTACTACCATGTTTCATCATTATTTACTCTTTAACCAACAAGTTTATCATTCTAGCAAGACTTTTTAGTTTTGATTTTATATGTTCACAATTTTAACCGACAAATCTCTTATTAACCACTCTAGACAAGATCAAGAAGGCGTTTAGAGCAACTTACTACTAGCTCGAGGCTAGGGAAGATTCTAGTCGAAAATCGAGTGGATAAAAGCAATGTAGCGAGGTCCTTCGCGTTCCGAATGCACCGAGCTCCTTTGTATGAGATCCTTAACCCTTGTATAAGCTTGGAATGGCAAGATCAAAGCTCGAAAGTGGGTGGTTGTGGGTGCTTGTGTTCGGCCAAGAGTTTGAGGAGAGGGAGAGAGAGTGATGTTTGATCAAGTGTGGTGGAAAGATTATGGTGTGTTTAGGTTGTAACTTATAGGCAAAACTCTACACAATTAACCATTGGGTGCTATGTTCACTTGATATGGGACAAGAATGAATTAAATAATCACCAAGGTACAAGGGATGGTCACATTGTGACCGAACTCGGTTGGGGGGGGGGGGGTAATCCGGTTAGTTTCCAACCAAGTGTTAAGTATTAGTTAGTTAATAAGAAGGTTAAACCATTTACTAGTATGTTATGTGTTATAGCGGGTGTTAGGGTATTCGGGGACCCTAACTGGTTCAGAAAAGAAAAACAATGTCATTGACAATATTTTTAGGTTCCGGGTAAAGTCCGATTGTTCGGTTCGATCCTGTTCCGTTAAACCGCTTAATTAATCCGTAAAGCGTCCTACATATATATTTTTGCAACGTTTTTACTTTCTAACACTTAGGAAAATGTAACGGACTATTTAGTGACCTATCTGTACATTATTAGCATATTTACAAATACGTGTAAGCATAACACAGATATCAGAAAGCAGTTAAGTAATTCCACACAGTCGTCAGACACTTTAATTATCAATAATAAATTATACGGAATACATAGGATTTTGAGGGTTGTCACATTCTCCCCCTGTTAAGAGAATTTCGTCCCGAAATTTTGCGCGTGGTTACTGAGAAAAGCTAGTTAAGTTGCATTGTTTTCCTGATTTTCCTGGGGTGTCACATCATCCCCCCGTTGATTTGGAATTTCGTCCCGAAATTCTGCAGTAGCTTCAGCCTCAGTAGTGGTTGCGTTTTTCTTAAACAGTTGGGGATACTTGAGTTTCGTTTGGTCTTCTCGCTCCCAGGTATACTCTGGGCCACGACGAGCATTCCAACGAACTCGAACGAGAGGTATCCTGGTATGCTTGAGGATCTTAACATCTCGATCCGTAATCTCTACTGGTTCCTCGACGAATCGCAGCTGGTCGTCGATAGTGAGTTCCTTAAGAGGAACTATGAGGGTCTCATCTGACAGGCACTTTTTCAGATTCGACACATGGAAAACATTGTGAACTCCGCTGAGTTCTTCAGGTAGATTCAACCTGTATGCGACTTTGCCAATTTTCCCGGTGACTTCGAATGGTCCGACATAACGTGGATTGAGTTTGCCTCGTTTGCCAAAGCGGACTACACCTTTCCAAGGTGAGACTTTGAGTAGCACTCGATCCCCAACCTGGAGCTCGAGTGGTTTTCTTCCTTTATCAGCATAGCTTTTCCGACGGTCACGAGCTGCCGCCATTCGCTGTCGTATCTGAGCAATTTTCTCGGTGGTGTCTACCACAAGTTCTGGGCCAGTGATTTGACTGTCACCAACTTCTGCCCAACAGAGAGGTGATCGGCATTTGCGTCCGTACAATGCCTCAAACGGAGCGGCTTGGATGCTGGTGTGGTAGCTGTTATTGTATGAAAACTCCACTAGCGGGAGGTGCTTTTCCCAGCCATTACCAAAATCGATTAACTCAATTTAACTTTGACGATAATCACGAGATCAAAACCCACAACGAATGACAAAGTATAGCCGGGTATCGGCAACACTTAAACATCCATTGGATTGGTTTCAATCGATCTGATATAGTACTGTGTTAGTGATTTAGAGTTATTACCCTGATATCGGGAAGAGGTTGGGTACTCCGAGTATTTTAGGGGTATAATACTTAAGCATAATGTTGAGAGAAAAGAAAAGAACTGAGCGAGTTGAACTTCAGCATGAATTCTCAATTTATAGGTGAATCAGGACCTTTTCGCGCCCCGCGATAGCCTAGGGGCAGGCTATCGCACCCCGCCAAAGCCCCCTAGCATAGCTGGCCCGAGTCACCGGTAGCTTTCACACGTGGATGCCATGTGTCGCAAACGTGTCTGAAGCGGTTTATTAGGGCCTCGCGGCCTGCGATGGGTTTGTACAAGGCTGTTGCACCCCGCGATAGCCACAAAATTCAAGTTTTAATTATTTTTCATTCCGGGTCTTATCGTACGCGTTTAGGGTTTTGCTTATGGGTTGTTATGGGACTTATTTGAGGGTTGTTACACGTCAATCTCGACATGTAATAATGACCTCAAAAGGCGCTTTGGCTCGCTAGTTGATGCGTTCATTTCTAAGCAGATGGTCACGGGTTCGATCCCGGCCAGCTGCAATTTATTTTCTTCCTTTCTAAACTAAAGTCTATTAAAATAAAATAAAATAACTATGTAAAATGACATTTTACCTTGAGCTAACTGAGGTTAGTTTTTTTGGATTGAAATGGCATGTTTCCAGTATGTCAGGGAGGAAAATGGTGCAATTTTGAAAATTGGCCTAAAATGACAAAAGTGAATAAACCACAAGGACGAAAACCACAGTTAACTCTTTAAAAAAAGTGGATGAGATTGTATAAAAAGAGAGAGTTTGGTGGAGATTGTCTTGAAAAATGGTTAAGATTTGTTGTTGCTTATAAAGAAATTATTTAATTCATTTATTCTTTTACAGGAAAAGAGCCGTTAAAAAAACGGCTGGATTGGAGAGTGGGCCCGTCGCAAGCGGCTTCTGAGGGACAATGGGGACGAGAAGGGGCATGTGGACAGTCTAGGACACTCTACGACGATCCTGAGCCGACCCCCACACCATTCAGCCTTATAATTAACACTCACGGTTTCACTAAAAACCAAAGTCGACAATTTCTTATTTCTTTGAGGCTTCAAATGTCTCGGAATTCACACAGAATTCTTGGTGGTTTCGATTACTTCTTCTCAATGCATCTCAATCTTGATTTCTTGATCTTGGCCTCGGCTCTAATAGAATTGTTGGAGACAATTGGATCGATACCTTCACAAACTTCGTACACAAGGAAACGAAATGAACGATAACAAGAGATAATGACACAAAGTCTTTTCAAATAATCAAAACCAGAAATAAAGTATTAACCATACTAATCTATTTATACTAAGAAAATTAATCAAAATAACAAATTAGATATTAACCCTACCAATCTATTTATACTAAACTAATTACTTGGAAAAGAAGATATCCTAAATAATACCAATGGAAACTAAATTAAATAAAACTATATAATTAAACTAACATTTGTCTGTAATTTAATACACTATAAATTATGATAAACGACCCTTCAACTTTTGTCACCTTTAACTTTTAACCAAACTTAGGATTAAACCAACACGCTTTTCCAAAATAGACAATGACTGCCGGCTACAACTTAGTCGGAAAACTTGAATGGCTTAGCCTGCAATTGGAGGGTTAAGCCAGCAAAAAAAAAAACGCTTTCTAAGCTAGCAGAAAACGTTTGCTAAGCCGGTAAAAAATAATGGCTATGGAAGTATGGAACCATACATATCATATATACATCGACAATGTGGAGTCCATTATATAATTAAGAGTAAATTTCAAAGTTCGTCCTTTATGTATGTCTAAAATATCAAAGTATGTCCTTTGTCTTTAATAACCTCAGAAAACATCCTTAATGTTTGAAAAACCAATCAAGTTATGTCCTTTACCCTAAACCTTGTTTGTTTTCCCAGTTAAGTCAGGTCACATGTGAAGCACATGAGGGTATATTGGTCATTTTACCCTGTCTTTTGTAATTTACTATAAAATTAATAATCATAATCATCTTCAACATTCACCTGCCACCACACCCTCTCTCTCTCTCACACACACACCAGCTTTCTCTCTCTCTCTCATTGCAAGACCACCACCACCACCACCACCACCACCGCCGTACACCTCAGCAGACCGACCACCACCGCCCGTACACCACAACAGACGAACCACCACCGCCGTATTGTTCTCTCTCACACACACACCAGCTCTATCTCTCTCTCTAATTGCAAGACCACAACCACCACCAGAGCCTTTAATCCGGAAATCAGAGAGAGCAGGGCTGTACTTCACAGCAGGTTTGGTTCTGCGATTGTTTCGAAACCCCTTGATTTTAATCGAAGTCTTTTTAGGGTTTGCAGATTGAAGGCCACCAGGTGGTAAACCAGCCTCACACATAAGCGCATGGTCATGTGCTACATTGGCTGCCCTAATTCGGTCCAAATCTTCATCACCAGAGCTTGGAACAGACCTGGTGGATCGATTGACAGCTCTGTGGGCTCTTGAATGCTCTGCTTGAACACTAGCCGACACTTCATGAGGGCTCAGATTTGGGGCTTCTTGATGTTTGAGGGCGGCATCACGAGACGAACAGATAGCTCCAATTTTAGGTGGCGGCTGACATAAATGGTTATCTCTTTGTTCCCCACTAACATCCGTAGCCGGAAAAAAATGGACTTTCTTCACTTCTGAGTTCAAACAGGGTGATGGTGGTGGTCGAGTGGCGGTGGTCGGGTGGTGGCAGATCGGTGGCGGTGGCGGTGGCAGGTACTTTCTTCACTTCTGAGTTCAAACAGGGTAAAATGGAGCAGTCTTGCTTTGAAATATATATATACACATATATAATTCCAAAATGAGCTAGTGAATTTGCAGGTACTTTCTTCACTTCTGAGTTCAAACAAGTTTGCGAATTTGACTACTGCTGACTGGATTCAGCGATTGTCGAAGGTAGTATGAACCAAGCGATAGATTGCAACCTCTGGTGCATCTGGATTGAGCTAGTGAATTGAGATAAATTGAGGTTATGGATAAGAAGGTGGGCATTAATCGGAACCCTAATTTGTGGTCCAGCATGATTTGTTAGGGTTCATGTGAAATCGAAAGAGGCGTTGACTGAATTGTTGAATAGTGGGAGAATGAATATATGCAGGTTTTGATTTTGATGATTACAGAATAGAAATTGGTTAGTATTGATTGTATTTATTGTTTTTGATGATTATTTATTTTAATATTTATGATAAAATGACCAAAATACCCTTATGTGGGGCTGACTTAGTCAAATTTAACCATGAAAAGTAACTGGATTAGGACTAAAGGACGTAACATGTAAGGATTTGCAAACATTAAGGATGTTTTCTGAGGTTATTAAAGACAAAGGACATACTTTGATATTTTAGACATACATAAAGGACGAACTTTGAAATTTACTCTATAATTAAAACAAACATACAACAATAAATTATATCGAGGTAAGATCACAGAACTGCTTTGTGAACTTTTTTGGAAAGAAAAATCATATGACAAAAGACTGTTTAACTTAAAAGCATATGATATTAACAAAGGAAACAGTAATTGTGAGTCAACATTTGGGTGCACCATCTGTGGAACAATCAATCATGTGACCCAAAAATGCTCATTCCTAAAACCCTATAATATCAACAAACATAGGTTAAAAGGAAAATGGGTTTCAAAAGGGATGATGGCCCTATTAGCTGGGATTTACAATCACTTCCCAAAAGAGTTAAGACTAGTCACTCACCTGTCACACAAAACCTTGAACCAATACCCTACACATAGGGATGGTCAAGTATCTGCTGCACCACACAACACATTTCCAAGAGGCTATGAGCAACCACCATGTACCAGAGTACCTTATAGGTGTGATGAATCTGTATACATGCCCCAAAAGTCAAGAATTAATAGACATCCACATGGGTACAATCACCTCATTGGGAGTGGTCAAACAACTGTTGACCCAAGTGTGAAAGCACTTCTAGAGGGTCAAAAATAACTAATTGAGATGTCGCAAAAACTACTTGTTAGAAATGACCAATCCCAAGGAGCTGATACAGTGGAAGAAAACACCATCTCCAAATCAAAAAATGCTTTGGATCATTTGCAAAATTGACCCATACCCACTGTATGCAGGGAATATTTGTTGGTAATTTGAAAGTGCAAACATAGGTTTCCCTAGTACAAATTCTATCTAGATAAAAGAAAGGAAAATATTTTTGAAAAACTCATCAAAAGGAATAGGAACTTGCAACATTAATATGTTTTTTTAAATCAAGAAAATCAAAATTACAGTTTTTTTATTAAGAAAAGATTGTGAAAAATCACCAAAAAGAAAACTCTGTTCAAAAGAGTAAAACTATTGTTTCAGTGGTTCCAAACTCTGTTTAGCCTTTGTTAACCACTGTTTGAAACAAAGAACCACTAATTCTTTATCCTCTGTCTGACTAGCAAAAGTCAAACAAACCTACCGTTTCTCAAAACCAACCACTGCTTTCACTCAAAACTCTGTTTTAACCCAACAGAGGTTTCAAACATAGGTTTCCATCCATCTGTTGACCAAAAGTCAAATAAATGTACCAACCACTGATTTGGTCATCCTAACGTTTGTTGAGACCCAATAGAGGTTTCAAACAGATTTTTTGAAAACAGAACTTACCTTCCTTCTTTAAAGGGACCCACTTCCTGAATAGCGCTTTGCCATAACAAATTGCAATTGGCCACGTAGCTCAAAAAGTAACGGTTAGCCACGTTGGCATCCCTGTTCACAAACCCTATATAAACCCTTGACAAACGTAGTTTACAATCATCACCTAAACTTATCAAAATCAAAGCATCTCAAAAGAGAAAAACTTCGAAATTGCATTCAAAATCATCACTTTCAATCAAAAGTTTATCTAAACAAAAGATTTGACCTAATTTCACAATGGCCCTCGATCTTAAATTATCTCACAACTACTTGTCGTATCTTGTCAAACATGGCAAGAACATTGCTTTTCACTCTATTATAGACATCATCACATCTTCTAAATACCATATCATATTCACCGCAAACGCCCTAAACCATCTATCAACTCTAAGGGAATTTTGGGAAAATGCAAAATTTTTTGCTACAAAACAAAAAGCCCTACATTATCACATCCACCATCAATAAGGAACATGTTGAGATAACTCCACAATCCATTTCCACAATGTTCAATCTAACGAATATGGCAGGTATGGAAACTATCCCCAAAAACGATCTACAACATGTGTTCATAGAAAAGGGACATGAAGCTCAAATGGTGGGAACAACACTTTTTAAAACCAAAATTCCCATCAGAAATGAAATTCTTCTTCCATACACTCTTGGTTTGCGTGGCTACTAAGACCACAACTTTTAATGAAATTTCCCTAAAAACTCAGTATCTGGGATATGCTATTCTGACTAATACAAATTATAAGCTATCCCATACATTGTTTATGGATTTGGTGGCAAACATAAAAGCAATCAAGAGGGGTACTAGTAATATTTTTCTACTATATCCAAGATTGTTAAGCTATTACCTAAAAAGTGTTTTAAAACAAGATAGTTTTGCATAGGATGAAGCCCTTGAAATTAATAGTCTTTTAAATGAATCATTTACCCACATGATAACCAAGGGTCAAGAAAATTTGGGTGAAGAAAATGTTTTACAAAACTAAGTAACATATGTTACAACATCTATTGCTAAGCTCACTGCTCCTGGTGACCACAGTGCACAACCCAACTCTGTGGAAGACACACTAGATATTTTCACAAAACCACTTCTATTCCCATCCCCAAATCCAAAAAAAACCAAAAAGAAGGTATCTCTGGGGGTTAAGATGCCAGAGGTACCTGCTGTAGCACAAATGCAACAAATATCTGCTGTTATTTCCTCACTCATCCTCACAAAAAGAGAGTGTTGTAAGCACATGGGAACCAAATCAAGAGGGAGATGATTCACTTAAATATTTCTTCTTAATCCCCTCTCCCAGGGTTGCTTCTTTTTCACTCCACCAACCACAAAAACAATCCCATCATCATTCTAAAAATTGCTAAAAATTGCTTGATGCAATTGATAACACTGACTTGCACATACCTAGTTCCTCTCGACGATAAATCACAGAGAGTATACCTCAACAAGTGACTTGGGCAAGTTCAGAAATCATTGCTAGCCCACAAGCACAGGAGGGAACACTTCTTGTGTCTCAAGACACACTTGGAGGTTTTTCAAGTGAGGCAGCTACTACAATTGTATAGACGACAGTATAACAATTGGACATTAATTACATAACTACGACCTCCTAAAAGGCAACAACTGTTGAAACTGCAAATGTAGTTTTTGTATCAGTTGGAAGTCCTAAGTACCAAGACAATGGGGCACTTGGTTTAAAACCAAGTTTAACCACCTTTGGTGGGAATTCAGATGATCCTATTAACTTAGGTGATGTGTTAAACGATCATGAATTGCCGGAGAGAGTCACCAAGTTGGAGTCATCAATTGAAGAAATCAAAGAAATAATGAAGACTTTGGTACCAAACTCAAGACCTCCACCAACAAATGCAGATGTTGCAAAAGAAATTTAGGTGCATGCATAGATGTACCTTCACCTTCAAAAGAAACCTGCAGAAGAAAAGTAAAACATGCAAATGGAGTTAGTACAAACAATGGTGGATGCTAAGTACAAAGAGAGTTAAGTAGAGGTTAAGGCCATCAAAGACGTTATCCTTGAAAACACTGGCACAACTCTAATTCTTCCCAAATATCAAGATGATGCCAAAAAGGGATAGGAAGATTGCATGAGAAAGCTTCCACTTCTTGTCAAGAAAGCTAGAAAAAGGCCTGACACTACTGCTTCCAAAAAGGCTAGGCAAGAAGACATTACAAAGGCAGTAGAAAAAGAGAAGAGGAGAGACATAAGGAAAGCTAATATGCAGATAACAGTGCAAGAGATTATCGAAAGAATAACTGCTGTAAAAAGCAAGGGAAAAAGTGATAATGAGGCACAACAAATTCTGTCTATAGAATTCATAAAAGTGAATGACTAGGGGTGTTCAAAAACTCGTGGCTTGTGATTCGCTCGAAGCTCGCTCGAAAATAGCTCGAAAAAAGCTCCGCTCGAATGTGGCACGGTTGTAAATGAGTCGTCTTGGCTCGGCTTGGTTTATAAACAAGCCGAGCCCGAGCTAGGCCTGGCTCGGCTCGTGAGCTCGTGAGCCAGCTCGAATTAATTTATTTTATACATTTTAATTTTAGTTTTACATGTATTAAACCTAATCTTGATAAAAAAAAGATTGCATACTCTGTTTCCTTTTGTAGTGCTTAGGCCGTATATTCTACGGTAAACCATCACAAGCATTATATTATACCATAAACCATCACAAGCATTCCTGCATTAGCTTTTGTGGTTCTATATAGGTTAGTAGGATTAAGTTGTGAACCTTCATGATTGCTCACAACATCTTCCATCATTAACAGGTAGTAGTCTAGTTTGTCAAGCAGTTATATCTATTATAAATCAATTTTCACAACAAATTAGCAATAGGAATTGACAAAACTTAAAAATAGTTGGTACATGGTTATTAGTCTCAAACCTCTTGCCATGGAAATGTTGGATAAAAGGTTCACAAAATATTTGCATTTCGTTTTGAGGTTCATTGTGTAATTGTAGTGTGCAAGTAAAATCCCAAACAATTTTATTGTCCCACATCGATGGGTGGAACAAGTCTAAGAGGACACCTCCTCTATAAAAAGAGGTGAAGCACTGAAGCCCGCTAACAAAATAATAATAGTACCTTGCACATTTGGCACTTATGGTAAAAAATAAGGGTATTTTTAGTCCTTTGACTAAATTAAGTTACATGTATAGCCCTTTAGCTATATAAAAGTGGTTGTTCTTGCTAGGATCGAGCCAATGCGAGCCGAGCCGAGCTCGAGCCGTGCCATCTCGTTTTAGGTTCGAGCCAGGCCCGAGCTTAACCTGTCTCGGCTCAGCTCGGCTCGGCTCGTTAACAGCCCTATGAATGACTAGCAGAGTTTGCTAAAGATGTTAGTCAAAAGGCTTCACAAAGACAGTAAACACCCTAAACTCGGAAAAGCTATAAGGGAAGACTACTTGGAATTCATAATGAAGAATAAGCCTTACACAGCTACAAGGGCTCAATTCTCTGATTGGACTACAGAAGCCCTTCTAGAAGAAATTGCAAGGATTGAGAAGTTAAAGCTCAATCCATATATCAAGCCGACTCCTCATAATTGGAAAGCAGGTAAAAAGCCTATTGGTCAAAAGGTTGTTGAGCTAAGAAGAATCAAGGAGGAAATGGTGGTAGCTAAATTTGGATCAATGCAATCAATTGCCAGTTGGGATGAGCCAACAATCAAAGAGAGTTATAAGAAACTTGAAGAACTAAGAGCTAAAGATCCCTCAGTTCCCAAAAGGCCAAACTATGAAGACTGGAATGTACCTATCAGCTCTCTGGTTAATCTTTCAAAACACCCATCTACTAAGAATGTCTCCTCATCTATTAGAAGCTATCTCAAAAGATAAAAGGAGATATCTTCAAAAGTATGAAGATGAGATAAGGAAGGAAGGGATTAATAGTGAACTCATGTATGGGTGTCTGGATGCCAAACTAGAAGAGCTACTAGGACAAGTCTTGGGAAAACAATTTCCTTCGTCTCTTCCAATAAAATTTGTTCTAGTATGTCTATCAACCTCAAATTATAAAATGGTCTTCAAATAGAGCGAGCCATGAATTGACAATAGACATGGCCAATGGAGAAGTGAAAAAGACCTCAATTAATAATGTCATGAGCCTGAAAATTGAGGATCTTTAAGATCAACTGGATTTTCCACTCGAAAGGGATGCAAATCACTCTCTCTCTCTGAAAAGATTTGAGAAGCAATTTAGAGCCCAAATCAGAGATAAGTTGAAGAGCAATAAAAATTGATCTAATAAACATCTGTATTGGCATCATCTGTTCTAGGGGGAGATTGTTGGACCTACAAAAGAACAAATGGTATTAAAAAGCCAAAACATGATCAAGTGATCAAGAAATAAATAAAAGTTTGAACCAGATTCCTCTCAAAGATAGTGAATCTAGAACACGTAAATCAGAACATCTGTTGAGGAACAGCAAACATCTGTTGGAAGCCTTGGTACTGTTGTTCATGAAGAAACATTTGTTCAAGTCCTAAAGTCTGCTGAAGCAAAGGTCTGAAGAAGAAGACCAAACATTTGTCTTGCCAAACAGATGTTTGGAATAAAGCAACAGAGGATAACTTAACAGTTGTTTCCCAATGTAACAATATTTGCTTTAAACAGTGTTTAGCTTAGTTAAATCAGCTGTTTGATTCCCACTGATGTTTGCGACATCTGTGAAATCTTTTCTGTTAGGAATGTTAGATGTCACTATCAGGGTGATGTCAACCAATCACAAACAGAGCTTTCATACTTAGTAAATAGATCTCACATGTTAGAGATCTATTTCATCACTACACATCACCTTTCTTTTGTAAAAACAAAATTCTTTCGTGATCAATCTGAGGGGGGACTGTAGAGTCAATCATTCTGTAAAACTTTCTATAATCATTTGATTATAAATGGAAAACTTATTTTGATGATGATTTCTTGCTTGTGATTACTTATCTTTACTTATGCAATACAAAATTGTTTGCACTTATCTGTTTTTTAATCACAAGCTTTGTATACTAAGACTTAACACTTTTGGTAAAACAAATTATGTAATCGGCTAGATCTACCATACATGAGATAAGCAAAGGAATGCAAATGTTACCAAAAGGAAAAGGTTGTGAAGAATGTTGCCTTGTCAAACATCTCGCTTATAAAAGAAATTTCAAGTCAAAAGCACAAAAGTATACAAATGATCTGATTATACTGACTCAGTTTTTGTATCTATTAGTATATATTAAATAGTCAAGTCAAACATTACAAACCTTAATTCTAGATCATATCGGATTGTTGAAAACTTCACCGAAAATAGAAAATGCATGTGCCGACCTGGTCTCTAAACCCTACCACTAGTGCATAAGCAACATTAACTTTGATCCCTAACCCTAAAGGCATCAAAATCAAATAGTGCATTTATCAAGGTGCTCAGTTTAATAGGGTGTTCGAAATTACCAAACTACCACAACAATACAAACTTGCAAAATATACCAAAATAATTAAAAAAACTCACCAAATTAAATCAGCAGGTTTTCTGGCACCGTCACTGGTGTTCATCTCACATATTTGAAATAAGAATCGCAATTTCACGACATATAATCCGAAAACCCATCAATTTTTTTACAAATCTGAAAAACAAAATAAGTTTTTAAACCCCTAAAAGGTGAACAAATCTAAACAAATGAACCAACGATATTTTTAAAACCGTAAAGCATACTTCGGATGATCAAACATGAACGGAAGAAGATGGATTGAAGTAGAGTTCATGTTTACAGATTTATGGAAGAACGATTTCCTCACAAATCACCTTGGATTAACAAAGGATTGTTGAACCAAGATCAAGATGAACTACTTTGGTTTTGGGGTTGTGGAGAATGTCAAAGAGTGTTAAAGAAGAATGAGAAAGAAAGACAAATAAAGGATCCGTCATGCTTGACCCGAATAACAAACGGATCCCACTTCTACATTAGCTAATATTCATTCCCTCCCAACTCACCTTGAGGTTACACCACAACATGCCAAGTGTCCCAAATCCATTTATTATATTATATAGACTAGGTTATTTACCCGTGTATTACACAGGCTAAAAAAATTAATTTATATGATCAATAACCATATCATAAACTGTTATCTTTTTCCATGAAGTGGTAAATAGAAAAGCCCTTATTGATCAAAATATTTTACAACATGTACAATACTAAGCCTTTCAAAGATTGACTATACAAAATGTTCCTACACGGAACATGAATTTACTAAAGTTGCATGCCGAAACTATACAAGTAATCAAGTCATGTTCTTGCCGCAATACATTATACATACCAATGATAACAGGCTGCCTTTGCATATTTTTATTCACTGAAGCCACTGCTTGCCCTACTTGCGTTTTTATTGCCTACATCACATCCAAGAGAAAAGTGTACCCTTGATTAAGAGTTTTATAAGCACTCTATTGGTGTAGACCCCATCTACTATAATAGCCTGCAGTGGAATGACCAACAATCACTAACTTATTATAACCTAGTGACAATGCCACCAAATAAGTAACGACTTCACCAATGGCAGTTGGACATGCGTACATGAAGAGTTACCTTCCTACAACAAATCATTAAACTAAGTGTGTTTGTAATCACAGTTTCTATTAAATGGAACATAAAACTTTATTTGACAAATAATTAAAATAATTTAACTATTATTAGAAGAAATATAACACAACCATATTAGTAAAACGATATTTTTTTTTGATGGTACGATACCGGTACTCGGTTTAGCAATCGAAAGAGAAGAACCTAAAACTAAAGTTGTAACATGACTAATTTTTATCCAAGTGAAAAATAATAATAATATGCTAAATACGTCTAAATCTAAATCTATGTACTAATCTAATAGATTCCATTTGTTTAAATACATGTCAATCAATCAATCAATCATACCCAGTAAAATCCCACAAATAGCAGAGCTATTGGCAGGGTCTGGGGAGGGTGGGATGTAGGCACACCTTACTCCTATCCCTAGGGATAGAGAGGCTGCTTCCAGTGAGACCCTCGGCTCCAAAACACCCAGGAAAGAAAGAGGGAAACAATATAGAACATGAGGTGTATGTGTGTGTGTGTGTATGAAGCTACCAATATAACATGAGTGGTAAAAGAGTGCATGGTAAACAAGACAAATATAACAACACAAACAGCCTATACAAATATAAACATATCTACTACTATACACTACCCCTAAAAGCACAATTGAACCCTCTCCTAGAAATCTTTAACCTTAATCCTCCGTCTCCACGAGCTCCTATCATGGACCATGTTCTCAGAGAGGTGCAATTTTTGCAAATCCTGCCTAATCCGCTCATCCCAAGTGATTTTGGGTCTGCCCCTACTCCTCCTCCCCTCCACCACGAGAGTTTCAACTACTCTAACTGGCTCTATTGTCTGCCTCCTCTTCACATGCCCAAACCATCTCCATCTTCCCTCCTTAATCTTAGCTGATATACTAGCTACTTCCAACCTTTCCCTAAAAACATCATTTCTTATCCGGTCTAACCTTGTGTGCCCACACATCCATCTTAGCATTCTCATCTCTGCCACCTCCATCTTGCGTGCTTGTACTTCCTTAATGGCCCAACAATCGGTTCCGTATAACATAGCAGGTCTAATTGCAACTCTATAAAATTTCCCTTTCAATTTTGTTGGGAACCTTCTATCGCACAATACCCCAGTGGCAGCTCTCCACCTACACCATCCAACTTGGATGCGGTGGGCAACGTCACTATCTATCTCCCCATCCCTCTGAACAAACGATCCTAGATACTTGAACTTATTAACCTGCGGAACCATTTGACCGTTAAAATCAATATGTTCAACCTCAAAAGTCAACTGAAATTTGACTTTTGAAGGTCAAACCTTCTACTTTTTATATTCCAGATTGATTCGAGTTCATTAACCAACTTAAACATCAACATTCAGAACTTCAAAATCAATATATTTAGAAATATTTAGTGATATTTAAGAAATAAAAGTTTATTTCTGCATACCCATCTTGCAGAAGTGTGAACAGGCCCGTAACCATTAATAGCTTCATACTCATTAAAGTATTGGGGCACAAACAAACCGAGAAAGAACGAAAATCCTAGAATGAATTTTGTTCGGAAACTGTTGAGGTTGCAGAATTGCAGGAAGCTCAAACCACCCGACCCGACATAAGTAAAGAAAACATGTCATAACATGTTTAAATACATGACATAACCTAAACTGCTTCTCAAAACATGTCATCCTTGTTGACAGAAGTATATTATCAAGTCTCAAGAATCATAGCCTAAAACAATTTGTTCAAGTGAAGGCGGATTCACTGCCACCATAAATAGAAAGAAGCCATACCTCGCTCCAATGTGATAGGGGTTTTGGTTCAGAAAATGGCAAGGTGCTCTTAAACTGCAAGAGAAATAAACATTATTAGCATCACATCAAAATCATAACCATAAGCATATTACGTTCAATTTCATCTATGATTTTCTTTCTAAGTTATATATACGTTTTAGCACTCTCTATCAAATTACCAGGTAAGCATCTGGCTGGATTTCCATGTTCAGGAACATTATACACATCCATTCCAAGACTACAACCGTTGTAAAAGCATATGCAGTGCAACAAAAAACACATGAACCTTTTACCATAAATCATAGAAAGTTAAACCCGGGAAAAATCGGGAAAAAGTTTCAAGATTCGTTATAATTTGGTGCAGATTGCCCTAAACGGAATTGTACACTTATGATTTATTTTCATTTCTCTGGTGTAATCAAAAGAATATAATCAAGAAATTAATACCTCGCCACAAAGTTTACGAACAATAGTGATAGTTTCAACAGGGTACAACCCCCGCATTGTCTCAGCACCTAGAAGAATTGCATCAGCTCCTGATACATGACGAGCCATTCGTTTTATTCTAAATGATATAATATTACTGATATTATATTATTTACTATCATTATAAAATTAGATACTTGCCATCTAAAACAACATTAGCAACATCAGTAGCTTCAGCACAGGTGGACCTCAAGTTGTCGGTCATGCTATCAACAACACGAGTAACAACAGCCGGTTTCCGAGCCATATTACATTTGTACACGTCTAAAACAGCATTAGCAACATCAGTAGCTCCAACCCTTTTCCCCACAAAATAAAAAAAATGTAAGTTTATTTAATACCAGCAATCAATCATCAGCATAATACTAGCACCAATAATCCTATCGATTATAAGAATACGATTCATGTATAATTAGAATAGTAAGTGAGAAAATTGGTTGTGAATTTTCAATAGATGGTAGTTCATTTATATACTGTTTTAGGCTATCGAAATGTGGCACCGACAGTATTGCGTAATGGAATCTTGAAGCCAAAAATTTAACAAACCGACCGACTTTTTAATATTTTTGTACAAAGTATGATGTACCGACCAAGGTTTTAAAAAACGGAAACGAGTTTCGAGGCGTTTTCCCTTCGCCACACGAGGCGTAAGCCTCGAGGCGAACCGAGGCGTAAGCCCGAGGCAGAGTTAAAAACTAAATATAAATATTATATATCTTATAAAAATAGTAATACTAACTAAATTCATCATCAAATTCATCAAAATAATAAAAAAAAACACATAAAAAAGACATAAACTGCTTGAAATTGACACAAAAACTCAAAAACATAAAAAACAAATATCAAAAACCCCTGAGGCGCACCCGAGGCGCAACCTTTTTAGCGCCTCAGCCCCTCTGAGGCGCACATACAGTATAAACTCCCTGAGGCGCGCCTCAGAATCATTTTTTGGCCGTTTCGCCTTGAGGCGCTCGCCTGTGCTTTTCGTTTTAATTACTTCAACAATATTTTAGTTTCAAATAACAATAAGTAGTTCTAATTTTAACAAATTTATAGAATAAACAATACGAAAGTGATTCAAAACCAATCAACCTTACTAAACCATAATTCTGTTAATCTTTCTGAATCCGATATTTGTTTATCAAAAATCGAAAGCAAAGGCAACCAATCGCCGATAAACTTAACAACATTAACCGAGGCATGAACATACCGACAATGGAAGGTCAATCCCTAAATTCCCTCTCTGGTGGAAGGTCAATCCCTAAATTCCCTCTAGCAAGGATAATGCCATCAGCTTCCTGTAGAATTTCATCAAAATTCACGAGGCCCTGCAGTATACTCTGGACAGTTACTGGGAAAACTTATAACTTATGTACAACTTCCAAATTAATACAAAAAGGGGAACGTGTCTAATACATACATTATTTCGACATCCCTAAAGGTTAATTCATACCAAAATTAAAGCTCACCTCTACATTTTCAATCTTTGCAAATATTGTTAGTTAAACACATGTAATGCCTTACATTTAATCTCGAATACAATTAACATGAATGTAAGCACTTACTGTAAATTTGGCCGTCGATTAACAGATCTGCGTTTGGATCGGCCACGAGACGAACCATGGTGGTAACCGATCCGCGATTAACAGGTCTGCGTTTGGATCTGCGTTTGGCCGTCAATTAAACACATGTAGATCGTTGTCTTCAAATCGGCGGCCAGCAGCTGAAGGTAGGAGAGCGGCTGAAGGTAGGAGAAGGTTTGGCCGTTACGGGAGGATTTTGTCTATTTTCTCTCAATAAAAAAAACCCCTAGTTAGAATGAGGATGAGAGAGGCGTACAATGTTATAACATGACACGTGTTAAAAATCCTAGGTGGCATCATTGGATTTAATTTTAAGAGAAAAATAAAAAAGAATGAGTTAAAACAATGACAAGTGTGTTATAATATTGGATGACAAAATAACAAAAAGTGTTGTGAATCATTATTTTCAAATAATGTGGATGACAAGTCAAATAATGTGGATGACAAAACAAATTACTTCACTATAAATGGGACACACATCTTCTTCATTCAATGCTCTAATCTCTACACAACAATAGCTTTGTTTCATATCTTTCAAGTTCATTTTTGAGTTTTAATCAAGAGAAATATTAGATGTAATATGATTGTGATAGAAGAGAATAATAGAGAAAGATATATAAAGGAAGTTTTGATCTCAATCTCTTAAGTTTTATAACACGTTATCAGCACGAAGCTCTAGCCAAGCACGAGGTTCTAGCCAAGGAAACGTTCAAGCAATTATAATCAAAGTAAGTGTTTGATTAATTTATATAAACTATAATTGTTATGATAAACGTAATATTTCTTTTATACCGTGGGATTGTTTTCCTTTAGAAGACTCAGTTATCCAGACACTCCTATCATAAAAACATCTAAATCCCATACTTAATAATAAAATGAGTACGAGATACCTATTGCTATGGGAATATAATAACTATGGGACTACTAATAATCTAAATCAGTGCAGAGAACCTCATACTATGGATATATATAATAACTTGGGACTACTAACAATCAAAATTTCTTTTATGAACCTAACATTTACATTTATGTTATCTAACATTTATTTATGCACCTAATATTTATATTTATGTTATCCAACATTTATTTTCTAATGTTTAATAACGTTTATTTATGTTATAAAGACTGGCCTAAAAGCATTTTGTGTGATGGAGACTTAGGCTCCTTTTTTGAGCTCCTTTATTGCAGTTTCTTTAAGAAAAAAAGAAATAAAACAAAACTGGTAGGGCCTATATCATAATAATTCGTTCGAATTATTTCATTTACTGTGCGCTACTGTGCGCGTAGTTGTTATCCACATTCATAATAATTTATTTATTATTGTGCATACTAATTTTATATATATATATATATATATCCGTAAAAAATGGCTATGGATATTTTATTATAAAATTACCAATTATTAATATCATCACTGTTGTTATCGGAACCATTAGAAGTGATACTCAGCACGTTATCCACGATACCTACCGAATCTAATATTAGTTTAAACATTTTGTTTGTTACCGAAATTTTCAAACCTAATACAGTAAAACTATTTTCAAGGTGTATCATGGAAGCCTTAACCAAGCGTATTGTGTAAGCTTAATTTTTATCTATATAAGTAACCCACCACTCATGTAAATCCTCAAACCAATTGAACTTCTGATATAGTTCGACACATACCCAAAACAACTCATACTCAAATTCTATTTTTTAAGATCTCAAACAAAGCCCAATATTACTATCATGAGTCTTCAGTTTTCTACTCGTGCACACGCTGAATCTTCAAACGCAGCAGAAATTCGTGCCCAGATCGAAGTCCATAAATTTCTTCAGTTTAGGGATGCACGCACCCATACGAAATGTCTAACCCTCAGGAGGCTTAAAGTTAATACTATTAATAGTATCGACTGGAACATAACGGGGATTCTAGACAAAGATGATCGACTGACGAGGTTACTACCAATTGGTTCACCATGGCGTCGTTTTTTTGATATCTTAGAACCCTCATACGATGAATTTGTATATGAGTTCTGGTCTACTTTTCATTTCACACGAAATAAAAACCTATCTGAGCCCTCTATCGATTTTAGACTCGGTGGAAAAACTTTTAATTTGTCATTATCTGAGTTCGCAGTACATTTAGGTATTTATACAGAAGAAGAGGTTAGATCACCTATATTTATAAACGCATTAACCGAATATCCTGATCGCATACAAGATTATTGGTCTACACTTACACCAGCAGTGTGGAGTAGAAATAATAATTCAAGAACATTTAGAGATCCTCTTTATCAATATATGCACCGTGTTCTAGCCAACACGATCAGGGGGCGCACGTCTAATCTACACAGGGTTAGTAGTACCGATCTCTTCCACTTATACAGTATATTCGAGTCAGTCCATTGTAATATTGCTTACTCTCTTGCTATGTACTTTGAGCAATACCAAACACGTCTCCCGAAAAACCTTATGGGAGGATCATACATAACAAAAATAGCTAAATCTCTAGGTGTCATAAACGATCAGATTATTCAAGAATTATCCCCACCACGATTACCTGGAGTGGTAAGTTTTACCAATATTGATAGAATACCTATTGATATTCCTACACAAACACGATCGTTTCAATCTGAGGCAGCACCGGTTATCCCAGGAAATACATCACAAAATATACAACATCAACTGTCGCAGTTTCCTCCACCATCTTTTTATCAGTTTGATTTGTTGTCTCAACAGCAGCCAATACCACCCGTGTTTGAACATATTTCAACTAACACATCTCAAACACAGCATACTCAGCCACAAACACCAGGCATCTACCAGGCACTTTCACCTTTATCTTTTGGGCAAGGAGAAATGATGCAACAATCCATATTTAATGATAACATGACATTCCAAGAGTTGTTTGCACCAGAACAACCCATATCACCACTATTACAGCAACAGTCTTCACTACATCCGGAGCAACAACAACAGTCAATTGTTGAAGCCGGACCAAGTACGATGCCTCTAATAAATCCATTTTTAGATCCAATAAAGGTTGATAAACTAATAAAAAAGAACCGGAAAATGTCAAGACAAATAGAGTGGTTGACGAAAAAGAATGAGTGGCAGGAAGAAATACTAAGACAAGTAGCTAGTATTATCTCAAAACAATTTACTCCGCCACCACCATCACCTCATGATTCTGATTCTGATTAATTTCAGTTGTATACACAGACAGAGGTCCGCAAACATAACTATATACTAGAATCATTTTGCTACGATTCAATTATTTTAATATATTTATTTAAGTATCTGGATAAGTAGCCATATGAATTGAAACATGTTTACATACAACATTGATATGGAAGATGACACGCGAGCATTGTCATCTCAACAGCAACTCCCATAACAATTAGATGGAACCACCACCATATTAATAATTACTTCAGTTATAGGTTGCCAATTTTGTTACAAAACATAAATAAGATAAATATTAAAATCTAAATACTCATTAAAAATGAGATAACATACAAAGGAACAGCTATGAACAAATAAATGAATACATAAGTACTAAATAGATGAGGCGGAAGCTCATACATTAATATCGGCAATAATATTATCATTATGCCGGTCAATATTAAAACCGGGTGAATCATCTTCGAAATTTTTTTTCTTGAATAACTTTGAGAAGAAGAGGGTTTGATGTGAAAAAAAAATGAGATTGATAATTGGTTATTTATAGTGGTAAATTATAACCGTTTTGTAACGGTTATATTACCGTTTTATAACCGTTGTACAACGGTTATATATATACAACAGTTATATATATATATGTATATATAATAAATGATGTATTAAGGAAATGTTATTTTTGGGAAGTTAGAAAACTGTCAGGTTTATTTGATTCATAAAACAAGTTTATATTTATAAAATATATTAAATGGTAAAGACGAAGCATGATAAACATACAAGTTTGGGTTGTACATACATACACACATACAAATGTTTTGTGAAAATACAATGACAAACATATGTATATATAAATTATTCATAAATTAGACGAATAATGCAAATAACGGTTTTGCCTGGGACATTCAAAATTAATAGAAAGAATGGGAGAAGCTAATTACCTGATAGTACAAAGTTTTTAAATAGAGGACGCTCTATTTTTCCCAAAAATCAATAAGGAACTTATTGAGTTTCAAGAATATATATATATCATCAAGGATATGATGGCATGTCAGATTAAGCCATCAAGGATATACTATGATGACAAGGATTCACATATCATATGATAATCCTAAAAAGGATTAAAGGATACACATATCCTAGCATGATACCATTTAGTATTTAAATCGATGCATCGTCTAAATGGTTATCAATTCGCAACTTGAAGTTTGCACATATGGCTTAGCTAATATAGCAAGAATATTATTCCAGACTGAAAAATTTGTTTTTGATAAATTCTAAATTTTCAATGATCATTGGAACAAGTATTATTATTGAAACATTTACTCCCCATTATAGTTATTTAGAAACCAAATATTTATCATTTTTGGGTGTGCGATATATATACTGAAATTATTACAACACAACGCACAAAGATGAGATTTAATGACATGTTGGGAATAAATAATATATAGCCATAAATGAGAGATTTCTTATGGGCTTCATTTGCTGATTATAAATCCCAACATGAGGGGGAGATAGAAAACAACTAAAAGTGAAATAAATTTTGAAGTTATCATTATATTATCTGTATCCTCGAGTAAAATATCTAAAGATAGAAAACAACTAAAAGTGAAATAAATTTTGAAGTTATCATTATATTATCTGTATCCTCGAGTAAAATATCTAAAAGATATTTTAAGAAGGAAATTCATCCAAAAAGTCTTGAATTGCTCCAGTTAAAATTAATGTCCAAGAAGGAGAAAGACATATTGAAAATCTTATATATCAGATACTAATGCTTTAGCTCGAGTTGATATTACAGACAAGCAAAGGGATAATAATAATATGGCTATTGAATCCCGTTTGAAACATGGGAGGCCAGTCGGTTCAAAGGATAAAACATCCTCGAAAAAAGAAAAGCGCTTATAAATGAAATTGACCATAAAGATAAAAATCTTGATCAAGCGGTAAATACCGAAACCTCTCATGAGGAAGATGTTGATGATACTAACAAAGAGATATCAATCAACTATGGTCATACACATATAATATGGAACCGAGATGAAATGGAAAATATGGATGAAATATTTTCATATTCGGTTGCCAGTAAGATTTTTCGCAAAGGCCGGGGATTTTGAAAAATAGGAAGTTATTGTACATATGCTTATATTTAACCAAAAAGGAAATCTCACAAACTAGGCACCTAGCTCGGTTGGCTAGGTGCGCGAAAGGGTGTGGCCTAGACCCGGGTTCGATCCAGGGGACGGCCAGTTTCACAATTTTTACCATACAAATTTAGAAAATTTTCATTAACACGTTGCAAGATGAATTATATTTTCCTTTTTCATATTCTCCTAAGGTGAAACGGAATTTTTGATACACTTGAGGTATGTAAGGTATAATTTATATTTTTACTAACCCATCGAAACAAGTTTGGTTAGTTTTTGTAAATGCAGGTAATGTAACAAAACACAGTTGTGGATCTTATGATATTTGTTTCCAAAATGGAACCAGAAGTCTCATATGAAGATCATATAACACTGATCGGAAAAAGATTGCCTACCTAAGGATTGTTGTCTATAAAGCTTTGATCAACTTTCAAGAAAGATAGAGACAAGTCACATAAATAATACATATTAAAATGAGGGGGAGTACTATACAAGTTGCACTCTTTTTCCCTTAACTAAGTTTTATCCCATTGGGTTTTCTTAGTAAGGTTTTTAATGAGGCAACATATCTGATCCATTGTGTATAATGCAAGCTGCACTCTTTTTCCCTTAGCTATGGTTTTGTCCCACTGGGTTTTCCTAGCAAGGTTTTTAATGAGGCAGTACTTAATTACCCCAAAGTTTGCAAAGTGTCATCCAAGGGGGAGTGTTATAATATTGGATGACAAAATAACAAAAAGTGTTGTGAATCATTATTTTCAAATAATGTGGATGACAAGTCAAATAATGTGGATGACAAAACAAATTACTTCACTATAAATGGGACACACATCTTCTTCATTCAATGCTCTAATCTCTACACAACAATAGCTTTGTTTCATATCTTTCAAGTTCATTTTTGAGTTTTAATCAAGAGAAATATTAGATGTAATATGATTGTGATAGAAGAGAATAATAGAGAAAGATATATAAAGGAAGTTTTGATCTCAATCTCTTAAGTTTTATAACAAAGTGTACAATTATTTTTATTTATAAGTATAGAGATATAGATTCTACTATAGAGAGACTCCATCGTGTTGTATTATGGCTTTATGTGATTCATTGAGTTTAACCTATTTATTGATGTGAAAAGTGTATGAATTATATCTTTGTATTCCTTTAAACATTTAAGTGGAATTTCAAATTTATGTTTAACTATTAAACTTACATTCGAAAGGGATTGCATGTTTCTTTTCTTATACTCTTGTGTTTTATTTTAATACAATATATGTTATTATTAGCTTAATTAACACCAAGAATAAGCAACATTTTATAAAGGTAGTTTTGATGCGTGAGTAATCTACAACGGAAAAGATAGCTTACCAAACATGAAAAAGAATAATCTGATTTTAAATACCCATCGGATGATTGTAAAAAATGCAGAAGAACTACTAAACATTAAAATTTTTCTGTTATCCTTGAATCGAATATAACAAAGAAAGATATTTTGAAGCTTGGGGTTTTTACCGATGGAATTAACCGAATTCCTTGATTTAGGGTCCAATTTCGTCAATCAAGGTTTTATAGCTTATAACGCTTAAATCATTAATTAGCACACTTCACTCTTTTATTTATATTGTTAATTTGAATTTGTTCTAATTATAATCATGTAATATCGAAAATTTGACAAACCTGTCAAATTTAGAAAATCCCTATATACAGGCACCTTTTGTGTTTTTTTGAAGCATCTAAGAATTTGTCAATTTTCTTTTAAGAATTATTTTCCCTATTTATTTGCTTCTATTTTGCATCACTTTAACAAGATGGTTTTAAAAATACACGAATATTTTATGTCACAATCATATCTTTAAGAAAATCCAAGATGAAAATAACATTTATGCTACATCCACATGGTGTCACATGTTCATTCATGTCACATGTTCATTGTCGTATTAGCAACATCGTAAGTAACTTATGTCCAAATCATAACAGGTTGTAGAAAGATATATATTTTTTTTATAATAATTTAGAATTTGTAAATTGGAAAATAGTTTGTTGTTTTAGTTTAGGTGCAACTTAAACGAAGGATGATTATTATGTAACAAAGTTGGAAGGAATAGTAGGATTTCTCATTTGTTTCTATAACTTTTACTTCAGGTATGAATGTCACACCTCAACCGATGGCGGAAACATCAGGGTGAGACGAACAAATTGCTCAAAACTTCATAACACTATGTGACAATATGAGTTTAAATTGAATATCATATATTGCTAAAAATGTCATACAAAAATAAAAAATGAGCAACATTGCTTCAACATACACTGACAAAATAGATTAATCTAAGTGTGTTCTAAGTCCACCTAAATTTTGTTTCTTTACTTAGCATCATCTTGTTTATCAACCTGCAACATGTATTAAAATATAATCAACAAAAAGTTGGCGAGTATACAAGTTTTTATACATAGCATAATTTAGACTAAAATAGTTTAACGGCTCATATCCAACATGAATAACAATATGCAAGTTACTAATATGCAGAAACGGTGTAACAATGTGTTCAAACCTAAGAATCCAACGCGTTAATATAGCCTATCCCAAAGAATAACGGGAGGTTAACATGTTAAACTTAACAATGCCCCAAGACTCGTGGGCGGTGCGTTACTCCTACAGCGCTATAATTGTTAAGGTAGGCTTGTACAAAGTTAATGAGCATATGGACACTGAAAGTTTACATAGCATACGAGATTAACAAGCATCATATAGTTGTATGTTCAAACATGGATAGAGAGTGATTCAAATAGTTTCAAGTGTTTCGTGTTTTTATATAGAATACATGTTGCACCCAAAAGTGTTTAAAAGTAAAATGGGTTCGAGTATACTCACAATGGTTGCGTATGGAGATTTCTTGAAATAACACACGAGTAAAGATAGGAAAAAGGATTCCGTACGTTTGAAACGATTAACCTAGATTTTCAAATAACACGTAACGATTCCGTTATTATTTAAGGGTTAAATGAAGTCTTAATACTCATCGTTTACAACATAACTACATTTTTAACTTAGAATATTTAAACTAATCTTCTATTTAATATTTTTATTTTATAGAAGATTGGTACAACTCCTTTGAAATATTAGGTTATATAATTTCAAACATCTTCAAATTAATGTTTCACACTCAATGATCAAGTCTTTATGAATCCTTCTTCATCTTATAAAAAGATTGGTTTATTTAATTTTTAATGACTGTTTTATTTAATTAGATTTAATCATAAACTGATTTAAATGTAAACCAAATTTACTAACTGATTAAAATATAAATATAAAAATAGTCCATAATCTGATTATTAAAAAGAAAGAAATGTGCAGCGACAACACAATGGGGCAAAGCTCCAGTATATTAATGAAGATCACTGTTGATGCAACAAATACTAGACCGATGGTAGTAGTTGGGCTGGTTTGGCAAAAGGGAACGCAGGTCGTGGGGTCCCCCCATGTTTGCAAGATGTGGAGAGAGGTTCACTAGTTAAGTTTTGTTGTTTGCTCAAGATCCTCCACTGAAGTGTATTCAGCTTCAGATGTGGGAGCAATGGAAGTGAATGTGTTGAATATGAAGAAGAGATGCTTGCATGGGACAAGTACTCGAGAGCAAAGACCAGAGATCCCAATGGAATCGGAGCTGATCCGAATGTCCTCAGTCACTAAATGAAGTGTCAATTTATAGGGAAGGACATCGCCCAAAGAAGAAACCATTGACTAGTGAAACAAGCTTGCAGTGAGGGACTTACCCTTTTAGGGGTTGTAGCGTTTGGACCTGCGGGTAAAAGACTACATTCTGTGCACATGTCTTCTTTTACGGCTGTGAGAGGCTGAGCAAGCAATCAGTAAGATGATGTTTTACTGTTCACATCCTTTTTGCTTCTCACCTGAGTTCGCGAGATTTGAACCTTTTAACCTTTTAACCTTTTAAGCGTTCATGTGTCTAAGTCATTTATTTAGTCTTGGGCTACCCCCATCATTAGCCCCCCAAGTCAGAGGTTTTTGGGAAATAAGCTCAAAGACTTCTGACTTTTACACATTTATTTGTATTGCTTAAAGGCTTCAAGGCTTGAAGGCTTGAAGGGTTCTTTACAGTTGAGTTTTTGAAATTTGAATTTTGACAAGACAGTTGATGTGATTGAGGGCGGTTTCTGCAGAGGGCAGGTTAATTAACTTCTGTGTAATCATAACCTCTATTGGTTTTTATTTTTCATTTATTGGTCAAGACAACCAACAATTCTTTCTCCATTTTCTACCAAGTTTCCTTCCATATTCTCCCTTCCGTTTCCCAGGTTAGTTCCAATTTCCTTGTGTGTTTTACTTTGTTCTTTACTTTGATCATGGGCGCACGGAAAGATCTTTCCGTTAGTCTTTCACGCCTTACCCAAGAGGAAGTGGAGGATTTTTTGTGTTGAATGGGGCATTGGTCTTAAATTTATTCCGGTTGCATCGGGTTGTGATAAATCCGTTGATCAGTGTCCCCCTGGTTCAGTTGCTTTGTACTGCCGTCACTTTGAATTTTCCAACCTTCGTCATCCTTTTTCGCTTTTTGTTTTGAACGTTTTGGAGTATTATCGGGTTTCCTTTGGTCAAATTCATCCAAAGGGTATTGTTAGGGTTTTACACTTCGAAGTTTTATGCCGGGCTTGTGGTTATGACCCTTCGTTGTTGTTATTCCGTCGATTTTTTCGTTTGGCAAAAAACGGTGATTGGTTCACCTTTGAGACATCCAAAATTGACACTTGCCTGATCTCTTCCATGGTTACCACACTTGGTACATGGAAGGATCGATTTTTCTGGGTTTCTGATTCTATTGTTCCCTTCAAAATGGTGTGGAGACACCCGGATGCCTTTCTCAATGAACCGGAACCTTCCGAGTCTGATTTGAATGAAGTTTTTCTTAAAGCCATCCGAGAGTGCCGTTCAAGGGTTCGTCCTTTTCCCGAACATTTGCTAGTTCTGTTGGGTGTTAGCAAGTTGTGGGATAAGGCTAATCGGGATCCGGTTCTTATGAGGAATGGCCAGGGTATGCATTTTCCATGTTCTGTCTTTTTATGGTATCTTTATTTAGTAGCTTATTTGTTTTTTGTTTTTAAAATGTTTTGCAGTTATGTCTGCTTTGGACGTTATCAAGAGTGATGATACGTCTGATGTTGCTTTTGTGGATGCTCAAGCCGCTGAAGGGGATGATGCTGTTGCTAAGGGTGTAGAACAGAGGTTTGAGGATGCTGGCTACGTTAGTGTTTCTAACGTCAAGGGTTTTACTAAGCATGTTTCTCCCAAGGCTTCAACCCGTCGCTCTGCTTGTCGTTTGTTAAGGGGTGCACCTCAATCTACTTCTTCTGATCCGGTGGAATTAAGTGATGATATTGAGGCTTTCGAAGGTCAGGATGTTGATGTTGAGAAGGAGAAAAAGTTAGTAGTTCATGGCAAGAAGAAGGCTTCGACCAAGAAGGTTGTGACCACTCCTGTTCAAGGTTCATCAGGCAGAGACATTGAATGGTTGAACGAAGATGAAGTTTATGTTCCTGATTAGACTGTGAAGGTTGGTGATAGTTTCAAAGATCCGAATGTTTGTGCTAATGTGTTAGCTCACTTTGCTCATCCTGGCGTTCGTGGTGCTATTTCCGAAATGGAAAGTGATCACTTTATATCAAGGTTGATGTTGAGTTCCTGCAACCTTTCTGCCTTGGTAGCCGAGGGTGTTACCCGTTTTCAGTAGGGAATGCAGGGGTACGAGGAGTTTTCTAAGAATAAGGAAAAGATGAAGTCTTCAATGGCTGCAATGAAGAAGGAAATTGATGGTTTTTCAGAGAAGGAGGTAGCTTGGGCCAAGAAGGTAGGTGAATTGACAAAGAGGCACGAGATTGAGATAAATGGTCTCAAGAAAAGTTTTGAAGCTGACAGGTTGAAGTTAAAAGCTGATAGGGAGGCCTTGACTGTCCAACAGAGGGCCTTTGATGAAGAGAAAGATGGTCTGAAGGCTTCAGTTGTTCAAGCCACTAGTGATAACCAGTGGCTCATTGAGCAAGGCTTTCACCAGGTTGTTACCTACCTCCTTCATTCCAATGAGTTCAACTCTGCCCTTGGAGAGGTTTATACGAAGCTGCTGAATTTGGGGAAACATCAAGGCCTTATTGCCAGTTTAAACTTCACGAGTCTGGCCAGGCTTTAAAGCAATCTCCCCTTTTCCGCCCTGATGCTTCCGAAGTGTTTAAGGCAGCTGTCCAGCAGATGGAGAGGTTGACTTACCCATATGTAAGTCAAGTTGCTAATTGCTTTGGTAAACCTCTTTCTGTCTTACAGGAACTGAAGCCGCTGGGCTTAATGAAAAAGTTTTTGCTGAAGTGTTTGATTCCTTGTCCAAGAAACGTTCTCGTTCAGGGGATAGTGATGAAACTTTTTCGGATGATGCTGATGCATCTAAGGAAGCAAGCCTCCAAGGTTCAGCTGTTGGGAGTGATGGTGGGTCAAAGACTAAGAAGTCAAAGAAGGCCAAGAAGGTTAAGGGTGATGGCTCCAGGGCTTCTAAGCCTCCTGTTGATGCTTGAGTAATATTCGTAGCTTTCTTAGCACTACTAAACAATTTAATGGTTTGTATTTGTTACTTTAAACAATTTTAGGTTTTGCAGGAACCTTTAAGGTTCCTGTTTTGTGGTTGTGGTTTGGCCTTGGTGGCCGTTTGGACAATTCTTAGGTTTGCAAACCGTTAAGGTTTGTTTTAACTTGTTTGGATGCTTGAAGCCTTTTAAGGCTTCTTTTCTTATGCTACCAAGTTTTCTACTACTTGCCTTGTGTTATGATTTCTTGTGTTGGTGCTTGTTTTTGTAAGGCAGCTTGCTTGGCTTCAAGCCTTCAAGGCTTCTAGCCGTTTGAATGTTTGTAGCTTGAAGCCTTCAAGGCTTCCGGTTACTACTTTAGTTTTATAATTTGATGCCTTGGTTTGTATTTTTGAGACTTGGTTGTATGCAACCTTTTGCCTTGTTGTTGTGTTGCTTCTTGAATTTTTCTTTTTTGATATTGTCTTTGTTGGGTTTGTGTTGTCTTTATGTTTTTTATACCTTAAAGGGTTCAGTGCTGCAGTCACTTAGCCTTGGTATTTTTAACAAGAAGACATAGCACCTATCCTATTCATTACTTTCCTTAGTTTGACTTTATTTCGTAAGCCTGTTTTTGATAATTTTTCTAAGGCTTAAGGAACATTTGATGTAGGCTATTCGGACCCGTCTATGAGACAACTTTGTTTTTAAACTATAAGCCTCATGGAGTTGTATTGATTTAGGAACTCACCCCTTATATAGGTTCATTCAACCCTTGAACCTATTGAGCGATATGGCCTGGGAGCTCATCCCCTTATGTAACACCCTAGTTTCTATTTAACGTTTATCGTGTGAATACCATCAGTTAGATGTGTAGTTAAGGCTACACATACTATAAAAATACGGGTTTATTTAAACTTTTACAATTCGTAAGTTATTCTAGGTAACATGATCAAATTTGTTGTTTAAATTTTACAACGTGGCAAAGTGCGGAAGCGTGTGTCTTTATTGTGTTCGGTTCTTCGCTGAGCTTGATCGTCTTCCGGCATCCAAGGCGTACCTACATTTCATAAACATGAAATGCTTTAGTCTTACGAAGTTTAAATCAGGTCCGAACAATGTCCGGGAAACATTTGATTTCCAAATGAAAAACAAAATATAAGAAAATTATATCCACCGTAATTTACGGTGGGACCGTAAATTACGGTGGCCCCTGGGTTTCCATTCTTCTGCCGTAAATCAGACCAGTTACACCGTAAACAATTTAACTCCACCGTAATTTACGGTGGGACCGTAAATTACGGTGGACTCTGCATCCTGATTCTCTATTTCGTCGTAATTTGACACGAAATCTTTCGTATCTTTCAAACCGCTTATCCGTTTAACCTACCGTTTCTTCCTACATGTTTGTAATTTGATTCTCCATCATATGGAGTTAAAATCCAACATCCGGCTTGATAAAAATTAAGACCTTTAAGCCTTCGGCTTATTACTCTTTTACCAAAATTTGACCCGTTTACGCATTTTATCAAACAAACGTATTTGTTTGACTTCTATATCACATACATCTCTTTAATTTAATGTTACCTACCATTTTAAAGTTCTAATCATAGGTTTATTACACAATTTAAACCCGTTTTCGCTCGTATGCTTATTATAACCCGTTAAGGATAATTTAAGCACTTTTAAACTCAAATTTCACTTTTATTCAAATCTAGCGTTGTAACCTATATTTCTTATCTAGTGCTCTCCCATCGCAACTAAATGTGTGTTGGATTTAAAGTAGGTATCTATGTGTTCCGGATTTATTTCCCTTGAAATATCATTTTACGGCAAAGACTCATATGGAGTCTTTTAGCCCAAGAATTACATCTTTCACTACCTATACTCGTTCTAAACTTTTGTTTAATCATAAGACTCCTTTCCAAACAACCTCTAAGGGTTGTTTGTTCAATTTAGCCTACAAGGGCGTTTTGGTCGATTTTGGTCCTTCTTTTACAATGAAGGGTTATCACCGATTATTCGACCAAACTAGCGCTTTTACATACATCATAAATAAACGTACCTGGCTCGGATCAACAAATAGACCTGATTTTATTACCTTGCTTTATATTCGCTAATTAAGAACGATGCGAATATCCATTGGATATCTATTCCTGTAAGCATATGACTCGACAAAAGAATCATTAGTCTATATAGTCAAAAGGTGTTGTCTACACCTTTTGACCCGTTTGGCCGAAAAGACCATTTAACTTTGCGAAATGATATTTATTATCATCTCCTCTACATGACTCTTCCCGTTTAACACCGTACGGGAATTTTAATTATAAACCGTGTATTTCTTTCGACATAATATGACCAATTTATCGAGTTACTTCTTTTTAACCATTATTATGGTTTCTATCATCTTTGATTTGCTTGTTCCGTTCGACTACACGACGGAACATCATATTTCAATCGTTTAGATATCTCATTCAATATTTATATGATAAGAAAACATTCCACAATTTAAGACTAGTGTAAGCTATACTTACCTTGCATCCGAATTATGTTTTTCCGCCATTCTTGCTTCGTTTGACCCGCCTCCTATCCAAGCCTCCACCTAGCTTGTCAAGCGTCAAACTATCATTATAATTCGTAAGACGGTTATATTAGTCATCATTAATTATGACCATTCCATCTTACATATTTTCTATCACAAATACCATTCGATCTTATTAATGATCGGTTTGACTATTTAAAAGTCAAATCACCAATTAACACATATGATTGCACTATCAAGTTCACAAGACTCAATTAGGCACATTATCAACACTTAGTTCTCATTTAGGCATTATAACAAACACCTAATGGGCATGATTCTACACGTTTGCTAACTAGTTCACAATTAGTCATTTTTACCAAGATTAACATCAAGATTCAACCATTATCATGTATGATCAAATACTCAAATTTGAAATTTGTTCAAGTATCTTGCATCTACTATCACTTATGATGATTTCTAACACAACTATATTATCATCTTTTCTACATAATCAAAACCCACTTGACTTATGAGTGTATGATTATGAATTCACAACAATGAACATCAATTCAACAATTACATGGCTAGGGTTTACTACTAGACATAGTTTCATCCCTAATTTCATCCAAACAACATACATGCAAGCTTAGATTCGAATTCTCTAGGTTTGCTCAGAATTTCAACTAGAGATTTACCAAGAAATTTACATACCTCGTGACTCCTTTTTCAATGGAGATCACTAATTCATACTCGGATTTTGATTTGGACTTGATTTGCTCCTTCAATTTGATGAATTTCTGTGTTTTAGGGTTTGAGCTTAAGAGCTCTTCTTGGCTCTGTGTTTTGTACGACCAGAACACACACAATGGTGTGTGTTTTGGTGTTTTTAGATTTTAATTAATAAAACCCATTTTCCCACTTTAACCATTTTAGTCCCTCAACTTTATCCAAGTTTATAAAGGTTACTACATCAAGTTCCTCATTATTTTTAAGACACTAGACTAACTAGGTTGATATTCCTAGTTATTTAGTGGGTTCCGGGAGTTATAACCCGTTTTATTTTAAGTCCCGTTAACTCGGGCTCTTATAAACTCAATTCATCAAAACTTTGTTTCGCTTGTATCTAATATTAGGCTTTCTTATTAATTCCCAAATATTTACCGGGTTATTTTTACTACTAGCGACACTTTACCCGTCTTTTAGTATTAACGTGGGTTAATTACCAAACCCGTTTTCGGGGTGTTACAAGTCTACCCCCCTTAAAGAGGTTTCGTCCTCGAAACCTTGCTTATCTAGTTCATTGAGTTTCTAAACCCAATGCGTTTGACTTGAATAATCTCTTAAGCATTACTCCTACTTTAACCAATTGTTATCATTACCAGAAAATTATGGTAATGTCTTTTTGGTTACCGGACCTCTACGTATGTCATATGACATAATGTAACTTCGACATAACGTAGTCTCGTTATTTCCACTAGTTCAGTTAACTTAGCGATATCCATCGCTTTCATATACCCTCGAATTCCTTATGAATCCGTTAATTTGACCCGTTTAAGATCTTTAGTGAAATCTTTCACTTTTAGCAACAAATTCTTTTGTTTTCAATTTATCTATTCGGTTCAGCTATACCGAATCTACCGCTTACAAGCAAACCAAATTTCTTGATTTGAATTGATGACCTTAACCGGTCTCATTAACTAGTCTTATCAGTTCAGTTACTTTTATCACTCGCTTGGTTATAATGTGATTTACTTCACATTACATTTCCTAACCGTGATCGTGCCACATCATGTTTAAATTGTATCAACCTTTCATTTTTGAGAATATCACTTTTCGAATATATCATCTTGCGCCTATCAGTGTCAAGACTTGTATCTTTCATGCTTACTATTTAAATTCCTATCAGAATTTATGTTTGTAAAAACATTACTTCTTACTAAAACCGAAGTTTTAGTTTTTGGATCTTTTCTTTAACTCGTGTCAATCATCCATACTGGGATATTGACAGTCCGTAATTTAATCCTTTACAGTCTTAGTTTTTGTATGCGGGGATTTTTAACTGATTTCCTCGCTTTATTCCGTCTAACCCGTAGGTTTTATCACTTAGCCTTATGGGCTATTTTTTATTAGACATTCACCTCTTTAAGGCGAAGTCCTTATAACTTCTTTCTAATCATGACCCGTGGGTCGTTTTAGTCCATATTTCTCTCGTTGTTTATAATCCTAAAGGTTATGTGGATCCCGTAGATCATTCTTTTTGCTCGTGTCTTATTAAAATATATATTTGGTGTCAAAGCACTCTTTTTACGTTTGAAATTCATTTGTCTCAAGCTTATCGTTATCCGGCTTGCGCTTACTTACGCCTTCAAGCATTATACTTTGTTCAACCCGTTCAATCTCAAAATAGTTGAATATAATTATCAGAATTTCTGTTTACGAAATTTTATGGTCTTTTAGTCGTAACTCATGATCCGAGTCCTTTGACTTTAAATTCGTGTTTTCGTTTCTCGGTTTACGCATGTGTTTAATTCTTACCCATCAACCGGGTGTTTTACCAAGGTCGTTATTATTGCAATCCTCCCGGTATGCATTAAGACCTTGCTTCATTTTTATATTCTGACTTTGTCTTTAAGTTCGACGTTTTACAAAAAAAAAAAAAAAAATGACCCGTTAAGGGACATATTTGCATTTTCCGGGTTCGAGTGTAAGTACACTCCCTCCCATCGCTTGTCTAAATCATTTTTCATGTTTGCAATTTCTGGGTTCGAGTGCAAGTACACTCCCTCCCAATACTTGTCTAAATCATTTTACATGCTTGCGTTTTATGGGTTCGAGTGTAAGTACACTCCCTCCCAATACTTGTCTAAATCATTTTACATGCTTGTTTGTCCCTTCACTCGGGCTCATTATCCTAATGTAACACGCTCCCGTCACTCGGTTGTGCGTTTACATTATTTTCAAATATCTTGCTTATCTGCTTCATTTGGGTACTTTTTAATTAGTCCCATTCACCCCGCCATTACCACATCGGACATAACTGCGCTCATTATAAGAAGCTCATGCTATCATGTGTTCACTACTTACTTGGCCAGAGTAAGCGATCAACACGTGGTACACGTGACCTTATTATAATTACCACATCACGTCCCATGTAAGTAACTCCTCAAATTGTCTCCATGTTTATGGTTTCATTTGGTAAAACTCTATTTAATTGTTAGTTAACAATTATTAGTTTTTAATCGTTTATCCTTGAACATGTACAATGTCCCTTTTTATGAACATTTATTCGCATTCATTGATGTGATCATAAATTTTCTCAATAGGATTTGTATTGAGAATACTTGCTTGGATGATCACTCTCGTCCAAGTTTCTATATAAACAAGTCTTGTTATTCATTTGTTATTCATCATTGTGAATAACACATTTCCTATTAAATTTCTCTTGGAAATCAGGTTTTCCAAGTTCTGTCATATGTGTATGCAACCGTTATTACTTACGTGTTTGTTGCATATAACGACTCGTGCGATTAAATTTAAAAGTGTGCACCTGGTGATGCTTGCCCTAACGGGCTTCTCTTGTCATTAGTCTTGTTCGCGACCGTTACGCGATTTTTTGGTCCTTAATGAGTATGCTCTTTCTGTCGTACCCCGGACCGTTCCATCATCATGTCCATAATTTGTTTGACTCTCGTCGTCTTCAAACGCGAGTGTCCTTCATTTAAAACATTCACAAAAGTTAGTAAAGTCAACTTCAATAATCGCCCGTATTATAATACAAGGCATTTTCTACTATACACGTCAACGCGCGTATTTTCGTCAACCCTAACAATCATTTAAATTGGGGTAACGTATAGCACACGATAGCTCTATGTGTTGTTTACAACACTTAAGCATACTAACTAATAACGTACTTGTACTTACCGGATTTGCGATCAAGCTTCGAACCGAACACTATTCTTTGTCAAGAGCATAAGGTTTAAGTCCAAGCATGGTTCCTCCCAACCATACTCGAATCTCTTAAACCAAGGCTCTGATACCAACTTGTAACACCCTAGTTTCTATTTAACGTTTATCGTGTGAATACCATCAGTTAGATGTGTAGTTAAGGCTACACATACTATAAAAATACGGGTTTATTTAAACTTTTACAATTCGTAAGTTATTCTAGGTAACATGATCAAATTTGTTGTTTAAATTTTACAACGTGGCAAAGTGCGGAAGCGTGTGTCTTTATTGTGTTCGGTTCTTCGCTGAGCTTGATCGTCTTCCGGCATCCAAGGCGTACCTACATTTCATAAACATGAAATGCTTTAGTCTTACGAAGTTTAAATCAGGTCCGAACAATGTCCGGGAAACATTTGATTTCCAAATGAAAAACAAAATATAAGAAAATTATATCCACCGTAATTTACGGTGGGACCGTAAATTACGGTGGCCCCTGGGTTTCCATTCTTCTGCCGTAAATCAGACCAGTTACACCGTAAACAATTTAACTCCACCGTAATTTACGGTGGGACCGTAAATTACGGTGGACTCTGCATCCTGATTCTCTATTTCGTCGTAATTTGACACGAAATCTTTCGTATCTTTCAAACCGCTTATCCGTTTAACCTACCGTTTCTTCCTACATGTTTGTAATTTGATTCTCCATCATATGGAGTTAAAATCCAACATCCGGCTTGATAAAAATTAAGACCTTTAAGCCTTCGGCTTATTACTCTTTTACCAAAATTTGACCCGTTTACGCATTTTATCAAACAAACGTATTTGTTTGACTTCTATATCACATACATCTCTTTAATTTAATGTTACCTACCATTTTAAAGTTCTAATCATAGGTTTATTACACAATTTAAACCCGTTTTCGCTCGTATGCTTATTATGACCCGTTAAGGATAATTTAAGCACTTTTAAACTCAAATTTCACTTTTATTCAAATCTAGCGTTGTAACCTATATTTCTTATCTAGTGCTCTCCCATCGCAACTAAATGTGTGTTGGATTTAAAGTAGGTATCTATGTGTTCCGGATTTATTTCCCTTGAAATATCATTTTACGGCAAAGACTCATATGGAGTCTTTTAGCCCAAGAATTACATCTTTCACTACCTATACTCGTTCTAAACTTTTGTTTAATCATAAGACTCCTTTCCAAACAACCTCTAAGGGTTGTTTGTTCAATTTAGCCTACAAGGGCGTTTTGGTCGATTTTGGTCCTTCTTTTACAATGAAGGGTTATCACCGATTATTCGACCAAACTAGCGCTTTTACATACATCATAAATAAACGTACCTGGCTCGGATCAACAAATAGACCTGATTTTATTACCTTGCTTTATATTCGCTAATTAAGAATGATGCGAATATCCATTGGATATCTATTCCTGTAAGCATATGACTCGACAAAAGAATCATTAGTCTATATAGTCAAAAGGTGTTGTCTACACCTTTTGACCCGTTTGGCCGAAAAGACCATTTAACTTTGCGAAATGATATTTATTATCATCTCCTCTACATGACTCTTCCCGTTTAACACCGTACGGGAATTTTAATTATAAACCGTGTATTTCTTTCGACATAATATGACCAATTTATCGAGTTACTTCTTTTTAACCATTATTATGGTTTCTATCATCTTTGATTTGCTTGTTCCGTTCGACTACACGACGGAACATCATATTTCAATCGTTTAGATATCTCATTCAATATTTATATGATAAGAAAACATTCCACAATTTAAGACTAGTGTAAGCTATACTTACCTTGCATCCGAATTATGCTTTTCCGCCATTCTTGCTTCGTTTGACCCGCCTCCTATCCAAGCCTCCACCTAGCTTGTCAAGCGTCAAACTATCATTATAATTCGTAAGACGGTTATATTAGTCATCATTAATTATGACCATTCCATCTTACATATTTTCTATCACAAATACCATTCGATCTTATTAATGATCGGTTTGACTATTTAAAAGTCAAATCACCAATTAACACATATGATTGCACTATCAAGTTCACAAGACTCAATTAGGCACATTATCAACACTTAGTTCTCATTTAGGCATTATAACAAACACCTAATGGGCATGATTCTACACGTTTGCTAACTAGTTCACAATTAGTCATTTTTACCAAGATTAACATCAAGATTCAACCATTATCATGTATGATCAAATACTCAAATTTGAAATTTGTTCAAGTATCTTGCATCTACTATCACTTATGATGATTTCTAACACAACTATATTATCATATTTTCTACATAATCAAAACCCACTTGACTTATGAGTGTATGATTATGAATTCACAACAATGAACATCAATTCAACAATTACATGGCTAGGGTTTACTACTAGACATAGTTTCATCCCTAATTTCATCCAAACAACATACATGCAAGCTTAGATTCGAATTCTCTAGGTTTGCTCAGAATTTCAACTAGAGATTTACCAAGAAATTTACATACCTCGTGACTCCTTTTTCAATGGAGATCACTAATTCATACTCGGATTTTGATTTGGACTTGATTTGCTCCTTCAATTTGATGAATTTCTGTGTTTTAGGGTTTAAGCTTAAGAGCTCTTCTGGGCTCTGTGTTTTGTACGACCAGAACACACACAATGGTGTGTGTTTTGGTGTTTTTAGATTTTAATTAATAAAACCCATTTTCCCACTTTAACCATTTTAGCCCCTCAACTTTATCCAAGTTTATAAAGGTTACTACATCAAGTTCCTCATTATTTTTAAGACACTAGACTAACTAGGTTGATATTCCTAGTTATTTAGTGGGTTCCGGGAGTTATAACCCGTTTTATTTTAAGTCCCGTTAACTCGGGCTCTTATAAACTCAATTCATCAAAACTTTGTTTCGCTTGTATCTAATATTAGGCTTTCTTATTAATTCCCAAATATTTACCGGGTTATTTTTACTACTAGCGACACTTTACCCGTCTTTTAGTATTAACGTGGGTTAATTACCAAACCCGTTTTCGGGGTGTTACACCTTACATGGCCTTTGCCATGGTGTTTTTTGCTAGGTTCTCAACCTGATTTTAGGATAGAAAGACAAATTTGTTAAAACGTCATCATTCATTCAAGAGATATTGTTTTACAAAAGGTGATCATAGGACAACTTTTGAAATACAAACTAATCTTTCTTGATCAGACATGGAACCTTTTGAGGGTCTTTCCATTCCAATGTCTAGGAAGCTTTTTACCCTCTGTGTCGGCTAGCTTATAGGATCTGCCCTTGTGTGCTTCAAGGATTGTATATGGCCCTTCCCATTTAGGGCCAAGCTTTCCTTGGTTCTCTTTTTTACTAGCCTCATTGTTTCTAAGTACCAGGTCTCCTGGCTTGAAGCGTTCAAGCTTGACTCTTTTGTTGTAGTAAGCTTCCATCATTTGCTTGTACTTGGCTTCTTGAACAGCAGCTTGGTCTTGTGCTTCTTCGAGGAGTTGTAAGTTCAACATGGTCTCTTTGTTGTTTGTTTCGGGATCCATGTTGACTGTTCTTTGAGTTACAACTCCTACTTCGGCTGGAATCACGACTTCGGATCTAAACACCAAGCTATAAAGCGTTCTTTTGTGGCTTGTTTTTTCAGTTGTTCTTTAAGCCCATAGAACGCTTGGCAACTCTTCGAGCCAATTTCTTTCATGCCTTCCCAATCATGTTTTGATTCCTTCAACTATGCTTCGATTCATCCTTTCAACCTGGCCGTTTGATTGTGGGTATGCAACTGAGCTGAAAACCTGAGTTATTCTGAACTCTTTGCACCAAACGCTAAAAGGCTTCTCAGCAAATTACTTTCCATTATCAGTGAATAGCACCCCCGGTAATCCATAGCGACAAATGATGTTTTTCCAAACGAAGTCAATGATCTGTTTGCCCGTAATTTTTGCAAGTGGTTTAACCTCAGGCCACTTGGTGAAGTAGTCTATTGCAACTAACAAGAACTTCACTCCACCCTTGGCTGGTGGGAATGGGCCGACAATGTCCATTCCCCATTTATGAAATGGCCATGCTGAGGATATTAGGACAAGGTCATGCTTGGGGCTCTTTGGTACCGGTGCATGGATTTGACAAGAATCACATTTTCTCAGTTGTTCAACGGTGTCTCGGTGCATGGAGAGCCAAAAATACCCAAGGTTCATTAGTTTGGCAACCACCGTTCTTGCTCCAAAATGGGCTCCGCAAATCCCTTCATGAACCTCTTTGACCAAGTACTGGCTTTGTTCGGGACCAACACATCTCAGCAAGGGTGCAAGGTAACCCTTTTTGTAGAGGATTTCACCTTACAACACGTACTGTCTAGACTTGATTTTAACCCTTTCAGCCTCTGTTTGATCAGCATGTAACTCACCATTTTTAAGGAATTTTTTAATTGGAGTCATTCAATTGGGGCCTTCTTCAATGATTACATCTTGAACTTCCAATTCTTCAATTGATGGGGTTTTCAACACTTCTACCAATACCTTTTTGGTGAGGTGGGCAAAGGTGAGAGAAGCGAGTTTACTCAAGGCATCAGCTTTCTTATTTTGAGACCTTGAAATTTGCTTGATGGTACATGTTTGGAATGTGTTCATCAACTCTTTGGACTTTTCTTTGTACTTCTTCATATTGGGCTCCTTCGCAACATAACTGTCATTCACTTGGCTTGACACCAACAACGAGTCTGTGAAGACTTGAAGCTTTTGAACCATCATTTCCTTAGCCAACCTCAAGCCGGCTATCAATGCTTCATATTCAGCTTCGTTGTTGGTGGTTTGAAATTCAAATCGAAGAATTCTAACCCTTCAGGGTTGATCAGGATGAGCCCAACCCCTGACCCTTCAACGCTTGAAGCCCCATCGGTAAAAAGCTTCCAGGCTTCAAGGTTGGAAGGTTCAGTGGCAGCTGTGTTAACTTCAGTGATTGTTTGTTTCGGGACTTCTACAATGAAATCGGCCAAGACTTGGGCTTTGATGGCTTTTCTTGGAACATAGGTGATGTTGTGTTCACCTAGTCCACAGCCCATTTGGCTAATCGTCCTGAATTTTACGGTTTTTCAAGCACACTCTTTATGGGTTGGTCGGTGACCACTTGTATAGGGTATGCTTGGAAATACCTTCGAATCCTTCTAGCCGTTTGGACTAGGGCTAGAGAAAGTTTTTCCAAAGGAAGATACTTGATTTCTGCCAGTTTTAGAGTTTTGCTGAAGAAATAAACGGGTACCTGAACTTTGTCTCGTTCAATGGTGACGACCGCACTTATTGCTTCTTCAGCAACTGAAAGGTATACAGAGATCAGTTCTCCCATTTCTGGGGCTGCAATGTCTGGCAGTGAAGCTAAGTGTCGCTTCATCTGGTTGAAGGCTTCCTCAGCCTCAATAGTCCACTTGAAGTCCTTCTTGTCAAAGCACCCCTTGAGCGTTTTGAAGAAAAGCAAAGATCTTTCAGCCAATTTTGAGGTAAAATGCTTCAGGGTTGCAAGCTTCCCGTTTAAGTTTTCTACCTCCTTTTTGCTTCGTGGTGGCTTGATTTCAAGAACAGCTTTCACCTTGTTTGGATATGCCTTTATGCTTTGTTTTCCTACAATGTGCCCCAGAAACTTTCCTTCTTTAAACCCAAATGAACATTTCTCGGGGTTGAGTTTCATGTTGACCTTTCTTAGGTTCTTGAAAGTTTCTTGGATGTCATCAAGCATTTGGTACTCTGTTTTACTTTTGATTACCAAATCATCGACATATGCTTCCATGTTTCTGCCAATTTGACTAGTAAAAGCCTTATCAACTAGGCGTTGGTAGGTTGCACCCGCGTTTTTTAGGCCAAAAGGCATCTTTTGGTAGCAAAAGATCCCTTTGTCCATGTGAAAGGCAGTTTTCTCTTCATCTTCTTTTTTCATAACAATTTGATGGTAACCCTTGTAAGTATTGAGAAAACACTTGAAAGGGTAACCAGTGAGGGAGTCAACCTTGAGATCAATCTCTGGCAACGGGTAACAATCTTTAGGACAAGCCTTGTTCAAGTCCTTGAAGTCTATGCACATTCTCCAAGAGCTATCGGGCTTTCGAACCATGACTGGGTTTGCAACCCAGGATTGATACTTGACTTCTCGGAGAATTCCTGCTGAAACAAGCTTTTCAACCTCTTGGCAGGCTGCCAAGCTTCTTTTGGTTGCTAGACTTCGTTTCTTCTGGACAACAGGCTTGACCTCGGGTGGTATTCTCAGCTTATGTTCAGCAATGCTTCGAGGGATACCCGTCATGTCTTCCGAAAACCAGGCAAAGACATCACTATAGTGTAGTTGCAGCTTTTCAAGGTACGAGAGGGTTTCTTGAGAAAGGATTGGATTAACCCTTATCCTTTGCTCAGGATGTTTGGGGTTTATGATCAGCCCTTGCATGTTGTCTTCATTTTTTGAACCTTCCCCTTCAACCATGTAAGCCTCTTGAGTAGGTTGAAGGGTTGCAACCCCTCTCTCGGTAGGAAACTTGACTGTGCCATGACCAACAGAAACAACCATGTAGAATGCACACTACCCCGACCTTCCTACGATGACATCATAATTTGAAGGTATATTGATAACCACAAAAGTGAGAGGTTGGACTCTCTCCATCTTGCCTTCGCTGAAATGGACATCAAGGGTTAGTTGCCCTAAAGGCTTGAGGGGTATGTCTGCAATACCTTTTATGGAGGTCCCGGGGGGTTGAAGCTTTGAACGTTCCTCATTGCTTAAATGGTTGAAGAACTTTTCAAACATAATTTCAGTGGTCGCACCATTGTCTATGTATGCTCTGCTTGTCTTTAATGTACCCACAGTTGCTTCAACCACAAGGGGCTTTGAGAGTGGGTTCTTTTCTGTTGGAGGGAAGCAGACACACTGAAGCTCCCAAGCTTCCAACCGCTGTCGTTTGTGGGGAACCTTTCCATCAAAATCCACCATGTTAACTTCCTTGCCCTTTGACTCAGCCATCTTGTCCCTTACTCCCTTTACTAAGTGGGCAAGCTCCCCGAACTTGACGGCCTCTTCAATCCTCTTTTTTAGTTGAAAGCAATCATTAGTATGGTGGCCCTTCTCTTCATGAAATTCACAAAATTCGGTGGAATTTTCATTTCTTTTGCTTTTAGGGAGAGGTCTCGGAGGTCGAAAGCTTTGCTTCACTTCCTCTGTAGCAAGAATCTATTGAGGGGTCTTGGTGAGGGGTGTGAAGTTCATGCCCTTCTCCCTGTTGGAAGGGTTCCTGCCTTCAGGCCTTCGTTGCTCTGAACCCCTTTGGCGTCTGTCATAAGGATGAAAGTTTCCCTTCTTTCTATCTGGGCTGTTGCCTCGCCAGCTTGATCCCCTTTTTCTTTGCTCTTTTATGTCTACAGCCTCCTCTGATGTGGGCTTCAGCCCTTTCGAGAGCTTCTTCCAAGGTCTTAGTGTCACACCCCGATATTTCCACGTATTACCGGTGGGCCCCGGTGGGGAGTATTGTGACGTAGTTGATATCATCATAGTGAAATAATCACAGTTCAATGCACAGCGGAAGTCTAAAGTAAATATATTACAAACCGATTCAAAAGTAACATCAATTATTACAATCGGATTGTAAGATGGATCCACAGGCGGATCTTAAAACATAAAAGTAAACACTGTTCAACAGACTTTAGACGTCTAGGACTTGCAAGATTCCTTATTAACGCCCTGAGCTCCCAGCCAATTACGTACAGTACCTGTCACTTAATCTTTTGGAAAATACGTCAGTTTAAACTGGTAAATACAATTAACTGACTCTTTTGAAAACATTTATGAAAATTGATTTAAATGCACAAGGCACAAATATCCTTTTATAACTTGGGACAATTATTTTAAAATAATATTGTATACAGATTTATATGTTTGTTATACATTCAGGTCTCGATGTTAGAAACCGAGTCAAGATTAACAGACACACCACAAGTATAGGCCCACCAGAGAGTGAGATACCGATTCCCTTACGCAACTGTCAGGTGTATGCCTACAACCCGTACCCTAAGACGTGGCCATTTCTTAATAATGATGCCAAGGATATCCGGGACATGGTCATTAACCCCCAATGGCCTTTATTTCAAACAAGACAGATTAAAATGGGTTAGCTCAATAATTTAATCACAATCCGATTAAACATTCAATACCCAACCAAGCGGTATTATTATAATACCGTATCCCAAGCCCGTTTAGGGAAAATAAGTTAAGAGTATTTACCTGAGCTAAAATGTAATTTTATTCTCAGCTGTATATTCAAATCAGCAAGCACAAGTACCTCTACTGGGGCTCTCAATCTGGAACGAAGGTTTTAATAACCTATTAAATTTCTAACGGTTCTTATTTAAGCCTTAACTTAGACCGGTTAGTTTTATGGAAGGGTTTACGGCTCAAAACGCAAGATTAAGCGAAGACCATATTAGAATGTGATTTAGACCCGACAAGTATGGAGACTTGTAAAATATGGGTAAACTAAACACATTCTGAATTTTGAAGTGAAAATGATAAGGTTTGACCCGTTTCGGTTAATTCATGTAAACTAGTTACATAAACCGTACCGAACGCGTAAAATGCATAACGGGTAACCAAAAGAGTCATTAACATGTTTCACAAGTTAATATGCCTTATATATGTTGTGATATAAGTGGGATACCTTCCATTATGCCCAAAACAAATTTAAAACCAATTTAAGCCCCGTAGGGGTATTTTGGTCATTTTAAAGGTTATAAAAGAGGTTAAATAGTAATATGAGGTTCTGGTCTAAAATAATCAGTACAAATATTTATTTTGTCAAGTTATATCAGTAAGATATCTCACATATGTGAAATTTATCATTTATGGCCAAACTATGCACTGTAGGGGCATTTTGGTCATTTCACATATGCTTTAAGGGTTAATTTTGGAAATCTGAGTTCAAAACTTTTATTTACTGTTAAAGTATAAAAATTTATTCATAACATCAGTAGGTATCAAGCTTTAGGTGCCTAATATGGTTTTAAACCATACTATGCGCCTAAATCGCATAAAAGTCGGTATTTGACGGTATTTGGGTTAAATAAGAAAATCTGAGATTTTGAATAGCCTTTACAGTTTAAAATAACTTATTTGATGTATAAAATCAGTAGCAAAAGGTTTGGTATGTAAAGGATGTGTAAAACTCATTTTATTAGTAAAAATGGGCATAACCGTCAATTACCGAGTCAATGCAAGAACCCTATGTTATGATCAGTTTAAAATTCAACAAAAATCTTCAAAAATTCCTAAATATTGTATTAAATCAGTGGGTAAAAGGTTTGGCGTCAAAAATTGGGTTTAAATAGGTTTTATGCCGAAAGTACCGTTTAATTAATAAAAAGGCTTTAATTTACGATATTGAGCATAACTCCTAATTTAGACCTCAAACTGATATCAAATTTTTAGGACATCTTTATAAATCAGTAACAAAGGTTTTTGTCCACTCACATTTTCAAAAATCTCGTTTTAATCTCAAAAGGGCATAATGGTCAACTTTCAGGCATTTAACGGAAACATGTAATGAACTAGGATTTCTAAGGAACCAAGTTGTATAACCTCAGGGGATTATACTAACATATAATATGGTCCTAAAGGAATCCTAAGGCATAACTAAACTAAGCTAAATCGGGTCAGAACTGAAAGTCAAAGCAAAAGTCTACTTTTGCGACTTTCGGTTCCGAACCGAGCCTAAACTCAGAATTGTCGGGTTGAACATGCCTAGACATGTTCAATTAATATTTACCAAGTTATTAAAGTGACAAAACTGATTTTATTGCCTTTACATCATTAGTTATGAATTTTGTTTAAAAACCGACTCGCTTGACTTTTATTTTAATTACTTTGACCCGACAATTAACTAAGCAAACGTGGTAATTAGGAGGTGGCCTTTTTGAGGGTTTAATACCTACCTAATTATGATCACGTAGCCATGTTCGTTGCGAACAATGGATCGATCGTTTAAAAGTCAAAGCATTTATCGCGAACGCTTGACTTTTCGGCTTTAAGAGCCAAACAATTAAACTAAGCACGAAAGGACACTTACAAAGGGTCCAAGCAAGGATGGAATTGATCTAGAATGCTCAGGTATGAAGCATAGAATCTCCAACTTAGAACAATTCAGATCAAGTGTGAAATGAGAGCAAGAACAAGTGGGTTTATATAGGATTTCAAGAACCGTTAGGATCGTTTCTCGTAACCCATGCTTCAATCTTGGCCCTCCATGTGTGCCCATGGTTTCTAAATACAATGGGGGTTGAAAACCAGCTCATGGTATTGAGAATTTTACATAAAAGCCCTTGAAAAATGACCAGAATGCTGAAAATAAGTATCTGCCCAGACCTGGGCATAGGCGACGCTGCAGGGGGCGTAGGCTACGGCCTGCACAGATCAAACAAACTTTCAGAAGTTGCAGTTTTGGTCCCTGTATGTGTTTAAGCTCATATTTGACCCGTTTAAAGCCCGTTAAGCCATTCTCAAGGCTCTACAATGATGTCTAAACATAGGGAACATAAAACATGCTCAAAAATATGTCGGATGTCGGTTCGTTTGGTCGTACTGTTGTGTTGATCGACTAATTACGACGAAACACGAACGGACGCGAAAAACGAACCAAATTACATGACGAATGGAATTTTATCATGTAAATCACTAAAATAAAATATTTTAATGATTACATAAATTTTTGGATGTCCGGATATATTCAGAACGTAAGATATGCGCGAAAATGCAAACTTATGCACTCTTTGACGCTTTTAGTCCCTGTTGATCAAATAAGTTTATTTTTGCGCACCAAACACCTCTAAGCCTATTTCTAAGCTATGTAGAGGATATTTAGGGCATGTTTAACTTATGATCATATTACGGAAGGTTCGATACCATACGAATCGACAGACTTTTGCAGTTTGACGCAAATAGTCCCTCTAATGCGCAAACTTGCGCATATCATCGTTTAATAGCATCGAAGCCTTATCTAATCCATATTAGGCATTCTTGAGAGTATTATTAAACATCACGATGCTTCGGGTTTGTAAAAAGGTCATTCAGAGGTATGATTAAACATATTGACGCTTTTAACCCCTTAAACTTGCAAAGTTGCGCGTAACGTCACTTAAAGGCATAAAAGCCTTAGACGGCCAATAATTGGCATTCCCGAGAGTATAATCAAATATCATGAAGCTCCCAATTTGTTAAAAGGTCACTCATAGGTAAGAATTAACATGTTGACGCTTTTAACCCTTCATCGCGCAAACTTACAATTAATCACGCAAACGGCTACTCTCGATCAATCAAGCGGCTCATTTGTGAATATGAATACTGATGCGTGCGAAGTGTCGTATATTTTAGGTGTATATTTTAAGCCCTTTTTAACACTTATTTTAGCCAAGTTTTAAATTTATAAAACACGATATTTCACTAACACTAAACACACATATGGGCAAGTGCACCCATCGTTGAGTGTAGTATAGTGTTGGTAAGATACCGAGGTCGTCCAAGGACACAAGAGCTTTTAATACCGGTTTATCCTCAACGTCTAACCAAAATAAAAGTTTAGAAAAATGTTTTAAACTAAGAAAAATAAAAACTAACTAAAATGCTGAAAATAAAAATAAAAAAAAACAGATAGACAAGATGAATCACTTGGTTCCGACTCGTATCTAGTATAACCTTTGATTATTTCCGCACTTTTGCACATAATTAAGAGATTATCTTAGTTATTGTAGTAGGCCCCTCTTTTGAAGGTGACGTTACCCTCACCCCAGTAGTTTGAGTCAGCAGGGATACAATCCTAAAGGGGTGGATTATTGGAAGATAATGAATTAAGTTATTAATGCAGTATTGTGGTAGGCCCCGCTTTTGGCGGTGACGTTACCCTCGACTAAGTAGTCTGAGTCAGCAGGGATACAGTCCTAAATAGCCGGGTTATAGTATTAATAGTAGTTAACTTATGAGGGGATCAAAGAGTTTGGACCCCCGCCATCCAATACCGTGAAGTATTGAAGGAGGTCCTACTAAATTTGACCCAGGTCCATTGCAGGACCTCTAAACGCTGAACAATGGCAAGACCTTTACCAAACCGTTCCCTTAACCCCCTACCAGGTAGCCAACATACCTCCATATAGACCGTGGAGATATGAATGGTGAAAATCCTTTATTTTATATAGACAGTAAAATAATGCCAAGACACCACGGACAAACGATAAGGAAAGATCACCTTCAACATAAGTAACTAGTTATTAAAGTCATTAATACAAAACCAAATAAAAAGTGCAAAAGATTAGAAATAAAAAGTATTATACTAGACACTTTGTCTTCACCAAGTGATGTAAGAGACTTAGGCAAACATGGCCTTGATTGTCAAGAACTCTTACGATCAATCTTGGATCCCGAGACGACTCACACACTCTATGATGGACAATGGATGATGGTGGTGGATGATGGTGTTGTGATGGTGGTGGGTGGTGGATGAAGTGTGAGAGAGGTGGTGTGCCAAGGGATGAGATGAAATGAATCCAAGCACTCCTATTTATAGGCTGAACAGAGAGCTGGACACGGCCCCGTGTCCGCTGGACACGGCCCCGTGCCCGTCTGACACTCTCTCTCCTCATTAATTGTAATTCGCAATTACAATAAATGCGCCTGCTGTACTTTCAACACGCCCCCGTGTCCGCTGAGCACGGCCCGTGGTGGGCAATAGAAGCTTCTATAGGTTTGTCTTTTCTGCTGCTTCTTGGGCACGGCCCCGTGCTGGCTGAGCACGGGGCGTGTTCAGCCTTCTGTTTTCTCTATTTTGCTTTGGAAGGTGCCGTTGAGGGTTCGGGCAATCCACTAATGTTCCTTTTCTTGTATTTATGTTGGATTTAGCTGTCTTTTTGCTTCTTTTGCGTTTTTGAGCTCATTTAATCCTGAAAATACAAAAGGAAGACAAAAACACTCTTTTTCCAATATTAGTACTAAAAAAGGGTTAGTTTTATGCCTCATTTGATGTAATTTATATGTTGCATTTTACACTCATCAAATACCCCCACACTTGAACTTTTGCTTGTCCTCAAGCAAAACTCTTTAATATTTGGCTTACACTCCCAAATGGAATAGGTAGAAGAGAAGGTTTTGGGCTTGTCATAGAGTGTCGGGATTTCCAAGATCTTTTTGGGGTTTTATTTTTATTTATTTACACTCCTATTCGTAATGATTTATTTAGAACTGTTCATAAAAGAAATTACTTAATTGGGCATAACATATTTTTTTAAAATTCTATTTATATACAAGTTCACATACCTCGCGGGGAAATCACTCACACTCGGCCGAAGGTGTATTTTTAGTGAATCACTCGAGAGCGGTCCTGGAACTTATTCCTACCATAGGCTTGCCAAAAAATCAATCCTCCTCCTTTTTAACTTTTATACCTTTGTAGATATCAAGAGGACTTTGTGGGTTAAGGGTTGGCTAGGGTTAAAGGTAGGTGATTGGGTTAGTGGTTAGTAAAAAAAAAGGGCAAAAAGCGTAACAAGTGTCGGTTTTCGTATATATATTTTTTTTTTCAACTTTTTAATGAAGCTTTTATTCAAACAAAGTTATTTTTGATTACTTTGTTTGTTTATTTTCTTTTTGCTTCATTAAATTTTTTTTTTTTTTTTTTTATTTTTTTTTATTTTACGAAGAACCGAACTTGTTACTAAAATAAAGGGTAAAAAAAATGAAAAAGGTTTTGGTGGGTGAAAGGGTTTTTGTTTTGGGTGATGAAACGAAAAGGTTTAGGCTCAAAGGGGCTAACTAGGGGGATTTTTGGGTAGGTGGTAAAAGAAAAAGAAAAATAATGGTGTAGAAAAAAAATGTTAGTCCTAATGCCTCCATCATTTACTTACTCGGGTTTAAGTTTATAAGGACTGGGAATGTATTGTTATGGCAAGTTCTAGAGTCGTAAGAACCAAGCGGCTATTCACACAAGAAACGAAAAATGAGCATTTAGTCAAATGATATGGAATTGTGTGCTCAATAAAGGCTCAAAACTCACTTTTGTGGGAATGGGTTTTTATGTGATCAAGTATATATAATCAAATTTTAAATAAGTTTGTCATGCCTTTTCATAATTTTCTTATGTTGGTTCTTTTTATCACTACGCTATCGGTTGTAAATTTGTAACAATATAACCTTTTTGAGAGCTTGAATTTCCCGAGTTAAACCTAGACAAGTAAAAAAAAATTGAAATTTTTGAAAAAATTTGGGGTGATTAGCGGTTCCAATAGAGTTTTGTGTAAGGCTTGTATTTAGGACTTGCAAAATTCAAGGTTTTAGCATCCCCCCCACACTTAAATTACACATTGTCCTCAATGTGTCCCAAAAATAATTTTTTAGGTTGATTAGATGTGTAAAATAGTGTTTAAAAAGCAAAAATTTGTGTTACTGGGCACTGAACACGGCCCAGTGTTATCCGGGCACGGCCCCGTGTTCAAGTGCCAGTAACAAAATTGAAATAAGAGAAACAGAAGTCTGGACACGGGGGCGTGTTGGGTGAACACGGCCCGTGTCCAGTTACCTGTACTGGGCGTTTTCTGCAGGTGGTTCGACACGGGGCCGTGTTGGTTGGGCACGGCCCGTGTTGAACCTTCTGAAAGGGAGAAGATTGTCGGGTTGCCTCGTTCTTGTGCATGGGATCATTTTTCTCGTTCCCCTTTTCATCCTTTACCACCATGAGTGTGTTTTATTCATTACAAACCATCCAAACATTAAAACCATCATTTCATTTCATCATAGAGAGAACTTACATAATCCTAAATTAAACTAGATAAAAGAAATAACAAACCATGGAGTCCTAGCCTTTACTTTATTTTAATTTAGCAAAATTTCCAAGAAATACTCAATCTTGGTTAAACAAGGCCTTAGTGAACTCCTTCTTCCGAGTGCGGTTCTCCTCAAATGTCGGCGAGCCATTCTTCTATCTCCCTTGGAAGGAGAAAAGAAGGCTCGTTGGCATTAGTTTGAGGAGTTTCAACTTCCATCGGGATCTCTTGTTGGTGTTCCATGGGAGGTTCCGCCGGAAAGTCTTCCCACCCGGTAGGGTTGTTGATTCCGAGAGCCAGGTTCCAATCCTGCTGAGGAAGGACTGGTTCCATTGGAGGTGCTACAAGAATATTTAACCTCTGGTGCAAGAGGTTAATTTCTTGGAAGCTGCTTTCAAGTCCCATCGTAAGATCGTTAATACGGTCGATAAGGACCTCCTCTACTGAAGTCATTTCGTCGAGAGCCTCCCTTAATGCTATCACATAGTGAACAAGTGTAGCTTCAATGGAGGGTCTTCTTCCTCTTCGGTTGTTTGACGAATGCACAGAAGATGTATCGCTGTTTTCACTCGACATCCTACGGAAAATAAACTAAAAATAGCTTATTTAATGAAACAGTAACCGGACACGGCCCCGTGCTCACTGAGCACGGCCCCGTGTCCATCTTTCTGCAGAGTTTTGGAACAAGGAAACTTGTATTTTTAAGTTATTTTCTGAATGTTGTAGGCCCTTTTTGGCTACTAATAACTTAAAACCATGTTTCATAACATGTTTTTACCAAGATTCTTTGAACAAAACTCATTTATCCCTACCATAGAGTTGGAGGAATTCCAAACTTTCAATGGTAGTTCTTGGAGAAAGATGAAGAAGAAGGAAATTACTAAAAGAGGAAGGGACAAGATGGGTTGTTGGAACCTTCTTTTAGACTTACCTAGGATAGTTTGAGAGAAGATTCCTGCAAATCTCTGCCCCAAGTTGGTCCAAATGTGCAGAATTCTTGGCTGCATTTATAGAAAATGACAGCAACCTGGACACGGCCCCGTGTTCAGTGGACACGGCCCCGTGTGCAGGTGGAGTTCTGACACAGTTTGTCCGTATTCTGACGTACTGATCAGAAAGGAATCTTTCGATGGACACGGGGGCGTGTTGGCTGGGCACGGCCCCGTGTCTACGGACTGTTTTATGAAGTTGTCTAGTTTTTTTAAGGAACTTGTTTGTATCGGGTGGTTCCTGACTGGTTGGAACAACCCCAAAGTGCCTAATATACCTTAATTGTCCTAGACTAAGGCGAGAACGCAAGAGGTTGTCGGTGAGGGTAATTCCTATTTTCATTCTAGGTGGACAAGTCCAACCCTTTTCCGGGCTCTTGTTAAAGAAGGTATATGCCGAATCGCTCAGGTCTATGTATGCACCGAACGAAGTCGATGGAGAGTCCTTCACGGCACAATCGACACAGGGACGACTATCGTCCAAGTCTTTGCTAGGTACGAAGGTATTTTCGGGAGCAACGAGGTTGTCGGAATGCGGTTCCAACATTTCTTCATGGGTATCGTCTTGGGGCGGATTAATAAAATCTTTCCCAAGCTCTTCTATCCATTTCAGAATTAGCTCTTCTAGTTGAAATAATTCGCTAAGGAACATTTCCCCTAGAATATCTGGTTGGGCGCATTCGAGGGAGAAATAGTGCTTATTTTTACTTTCACCCCTCTTAAGGTTGTGAGAAGATTGTGGGTCCATGTAGTGGGGCCTATAATTTAGGAAGTAGCATTTTACTTCTTCATGTTCGCCACCACATAATTGACACCACGTACCATAAGAGTGCCGAAAGTAAAAATAATTACTATCACTCATGTTTATGTCAGAAATTACCAACCGTCGGGATCTAACGGTTCTGTTTTCAGTAACTGAAACTTGGGCACGGGGGCGTGTTGAGTGGACACGGCCCCGTGTTCAGCTTACTGTCTGATGTAAAACAGGATTGCCAGTTCCAATGATTGAGCACGTGGGCGTGTTCAGCGGGCACGGCCCGTGCTGAGCTCTGCAGAAGCTGAAAAACTAAGAAAATCCTAAAAAAAATAAAAAAGAAAAATAAAAGATGATTAGGCCGTTGATTCCTAACTTTCTTAAAATCCTTGTGTCCCCGGCAACGGCGCCAAAAACTTGATGCGTGCGAAGTGTCGTATATTTTAGGTGTATATTTTAAGCCCTTTTTAACACTTATTTTAGCCAAGTTTTAAATTTATAAAACACGATATTTCACTAACACTAAACACACATATGGGCAAGTGCACCCATCGTTGAGTGTAGTATAGTGTTGGTAAGATACCGAGGTCGTCCAAGGACACAAGAGCTTTTAATACCGGTTTATCCTCAACGTCTAACCAAAATAAAAGTTTAGAAAAATGTTTTAAACTAAGAAAAATAAAAACTAACTAAAATGCTGAAAATAAAAATAAAAAAAAACAGATAGACAAGATGAATCACTTGGTTCCGACTCGTATCTAGTATAACCTTTGATTATTTCCGCACTTTTGCACATAATTAAGAGATTATCTTAGTTATTGTAGTAGGCCCCTCTTTTGAAGGTGACGTTACCCTCACCCCAGTAGTTTGAGTCAGCAGGGATACAATCCTAAAGGGGTGGATTATTGGAAGATAATGAATTAAGTTATTAATGCAGTATTGTGGTAGGCCCCGCTTTTGGCGGTGACGTTACCCTCGACTAAGTAGTCTGAGTCAGCAGGGATACAGTCCTAAATAGCCGGGTTATAGTATTAATAGTAGTTAACTTATGAGGGGATCAAAGAGTTTGGACCCCCGCCATCCAATACCGTGAAGTATTGAAGGAGGTCCTACTAAATTTGACCCAGGTCCATTGCAGGACCTCTAAACGCTGAACAATGGCAAGACCTTTACCAAACCGTTCCCTTAACCCCCTACCAGGTAGCCAACATACCTCCATATAGACCGTGGAGATATGAATGGTGAAAATCCTTTATTTTATATAGACAGTAAAATAATGCCAAGACACCACGGACAAACGATAAGGAAAGATCACCTTCAACATAAGTAACTAGTTATTAAAGTCATTAATACAAAACCAAATAAAAAGTGCAAAAGATTAGAAATAAAAAGTATTATACTAGACACTTTGTCTTCACCAAGTGATGTAAGAGACTTAGGCAATGGATGATGGTGGTGGATGATGGTGTTGTGATGGTGGTGGGTGGTGGATGAAGTGTGAGAGAGGTGGTGTGCCAAGGGATGAGATGAAATGAATCCAAGCACTCCTATTTATAGGCTGAACAGAGAGCTGGACACGGCCCCGTGTCCGCTGGACACGGCCCCGTGCCCGTCTGACACTCTCTCTCCTCATTAATTGTAATTCGCAATTACAATAAATGCGCCTGCTGTACTTTCAACACGCCCCCGTGTCCGCTGAGCACGGCCCGTGGTGGGCAATAGAAGCTTCTATAGGTTTGTCTTTTCTGCTGCTTCTTGGGCACGGCCCCGTGCTGGCTGAGCACGGGGCGTGTTCAGCCTTCTGTTTTCTCTATTTTGCTTTGGAAGGTGCCGTTGAGGGTTCGGGCAATCCACTAATGTTCCTTTTCTTGTATTTATGTTGGATTTAGCTGTCTTTTTACTTCTTTTGCGTTTTTGAGCTCATTTAATCCTGAAAATACAAAAGGAAGACAAAAACACTTTTTTTCCAATATTAGTACTAAAAAAGGGTTAGTTTTATGCCTCATTTGATGTAATTTATATGTTGCATTTTACACACATCAAATACCGTAAGAGGTTATTCAGAAACTTATTTTTAGTATGTTAACACTTCCAGTCCTTCCATAATCAAAGTTTTCGATTTTTCAAAAAATTAGTCCCTTAAATTCAACGTTTGACTTTATTAGGGTTTATTACACGTGTTAATACATCATTGGACGTGATTTTATGAGGTGTTACATCCTCACCCCCTTAAAAGAAATCTCGACCTCGATATTTGCTAAAATAATGGAAGTACTTTCTGACGTATTATGATCTTAACCTCCATAGCATATTTGGGGCCTCTCCAAGCACCCAAGGTGACCTATATATTAGGTACATGTATCCCTTTGGAGCTTCTTAACCTGTCGATCCTTAATCGATACGGGTTTCTCATAAAATCATAAATTTTCATTAATCTGCATATCATTATGTGATAATGCGTCTCGACTTATTGGCGAAACATATCATTAAATCACTAATGTGGGTCACATTGCGAGCTCCACTAAGCTCCTTAAATAGGTTTTAGCTTATAAGTTATTGACCTTTGATGCATTCGATTTACTCAAATGATCCTATATATCCAAAGCTTAACTAGCTCGTTGTATAAAAATTTATGCATACCCTTCTTAGGGCGATACTTCCAATTGGACCTTATTCTTTATTAAGGACTTAAGAGGGTTGCGAATTTTGTTAATCCTAACTTTTCTGCCGATTACTGGCAACTTTCAGATGATTATGGATTTTTATGATCTTATTTGTTGTTTTCAAGGTAATTTCAGGTCCTGCTAATTCGGACTTACTGCACTTCTGTCTAATAACAGATGTTTAACATCCCATCTGTACAAGGTCTCCAAAGGAGCAGCCTTGATACTTACATAACAACTATTATAGAAAATCTCATTTAATGTGAGACGGTTATTCCAACCACTGCTTAAAAACAATCTTAAGGAATAGCTAATCCTTACAGCTAGTCGAACAAGTCGACGATCCTGGGCAGTTGATGGCGATTCTTAATTGTTGCCTAAATAGGGTTGCGGTAATTAATGCATAAGCAAAATGAACCGTCTTTCTTAATTAACAATACCGAATTCTCAGAATATTGAGTTAGGCTTTATTAACCTCTATCTTAAAACTCACTTAATCAGGGTTTTGATTCTTCCAATGATGGAACTAGTCGTCCTGGAGATTTCGCATTAATGCGGCCCTATACGGGGTTTAAATCTTAAATCTACTTGCCTTTCAGGAGGTAAACATGGTAGTCTTTGGAGAAGATAATCAAGACACAAGGAGGTTACAGAGATTTTCCAAATCTCCGGCTCTGGTTCATTTATCCTTGCCTGTGTCAGATAAGTGATGCATTTTCTTTACGAGTCCACGGATTCCTTAATCAGAGACATTTACTTGGACAATTTCCATTTTGTATATCTTCTTTGAATACCGTTAGCTGACTTTAGTACCATATGACCATTGGAATATATTTGTGGTTCCATGCATTAAACCTCCATACTGATCAGACATGGAAGCAATCTATGGAACATATTAAGATACACTAATCCTCATATGGCGCTTTTGTCATGCCGTCTGGTATTCGCAATTGATAGAGATCAAAGAGATATCAGCTACATATGCTGACGTACATCATCTGGAGAGAGGGCATTCTAGAATTTTTACGACTGAAGATTTCTGACAGGAACATAAAAAATGCTTCCTATAATTTTCGTCTATAAGTTTTACCTTACACTTAATATCTGAGGTTCTTATGGAAGATTTTAAAAATTTGCTATACTTATCATCCATGAAGGATTTATTGGTATCCTATTCAAAATAGAATTCTTAGCATTTATTCTACTTCATATTTTATGCTTAGGATTCTAACAGGCAGATTTAATAACTTACCAAAATTTATTACCCACGGACGACTTATCTGCACCCGAATCAAACAATACCCTTGCATGTACATCATTGATAAGAGACGTACCGTTTATCACATTGTCATCTTGTACGGCCTCTTTTTCACCTATCTGAAAAACCCTAGCGTTGGTCTTCTTAACTTCTTCAAGCTTCTTTGCATATTTTGGGCAATTTGATTTGATATGCCCCTTCTCGTTACAGTTGTAATAAGTCGCATCTCCTATCTTCTTGCATTCTAATGTTTTATGCTCACTAGATTTGCAGATCCCACAAGCCCTAGGGTGTGATTGGGATTTTGATTCGAACCTGCACTTCCCATAATGGCACTTCTTGCAGGTATTGGATACAGGTTTCTTGTTGGACTTTTGTTTGTTCTCCTTAAGCTCAAGCTTACCCTTTTTCTTAGAAGTATGGGGGTTATCTTTCTCCTTCTTCCTTTTTAGTTCATTCTTTGCACTCGAGGCATGAACAAGATCCTTCTTATGAGTAAGGAAGTGTGGTTTTAAATGGGTTTTGGAGCAAGTAGCATTGGGTTCTTTAAACTTTTTCACAACCTTTCTCACAGCCTTTTCAACAGCTGCGTCAATCATAGCTTGGAGAACATCTTTGTTAATTCTGAGGTTCACAATTGTAGCATCGTTAGCATGTGTCGCATCATCCATGACGCGATCGACGGCTATCTTATCTGAGTTTGTCATACTCGAGATTTGGTTCCTAACACCAAATGAAAGAATTACTTAGTTGCAATCCAACAACCGCTATTCATCATCCTGATGACCTAACATATACTAACCATGGTATCATTAAACCATACAGGCTAATATAGTACGAACATTCTTAATGAATGTTATCTAAATATATATCAATTATACTTAGCCTAGGCCATAAAAAGACCATCAATGGCAATTAAGGTTTGGACCTAGTCCATCACCTTTTTGACAGGGGATCAGAATGCCACATATGTCTTTATGATATTGATGATTTTTTGATAGCTTGAAAGCTTGTCATAAGGATATTGGAGAAGTGTAATTCCTAATATAAAATATCTATCTAATATTGTTGAAGCAGTCTCTAAAGTATCATCGGCCAATCCCACCTCGCGTTATATGCCTAAAGTCCTAATAGGCGGATACAACAGCTTACAACATTTATTGTCCACAATAGACTTTCCTGCGCCATAATCAAACAATTCTCGCGTACACATCATTGATAAGGAAAGGTACCTGTTATGTCGTCATCTTTCTGCACCATCTCCTGGGCGTTCATTTGAAAGACCCGAGCATTGGTCTTCTTAGCCTCCTCAGGCTCCTTCTGATTCTTTGGGCAGTTGGTCTTAATGTGCCCCTTTTTGTTGCAACCATAACATGTTGCGTCCTTCAACTTCTTGCATTCCAAGGTCTTATGCTCCTTGGACTTGCAGATTCCACAAGGTAGAGGCTAAGATTCAAATCTGCATTTCCGGAGGTGGTATTTCCTAAAGGTTTTGCACTTGGTCTTTTCACCCGACTGCTGGTTGTCCTTCTTAAACCCGGAACTTTTCTTATGATCTGAGTTCCCCTTTTTCCTTTTATCGGAGCGATGAGAATTCTCATCCTCCCTTTTACGCTTTCCATCATCAGAAGCTTTGGCAGCCTTATTTCTGACCACATCGAGTGTGAGAGATAGTGACAGATCTGCCGCTGACCTGAATGTAGTAGGTCTCGATGCTTTCACACTTGCCTTGATTTCTGGGGCTAGAACCCCAATAAAGCGAGCTATACGCTTCAGTTCTGGTGTGATCAAGTAAGGAAGCAATCAAGACATGGTATTGAAACTTGTAAGATATGCCTGACAATCTAAGTTCTTCATGACCAATGTCAAGAAATCAGTCTCTATTTTCTTAACTTCATGTTGAGGACAGTAATTTTCTTTGATAAGAGCAACAAACTGATCCCATGTCAGATTATACAACGGGATCTTCCCAGTAGCTTGGATTAGTGACCTCCACCAAGCTAGAGCTTCTCCTTTAAAAGATTGTGAAACAAACTTCACAATGTCTTGCTCTGCACATCCACTAATATCAACAACGGTGTCCATCTCATTGAGCCACGTCGTGCAGTCGATGGCTCCCTTTTCTCCTGTGAAGTCTCTGGGCTTGTAGGAGACAAAATATTTATATGAACATGTTTTAACATGTGGCTCTTGATTAAGCACCATCTGCCTAGACGGAACACTCCTCTGATTTGACGAGTGCTGAACATCGTCCTCCTTTGACTCGTGTGTTTTAGAAGGGGGCTTACTACGAGCCTCAGATAGAGTCTTAGAGTGTGTACCACTTGATTCATTATACTGTCTGCCAAGAGCTCGAGTAACAGCATTATCTATTAATGCTTGCAGTTCCGCACCAGTTATATTAACTCTGGTAGTATCATTGTTCTCCCTCGGGTGGCTGTTAACCTCATCTGATCCAACCATGTAGCTTGATTGCTACATAAATATTGACAATGATTTATTCAGAGGTTATTATGGAATCATCATTTTTGACGATTCATTAACCATGGTAATATAAACCATATTGGTTAATTTGTTAATTATATTAGTATTTTCATTATAATTTATCCTAGTTATAAAACATTAAGGATATTAAAGTGGCACAACATGCCTAATCACAAGGACAGTTTTAAATTTATAAGCCACGATTTCAAAGAATCGAGGCATTAAGGTTTGAACATAGTTCATTACCTTTTCTTGACAGGGAGTCATAGACTACCATTGTCTTTTGTCTCATTAGACATTGAATATGGCTCGTAGACACTTCATCACAAATGGATGTTTGTAAAAATGATCATCTTAATTGATGATGTAAGCCATGATTTCTAGATCATTGGGCTATTTAAAGATTTGGAAGAAATCCAGTGTAAAGATGACATGTGTGATTTCATCGTATCACTGTTGTCAGGAGTGCTAACATATTTTCAGATGTTAACAAGGATTTGAATCTTTTAAATAGGTTTTACCATTATGGCCATGTCTAAAACGACATATCGGCTAGGTTATGCCTTTAAGATTCCTTTCAATATATAGGCTGATCAATTATAAAAAAGGAAGGATATTATGATTTATTTTATATAATATATTCATTTATATATATCGGTAATGAATTTTTGAATCATGAAAGGAACGAAGTACATAGATGCCCCTAAACGAGACTTAAAAGAAATAACATTGTCCACTCAGGGACTTAAAATATATATATGTCCTTATAGGGACTTCAAGACTTGGAGGTAAGAAAAAAAAAAGAATCCTTTGGGTCCATAGGCATTATCTTTGGAGCGGGAGCTTCAGGGACAACTGGTATGAACTCCCCCGATGTTGGCTTCTTATTTGAAGTTTCAATAGTCTTGGGTACTGAATTTGAAATATGGATAATGGGTTCAATGGTCCTTCCTCCATACGGGTCGTATGCTAATTCGAGCTGTAGTACGAAGCTTTACATTCTTAAACTTCGGATTTGGAGAGCCTCCACCAATGGCAGCTTTGCTCGGTGACACGATCCGGAGATATAGAAATATTGAAAACAATGCATATATATAACAGGGATGAGATCATTCCTAGTTCAAGTCTAGACTCGGGAGTCAAGGAATGTGCTACTGTGTCATTGAGATTAAACACAAAAGGCTAGTGTTTAATTCACTCAATGTTGGCTCTGGTACCAACATGTCACACCCCAATATTTCCATGTATTACCGGTGGGCCCGGTGGGGAGTATTGTGACGTAGTTGATATCATCATAGTCAAATAATCACAGTTCAATGCACAGCGGAAGTCTAAAGTAAATATATTACAAACCGATTCAAAAGTAACATCAATTATTACAATCGGATTGTAAGATGGATCCACAAGCGGATCTTAAAACAGAAAAGTAAACACTGTTCAAAGACTTTAGACGTCTAGGACTTGCAAGATTCCTTATTAACGCCCTGAGCTCCCAGCCAATTACGTACAATACCTGTCACTTAATATTTTGGAAAATACGTCAGTTTACACTGGTAAATACAATTAACTGACTCTTTTGAAAATATTTATGAAAATTGATTTAAATGCACAAGGCACAAATATCCTTTTATAACTTGGGACAATTATTTTAAAATAATCTTGTATACAGATTTATATGTTTGTTATACATTCAGGGCTCGATGTTAGAAACCGAGTCAAGATTAAAAGACACACCACAAGTATAGGCCCACCAGAGAGTGAGATACCGTTTCCCTTAAGCAATTGTCAGGTGTATGCCTACACCCCGTGCCTAAGACGTGGCCATTTCTTAATATTGATGCCAATGATATCCGGGACATGGTCATTAACCCCCAAAGGCCTTTATTTCAAACAAGACAGATTAAAACGGGTTACCTCAATAATTTAATCACAATCCGATTAAACATTCAATACCCGACCAAGCGGTATTATTATAATACCGTATCCCAAGCCCGTATAGGGAAAATAAGTTAAGAGTATTTACCTGAGCTAAAATGTAATTTTATTCTCAGCTGTATATTCAAATCAGCAAGCACAAGTACCTCTACTGGGGCTCTCAATCTGGAACGAAGGTTTTAATAACCTATTAAATTTCTAACGGGTCTTATTTAAGCCTTAACTTAGACCGGTTAGTTTTAAGGAAGGGTTTGTGGCCCAAAACGCAAGATTAAGCGAAGACCAGATTAGAATGTGATTTAGACCCGAAAAGTATGGAGACTTGTAAAATATGGGTAAACTAAACACATTCTGAATTTTGAAGTGAAAATGATAAAGTTTGACCTGTTTCGGTTAATTCATGTAAACTAGTTACATAAACCGTACCGAACGCGTAAAATGCATAACGGGTAACCAAAAGAGTCATTAACATGTTTCACAAGTTAATATGCCTTAAATATGTTGTGATATCAGTGGTATACCTTCCATTATGCCCAAAATGAATTTAAAACCAATTTAAGCCCCGTAGGGGTATTTTGGTCATTTTAAAGGTTATAAAAGAGGTTAAATAGTAATATGAGGTTCTGGTCTAAAATAATCAGTACAAATATTTATTTTGTCAAGTTATATCAGTAAGATATCTCACATATGTGAAATTTATCTTTTATGGCCAAACTATGCACTGTAGGGGCATTTTGGTCATTTTACATATGCTTTAAGGGTTAATTTTGGAAATCTGAGTTCAAAACTTTTATTTACTGTTAAAGTATAAAAATTTATTCATAACATCAGTAGGTATCAAGCTTTAGGTGCCTAATATGGTTTTAAACCATACTATGCGCCTAAATCGCATAAAAGTCGATATTTGACGGTATTTGGGTTAAATAAGAAAATCTAAAATTTTGAACAGCCTTTACAGTTTAAAATAACTTATTTGATGTATAAAATTAGTAGCAAAAGGTTTGGTATGTAAAGGATGTGTAAAACTCATTTTATTAGTAAAAATGGGCATAACCGTCAATTACCGAGTCAATGCAAGAACCCTATGTTATGATCAGTTTAAAATTCAACAAAAATCTTCAAAAATTCCTAAATATAATATTACATCAGTGGGTAAAAGGTTTGGTGTCAAAAATTGGGTTTAAATAGGTTTTATGCCGAAAGTGCCGTTTAATTAATAAAAAGGCTTTAATTTACGATATTGAGCATAACTCCTAATTTAGACCTCAAACTGATGTCAAATTTTTAGGACATGTTTATAAATCAGTAATAAAGGTTTTTTTCCTCTCACATTTTCAAAAATCTCGTTTTAATCTCAAAAGGGCATAATGGTCAACTTTTAGGCATTTAACGGAAACATGTAATGAACTAGGATTTCTAAGGAACCAAGATGTATAACCTCAGGGGATTATACTAACATATAATATGGTCCTAAAGGAATCCTAAGGAATAACTAAACTAAGCTAAATTAGGTCAGAACTGAAAGTCAAAGCAAAAGTCTACTTTTGCGACTTTCGGTTCCGAACCGAGCCTAAACTCAGAATTGTCGGGTTGAACATGCCTAGACATGTTCAATTAATATTTTCCAAGTTATTAAAGTGAAAAAACTGATTTTATTGCCTTTACATCATTAGTTATGAATTTTGTTTAAAAACCGACTCGCTTGACTTTTATTTTAATTACTTTGACCAGACAATTAACTAAGCAAACGTGGTAATTAGGAGGTGCCCTTTTTGAGGGTTTAATACCTACCTAATTACGATCACGTAGCCATGTTCGTTACGAACAATGGCTTGATCGTTTAAAAGTCAAAGCATTTATCGCGAACGCTTGGATTTTCGGCTTTAAGAGCCAAACAATTAAACTAAGCATGAAAGGACACTTACAAAGGGTCCAAGCAAGAATGGAATTGATCTAGAATACTCAGGTATGAAGCATAGAAGCTCCAACTTAGAACAATTCAGATCAAGTGTGAAATGAGAGCAAGAACAAGTGGGTTTATATAGGATTTCAAGAACCGTTAGGATCGTTTCTCGTAACCCGTGCTTCAATCTTGGCCCTCCATGTGTGTCCATGGTTTCTAAATACAATGGGGGTTGAAAACCAGCTCATGGTATTGAGAATTTTACGTAAAAGCCCTTGAAAAACGACCAGAATGCTGAAAATAAGAATCTGCCCAGACCTGGGCATAGGCTACGCTGCAGGGGGCGTAGGCTACGGCCTGCACAGATCAAACAAACTTTCAGAAGTTGCAGTTTTGGTCCCTGTATGTGTTTAAGCTCATATTTGACCCGTTTAAAGCCCGTTAAGCCATTCTCAAGGCTCTACAATGATGTCTAAACATAGGGAACATAAAACATACTCAAAAATATGTCGGATGTCGGTTCATTTGGTCGTACGGTTGCGTTGATCGGCTAATTACGACGAAACACGAACGGACGTGAAAAACGATCCAAATTACACGACGAATGGAATTTTATCAGGCCAATCACTAAAATAAAATATTTTAATGATTACATAAATTTTTGGATGTCCGGATATATTCAGAACGTAAGATATGCGCGAAAATGCAAACTTATGCACTCTTTGACGCTTTTAGTCCCTGTTGATCAAATAAGTTTATTTTTGCGCACCAAACACCTCTAAGCCTATTTCTAAGCTATGTAAAGGATATTTAGGGCATGTTTAACTTATGATCATATTCTGGAAGGTTCGATACCATACGAATCGACAGACTTTTGCAGTTTGACGCAAATAGTCCCTCTAATGCGCAAACTTGCGCATATCATCGTTTAATAGCATCGAAGCCTTATCTAATCCATATTAGTCATTCTTGAGAGTATTATTAAACATCACGATGCTTCGGGTTCGTAAAAAGGTCATTCAGAGGTATGATTAAACATATTGACGCTTTTAACCCCTTAAACTTGCAAAGTTGCGCGTAACGTCACTTAAAGGCATAAAAGCCTTAGACGGCCAATAATTGGCATTCCCGAGAGTATAATCAAATATCATGAAGCTCCCAGTTTGTTAAAAGGTCACCCAGAGGTAAGAATTAACATGTTGACGCTTTTAACCCTTCATCGCGCAAACTTACAATTAATCACGCAAACGGCTACTCTCGATCAATCAAGCGGCTCATTTGTGAATATGAATACCGTAAGAGGTTATTCAGAAACTTATTTTAAGTAAGTTAACACTTCCAGTCCTTCCATAATCAAAGTTTTCGATTTTTCGAAAAATTAGTCCCTTAAATTCAACGTTTGACTTTATTAGGGTTTATTACACGTGTCAATACATCATTGGACGTGATTTTACGAGGTGTTACACTTAGGCAGGGATTTATTGAAATCTCTTGTAAGATATTTGGATCTAATGGCGTTCATAAAACCGGACACTCTCATCTTTTCGTCTGCCCCTACATACGTGGAACCTTCCTTCTTGTACCTTTCTATGAACTTGACGTGTGCGCGACTACACATATTTTTACAATGAAATTACACACGATTTGGTTTTAAATTTATAAAAGTGATTATTACTTTTACATCAAAACACACACGAAAGAGGCAAGTGTACCCCGTCATATATGTAGTAAAGTATCGGTAAGAACCAAGTATCGATCCAAGGAAATGGGCGGAGAAATAATACTAGACCTTTGTCACTAAACAACCGGTAAAAACATAAGTTGTTTGATTTTTTAATAAACTAAAGTAAGCATAAACAAATACTTATAAAACATAGTAGAAAATAGATAAATAGCCTTGCTTAATACACAACCAAAGTATGTCAACTAAGTCCGTTTTGGCACTAGAAGCATTCGGTCAATTTTCCATTTTAAGACAATTAGTATCCCTTTCGGGAATCCTAACATGACAATCATTCAGAAAGTTAAAACGATAAACACACTTTAACCACCTAAAATTGTTCTTTAACGTGCAATTGATAAATGTCTATGAAAATCTCTTAAAAATAAGTTAGTCATCCGTTAGGAGTTTTCTAACCTCACTTAAACAAGGAAAGCGACACCGATAAACACAATGCAACCACCGAGAAAAGCATAAACTAGATTAAATCACAACCGAGTTCATTTTACAAATCTTGCACATAAATTCACCAAGATAGCAATTTTGGCCTAAACTACTAACTAAGCTAACAAATCATGGCAAGAATTTATAACGACACCATTTAACCCGTTAAGGTCCTTACGTGACGGCAAGCTTTCTTGATTAACAGTAATTACATTTTATTAAACCACTAACCATTTCTAGTATCATGGTGCATACATTTTAACCAAGCTAAACTAGTTAACCAAGTTTAAAGTTTACTAATACAAGATTAATTAAGCTTCATTTTTCAACTATCTTAACTAACCAAGTACCAATCATCCAACACAATTACTTATAATCAAGAAATCAATATCAATAACAAGGTTGCAAACTAATCATCAAAGATTAACATAGAAACTACTTCCAAGTGTCATTACAAACAAAGATTAACACACTAATGGTTATAATCAAGCAAGGGATTATTGTGTTTTTGCCCAAAGGCTACAATAATACATAAACATTAATCTAAATGCTTGAAAGATTAACAAAATCATGGAAAGATTAGAAAACCAAACCATAAAAAGCATAAGATTAAGAATCTGGAAGATAACGAAGCTAATCGGCACAATGTGGCTTGAATCCGGGTGAAAGCAGAAGCCTCCGGAGCCTGAAAATCGCCAGAATCGCTTCCAAAATGTCCAGTCTTTTGAGTAGAATGTTTCTGCAAGTTTTTATATAATTTCGATCTCGCACGGTCGTGCATCCTGTTGCACGACCGTTCACTTTTTGCATTATTGAAGTTACTGTGCACCATACCGCATGACGTCATCATATCTTGACCAGATTCGATCTCGCACGGGCGTGCCATGGGGTGCACGGGCGTGCATCACCGAGCTGGGGCTGGTCATCGCATCCGCACGGGGGTGCGTTCAGTAGCACGGGGGTGCGTTCCCGAGATTTCGTTGCACACCTGATCGCACTGGGTGTGAAACGCCGAGCTGAGCTTTGTTGTCGCATCCGCACGGGGGTGCCACTAGTCGCACGGGGGTGCGTTCCCAGGATTTCGTTGCACTCCTGTTCGCACAGGGTGTGCAACGCCGAGCTGAGCTTTGTTGTCGCATCCGCATGGGGGTGCCACCAGTCGCACGGGTGTACGACTTGCCCAGGTCAGAATTTTCCACAGAATGTTCGCAGTTCAGCCGTTTCGCCCGGAAAATCCTCGTTTTCACTATCATCTTGTCTGGTATGCTGTTTTAGGCCTGTAAACAAAAGTATACTTGATTAAGTATCCGAATGACGGTTTTACGGCTGAAAACGAATAAAATGGGGATAAAATAGGGGACTAAAATATGTATAAATTAGTGAATATCAAATCTCCCCACACTTGAACCTTGCTTATCCTCAAGCAAGCTAAACAAAAATGCAATAAAAGATAGAAACTGACAAGAACGATAATTTACAAACTATTTATTGAAACAACTACAAACGGTTAGCCGGTTTTTCGAAAGACAACATCAAATGAATCAAATCAAACAAGCATATGCAAATATATAGCGATAACCAAAAAGCCGTGACTCACTTTCAATTGACTTAACATGCTAATCTTCACACAACTCACAATGTTCACAAACACTCGGTTTTATTTGTGAAACATACATAAAATGTGTATGTGCAAACACTCAATGCCTCGTCAATGAAATGTGTAATATCATAAGCTTGTCATAAGATCTCGTCTCCACCAACTAACATGCGAAAAAGTGTAAATCAAGAGGTCTTTACGGGTTGTAACGTTAGGCTAGGGCGAAGGGTATGGAAATGGATATTTAAAGTGGCGAAATGGTTAAAACTCGGTAGCTACGTTTAACAAGCGCAATACAACAAAACTATACATACAAACACCTTAAAAAGGCTACTTACGCGACAACGAGCTCATAAACAAGATTTCATCATTTTATCAATCAAAATTGCTCGAATTTTGTCTACTTCACCCTATTTTAGGGTGTTTTATTTTATGGTTTTTTTTTAAAGCAAATAAACTAATGGATTTATACAATGAAACATAAACAATAACAAGCGCTAGTTAAACGATTATTTTGACCGAGTTTCAACACTAAAAGGTTTAAAACATAAAAAGGCTAAATATGGCTAAGTGGGCGATTAAGTTGGGTAAACAAAGGTGAACGAGAAGGCTCGACATGGTTAAACCTAAAGGTAATGTAAGGTACAAGGGAAACACAACACAAAGAACAAGGCTAACAACAAAGGGGTAATCTAAGTGCCTCTATCACTTCTACACAATTCCGCAAGTTCATGGTCTTAACAAGCATACTAGTGACAAGTTCTAAATTACTCATGACATCCGGCTCACTCCTACTTCGAAATGAACAAATATATAACAATTTTAAGGCTCAAATATGCTCACGTAACGGAAGGAATGGGTAAAAGTGTGAAAACTATCATGCAAGTCTTTCTTTGTTTGTCACGCTTTCCGGATTTTCTTTTTCAAAATTTATTTTGCTTGTCGAGTTTTTATCATGTCTGAAGCTTTCTAAAACACAACCAACCAGTTTATTTACTAAATATAATATTTACAAAATACAGATATTTTTGAATGATTTTTTTTTTTTTTTTTTTTTTTTTTTTTGCATAGGACAAACAAAGTCAACAAAGTTAAACCCCTCCCCACACTTGAACTTCGCATTGTCCCCAATGCGAAACCCGAAATATAGAGAAAAGGATAATAGTACTCCCCTCAAGATGATGTCTGATGAAACGAGACTTCCAAAGCTGTATCTGTCATGTGCTCCAGTCCAAGATATGTCGGATCTGCAAGTATGTCACATGTACACCAAAACAGAATAGAAACAGAATAAACATAAATAAACCATAATGTACATAAATAGAAATACTAGAAATCCCAACAAAGACATAACATAAAAACTAAAGTAAAGAGTCTGAAAAATAAAGCATACATAACCGAGGGTGTTTGACATAACAAACAAAATGAACACCCGAAATAAACAAAGTACGAAAAAGATAAAACCACAAACTACCCACTCCACCGACTCCTACTCATCATCACCATCATCGTCTCTCGTGAAGGACGGGCCCGCATTTCCATGACCAGGTGGGTTCCATGGTGGGAACTGCGGAGGATGCTGAAAGTAGTCGAGATAGGCATGATGCATCTCCCCGAAAAGGTATGAGAACCCAGCACTCACCCCCTGGTACAAGTGGTCCTGGTTCGCCCTGATCTCTTGGTACCACTGCTCCTGATTAATTTGCATCTGTTGGAACTGCTGGTAAAACTCTGGGTAAGGCGGGATGCCCTCGGGCCACTCCTGGTGGTGGTATCCATGGTGCTGCGGTGAATGTGGTGGTGTCGGTGGATGTGGTACGTGCTGCTCATCATGCTGCTCCCCCATTTCTTCATCCTCATTTTCCTCCTCAGCTAGGGGCAATGGGTCCCAGACCTCATTGTTTAGCCCCCTCAATCTATCCCCCGATCCAACTCAACAATCAACCCCATTGCTTTCAAGGACCGAATATCAACATATACCCCTTCGGTCACCGGAGTGAGAGTCGCAAGTACCTCATCAGTCATCAGGCTCAAATTGTAAGCAATTTCGGTCACATACTGACCGCCATGTATTTGACTGTTGGGCGTCCTTCCTGAGCTCTTCACAAAGTATTCAGCCATCCTTGCGGCTAGGTTGATGTGTACTCCATCAACCAACGCGTATAGAAAAATCAGATCCGGTGTTGGACAGTTCCCGAAACTGTCCATGCGGCCGTAAATGGTGTGACTGAACACATGATGCATCACTCGAACCAAAGGGTCTTTCAACCGCGAAGCCTTAGACATTCTCGGGTCATAAGGGTCACTAATAGCATTTTCAGCCCAAAACGCATCCCTTCCTTGATTACTCGGGAATGTAAACTGCTCCGTGAAGATTTCGGAATCCATGTCTTCTCTTGTATAAATTCCAAGCCTCCTACCCAATCGACCCACTGACCAGGTGTGCCATTGTCCACCCAACCTGAAAGTTATCCGCTCCTTGTAGCGGAATTTTGGCCTACTATGAGCAATTGGTTTTTCATAGGCATATGTGGAGAAGAACTCTATGGTTGGCTCAAGATATATGGGTCGGTTGATAGATATTAAGCGGGCAAGTGGGATAGCGAGCATGCTGTCAAGTCTGTCATACTGATTTAGCTCCCTCATGACATCCCAATCCAGCCTCCGTGGGACGTCGAATTGCCCTCGCCTTCTCCATAAGGCGTCACGCCTTGGAATACAAAGAGCTTCTTTCTCATCGTCGGGGTTAAATTGCAAGAATGGGTGATTCATCTGCATGAGGAATATCGTTAGAAAGATGGGAAACAAGAAAAATTTCGATCGAAAACACCCGAGCAGACAGTTATGAAGATTCTGTGATTCTGATCTGGGCCTGTCGCACGGACGTGCGACGAGAGGCACGGTCGTGCGTCGCCGAGAACAAGCAACGATGGCTAAAATATGTCGGATCTGCACAGCGTGCGACCAACGGCACAACCGTGCATCACCGAGACCAACAGCAAACATCGTGAACAGCCGAAATGGCACGACTGTTCCATCCAAGGAACGACCGTGCGACAGCGTTTTTTGTAGAACCCGACCCCTGATCTTTGAACAGTCAGATTTCTCCGAAAATCAACAAATTTTTACACAAACAGGGGCCAGAAAATCGACCGGATGTTCACGATACGCACGATTCAAACAAGGGTTAGGGTTTCATTTGTATTTATGAAGAGAACCCTAAAAAGCCTTGAAGAATCGGATGAATCTAACCTAGAAAGCGAAGAAACAGAAAATCTACAAGAAGGAACGTAGCGTGCGAAAAAGGGTGTGAAATCATGCGAAGAAACCGTGCGATTTGAAGTGATATCGCTCTGGAACGGCCGCAGATGGTTAGGGTTCGCGAATGAAGGGAAAAGAAGCAGATGGGGGTTTTTTATAATGTGCAAAAGACCAAACTGCCCCTGCCTCTCGCACGGTCGTGCGACAGCTCGCACGGTCGTGCGCCACCTACATTTTTCAAACCTGCAAGCTGTTCTCGGAGATGCACCGGGGTGCGACTCACCGTGCCGGCCTGCTCGGAAACGCACGGTCGTGCGATTCGTGGCATGGTCGTGCAACAGCTGCAGATCAGAATTTTCTGCAGAAGCCATTTCCAGCAACTGTTTTGGCTGTTTTTCGCCATTTTTTCAACACGCCAACTTTTTAACAGTATTGCAACACAGAACCTTCGCTCGGCACGTATGAAAATTATACAAGCTAACGGAAACTACCTAACATACCTAAATTACTCTAAAACAAGAAAAACACCTAAACAATAGCGAAGACTCATGCTAAATTTTTGTCGGCGAGTCGATAGCAAGACTCATATCCCCACACTTGTTATATGTGCGGGCCATTACCACGCCCCTTCGGATTCTGCTCTGTATTGCCCGGAAGACCACCTGGGGGTCTTTCCGACATCATTTTTGCCAATTGGCCCACTTGATTCTCGATGGTTTGAATGGAAGCCTTTTGACTCCGCATTTCTCCTTCGTTGACCAAGAACCGCTCCTCATGCTGCTGATATCGTTTCTCAGAAATTTGATTAGCACTGTTGGAGTTGTTCAGCAGTTGTGCCATCATTTCCTCTAGCTTTGCGTTGCTTTGAGAGGCGTGTGGCTGGGAACTGCTTCCTGAGCCTTGATTATGATACCGTGGCTGGAAAGATTGACCTTGAGATTGTTGTGGCGCGGGAGCATGTTGAGCATATCCGTGTGCGTTTTGGTTCCCAGAACCAGATTTCCACCCAAAGTTTGGGTGATTCCTCCACCCTGGATTGTACGTGTTGCTATAGGGGTTATTTTGGGGCCTGATTTGATTGCCCATGTAGTTCACCTCCTCGTGTCCTGTAAACATAACACCCTGCTCACACGTACCTGGCACGTGTGCAACCCCGCACTGATCACATGATGGTGATTGAATTCGCGAGACATTCTGAGACTGATCAATTCTTGTTGCCAAGGCTCCAATTTGCGTAGTAAGAGCCGTATATGTATCCACAACATGAACTCCGGAAGTGGATGATATCTTATTCCGCACTCCACTATGGCGAGAACTTGACTTCAATGCAGCTTTCTCTATGATTGCGTAAGCTTCAGTTGGTGTCTTCGTTCCAAGATCGCCTCCTGCATACACGTCTAAACGCTCATGCGAGTCATAATTGAGTCCCTGATAGAAGGTCAGTACTAGTTGCCTTTTGGACAACCCGTGATGTGGGACATCAATTAAAAGATCTCTAAACCTCTCCCAAGTTGCGTGTAGAGATTCTCCGTCGTCTTGCTTGAACGTTATGATACGGTTCCTTAATTTAGTCGTCTTTTCCGGAGGAAAATATTTCTGCACAAATAGTTCTGCCATCCCGGCCCAAGTGGTGATAGATCCTGCCGGAAGTGACAAAAGCCGAGCACTGGCTTTGTCTCGCAATGAAAACGGAAAGAGCCGCAAACGGATCACGTCCTCAGAAACATCTCCTATCTTGAAAGTCGAGCACACCTCGAGAAACTTTGCGATGTGCCGACCCGGATCCTCGTGATCCGTCCCATCAAACTGCACAGAGTTTTGTATCATATTGATGATGCTGGATTTTATCTCGAAACTCGGTGCTGCTACCGTCGGTCGGGTGATGCTCGGTAGCAAGCCTTCTCCTCCGGGTTGGTTTGTTTCATTCAAAGGTCTGTCGTCGTCCGCCATGGTTGCGTTTCCTGCTGCCCCTGAGCCCTCGGCTTCAGCGGGTACCACCGGCTCCGGCTCGCCTCCTGCGAGCATTAGCCCAACTGCACGAGATCTCGCGTGAAGACGTCTCCTCAGATCACGCTCGGGCTCGTCTGACGGTTCAACAACTTCTGGAGCGGGGGTCGAGAACATCAACCTGCAAACGAAAAATTGACACAATGAATATTTTATTAATATAATAATGTTTTTTTTTTTTTTGCTGAAAAGAAACATAATATTATTTAAAAATGGGCTGAAAATTTTATAAAAATCCGAAAATGGGCCCGAAATTTTATAAAAATCAACACAATAAAAATAATCGAATCAGCTAATGTAAAAAAATGATTTTTCAAAGCCGAAAACTCAAAGAATAAATAAATAAATAAATCTGGATTCGAACAAATAAAAGGAACAAAAATTTACAAGTGTACAAAATAATCTCGAAAATGAATAAAATGAATTAAAAACAAGAAATATTAACAAATAAATAAACAAATAAATAATCAAGAAAATATTCACAAATATTAACAAGTGTATACACCGATAAAACAATGACTCGGGTCGTTCCTAAAGCTCGCCATTTCCCCGGCAACGGCGCCAAAAACTTGACGTGTGCGCGACTACACATATTTTTACAATGAAATTACACACGATTTGGTTTTAAATTTATAAAAGTGATTATTACTTTTACATCAAAACACACACGAAAGAGGCAAGTGTACCCCGTCATATATGTAGCAAAGTATCGGTAAGAACCAAGTATCGATCCAAGGAAATGGGCGGAGAAATAATACTAGACCTTTGTCACCAAACTACCGGTAAAAACATAAGTTGTTTGATTTTTTAATAAACTAAAGTAAGCATAAACAAATACTTATAAAACATAGTAGAAAATAGATAAATGGCCTTGCTTAATACACAACCAAAGTATGTCAACTAAGTCCATTTTGGCACTAGAAGCATTCGGTCAATTTTCCATTTTAAGACAATTAGTATCCCTTTCGGGAATCCTAACATGACAATCATTCGGAAAGTTAAAACGATAAACACACTTTAACCACCTAAAATTGTTCTTTAACGTGCAATTGATAAATGTCTATGAAAATCTCTTAAAAATAAGTTAGTCATCCGTTAGGAGTTTTCTAACCTCACTTAAACAAGGAAAGCGACACCGATAAACACAATGCAACCACCGACAAAAGCATAAACTAGATTAAATCACAACCGAGTTCACTTTACAAATCTTGCACATAAATTCACCAAGATAGCAATTTTGGCCTAAACTACTAACTAAGCTAACAAATCATGACAAGAATTTATAACGACACCATTTAACCCGTTAAGGTCCTTACGTGACGGCAAACTTTCTTGATTAACAGTAATTACATTTTATTAAACCACTAACCATTTCTAGTATCATGGTGCATACATTTTAACCAAGCTAAACTAGTTAACCAAGTTTAAAGTTTACTAATACAAGATTAATTAAGCTTCATTTTTCAACTATCTTAACTAACCAAGTACCAATCATCCAACACAATTACTTATAATCAAGAAATCAATATCAATAACAAGGTTGCAAACTAATCATCAAAGATTAACATAGAAAATACTTCCACTTGTCATTACAAACAAAGATTAACACACTAATGGTTATAATCAAGCAAGGGATTGTTGTGTTTTTGCCCAAAGGCTACATTAATACATAAACATTAATCTAAATGCTTGAAAGATTAACAAAATCATGGAAAGATTAGAAAACCAAACCATAAACAAGCATAAGATTAAGAATCTGGAAGATAACGAAGCTAATCGACACAATGTGGCTTGAATCCGGGTGAAAGCAGAAGCCTCCGGAGCCTGAAAATCGCCAGAATCGCTTCCAAAATGTCCAGTCTTTTGAGCAGAATGTTTCTGCAAGTTTTTATATAATTTCGATCTCGCACGGTCATGCATCCTGTTGCACGACCGTTCACTTTTTGCATTATTGAAGTTACTGTGCACCATACCGCATGACGTCATCATATCTTGACCAGATTCGATCTCGCACGGGCGTGCCATGGGGTGCACGGGTGTGCATCACCGAGCTGGGGCTGGTCATCGCATCCGCACGAGGGTGCGTTCAGTCGCACGGGGGTGCGTTCCTGAGATTTCGTTGCACTCCTGATCGCACTGGGTGTGCAACGCCGAGCTGAGCTTTGTTGTCGCATCCGCACGGGGGTGCCACCAGTCGCACGGGGGTGTGACTTGCCCAGGTCAGAATTTTCCACAGAATGTTTGCAGTTCAGCCGTTTCGCCCGGAAAATCCTCGTTTTCACTATCATCTTGTCTGGTATGCTGTTTTAGGCCTGTAAACAAAAGTATACTTGATTAAGTATCCGAATGACGGTTTTACGGCCGAAAACGCATAAAATGGGGATAAAATGGGGGACTAAAATATGTATAAATTAGTGAATATCTGAACACTCGAAGGCTTTCATTATCCCTTTGTTTTATCTGAAAGATTACTGTAGCGTATTTGACGTACCGCCTTTGTTGTGAGAAATTGGCTAGAAACCCTTTACTCAGATCATCGAAGCTTCGAACGCTTCTGGCTGGTAAATCATTGAACCATATCCGGGCTAATCCAACGAGAGTTTACATAAACATGAGGCAGCATTCAGCATTTGACCATTTCTCAATTCTAGCGGCACCGGTGAAGATTTGAAGGTGATCTTCTGGATCCTCGGTTCCGTCGTATGTCTTGATATAGGATGGCATCTTGAGCTTCGTTTGAAAATCATAATCGGGTATTTGTTGTGAGAAGCACAAAAAATTACTTGGCTTGTAAGGTTTGGCCAAATCCTCTTCTACCCTTGCACCTGTGTTGTTGTTGTTGTTATTCCCTTGAGTGGCCAGCACTTGATTAATGAAGTGCTGCCACGGGAAGCTTGCCATCATCTGAGGCATAAGGTTGAAGCCTTGGAGGCTTCCAGGTGCAACTGGGCAGTTTACCCCTAAAGGAGTGCTCATAACGGCACTTCGTGCCAAGGGGAGCACGGACAAAGCTTGTTCCCATGTAGTAGTTGCTGAGGGTGGAAGGCTTGCTACTGGAGATTGTAGGAGCTGGTCCAAAGTTAGCTCGTGTCCCAGTGGAGCACTGGTTGTAGCAGGTTGGGAAGAAAATAGAGGAAATGTTGTCGGATCTGGCCTCGTGTAAAAGTATGGGTTAGGGTTTGGAGGAGGATTGCTGGGACCAGCCTCATTCCTGGACACAGTAGGTTGTGAGCTTGCAAAAGGGGGAATGGGAGGTCCAGGAGATAGTGATGGTTCTGGCTTATCATAATCCAAACGAATCCTCACTCCCTTGTCTCTTTCCCTACTCACATATTAGTTGAGGAGAGACCTCAACTCTAAGAAGTTGTTGGCGACCCCTTCAGGGGTAAGGTCAACACGTGAGGGGGTGTTAGAGACACCGACATTAGGGGATGGAACCCCTGATCTAGACGGAGTTGGTGTTTGGAAAGTGAGGAACTCGGGGTATGTTGCTCCAGTGGGAGTGCTCCCCGGTGTTGAGAAGGATGTCGGTATAGCCACATGAGCTTGGCTAGTGCTTGGGGTAGAGGTATTCGGGACTTGATTTACCTCTCCTGGAGATTCACATTCCGACATGATAATTTCGAGAGAATGGAGCTACACTACTAGGTCTTTTGAAGAAAATTAGTGGCGTAGCCCCACGGTGGGCGCCAACTTGTTGATGCAACAAATACTAGACCGATGGTAGTAGCTGGGCTGGTTAGGCAAAAGGGTTGGAGGGTTCCGGTTTGCCTAACACTGGTCGTGGGGTCCCCCCACGTTTGCAAGACGTGGAGAGAGGTTCACTAGTTAAGTTTTATTGTTTGCTCAAGATCCTCCACTGAAGTGTGTTCAGCTTCGGATGTGGGAGCAATGGAAGTGAATGTATTGAATATGAAGAAGAGATACTTGCATGGGACAAGTACTCGAGAGCAAAGACTAGAGATCCCAATGGAATCAGAGCTGATCTGAATGTCCTCAGTCACTAAATGAAGTGTCAATTTATAGGGAAGGACATCGCCCAAAGAAGAAACCATTGACTAGTGAAACAAGCTTGCAGTGAGGGACTTACCCTTTTAGGGGTTGAAGCGTTTGGACCTGCGGGTAAAAGACTACATTCTATGCACATGTCTTCTTTTACGGCTGTGAGAGGCTGGGCAAGCAATCAGTGAGGTGATGTTTTACTGTTCACATCCTTTTTACTGCTCACCTGAGTTCGCAAGATTTAAACGTTTTAACCCTTTAACCTTTTAAGCGTTCATGTGTCTAAATCATTTATTTAGTCTTGGGCTACCCCCGTCATCAATCACCCTACCTTAAAGCTAGAAGCTAAATATACACCAAAGTTATACACTATATTCACACCAAAAGTCCGACTAATATTTGATAAAAAGAAAGTGGGATTAGATATGGTCATAATTAAATATAAATAATTTAAAATATTTTGTATGTTAAGAAAACATGGGATTTGAACATCACTGTCATCATAATTGATAAATCCAAATGTGTTCTGGTTGTTGGTTTTTATTTTATTCTAAGGGCATGTTTGGCTAAGCTTTTTAAAACAACTTATTGACTTATTGGCTTTTTGAAAAGTAATAAGCTCTAAAATAATGTTTGGCAATAAGGGTGTATGTGAGGGGAAAAAACCAATAAGTCACTCCATACTGACTTTTCCAAAAAGCCAATAAGTCAATAAGTTGTTTCAAAAAGCTTAGCCAAACATGCCCTAATACAAAACATCATCATCTTCCTTATAATAGAACAGAGCATGACTCCACTGTTAGCAATCTTTGTGTATGATGGATAATGTTTTGAAGCTTTATCTGATTCATGAATGGAAAAGATACAAAATGAAAGGATTTACAAAAAAAAAGTATACCGAAGGTGATGAACTCGTATTGTTTTCCGTTGCGAACTTCGGCCGACTTTTGATCTCTCCGGCGATGCTTCAAACACCGGCGATGTACTCGGTTTCTCCGGCGTACATTTGGGTGCTACGAAAAGGTGTTGTGAGGGTGTCGAGATGGTTCGGTTTTTATAGCGTTCGAAAGTCTCGCAATATATGGAAACGATCGGAGATTGATTCGTATGTGTGTAAATGTGTCTAGGTTAAAGGTTTCAGAAGGATGGAAACTCCAATCACAAAAGTCTCACCAAAGAATCAGGGAAGGAAAGAAGGAAACTCGATGACCATGATCAATCAAATTAGAAAAGGTTAACAGCTTGCAAGCCGCTGTTCTTGTTTTGGGGGGCAAAATGAAAAAAGAATCGAGATTCGCGCTTAAAATTTTAAGGACTTGCTATTTGAACGACATCAAATATGTTTGGTGAGCGGGTGAACCCGGGTTCGAAACCCGCGGCTCACATTTTGTTTCCTTTTTTGGCTGAAGTTCAAAACTGTTACAATAAAGCCCCTTGACTTACATGTTTATAATAACTAACACTAACTTGGTTACTAACTTTGAAACTTAACGAACTAACTAAATTATTTTTATAAAAATAAAAAGAATAAAACTTTTATTTGTAAATTTAATTAATTTAATTAATTAACTAATGAATAATTAAATGGCCATATTTATAACGAACCAAACGATTAACTATTTTGCGAAGCTCTCGAGTTTCAAGGGTTAGGATCCAAAATGCAAAACGGGTCGGATTTTGGAAACCCATTTTGATGGACGTTACAATGTAGTACTTATGGTGCCTAAAGATCCTTCGGTAAAATATAACTTACAACACCTATGTACACAACGCATGATAGAAAAGAATAAACTTTTACTTGAACCTTAGAGGGGGGGGGGGGGGGTTATGGGTTTAGAGAATCTATACATTGAATTACAATAAACATATCAAAGGTCAATTAATGACCCATTTTTTTATATAGTTGCAAGAATGGTAGGTTTCATATACAACTCAAGTTCGGGTTTTGGTTTGAAATGTGTATGTTGTTGTGGAATTTCTGTAATATGTAATATAACTCTCTGAGTGAGAAAGAATATGAAGTATGTAGACAAATACCCTTGTACAATAAATACAACAAGACCCTTTAAAATAAATACAATAAATAAGATTATGAAGTATGTAGACTAATACCCCCCTGCAAGCTAGATGTTGAAGGACTAAGGTGAAGCATCTTCCGAAAGGCTTCAAAGTGTGACTGCGGAAAGCTTTTGGTAAAGATGTCTGCAACCTAGAGCTTGGACGGAATGAAGCGAGTGTGAAACTTCCCAGACTACAAGTTTATGAATAAAGTGATAATCAATGTCAAGATGTTTGACCCGTTTTTGAGATATAGGACTCTGAGTGAGAAAGAGAGCACTCCTATTGTCACAAAGAATCGTTAGGCGAGACGACAGTAAGGCATGAAGTTCACGAAGAAGGTGAGTGACCAAATGATTTCAGTTGTGCTATTCGCCATAGTTCGATATCTTGATTCGCAACTTGAGCGCCAAAGAAATAGTTTAGTTCGCCTAAATCCTTGATTGAAAATTCATTGTGAAGCCTAGCAATAAAGGATCATAGCATGTTATCTTGGTTGCCCTTTAGGATTAAATCGTACACATACACAAGCAAGTACATGGTGCATGATTCCTATTTAAAGTTAAACAAGGTCGGATCGACATGGCTACATACAAAGCTGTTGGTGGTTAAAAAGGTGCTTAATTGATGAAACCATGCACGAGGAACTTGTTTGAGACCATATAGGGATTTATTGAGCTTGCACATGTAATCAGGAAATTTAGATTTGATAAAACTCGGTGGTTGTTCCATATATACGCATTCATTTAGATGGCCATGTAAAAAGGCATTGTTTACATCAAGTTGATATAATTTCCATCCATTAAGAACCGTTAAGGAGATGATGAAACAAACACTAGAAGCCTTAACAAATGGACTAAACGTGTGGGTGTAATCAATGCCAGGAAATTGGCTAAAACCTTGCGCCACAAGCCATGCTTTGTGGTGTTCAACGGAGCCATCAGAATGATATTTGATGTGAAAGAACCATTTCAATCCAATGACATGACGGTTAATCGGACGGGAAACTAAAGTCCAAGTGTTATTTTTTTGTGAGAGCCTCAGTTTCTTTGTGCATGGCATGAAGCCATTCGTCATCTTTAATAGTATTTTTGAGGCTCTTTGGGTCTTTAAAGGCGAAGAGGGCTTGGTGAAATATGTGACATGTAACAAATTGGCTTGGTAACGTGGTTTGAATATACCGGCTTTTGCATGTGTAATCATTGGATGGGTTAGTAAAAGATGAGGCGGAGGTGGGGTTGTTGGGCTAGAGGAATCGGAACTATAAGGGGGTGGAGTCGGTTGGGTGTAGGTTGGTTTAGGTAGAGGGGTTTGGTGGTGAGGGAGGCGATATAGGGAAAGGTGGAGTGGTAGGTTCTGTTTGGGAGGAGGGTAAGGTTGGTGGTGAAATTGGTGGAAGGTTTGGAAGGGGAAACTCCAAGCAAAGGTTGCATGGGAGGTGGTGCTTTAGGAGTTTGTGTCTGAGGGGTGGGTGATTTGTAGGCTGTATCATAAAGGAGTTCAATGGGATGTCTAAATGCAAGTTATTATTAATACTGCCATGGAAGGGGAACTTAGTTTCGTTAAACCTGACATGTCGCGTAACATAGACGTGTGATATGGTAGGGGTCAAGGCACCGATACCCTTTGTATATTGGGCTATAACCAATTAAATTACTTAGGATGCTCATTTGGGCTAGTTTATATTGCAAATAATCTCGTAGGAACACACCACAACCAAATGCTTTAAAGGTATTATAGTTTGGCCTTTGTGAAAATAAAACTTCGAATAGAGATTTACCTTCGAGTAACGGGGTATGTAGACGATTTATTATGAATAATAGCAGATGAAAAAGCATCAACCTAAAATTTGGATGGAAATTTAGCATTAAATATGATGGCTAAACCAGTTTCGACTATATGTAGATGTTTACATTCCACATGTCCGTTTGGTTATGGTATGTATGGACAAGACAACTTATGAAGAGTTCCATTCTTCTCAAATAAGGACCAAACTTTATGATTTACAAACTCTGTTTCACTGTAACCTTGAATTTTTTTTTTCTAGAGAATTGAGTGTCAACAAACTTCATGAACTGTTAGGATCTGAGTTTGAATTGTTATGAATGTTTAAGATGAACAATGAAACCAGATATACAAATATGGGAATAATGCAGCAGAAGAATAAACTTTAAATCACAACAATGGAAGATTTGCTTTCATCATCAAGCTTTTAATTTAACGATTGTTATTACAATGATTCACGTATGCATGAGAATTTACAAACTCCCCCTCAGCATAAGATCACTCCTATTTGTTCGCACAAAATATCAAGATGGAAAGTGATGAATAGAACAGTACATGCACTGTTCTATTTATAGTACAATAGAAACATCTGAAGCATTTTGGCTGACGTCACCTAGACAGTGACATTTAACAATTGACGTGAGGTCGAAGACTCACTAAAAAATAATCCAAATACACTATATAGATAGTGGTAAATGGATATCGAACACATGGAGTTTGTGGAAACTGTATTATCTAAGCAGTTTGCAAATTACTTGAATTAAACCTAAATAGCAGAAAAAGTAATCTCAAGTTTTAATTGATTGGTTTGTTTAACTAAAATTAACTAACAAGATTTCGATTCAGAGATGAGAGGATATGTTCTCCCTCAGTTTCAGGTTTCTACAAATGTTAATGTGAAAGTTTAATATATGAAGAACTACATAGATATAGTTCTTGAATACGTGTTTGATTGTGATAAAAGGGGACAAAGTACTTGGATTACAAAACGCAAGGTAGTCACCCGATAACCAGTTTAGTATAGCCAACCCCGAATCACTCCAAATAAATCTCGATTGCCTATAGCACCAAGAACTGATGGTTCAGAAAACGAAATTCAATAATACAAACAACTACAAATCAAACTCATAAACACCATAGTAACATAATCAAAAGTTTAAACTACTATCCCAAAAATAACATAAACAATCACAAACATTTAGTTTGAAACCTTACTGTAACACCCCGTGTTATGAAAGTCAAAGTCAAGATTAAAGTCAAAGGAAGAAAAGATTGTTAATTGCGATCTGTCACTCCTTGCTTAATTACTGACTTGACTTCTTTGACTTGTGATCGAATCTTTTATTTAATCACTTTAGTTGTATTATGTGGAGTATCTATTAATAATCAAGGTTTAATCGAGATTTATCGCATGTTTTATCGCTTTATCGCTAATCGCATCGCAATCGCATTTGCGCTTTGATTGATAGATTCTGAATATTGTTTTACGTGTGTGTGTTACTTATGTGTTACTTGTGCATGTTTACTTTATGATTGTGGTGATTAATCGAAACACAATCGCAACTATATCGCAATTTAATCACAAACGCTAAACGCAAGGTATTTAGGATGATTGTATGTTAGATATAGTGGGTGTGGAGTAGGTTAATGTTTAATACTATCGCATCGCAACCTCGCTCAAACGCATCGCAACGCTCAACACGCGAAACAAAACGCCAAAACGCAACTCGTCGGAGCCAATCGATCGAATGGCCATCCGATCGGATTGCCATCCGGTCGAGGTGCTATCCGATCGGGATGCTATCCGACACCTGAACCTCACCTTTCCCTTTTCCGCAACCTATAAATACCCCCTGTCACATCACAAGTGATGTGACAGCTCCCTCTCATACGACCAGCACGCTCAAGCTCACTTTTCCTTTGATTCCTCGCGATTCTTGTAAGTTTTCAACCTGAATCTGGTACTTCTATGATCTACACACACTTCTTCATCATCTTAACCTTTGAATCTTAACTTTTCACCGTGAAATCAATGGATTTGAGGTGTTCTAGGGTGATGTCATCATGGAGTTCTTATGAACTTCAACTTTGACCTCATTCCACCAAGAATAACTTAGATCTGGAGGATTTCCACATGATTTCACAACGATTTCGCATAGATCTAAACATTTTCAAAGTTAAAAGGATTAAAAGAAGCTTTTCCAACTTTCTTTCAACTCTTTTACACTCAATGCACTCAAAACCGATGGAATCGGAGCTCACTCAGATCTTCCACTCATTTCTTAGTGAAGCATCGGTTTGAGATCTGGTTTCTGTAAAAGAGACAACCGATTTCGGATTGAACATGAACAACCGTCATGAACAGTTAGCTGAACAGACTAGGGTGATTCATGTTTGATAGGACGACTTGGGACTTGACGAGGTTCCGTTGTTTAGTGCGTTATCATACCGTCTCGATCAAACTGCAAGACTTTAAAAAATAATCAAGTTCAAGACGATCTGGTTCGTTAGGACGGATTGCCGTCCGATCGGATAGCCATCCGATCGAACTACTATCCGATCGGATTGCACTTGGTTCCACACTTAAAACATTTGTTTCAAATTTTCAAAGATCTGAACATCGAACGGATTGCCGTCCGATCGGATAGCTATCCAATCGAATGACCATCCGATCATTTGACATTTTAACTTCGACACTTAATCATTTTCATAATTTTTAAAGAACATCAGTTTCTAACGGATTGCCAACCGATCGGATTGCTATCCGATCGAGTGACCTTCCAGCTGGGAACTTGTTCTCACTAAGTGTCCTGCCAATCGAATCGCTATCCGATCGAACGACCGTTCGATCGACGGCCTGAAGCGTAGAGATACTTCTCTGTTTTCTAAATGCTACAACAAAAACTTCAAAGCCATCATACACAAACACATCCCTCCCAAACGAATGTCAATCCAACCGAATGGCCATCCGATCGGATAACCATCCGAACGGATCGACATCCGATCGAGTGACCATCCGATCGGATTACCATTCGACACTTGGTCACTTTGCACCGTTTATCGCGCCATTCTTCGCTTATGCTATCGTTAACTGTTCAGGCTAATCTTTCAGTGCTCCCTTCAATCCAAGAGAGTGTTTATTTACTTAAACACAATCTGTGAGTATAGTCGAACCCTTTTTGCTTTACGCACTTTTGGGTGTTACATACGTTACTTATTCTAAAACACAATCGACACATAACGCAAACACTATTTATATGCTAACTGTGATTGCATGCTACGTGTTATTCGATGAATGCTTGTATGTTATGTTAACACAGTGATTGTTGCCTGACACCTTAGCAACGATAGTACTATGGTTTGGACTCAGCACCTGTCGTGGACAGGGGTTGTTAAGGGCTTTACTTCACGTGCCCCAGTGGGGATATGTGTTGCGCATTCTACAACTCGCAGTCACGTCTGTGCATATTTCTCTGTCGATAACCTACTTGCCTTCACTTTGTTACATGTTACATGCTGGTTATGCATAAACGATTTCGAACTCTATTATAGTATCAAACTTGTATGCTCACCTTTACACTATGTGTATTGACTTTATTTTAACGTATGTGACAGGTGTTTGAGATGCTAGGATGTTGCTTGCTTTCGTGGAAATCAAGTAGGAGAGTCTAGAAACAAAGACAATTTATTTATTTAAATCTGAGTTGTTGGAACAATGTTTCGTTTTGAGATATCTATGTTTGTAATAATTGGTTACTTTGATGGGTTATGGTATGGGACATAATATTAACTATCTGGTAATTTAGTTGTTATGGAATTTCTCTTGACAATATGTTTCGCTCAGTGCCATGCCCCGATGTTTCCGTCATCGGTTAGGGTGTGACAGATTGGTATCAGAGCCATAACTATAGGGAATTAGGCAAGACTCGACCTAGTCTGAGTCGATGTCTTAGAAACGACCTAGTATATAGTCTAAGTACCAATGGACCGACTTGTGCATACCCTGTAGGGGTTTTGTACAAGCTTACTTGCTATTCTCACTCGCACTCATTCTGTACTATCACACTGCCTTTCCTAAGGCAGTAGCACTACACTACTTTCGAAAATGAACGAGTGATTAGATCGAGATCAGGTGTGAAGACCGCAAACTCTCGATTAAATCGCTTGTTCGACCCACATTTTTTTACTATAAACAAGAGAATTTGCGTTGAATCAGGAGTGAAACCCGTACTTCGACATAGATTTCTCCCTCAATCTTGTGACTTTATCACACAAACAGGAATATAGTCGCTAAGTTAGGGGTGAAACCCGAACCTTGATGACTTATTCCGCTCTCTATTTTGGTTTTACAAAGCTCTCACCAAAGTCTCGATGGATTCCAACTTTTCGAGCTGCGTGAGTAACCAAAAGGATGCGTGCCATTCATCGTGTGTCGGAGATAGAGCACAGTCTATTAAGCCAAAATGTATGCTTATAGTCCTTAAGAATAGTCGAATAACTTTGGGTAGTCAACGTCTTTCAAGCATAAGACAATCTACCTTCGATTTCAAGCTCGTAATCGCTGATTTTATGTGTTTTCGATTCTGAGCCTGCAACTGCTGACTCTGATATTTGTCATTTTTACGTGGAATTTTATGTGTTTTATGTGGACTTTACCTGTTTATGTGTTTCGATTTATGGTTATTTATTCGCTTTTCGCTCCTCGCTTTGATCAACACACACAATTCGCACTGCAAATCGCTAACAAATCGCTACTACTCGTGGATGATCGCATGTTATGTTAATTGCTATGTTACTCGATTATGCTATGCTACTTGCTGTGTACTCACTAATCGCAATCGCTATTCTCGAACTCGTGGACTTTGAATGATAGGTGAATACGTGCTAAATATAGTGTGTTTTCTGTGCCTTATGTGCTTCTGTGCCTTATGTGCTTCTGTGCCTTACGTGCTTATGTGCTTCGGTGATTATGTGCCTATGTGTTACTTGATTATGTTCCTGAGCTTTAGTATTAAGTGTGTGTGAGGTGAGATTCGATTGTATAGTGTCTGAGTCCTATGGCGATGTCTGTTGCAGACAATGTCGTCATTTGGGTCATTCCTTTCCCGAACTGCTCGCCGAAATCACGAGGACAAGCGTATCGCTTCCTTAGTCGCCAAACAGATTGTGAAAGTTATCCCGCAAATCGTTAGTGAGTTGAATGAAAATGGTAGCAAGTCCTCTGAAGAGTCCAGGACTGATTCACTGAAGTCTACTTTTAGCTTCAAGCAGTTCAAAGCCTGCGACCCGAAAGAATTTACCGGCAAAGATAGGCCTACAACCATGTTTCAATGGTTTGATTCTATTGAAGTCACCTTGCGCCAGAGCGGCTGTCCGGAAAACCTTCGCACTGTTAACACCACCGGCGTCTCCCAATCTCGTACTCTAGATTGGTGGACGGCCGAGAGAAACAAACGAGGGAATGATGCAGCTTACGGGCTGACGTGGGAAGAGTTGAAGGACATCATGATGCGAGAGTTCTACCCTCCCCACTAGCTCCAAAAGTTCGAGGACAAGTTCTGGCATATCAAGCAAAAGGATGGAGACAACGCTGGTTTAACTACTCGCTTTAAGCAGCTAAGCATAATCTGTCCAGGTCAAGTTTCTATTCCCGAAATCACCATCAAAAAGTATATCCATGCTCTTCCGGATTGCGTGGCTGATTTCGTTCAAGCTGCGAAGACGTCGACAATTGAGGAAACCTTCTTACTCGCTGCTGAGATCAACGACAAACGAGTCAAGGCTGGTTACTGGGATAAAGTCTCCAACAATCTCCACCAATTTACCGTTGCTTCAACCGCCGCCACCGCACCGCAGTCATGAAAGTCCTCTCGTCGCAAGAGGAAGAACAACAACAACAACAGTAGCAAAAATTGCGCTGTCACAGCTGCCACTCCTATCCAAGCAGTACCTGCCCAACCGCAGCCTCAACACCGCCAAGTAGCGGCACCAGTTACCAATGCACCGCCGGCAAAGCGTGCATACACTGGTCCTCACCCGGCTTGCCCAACGTGTACTTATCATCATTCAGTGGGAATTGCTTGCAGATATTGTGTGCATTGCAATATGTACGGCCACTTCACCGCCAACTGCCGTACAGGTCCACATCAAGCTCCAGCTCCAGCTCAAGGTCAAGCTCCTGCTCAGCAAGCTCTACTTCTTGCTCCTCAAGGCCAACAAGCGGCTCTTACACCCACGATCCATGCTAGAGCTTGCTTTGCGTGTGGTGATCCCAACCACTTCGCAAACATGTGCCCGAATCGAGTGGTGAAGCAAGAGCCACAACAGCAGCAGCCCCAGCAACAGCAGCAACAACAACAGCCGCCAGCAGCCCGCGGACGTGCTTTCAACATCAACGCCCGCCAGGCTCAAGCAGACAACAATCTGGTTAATGATACATTCCTTGTGAATGGTATATTTTCTTCGTGTTTATTTGATATTGGAGCCGATAATTGTTTTGTATCGTTTGAATTCGAAAAGCTCCTTAATCATAAGCGCGCCTATCTCCCCTCGACGTTCGATGTTGAAGTTGCAACTGGAAGAACCGTCGCTGTCGATTCTGTTCTTCGTGATTGTATTCTCGAACTCAACAATCACATCTTCCCTATCGATCTCATTCCGATGCAGCTTGGTAGTTTCGATGTCATAGTAGGTATGGATTTTCTTCGTGAGAATCATGCTGAAGTTGTTTGTTTTGATAAGATGATTTGTTTCTCGCTCGCTAATGGTGATCAATTGTGTGTCTACGGCGAAGTCGCTTTGAAGAAACTCTAACTCATGTCGTGTGTCTAGGTTAGCAAGTATCTCCATAAGGAATACCAAGCTTACCTGGCGCACATCATAGTAGCGGAGAAAAAGGAAGTTAAGGCAATCGATAAGGTGCCTGTAGTTCGTGATTTTCCTCTTGTGTTTCCTGATGAATTACCTGGTTTACCCCCGAGTCGTGATATTGATTTTCGTATTGACCTCATTCCTGGAGCCAACCCGGTTGCTAAATCTGCTTATCGCCTCGCTCCGTCCGAAATGCGCGAACTCTCTAGTCAACTCCAGGAATTACTTGAGAAAGGCTTCATTCTCCCTAGCACCTCTCCTTGGGGCGCACCAGTCCTTTTTGTCAAAAAGAAGGATGGGTTGTTCCGGATGTGCATCGACTATAGGGAGTTGAATAAGCTGAGCATCAAGAATCGTTATCCTCTGCCTTGAATTGATGATTTGTTTGATCAGTTACAAGGTGCTACGTGTTTCTTGAAGAACGATTTACGCTCAGGCTATCACCAGTTATGCATTCAGGAGGAAGATATACCGAACACCGCTTTCTGAACCTATTATGGCCATTATGAATTCGTCGTAATGCCCTTTGGTTTAACCAATGCTCCTGCGGTTTTCATGGATTTGATGAACCGTGTGTGCAAACCGTTTCTTGACCGCTACATTATCGTATTCATCAACGACATCCTTATATATTCGAAGTCGAAAACCGAACACGCGCAACATCTACGTTTGGTTCTCGAGCTACTCCAGGGGAATCAACTCTATGCCAAGTTCTCCAAGTGTGAATTTTGGCTGGAGGAGGTTCAATTCCTCGGTCACATCATCAATAGTCAAGGTGTTCACGTCGACCCCGCAAAGATCGAAGCTGTTAAGAGCTGGGTTACTCCAAAATCACCGTCCGATGTTCGTTCCTCGGATTGGCGGGCTATTACCGTCGATTCATCGCTGATTTCTCGAAAATCGTTGTCCTGCTTACTTCTTTGACACATAAAGACAAGCCTTTTGTTTGGGGAACCAAGCAAGAGACTGCCTTTCAAACTCTCAAGCATATGCTCTGCAATGCTCCCGTTCTCGCTTTACCCAACGGAAACGATGACTTCATTGTCTATTGTGATGCCTCAAACCTTGGTCTTGGTTGTGTCCTCATGCAACAGGACAAGGTTATCGCCTACGTGCCTCGTCAGCTCAAGATCCACAAGAAGAACTATACAACCCACGACCTCGAGCTAGGCGCAGTTGTTTTTGCGTTGAAGATTTGGAGACACTAACTTTATGGTACCAAGTGTACGATCTTCACAAATCATAAGAGCCTGCAACACATCCTTACCCAAAAAGAACTAAATATGCGCCAATGCCGATGGGTAGAACTTCTCAACGATTACGACTGTGAGATTCGTTATCACCCTGGCAAAGCAAATGTCGTTGCCGACACCCTCAGCAGACGAAGCTATTTGCATAGCGCTCGTAATATCTAAGCCCAGCATCATCTCGAAACTCTTATCTGTGATGCTCAGCATGCTTGTTTTACCGAACGCACCTTGAAGAAGGAAAGAATTCCTAACTATGGCGCCCAGCTAGAGAATAAATCGAATGGTATATTCCATTTTCTAGACCGGATTTGGATCCCCAAGCGTACCAACTTGTGGCAAATTCTGCTAGATGAAGCCCACAAGTCCCGATATTCTATTCATCCCAGTGCCGACAAAATGTACCATGTCCTCCGTCAACGGTATTGGTGGCCTGGAATGAAGAAAGATATCGCTATCTATGTTTCGAAGTGCCTGCCTTGCTCGAAAGTCAAGGCCGAACAACAAAGACCATCTGGCTTGCTTGTGCAATCCGAGATCCTGATGTGGAAATGGGAAAGCATAGCCATGGACTTTATCATGAAACTCCCGCGTACAACGTCAGGTCACCATAGCATCTGGGTTATCGTTGACCTTTTGACTAAATCTGCTCATTTCCTGCCGATACGAGAAGACTTCAAGGTAGAAAAATTTGCCCGAATCTACACCAACGAAATTATCTGTCGACATGGTACACCTCGTGACATCATCTCTGACCGTGATGGTCGGTTTACCTCGCGTCTTTGGGGAACGTTTCAATCTGCTCTCGGTACTACGCTTAATCTAAGTACCGCATTCCATCCCCAAACCGACGGTCAGACTGAAAGAACGATTCGTACTCTTGAAGACATGATTCACTCGTATGTCATAGATTTCGGTGGTAATTGGGACGCGCACTTACCTTTGGTCGAATTCTCATACAATAACAGTTATCATTCTAGCATATGAATGGCACCATTTGAGGCTTTATACAGAAGAAAATGTCGATCGCCGATTGTGTGGCATGAGATCGGTGATGCGCAATTAACGTGTCCTGAATTGCGGCAAGAAACGACAGACAAAATCCTCCAAATTCGAGAAAATCTGCTGAAAGCTCGGAGTCTTCAGAAAAGTTACGCCGATATATGACGCAAGCCCCTTGAATTTGACATTGGCGATCACGTACTCCTAAAGGTATCACCTTGGAAGGGTGTGATCAGATTCGGCAAGAAAGGAAAGCTCGCGCCTCGATATGTTGGACCCTTTAGGATTCTGGAAAGGATCAGAAAAGTGGCCTACAGACTCGAACTAACGGAGGAACTTAACAACGTTCCTCTGACTTTCCATGTATCGAACCTCAGAAAATGGCTAGCCGAGCAGGATTTACAAGTTCCACTAGAGGATCTACAAGTGGACGAAACATTGCACTTCGTGGAGAAGCCTATCAAGATCATGGACCGAGAAACCAAGAAGCTCAGGCGCTCATGCATTCCCATCGTGAAGGTTCACTGGGAAGGCAAACGAGGCGCAAATTTCACCTGGGAACTCGAAAGCGACATGAAGGAGAAGTACCCATTGTTGTTTGTTACGGCCAAAGCCTAATTTCGGGATGAAATTCCCTTAAGTAGGGGAGGCTGTAACACCCCGTGTTACGAAAGTCAAAGTCAAAGTCAAAGGAAGAAAAGATTGCTAATTGCGATCTGTCACTTCTTGCCTAATTACTGACTTGACTTCTTTGACTTGTGATCGAATCTTTTATTTAATCGCTCTAGTTGTATTATGTGGAGTACCTATTAATAATCGAGGTTTAATCGAGATTTATCGCATGTTATATCTCTTTATCGCTAATCGCATCGCAATCGCATTCGCGCCTTGATTGGTAGATTCTGAATATTGTTTTACATGTGTGTGTGTTACTTGTGCATGTTTACTTTATGATTGTGGTGATTAATCGAAACGCAATCGCAACTCTATCGCAATTTAATCGCAAACGCTAAAGCAAGGTATTTAGGATGACTGTATGTTAGATATAGGGGTGTCGATTAAGTTAATGTTTAAATACTATCGCATCACAACCTCGCTCAAACGCATCGCAACACTCAACACGCTAAACGAAACGTCAAAACGCAACTCGTCAGGCCAATCGATCGAATGGCCATCCGATCGAGGTGCTATCCAATCGGGATGCTATCCGACACCTGCACCTCACCTTTCCCTTTTTGGCAACCTGTAAATACCCCCTGTGACATCACAAGTGATCTTGTAAGTTTTCAACCTGAATCTCGTACTTCTATGATCTACACACACTTCTTCATCATCGTTACCTTTGAATCTTAACTTTTAACCGTGTAATCAAAGGATTTGAGGTGTTCTAGGGTGATGTCATCATGGAGTTCTTATGAACTTCAAGCTTTGACCTCATTCCACCAAGAATAACTCAGATCTGGAGGATTTCCACATGATTTCACAACGATTTCGCATAGATCTAAACATTTTCAAAGTTAAAAGGATTGAAAGAAGCTTTTCCAACTTTCTTTCAACTCTTTTACACTAAATGCACTCAAAACCGATGGAATCGGAGCTCACTTAGATCTTCCACTCATTTCTTAGTGAAGCATCGGTCTGAGATCTGGTTTCTGTCAATGAGACAACCGATTTCGGATTGAACATGAACAACCGTCACGAACAGTTAGCTGAATGGACTTGGGTGATTCCCGTTCGATCAGACGACTTAGGACTTGACGAGGTTTCGCTGTTTAGTGCGTTATCATACCGTCTCGATCAAACTGCAAGACTTTAAAAACAATCAAGTTCAAGACGATCTGGTTCGTTGGGACGGATTGACGTCCGATCGGGTAGCCATCCAATCGGATTACCATCTGTTCGGATTGCACTTGGTTCCACACTTAAAACATTTGTTTCAAATTTTTAAAGATCTGGACGTCGAATGGATTACCGTCCAGTCGGATAGCAATCCGATCGAATGACCATCCGATCATTTGACATTTGGAACTTCGACACTTAATCATTTTCATAATTTTTAAAGAACATCGGTTTCTAATGAATTGCCAACCGATCGGATTGCTATCCGATCGAGTGACCATCCTGCTTGGAACTTGTTCTCACTAAGTGTCCTACCAATGAGATCGCTATCCGATCGAACGACCGTTCGATCGACGGCCTGAAGGGTAGAGATACTTCTCCGTTTTCTAAATGCTACAACAAAAACTTCAAAGCCATCATACAAAAACACATCCCTCCCAAACGAATGTCAATCCGACCGAATGGCCATCCGATTGGATGACCATCCGAATGGATTGACATTCGATCGAGTGACCATCCGATCGGTTTCCATCCAGTCGGATTACCATTCGACACTTGGTCACTTTGCATTGTTTATCGGGTCGTTCTTCGCTTAGGCTATCGTTAACTATTCAGGCTAATCTCTCAGCGCTCCCTTCAATCCAAGAGAGTGTTTATTTACTTAAACACAATCTGTGCGTATACTCGAACCCTTTTTTCTTTACGCACTTTTGGGTGTTACATACGTTACCTATTTAAATCACAATCGACACACAACGCAAACACTATTTATACGCTAACCGTTATTGCATGCTACGTGTTATTCGATGAATGCTTGTATGTTATGTTAACACAGTGATTGTTGCCTGACACCTTAGCAACGATAGTACTATAGTTTGGACTCAGCACCTGTCATGGACAGGGGTTGTTAAGGGCTTTACTTCACGTGTCCCAGTGGGGATATGTGTTGCGCATTCTACAACTCGCAGTCACGTCTGTGCATATTTCTCTGTCGATAACCTACTTGCCTTCACTTTGTTACATGTTACATGTTGGTTATGCGTAAATGATTTCGAACTCTATTATAGTATCAAACTTATGTGTATTGACTTTATTTTAACGTATGTGACATGTGTTTGAGATGCTAGGATGTTGCTTGCTTTCGTGGAAATCAAGTAGGAGAGTCTAGAAACAAAGACAATTTATTTATTTAAATCTGAGTTGTCCGAACAATGTTTTGTTTTGAGATATCTATGTCTGTAATAATTGGTTACTTGAAGGGTTATGGTATGGGAGATAATACTAACTATCCGGTAATTTAGTTGTTATGGAATTTCTCTTGACAATCTGTTTCGCTCAGTGCCATGCCCTGATGTTTCCGTCATCGGTTGGGGTGTGACACTTACAATACGGGGGAAAACATAAGAGAACTTAGCCACACATAGTTCGGTTGATCATCACTTCAATTCCAATGTTCATATGGATCAAAGATGGAAAAGCAATGATTGACACACCCAAAATAGTGTCGTATCACCTAAAATTCGCCTCTAACAAGTTCTGAAACGGAGATAATGATAAGGATAATCAAAAGAAACCAATCATTGTCTTTAAAAAGGGAGTTACATTTATGAACTGGGCGCCACCATAAGCTACGGTGGCCACTATAGCTTACGGTGGCTTGTAAAGATGCCTACGCCAGCCACTTTCTCTCTTACGGTGGATGATTGTTGTTTTGGAGCTACCGTAGCTTATGGTATGTCACGACCCCCGACCCACCCTGGACGGAATCGGGAGTTGCGAACAGCCCAGTGGTACCGGTGATTATTTTTATAAAACATTGCAGCGGAAATTTCATCAGGACCGTGAGTTAGGAAAAATATCAGAGTTTAGAAACACCGGATTTTATTCATTAAATAGATGGGATAAACCCATATTTTACAAAGGTAGTTTTAATAAGATAAATTTGTTTACATAAAACAATATTTCTTAATTTGATTTAATTAATAAAATAAGCCACTTCTTGAAGCCTTTCAGTGTCGTATCCAGCTCTTATTCCAATCTACTGTAATTACCTGAAAAATGTTTGAAAAAGGTTTTGTCAGCGGAATACTGAGTGAGTTCATTCCATTTTATAAAATATATTGTTATACCTTACAGCAATAAGGTTTTTATATTTATTTATATTTACCCAACTCAACCAGTATTTGTCACATGGTGGCAGTTCCGATGTGACAGTAGTCATATCATTTATTGGCTCACTTTCGTCCAATAGTGAATTTATCAAATAATTATATTTTACTATTATTCAATTTATCTGTCAATAGGCGATTCTTGTGACAGTGGTCATATCACTGTTGATCATTCTTTCAACTAGTGACTATGGTCATATCATTGTTGATTATTCTTTCAACTAGTGATTCTAATCATAACACTGTTGATCATTCTCTCAACTAGTGTCTTTGGACATATCACTGTTGATCATTCTCTCAACTAGTGACTCTGGACTTAGTTGTGTCCCGTGACATTACTTTGTCAAATATATTACTTATGGCACAAAACCATTTAACCCAGAGAATGACATATATCATTTTATGTCAAACTACTATAACTTATCAAATATAATATGTTAATTAAATCATTGTAATATCATTATTTGATATATTAACGTGACTAAAAATATAATCTTCGTATAGTAGAATACATTATACTTGACTATTTTATTATGGTATACATCATTTAGATTTATTTCAAACATACATTAAATTTATTAATGATTTAATGTTAAAATAATATTAGTTATAGGCTATAGTTACTGAAGCATAATTCCCACTGTGATTGTGGTCATGCTACTATTGGTTAACTTTCTGGTCAATAGTAACGAGGATCAAATAATGTATAAAACCTCCCATACCAGCAGTTATTATAGAATATAAAAATTTAATCACTGTAAGTATAACAGGTAAACCTTTATGATTTTGGAAAACATTTGTAAATATAATTGTATCACAAAAAGGTGATAAAAGAGAATGGACTCACATTGCAGATTTCTACGGGCAAAGTTTAGTCTACAGATAAGCTTTGATAGATTGCAGATTTATACAGGCAGAGCTTCGCCTATTAATTAACCTTGTAACCTAGTGCACACGAACTAGGTAAGTAACTTAATACAGCAATTACGATAACTCACAAGATCAACCCTCACAACGAATGACAAAGTGCTATGCTTAAACATCCATCGAATTAACGATTAATGACAAAGCATCACCCTAATGTGGGCAGCACTTAAACATCCATTGAGTACATTGATCGATCGGACAATGAATCGTAGCAGCGATTGAGTTAATACCCTGTTTGCGGCAGCACCCCGCTATACTAATTAGTGTTTCGTGTGTGTTTTGAGAGTATTTGGACGATATCTCAGCGTGTATTTTGAGTTTCTTCGTCGTTTTTGTGCCCAGAATCAAGTCCCAGACTCTACTATTTATACTGAAAAACGCGACTGCTTACCCCTTTAGTCGTCGCGCTACGCGACTGCTAACCTAGTTTCATAGGGTAGCCCCGTGTATGAGTAGGCTTGCTGAGTTGACTGTTTCGTGAAATTCGATTTCTACAGATAGTTATGTGGATAATCGTAACTAGGGTTTACCCCCCCCCCCTGAGTTTTAGGGGCCCTAATCCTGATTCTGAAAATTCTGAAAATTTTAGGGTTTGTGCAGAATCACTTGGGTTTCTCAATTAGGGTTTCCTATTGGATAAAATAATAAAATAAATAGGACTTTTAATGAGGGTTGTTACATGGTAGTTACCGTAAGCTACGGTAGAAGCTGGCAAAACTTCATTTATTTCTTCATTCTTCAATCTCCAATGTCACTTCCAGCCAAGCTTCCTAAATAACTTCGTTATAATTGTGACCCATATCCTACATAACTTTCTTTGTGATGATCTCAGATGGATTATAACATTATTAGAACCCTTATAGTTTGTAATTAGAAAGCATCTAAATAGATTCAGACTAATGTGTGTGTGTGTGTGTGTGTGTGTGTGTATATATATATATATATATACGAACGAGATCAGGAGGGAACGGTGAAAAGTGTGAGAACGGTGAGAACGGATCCTGGCCCAACACGTGGCAGGGGGCGCAAATTGATATGCAGAGGTACGATTGTCCTTTTATACGTTCCCTCCTTATTCGCGTATAAATCTCTTTCAAATTAACCTCCAAAGATTTCTTGTTAGCGGTTACCTCCTTTGCAAGTTTTCTCAGATCTATGGCGTCTAACGTGATTCTGTTCAACAAAGTAAAATTCGTTGACGTTTTCTATTTTTGTTCCAGCAAATCATGCAACAGATATGGCATTTTGTTCTTTTATGCTTGTTTCATTGTTTTTTTATATTAGTATTTTATAATGCGTTGTATGATTTCAATGGCGTTATTCAATTATGCAATTTAATCGCGTTTTAATTGGTAGTTAAGCCATTACTAAGAACTGATAATTGGAGTTTTCAATATTAATTTTAATTGTCGTTTACGATCTAGTATATTTCTTATGTTTTTACGATCATTGGCGTTTTACATCTATTTGATTAGTTTTGAATCTTATTTAGTAGTATTTGTAAACATCAGTTATTACTATTTGTTAATTTGTGTAAATATCAGTTTTGTTAACTATGGCGTTTTCATTATGATGTTATATTTTTGTTAATTATTTATGTTGTTTAAGTGTTTTTAATTATTCATCTCATGGCGTTTTCATCACGTCGTTTTTAAATTATGTGTTTATTATGTCTTGTTTATTATTCAATTAATGGTGTTTTAATCTATAATGTTATTACGAGACATTTTCTATTTTTAATGGCGTTTTTCTGATTTTTCTGTTCCTCAATGTGTTTTCTCAGACGAAGTTGCTTCCGCGAGTCAAAGGCTTTGCCCTAAAACTGGATTACCATTTATCATTCCTGACGTCAGTGAAGAAATAAAGCCCACAATGGACATGGTATTCTCAAACCTCGATGATTGTTATTCAATGTATGTTAAGTATGCCTAGGAGTGTGGGTTTTCAGTCAGGAAAGGGACTACAAAGACAAACTCTAAAGGTGTCTTATATATTAAGTATTACTTGTGTACGAGATCTGGGTTATACAAGGACAAGAAGGTTGATACGTTGGACCCCAATCAAAGGGAGCGATTAGTGCGATCCAACTTTTCAAAGAAGACTGATTGTGGTGCACTGTTATGTGTAATTTTTGAGGCTGGATCATGGAAGGTGTATAAGTTTGTCGAGGAGCACAACCATGATCTTGTTGAACGTCTTGATAAGCATTTTCTTCCAACTGAACGACACCTCACTCAGCTCCAGAAGCATGTTATACACAGCATGTCTAAGCTGAATTTGGGTCCCGTCAAGACGTTTAATGTTATGAAGACTTGTTTTAGCGGTTTTCAAGACGTGGGTGCAAGTAAAGTTGAATTTAAGAACTATAAGAGGCAAATTAACTTGTTTATAGGGGAATATGACGCGGATATGGTTGTGAGACATTTGAATGAAAAAAACATTCCTAGCCTAATTTCTCTTATGATTATTTCACAGATGAAGAGAATCATTTGAAGGGACTTTTTTGGTGTGACGATCAAGCCAAACCCGTAATTACCACGTGTTTGGTGATGTGATTTCGTTTGACGCCACGTATCGTTCCAACAAGTAATATTTTATAATTCAACTTTTTCTATTTTTTGGCGTTTTATGAGTTTACATGCAATGACGTTTTTATTAGTTTACATGATATGGCGTTTTATTAGTTTACATGCAATGGCGTTTTATTAGTTTACATTCAATGGCGTTTTTATTATTGTTTAAGTTCTCATGGCGTTTTCATATGCAGATACTCTATGGTGTTTGTACCGTTCACTGATATAGACAATCAGCACTGCAATGTTACATTTGGTGTAGCATTATTGGCGTCGGAAACTGCTGATACGTATATTTGGTTGTTGAGAGTTTTTCTGAAAGCTGTTGGTTCTCAACCAAAAGTTGTTGTCACTTACCAAGATCCAGCAATGAAGAAGGCTATTTCTGCTGTATTTGTTAACACGAGGCATCGGTTATGCATGTGATGCATAAACTTTCTCTGAAGGTTGGTATGCTTATTTTTACCTTTGGCGTTTCAGGATACACTGCGTTTTAAAATACATGGCGTTTTGTACCTTGTTACTGTTTTTTAATTAAGTTTTGTCTTTGTGTAATTTATATGTTTTTTTATGCATGGCGTTTTCGTGCTATACATAGGTTGGTGTTAGGCTATGCAATTCCACCAATATTAAAGAACGTATTTGTGGTGTTGTGTAGACAAATATTCTCACACCTGAAGAGTTTGAATCAGAATGGGAAGCGGTTATCGCAGAGTTCAATTTAGCAGATAATGACTGGCTATCTTATATTTTTGCACTCTGGGAATCTTGGATCCCTGCATACTATAGAATGGAAGAGATGTCGGGTCTTATGCGAACGACATCGAGGTCGGAGAGTGAGAATCATTTTTCTGGTCAAGTGTGTAATTCGAAAGCTACTCTTGTTGAATTCATGACTCATTATGAAACTGCAATAAAAGCACAGCGTCACACACACCGGAAAACTGATCATGAATCTTGATACAAACGACCCCAGTTGAAGAGTAATTACCAATTGTTGGAAGGCCAAGAGTTGACATATACACAAAAAAATGTTTTGTGACGTTCAAGCTGAGCTAATTGGAATTGCAGATTGCATAAATCAACGTTACGAAGATCAGCCCGATGGATTTGTTAAGTTTTACATAAATGACTTCCAGCAGCCTTGTACATCCTTATTTGAGGTAAACAATGGCGTTTTTTTATATGGCGTTTTCTGTGAATGGCGTTTTATCATATCCAATGTGTTTTTTTAATTTTTTAGACAAACATTCTCTGCATGGCGTTATAGAGATATTGTTTTTGGCGTTTTTCAGGTAATGTTCCGTAAGTCTGATTGCACATGTAGTTGCTCATGCAGGTGTTTTGAACAGTTTGGTTTGCTATGTAGACAAATATTCTATGTTTTGAGAATTATGGATATTAGGTAATATCCAAAACAATACATTCTGAATAGATGGCGCAAAGAGGCTTCCCCAAACTGCTCTCCTGAATACTCAATTAGTCGTGAATATATCACCGAGCTTGATCCCGATGTGCAAAGTATGATGCGAGATATTATTTTTTCAACGGAATATACTTTGAGCCGTTTATCTAGTATAAAGAAGAGCTATCCTTATAAAAGGATCATGTTCGATCTTATATGAAGAAGGTTCAAGATATGCAGATTGTTGCTCCTTCCGCTAGTACTAGGGATAGATTTGCCGAGATAACCGGTCAATATAAAAATGACAAGAATCCGATAAGAGTCCAAAGGTTCTGGTTCTCGGAAGAGCCTGAAATCTAAACAAGAGATAGCAATCGAGAAAAAGAAATCAAAGTCGAAAACCGGGGCCAAAGAAAGACAGTGTCAGAACTGCAAACGCTATGGATACTACGCATCGACATGCAAACAGGCCGTAATTAAAAGAAGATCGACAAGGTCTTCGAGAGCTAGCGAAGAGTAGTTTGGCGTTTTGTATTTTTCATTCTTACAGCACACACACAGATGGTCTTCGAGAGCCAGTGAAGAGTAGTTTGGTGTTTTGTATATTTCATTCCTATAGAACACAGACAGATCTCAGTTTGGCGTTTTACATCATTCATTATACATCATTTTTCCATCTTTTTTTTTCGACCTATTTGTTTATAACGTGCCACTTTGAAGTTACACAACAAATAATATAAGATCGGACAATCAAATCAAACGCCAAGAAAAAAAAAAGAACGCCACTAAATAAAACTACCATAAACCTCTATTTTAGTCATGCTAAACTCAATAATGTTTTGCTAAACGAGATGGGAAACATTGTTAATCCTGAGTCAAGAAAGATGTCTAACAATGTTGTCCATCCCGTTGAACTAAACTTTATTGAGAACAAAACTAAATCTCCATGAAATGACGTTTTTGAATTTTTGTGGTTTTTGTATGTTTTGGCGTTTATATTGAGGATCTTGCCCATTACATCGAGCGAAAGTTTACTGAGAAAATAGTGTATCTCAAAGAAACATGGATTGAAATATTTGATATTTGGGTTTTTTTTGGCGTTTTCTAAGATGAATGGTATAGATGAAAATATGGCGTTTGGGGTTTTGGTTTGGATTTTACTAGTCTGAGAAGTTGTTTATATAGGAAGTTTTTGGCGCGTATTTTAGGAGCGATTTTATTATAGTAAATGCTAGTAATTAAGTTCCGTCGTTTCAGTACTGTTTGTTCAGCTTTATCGGTTAAAAACAAAGTTTGGCGTTTTATATCTAATGGCGTTTAGATTAGGATGAAGTGTGCTATGTGTGTTAAGGTAGGATTTTAATGGCGTTTTATTCGTGAGTTTGGCGTTTTGTGTAGAGAAGTCAAAAGAGCCTTTTACCCTTAATGAGGCGCGCCACACTAATAAAAGTGATATTATTTACGAAAACGCCACCGCGTCATCTAGTCCATAGATTGTTTTGATCTGACGATCCATAAGCGTTCTCTCCGTTCTCACACTTTCCACCGTTTTCTCTAAATCCCGATGATATATATATATATATATATATATATATATATATATATATATATATATATATATATATATATATATATACATATTGGTTAAATTTTTTTAGCGGTAAATTTCTTTTAATCTATGTTCTCTGTCGAACTTCGATTAAAAAGTTTGTATTTACTAATAAACCACCACCCTATTAATATATAAATTAGCCAATTAAGCAATGAGAAACCAAAAACATAAAGTGTTCAACCAAATGAGAAAACAAATTCATCCCTCGCGGTCATATCTAATTAGCAAGCAATGATAACCTATCAGTCTATCACTTGATCATGGAAGCTATTGACATCTTTGAGATAAGCTAAGGCTTAAGGACCATTAGGTCCTAAGTTCAATATTTATAAGAACGTTTTTTCTCAGATATATTTGGTTTACTCCAGAATTAGTGGATGTATGCATTATTGCCTAGTGAAGATAAATATGATTAAGTGGTTTTACTGGAGATACGATGATATTTCAATGGTCTGTCAGTAATCTAAAATTGCCATTAAAAGATAACCAAAACTTATAAGGAAAGAGTACACCTTAAAGTTGTTAAATAGGTGAACCACATTAAAACAACAATTTTTATCTTCAAATTTCTACCCGTTAAACTATCCTATAACTAAAAAAAGAAAAGAAAAAAAAGGGACATTTGATTTAAATGATCTCAATTTTTACTAATCGGCCGATAGCACTCTCAATTTTCGATTTGTACCACACCACTCTCAACCTTTAACTTATTGGCCGATAGCACTCCCAAACTAACTGAACTCTAACCTAGTTAGTTTTGGTGATGTGGCACTTGTGTGTTTACGTGACATCTAACGTGAATTTTTTTAATGATGCGGCAGCTGAGGTGGTCACTGACATGGCATCTAACTTAGCTTTTTTATGACGTGGCAGCAGCTGATGTGTCACTAGTTTGACTAGTTTTGGAATGCTATCGGCCAATAAGTTGAAAGTTGGAAGTGGTATGATATAAATCGAAAGTTGAAGTGCTATCATCCAATTTTTGAAAATTGAGATTATGTAAATCCATTATAAAAAAAGGGGAAAAGGAACTATCCAAGGAATTTGAGGCAAGTTTAGAAGCTATAAGTATTATAATACTCGTAGGACTTTGAGATGAGTATATATATGTATATTCATTTCGAAAAAGGAATAAACAGGTATACACCACATTTTTTCCGAAAAAGGAATAAACAGGTATACACCACATTTTATTATATATATTAAATAGATTATATCTTGTTGTCTTTAAAATTGTCTCTCTAATTTAATGTGTATGATTAATATGATATTGATCACATTTTCTCATCCAAGTATTCTTCGTAGTTGGTAGTGCTCATTTCTTTATCTCCTCACCAGTCTTGATATTAATCATCGGTCTTCTTCTAAGTAAGATATAAAGACGATCTTTACCAATTGTGTGTTGGTAGGGATAACCAGTCTTGGCTGTATAATTTAAGACTATATGTATGCTAATAATCCAAACAGACACATCTTTTTAAGATAATGTAGCAAACAAATAATTATTTTAAGTTGATTGGTTTAAGACAAATTGAAGATACATTGATATCAGTATATCACCGATAATGCAAACCTTGAAAACACAAAGAAAAATTTAAGAACAAACAAACACACAAATACTAAAACATTAATCCTGACCCATCTAACTTCTCCTTACAGATCTTGTCAAGCCTCTCTTCCATTTCCGGTGACAAATAGTTTTTGGAGTCACCAACTTCTCCTTTCCGGAAAAAAAGATTGCAGTTTTCGCCAGATGGAAGCTTTCCTTCCATGTTCACTTGTAGTTTACTCAGATGATCAAAGCTACAAATTTCCAAAATGTCATCAACAACTCCTTCTTTCTCTTCTTTTAAGGAAAATGGACACCCCAAAAAGCATGCTAGTTTCTCCAAATAATGCTTTGGCTGCTCTTTTATCTCCTCATATTTCAGAAACAACACTTTTTCTGGATTCTTCAAACTTTCCTCCCAGTAACCTAACACATGATCCCAAAAGGGCCCATACATGCTAACTCCTCCACAGAATCTCTCAAAAGCTTCTTCTAGTGAATTGGTTCCCATTTCCTGTAGTCTTAACTTGTTTGTGAAAGACCAAAGAGATGTTAGAGTATCTTTAGGGTTTCTACATAGGTAAACAAGCTTGCATTTAGAATCATGGACAGATTTTGGTAGAGAGACATTAGGCATGTGAGTGGAAAAAAGTCTTGGTGACATGATGGATGAGAGATCTGGGTTCTCATGTTCAAGGTAGAGCTTAATCTCCAAGAAAGGCACTAGGACATGAGGGTTGTTCGAGTTTAATGGGTGGCTGTTTTGGGATATGGGGAAACGGGTGCGGTTCAGTAGGGCGAACAAGATGGCTTTTAACCAGGTAGTGCCTGATTTGGGTGTGGTAACAAGAATGATATCCGTGTCTTGAGCCTGAAAATTTTTTTGACATGAAAGGATTCCTTGCAAATGCCTGCAAGGATGCCAAAAACCTTGATATTTATAGAAGGTTGAAGCAACCCATCCCTTTTCAGTTGGAAGGGTGGAAAGTAATTCCTTACACTCCTGAGTGAGTTCATCTTGTTTTAGATATTTGGGTACAAGAGGCTGGGATGTCGGCATGATGATAAGAGTTTATGTAGGTTCTAGGTCAAGAATGAATTGAAACCAATGTAAAGGGAATAGGGGATATATAATGTCATTATTCCACAACAACCTAAGGCATGAAATGCATGGATGTCCACTCACATTATTTGTGGTTATGCTATTATTATAACGCGTATAGTGGATGCAGAATCACACATAGAGATAGTACGTAAACGAACCGAACCAATGGGAAAATCCGAAACTCAAATTATTTTGAACAGGTATTTTGATTCGTTTAGTTTGATGTTTATGCAGGATTACAACGGTTATGGTATTAGATGATTCATGACCAGATTACCCAAAACATATCTACTCGTTAATCTGTACCACACTCGTAAACATTTTTTTTCTAATTTTGTTTCCTTGGGTATTACAATACACTACTAGAAAAGTGTCGTTAATTTTATTTCTCAAATTCGTCACAAAAAAAATATGTTTTCCAAACTGTTTCGTTGCAAATTTGTCCCTAACTTTACTATTGAAATATTTTTGTCAAAAATGTGTAGCAAATTTAATAATTGTTTTGTCAAAATTGTGCAAAACAAATTTAAAACTTACATTTTTTTAAAATGCTTAGCAAATTTCAAAAGCTTAATTAAGAAATTGTGTAAGAAATGCGTCGTAAATTTCCGACACCATATTTTCGTCAAAAATAAATTGAAAATTGCGTAGTAAACGTGTTGTAAATGGTTTCCTACGGGATTTCTTTTTTCCAATATTAAGGTTTTGTCACAAATGCGTAGCAAATTTGAATTTGTTGCGCATTTGTGACTGAAAAGCTCACTGAAAAGAACCAAATTTCTAGTAGTGTTATAGTATAAAATAAAAAATAGTAATAAATGTGTTTAAGAATCACTACGGGTAACATCAACAAACGAAGAGTTATATCTGATACATGTTAGATAATGAGTAAACAATACCTAATGGGTATTGAACATGATTTTATAATCGAATATAAGACTAGACTTATTAAAACCCTAGTTGTTTTCATCCCTCATCACGGATAGTATAAAAGAAGTTGATAATTGTATTCAATCCTAGCAAAATTCCAACGCGCTACGAGGCGGGGATGCGGTCGGTATTTATTGGTTTTGTTTCGTTAGTCGTTACGATATCGGTACGGTAACGGTATTCGATTAAGCAACCAAAAGAGAAAATCAAAATTATTTTATATATATTATACATGAAATGTTCTAAACGACTCTACCGATATTATAAAGATATCAAAGTTAATACAAAGAAAAAAAATTAACGCAACTGCATATTTAGTTTTTATAAAAAACGAACGTAAGTTATAAAAAAACAAACTATAGGGTTAAAACGTATATTATTTATAGTATAAGGTATGTAATAGAAATTATAAAAAAGCCAAACTTACCGTTCATGCAAGTTGGTAATTGTTATAACTATAGGGTTAAAAACGGATATTATTTATAGCATAAAGTCAACGTAGGGCTAGCCTACTTGGTAAACACTCATGCCACTTAGAGTAGAGATCCTAGGTTCAAATATAGGCAACATCAATTATTTAGTTAATTGGTGTAATGTAGGATAGATACAAGCATTGTCATTCAAAAAAAATAGTATAAAGTGTATAATCAAAACTAAAAATTAAAAAAAAAAGCGGAAAGTCAAATATATATATATATATATATATATATATATATATATATATATATATATATATATATATATATATATATATATATATATATATATAGGGTGGGGTTCTAGAGTGAACACTAGTGTATTTGCGAACTGAGTGAACAAATCCTAGTCATTGATCTACACACGTGTATGGCCAGGATCTCATCATCAAATCGTAAAATACACTAGTGTATTTCAACATCAAATCATGGCCATTGATCTACACACGTGTATGGCCAGGATTAGTTCACTCAGTTCGCAAGCTACACTTGTGTTCACTCTTGAACCTAATCCTATATATATACAGGGAGCCGCATAGAAACTACCTCCAGTTGTAAGAACCGTGAGAACCACTCTCAACCAATCAGATTTAGCCAACTAAAATGGTATTTTGGTCTTTTTACCCCATATGTCAAATCCCCCTCTCTCTCACTCCGTTTAATGCAACCAGACAATCAACCCATTCTCTCTCTAAATTTCAAAACCCCAAAATTGTAGCATTCTCTCTCTAAAAACACCCACAACACAGAAACAAAACACATTCAATCCATCTGATATCAAGTTTGAAGTTCAATCCATCTGATGTCAAGTTTTTCTTCAACAAGCACCCACAACACAGAAACAACAGCAGTGGGGGTGACGCGGTGGGGTTAACGGTGGTGGCGAAGGCGGTGGAAGTCGGTGGTGTGGAGGCGAATGTGGTAGAGCAGGTTGATGGTGGTCACCGGTGTCACACCCCAACCGATGGCGGAAACATCGGGATGAGACGAAGTGTGTATAGATTGCTAGAGACTTCATAACACTATGTGACAATATTTAATTAAATTCAAATTTCATTGCAAGTGCTAAATTGTCAAACAATAATCAAAACGAAATACAACATTGTTTCAACAAATAACATAACATTAAAAGATAAACGCTTTGTAGGTGTGTATCTAGTCCACCCTATACTTGTTTCATCTTTCAACATACTTCAACAATTTAACCTGCAACTTGTATTAAAATAGAGTTTCAATGCAAAGGCAAAGGCGAGTATACAAGTTTGTTTACATAGCATAATAGAATAAAATCTCAAATCCAACATGATTCATAATCTGTGATTACTAGTATGCAATTTTTGGCGTACAATATGTTCAAACCCTAGAATACAACGCATAAATAGCCTAATCCCAATAGTTTAGCGGGGTGGTAATGTTTAACTTAACAATACCCAATAGAATAGCGGGCGGGGCGTTAATCCTATAGCGCTATAATTGTTAAGGTGGGCGAGCAAAGTTAATGAGCATATAACGTTCCAAATCGTTCACATAGCATACGAGAATAACAAGTAAGTCACATTAGTTTCATGCTTGATCAAGGATTGAGTATGTTTAGTTTAAAAGTTGTTTGCATAATTATACATGTTGCATCTCAAAGTGAAAAGGGGGAAAAGGGATCGAGTATACTCACGGTGGTTGCAAGCTTTCCTACTTGAAATCCCGCGAGCGAATTTGGTGGAGGATTAGTTTGGAGCACCTAGTCCTTCTACACGAGGAAACATAGGTGTGTGAGTTTGGCGTTTAACGGAAGATTATGGATTTGGATTTAACATAGCATAAAGTACAATATAAAAATAATCATCTTTAACTTACAACTCTTATATGACACTATGTAACCACTAGGGTTATATTGTATTTCATGGGTAGTATACCCATTAGAATCATATCAAGGTTTTAAGTCTTAGATGATATTCTACTACTTTAACATATAAACACAAGTTCAACATTAAAGGTTCGAATGAGTATATGTATATATCTAGGTTACATATTATTTAGTCCAATAATTCATGTAGGAGGTAGAAGATTAGGATCTCCATTTAGGCACCTCGAGTTATCATGGATGTCATGTATGGGGTAGGAAGAACGAGCTTCCATTTAGGAACCCCTTGTATGTTCACCACTTCACTTGATGTAAAAACAACCAAGGAGGGTCACGAACTAGGATTTGTACAATAATGTAAACAACCTAACTAAAGAGAAATCATCAAATCATGTGAGGATTGTATGTTTGGACAACCCAAGTTGTTCCATAATCACTCTATATCAAGGCCTAAGATTGAACATGACTTGTGGGCGAAATACCCTAAATAAAACAGAAAGCATTTGAGGTTTATCCTCTGATTTTACATGTCTCAATCATGTTATTATACCTAAATAACCATAGGAAGGGTTGTAGGCATTGTTACATAAGTTTGAGATGTGTTAGACACAAGTTTGATAAGTTTAAGCAAGCTTTTGAATAACTTAAAACAAAACAGAAAGTTTTGGTCCTTTTTAGGGCAATTCCGAGCATGATTTCTCCAGGGAAAAACCAAGGAATCAAACCCAAGGACATAACAAAGCAATAGAAGAAAGAATCAAGTGATTTGGAGTGAAAACAAGCAAGTTACACTCACTTTTGTTAAGATGTATGAATCTGTCCAAGAACTCTGATTTGCTGCAGATTTAGAGTAAATTTGTGAAGTGTAATGAGTTGTGAAAGTGTAAAATGGGTTGGAGAGGGTGTGTATTTATAGTGGAAGAGTTTAGAGGTGATTGGAGGTGATTAGAGGTGGATTAAAGATGATTGGGTGAGATTAGAACTTGGGATTTCGTGCAACCAGCTGAAGAAACACAAAGTCTGTCGAAACAGGGGCCTAGCGTGACGCGAGGAGGCTTGGCGTCACGCGGTGCCTCACTTTTGGTAAGTTTCGTTTTTGTTGCACTTTAGTCCCTGAAGTTTATGTTTGAGTCCCTTTGATGCCTTTTTGATAGTTTAGGGACTTGTTTGGACATAAAATCATAGTATAAGGTATAATCAAGCATGGCGATCATAGTCGAAGTATATTTGAGCGTATAAGTGTCATAATCAAGTATTGTTTTCGTTCAAAACACGTTTCATGCATAAGTTTAGTTTAATTACAAGTTTAGCACATAGTTTCCGAGAATATCGTTTAAGTATCAATTGATCCACAAAATCATACATACGAGCATATATAGAGTGTGTATAACATATTTGTAACAGAATACGAGTTTCATTAATGATCCAAGTCTCGGTTTTACAATGATTACAAAGAAGGAACGATTACAAGAATACAAGGTTTCCAAAAATAGAAATACGAACAAAACTTTCTATAAATGGAAAGTACAAAAGAGCCGGGCGTTACAGTCTCCCCTCCTTTAGGAAATTTCGTCCCGAAATTTAGGAAGACGTAGGGAAAAGATGAGGGTACTTCTTCTTCATATCGCTCTTGAGTTCCCAAGTGAATTCAGCGCCACGTTTACCTTCCCATCGAACCTTGACGATAGGAATTTTGCTGCGCCTCAATAACTTGACTCCTTGATCCATGATTTCAACGGGTTTCTCCACAAAATGCAAAGTGTCGTTTATTTGGAGATCTTCGAGAGGGACTTGAAGTCCTTCTTCCGCGTGACACTTCTTTAGATTGGAGACATGAAACGTTGGATGAACGTTGTTGAGCTCTTGAGGTAAATCGAGTCGATAAGCCACCGCACCAATCCTTTCTAGTATCTTGAAAGGACCAACATAGCGAGGGGAAAGTTTTCTGTAACACCTCGAAAAATCACGTCCAATGAAGTATTGACACGTGTAATAAACCCTAATGAAGTCAAACGTTGAATTTAAGGGACTAATTTTTCGAAAAATCGAAAAACTTTGATTATGAAAGAACTGGAAGTATTATCATACCTAAAATAAGTTTCTAAATAACCTTTTATGGTTTTTATATTCACAAATGAGCCACTTGTTAATCAAGTGTAGCCGTTTATGTAATTAATTGAAAGTTTGCGCAGAAAAGGGTTAAAAGCGTCAACATGTTAAATTCTTACCTCTGAGTGACCTTTTAACAAACCGAGAGCCTCATGATATTTTATTATACTCTCGGGATTGCCAATCATTGGCCACCCAAGGCTTTTATGCCCAAAAGTGAAGTTACGCGCAACTTTGCAAGTATAAGGGACTAAAAGTGTCAATATGTTTAATTATACCTCTGAATGACCTTTTATCGAGCCCGAAGCATTATGATGTTTAATAATACTTTCAAGAATGCCTAATATGAATTAGATGAGGCTTCAATGCTATTAAATGATAAGTTACGCAAGTTTGCGCATTAGAAGGACCTACAGCGTCAAACTGCTAAAGTATACCGATTCGTATGTTATCGGACCTTCCGGAATATGACCATGAGATAAACATACCATAATTATCCCTAATATAGCTTAGATATATGCTTAGAGGTGTTTGGTGCGCAAAAAATAAGCTTTTAAGTCATGCAGGGACTAAAAGTGTCAAAAAGCGAACAAGTTTGCGTTTACGCGCATATCTCACATTCTGAATATCCCCGGACACCCAAAAATTTATGTAAACACTAAAATATGTTATTTTAGGGTTTGGCTTGATAAAAATCCATTCGTCGCGTCAATTGGTTCGTTTTTCGCGTCCGTCCGTGTTTCGTCGTAATTAACCGAACAACGTGACCGTACGACCAAACGAACCAACATCCGGCATATTTTTGAGCATGTTTCATGTTCCCCATACTTAGGCATCATTGTAGAGCCTTAAAAATGGTTTAACGGGCCTCAGATGAGTAGGAAATGGCATATGGAAGTGCAGGGACTAAAACTGTCAACAAATGAAACTTTGTTTGGCTGATCAGGTCCTTACGGACCTCAAAACTATGGACCTTACGGTCCGTAAGCCAGTTCCCAGATGCAGAAACTCGTTTAAAATGGCTGTTTAGCCTTGCAAACGACTTATCTTGTCCCTTAACATCACCAAAGGCCGCCTAAACTGAATTTTAGACCTTAGGGACACTTGTTACTGATCCATGATCATGTATAGCATGATTTGTCATCATCTAAATGAATCAAGAACACTATAAAAGGCCTTCATGGTTGCAACCATTTGATCACTCACTTCATCTGCTTTCTTGGAGCTTCCTGGAGCATAAGAGCAGATCCAAGCCATCCCTAATAGTGCATTAGGCTTTGGTAAGTATGCTTAACCTTTCTTAGTTGCGTTTTTACTTAGTTTTAGCTTAAAAGTCAAACCGTCGTAATTAACGGTTGACTTTGCGATTAATCATTAATGTTCCAGTGATTAGTCGAATTGAAGGTAGTTATAAGTTGGTAATTATTAGGGCAATAAACCCTTAAAAGGGCACCCTCTGATTCCCGTTCTAACTAGATCAAATGTCGGGTCAAACTTGTTTATAAAAAGTCAACAGGGTCCTAATTTGCGATTTAAAACATAATTAACAATGTAGAAGCTTTGCAACCTGTTTATTTACTCTTATAACTTAGTAATTAATGTAAGAACATGTCTAAGCATGTTCGACCCGACAATTTTCTGTTTAGACCCGGTTCGGAACCGAAAGTCGCAAAACTTTCACTTTTGCTTTGACTTCAGTTCTGACCCGTTTTAGTAGAGTTTGGAAATGCCTTAGAGCTTCCTTAGGACCAGGTTACATGTTGGTATAACCCTCTGTGCTTGGTTCGTTGATTGCCCCATTCGTTTACGCGTTTCCGTTAATTGCCCAATGTTGACCAATATGCCCTTTTGACCATAAAACGAGAATTTTGGAAATATGAAAGGACAATAATCCTTATTACTGATTTATAAAGTTGTCCCTAAAATTTCACATCAGTTGGAGGTCTAGATTAGGAGTTATGCTCATTAGCGTAATTATAACGCCTTTTAGTAATTAAACGGCGCAATTAGCATAAAGCCTATCTAAACCCAATTTTTGACACCAAACCTTTTACCCACTGATGTAATATAATATTTTGAGATTTTTAAAGATTTTTAATTATTTTTAAACTGATCAAAACCTAGAGTTATCGCCTTAATTCGGTAAATACCAATTATGCCCTTTTAGGCCATAAAATGAGTTTTACAAGTCCTTTTGATACCAATCCAATTGCTACTGATTTTATATAATAAACAAAGTATTTTGAACTTTATAACCTGATCAGAAAACTCAGATTTCCGGTATAACCCGGAAATCGCTTAAAATGGTTTTTAAAGCGTATTAAACGCCTAGTTTGGGTTTAAAACCATTTTGTCATATAAGACCTATTACCAACTGATATGACCTAATAAAATAAGTTATTCCACTGATGTATTCGGACCCGAATCTCAGAATTTCGATTAACCTCTTTTATAATCTTCAAAATGACCAAAATACCCCTACGGGGCTTATTTTGAGATTAAACTCGTTTTGGGCATAATGGAAGATATCATACTGATATCACAACATGTTTAAGGCATATTAACTTAGGAAACCTGTATATGACTCTTATGATTACCCGTTACGCCTCTTGCGCGTTCGGTTCGTTTATGTAACTAGTTTGCATAAGTTAGCCGAAACGGGTCAAACCTTATCATTTTTATCTCAAAATCCAGAAGGTGTTTAGATTACCCATATTATACAAGTCTTCAAACTTGTCGGGTCTAAAACACATTCTATTCCGGTCTTCTCTTAATCATGCGTTTGAACCGTATATTTCCTTAAAACTAACCGGTCTAAGTTTAGGCTTAATTAAAGACCCGTTAGTATTCTAATTGGTTATTAATACCATCATTCCAGACTGAGCCTTCCGGTAAATTGTACCTACGCTTACTTAAGTGAATACGGCTGAGTTATTATAATTCTTGCTATTTAAGACAGGAGCTAGCTCAGGTAAATACTCTTAACTTATTTTCCCTTATACGGGCTTGCGATACGGTATTATAAAAATACCGCTTGGTCGGGTGTATAAACCTTTTAATCGGAGATGATTAAATTGCATAATCCCGTTTTAATCTGTATTGATTGATAACAAATAACATTCGGGGTTATTGACCGTGTCCTGGATATCCTTGGCTCATTTAAAAAGTGAATGGCCATAACTTAAGCACAAGGTGTAGGCATAACACCTCCTGTTGCGTATGTAAAAGATATACTCACTCGTAAGGATGTATTCTTGTGAGTTATATTTATGGTGTGTCGATTAATCTTGACCGGCTTGTATTGTATAATCACCGGCCCTAAATGTTGGACAACCATGTAAATCGGATAAAAGATTTTTATTAATAAAATGGTCCCAAGTTATAAAAGATTAATTTTGCCTTGTGCATTTTAATCAATGTGTCAAAATGTTTTGTGCCTGGTGCATCTAAACCAATTTTCTTAAACTCTTTTCAAATGAGTCGGTTGAGTGTATTTACCAGTGAAAACTGACGTATTTTCCAAAAAGGATAAGTGACAGGTACTAAACGTAATTGGCTGGAAGCTTAGGGCGCTAATAAGGAATCTTGAAAGTTCTAGGCGCCTAAAGTTTGTTGAACAATGTTTATGTTTTAAGATCCGCCTGTGGATCCTTTACTTTCCGTTGTAATACTTTGATATTACGTTATATTCGGATTGTAATATATTTATCTTTTGCTTCCGCTGTGCATTTATATATTGTGTTGTTTGACTATGATGATATCAACTACGTCACGATACTCCCCTACCGGGCCCACCGATGAAACGTGGAAAGTCGGGGTGTGACAGGTTGGTATCAGAGCCAGGTTGAGTGAATTAAACACTAGCCTTTTTGTGTTTAATCTCAGTTACACAGTTGCACATTCTTGAGTCTAGACAAGAACATAGGACAAATTCTAATTCGTTTTATTTTGTCCTTATTTGGTTCCTTTGTTATTTTTCTTATTAGCCCTTGCATGGGCGAGTCATTTTCAGTAGAAGTCTCGTTTAGGGCAACCATATACTTGTTTAAATTTTAAAGGAACGATTATATTTAAAAATATCATTCCTATATTATAAGATCTACCATTATAATAAAATGGCAAAATCTAAAAAGGACAAGACCTAGCCTTGTGTCATTATTAAGACCCGGCCAAGATGGCAGTTCCTCAATTTAGGTTCAGATCCTTATTAACATCCCGAGTAGGATTGTTCTGCGTTAATTATTAAAAAGGAATCTTAAAGGTAAACCTACCCTATATGACGAGGCCAAGATGGTAGGACCTATTCAAGATATTCAAATCCTTGTTAACACCTAAGAACGTGTTAGCACTCTTGACAAATGTGATTCGAGAAAATCACAACAGTCATTCTTATATTGGATTCTTCCAATTTTCTTATCTAGTCTATTGATTTAGAAATCATGGCTTATATCATCCTATAAGATGATCATATTATAAACGTCCCTTAGAAGGGAAATGCCTACGAGCTATAGTCAATGTCCTCTGAGACTAAAGACAGTGGTAGCCTACAACTCCCTGTCAAGAAAAAGTAATGAACATTGATTCACACCTAAATGCCTTGATCCCAAACGATCATGGCTTATAAATTAAACTTGTCCACTTGACTAGGCCTTTTGTGCTATTACTAACTTATAAATTTGCCTCGATTCTCTGAAATCATGGCTTATAAATTAAACTTGTCCACGTTACTAGGCCTTTTGTGCTATTACTAACTTATAAATTTGTCTCGATTCTCTGAAATCATGGCTTATAAATTAAATTTGTCCTTATGACTTGACTTTTGTGCTATAGTTATATTTTAATTAAATCCAGGATAATATTAATAAAAATCCTGAATAAAAATAAATATCATTCATTTCCTGCCAGTATAAATATTAAAAGAGAATCTTAAAAGGTTTGACCTAGCTTGAATGTCATTAAAGACCTAGCTAAGACGGTAAAACCTGTTTAAAAAGAGATTCAGATCCTTGTTAACATCTGAAAATGTGTTAACACTCCCGACAACAGTGATGCGATAAAATCACACTTGTCATCCTTATATTAGAAATTTTCCAAATCCCATATTTGGCCTAATGATCTAGAAATCATGGCTTATATCATCCTATAAGATGATCATATTATAAACATCCATTAGTGATGAAGTGCCTACGGGCTAAACTTGTTGTCTGATAAGACAACGACAGTGGTGGTCTTGACCTCCTGTCTAAAAATGTTGGACCATGTCCAAGCATAATAGTCGGTATGATCCATACGATCTCGAATAATAGCATCTGAAAAGATGATCATATCATAAACATCCCTCAGAAGGGAAATGCCCACGGGCTATATCTATTGTCCTAGAAGACAAAAGACAGTTGTAGTCGTCGACTCTTTGTTAAGAAAAGTAACCAACTATGCTCAAACCTTAAATGCCTCGATCCCAAACGATCATGGCGTGTAAATTCAAAACTGTCCTAGTGACAAGGCCCGTTGTGCCACTTTAAATATCCTTAATGTTTTATAACTAGGATAAATTATAATGAAAATGCTCCAACAAATCTTAGATTGATATTTTATATCTATTAGGAATCACTCTTTTCTGATATCCTTATGGCAAGCTTTCAAGCTATCCAAATTCATCAATATAATAAAGACAGATGTGACATTCTGATCCCCTGTCAAAAAGGTGATGGACTAGGTCCAACCCTTAAATGCCATTGATGGTCTTTTGTGACCTAGGCTAAGTGATATTGATATTCTTTTTAATGACGTTCATTAAGAATGTTAGTGCCATATTGGCCTGTATAGTTTAATGAAACCATGGTTAGTATATGTTAAGGCCATCAGGGTGATGAATAGCAGTTGTTGGATTGCAACTGAATAAATGATTCATTTGATGATAGGAACCATTTTTCTGTTCCTGCTAGAAATCTTCAGTCATATGATTCGAGTGCACCCTCTCCAGATGAAGTACGTCAGAATATGAAATTGATATCTCTTGATCTCTATCGATTAAGAATACCATATGGTATGACAAAAGCACCATATGAGGATTGGTGTATCTTAATATATTCCATAGATTGCTTCCATGCCTGATCAGTATGGAGGTTTAATGCATGGAACCCCAAAGATATTCCAACGGTCATATAGTACTAAGGTCAACTAATGGTATTCAAAGAAGATATCCAGAATGAAATTGCCCAAGTAAACGTTCCCGATTAAGGAATTCGTGGACTAGTAACATAAATGTGTCACTTATTGGACACAAGCAATGATGAGTGAACAGGAGCCTGAGATATGGAAGTCTCTATAACCTCCTTGTACCTTAATTATCTTCTCCTTAGATTTCCCTGTTTACCCCTGAGAGGCAGGTAGAGTTAAGGTTTATACACCTTTTAAGGATGTATTATTATGAAATCTCCAAGACGGCTAGTACCATTATTGGAAGAATCGAAAACCCTGGTTAAGTAAGTTTTAAGATATGGATTCATATAGCCTAACTCAATATCCTGAGAATTCGGTGTAGTTAGTTATGAAAGACGGTTCATTTTGCTTATGCATTGATTACCGCAACCCTAATTAGGCAACAATTAAGAATTGCCTTCAACTGCCCAGGATCATCGATTTGTTCGGCTAACTGTAAGGATTAGTGATGCGTGTGAAGTGTTATATATTTTAGGTGTATATTTTAAGCCCCTTTAACACCTATTTTTAGCCAAGTTTTAAATTTATAAAACACGATATTTTACTAACACTAAACACACATATGGGCAAGTGCACCCATCGTGAGCGTAGTATAGTGTTGGCAAGATACCGAGGTCGTCCAAGGACACAAGAGCTTTTAGTACCGGTTTATCCTCAACGTCTAATCAAAATAAAAAGTTTAGAAAAAATGTTTTAAACTAAGAAAAATAAAAACTAACTAAAATGCTGAAAATAAAAATAAAAAGAAAAACAGATAGACAAGATGAATCACTTGGTTCCGACTCGTATCTAGTGTAACCTTTGATTATTTCCGCACTTTTGCACATGATTAAGAGATTATCTTAGTTATTGTAGTAGGCCCCTCTTTTGAAGGTGACGTTACCCTCACCCCAGTAGTTTGAGTCAGCAAGGATACAATCCTAAAAGGGTGGATTATTGGAAGATAATGAATTAAGTTATTAATGCAATATTATGGTAGGCCCCTCTTTTGGAGGTGACGTTACCCTCGACTAAGTAGTCTGAGTCAGCAGGGATACAGTCCTAAATAGCAGGGTTATAGTATTAATAGTAGTTAACTTATGAGGGGATCAAAGAGTTTGGACCCCCGCCATCCAATACCGTGAAGTATTGAAGGAGATCCTACTAAATTTGACCCAGGTCCATTGCAGGACCTCTAAACGCTGAACAATGGCAAGACCTTTACCAAACCGTTCCCTTAACCCCCGACCAGGTAGTCAACATACCTCCATATAGACCGCGGAGATATGAATGGTGAAAATCTTTTATTTTATATAGACAGTAAAATAATTTCAAGACACCACGGACAAACGATAAAGAAAGATCACCTTCAACATAAGTAACTAGTTATTAAAGTCATTAATACGAAACCAAATAAAAAGTGCAAAAGATTAGAAATAAAAAGTATTACACTAGACACTTTGTCTTCACCAAGTGATGTAAGAGACTTAGGCAAACATGGCCTTGATTGTCAAGAACTCTTACGATCAATCTTGGATCCCGAGACGACTCACACACTCTACGATGGACAATGGATGATGGTGTTATGGTGGTGGTGGGTGGTGGGTGAAGTGTGAGAGAGGTGGTGTGCCAAGGGATGGTTTGAGCTTGAGCCAAGCACATCTATTTATAGGCTGAACAGAAGCTCGGGCATGGCCCCGTGTCCAGTGGGCACGGCCCCGTGTCCACATCCTTCTCTTTCTTCATTAAATGCAGCTTTGTCTTATTAGTTGACCACGCCCCCGTGTCCGCTGAGCACGACCCCGTGGTGCAGAAGAATCTTTGTACTATGCAGATTTGCTGGATTGTGCGAATCTTATAGTTGACCACGGCCCCGTGTCCGCTGAGCACGGCCCCGTGGTGGGCAATAGAAGCTTCTACCACTTTGTCTTTTCTGCTGACACTTGGGCACGCCCCCGTGCTGGCTGAGCACGGGGCGTGTTCAGTCTTCTGTCTTCTTGTTTTGCTTGGGAAGATGCTGTCGTGGGGTCGGGCATGTCACGTCTTGTTCCTTTTCTTGTATTTATGTTAGATTTTGATGTCTTTTTGCTTCTTTTGTTAATTTGAGCTCATTTAATCCTGAAAATACAAAAGGAAGACAAAAGCACACTTTTTCCTACATTAGTACTAAAAAGGGGTTAGTTTTATGCCTCATTTGATGAAATTTATATGTTAATATTTGAACACATCAAATACCCACACACTTGAATCTTTGCTTGTCCTCAAGCAACACTCTTTAATATGTGGCTATTTACACTCCCAAATGGAATGGAATGGGTAGAGAAGAAGGTTTTTGGGCTTGTCGTAGAGTGTCAGGATTTCCAAGATTCTTTATTTAATTTTATTTTTATTTATTTACAATCCTATTCGTCATGATTTATTTAAAACTTTTCATAAGATAAATTACTTATTAGGGCATAACATGCCTTTGTAAAATTCTTTTTATATACAAGTTCACATACCTCACGGGGATCACTCAACACTCGGCCGGAAATGTATTTTTGTGGATCACTCGAGAGCGGCATGGAACTTACTCCTACCATAGGCTTGCCAAGCAATCAATCCTCCTCCTTTTTAACTTATATACCTTTGTAAATATCAAGAGGACTTTGTGGGTTAAGGGTTAGGCTTGGGTTAAAGGTAGGTGGTTGGGTTGGTGGTTAGTGGTTAGTAGAAAGGGCGAAAAAGCGTAACAAGCGTCGGTTTTCGAAAGACTTTTTATTTTTGCAATTTTTTTTTCTTGATGAAGCCAGTATTCAAACAAAGTTATTTTTGATGAACTTGCTTGTTTATTTATTTTGCTTCATCATCAACACATTTTTTTTTTGAAAAGTCATACGAAAAACCGAGCTTGTTACTAAAACAAAGGGTGAAAAATAAAAAGGGTTTAGGTGGGTAAAAGGGTGTTTGGTTTGGGTTATGAAATGAAAAGGTTTAGGCTCAAAGGGGCTAACTAGGGGGATTTTGGGTAGGTGGTAAGAAAAAAAGAAAAATAATGGTGTAGAAATAAAAAGGGTTAGTCCTAATGCCTCCATTATTTACTTACTCGGGTTTAAGTTGGTAAGGACCGGGAATGTATCGTCGTGGCAAGTTCTAGAGTTGTAAGAACCGAGCGGCTATTCACACAAGAAACGAAAAATGAGCATTTAATTTAAAGATATATATTTGTATGCTCAATAAAGGCTCAAAACTCACTTTTGTGGGAATGGGTTTTTCTATGTTCAAGTATATATAATTACATTTTAACTAACCTTGTCATGCCTTTTCATAATTTTCTTATGTTGGTTCTTTTTATCACGACGCTATCGGTTGTAAATTTGTAAAAATATAACCTTTTTAGAATTTTGAAATTCCCAAATTAAACCTAGACAAGTAAAAAAATTGAAAATTTTTGAAAAAATTTGGGGTGATTAGCGGTTCCAATAGAGTTTTGTGTAAGGCTTGTTATTAGGACTTGCAAGATTCAAGGTTTTAGCATCCCCCCCCCCCCCCCACACTTAAATTACACATTGTTCTCAATGTGTCCCAAAAATAAGTTTTTAGGCTGATTAAATGTGTAAAAATGGGTTAAAAACAAGATTTTATGGTACTGGGTAGCTGAACACGGGGTGGTGTTGGCTGAGCACGGCCCAGTGTCCAGACTGCCAGTACCAAAAGTAAACAGAAGGCTGGGCACGGGGGGGTGTCCAGTGAGCACGGCCCCGTGTCTAGGTACCTAAACTGGGCATTTTCTACAGAACCTTGGGCACGGGGCGTGTTGGGGTGAGTACGGCCCCGTGCTGAACTTGCTGTAATGAAGAAAAATCGTAGGGAGGCTCTGTTTTTGTGTATGGGGTGTTGGTTCAAGCTTCCCTTATCATCCTTCACCATCCCGAGTGTGTTTTATTCCTGAAAAATAAAAACTAAACTAGAAAAGATAAAGGTTAATCTAAACTAAACTACGGATAGTTCCGCGGAATGCCTCCGTGGTGCGCCACGTTTATAAGGGTCCTTGGCTAGACCCACCTTATCAGGTGGTTCTGGCTCATCTTCAATTAGGGGGTCATCATTGCCGAATGGATATTTCATTGATCGCTCAAGGTCGACACTTTTTTTTAATGCCCCTAATTGAAGAGGTAGATTGTTGTACTTCCGGTTTTTCAAAGCTTCGTGAGTTTTTACAAATGGTCGTCCCAACACTAGAGGAGCGTCATCGAGGATGACAAAGTCGGTGGGGATTACCAATTGATTTGTTTGAACCAATACATCCTCAACTATACCGATTGATTTTATTACTTTCCGATTGGATAGAAAAATGGGTATTTGAAGTGGAGAAAAATCACTAATACTTAATTTTTCGAAAATGTAGTTAGGCATTATGTTAACACAAAGATCTTTATCAATTGTGACATTACTAATAAACGAATTTTGAAAGAAACATGGAACCGGTGTAATGTTAATTTCAAATGGGTCTTCTTTTATTAGCGAGGGTTGATCATTAGTTAACTTAACACTTACCGTTTCGTCAATTTTAGTGTTAGTGTTTAACTCTTTTAAAAACTTAGCATGAGTGGGTACTAAACAATGATTTTCGAAAGAAGGTGACAAGAGGTTAATTTCTTCAAAATTAGACTCTTCTTGTATTTTAACATTGTCGGACTCACCTATTTCGTTGTTTAACTCATGTGTCGGTTTTTCACTTATTTGTTCTTCCATTTTTACAATTTCAGTTATCTCTTCATTTTTTAATTCTTCTCTTGCGCGGGACTCCTCTTCCCTTGCGCTAGATTCTTTTATACAGCGATCGATAACTCTAATGTGTTCTAATATCCTCTCGGTCACTTCGGTTATAGAAAAAGAGTCGGTATTTTCAAAGTTTGAATCCGGTTGTTCGATCCTTTGTTCCTCATAATACCCATATGAAGTAGATGGTTCACACCATTGTTCTTCATTGTAAGCATATGATGGATAAGGGTCGTAATTTTGTTCTTCATAATACTCATATGAGGTGGGTTGTTCACGCCATGGTTCCTCATAATAAGCATACGAAGGTGGTGGCTCATATCTTGGTTCCTCAAAGTATGAGTAAGAAGGCTCATACCTTGGTTCATCAAAATATGAGTATGAGGGAGGAGGTTCATACCTTTGGTCTTCATAGGTTGTGTATGAAGTTGATGGCTCGTACCTGGGCTCCTCATAATAGGTGTATGAATTGGATGGTTGATATGAGTGATTATATTGAACCGAGCGTGCGTTACGAAAATTAGTGCAATAATTACCCCTATAATCATCCTCCTCATAGGTGTAGTTGTAACCTCCTGAGTATTGATCCATAAGAATCACTCAGCAGACCACAACCAAGTCCCGAGATCAGAAAACAAAAAAGAAAAACGGAAACAGAGGCTGGACACGGCCCCGTGTTCAGGGGACACTGCCCCGTGTTCAGAATCTGTATCTGGGCGTTTTAATTAAATTTACTGATTTCGTTGAGCACGGGGCGTGTTCAGTGAGCACGGCCCGTGTTCAAGCTTCTGTTACTGGGTGTTTTATGAAAAATATGCAGCACGGCCCCGTGTTCAGCGAGCACGGCCCGTGTTCAACCTACTGTAAATGCAAAACTAAACTAAAATGCAGAAAAATGTGGGCCCGTTTTGAAAAGGTTTTGAAAAACTGATTAGGCCGTCGATTTTAAGCTTTCCTAAAATCCTTGTGTCCCCGGCAGCGGCGCCAAAAACTTGATGCGTGTGAAGTGTTATATATTTTAGGTGTATATTTTAAGCCCCTTTAACACTTATTTTAGCCAAGTTTTAAATTTATAAAACACGATATTTTACTAACACTAAACACACATATGGGCAAGTGCACCCATCGTGAGCATAGTATAGTGTTGGCAAGATACCGAGGTCGTCCAAGGACACAAGAGCTTTTAGTATCGGTTTATCCTCAACGTCTAATCAAAATAAAAAGTTTAGAAAAAATGTTTTAAACTAAGAAAAATAAAAACTAACTAAAATGCTGAAAATAAAAATAAAAAGAAAAACAGATAGACAAGATGAATCACTTGGTTCCGACTCGTATCTAGTGTAACCTTTGATTATTTCCGCACTTTTGCACATGATTAAGAGATTATCTTAGTTATTGTAGTAGGCCCCTCTTTTGAAGGTGACGTTACCCTCACCCCAGTAGTTTGAGTCAGCAAGGATACAATCCTAAAAGGGTGGATTATTGGAAGATAATGAATTAAGTTATTAATGCAATATTATGGTAGGCCCCTCTTTTGGAGGTGACGTTACCCTCGACTAAGTAGTCTGAGTCAGCAGGGATACAGTCCTAAATAGCAGGGTTATAGTATTAATAGTAGTTAACTTATGAGGGGATCAAAGAGTTTGGACCCCCGCCATCCAATACCGTGAAGTATTGAAGGAGATCCTACTAAATTTGACCCAGGTCCATTGCAGGACCTCTAAACGCTGAACAATGGCAAGACCTTTACCAAACCGTTCCCTTAACCCCCGACCAGGTAGTCAACATACCTCCATATAGACCGCGGAGATATGAATGGTGAAAATCTTTTATTTTATATAGACAGTAAAATAATTTCAAGACACCACGGACAAACGATAAAGAAAGATCACCTTCAACATAAGCAACTAGTTATTAAAGTCATTAATACGAAACCAAATAAAAAGTGCAAAAGATTAGAAATAAAAAGTATTACACTAGACACTTTGTCTTCACCAAGTGATGTAAGGGACTTAGGCAAACATGGCCTTGATTGTCAAGAACTCTTACGATCAATCTTGGATCCCGAGACGACTCACACACTCTACGATGGACAATGGATGATGGTGGTGGATGATGGTGTTATGGTGGTGGTGGGTGGTGGGTGAAGTGTGAGAGAGGTGGTGTGCCAAGGGATGGTTTGAGCTTGAGCCAAGCACATCTATTTATAGGCTGAACAGAAGCTCGGGCACGGCCCCGTGTCCAGTGGGCACGGCCCCGTGTCCACATCCTTCTCTTTCTTCATTAAATGCAGCTTTGTCTTATTAGTTGACCACGCCCCCGTGTCCGCTGAGCACGACCCCGTGGTGCAGAAGAATCTTTGTACTATGCAGATTTGCTGGATTGTGCGAATCTTATAGTTGACCACGGCCCCGTGTCCGCTGAGCACGGCCCCGTGGTGGGCAATAGAAGCTTCTACCACTTTGTCTTTTCTGCTGACACTTGGGCACGCCCCCGTGCTGGCTGAGCACGGGGCGTGTTCAGTCTTCTGTCTTCTTGTTTTGCTTGGGAAGATGCTGTCGTGGGGTCGGGCATGTCACATCTTGTTCCTTTTCTTGTATTTATGTTAGATTTTGATGTCTTTTTGCTTCTTTTGTTAATTTGAGCTCATTTAATCCTGAAAATACAAAAGGAAGACAAAAGCACACTTTTTCCAACATTAGTACTAAAAAGGGGTTAGTTTTATGCCTCATTTGATGAAATTTATATGTTAATATTTGAACACATCAATTAGCTATTCCTTAAGATTAATTTTGAGCAATGGTTGGAATAACCATCTCACCTTAAGATAAGATTTTCTATAATAGTTGTTATATAAGTATCAAGGTGGCTCCTTTGGAGACCTTGTAAAGATGAAATATCAAAACATCCGTTGGATGGACGAGACTTTGGAAAGTCCACTTATCTGGATCTGAAAGTTGCATTGGAAACAACGAATATGATCATACAAATCCCTAATCATCTGTAAGTTGCCATTATTCGGCAGAAAATCAAGAATTAAAGAAAGTAGCAACCCTCCTAAATTCTTGTTAAGGAATAAGGATCAACGAAAAGTATCACCCAGGAAGGGTGTACCAAATTTGTTAAATTATCAGGCTAGTTAAGCCCTGAATATATAAAATCATCTGAAGGAAATTGAATGTATCAAGATCAAGTAGCTTATAAGCTAAAACCTATTTAAGGAGCTTGGCGGAGCTCGCAATACATTACACACAAGTGACTGAAGGGTGTGTTTTGCCAATAAGTCAAGAAGCACTATCACATTATGATATGCAGATCTATGATAGTATGAGCAACCTATGTCGATTGAGAACTGACAGGTAAAGGAGCTCCAAAAGAAAGTATGCACCTATTGTATAGGTCAACTAGGATACCCTTGGAGGCCCAATTATACTATGGAAGTTAAATCCATGATACGACAGAAAGTACTTCCTTTACTTTAAGCAAATCTCGAGGTCGAGATTTCTTTTAAGGGGGTGAGGATGTAACACCTCGAAAAATCACGTCCAATGAAGTATTGACACGTGTAATAAACCCTAATGAAGTCAAACGTTGAATTTAAGGGACTAATTTTTCGAAAAATCGAAAAACTTTGATTATGAAAGAACTGGAAGTATTATCATACCTAAAATAAGTTTCTAAATAACCTTTTATGGTTTTTATATTCACAAATGAGCCACTTGTTAATCAAGTGTAGCCGTTTATGTAATTAATTGAAAGTTTGCGCAGAAAAGGGTTAAAAGCGTCAACATGTTAAATTCTTACCTCTGAGTGACCTTTTAACAAACCGAGAGCCTCATGATATTTTATTATACTCTCGGGATTGCCAATCATTGGCCACCCAAGGCTTTTATGCCCAAAAGTGAAGTTACGCGCAACTTTGCAAGTATAAGGGACTAAAAGTGTCAATATGTTTAATTATACCTCTGAATGACCTTTTATCGAGCCCGAAGCATTATGATGTTTAATAATACTTTCAAGAATGCCTAATATGAATTAGATGAGGCTTCAATGCTATTAAATGATAAGTTACGCAGGTTTGCGCATTAGAAGGACCTACAGCGTCAAACTGCTAAAGTATACCGATTCGTATGTTATCGGACCTTCCGGAATATGACCATGAGATAAGCATACCATAATTATCCCTAATATAGCTTAGATATATGCTTAGAGGTGTTTGGTGCGCAAAAAATAAGCTTTTAAGTCATGCAGGGACTAAAAGTGTCAAAAAGCGCACAAGTTTACGTTTACGCGCATATCTCACATTCTGAATATCCCCGGACACCCAAAAATTTATGTAAACACTAAACTATGTTATTTTAGTGTTTGTCTTGATAAAAATCCATTCGTCGCGTCAATTGGTTCGTTTTTCGCGTCCGTCCGTGTTTCGTCGTAATTAATCGAACAACGTGACCGTACGACCAAACGAACCGACATCCGGCATATTTTTTTGCATGTTTCATGTTCCCCATACTTAGGCATCATTGTAGAGCATTAAAAATGGTTTAACGGGCCTCAGATGAGTCGAAAATGGCATTTGGAAGTGCAGGGACTAAAACTGTCAACAAATGAAACTTTGTTTGGCTGATCAGGTCCTTACGGACCACAACACTATGGACCTTACGGTCCGTAAGCCAGTTCCCAGATGCAGAAACTCGTTTAAAATGGCTGTTCAGCCTTGCAAATGACTTATCTTGTCCCTTAACATCACCAAAGGCCGCCTAAACTGAATTTTAGACCTTAGGGACACTTGTTACTGATCCATGATCATGTATAGCATGATTTGTCATCATCTAAATGAATCAAGAACACTATAAAAGGCCTTCATGGTTGCAACCATTTGATCACTCACTTCATCTGCTTTCTTGGAGCTTCCTGGAGCATAAGAGCAGATCCAAGCCATCCCTAATAGTGCATTAGGCTTTGGTAAGTATGCTTAACCTTTCTTAGTTGAGTTTTTACTTAGTTTTAGCTTAAAAGTCAAACCGTAGTAATTAACGGTTGACTTAGCGATTAATCATTAATGTTCCAGTGATTAGTCGAATTGAAGGTAGTTATAAGTTGGTAATTATGAGGGCAATAAACCCTTAAAAGGGCACCCTCTGATTCCCGTTCTAACTAGATCAAATGTCGGGTCAAACTTGTTTATAAAAAGTCAACAGGGTCCTAATTTGCGATTTAAAACATAATTAACAATGTAGAAGCTTTGCAACCTATTTATTTACTCTTATAACTTAGTAATTAATGTAAGAACATGTCTAAGCATGTTCGACCCGACAATTTTCTGTTTAGACCCGGTTCGGAACCGAAAGTCGCAAAACTTTGACTTTTGCTTTGACTTCAGTTCTGACCCTTTTAGTAGAGTTTGGAAATGCCTTAGAGCTTCCTTAGGACCAGGTTACATGTTGGTATATCCCTCTGTGCTTGGTTCGTTGATTGCCCCATTCGTTTACGCGTTTCCGTTAATTGCCCAATGTTGACCAATATGCCCTTTTGACCATAAAACGAGAATTTTGGAAATATGAAAGGACAATAATCCTTATTACTGATTTATAAAGTTGTCCCTAAAATTTCACATCAGTTGGAGGTCTAGATTAGGAGTTATGCTCATTAGCGTAATTAGAACGCCTTTTAGTAATTAAACGGCGCAATTAGCATAAAGCCTATCTAAACCCAATTTTTGACACCAAACCTTTTACCCACTGATGTAATATAATATTTTGAGATTTTTAAAGATTTTTAATTATTTTTAAACTGATCAAAACCTAGAGTTATCGCCTTAATTCGGTAAATACCGATTATGCCCTTTTAGGCCATAAAATGAGTTTTACAAGTCCTTTTGATACCAATCCAATTGCTACTGATTTTATATAATAAACAAAGTATTTTGAACTTTATAACCTGATCAGAAAACTCAGATTTCTGGTATAACCCGGAAATCGCTTAAAATGGTTTTTAAAGCGTATTAAACGCCTAGTTTGGGTTTAAAACCATTTTGTCATATAAGACCTATTACCAACTGATACGACCTAATAAAATAAGTTATTCCACTGATGTATTCGGACCCGAATCTCAGAATTTCGATTAACCTCTTTTATAATCTTCAAAATGACCAAAATACCCCTACGGGGCTTATTTTGAGATTAAACTCGTTTTGGGCATAATGGAAGATATCCTACTGATATCACAACATGTTTAAGGCATATTAACTTAGGAAACCTGTATATGACTCTTATGATTACCCGTTACGCCTCTTGCGCGTTCGGTTCGGTTTATGTAACTAGTTTGCATAAGTTAGCCGAAACGGGTCAAACCTTATCATTTTTATCTCAAAATCCAGAAGGTGTTTAGATTACCCATATTATACAAGTCTTCAAACTTGTCGGGTCTAAAACACATTCTATTCCGGTCTTCGCTTAATCATGCGTTTGAACCGTATATTTCCTTAAAACTAACCGGTCTAAGTTTAGGCTTAATTAAAGACCCGTTAGTATTCTAATTGGTTATTTATACCATCATTCCAGACTAGAGCCTTCCGGTAAATTGTACCTACGCTTACTTAAGTGAATACGGCTGAGTTATTATAATTCTTGCTATTTAAGACAGGAGCTAGCTCAGGTAAATACTCTTAACTTATTTTCCCTTATACGGGCTTGCGATACGGTATTATAAAAATACCGCTTGGTCGGGTGTATAAACCTTTTAATCGGAGATGATTAAATTGCATAATCCCGTTTTAATCTGTATTGATTGATAACAAATAACATTCGGGGTTAATGACCGTGTCCTGGATATCCTTGGCTCATTTAAAAAGTGAATGGCCATAACTTAAGCACAAGGTGTAGGCATAACACCTCCTGTTGCGTATGTAAAAGATATACTCACTCGTAAGGATGTCTTCTTGTGAGTTATATTTATGGTGTGTCGATTTATCTTGACCGGCTTGTATTGTATAATCACCGGCCCTAAATGTTGGACAACCATGTAAATCGGATACAAGATTTTTATTAATAAAATGGTCCCAAGTTATAAAAGATTAATTTTGCCTTGTGCATTTTAATCAATGTGTCAAAATGTTTTATGCCTGGTGCATCTAAACCAATATTCTTAAACTCTTTTCAAATGAGTCGGTTGAGTGTATTTACCAGTGAAAACTGACGTATTTTCCAAAAAGGTTAAGTGACAGGTACTGAACGTAATTGGCTGGAAGCTCAGGGCGCTAATAAGGAATCTTGAAAGTTCTAGGCGCCTAAAGTTTCTGAACAATGTTTATGTTTTAAGATCCGCCTGTGGATCCTTTACTTTCCGTTGTAATACTTTGATATTACGTTATATTCGGATTGTAATATATTTATCTTTTGCTTCCGCTGTGCATTTATATATTGTGTTGTTTGACTATGATGATATCAACTACGTCACGATACTCCCCTACCGGGCCCACCGGTGAAACGTGGAAAGTCGGGGTGTGACAGGTTGGTATCAGAGCCAGGTTGAGTGAATTAAACACTAGCCTTTTTGTGTTTAATCTCAGTTACACAGTTGCACATTCTTGAGTCTAGACAAGAACATAGGACAAATTCTAATTCGTTTTATTTTGTCCTTATTTGGTTCCTTTGTTATTTTTCTGATTAGCCCTTGCATGGGCGAGTCATTTTCAGTAGAAGTCCCGTTTAGGGCAACCATATACTTGTTTAAATTTTAAAGGAACGATTATATTTAAAAATATCATTCCTATATTATAAGATCTACCATTATAATAAAATGGCAAAATCTAAAAAGGACAAGACCTAGCCTTGTGTCATTATTAAGACCCGGCCAAGATGGCAGTTCCTCAATTTAGGTTCAGATCCTTATTAACATCCCGAGTAGGATTGTTCTGCGTTAATTATTAAAAAGGAATCTTAAAGGTAAACCTAGCCTATATGACGAGGCCAAGATGGTAGGACCTATTCAAGAGATTCAAATCCTTGTTAACACCTAAGAACGTGTTAGCACTCTTGACAGATGTGATTCGAGAAAATCACAACAGCATTCTTATATTGGATTCTTCCAATTTTCTTATCTAGTCTATTGATTTAGAAATCATGGCTTATATCATCCTGTAAGATGATCATATTATAAACGTCCCTTAGAAGGGAAATGCCTACGGGCTATAGTTAATGTCCTCTGAGACTAAAGATAGTGGTAGCCTACAACTCCCTGTCAAGAAGAAGTAATGAACTTTGATTCACACCTAAATGCCCCGATCCCAAACGATCATGGCTTATAAATTAAACTTGTCCACGTGACTAGGCCTTTTGTGCTATTACTAACATATAAATTTGCCTCGATTCTCTGAAATCATGGCTTATAAATTAAACTTGACCACGTGACTAGGCCTTTTGTGCTATTACTAACTTATAAATTTGCCTCGATTCTCTGAAATCATGGCTTATAAATTAAATTTGTCATTATGACTTGACTTTTGTGCTATAGTTATATTTTAATTAAATCCAGGATAATATTAATAAAAATCCTGAATAAAAATAAATATCATTCATTTCCTGCCAGTATAAATATTAAAAGAGAATCTTAAAAGGTTTGACCTAGCTTGAATGTCATTAAAGACCTAGCTAAGACGGTAAAACCTGTTTAGAAACGTACACGGCAATGTCTTTCTTCATACCGGGCCACCAATAGGATGCACGTAGATTATGGAACATCTTGTCGGCACCAGGATGAATTGAGTACTTGGATTTGTGCGCCTCGTTCATAATGAGATCACGAAGATTGTCGCGATCTGGTACCCAGATGCGATCACGACAGTAGAGTAGGCCGTCAGATTTTGAAGTGAGTAGGTCTTCAGAAGCTCCACGTATTTCTACAGGCATGGAACCTTCGTTGATAGATGAATAATGCGCTTCACGAATGCAATTGTGAAGGTCGCTCGAGATGTGAAAAAAACGAATGTAGTCTACATGAGTCTTACGACTGAGTGCATCGGCCACGACATTCGCTTTACCAGGGTGATAGCGGATCTCGCAGTCATAGTCGTTAAGCAATTCCACCCAACGTCGCTGACGCATATTAAGCTCTTTTTGGTCAAAGATGTGCTGTAGGCTCTTATAGTCAGTGAAAACCACACACTTTGTACCGTATAGGTAGTGTTGCCAAATTTTTAACGCAAAAACAACTGCGCCAAGCTCGAGGTCGTGGGTAGTATAATTTTTCTCATGTATTTTGAGTTGGCGAGAGGCATAAGCGATGACTCTGTCTCGTTGCATGAGAACACAACCAAGACCACGATTTGAGGCATCACAATACACCACGAAATCATCATTCCCATCAGGGAGAGCGAGAATAGGAGCGTTGCAAAGCATGTCCTTGAGAGTCTGAAAAGATTTCTCTTGCTCAGGACCCCAAGCAAAAGGTTTCTCTTTTTGGGTCAACGAAGTGAGAGGAACGACGATTTTTGAAAAATTCGAGATGAATCGGCGGTAATAACCCGCCAATCCTAAGAAGGAACGGATTTCAGAAGGAGATTTAGGCGCGGTCCAATTCTTCACTGCTTCGATTTTGGAGGGATCAACGTGGATTCCTTTTTCACTAACAACGTGTCCAAGGAATTGGCCTTCTTTAATCCAAAACTCGCATTTGGAGAACTTAGCGTATAAGCGTTCAATACGTAAGAGCTCGAGTATAAGACGAAGATGACGTTCATGGTCGGCTCGAGATTTAGAATAAATGAGAATATCATCAATGAAGACGATCACAAAACGATCCAAGTAAGGCTTACAAACACGATTCATAAGATCCATGAACACAGCGGGTGCGTTGGTCAAGCCAAAAGGCATAACCACGAACTCGTAGTGCCCATAGCGAGTGCGAAAAGCGGTTTTGGGGATGTCCTCATCGAGAACACGAAGTTGGTGATAACCAGAACGAAGATCGATCTTGGAGAAACAGGTAGCGCCTTGAAGTTGATCAAATAGATCATCGATACGCGGAAGAGGGTAATGATTTTTTACAGTGAGTTTGTTAAGCTCACGATAATCGATGCACATGCGGAAAGAGCCATCCTTCTTTTTTACGAAGAGCACAGGAGCACCCCAAGGTGAGGTACTTGGACGAATGAAACCCTTATCGAGGAGTTCTTGAAGTTGCGTAGATAATTCTTGCATTTCAGAAGGTGCAAGACGATAAGGAGCTTTAGCAACAGGAGTCGCACCAGGTACGAGGTCGATACGAAAGTCAACAGATCGGGGTGGAGGAGGACCAGGTAAATCTTCAGGAAAGACGTCAGGGAAGTCGCGCCCCACTGGAACATCACTTAAACTCTTTCCCTTGCCCTTTTCTTCCACAACGTGGGCTAAAAAGGCAAGGTACTGTTTGCGTAAGTATTTGTTCGCTTGTGTGCAGGACATCAACTTCAGTCCCTTTGAAGGTCGGTCTCCACAGACGTGCAAAACATCGCCAGATGGAAGGGGTAAACGAACGTATTTCTTGTGACAAGCGATTTCAGCATGGTTCTTTTGGAGCCAATCCATGCCTATGATAACGTCGAAACTACCCAGTTGCATGGGTATGAGATCGATAGGAAAAACGTGTTTGATGCGTGTGAAGTGTTATATATATTAGGTGTATATTTTAAGCCCTTTTTAACACTTATTTTAGCCAAGTTTTAAATTTATAAAACACGATATTTCACTAACACTAAACACACATATGGGCAAGTGCACCCATCGTTGAGTGTAGTATAGCGTTGGTAAGATACCGAGGTCGTCCAAGGACACAAGAGCTTTTAGTACCGGTTTATCCTCAACGTCTAACCAAAATAAAAGTTTAGAAAAATGTTTTAAACTAAGAAAATTAAAAACTAACTAAAATGCTGAAAATAAAAATAAAAGAAAAACAGATAGACAAGATGAATCACTTGGTTCCGACTCGTATCTAGTATAACCTTTGATTATTTCCGCACTTTTGCACATAATTAAGAGATTATCTTAGTTATTGTAGTAGGCCCCTCTTTTGAAGGTGACGTTACCCTCACCCCAGTAGTTTGAGTCAGCAGGGATACAATCCTAAAAGGGTGGATTATTGGAAGATAATGAATTAAGTTATTAATGCAGTATTGTGGTAGGCCCCGCTTTTGGCGGTGACGTTACCCTCGGCTAAGTAGTCTGAGTCAGCAGGGATACAGTCCTAAATAGCCGGGTTATAGTATTAATAGTAGTTAACTTATGAGGGGATCAAAGAGTTTGGACCCCCGCCATCCAATACCGTGAAGTATTGAAGGAGGTCCTACTAAAATTGACCCAGGTCCATTGCAGGACCTCTAAACGCTGAACAATGGCAAGACCTTTACCAAACCGTTCCCTTAACCCCCTACCAGGTAGCCAACATATCTCCATATAGACCGTGGAGATATGAATGGTGAAAATCCTTTATTTTATATAGACAGTAAAATAATGCCAAGACACCACGGACAAACGATAAGGAAAGATCACCTTCAACATAAGTAACTAGTTATTAAAGTCATTAATACAAAACCAAATAAAAAGTGCAAAAGATTAGAAATAAAAAGTATTATACTAGACACTTTGTCTTCACCAAGTGATGTAAGAGACTTAGGCAAACATGGCCTTGATTGTCAAGAACTCTTACGATCAATCTTGGATCCCGAGACGACTCACACACTCTATGATGGACAATGGATGATGGTGGTGGATGATGGTGTTGTGATGGTGGTGGGTGGTGGATGAAGTGTGAGAGAGGTGGTGTGCCAAGGGATGAGATGAAATGAATCCAAGCACTCCTATTTATAGGCTGAACAGAGAGCTGGACACGGCCCCGTGCCCGTCTGACACTCTCTCTCCTCATTAATTGTAATTCGCAATTACAATAAATGCGCCTGCTGTACTTTCGACACGCCCCCGTGTCCGCTGAGCACGGCCCGTGGTGGGCAATAGAAGCTTCTATAGGTTTGTCTTTTCTGTTGCTTCTTGGGCACGGCCCCGTGCTGGCTGAGCACGGGGCGTGTTCAGCCTTCTGTTTTCTCTATTTTGCTTTGGAAGGTGCCGTTGAGGGTTCGGGCAATCCACTAATGTTCCTTTTCTTGTATTTATGTTGGATTTAGCTGTCTTTTTGCTTCTTTTGCGTTTTTGAGCTCATTTAATCCTGAAAATACAAAAGGAAGACAAAAACACTCTTTTTCCAATATTAGTACTAAAAAAGGGTTAGTTTTATGCCTCATTTGATGTAATTTATATGTTGCATTTTACACACATCAAATACCCCCACACTTGAACTTTTGCTTGTCCTCAAGCAAAACTCTTTAATATTTGGCTTACACTCCCAAATGGAATAGGTAGAAGAGAAGGTTTTGGGCTTGTCATAGAGTGTCGGGATTTCCAAGATCTTTTTGGGGTTTTATTTTTATTTATTTACACTCCTATTCGTAATGATTTATTTAGAACTGTTCATAAAAGAAATTACTTAATTGGGCATAACATATTTTTTTTTAAATTCTATTTATATACAAGTTCACATACCTCGCGGGGAAATCACTCACACTCGGCCGAAGGTGTATTTTTAGTGAATCACTCGAGAGCGGTCCTGGAACTTATTCCTACCATAGGCTTGCCAAAAAATCAATCCTCCCCCTTTTTAACTTTTATACCTTTGTAGATATCAAGAGGACTTTGTGGGTTAAGGGTTGGCTAGGGTTAAAGGTAGGTGATTGGGTTAGTGGTTAGTAAAAAAAAAGGGCAAAAAGCGTAACAAGTGTCAGTTTTCGTATATATTTATTTATTTATTTTTTTTTTCAACTTTTTAATGAAGCTTTTATTCAAACAAAGTTATTTTTGATTACTTTGTTTGTTTATTTTCTTTTTGCTTCATTAAAATTTTTTTTTTTATTTATTTATTTTTTTTTTTATTATTATTTTTTTTTTTTACGAAGAACCGAACTTGTTACTAAAATAAAGGGTAAAAAAAATGAAAAAGGTTTTGGTGGGTGAAAGGGTTTTTGTTTTGGGTGATGAAACGAAAAGGTTTAGGCTCAAAGGGGCTAAATAGGGGGATTTTTGGGTAGGTGGTAAAAGAAAAAGAAAAATAATGGTGTAGAAAAAAAATGTTAGTCCTAATGCCTCCATCATTTACTTACTCGGGTTTAAGTTGATAAGGACCGGGAATGTATTGTTATGGCAAGTTCTAGAGTCGTAAGAACCAAGCGGCTATTCACACAAGAAACGAAAAATGAGCATTTAGTCAAATGATATGGAATTGTGTGCTCAATAAAGGCTCAAAACTCACTTTTGTGGGAATGGGTTTTTATGTGATCAAGTATATATAATCAAATTTTAAATAAGTTTGTCATGCCTTTTCATAATTTTCTTATGTTGGTTCTTTTTATCACTACGCTATCGGTTGTAAATTTGTAAAAATATAACCTTTTTGAGAGCTTGAATTTCCCGAGTTAAACCTAGACAAGTAAAAAAAATTGAAATTTTTGAAAAAATTTGGGGTGATTAGCGGTTCCAATAGAGTTTTGTGTAAGGCTTGTATTTAGGACTTGCAAAATTCAAGGTTTTAGCATCCCCCCCACACTTAAATTACACATTGTCCTCAATGTGTCCCAAAAATAAATTTTTAGGTTGATTAGATGTGTAAAATAGTGTTTAAAAAGCAAAAATTTGTGTTACTGGGCACTGAACACGGCCCCGTGTTATCCGGGCACGGCCCCGTGTTCAAGTGCCAGTAACAAAATTGAAATAAGAGAAACAGAAGTCTGGACACGGGGGCGTGTTGGGTGAACACGGCCCGTGTCCAGTTACCTGTACTGGGCGTTTTCTGCAGGTGGTTCGACACGGGGCCGTGTTGGTTGGGCACGGCCCGTGTTGAACCTTCTGAAAGGGAGAAAATTGTCGGGTTGCCTCGTTCTTGTGCATGGGATCATTTTTCTCGTTCCCCTTTTCATCCTTTACCACCATGAGTGTGTTTTATTCATTACAAACCATCCAAACATTAAAACCATCATTTCATTTCATCATAGAGAGAACTTACATAATCCTAAATTAAACTAGATAAAAGAAATAACAAACCATGGAGTCCTAGCCTTTACTTTATTTTAATTTAGCAAAATTTCCAAGAAATACTCAATCTTGGTTAAACAAGGCCTTAGTGAACTCCTTCTTCCGAGTGCGGTTCTCCTCAAATGTCGGCGAGCCATTCTTCTATCTCCCTTGGAAGGAGAAAAGAAGGCTCGTTGGCATTAGTTTGAGGAGTTTCAACTTCCACCGGGATCTCTTGTTGGTGTTCCATGGGAGGTTCCGCCGGAAAGTCTTCCCACCCGGTGGGGTTGTTGATTCCGAGAGCCAGGTTCCAATCCTGCTGAGGAAGGACTGGTTCCATTGGAGGTGCTACAAGAATATTTAACCTCTGGTGCAAGAGGTTAATTTCTTGGAAGCTGCTTTCAAGTCCCATCGTAAGATCGTTAATACGGTCGATAAGGACCTCCTCTACTGAAGTCATTTCGTCGAGAGCCTCCCTTAATGCTATCACATAGTGAACAAGTGTAGCTTCAATGGAGGGTCTTCTTCCTCTTCGGTTGTTTGACGAATGCACAGAAGATGTATCGCTGTTTTCACTCGACATCCTACGAAAAATAAACTAAAAATAGCTTATTTAATGAAACAGTAACCGGACACGGCCCCGTGCTCACTGAGCACGGCCCCGTGTCCATCTTTCTGCAGAGTTTTGGAACAAGGAAACTTGTATTTTTAAGTTATTTTCTGAATGTTGTAGGCCCTTTTTGGCTACTAATAACTTAAAACCATGTTTCATAACATGTTTTTACCAAGATTCTTTGAACAAAACTCATTTATCCCTACCATAGAGTTGGAGGAATTCCAAACTTTCAATGGTAGTTCTTGGAGAAAGATGAAGAAGAAGGAAATTACTAAAAGAGGAAGGGACAAGATGGGTTGTTGGAACCTTCTTTTAGACTTACCTAGGATAGTTTGAGAGAAGATTCCTGCAAATCTCTGCCCCAAGTTGGTCCAAATGTGCAGAATTCTTGGCTGCATTTATAGAAAATGACAGCAACCTGGACACGGCCCCGTGTTCAGTGGACATGGCCCCGTGTGCAGGTGGAGTTCTGACACAGTTTGTCCGTATTCTGACGTACTGATCAGAAAGGAATCTTTCGATGGACACGGGGGCGTGTTGGCTGGGCACGGCCCCGTGTCTACGGACTGTTTTATGAAGTTGTCTAGTTTTTTTAAGGAACTTGTTTGTATCGGGTGGTTCCTGACTGGTTGGAACAACCCCAAAGTGCCTAATATACCTTAATTGTCCTAGACTAAGGCGAGAACGCAAGAGGTTGTCGGTGAGGGTAATTCCTATTTTCATTCTAGGTGGACAAGTCCAACCCTTTTCCGGGCTCTTGTTAAAGAAGGTATATGCCGAATCGCTCAGGTCTATGTATGCACCGAACGAAGTCGATGGAGAGTCCTTCACGGCACAATCGACACAGGGACGACTATCGTCCAAGTCTTTGCTAGGTACGAAGGTATTTTCGGGAGCAACGAGGTTGTCGGAATGCGGTTCCAACATTTCTTCATGGATATCGTCTTGGGGCGGATTAATAAAATCCTTCCCAAGCTCTTCTATCCATTTCAGAATTAGCTCTTCTAGTTGAAATAATTTGCTAAGGAACATTTCCCCTAGAATATCTGGCTGGGCGCATTCGAGGGACAAATAGTGCTTATTTTTACTTTCGCCCCTCTTAAGGTTGTGAGAAGATCGTGGGTCCATGTAGTGGGGCCTATAATTTAGGAAGTAGCATTTTACTTCTTCATGTTCGCCACCACATAATTGACACCACGTACCATAAGAGTGCCGAAAGTAAAAATAATTACTATCACTCATGTTTATGTCAGAAATTACCAACCGTCGGGATCTAACGGTTCTGTTTTCAGTAACTGAAACTTGGGCACGGGGGCGTGTTGAGTGGACACGGCCCCGTGTTCAGCTTACTGTCTGATGTAAAACAGGATTGCCAGTTCCAATGATTGAGCACGTGGGCGTGTTCAGCGGGCACGGCCCGTGCTGAGCTCTGCAGAAGCTGAAAAACTAAGAAAATCCTAAAAAAAATAAAAAAGAAAAATAAAAGATGATTAGGCCGTTGATTCCTAACTTTCTTAAAATCCTTGTGTCCCCGGCAACGGCGCCAAAACTTGATGCGTGTGAAGTGTTATATATATTAGGTGTATATTTTAAGCCCTTTTTAACACTTATTTTAGCCAAGTTTTAAATTTATAAAACACGATATTTCACTAACACTAAACACACATATGGGCAAGTGCACCCATCGTTGAGTGTAGTATAGCGTTGGTAAGATACCGAGGTCGTCCAAGGACACAAGAGCTTTTAGTACCGGTTTATCCTCAACGTCTAACCAAAATAAAAGTTTAGAAAAATGTTTTAAACTAAGAAAATTAAAAACTAACTAAAATGCTGAAAATAAAAATAAAAGAAAAACAGATAGACAAGATGAATCACTTGGTTCCGACTCGTATCTAGTATAACCTTTGATTATTTCCGCACTTTTGCACATAATTAAGAGATTATCTTAGTTATTGTAGTAGGCCCCTCTTTTGAAGGTGACGTTACCCTCACCCCAGTAGTTTGAGTCAGCAGGGATACAATCCTAAAAGGGTGGATTATTGGAAGATAATGAATTAAGTTATTAATGTAGTATTGTGGTAGGCCCCGCTTTTGGCGGTGACGTTACCCTCGGCTAAGTAGTCTGAGTCAGCAGGGATACAGTCCTAAATAGCCGGGTTATAGTATTAATAGTAGTTAACTTATGAGGGGATCAAAGAGTTTGGACCCCCGCCATCCAATACCGTGAAGTATTGAAGGAGGTCCTACTAAATTTGACCCAGGTCCATTGCAGGACCTCTAAACGCTGAACAATGGCAAGACCTTTACCAAACCGTTCCCTTAACCCCCTACCAGGTAGCCAACATATCTCCATATAGACCGTGGAGATATGAATGGTGAAAATCCTTTATTTTATATAGACAGTAAAATAATGCCAAGACACCACGGACAAACGATAAGGAAAGATCACCTTCAACATAAGTAACTAGTTATTAAAGTCATTAATACAAAACCAAATAAAAAGTGCAAAAGATTAGAAATAAAAAGTATTATACTAGACACTTTGTCTTCACCAAGTGATGTAAGAGACTTAGGCAAACATGGCCTTGATTGTCAAGAACTCTTACGATCAATCTTGGATCCCGAGACGACTCACACACTCTATGATGGACAATGGATGATGGTGGTGGATGATGGTGTTGTGATGGTGGTGGGTGGTGGATGAAGTGTGAGAGAGGTGGTGTGCCAAGGGATGAGATGAAATGAATCCAAGCACTCCTATTTATAGGCTGAACAGAGAGCTGGACACGGCCCCGTGCCCGTCTGACACTCTCTCTCCTCATTAATTGTAATTCGCAATTACAATAAATGCGCCTGCTGTACTTTCGACACGCCCCCGTGTCCGCTGAGCACGGCCCGTGGTGGGCAATAGAAGCTTCTATAGGTTTGTCTTTTCTGCTGCTTCTTGGGCACGGCCCCGTGCTGGCTGAGCACGGGGCGTGTTCAGCCTTCTGTTTTCTCTATTTTGCTTTGGAAGGTGCCGTTGAGGGTTCGGGCAATCCACTAATGTTCCTTTTCTTGTATTTATGTTGGATTTAGCTGTCTTTTTGCTTCTTTTGCGTTTTTGAGCTCATTTAATCCTAAAAATACAAAAGGAAGACAAAAACACTCTTTTTTCCAATATTAGTACTAAAAAAGGGTTAGTTTTATGCCTCATTTGATGTAATTTATATGTTGCATTTTACACACATCAGTGTTCGTTAAGAGTAAGACGACAATCTCGAAGGACGGAATCGACTAAGATGGATTTGCCATTGGCGACTTCAACGGAGAACGACTTAGGTAGCTTAGAGCGTGTGCAATTTAACAACGATTCGAATTCTAAGGACACAAAGCTTTTGTCCGCACCAGTATCAAACAGTATCGAAGCATAAAGATGGTTAACAAGAAACGTACCATTAACGACATCATTGTCATTGCGCGCTTGATTTGCGTTCAGATTGAAAGCGCGTCCACGAGGAGGTTGTTATTGCTCTTGATTCCATTGTGGGCATTGGGGACGAAGATGATTAGTATCCCCACATTTGAAACAAGCCCTAGCTGGTCTTGCGTTTTGAGGAGCAGGTGGAGCTTGTTGTGCTTGCTGAGCTTGTGGTGCTTGCTGTTGTTGATAGCGACAAAAGGCGGTGTCATGTCCATAACGGTTACAATTGGTACAACGATGACACCTGGCATTGGCGGGATGGTGATAGTTACAAGTGGCACACTTGGGGTGAATCCCAGTGTACGACCTTTGGGTGTTATCAGGAGCAACAGGATTTGGGTTAACGGGTGGCACAATCGCATTGCAAACAGGGTTCGATTGCTTTCGCTTCTTCCCCCTATTGCTACTCGACTGTTGGGTAATTTGGTTGGCTGACTTGAAAGAAGCGGGGTTTGCGGCTTGTTTATCGCGTACACGGTTGTTGTTCAGGGAAGCGGCCAAACGATAAACAGCTTCGATATTGTCGAGTTTGGCAGCCTCGATCGTATCGCGCATAGCAGAGGGTAACCCATTGATGTACTTCCTTATCTTGCTGTCGGTGGTCATAACGAGGTGAGGAACAATGAAGCTAAGTTGTTTGAAACGGGTGGTATAAGCTAGGTTCTCATCTCCCACTTGCTTTAGTGCCCAAAATTCTTCCTCTAGTCTTTGTTGTTCATGTGGAGGGCAAAACTCGTCCATCATTAGAGCCTTAACTTCTTCCCAAGTCAACGCATAGGCCAGTTCGTTCGAGCGGATGTTCCTTTCGTTCGTCCACCATTCGAGAGCTCGGGCTTGGAATACCCCAGTCGCACTACGCGTTCTGAGCTCATCGGGGCAATCACTGTTGATGAACGTGCCCTCCATGCCATCAAACCACTCGAGCATGGCGGTCACCCCATCATTGCCGGTGAATGGCTCGGGATTGCAAGATGAAAAGTGCTTGAAGTTGAACGAAGCGGGCTTGCGTATTTCGACCTTAGAGTCGACGGAGGAGTTCGGAGTTTCAGAAGCTCGAATCTCGGAAATGACCTTTGGAACGACGCGCGCAAATTGATCGGCCATGAAAGCCATCATCTTCTTCGTAGCACGGGACTTTGACTTCTTAGACGAGTTGGAGTGACGAGAAGACATCTAAGATTCAAAAGAACGAATAGGTGAGATTTGATCATAATGTTTGCTTAAGAAAATTGTTTGCATAAATTGATTCACATAGCATAAAGTGTCACATAGCATAAAGGGTTCAAATTAATTCACATAGCGTAAAGAGTTTAAACGTCACATAAGGCATAGTCATGAGTCCAACATAGCATAACATGGATAAATGAAAGCATTGTAAATTTAGTTTGTTCACGAGGGATTATTATTGTTTGGGATTGCGATAACGTGCGAAACGATTAAAACGAAATTTTGAAATGAACGAACGTTCAAGTATAAAATCACATATAAATTGAGATACATAAAAGAGAGGCTCAATAAAACATAGGATTGTTTCGGGTAGAGAAACGTCGACTATTCCAAAGTGGGTCGAAAGTTCTTTCGAATTAGAGAAAACGTGCTTTGGCCTATAGGTAAGATACTCTCGTCGAGAAGCGATTAACGGTATCTTACCCTTCCGGTTACTACACATCTCTAATTGATTGAAACAATCGGGACTTTGGCGAGATTGAAAATCGAGGAATGGGACTTAATCGACGAGGTGCGGGTTTCACCCCTAACTTAACGATTTCGTACCCTAAATGTGGTTGGTACTTGTCGGGTCAAAATAAAATTTCGACACTATGTCAAGGGTCCACTAGAGGTGAAATGGAAATTACCATTAAGTTGTGGATTTCACTCCTAGCTTAATGGTGGAATTTCGTGCAAAAATAGTTTAAGGCAGAATGAGAGTCGTTTACCAAATTGTGGGTTTCACGCCTATTTTGGTAAAGTTATCTCGTTTGTGTTACAAGAGTTTACAAATAGACAAAGTGTATTCATGTTAACCTTAGGAAAGGCATATAAATTTTAATCAACAAGAAGTATAGCTAGGAAGCATGCATGGTAGAGTACAAAAGTTTTAAACAACACATAAGAGGCAAAGTTCCTAAAACTATAGATTAGGGCAAAAGCATGGCAATTTTCCTAATTCCCTATAGTTATGGCTCTGATACCAATCTGTCACACCCCAACCGATGGCGGAAACATCGGGATGAGACGAAGTGTGTATAGATTGCTAGAGACTTCATAACACTATGTGACAATATTTAATTAAATTCAAATTTCTTTGCAAGTGCTAAATTGTCATACAATAATCAAAACGAAATACAACATTTTTTCAACAAATAACATAACATTAAAAGATAAACGCTTTGTAGGTGTGTATCTAGTCCACCCTATACTTGTTTCATCTTTCAACATACTTCAACAATTTAACCTGCAACATGTATTAAAATAGAGTTTCAACGCAAAGGCAAAGGCGAGTATACAAGTTTGTTTACATAGCATAATAGAATAAAATCTCAAATCCAACATGATTCATAATATGTGATTACTAGTATGCAATACCTAATGGGTATTGAACATGATTTTATAATCGAATATAAGACTAGACTTATTAAAACCCTAGTTGTTTTCATCCCTCATCACGGATAGTATAAAAGAAGTTGATAATTGTATTCAATCCTAGCAAAATTCCAACGCGCTACGAGGCGGGGATGCGGTCGGTATTTATTGGTTTTGTTTCGTTAGTCGTTACGATATCGGTACGGTAACGGTATTCGATTAAGCAACCAAAAGAGAAAATCAAAATTATTTTATATATATTATACATGAAATGTTCTAAACGACTCTACCGATATTATAAAGATATCAAAGTTAATACAAAGAAAAAAAATTAACGCAACTGCATATTTAGTTTTTATAAAAAACGAACGTAAGTTATAAAAAAACAAACTATAGGGTTAAAACGTATATTATTTATAGTATAAGGTATGTAATAGAAATTATAAAAAAGCCAAACTTACCGTTCATGCAAGTTGGTAATTGTTATAACTATAGGGTTAAAAACGGATATTATTTATAGCATAAAGTCAACGTAGGGCTAGCCTACTTGGTAAACACTCATGCCACTTAGAGTAGAGATCCTAGGTTCAAATATAGGCAACATCAATTATTTAGTTAATTGGTGTAATGTAGGATAGATATAAGCATTGTCATTCAAAAAAAATAGTATAAAGTGTATAATCAAAACTAAAAATTAAAAAAAAAGCGGAAAGTCAAATATATATATATATATATATATATATATATATAGGGTGGGGTTCTAGAGTGAACACTAGTGTATTTGCGAACTGAGTGAACAAATCCTAGTCATTGATCTACACACGTGTATGGCCAGGATCTCATCATCAAATCGTAAAATACACTAGTGTATTTCAACATCAAATCATGGCCATTGATCTACACACGTGTATGGCCAGGATTAGTTCACTCAGTTTGCAAGCTACACTTGTGTTCACTCTTGAACCTAATCCTATATATATACAGGGAGCCGCATAGAAACTACCTCCAGTTGTAAGAACCGTGAGAACCACTCTCAACCAATCAGATTTAGCCAACTAAAATGGTATTTTGGTCTTTTTACCCCATATGTCAAATCCCCCTCTCTCTCACTCCGTTTAATGCAACCAGACAATCAACCCATTCTCTCTCTAAATTTCAAAACCCCAAAATTGTAGCATTCTCTCTCTAAAAACACCCACAACACAGAAACAAAACACATTCAATCCATCTGATATCAAGTTTGAAGTTCAATCCATCTGATGTCAAGTTTTTCTTCAACAAGCACCCACAACACAGAAACAACAGCGGTGGGGGTGACGCGGTGGGGTTAACGGTGGTGGCGAAGGCGGTGGAAGTCGGTGGTGTGGAGGCGAATGTGGTAGAGCAGGTTGATGGTGGTCACCGGTGTCACACCCCAACCGATGGCGGAAACATCGGGATGAGACGAAGTGTGTATAGATTGCTAGAGACTTCATAACACTATGTGACAATATTTAATTAAATTCAAATTTCATTGCAAGTGCTAAATTGTCAAACAATAATCAAAACGAAATACAACATTGTTTCAACAAATAACATAACATTAAAAGATAAACGCTTTGTAGGTGTGTATCTAGTCCACCCTATACTTGTTTCATCTTTCAACATACTTCAACAATTTAACCTGCAACTTGTATTAAAATAGAGTTTCAATGCAAAGGCAAAGGCGAGTATACAAGTTTGTTTACATAGCATAATAGAATAAAATCTCAAATCCAACATGATTCATAATATGTGATTACTAGTATGCAATTTTTGGCGTACAATATGTTCAAACCCTAGAATACAACGCATAAATAGCCTAATCCCAATAGTTTAGCGGGGTGGTAATGTTTAACTTAACAATACCCAATAGAATAGCGGGCGGGGCGTTAATCCTATAGCGCTATAATTGTTAAGGTGGGCGAGCAAAGTTAATGAGCATATAACGTTCCAAATCGTTCACATAGCATACGAGAATAACAAGTAAGTCACATTAGTTTCATGCTTGATCAAGGATTGAGTATGTTTAGTTTAAAAGTTGTTTGCATAATTATACATGTTGCATCTCAAAGTGAAAAGGGGGAAAAGGGATCGAGTATACTCACGGTGGTTGCAAGCTTTCCTACTTGAAATCCCGCGAGCGAATTTGGTGGAGGATTAGTTTGGAGCACCTAGTCCTTCTACACGAGGAAACATAGGTGTGTGAGTTTGGCGTTTAACGGAAGATTATGGATTTGGATTTAACATAGCATAAAGTACAATATAAAAATAATCATCTTTAACTTACAACTCTTATATGACACTATGTAACCACTAGGGTTATATTGTATTTCATGGGTAGTATACCCATTAGAATCATATCAAGGTTTTAAGTCTTAGATGATATTCTACTACTTTAACATATAAACACAAGTTCAACATTAAAGGTTCGAATGAGTATATGTATATATCTAGGTTACATATTATTTAGTCCAATAATTCATGTAGGAGGTAGAAGATTAGGATCTCCATTTAGGCACCTCGAGTTATCATGGATGTCATGTATGGGGTAGGAAGAACGAGCTTCCATTTAGGAACCCCTTGTATGTTCACCACTTCACTTGATGTAAAAACAACCAAGGAGGGTCACGAACTAGGATTTGTACAATAATGTAAACAACCTAACTAAAGAGAAATCATCAAATCATGTGAGGATTGTATGTTTGGACAACCCAAGTTGTTCCATAATCACTCTATATCAAGGCCTAAGATTGAACATGACTTGTGGGCGAAATACCCTAAATAAAACAGAAAGCATTTGAGGTTTATCCTCTGATTTTACATGTCTCAATCATGTTATTATACCTAAATAACCATAGGAAGGGTTGTAGGCATTGTTACATAAGTTTGAGATGTGTTAGACACAAGTTTGATAAGTTTAAGCAAGCTTTTGAATAACTTAAAACAAAACAGAAAGTTTTGGTCCTTTTTAGGGCAATTCCGAGCATGATTTCTCCAGGGAAAAACCAAGGAATCAAACCCAAGGACATAACAAAGCAATAGAAGAAAGAATCAAGTGATTTGGAGTGAAAACAAGCAAGTTACACTCACTTTTGTTAAGATGTATGAATCTGTCCAAGAACTCTGATTTGCTGCAGATTTAGAGTAAATTTGTGAAGTGTAATGAGTTGTGAAAGTGTAAAATGGGTTGGAGAGGGTGTGTATTTATAGTGGAAGAGTTTAGAGGTGATTAGAGGTGATTAGATGTGGATTAAAGGTGATTGGGTGAGATTAGAACTTGGGATTTCGTGCAACCAGCTGAAGAAACACAAATGTGTTAATAATGCATGCATCTACGTTTATGAAAAAAAAATTTGGTCCACCTCGCCCCGTACGGTGTAGTTCTCACGGTTCTTACAACTGGATGTGGTTTTCATTTTAGCGGTCCCCTGTGCTCAAAACTACACACCCGACATTTTTTTTTTTTTGAATTTTTTTTTACAAATGTGTTAATAATGCATGCATCTACGTTTATGAAAAAAAAATTTGGTCCACCTCGCCCCGTACGGTGTAGTTCTCACGGTTCTTACAACTGGATGTGGTTTTCATTTTAGCGGTCCCCTATATATATATATAGGGGACCGCTAAAATGAAAACCACCCCCAGTTGTAAGAAACGCGAGAACCAGTTTCCAACCACTAGATCAACAAGATGGATGGATGAGATTAAAAGTAATTAAAACTAATATTAATTACTTTTTGTCTGATTATGTTTTTAATATTTTAATGTAAAAGGGTAGTTTAGTAAATTTACTCTTTTTTGTCTATTTGTCTTTATTGTTTTTTATTACTTTTTTTATATTATTATATTACTTGTTTTTTAAAAACAAAATTTTTTATTAAAAACCATTTTAGATCCAGATTTTTAAACAAAAACAATTTTTTGCACGCCGTTTTTAAGCCCGGCTTTTGCACACGCCGTTTTTTTACGCCAGTTTTTACGCGTCTTTTTTTTAACGCGCCGTTTTTACGCCCCGCTTTTACGCGTCGTTTTTTACGCCCTGCTTTTGCGTGCCGTTTTTTACGCCCTGTTTTTGCGACCGGTTTTTTACATGCCGTTTTTTATGCCCGGTTTTACGCGCCGTTTTTCATGTCCCGTTTTTTCGCGCCGTTTTTACGCCTCGTATTCACGCCCCTTATTTACCCATCGTTTTATCACCCGTTTCTTTTACAAGCAATTTTTTATTCCCCGTTGTTATAAACTGTTTTTTTTTTTTACAAAAAACAATTTTTTAAGTATTTTTTTATAAAAAACGTTTTTACGAGCCGTTTTCTACGCCGTTTTTTACGCCCCCGTATTTACCCGCTGTCTTATGACCCAGTTTTTTTTAGGAGCTGTTTTTACGCCCCGTTTTACGTATTTTTTTACAAAAAACGTTTTTACGGGCCGTTTTTACGCCCACGTATTTACGCGCCGTCTTATGACCCAGTTTTTTTTAGGAGCTGTTTTTTACGCCCCGTTTTTACGCCCTGTTTTTTTCGCCCCGTATTTACGCGCCGGTTTTTTTACCTTTTTTTTTACAAAAACTTTTTTTTACACACGTTTTTTAAAATTTTTTACGTTTTTTTTTTACGAAAACGTTTTTTTCGGTTTTAAACTTTTTTTTTACAAAAACTTTTTTAACAAAATTTTTTTACAAATTTTTTTTTTTCATAAATGTTTTTTTACAAAAGACAAAAATTTATACGAAGACTTTTTTACGGTTTTAACCTTTTTTACAAAAATCTTTTTTTTACGACACACGTTTTTAAACTCTTTTACGAAAACTTTTTTTACGGTTTTAAATTTTATTTTAACAAAAACGTTTTTACAATTTTTTTTACAAAAACTTTTTTATAAAGTAACAAAAAGAGGAGAGAGAAATGTGAAAAGAGAGTAATTGAAAAGACTTTAAAAAGACAATTTAATGAGTAGAGATAGATAATTTGATGGTTTTGATTAAATGAGTATATTACCCTTTTGGTTGTCATTATCTGATTGGTGGAGAGTGGTTCTCGCGGTTCTTACAACTAGGGGGTGGTTTTCATTTTAGCGGCCCCCCTATATAAATATATATATATAGGGTAGGGATCCTAAGAGAAGTCCACCCTATTTGAGAAACTTGAGAAGCAATCTGGACCACACATTTTCCTTAAGCAAAAATTGCAAAAAAAGGTGAAAAAAATGCAAAATAATTTTTTTTTTTTTTTTTTGGAAAAATCGCAGCTTTTTCTTTAAGGATTAATTTTTTTATTTTATTTTTTTTTTTTAAATTTTGAGATTTATACACATGTGTATATTGTTAATCTTTTAACTATACATATATGTATATTGTCAATTATACATATATGTATATTCATGTTTAAAATTGAAAAAATATGTCTTATAAATCCTAAACCTTATACCATAAACACTAAAGCTAAACCTTAATGCTAAACCCTAAACCCTAAAGCTAAACCCTAATTCTAAACCCTAATTCTAAACCCTAAAGCTAAACCCTAATTCTAAACCCTAAAGCTAAACCCTAATGCTAAACCCTAAAGCTAAAACTAAACCCTAAAGCTAAACCCTTAATGCTAAACCCTAATGCAAACCCTAAAGATAAAGCTAAACCCAAAAGTTAAAGCTAAACCCTAATGCTAAACCCAAAAGCTAAACTCTAATGCTAAACCCTAAATACTATTACTAAACGCTAATGCTAAACTCTAATGCTAAACCCTAAAGCTAAACCCTAAACCATAAAGCTAAACCCTAAACCCTAATGCTAAACCCTAAATATTAATGCTAAACCCTAAATAACACTTATTTTTCAACTTTAAACATGTATATACATATATGTATAATTGACAATATACATATATGTATAGTTAGAAGATTAACAATATACACATATGTATAAATCCCAAAAAAAAAAAAATTTAAAAATAAAAAATTAAATCCTTAAAGAAAAAGCTGCGATTTTTCCAAAAAAAAAAAATTGCATTTTTTTTACATTTTTTTTTGCATTTTTTTTGCTTAGGGAAAATGTGTGGTCCAGAATGTTTCTCAAGTTTCTCAAATAGCCTACTACTTCTCACATGATCCTTATCCTATATATATATATATATATAGGGAGAAGATCATGCGAGAACCACCTCTTATTGTGAGAACCGCGAGAACCAATGTGAACACACCAAAAATGCCTAAAAATAGCTAAAAATCACACAAATTTTTTTTTTTTTTGGCTTCAAAAAGTAGCGATTTTAACCTAAAAAATATTAAAAATATCAAAAAAAAAAATTTGGATTTTTTTTTTATTTTTTTAGATTTTTTTTAGATTTTTTTAGGTTTTTTGGGGGTTTAGTTTTTAGCATTTTAGCTTGGGGGGGGGGGGGTGGGGGGGGGTTTAGGTTTTTGGGGGGTGGGGGAGGGGGGTTTAGGTTTTTGGGGGGGGGGTGGGGTTAGGTTTTTTTTAGGTTGGGGGGGGGGGGTTTAGGTTTTTTTTTGGGGGGGGGGGGGTGGGGGTTAGGTTTTTTTTAGGTTTTTTTAGCTATTTTAGGTTGTGTTCACATTGGTTCTTGCGGTTCTCACAATAAGGGTGGTTCTCGCATGAGCCCCTCCCTGTATATATATAGGATTGAGTTAAAATGAGAACTACCTCGAGTTGTAAGAACCGCGAGAACCGCGACCCGCCACGGGGCGTCGGCGACCATTTTTTTTTTACAACTAGATGTGTATATTTTAACAACGTACGTAAAGTTTGGTTTCAAACGGCGCGCCCGAGGGGGTAGTTTTTTACACCCAAAGTTTGGTTAAAAAAAAAGAAAAATTAAAAAAACCCAAACTTTGGGCGTAAAAAACTACCCCCTCGGGCGCGCCGTTTGAACCCAAACTTTACGTACGTTGTTAAAATATACACATCTAGTTGTAAAAAAAAATGGTCGCCGACGCCCCATGGCGGGTCGCGGTTCTCGCGGTTCTTACAACTCGAGGTGGTTCTCATTTTAGCCATCCCCTATATATATATATATATATATATATATATATATATATGGGGTCCGCTAAAATGAAAACCACCTCTAGTTGTAAGAACCATGAGAACTACACCGTACGGGGCGAGTTGGACCAAAAATTTTTTTCATAAACGTAGATGCGTGTATTATAAACACATTTGTAAAAAAAATAAAAAAAATGTCGTGTGTGTAGTTTTGAGCACCACAAGTTTGTGTTTACCGGTACCGTAAATTTTGTTTAAATTTTACGGTACTCGTAAACACGAACTTGTGGTGCTCAAAACTATATACACGACATTTTTATTTATTTTTTTATACAAATGTGTTTATAATACAAGCATCTACGTTTATGAAAAAAAATTTTGATCCAACTCGCCCCGGATCAAAAAGTTCTCATGGTTCTTACAACTGGAGGTGGTTTTCATTTTAGCGGTCCCCTATATACGGGTCCGCTATTTTTTTTTTTTTACAAATGTGTTTATAATACAAGCATCTACGTGTATGAAAACAAATTTGGTCCAACTCGCCCCAGATCAAAAAGTTCTCATGGTTCTTACAACTGAGGTGGTTTTCATTTTAGCGTTCCCCTATATATATATATATATATATATCATAGGGTTAATGAGTGAACAATTGTGTATTTGTAAACAGAATAAACTTATCTTGACCATTGATTTTGTAGATCTACATTTTTTCTTTAGTGGCAAGATTGTAATTATTTTTTGTAACTTTCATGTATTTTAATAGACACAAGGGTATAATTGTATTTTTCTCTCTTCATTTAATTAGTTAATTTTTTCTCTCTTTCCAGATTTCTTTTTCCAATTAAAAGAATATTTAATTATATTCTCTATACTTTTTTCTCTCACAAATTACCCAACTTAATATTTGATAATTTAAAAAAAATACAAACATTTTCAAATATTGTTCCATCTAGAACACAATTAAAAATATTTAATTACATTCTCTATACATATATGTATTAGATCAATGTTTGATGAAAAGATGCATAGTGGAAACAAGATGTAATAATGCACAGGTGTTTAAGTCTGGTATATACCGACCTGTAAACATTATATACTTGAATAATACACAGGTGTATACGCCTGGTATGTAACAACTTGTATACACATATGTACTTGAATAATACACAGGTGTAAAAATCTGGTTTATACCGACCTGTGGGAATAAGATGTAATAATACACAAGTGTATAAGTCTTGTATATACCGACATTTATTCATATATGTTAAAAAACATAATTTAATTAGGTTTAATATTTATTTTTAAAAATAACATAGGAGTTTATTTCAAAAAAAAAAAAACAATAGCCCTTCAATATCTTATAATTAAAAAAAAACGAACAAATAATTAAAGATGAAAGAGATAGAGAGAGAGTTAAGAAATGAGAAAATTAAGGCATTTTAATAAAAATACTCGGGTAATGTCAATCCTACCCTTTTAATCTAAAAAATGATCAAAGGCCAAGATTAGTTCACTCAGTTCACTCTCAAGAATTTGTTCACAAATGAACCTAATCCTATATATATATATATATATATATATATATATATATATATAGGATAAGGATCATGTGAGAAGTAGTAGGCTATTTGAGAAACTTGAGAAGCATTCTGGACCACACATTTTCCCTATGCAAAAAAATGCAAAAAAAATGTAAAAAAAATGCAAATTTTTATTTTATTTTATTTTTTTTTGGAAAAATCGCAGCTTTTTCTTTAAGGATTTAATTTTTTTTTTTTAATTTTTTTTTTTTTTGAGATTTATACATATGTTTATATTGTTAATCTTCTAACTATACATATATGTATACTGTCAATTATACATATATGTATATACATGTTTAAAATTGAAAAATAAGTGTTATTTAGGGTTTAGCATTAGTATTTAGGGTTTAGCATTAGGGTTTAGGGTTTAGCTTTATGGTTTAGGGTTTAGCATTAGGGTTTAGCATTAGGGTTTAGCTTTTGGGTTTAGCATTAGGGTTTAGCTTTAACTTTTGGGTTTAGCTTTATCTTTAGGGTTTGCATTAGGGTTTAGCTTTAGGGTTTAGAATTAGGGTTTAGCTTTAGGGTTTAGCATTAGGGTTTAGAATTAGGGTTTAGCTTTAGGGTTTAGGGTCTAGGGTTTAGCATTAAGGTTTAGCTTTAGTGTTTATGGTATAAGGTTTAGGATTTATAACACATATTTTTTCAATTTTAAAAATGTATATACATATATGTATAGTTAAAAGATTAACAATATACACATGTGTATAAATTCTAAAAAAAATTTTAAAAATAAAAAATTTAATCCTTAAAGAAAAAGCTGCGATTTTTCCAAAAAGATAAAAAGAAACTTTTTGCATTTTTTTTGCATTTTTTGCTTAGGGAAAATGTGTGGCCCAGATTGCTTCTCAAGTTTCTCAAATATGGTGGACTTCTCTTAGGATCCCTACCCTATATATATATATATATATAGTGGGGATCCTGCAGAAAGTGTGTTTTTCCTAGAAAGTCTAGGAAGCGATCTGGGTCATCCAATGGGTGTGTTTAATGGTTGAGATCATCTTGGTGACATTTTGGTAATATGTGTTTCTTAAAAATAAGATTATTTAATTAATAAAGGGTAGATATGTCATTTAGCTTGTTTTAAATATGGAAATAACTGTCATTTCATAAACCACCTCACATTTCTTGTGATTTTCTCTCTCTCTCTCTCTCTCTCTCCCTTTCTCTCTTCTCTCTCTCTCTTCCTTCTAAGAAACACAACATTAAGAAAACACACCGTGACAAATGTCACACATCGTACCAGCATGAATGGTAAAACACAGTGTCAAGAAATCCTCCAGCATTACCAGCATGAATTCTAAAACACAACGGTATTAATCTGCTTGCTGTTAAAACACAATGTCAAGAAATCCTCCAGCATTACCAGCATGGATGGTAAAACACGGCGTCAAGAAATCCTCCAGCATTACCAGCATGGATGGTAAAACACAGCGTTAAGAAATCCTCCAGCATTACCAACATGGATGCTAAAACACAACTGTATTAATCTGATTGCTGTTAAAACACAATGTCAAGAAATCCTCCAGCATTACTAGCATAGATGGTAAAACACAGCGTCAAGAAATCCTCCAGCATTACCAATATGAATGCTAAAACACAACTGTATTAATCTGCTTGCTGTTAAAACACAATGTTAAGAAATCCTCAAGCATTACCAGCATGAATGGTAAAACACATCGTCAAGAAATCCTCCAGCATTACCAGCATGAATGCTAAAACACAACGGTATTTATCTGCTTGCTGTTAAACACAATGTCAAGAAATCATCCAGCGTTACCAGCATGAATGTTTGTTGTTAAAACACAATATCAAGAAATCCTCCTTCTAAAACACAACTGTATTTATTTGCTACTTTTTTTTTAATTTACAGAGAAAATTATTACCAAGAAGGTGATCATGTGTACCCGAGGCTCAAGGTTCTTGATGCATACAAAAGGGCGCTTGCAACGTGGGCCCGACGGGTAGATGAGAACAACAACATCAATAAAATCGTCTTTTGTTCCGTTCACATCTTACTATGTTTCGAAACCACCATTCAGAAAATCATCGAGAAACAGTTTCCATAATCTTATGCATTGTTAGTTAATGCGAGATAAAAATTCCAAAAATAAAATAAAATGTCAAATTACACAAGTGCTATAACAACCCTCCAAAATATTTTCTCACACCCTAATATATTTTAAAATACCCCTATATATCCTAAAATACACCCCGTATGTGAAAACCGAGTCCAAAATATGAAATATCATTAAAAATAAAATTGAAACAAAATTTTATAAGCTGTCGCGGGGCGCGTAGCCCTTGGCTACAACTTACGTGGGCCGCGAGCGAATAACGAGGCCGCACCAGGTGCTGACACGTGGCATCAACGTGTTGAACCTATATCATGACCCGGATCAGCTACGCCTAGAACCCCCTAGTACGCGGGCCGCGTAGGCCTAAGCCTTACCTTACGCGGGCCGCGAGAAACTCGAAAATCAGCCCTATAAGTTGAGGGCATCGGGCCTTCAGTCTGTTCGCTCAATTCTTTTCTAAATCTCGAATTTCTCACATAGTAGGCATAATCTCCAAGTATAATACCCCCTAATCAACGAAGTTCTGCTCCGTTGTAAGTATTATAACCCCAGTTTCGTATTAGATACGCTGCCCGATTGATCCAGGATTCCGTAATAACTGTCATGGTTCTGCCTGACCTAGTTATTGGAATACCGTCTCGGGGAGGGTATCGTTAATATAAATAAAGGGTTATTATACTAACATATGTACATTTGTGTAAATTATAGATTAACACCAGGAAACCCTTAAACGAAGTCTAAGACAGCAATGTGAGTTTATCCGCTTTTTGTAAACCTTTTTGTAATCTGTTTTACAAAACCTTAAATGTTTTACAATGTGATTAAGCAGTGATTGAGTCTTTGTAGTTCTTCAATTACTGCCAGTATGTTGGGGTTTTGTATACAAAATGTGGAACACGTTACAATTGGACAACGAGTTAGCCAATGTGTATTATGACCCACCAGTCAGGATTGACAATACTGAATGAGTAATTGTGTAGAAATAAACATCGTGATCGCTCTCAATACTGTGTTAATTGATAAAACTCTTCTTGATTAAACTGAGATTCACTCACCAGTATTTTCCACTGACAAATGTTTTTAAAACGCGTTTCAAGGTAACACAATGTGGCTATAAAAGTTACCTAAAAGACGATGTTTTAAATTCAATAAAATAGGGTTTATCCCTATAAACGTATTGTAATAATAAACTTGGGTTTTACCCATGTGGTTATCAATATAAAATACGGTGGTTTTACTCTAATAAACATTTCCTAACTACGGTCCTGATGAAATTTCCGCTGCCAAATTAAAAATCAATAAAATGATACCACCACAACTAATGTTCGCGGCCGCCTGTTCCCGAGACAGATAAGGGGGCGGGGGTTGCGACAGAAGGTGGTATCAGAGCTAAGCCACCGATTCAGCCACAGAAGTGTTCTGCTAACATCAATATATTATCCAAATTGTTAGGAAATAAATTATGAAAATACGTGCATATCTGTATTTTATTGTTATGTGTTATTTGACTATTTGTTAGTTTACAGTATGAGTGATCAAGGACCCTCAGACGCGTATCGTCAGTTGTCCGATTCACCTAGGAATGAAGGTACCTCTTCCCAGCCTACCCAATCTGGGTATTCCGCTGATCAGAAAAAAGGGATGTTTGCTTTTAAAGCTCAGTCTGAAGAGCCATTCCCTCAGAAAAAGAGAGGATGGTTCAATAAGGGAGCATTTGAGCGTATAAAAAGAATGCGAAAGTTGCAACAGCAAAGAGTCCTAGCAGCCGCTAAGCGAGAGTCAGATGCCCATACCCAGGATATGCTTAATAGGAGCTTAGCCAATTTCCATATCCTAGCAACAACTGCTGCCGACCCAAGTCTGGAACAACTAGTAGCCCCACAACCCTTACCTCTAATTCCCACTCAGCCGATGGAGGTAGAAATGCATGATTTCAACCCTGAGGAAATACCTAGGATACCAGTCCCTAATCCCTTAGACCCAAATTATGATCCATGGTTTGATGATCTTAGGGATTATGTGCCACGCTACTACCTAAACGACGAAACATTGCTAAACATAGCAGCGTATCCAGGTCTGGACCCTCTAGATCCCTATTATGACAACGATGAATACATTAGGGAGATTTTAGAGAATCCGTACCCTCAGGAGAATCCCATGCCACAGTACCCAGATCCAGTACCAGCACCTGCACCTGCACCCCCAATGAGTGCAGAGAATTTGCAAGAACTCCGAACTTTCTCGGAGAAGAAATCTTAGAGAGTAGTGAGAGGATGAGGTATGTAGGAGAACAACTCGTCTGGAAATATGACGAGCGTTAGATGGATTTCGGGAGAAATCCATATCCATGAAGGTGATAGTGGAGTTGGTAATAATAATAAAATAATAATATAATATGTTTGTAAAAAAATATAATATAATATATATATGTAATAATAATAATATATTGTAGTATAGACCACTTTGTGGTTAGTGATGCATAATAGTGTTGTAATTTTAATTCATGTTTTAGTGTGTATTTGACGTATATTATATAAAAAGAGTAAAGTCGCAATGCTCGACGCTTTTGACCAATATGTGTATTATGTGGTTGTTGCCTAAACTATTAATTATTTTGTGATATTAATAAATGGTAAATGTTTAAAATTCAGTTGGCCGACCAAGTGAATCAAGAGAATCTGGATAATAACCTGGGAAACCAGAATGACAATAATCTGAATAACAACAATCCGAACAATGATAACAATGGAAATTAAGTGGACAACAGTGCCATCCAACACGTAGTGGCACAAGGAATAATAGATGCAATGCCATATATTATTCAAACGGTTAGGGAAGCAGAAAATAAAAGTAAACATGATAGCAAGCGACCCTCAGAACCTGAACACAGCGTGAACAATGGACCTGTACTTCAAATACCCATTCTCAAAAGAAGAAGAACCGTGTCTTACGGTTGTTCTTATAAAGAATTCTGGTCTTGTAAACCCATGGAATTCTCGGATAATGAAGAGGCCATTGCAACCCTACGCTGGATAGAAAAGACTGAGGCAGTATTAAGAATAAGCAAGTGCGCAAAAGAAGATAAGATAATGTTTGCTTCTAATCTGTTTAAGAATTCAGCACTAGAGTGGTGGAACACTATCCTCCAGTCTAGAGGAAGTGATAGAATTTACAATATGAAATGGGAGAAGTTTAAAAACATGGTAGAAAGTAAATTTTGCCCTCCTAATGAAAAAGGAACAGATAGCAAACAAATTCTTAAACCTTAGAATGACTGGTGTAGATAGTAAGGGGTACACTAAGTTATTCTTTGAATATGCTAGAATAGTGCCAACCCTTGCTTCACCTGAACCAGTGTTAATCTCCCGTTACATCTGGGGATTAATCGGGGAGATAAGGCACGTAGTCAAGGAAGCTAGACCCCAAACCATAGAAGAAGCTGTAGAACTAGCCAACACCTTGACAGATGAATTGGTCCGTACGCGAGAAGAAGATCAAAGGAGGAACCTAACCCAGAAGCTTACACAAGAATTCCATTCTAGAAATTCCAACTGTGGGAAAAATGTAGGCTCTACCTCTGCACCCTACTGTAAGTATTGCAAAAAGAAGGATTCAGGAAGATGTTCCATATCCTGTAATTTTTGCAAAATATCGGGACACAAGGAGGAGATTGCAGGAAAAAGGTTAGCAACAGAATATGCTACAACTGCGGAGAACAAGGTCATATCAAGCCTAACTGTCCAAAGTTAGCTCCAGCTACGAACAACAAGAACACTAAAATGCGAGAGCATTTGTTCTGACTGCAGAAGAAGGAAAGATAATCCCGGATGTAATCACCGGTACATTTTTAGTTAATGATGTTTTTTGCTAAAGTATTATTTGACTCTGGTGCGAACCAAAGTTTTATTAATACTTCATTTGCAAACTTCTTAATCAATCATTAACTAAACTTCCACAAGAATGTCTAGTAGAGACAGCAAATGGGGAAACCATTAAGATTTCTGAAATCTTGCAGGGAGCAAGAATAGAAATTCTAAATCAGAAATTTATTGCAAACATTTACCCCATGAATCTGGCAGGATTTGATGTTGTATTAGGAATGGATTGGTTAATATCCAATAAAGCCAGTATTTTGTGTGATCAAAAGTCAATACAAGTAAAATCACCAAAGGGTGAAAAGATCACAATTAAAGGATATAAAACCTCTAGATCCACTAAATTCATCTCTGTGATGAAAACAACAAGTTATATAAGAAAATGATCATTAGTGTATTTGATTTCTATAATCACTAACACTAAAGGAAAAGAACTAAAAGACATTCCAGTAGTGTCTCAGTTTTCAGATATATTTCAAGAAGAACTACCAGGACAACCACCAGACAGGGAAGTTGAATTCAGAATCCATTTAATACCAGGGACAGCACCAATTGCCAAAGTAGCTTACCGATTAGCACTTGCATAAATGCAAGAACTGAAGAAACAGTTAGACGAATTATTGGAGAAAGGATTCATACAACCAAGTTCATCACCTTGGGGAGTGCCAATTTTATTTGTCAAAAAGAAGGACGGATCAATGCGTATGTGCATTGACTACCCTGAATTGAACAAGGTCACGATTAAGAATCGGTATCCATTACCAAGAATAGATGATCTGTTTGATCAGTTGCAAGGAGCACGATTTTTCTCAAAAATCATTTTAAGGTCAGGATATCATCAATTAAAGGTACAGGAATAGGGCATTCCTAAAACCGCCTTCAGAACAAGGTATGACCATTATGAATTTACTGTCATGCCATTTGGTTTAACCAATGCCCCAACTGCATTCATGGACATGATGAACCGAGTATGTAAGCCATATTTGGATAAATTCATAATTGTCTTTATAGATGATATTCTCATTTACTCTAAGAGTAAAGAGGAACATGCAAAGCATTTGCACGCACTTCTAAGTTTATTAAGAAAAGAAAAGCTTTATGCTAAATTTTCGAAGTGTGAGTTTTGGTTAGAACAGGTACAATTTCTTGGACATCTAGTTAATCATGAAGGAATTCATGTGGATCCAACCAAGACCGAGGCGATAACCAAGTGGAAAATCCGTGAATCACCAACTGAAGTTAGAAGTTTCTTAGGACTAGCCGGTTATTATAGAAGATTTATTCGAGATTTTTCTAGAATAGCCATTCCCTTAACTAAGCTAACCTGTAAATTCGTTAAGTTTGAATGGGGACCAAAACAAGAAGAAGCCTTTAAAACCCTTAAGCAAAGATTAACCCATGCACCCATACTAGCGTTACCAGAAGGAACTGAAGATTTTGTAATCTATTGTGATGCTTCTAAATTAGGTTATGGATGTGTGTTGATGCAACGTCAAAAGGTTATAGCTTATGCATCCAGACAACTTAAGAATCATGAAGAGAATTATTCCACTCATGATTTAGAATTAGGAGCTATAATTTTTGCCCTTAAGATTTGGAGACATTACCTATACGGTAGTAAGTTTACTGTTTTCACCGATCATAAGAGTTTAAGGTATGTCTTCGGGCAAAAAGAATTGAATATGAGACAAAGACGCTGGATGGAAATGCTTAGTGATTATGATTGTGATATTCAGTATCATGCAGAAAACCAAATGTAGTTGCTGATGCTTTAAACCGAAAGTATCATGAAAAGTAAAAAAGGATACTTTCTCTTAAATTAAATCTACAAGTAGATTTAAATGAGCAGATTAGAAAAGTACAAGAATCAGTAATCAAGGATGATACTGAAAAGTTAAAAGGGATGATTAAGGAATTAGAACAAGGAACAGATGGAATTTGGAGATTCCATAAGAAAAGAATGTGGATACCTAAATTAGGAATCCTACGCCACCGTATATTAGAAGAAGCCCATAAGTCTAAGTATACGATGCATCCTGGATATGATAAGATGTATCAAGACTTAAGAAAGAATTTCTGGTGGATAGGAATGAAAAAGGATATAGCAGCATATGTTGCGAAATGTTTAACCTGTTCACAAGTCAAAGTTGAACATCAGAAACCCTCAGGTTTATTGCAACAGTTAGAAATGCCTGTTTGGAAATAGGAATTGATAACAATGGATTTTGTTACTAAATTACCCAAAACCAAGAAAGGTAATGATACAATCTGGGTGATTGTAGATAGACTAACCAAGTCAGCTCATTTCCTACCAATGAAGGAAACTTTCAATATGGAACAATTAGCTAAATTATATGTAAATGAAATAGTTTCTTTACATGGAATTCCTTTATCAATTTTTTATGACAGAGATAGTCGTTTTACCTCTCATTTTTGGACAAGTTTCCAAAAAGCAATGGGAATCAAGTTGAATCTAAGCACAGCTTATCATCCTCAAACGGACGGACAAAGTGAAAGGATAATTCAGACAATGGAGGACATGCTTAGAGCTTGTGTAATTGATTTCGAAGGCAATTGGGACGATCACTTACCATTGATAAAATTTTCTTATAATAATAGTTATCACACAAGTATCAATGCTGCACCATTCGAAGCACTTTATGGACGAAAGTGCTGAACTCCAGTCTGTTGGGCAGAAATTGGAGAAAAGAAACTATCTGGACCTGAGATAGTACAAGAAACAACAGACAAAATCATTCAGGTCAAGGAACGACTAAAAACAGCTTGTGATCGACATAAAAGTTATGCTGACAACAGAAGAAAACCATTGGAATTTCAAGTAGGAGATAAGGGTATTATTGAAAGTCTCTCCTTGGAAAGGAGTGGTGAGATTCATCAAAAGAGGAAAATTAAGCCTCAGGTATGTTGGACCTTTTGAGATTATTAGAAGAATAGGACCTGTAGCCTATCAGCTACAACTGCCAGAGGAAATGGCAGGAATACATGATGTATTTCATGTATCTAATCTCAAGAAATGTTTAGCTGATGAAACACTGATAGTACCTCTTAAGGATATAGAGGTAAATGAGCAGTTAAAATTTGTAGAAAAGCCTCTATAGATTGAAGATAGGAAAGTCAAAAATCTCATGCATAAGAGACTAGTTCTAGTCAAAGTAAAGGGGGACTCCAAAAGAGGACCAGAATACACATGGGAGCTTAAATCAGAAATTCAAAGGAAACATCCACACTTGTTCCAGTAGACCTCGAGGACGAGTTCTAAAACAAGGTGGGGAGGATATAACAACCCTCCAAAATATTTTCTGACACCCTAATATATTTTAAAATACCCCTATATGTCCTAAAATACACCCCGTATGTGAAAACCGAGCCCAAAATATGAAATATCATTAAAAATAAAATAAAAACAAAATTTTATAAGCTGTCGCGGGGCGCGTAGCCCTTGGCTACAACTTACGCGGGCCGCGAGCGGGTAACAACGAGGCCGCACCAGGTGCTGACACGTGGCATCAACGTGTTGAACCTATATCATGACCCGGATCAGCTACGCCTAGAACCCCCTAGTACGCGGGTCGCGTAGGCCTAAGCCTTACCTTACGCGAGCCGCGAGAAACTCGGAAATCAGCCCTATAAGTAGAGGGCATCGGGCCTTCAGTCTGTTCGCTCAATTCTTTTCTAAATCTCGAATTTCTCACATAGTAGGCATAATCTCCAAGTATAGTACCCCCTAATCAACGAAGTTCTGCTCCGTTGTAAGTATTATAACCCCAGTTTCGTATTAGATACGCTGCCCGATTGATCCAAGATTCTGTAATAACTGTCGTGGTTCTGCCCGACCTAGTTATTGGAATACCGTCTCGGGGAGGGAATCGTTAATATAAATAAAGGTTTATTATATTAACATATGTACATTTGTGTAAATTATAGATTAACACCAGGAAACCCTTAAACGAAGTCTAAGACAGCAATGTGAGTTTATCCGTTTTTTGTAAACCTTTTTGTAATCTGTTTTACAAAACCTTAAATGTTTTACAATATGATTAAGCAGTGATTGAGTCTTTGTAGTTCTTCAATTACTGCCGGTATGTTGGGGTTTTGTATACAAAATGTGGAACACGTTACAATTGGACAACGAGTTAGCCAATGTGTAATATGACCCACTAGTCAGAATTAACAATACTGAATAAGTAATTGTGTAGAAATAAACATTGTGATCGCTCTCAATACTGTGTTAATTGATAAAACTCTTCTTGATTAAACTGGGATTCACTCACCAGTATTTTCCACTGACAAATGTTTTTAAAACGTGTTTCAGGTAACACAATGTGAAAGCCAATTAGGAAAAAGCCAGCTGGAGAGCACTGACGGCTTGGAAAAAATGTAGCTATAAAAGTTACCTAAAAGACGATATTTTAAATTCAATAAAATATGGTTTATCCCTATAAAAGTATTGTAATAATAAACTTGGGTTTTACCCAAGTGGTTATCAATATAAAATACGGTGGTTTTACTCTGATAAACATTTCCTAACTATGGTCCTTATGAAATTTCCGCTGCCAAATTAAAAATCAATAAAATGATACCACCACAACTAATGTTCACGACCGCCCGTTCCCGAGACAGATAAGGGGGCGGGGGTTGCGACAAGTGCCTTTTTAGTTAAAATCCATCTATGCCATGTGTCACAGTCTTATTGCTTCCTAGACTTTATAGGAAAAATCCACTTTCTACCCAACTCCCCTTATATATATATAGGATGCCCGAGGGATGCAGCGGTTACAAAAAAAATCGATAACCATTTTTGGTTAATTATGGTTTCGGTTAATCAGTTTTCCGTTAGCTCAATTTTTATTTGATTTCGGTTCAATTTCGGTAAACGATTCAGTTATTACTCCTGATTACACGTAACATATCTATTTTTTTAATTAAAAAACTATAGCAATACTATACTCAAATTAAAGAGTATAAAAAACTCGTTTATATGGTGTAATTTAAAAAAAATATTAACGTACCAAAAACTTGTGACCGTTTAGAAATCGTGAGGGGAGGGAAATTAGTTTTTTTATAAAGGGGTAAAGTGTAACTACTAACTAATTATCTATAATTTTGTTAAAGATGAAGGTTTAATCATTTTGACATTCTGTAGCTATTAAACATTCTTCGATAATAACTAAGTATGTTGGCTTTAATCATTTGTAGACTAAGGCATCATCTATCTACTTATAAAGGGAGCAAGACAACTACCGAAATGTCGACAAAAATGAGTATGTCATCACGATACTTTTTGATATTTCTAAAACATTAAAGTTTTAAAAGATATGACAAGAATACGTAAAAGAATTATAACTTTGTTGTGGAAGGAAAAAAATGTAACTAATTATCCATAATTATGTTAAAATTTAGGGATTTAATTGCAATAAGATGAGGGCTAAATTATAATTATTGTTTAAAAGACCAATGTACCCTTATTCTAGGGGTGTATTTATAAATTAAAAGGAATTTTTATTTTTATTTTTTTAGTATCTTAAAATGTCTATCTCTCATGTATTATAATAATGTGTGTGTGTGTGTGTGTGTATGGTTAGGATCATGTGAGAAGTACAAAGCTAATTGAGAAACTTGAGAAGCATTCTGGACCACACATTGTCTCTAAGCTTTTCGTAATCTACACATGTAATTGACTATATACATATGTGTAGATTACGAAAAGCTTCGTGAAAATGTGTGGTCTAGAATACTTCTTAAGTTTCTCAAATAGGGTGGTCTTCTTTTAGGATCCATACCCAATATATATATAGGACAAAGATCCGCTAGGAACCACCTCTTATTGCGAGAACCAATGTGAACACAACCAAAAATGCCTAAAAATAGCTAAAAATCACACAAATTTTTTTTAAATATTTTTTTATAAAAAAATCGCTACTTTTCGAAGCAAAAAAAAAAATAAAAAAAAAATTTAAAAAAAAAAAAAAATTTTGGCTACTAAAAGTAGCGATTTTAGCATAAAAAATATTAAAAAAAAAATTTAGATTTTTTTTATTTTTTTAAATTTTTTTAGGTTTTTTGGGGGTTTAGGTTTTTTTTTTGGGGGGGGGGGGGGGGGTGGGGGAGGGGGTTTAGGTTTTTTTTTTGGGGGGGGGGGGGGGGGTGGGGGAGGGGGTTTAGGTTTTTTTTGGGGGGAGGGGGGTTAGGTTTTTTGGGGGTTTTAGTTTTTAGCATTTAGCTTGTGGGGGGTTAGGTTTTTTTTTTTTTGGGGGGGGGGGGGTTAGGTTTTTTTAGCTATTTTAGGTTGTGTTCACATTGGTTCTCGCAATAAGGGTGGTTCTCGCATGAACCTTACCCTATATATATATATATATATATTGAAAAATAGCGTAAAATTTTTTGACAGCGTGCATAAAAAAAGTTTGACAACGTGGGTAAATATTTACACGAACTAAGTGTGAGAACACAACTATGTAAAAAATAAATAAAAAAAAAGTTTTAACAACGTGCGTAAAAAAAGTTTTTGAGTTAAATGCCATTTTAGTCCCTGTGGTTTGGGCCGTTTTGCCAGTTTAGTTCAAAGGTTTCATTTTTAACCTGTGGGTCCAAAAAGGTTTCACAGTTGCCATTTTAGTCCACTGGGTTAACTTCATCCATTTTTTCTGTTAACGAGAAGGCCAATTCGGTCATTTTATATGGCTGAATTGCCCTTTTAGTTAACAGAATTACATACAAAATGACCAAATTAGCCTTCTCGTTAACAGAAAAAATGGATAAAGTTAACCAAGTGGACTAAAATGGCAACTGTGAAACCTTTTTGGACCCACATGTTAAAAATGAAACATTTGGACTAAACTGGCAAACTGGCCCAAACCACAGGGACTAAAATGACATTTAACTCAAAGTTTTTTTACGCCCCTGATCGCCGACCCGAGCTCCTCTAAACGTCATGCGTAAATCTAATTTTCAAACGTATGTAAAAACGCAATGCGTAAAATTGTTTTTACGTACGTTTGAAAAATATTTTTACGTAAATGACGAGGATAACGAACAAAAAATGAAGATCAAGATCAGAGATTGAAGAGGTTTTCTTTACATACATGTAGTGTAATTTTTTTGTATAAAAAATCATGTGTTATAACTAATTCTTTTTTTAAATAGATAAATTTAATTAATATTGACATGAAGAGTGATTTTGTCTAAGATATTTGATTTTCACTTTGACAAGTTGACATGAATAGTACACGAGTCAAATTTCCAAAATACTCTTCTTATACTATTTATTTTTTTAATCAATAAAATCACTACAAAACAAATTAAACTTAAACAATTCAACTTCAACCACTCATATATGAGAAATCTACGGTGAATAATGGTTCCTATGGTTCTCGCATCTAAAGGTGCTTCCTTTGTATATATAATTTACTTCGGCACTAAAAGGGTGCCTTGTAAGGTTCGTTTGTGTTTCCAGACTTCTTCATGTAGATAGCGATGTGAATGCCTTGTAAGTTCATAACTCTACATTTAATAGTTAATTATGACATAAAAATAGAGATTTTTGCTGCCTCATTTCACATGCTTCCATTATTTAAAAGAAAAAAAAAATCCATTTACTTGCTACAGAATATGCCAGACATAACCCTTTTTATTTAGAGAAAACTGCTATTTTGGTCTCTGAGATTTGAACAGTTTTGTCACTTTAGTCCAAATCTCAAATCTTTTGTATCTGGGTCTCTGTAGTTTCAGTTTTGTTTCCATTTTGGTCCAAAAGTGAAATCAGCTCAAATTCCTCAAATTAAATTCTGATGTTTTGTCCTTTTCTCAAGGGTAATTTAGTCATTACCATTATTATTTTAACAAATTAGCCACTGAGTGCCCCCCCCCCCCCCCATCCCAACCTCCTTATTCTTCCCCACTCTTCACTTTTTTTTGAAAACCGAGATCCATTGTTAATATCTTCATCATCTTCATCTTCGTTTCACCATCACTGTTCATCATCATCATCTTCATCCATAATCACCGATAAAATCTTCATCATCTTCATCTCCGGCTATCTCCACCATCTCCATTGAACCACCTCCACCATAACATAATCATCGCCACTTCCATCACAATCCACCATCATCATCTACGTGCACCATTGTTAACCACCGTACGGACCTCCATCACAATCGAACTGAGTTGACCCGGATCTGAACCATGAGCACCATCGGCGCCGGACGACACTGCCGTCATCAACATCAATATTCATCATCGTTCATTACCATCATCGACATAATCATCATCGTCTTCAATAACAGAAATCACCATCATCTTCAATCATCAGAAAAATAAATGAAACAGGGGAAGAGATATGTGTGAGGAGGTGGGGGTTTACCGGAAAAGCTTGTCGAAAACATACCACCGCCGCCGCTACCGCACCCAACCAAACACCTCCAGTGCTGTAACCCGAACTCGTGAACCGTAACCCGAACTCGCCGTGAATCATCATCATTGTAATCATCATCTTCGTAACCCAAACACCTCCAGCGCCGCCATCACTATCATCAATATCATTAACAACAACCACGACACCAGTTGAGGGAAAAAGATGAAGGCAGAAGGGGAAAAGAAGAAAAGGAGAGGGGGTGGGGGTGGGGGACTTAGGGGTGTGCATGGTTCGGTTCGGTTAATAGCATTATCCGTAAACGTAACCGAAGTCATCGGTTAATCGGTTCGGTTAATTCAGTTAATTTGTCGGTGTTCGGTTCGATTCGGTTAATTTTTGGTTAATGACCAATTCAAACAAGGGTTAAATTTTTTTATTAGAAATACATGTAATTGAGGTATAAATACATGAAATAGATGTATAAATACATGAAATGGATGTATAAATAAATGAAATAGATGTATAAATAAATGAATAGATGTTTAAATACATAAAATGGAGGTATAAATAAATGAAACGAAGGTATAAATATATGAAATGAAGGCATAAATAAATGAAATAGATGTATTATTACATGAAATGAAAGTATAAAACATGAAATACATGAAATAGAGGTATAAAAGCTAGAAATATATAAAACAATACATGATTCGGTTCGGTTCGGTTAACCGATGGTAAAAAAAAAATATCCGTTAGACGAACTTCGGTTAATTTCGGTTCGGTTTTGTCGGTTCGGTTTCGGTTAACGGTTCAGTTATTGCACACCCCTAGTGGGGGTGGGGGTGGGTAGTTGGGCAGGTGTGCGAAATGATTAAAATGTCCTTCAGAAAAGGACAAAAAACCAAGTTTTTTTTTTTTTTTGTTAAAAATCTGAGCTAACTTTGTTTTTAGACCAAAATGGCAATAAAAATGAAACCACATAGACACAGATGCAAAAGGTTTTAAATTTGGAATAAAATGACAAAAATGACTAAAACTCAGGAACCAAAATAACATTTTACTCTTTTATTTATTTACACGTTTTGGAGCGTTGTAGGTGTCCGTACTACATTTCAGCTTTTTTGTGTGTACTGTTTAACTTTATGAATTATGATGTCAGTAAGAACATGCACATCGTTGTTTTGTGTGTTCAAGTTTATGAATAATGAATTATGTACTTGTGTTGTGGGTGTAGTCCGGTTTGTGAATTTGAGCTTGTCCGTAGACAAGGACCTGGTCTGGACCTCACATATGGCCCGGACTCTCATCTCCTTCTCACACAAATTGTTATATACATATTATATTATTTTAACATTTTTAGTGAGGCTTGTGAAGGTTTGGTGTTACGGGGAATAAGAGATATTAGAGTGGGGTTTGAAATATGATTTGGCATGGTGAGCCGGAGGTTTGTAGATAATAGCGTTGTGAATCCTCTAAATCATGATAGATTCATATTATATTACTTCATGCAATCATGTACATACAAAGGACCACCAATCATATATACAAACTCCTCTTTAAATAAAAATATCTAAGTAGCTTGCCCACGAAGATGGAATTGTTCAAACGGGGTGTCTCTCTGCAAGATAAAGTCTGCGCCTTGTGTAATGCGGTTGACGAGACGACGCTCCACATCTTCACTGGCTGTTTCTACACAGCGGAGATTTGGACCAGAGTTCAGACATGGTGTAAAATCGCTCCTTTGCTGGTGTTCGAGGTTTCCGATATTCTGAAAACAGCAGAAACGCAGCAGTTTTCCAGCCAAGCCTCTTACATTCTGAAAGGGATCTTTATTACTACTATGTGGGCGATTTGGAACGAGAGGAATAAGCGAAACTTTGAAAGAAAAAGCCGAAGACCGATTGAAGTTGTGGAGATTATTAAGACTACTTCATATTTTTGGATCCGGAATAGATCCAAGATGAAAGACATAGATTGGAATGTTTGGTGTATTTCTCCTTTAGACTATCGTTTGTAATGTCGGTTTTTTGCCCTTGGGTCCTCGCTTTGAGGGCTCTTTGTGGCGTTTTTTGAATGAAATTTACCTTTCAAAAAAAAAAAAAAAAAAAAATGATTACAGCTAGGAGTTGGCCTTCAAATCTATCTAAAGATATGATCCTTTGTCAACAAGTGTTTGTTTTATTTATTTTAGAGAATTTAGTTAAACCGTAGCTAGATTCACTTTTATCATATCCTTCTCTCTTTGCAAATCTACTCTAGTTATACTTTTGTTTTTTTATATATAGATGTAGTTTCTTTTCCACAAATTAATTTTTTTTCCTTTCGACTTGGATAAGTTATAATTAAAAAACAAAAAAGATCTAACTGCAGATTTTGGTCAGAAATCACAAATGAAATGACTTGGTACTTTTAGAGTGAAAGTACTGTTGGTAATCTGTTAAACTTGGATAAGAATTTGCTTAGGGTTTTGTAGAATTCGGAAGATAATGTTCATATATTATGAATTGATAAAACTGAATGTTAAGTTACAGGAATATATATATATACAAAATGGAATGGCCGATAACTACCATATACATATAAACTTATGATATACTAAAATATAAACATAAATAATAATAGTATCGATATCTAGCTTATATATATATATATATATATATATAGGCTAATGCTAAACAAAAAACCCTATCTATCTTAGGAAACCCTGGAAACTCAAAGCTCCCGACTTTTTTTTTTTTTAAAAATAACACATGTAATATACATGTTTTTAAGAGTTTTGGGCTAAAAAAAACAAAGAAGCGCCGAGTACTTTTTTTTAAAAAAAATAAACAAGTTCCAAAAACTTCGTTGACTAACATGTGTTAGACAAAAAATGCTGAAAGTTGCTGAAATTTGTTTTTTTTTTTAAAAAAAACGTTCGGCGCTTTTTTGATTTTTTTGGCCCAAAACTTTTAAAAACATGTATATTACATGTGTTATTTTTTTCAAAAAAAAAAAGGTCGGGAGCTTTGAGTTTCCCGGGTTTCCTAAATATTTAGGGTTTTCTATATAGCCCAACCCTATATATATATATATATATATATAGGGGAAGGTTAAAATGAGAACCACCCCCAGTTGTAAGAACCATGAGAACCACTTCCACCAATCAGAACATGCCAACAAAAAGGGTATATTAGTCATTTACCCCAAAAATCAAATCTATCCTCTCTCTCTTCATTAAAATACACTGACATTTTGTAAAACTCTCTTATCTCTCCTCTCTCCTCTATAACTATCAGATCTATATAATATATCATTCTCTAATCCAAGTTCATATATCATCTTCTCCAAAAATAAACACACACACACACAGAAACATCAAACTCTTATGGTCTCATCTCTCTCGTCCCCTGTCTGACAGCCACACCGGAGCCGGTATTCCGGTCACCCCCCTCTTTCAATGGATGAACGGACCACCACCACCATCGTCTGGGTGGTGGTGGTGAGCGACGGGAGTGGGAACGGCGGACCGGAGTCGGAACGAAGAGAGAGAGACAGAAAGGAGAGAGGAACGGCGGACTGGCGGACCGGGTGTGTCGGTGGTTGGTCGGTGGCGGAAGACGGTGGTTGGTCGGAAGACGGTGGTGGGGAGGTGATTGGTGGGAGTTGTGCAGAGGCGGAAGTGGTGACCGTCATCTTCAAACTACCTTTGTTCATGCACCGTCGGCCGCCGTGCACTGTAACAGTGGTGGCCGCCCCCGGCTGTCGTCCGCCGTCTGCAAATCTGGTGGATGTTGTTTCTCTCTCTATTTGTGGGTGTGATTCTGTTTGGGGGTTTGATTTGTGTTATTGATGTTGGGGGTTGTTTTGTGTTATTTGATTTATGTGGGTTTTTTGTGTGTTTGCCCAAAGTGATTATGGGGTTTGCAAATGTGATTATGGGGCGGTGCAAAAAGTGATTCCGTTTTTGGGGATTCACCGGCGATTTAATTTGTGTTTTTGATATGGGGGGTTGAGTTGGCTGTGATGATTCGGAACATTTTACCGACCATTGATGACGATGGCGCGGCGAGAATGGCGGAGGGCAGGTTTTCGAACCCTGCAACCCCACTTTTGCAGCCATTTTTTTCATTGGAAACTCTGAGCCAACCTTCTTTTTTTTCCCGGGTCGTAAAAAAAGGCCCGTAAAAATGTCGTGAAAAAAACGGGGGCGTAAAAAACTTTAAAACCGAGGCGTAAAAAAAGTTTTAAAACCCGCGTGTAAAAAAAGTTTAAAACCGGCGTAAAAAAACGGCGTGTAATTACGGACGTAAAAAACGAGGCGTAAGAAAAGTTTAAAACCGTGGCGAAAAAATACGGACGTAAAAAACGAGGCGTAAGAAAAGTTTAAAACCGTGGCGAAAAAAAGTTTTAAAACCCGCACGTAAAAAAAGTTTAAAACCGGCGTAAAAAACGGGGGGGGGGGGGGGGGAATATTTTAAAACCGGGTCGTAAAAAAAGGCGCATAATTAAGGCGTAAAAATCGTAAGACGTAAGACGTAAAATGTAAAACGTAAACTTTTTAACGTAAAACGTAAGACGTAAAATGTAAAACGTAAAAAGTTTTTCGTAAATCGTAAAAATTTTTGGTAAAACGTAAAAAAGTAAAAAAAATTTAGTAAAAACGTAAAAAGTTTTATGTAAAACGTAAAAAAACCGGCGCGTAAAACGTAAAAACGTAAAAAACGTTAACGTAAAAAAACCGGCGCGTAAAACGTAAAAAACCGGCGCGTAAAACGTAAATAACGTTAACGTAAAAAATGGCGCGTAAAACGTAAAAAACCGACGCGTAAAACGTAAAAAACAGGGGCGTAAAACGTAAAAAACCGACGCGTAAAACCTAAAATAACGTTAACGTAAACGACCGGCGCGTAAAACGTAAAAAAAACGTTAACGTCAAACGTAAACTTTTAACGTAAAACGTAAACTTTTTAATGTAAAAATGTAAAGTTTTTAAAGTAAAACGTAAATATTTTAACGTAAAACGTAAAAACACAAAACGTAAACTTTTTAACGTAAAACATAAACTTTTTAACGTAAAACGTAAATTTTTTAACGTAAAACGTAAACCTTTTTAACGTAAAACGTAAATTTAAAAAAAAAAAACGTAAACTTTTTAACGTAAAAAGTCGGCCGTAAAAGCGGCGCGTTAAAAAACGACGCGTTAAAAAGCGACGCGTAAAAACGTAAAAAGTTTTACGTAAAACGTAAAAAGTAAAAAGTTCTAAGTAAAACGTAAAACGTAAAAAGTTTTAACGCAAAACGTAAAAAAACGTTAACGTAAAAAATCGGGGCGTAAAACGTAAAAAACCGGCGCGTAAAAACGTAAAAAACGTTAACGTAAAAAAACCGACGTGTAAAACGTAAAAAAAACGTTAACGTAAAAAAACCGGGCCGTAAAACGTAAAAAACGTTAACGTAAAAAAACCGGCGTGTATAACGTAAAAAAAACGTTAACGTAAAAAAACCGGGCCGTAAAACGTAAAAAACCGGCGCGTAAATCGTAAATAACGTTAACGTAAAAAACCGGCGCGTAAAACGTAAAAAAACATTAACGTAAAAAACCGGGGCGTAAAACGTATAAAACCGACGCGCAAAACGTAAAAAACCGACGCGTAAAACGTAAAAAACCGGGGCGTAAAACGTAAAAAGCCGACGCGTAAAACGTAAAAAGCCGACACGTATAAACGGCGCGTAAAAACGGGACGTAAAAAATGGGGCGCAAAAAACGGGACGGCTTGTAAAAAAACGGGACGGCTTGTAAAAAAACGGGACGGCTAAAACGGGACGGCAAAAAACGGGATGGCTAAAACGGCGCACTAAAACGGGACGGCTTGTAAAAAACGTGACGTAAAAAACGGCGCGGCAAAAAACGGGACGGCTTGTAAAAAACGGGACGGCTAAAACGGGACGGCAAAAAACGGGACGGCTAAAACGGGCTTGTAAAAAAACGTGACGCTAAAACGGCGCGCTAAAACGGGACGGCTTGTAAAAAACGTGACGTAAAAAACGGCGCGGCAAAAAACGGGACGACTTGTAAAAAACGGGACGGCTAAAACGGGACGGCAAAAAACGGGACGGCAAAAAACGGGACGGCTAAAACGGGACGGCAAAAAACGAGACGGCTTGTAAAAAAACGTGACGCTAAAACGGGACGGCTTGTAAAAAACGTGACGTAAAAAACGGCGCGGCAAAAAACGGCGCCTAAAAACGACACTTAAAAACTACGGTCGCAAAAGCGGCGTGAAAAAACGAAGCGTAAAAAACGGCGTTAAAAAAGGGCGTGTAAAAAAACGCCGCGTAAAAAACGGCGCGTTAAAAAAACGGCGTGTTAAAAAAAACGACGCTTGAAAAAACCCGGTGTAAATACGGCGCGTCAAAAATACGTAAAACGTAAAAAGTTTAACGTAAAACTGAAATTGTAAAAAGTATAAAAAATCTTTAAAAAAAATCAGAATTTAAAAATGTTTTTAATAAAAAAATTATGTTTAGAAAATAAAAAGTAATATATATAATACAATAAAGTAATAAAAAAACAATAAAGTAAAAAAGACAAAATAGAGTGTTTTTACCTAAATACCCTTTTAGATTATAATACTAAAAACATAATAAGACAAAAAATACTTAATATTATTTTTTAATACTTTTAATCTCATCCATCCATCAACTTGATCTAATGGTCAAAAAGTGGTTCTCATAGTTCTTACAACTGGAGGTGGTTCTCATTTTAACCTTCCCCCTATATATATATATATAGGCTAATTATAAGGAGAACACCCACTCCAGTTGACTAAACCTAGGAAACTGTTATATGTGGCTAGGATTGATCCACGTTGCTTGTTAGTTTGAGAGGGGACAAGGGCATTTTTGACATTTTCCTTTTAACCTTTTGACTGATGAATGTGTAAGTGTGTAAGAGACTTGATGGCACAGACTTCTTTTCTTCTTTTCATTAGTTTCATTTAATAACTTTGTACTTGATGTATCTCTCTCCTCTCTCACATAATCTTCATCAACTGGAGATATTCAAAAGTCACCAAACACTCACTCTCTCTCATAATCTTCATCATACCCTCTCAATATTCAGAATATCGCCACACAAAAAAGACTATCGCCGCAGATTTTTCAAAATCACCGGACAAAATCAAACATGGCTGAGTTGAACAACCAAAAACCTCGGACTGTTGCCGGTGGTACGGCGACACTCAATGATCATCCGGGTTCACCCTTAAATGTTTAGATTTTGATTGGATTCTTCTTGATTTTTTTTTTTTTTGGTTTTTTGGTATTTTTTGTATGTGTAGCCTCAGATCTACATCAAATTGGCACAAATGATGATGAGGATGGTGTTCAGAATTGTTCTTTTACAGAGCTGCTATCCACATGTCATTGTTTATGTGAAAGCATGAATTTTTTTCTATAGGGTTATTGTAACACCCCTAGTTTTAATGTTTGTAGTTTGTTATTATTATTATTATTATTATTTTGTTGGTATAGGAGGAAAAAAAAACAGAGGATGTGTTGGTTAGTTTGGTTGAAAATGTGGTAAACTTGTATTAACAATACCATTTTTATTTTTTATTTTTATGAAACAAGCTTTTATATTTTGTAGAAGGTAAAAGCATGTGTGGTTACACTTGTATTAAGTTTTTATATTTTTTGGAAGGGAAAAACATTCGAGATTACATTTTTGGATCACATAAAAAAATGCACCAGCATCTACACTTTTTGGTGACACCAAAAAAATGTACCACCATGTTTTGTTTTTGGTGACAATACAGTAAAATGCATCAGTTTGTTAGGTTTCATGTTACAAGTAAATTTTTTTTTTAACTTATACGTGTTAAAATTTATTAACAATACAATGTTTTCTAAAAGATTCGTGACCTTTTTTGTAGGTATTCATGCGGACGAGGAATTTTATGTTCACCACACACCCAATGGCACTAGAATGTGGTGTACTAATGTTCCTATTGTTTTAAAGCCTGTTGTTGGTTGTGTATATGAAACGTAGAAGGACGTTACACATAATGTAATACTTATTGCTCATTTTTTTGTTTATTGGGTGTTTACATTTTTTGAAATTATACAGAAAATGTATGTTTACACGTGGTGTAACTTCATATATATGTATAATATATGTAACATCTTTTTTTGTAGTGTACGTACCTACATGTAACATCTTTTTCTAGGAAGACGACTTTTGTAACAATGTGATGTAATATAACACTTTGTGTCGGAGGAGAAAGAAAAGAAAACGCGTTACACTCTTATGTGGTAAAAAAAAACAAGCATTTTTTCTTGTATACTGGGTGTTTACATTTTTTGAAATTATACAGAAAATGTAACGTTATTTTTTGTACTTTTTTTTTTTGTAAAATGTTACATATAATGTAATACTTATTGCTCATTTTATAGAATGTAACCTTAATAAGATGGTACATATAAAGTAACATTTTTCCTCATTGGTTACATTTTTTGTTTTTTGTTTTTTTTGTTTTTTTTTTTTTAAAATGTTACATATAATGTAATATTTATTGCTCATTTGTAGAATGTAACCTTAATAAGATGGTACATATAAAGTAACATATAATGTAACCTTATTCAACGTGTATATCCAGTTTTTCACCTAATGCTTTTACATTTATTTGTTATATACAATACCGGTGGCCCAAACACCGATAAATTAAAAAAAAGTATCGCAAAACAACTTTATGAATAAAATACTTAAGTTACAAAATTTTGCCCCCACAAGTGTTAAGGTGCAACAACATTATTATATAACCTAACAACGCATACAACACACTTGTTCCCTAAAAAACAAAATACTTAAGTTACAAAAATACTTTTTTCTTTTCTTTCAAATCCTTTGCTGGTGTGTCCGATTCACTGCCTTCCAACACTGTTACAAAATAAATTGTCAAACATAAATGTAACAAACCATCTAACAATTTTGAGATTTCTTGTCATTGATATTGAATGCAAGAGAATCCGAGACTGTTTCCAAGAACTTGTTCACATTATTCAAAACTAACTATTTTGAGATTATTCAAAAGAAAGTAAAAACCCTAACTTAACTGATTAAAGGAAAAAATTCCAATCAACTGAATAAAACCGTATAAAACCAATAGATCGAACAACAATAATTAATACCCAAATCACCATCTATAATCATATTCCTCAAAAAAAAAAAAAAAAAACTCAATTCGCTTAAATATATGGTCCACGTGTATAAAACAAAAGAGTCTTTATATGTACATACATAACAAATTCATTCCTTCATAACATGGAAGTACATGTGCCGCACTGGTTTTAGGTCGTTTTGTGAATATTCAATGTCCACATCAAGAATACAATCACACTCCCAACAGCAAACTGAACCGTAGTGACAGTTATTGGATTTGGGAAGACTTTCAAAACTTGCATACATATTCATGTCAGAATTTTCATCGATAATATTGCACTCACGTAACTCAAACTCAAGCAATTGATGAGAACAAGATCAAACACAGAGCTGCTTGTTGGGGGCTTTGAGGATTACATTCTTTTTGTTAGTGTGCATATGATAAGTTCATAGAAGAATAACATATAGAAACAAAACTACAGCCCAACCTTTAAGAAACAAAAAAAAAAACATGAGTACAGCAAATGACCCACACATAACAATTGGACCTCCGACGAAAAGGTCAAAAAGAAGTAGATAACATAAACAAAAGTGAAAATACCATAATGTAATCAAACCATGATGACGAAAAGGTCGAATTTCCGGTGAAGTATGGGCCCATCTCCGGCGACAAAAAGATCGTTGGTCTTTTCCATTTCGCTAAGAAACGGTCATCGGTTCGACACCGAATCTCCGGTTGGACCTCCGACCACCGATCTGACCGGAGCGACGCACCTGAACCGACGCCGATGCACCTGAACCCTACAATTTCCGGCGATCCTTGATTGTTGTCCGGCGATTTTTGAATATATGCAATGATTGTCTCTTTTGTGGGCGATTGTCTGAATATTTGAGAGGGTAAAATGAAGATTATGAGAGAGAGTGAGTGTTAGGTGACTTTTGAAGATCTCTGGTTGATGAAGATTTATGAGAGAGACTGTTTATTTTTGTGGTTTTTGAAATATTGAAGACTAATGTAGAGTTGTAGGTTAGATGTAATGATGAACGATGTAAGGCTTGGTTACACCTTGCAGATTTTTGTCTCTTAGTAAGAGATTATGTTAAATATTTCCCATATTGCCCTTTACGTACATTAAATATATTAAAAAATAGAGATGAAGGAATTCAAAATCAATGAATGGCCCAAAATGAATCTCAGCCATCCATCATGCTTAATCAATGGTGATTAATGGGTTTTCAGGGTTTAGTCAACTCAACTGGGTTTTCGATTTGATTACAGCTAGGAGTTGGCCTTCAAATCTATCTAAAGATATGATCCTTTGTCAACAAGTGTTTGTTTTATTTATTTTAGAGAATTTAGTTAAACCGTAGCTAGATTCACTTTTATCATATCCTTCTCTCTTTGCAAATCTACTCTAGTTATACTTTTGTTTTTTTATATATAGATGTAGTTTCTTTTCCACAAATTAAATTTTTTTCCTTTCGACTTGGATATGTTATAATTAAAAAACAAAAAAGATCTAACTGCAGATTTTGGTCAGAAATCACAAATGAAATGACTTGGTACTTTTAGAGTGAAAGTATTGTTGGTAATCTGTTAAACTTGGATAAGAATTTGCTTAGGGTTTTGTAGAATTCGGAAGATAATGTTTATATATTATGAATTGATAAAACTGAATGTTAAGTTACAGGAATATATAAATATACAAAATGGAATGGCCGATAACTACCATATACATATAAACTTATGATATACTAAAATATAAACATAAATAATAATAGTAATGATATCTAGCTTATATATATATGTATATATATATATATACATATATATATGTATATATATATAGAGAGAGAGAAAGTATAATGTACTTCACGTCTTAACGTACATTAACGTACTTCACGAAATATATAACATGCGTAATTATTTTTTTGACCAAAATAACGTGCTTGATTTTGTGTCACACCCCGACTTTCCACGTGTCACCGGCGGGCCCGGTGGGGAGTATCGTGACGTGGTTGGCAACATAATAGTCAAACAACACAATTATATAAATGCACAGCGGAAGCAAAAGGTAAATATATATTACAATCCGAATGTAAAGTAATATCCAAGTATTACAACGGAAAGTAAAGGATCCACAGGCGGATCAATATAAAAAGAAAACTGTTCAACAGACTTTGACATCTAGAGCTTGCGAGACTTGAGTAATGATGCCTGGAGTAGCCAGCCTATTTCGTCTAGCACCTGCACTTAGCCTTTTTGGAAAATACGTCAGTTTACACTGGTAAATACAACTCAACTGACTCATTTTGAAAAGAGTTTGAAAATTGATTTGATTGCACTTCGGCAAAATATCTTTTATAACTTGGGACAATTATTTGTATATAATCTTGTATACAGTTTTACTCATTTGCCGTCCATTAGCGTCGGTTAGAAGAGCCGGTTTAAGTTAACTGACGCGCCACAGGTATAGTGCCCACAAGGTTGATTCCTTTAGTGGATTACCAGTTTTTACATAATGCATCTGTCAGGTGTACGCCTACACCCCGTGCTTAGGTCGTGGCCATTTCGTAAAATGATGCCAAGGATATCCGGGACCTGGTCATTTAACCCCCAAGGGCCATACATCAAATAATACAGAATAAAGCGGGTTATGTAAATACATTAATCACAATCCGATTTAAATGACTACATACCCGACCAAGCGGTACTTTTATAGTACCGTACCCCAAGCCCGTATAGGGAAAATAAGTTAAGAGTATTTACCTGAGCAAAGTATCAATCAATTACAGCAAATGCAAGTACTTTTACTGGGCTCCTAATCTGGAACGAAGGTTTATAATAACCTATTAGATTTCTAACGGGTCCTTAGTTAAACCTTAGCTTAGACCGGTTAGTTTCAATGATACGGTTCGTACGCACTATTAAGCGAAGACCGGATAGAATGTGATTTAGACCCGACAAGTTCGAAGACTTGCTTAATATGGGTATTTCATACACACTCTGGATTTTGAGATAAAACCGATAAGGTTTGACCCGTTTCGGCTAATTTATGTAAACTAGTTACATAAGCCGAACCCAACGCGTAATAAGCGTAACGGGTAATAATGAGAGCCATTTACAGGTTTCCTAAGTTAATATGCTCCAAATATGTTGTGACATCAGTAAGATGCCTTTCATTATAGCCGAAACGTATTTAAACACAAACTATGCCCCGTAGGGGTAGTTTGGTCATTTAAAAGATTATAAAAGAGTTTAAGTATTAACCTGAGTTACAGGTTTGATATAATCAGCAAAAATACTTAGTTTGATAAGTTACAACAGTAGGGTAAAGTATATATGTGAAATTTATCAAATATAACTAAACTATGCACCGTAGGGGCATTTTGGTAATTTCACATAAGCCGAAAAGCTCAAAACTGATGTCTGAGTTTAACAACCTTTGCTTACTATTAAAATTTTATAATTTATCTAAAATATCAGTAGGTATCACCCTTGTATGTTTAAAATAGTCTTAGTACATACTATGCGCTAAAAACGCTTAATAAGGCGATTAGAAGCCATTTCCAGGTTCGATACATAAAGCTGGTATTTTTATTATTCCAGAAGGCTTAAAATAATTTATTTATCATTTAGAATCAGTAGCAAAAGGTTTGCAGTCGTTTAGATATGTAAAACTCATTTTATGGCCCGTAAGGGCAAAACCGACAATTACCGGATTAAGCCTACGACTATGAGTTATGCTCAGCCTAAAATTAATTAAAAATCTTCAAAAATCCCAAAATAATATATTACATCAGTGGGTAATAAGTTTGATATCAAAAAGTAGGCTTAGCTAGGCTATTCGCTAATTACGCCGTCTTATTAACATAAAGCTTCTTAATTACGCTAATGAGCATAACTCTCAATCTACACCTCAAACTGATGTCAAAATTTGTATGCAAGTTTAAATATCAGAAATTAAAGTTTCTACTCTTTTACATTTCCAAAAATCACGTTTTAAGGTAATAAGGGCATAATGGTCAACATATGAGCAATTAACGGAATCATGCGTATTAATCGGTTAACTAATGAACCATGGTGTATAATCACAGAGGGTTATACTAGCATGTAACCTGGTCCAAATGAAGCTCTTAGGAATTTCTAAATCATACCAAAACGGGTCAGAACTGAAGTCAAAGCAAAAGTCAAAGCTTTGCGACTTTCGGTTCCGAACCGGGTCTAAACAGTAAATTGTCGGGTTGAACATGTTTAGACATGTCCTTACACTAATTACCAAGTTATATTAATGATCAAACAAGTTGTATGTGTTCTACATTGCTAATCATGCATAAATTGTAAATTAAACATTCTGTTGACTTTTTATTAGTAAGTTTGACCCGACATTTGACCTAGTTAGAGTGGGAATCAGGGGGAACCCTTTTGAGGGTTTATTACCCACATAATTACCAACTTATAACTACTTTTGATTCGACTAATCACTGGACCATTAGTGATTAATCTTAAAGTCAACCGTTAATTACGACGGTTTGACTTTTAAGCTAATACTAAGCTAAAACTTAATTAAGAAGGGTTAGGCAAACTTACTGAAGTCCTAAGCTTGATTAGTGATCACTTGAGAGAAGACTTGAGCTCTAGAAGTGATCCAAAAATGCAGATGAAGGTGTGATTGCAAAGTTGCAACTCATGGCCCTTTTATAGTGGATTTAATCACCACAATGTGTTGAGAAATAAGTCTACTACTGACCATAAGTTACCAACATGTGTCCCTATATGTTTAGGGATTGTTTAGGGGCCAAGGGATATGAGGAAAACCGTTTAAAGTTCAAGAATCTCGTTTAAACAGCAAACAGTAACATTTCTGTCGCTGGCACACCCCTTGCGCACCGTAAGGGTCAAGTCTTGCGGTGCGCAAGGCTTCCTCAGCAGCCAAAAACTTTGTTCTTTTAGTATTTCGAAAGGGCAACCTCATATTCCGACTTTGGGACCTCAATTATCAGTTAGGGACCTCCCAAAATGGCCTTGAACAGTTACATACCCTACCATTTTGAATTGTTTGCTTGGATTCATTTTGAAAGTGCCGAACAAGAAGGTTTACCGTGTTTTTCTTCGTAGGAGTCCACCATTTCAATTATTGTCAAGAATTTCTGGATTTAAGATATATTAGATGTTTAAGATATATATACTTGGGTCTTGGGATTTATAAATGAGGTCGTTCAGAGGTAAAAATTAACATGACGCCACTTTTAAATCCTGCCAAAACATCTTTATTAAATCCGGGTTTACAACCCTTTTTGTCTTACATGACACGTGTCGTTATATTTCTGAACATGAATTTTCGAGGTGTTACATCCTCACCCCCTTAAAATAAATCTCGACCCGAGATTTACTGAAATAAATAAGGGTACTTTTCTTTCATCGTGGATTCAACCTCCCACGTATATTCGGGACCTCTACGGGCATCCCATTTGACCTTTACAATAGGTACATGCTTCCTTCGAAGCTTCTTTACCTGTCGATCTTCAATCGACAAAGGTTTTTCCACAAATTTTAAGCTCTCATCTATATGCACATCTGAATGCGGTATTACCAGTGATTCATCAGCGAAGCTCTTCTTCAGATTGCAGATGTGGAACACATTGTGAATTCCACTGAGCTCTTCCGGTAAGTTTAACTTATAGGTAACTGACCCGACACGTTCGATAACCTCGAAAGGTCCTATGTATCTCGGGCTTAGCTTGCCTTTCTTACCAAATCGCATCACCCCCCTTCCAGGGTGATACTTTTAGCAACACTTTGTCACCTACTTCGAAGTGAAAAGCTTTACGCTTCGGATCTGCGTAGCTCTTCTGCCTATCTCGGGCAGCTTTGAGACGGTCACGAATCTGGACAATCTTGTCCGTCGTTTCAAAGACTATCTCTGGTCCTGATAATTGGACATCTCCAACTTCCGCCCAACAAACGGGCGTTCTACACTTTCTACCATATAAGGCCTCAAAAGGCGCAGCCTTTATGCTGGTGTGGTAGCTATTGTTGTAGGAGAATTCAACCAAAGGTAGGTGGTTATCCCAACTACCACCTAAATCAATTACACATGCACGTAGCATGTCTTCCAACGTTTGGATGGTACGCTCACTCTGTCCGTCAGTCTGAGGATGGTAAGCCGTACTAAAATTCAAACGTGTGCCCAAAGATTGTTGGAAACTCTTCCAAAAATGTGACGTGTATCTAGTATCTCGGTCAGAGATAATAGACACAGGTATGCCATGTAAGGCTACAATCTTATCAACGTATAACTGGGCTAACATGTCAGAGCTATAAGTCTCCTTGATGGGTAAGAAATGTGCTGACTTAGTCAGTCTATCAACTATAACCCATATTGTATCATTTCCTTTCCTTGTTTTAGGTAACTTGGTAATAAAATCCATAGTTACCATTTCCCACTTCCACGTAGGAAGTTCAGGCTGTTGTAGCAAGCCTGACGCCTTTTGATGTTCTGCTTTGACTTACGCACATATCAAGCATTTAGCTACATAGATAGCTACAGACTTTTTCAAGCCTATCCACCAATAATTTGCCTTTAGATCCTGGTACATCTTATCAGCTCCAGGATGAACGGAGTATTTGGAACTATGGGCTTCCTGGAGGATGACCTCTCGAAGTCCTCCATAAATTGGAACCCATATTCGTGCATTTAATCTTAGAATTCCGTCCTTGCCAAGAGATAACTGCTCCTCAGTTACCCCTAGCTTTTCATTAGGATAGTTAGCTTCCAACACAGCTTCCTTCTGTGCAGCTAACAACCTTTCAGTCAAACTGTTCTTTATCTCCATGCGCATGGCATTGATTCGGATGGGTTTCACCCTCTCCTTTCGACTCAAGGCATCGGCGACTACATTCGCCTTGCCGGGATGGTATCTAATTTCACAATCATAACCGTTTAAAGTTTCCATCCAACAGCGTTGCCTCATGTTTAAATCCTTCTGATTAAACAGGTGCTGGAGGCTCTTGTGATCAGAATAGATCACACACTTGATTCCATATAGATAATGCCTCCACAGTTTTAGTGTGAATACAACGGCACCCAACTCCAAGTCATGGGTGGTGTAATTCTTTTCGTGCACCTTTAACTGTCTTGAAGCATAGGCAATAACTTTGCCTTTCTGCATAAGCACACACCCCATGCCAGTGTGCGATGCATCGCAGTAAACCACAAAATCTTCTATTCCATCTGGCAATGTCAGTACCGGGGCGTTGCTCAACTTTTGTTTGAGGATATCAAAGGACTCTTGCTGCTTAGGGCCCCAAGTGAACTTTACTTTCTTCTTGGTCAAGGAAGTTAGGGGTGCAGCAATCCTTGAAAAATTCTCAATAAAACGCCTGTAATATCCTGCCAATCCCAGGAAGCTACGAATCTCTGTAGGCGTCTTTGGCTCTTGCCAGTTCATAACTGCTTCAACCTTAGCGGGATCCACTTGGATACCTCGCTCACTCAACACATGTCCAAGGAATTGGACTTCTCGAAGCCAAAATTCACACTTGGAGAATTTGGCATAGAGCTTCTCCTGATGCAGGAGTTTGAGAATACAACGAAGGTGTTTCTCATGGTCAGCTTGGTTCTTCGAGTAGATAAGAATGTCGTCGATGAAAACGATGACAAATTTATCTAAGTAAGGTTTGCATACGCGATTCATGAGATCCATGAACGCGGCAGGTACATTAGTGAGCCCAAAAGGCATCACTAGGAACTCGTAATGACCATAACGAGTCCTAAATGCTGTTTTGTGTACGTCTTCATTTCTAACCTTTAGTTGATGGTAGCCTGACCTCAAGTCAATCTTCGAGAAATAACTTGCTCCTTGCAATTGATCGAACAAATCGTCGATCCTAGGCAAAGGATATCTATTCTTTATCGTGACCTTATTAAGCTCATGATAATCGATGCACAGACGCATCGATCCATCCTTCTTCTTGACAAACAAGACTAGTGCTCCCCAAGGAGACGAACTAGGTTTAATGAAACCTTTAGCTAGCAATTCATCCAGTTGCGTTCTTAATTCCTTCATTTCTGTTGGCGCCAACCTATAGGGTGCTCTAGCAACTGGTGCTGCTCCGGGGATGATATCAATCCTGAATTCCACTTGCCTATCTGGTGGCAAACCAGGTAGTTCTTCCGGAAAAACTTCTGGGTATTCAGAAATGACAGGGATGTCTTCTATCTTCGGTTTAGGCTCATCAATAATCACTTGTGCCATGTAGATGACACAACCCTTCTTTAAACATTTTAAAGCCTTGAGCATAGTCATTTGCTCAGGAAGTCCATACTGGGTATCTCCCCGAATGGTAAGTGATTCACCAGACGGAGCCTTTATCACCACTTGCTTTCTGTTGCAGACGATTTGGGCCTGGTTGTGAGATAACCAGTCCATACCCAAGATTATGTCAAAACCGGCTAACTTGAAGGGAAGTAGAGACAGAGGAAAACAGTGGTTCTTAATGGATATAACACATCCATCTAACACAGTAGAGACGGTTTCTAGGGTGCCATCTGCTAACTCCACCTCATAATTCACATTTAAGGTTTTGACAGGTAATTTCAGCAATTCACAAAACTTATTATCAACGAAAGACTTATCAGCGCCTGAATCAAAAAGTACTCTAGCATAGACATCATTTACAAGGAAAGTACCTGTAATAACGTTGTCATCTAGAACCGCTTCCTTGGCATCCATTCGAAAGACCCTTGCATTGGTCTTCTTGGCCTCTTCAGGCTTCTTGGCATACTTAGGGCAGTTGGTCTTAATGTGCCCTTTCTCATTGCAGTTGTAGCATGTGGCATCTCTTATCTTCTTGCACTCTATCGTCTTGTGCTCTTTTGACTTGCATATCCCACATGCAGGTGCTCCTGACTTAGAATTGGACTCAAGTCTGCACTTTCCAAAGTGGCGTTTCTGGCAGTTCGTGCACTTTGGCTTTTCCTCTGTTCGCTGACTGTTCCTTCCAGACCCATACTTCTTAGGATCAGTGTTTCCCTTGTGCTTCTTTTCTGACCCTCGTGAGTTATCATCCTCACGTTTCCTCTTACTTTCTTCATATTTCTTTAGCGATCTCAACCTGACCGCATCTAAAGTAAGGGATAAAGAGAGATCAGCTGCTGACCTAAACGTAGCAGGTCTTGAAGCCTTAACACTGGCTTTGATTTCTGCGGCTAAACCCCCTATGAAGCGAGCAATCCTCTTGGGTTCTGGTGTTACTAGGTAAGGAACCAGTCTGGACAGGGTATTGAAACTGGTGAGGTAAGCTTGACAATCTAAGTTTGTCATCACCAATGATAAGAAGTCAGATTCAATTCTTTCGACCTCATGTTGAGGGCAGTAGTTTTCCATAATGAGGGTAACAAACTGCTCCCATGACATGTTGTAGAGCGGGATCTTCCTAGCAGCTTGAATGAGAGACCTCCACCATGCCAGTGCCTCTCCTTTGAACGATTGGGATACATACTTTACTACATCCCTTTCAGCACATCCGCTGATGTCCACCACCGTGTCCATTTCATCCAACCAGGTCATACAATCTACTGCTCCTTTCTCCCCAGTGAAATCTCGGGGTTTACAGGAGACAAAGTACTTATAGGTACAAGACTTGGTACGTGGTTCATTATCGAACGCTATCTTCTTGGATGGAACACTGTGTTCATTTGATGAATGTCGATCATCATCCTTCTTTGGCTCCTCTTTCTTAGAGGGCGGCTTGTTATGAGGCTCTGAATGAGTTTTAGGAACAGACTTAGAGTGGGGTATAGACGAGGCTCGACTATGCGTCCCACTATACTCCTTAAATTGTTCTTCTACAGCTTTAGATACAGCTGTGTCAATCAGTGAACGAAGCTCTCCTTTGGTTATATTAATCCTATCATTATCATCGCGGTTTTCCAAAGGGTGACTGTTTATCTCGTCAGAGTCAGCCATGTAGTCTTAGTTGCTACAAAAAGAAAATAAGGGCAAGGTTTATTTAGAAGCCCTTACAGTACTATCGTTCTTAAACGATTTATTAACCATGCTTTTAATACACATATTAGTTAATTGGTTAAATATAAAAATTGTTCAGGATCTTTATCATAATCCTAAATTATAATTTAATAATAGCACAAAAGGCCTAGTCACGTAGACAAGTTTAATTTATAAGCCATGATTTCAGAGAATCGAGGCATTAAGGTTTGAATCAGAGTTCATTACCTTTTCTTGACAGGGAGTCGTAAGCTACCACTGTCTTTAGTCTCAGAGGACGTTAATCATAGCCCGTGGGCACTTCATCCATAAGGGATGATTATATAAATAAGGGAATTTAGAATAACCCAATTAAAAATGACTTATGTGATTTTATCCTATCACGCTTTGTCAAGCATGATAATATGCTTTTAGATATTTAAATTTTTTTTTTTGAATCTATTGTATAGGTTCTACCATCTTGGCCTTGTCTGCAGTGACATTCAGGCTAGGTTCTACCTTTTAGATTCTTTTTAATAATAATTAACGCAGAACAATTTTCTAAATTGAACTGTTAACATGGATCTGAATCTAATTGTGGAACTACCATCTTGGCCCTGTCTTAATATGACACGAGGCTAGGTCTTATCCCTTTTTAGATTTTGCCATTTATTTATAATGGTAGATCTTATAATATAGGAATGATATTTTAAACATAATCGTTCCTTTAAAATTTAAACAAGTATATGGTTGCCCTAAACGGGACTTCTTAAGAAAATGACTTGCCCATGCAAGGGCTAATCAGAAAAATAACAAAGAAGTAATTAAAAGACAATCAAACGGATTTGGATTAGTCCTATGTTCTTGTCTAGACTCAAGAATGTGCAACTGTGTAACTGAGATTAAACACAAAAAAGGCTAGTGTTTAATTCACTCAGTGTTGGCTCTGATACCAACCTGTCACACCCCGACTTTCCACGTGTCACCGGCGGGCCCGGTGGGGAGTATCGTGACGTGGTTGGCAACATAATAGTCAAACAACACAATTATATAAATGCACAGCGGAAGCAAAAGGTAAATATATATTACAATCCGAATGTAAAGTAATATCCAAGTATTACAACGGAAAGTAAAGGATCCACAGGCGGATCAATATAAAAAGAAAACTGTTCAAGAGACTTTGACATCTAGAGCTTGCGAGACTTGAGTAATGATGCCTGGAGTAGCCAGCCTATTTCGTCTAGCACCTGCACTTAGCCTTTTTGGAAAATACGTCAGTTTACACTGGTAAATACAACTCAACTGACTCATTTTGAAAAGAGTTTGAAAATTGATTTGATTGCACTTCGGAAAAATATCTTTTATAACTTGGGACAATTATTTGTATATAATCTTGTATACAGTTTTACTCATTTGCCGTCCATTAGCGCCGGTTAGAAGAGCCGGTTTAAGTTAACTGACGCGCCACAGGTATAGTGCCCACAAGGTTGATTCCTTTAGTGGATTACCAGTTTTTACATAATGCATCTGTCAGGTGTACGCCTACACCCCGTGCTTAGGTCGTGGCCATTTCGTAAAATGATGCCAAGGATATCCGGGACCTGGTCATTTAACCCCCAAGGGCCATACATCAAATAATACAGAATAAAGCGGGTTATGTAAATACATTAATCACAATCCGATTTAAATGACTACATACCCGACCAAGCGGTACTTTTATAGTACCGTACCCCAAGCCCGTATAGGGAAAATAAGTTAAGAGTATTTACCTGAGCAAAGTATCAATCAATTACAGCAAATGCAAGTACTTTTACTGGGCTCCTAATCTGGAACGAAGGTTTATAATAACCTATTAGATTTCTAACGGGTCCTTAGTTAAACCTTAGCTTAGACCGGTTAGTTTCAATGATACGGTTCGTACGCACTATTAAGCGAAGACCGGATAGAATGTGATTTAGACCCGACAAGTTCGAAGACTTGCTTAATATGGGTATTTCATACACACTCTGGATTTTGAGATAAAACCGATAAGGTTTGACCCGTTTCGGCTAATTTATGTAAACTAGTTACATAAGCCGAACCCAACGCGTAATAAGCGTAACGGGTAATAATGAGAGCCATTTACAGGTTTCCTAAGTTAATATGCTCCAAATATGTTGTGACATCAGTAAGATGCCTTTCATTATGCCCGAAACGTATTTAAACACAAACTTTGCCCCGTAGGGGTAGTTTGGTCATTTAAAAGATTATAAAAGAGTTTAAGTATTAACCTGAGTTACAGGTCTGATATAATCAGCAAAAATACTTAGTTTGATAGGTTACAACAGTAGGGTAAAGTATATATGTGAAATTTATCAAATATAACCAAACTATGCACCGTAGGGGCATTTTGGTAATTTCACATAAGCCGAAAAACTCAAAACTGACGTCTGAGATTAACAACCTTTTCTTACTGTTAAAATATTATAATTTATCTAAAATATCATTAGGTATCACCCTTGTATGTTTAAAATAGTCTTAGTACATACTATGCGCTAAAAACGCTTAATATGGCGATTAGAAGCCATTTCCGGGTTCGATACATAAAGCTGATATTTTTATTATTCCAGAAGGCTTAAAATAATTTATTTATCATTTAGAATCTGTAGCAAAAGGTTTGGAGTCATTTAGATATGTAAAACTCATTTTATGACCCGTTAGGGCAAAACCGACAATTACCGGATTAAGCCTACGACTATGAGTTATGCTCAGCCTAAAATTAATTAAAAGTCTTCAAAAATCCCAAAATAATATATTACATCAGTGGGTAATAAGTTTGATATCAAAAAGTAGGCTTAGCTAGGCTATTCGCTAATTACGCCGTCTTATTAACATAAAGCTTCTTAATTACGCTAATGAGCATAACTCTCAATCTACACCTCAAACTGATGTCAAAATTTGTATGCAAGTTTAAATATCAGCAATTAAAGTTTCTACTCTTTTACATTTCCAAAAATCACGTTTTAAGGTAATAAGGGCATAATGGTCAACATATGAGCAATTAACGGAATCATGCGTATTAATCGGTTAACTAATGAACCATGGTGTATAATCACAGAGGGTTATACTAGCATGTAACCTGGTCCAAATGAAGCTCTTAGGCATTTCTAAATCATACCAAAACGGGTCAGAACTGAAGTCAAAGCAAAAGTCAAAGCTTTGCGACTTTCGGTTCCGAACCGGGTCTAAACAGTAAATTGTCGGGTTGAACATGTTTAGACATGTCCTTACACTAATTACCAAGTTATATTAATGATCAAAGAGGTTGTATGTGTTCTACATTGCTAATCATGCATAAATTGTAAATTAAACATTCTGTTGACTTTTTATTAGTAAGTTTGACCCGACATTTGACCTAGTTAGAGTGGGAATCAGGGGGAACCCTTTTGAGGGTTTATTACCCACATAATTACCAAGTTATAACTACTTTTGATTCGACTAATCACTGGACCATTAGTGATTAATCTTAAAGTCAACCGTTAATTACGACGGTTTGACTTTTAAGCTAATACTAAGCTAAAACTTAATTAAGAAGGGTTAGGCAAACTTACTAAAGTCCTAAGCTTGATTAGTGATCACTTGAGAGAAGACTTGAGCTCCAGAAGTGATCCAAAAATGCAGATGAAGGTGTGATTGCAAAGTTGCAACTCATGGCCTTTTTATTGTGGATTTAATCACCACAATGTGTTGACAAATAAGTCTACTACTAACCATAAGTTACCAACATGTGTCCCTATATGTTTAGGGATTGTTTAGGGGCCAAGGGATATGAGGAAAACCGTTTAAAGTTCAAGAATCGTGTTTAAATAGCAAACAGTAACATTTCTATCGCTGGCACACCCCTTGCGCACCGTAAGGGTCAAGTCTTGCGGTGCGCAAGGCTTCCTCAGCAGCCAAAAACTTTGTTCTTTCAGGATTTCGAAAGGGCAACCTCATATTTCGACTTTGGGACCTCAATTATCAGTTAGGGACCTCCCAAAATGGCCTTGAACAGTTACATACCCTACCATTTTGAATTGTTTGCTTGGATTCATTTTGAAAGTGCCGAACAAGAAGGTTTACCGTGTTTTTCTTCGTAGGAGTCCACCATTTCAATTATTGTCAAGAATTTCTGGATTTAAGATATATTAGATGTTTAAGATATATATACTTGGGTCTTGGGATTTATAAATGAGGTCGTTCAGAGGTAAAAATTAACATGACGCCACTTTTAAATCTTGCCAAAACATCTTTATTAAATCCGGGTTTACAACCCTTTTTGTCTTACATGACACGTGTCGTTATATTACTGAACACGAATTTTCGAGGTGTTACATTTTGGTTCCCATGCGTGATTATGTGGTCCCATGCGTGATTATATGTTCCATGCGTGATTATACCCCTGATCCAACGGTTACCATTGTCTCCTACGTGAAGTATGATAAGCCGTGAAGTATGTTAACCTTTATATATATATATATATATATATATATGTATATATATGTGTATATATATATATATATCTAACACCCTCCCGTAAGCTAGATTATTTCAGCGACATGTGCAAAGCTTCTTTTAGCCGAATGAAATCCTTTGGTTGCAATGCTTTTGTCATAATGTCAGCTATTTGATCTTTTGTTGCACAAAAGATAACAGTTACTTCCCTTTTCTTGATTAAATCTCTGATGAAATGATACTCAACCCTTATATGCTTGCTTTTTCCATGATAAACAGGATCTCTTGCCAAGCATATAGTTTACTTATTGTCACAGTATATTGGAATTGAGTACTCATTCTTCCCTTGTAGGTCATCTAGAATTCCTTTGATCCATATGGCTTGACAACCAGTTAAGGATAAAGCCATATATTCGGCCTCTGTTGAAGACAGTGCTACCACCTTTTGTTTCTTTGATTGCCATGAAATAGGACCAGATCCTAAATGGAAAATGTATCCGGATGTACTCTTGCTATCATCTATATCTCCTGCATAATCACTATCACTGAAACCCACAATATTTTTCTTTCCTCCTCTAGAATACGTAATTCCTTTATCTTGTGTCCCTTTGATGTATTTCAGAATGCGTTTCGCTGCTTCCCAATGACTCTTCTTTGGACATTCCATGAACCTGCTTACTTTGCTTACTGCAAACATGATGTCGGGTCTTGTGTTGGTTAAATACATCAGACTTCCAACTAAGCTTCGATATATGCCCTCATCTACAAACTCTTCTGGATCATCTTTGGACAACTTTAGTCCATATTCCATCGGCGTAGAGACGGTATTGCATTGTGTCATCCTATATTTTTCTAATAAATTTCTCATGTACTTTCTTTGAGAGAGAATGATATTCCCATTCTCATAGAGTACCTCAATTCCAAGGAAATAGTGTAACCGACCCATGTCAGTCATTTCAAATTCCTTATTCATTGAGCTTTTAAATTCAGTAATTAAGTGCACGGAGCTGCTTGCAATTATTAAGTCATCTACATATAAGCATATCACGAGCTTCCCTTCTTTGGTGTCTTTGATGTATAAAGTGTGTTCATAAGTACATTTCCTAAACTCATGTTGCATGAAGTATAAGTCTATGCGACTGTACCGTGCCCTAGGTGCTTTCTTTAGGCCATAGAGAGCTCGTTTGAGATGACATACCTTTCGTTCTTCTCATTGTTTAATGTATCCTTGAGGTTGTTCTATATAGACTTGCTCTTTCAACTTCCCGTTTAAGAAGGCAGTTTTGACGTCCATTTGATGAAGATGCCATCCATATTGTGCCGCTAGAGCTAACACTAAACGAACCGTTTCGAATCTTATTACTGGTGTAAATACCTCTTGATAGTCTATTCCATACTTTTGCTTGTATCCTTTTACTACCAACCTGGCTTTGTATTTGTCCACATTCCCTTTTTCATCATACTTCGTTTTATAAATCCATTTTACCCCTATTGGTTTTTGATGTTTTGGAGGATCTACCAGTACCCATGTTTGATTTTTGTTGATGGATTCCATTTCCTTATCCATTGCTTCTATCCATCTCGAATCTTTACTCGCTTCTTCATAGGTTGTTGGATATGTGCTTGTATAGAGGACAAAGTTCACCACTTGACTTTCATTGTATTTTTGTAACACTTCTGTATCAGTAAGTGCTCTAGTGTCTCGGTATATATTATTGAGACTCTTAGTTCGAATAATTTCATTTTCTGAGTCGGTTGATGAGGAATCATCATTCTGCCGTAGGACCTGATCATCATTCTGCTGTTGGACCTGATCTACTCTAGAGTTACTATCAAATTGTTGGTTATTGTTGCTCGTTTCCTGAATTTGTTCTTCATTTATGGAGTCTGCAGCCGAGTCGTTTGTTTCCTGACCTTGTGCATTATCCGACGCAGCATCATCTCGGACTTGTCTCTCATCTTCATTAGATATAACGAATGGGACGTTTGATACTCCATAATCGAAAACCCACCTTTTATTTTCATCGAATATCACATCACGGCTGATTATGATCTTGTTGGTTTGAGGATTATACAACTTGTAACCTTTACTGTTTTCACTATACCCAACGAAAATTGTCTTTTCAGTCTTATTGGACAGTTTGTCTCTATGTTGCTTAGGTATGTGAACATAAGCCAAACAACCAAACACTTTCAGATGTTCCACATTTGGTTTCTGTCCGTTCCATGCTTCATATGGAGTGATGTTGGGTCTAGTCTTTGTAATGGTTCGATTAAGAATATAGGTAGTGCATGATACTGCTTCAGCCCAATAACAATTCGGTAATTGTTTGATATTCATCATGCTCCTGCTTAGTTCCATTAGTGTCCTGTTTTTCCGTTCGGCAATGCCATTTTGTTGAGGTGAATAGCTATTAGTAAGTTGATGACGAATCCCATTAAGTTTCAGATAATCCTGAAACATTTTACTGCAATATTCTCCTCCACGATCCGTTCTTAAGGTTTTAATCCAATGATCCGATTGCTTCTCATTCAAGGTTTTAAATATCTTAAAATAATTTAATGCCTCATATTTGAATTTAAGAAAATATACCCATGTCTTCCGAGTATAATCATCGATAAATGTGATAAAATATCTACATCCACCTATTGATTCCGTTCTCATCGGGCCGCATATGTCTGAGTGAACGAGTTGTAGAGGTTCATTAGCTTGCCACGTCATTTTTTTAGGAAAAGGTTTCCTTGCTTGTTTTCCCGATATGGATCCCTCACACATACTATCATCCTTTTTCATTTTTGGCAATCCAACCACTAGTTCCTTGTTTCCCATATCGATCAATGTGTCCATGCTCACATGGCCATAACGTTTATGCCATAGATTTGAGGTGTTCTTAATTGTCATATTCATGGCAAACTGTAAATCACTTTCGGGATATAAGGGAAACATCTTATTGCTCGTCATCTTGACGACACCCATGACTTCACTACTCGCATCTTTGATGATGCATCTGTCGCTTTTAAATGAGACATCATACCCCTTTTGTATGAGTTGTCCTACACTTAACAGGTTATGTTTCAAACCCTTCACATAAAACACGTTTGGTATCTTCCTTACTCGTCCTCGTATCGAAATAGAGACATCTCCGCTGCCCAATACCTCTAACCGTTTGTCATCACCCGTCCTCACCTCTTTCTTTAGTGATTCATCTAGATGAGTAAAAAATTCTCGGTTACCTGTCATATGATTGCTGCAGCCACTATCGAGATACCAACAGTCACTTTTGACTGTCTCTTCCATATTGAATATCATGAACATAGTGTCTTCTTGTTCATTGATTTCTCCTTCCTTGTGAATTAATACATTATCCGATCGATCACGTTCATCCTTTTGTTGACAGAACTCGGCGGTATGACCAAGTTTGTGGCAATTAAAGCATCTTATCGAATTTAGATTCCGACCCCTGTTCTTATTTCGTCCTCTTCCTGCAGATTCGTTTCTATATGTTTGTTTGTATCGGTCTTGATTTGCACTTGAAACTTGAAATGCATGTTCTACTGGATTATCATCATATCGCTTTAATCTCAATTCATGAGATTGAAGAATCCCCATTAATTCTTCAGTGGAAACCTCATCTAGATTTTTTGTTTCTTCTACAGCGATTACACCCGACTCGAAATTTCGAGTCAGGCTTCGTAAGATTTTTTCTACAATTCGCTGTTCATCTAATTTTTCTTCATTCATTCTTAATTGATTTACTATGTGGGTTGTTCTGTTGAAGTAGTCTTCGACAGATTCACCCTCTTTCATTTTTAATGAATCGAAATCACATCTAAAAGATTGAAGTTTCACTGTTTTTACCCGATTTTCTCCCTTGTATGATTTATGCAGAATGTTCCATGCTTCCTTCGCCGATTTTGTCAGAGAGATTCTTTCGAATACTATATCGATTACAGATTGAAAGATAATGTGCAGTGCTCGTTTATCCTTTTTTACTGAATCACGAAATGTTGTGGTTGCCTCTTCGGTATGATTTGATCCCAGTTCTTGATATCCATCATCAACAATCGTCCATAATTCATGTGACTCGAGTAGAACCTTCATTTGTATATGCCAATGATAATAATTCTGTCCAGTCAGTTTGGGTATCTGTGTTTGAATTCCCTGTGATTGATTCATGTTCTTGAATGAAGATTTTAGCGTGAATAAGTGTTTGTAACTTGGATCGGATGTGGCTCTGATACCACTATGTTGGTAATCTGTTAAACTTGGATAAGAATTTGCTTAGGGTTTTGCATAATTCGGAAGATAATGTTCATATATTATGAATTGATAAAACTGAATGTTAAGTTACAGGAATATATATATACGAAATGGAATGGCCGATAACTACCATATACATATAAACTTATGATATACTAAAATATAAACATAAATAATAATAGTAACGATATCTAGCTTATATATATATATATATATAGATATATATATCTAACAAGTACCTTGTTTAAATGGTTCCTATATCAAAACAACACCGCTGCCGCAATCTTAGGTTCTGTCATCGTCCTCTTGTTGTCGCCTTTATGCCTTTAGATTAGTCGCCACATCTGTGATCCCGAGTCTCATTTAACAGGTTCTATTTATTTTCTATAATTTCGAGATTGTATGTTTTTCTTATACCAACTTCTTCATTGTTTTGTGATTCAGAACATCCTATTTCCCTATGCCTAAATGCGGACAAGTATTAGATAACACATACATTGCATACGAATGAATTGAATATATTATTTAGGATTTGTTGTGTTAATAAGATCTATTGTAATTATTATCATAATATTATAATCAAATTAGGTTTCCTTTGTAATTATACTCATTGTACCATCATAAACAATTAGTCAGTAGTACATTATTTCATTATTCTCTACATATAATATATATACATATTAAATAAGTTTGAATACCTGCATCCATGTAACTCTTGCACGCATCATTATTTGAGGAATCTGCAAACATAATGATAGTTTTGGGGGTGGCGAGGATGAAAGAGGAGATCAGACTATTCGGTTTCTTGTGGCTGAAAAATCGGGCAAGGGCTGTCAATCTCACATGGGAGAATTGGTTTAGTTTTGATCTAAACTGTTTGCGGATTTGATTATATGTATTTTGGTGTAATGACTGTTTTTGGTGTGGCCTCTGGTTAACAGTTGGTTATCCAGTTGAGCCTAATATATATTTGTTGATCTTTCAAAAAAAAATGATAGCTTTGGGGTTATCATAGTTATCATTTTCTTTCCATAGTTTTGAGACTTTATCATTTTCTATTGACTTTATTTTGGGACCAAAGGGCACTCACCAATAAACAAAAGTGTGTTTATTATGTGTTTCTCCTCTTTGCTTTGACCGAGAATGCAATGGATTTATTTATTTATTTACTACATATACATTTACAACTTGACGGAATAGTGTCACGCAATATACATTTACAACTTGAGGGAATAGTGCCAGGCAGCTTGCCTGAAACTTCCCTATTAAACCAGCTAATTTTTAATTTAATTTTATTCACAGTTTAAAATTACGCTTTCGTCGTTTGTTTAAAATTACGTTTTTGCCCTCAGCTCAAAATAAAATTATAATTTTGCCCCTAGCTTAAAATTACGCTTTTGCCCTCCGTTTAAAAACTCACTTTTAATTTTGTTCCCAGTTTAAAAATACGGTTTCGCCCTCCGTTTAAAATTACGTTTTTGCCCTCAGTTCAAAATAAAATGTTGTTTTTTCCTGTAGCCCAAAATTACGATTATGCCCTCAGCTCAAAATTACGTTTTTGCCCACAGTTCAAAATAAAATTATGTTTTTCCCCCTAGCTTAAAATTATGATTTTGCACTCAGTTTAAAATTATGATTTCGCCTCCAGTTTAAAATATAATTACGATTTTGCCCTTTGTACAGACATACATGTTATGAGAGAGAAATATTCGGCTTATTGCCCCGCAACGCGGGCGGGGCAAAAACTAGTTTAACAACAAATTCCAGCTAGAGGTGCTTAAATTGCGTTTTTTTTAAAATACCCGGTTCCAGGTATAGAACCGGTTCCGAGTATGATCGGGTATTAGAAAATCGGGTTTTGAGAGAAAACGGGCATACCCTATGTACCCGTATAGGGTGTGATCGGGTTCCGGTATAACCGGGTATTGGAACCAGGTATGAGTCCGGGTATTAATACCTGGATTCCAAAAAATAAGTTTTTTTTATTGTTTTACACAAAAATAAATTTGTTTAAAAATTATATTTGGTCTGTGATTTGTAAAAATAATTAAATTAGATGTAAATAACATAAATTCACTCAAGTGCAAAGTATTTACCTAATAATATGCATTTAAAAAAAACCTTAAATATATAAGTTGTAAAGTAAACATAAAATAATACTTTAAATATTAGGGTATTCTATCGGGTATTAAAACAACCGGTATCGGATGTAGGGTATAACCGGATTTGAGGTATTTTTTTGTATAAATCGGGTACGGTTTCAGGTACGGATATTGAGTTCAAAATGTATACCCTATATATCCTACAAGTAAGGTCGGTTTCAGATATAACATGCCCGGGTTCAAAAATAAACGGTTCCGGGTTTGTTTGGGTCGAGTTCCGAGTACAGTTTTTTTACACCTCTAAATCCAGCATCTTTCTTTTGGCCCACTAAGACCATATTGGCAAGTGAGGAATCCAATTCTACATAGAGATCCGTTTCAGGACCATACTTTATATGCCTGCACAGCTGCACCAAGCCCAACTTGTAATTAGATTGACGATGTTAAGAATAAAAGGGTCACAAATCAGTGCGGGTTTGAGTCTAATGCATGGAGGCGTGGGGTACCCTTGTGATAATTTGGTCACTCCCAATCAAATTTGTTTCTAAAACTATTTATCTTTCTATCACCTGCTCTCTTTGCAAAATTAAAGCTATATAACATAAATAGTTATATGTTGTGAAATTAAATAACACTAACACCATGACTCTGTTTGCGAAAAGATTCAAATCATATATTTTCTGTTTGTTTTTGCTTCAAACATCTGCAAATTGCTTATGTCTGCAGGCGGGCAGACATAAGACGTTGAAGTCGGTTTGTTTTTTTTTAAACAGATCTACAAATAGCTTCTTTCTTCTTAAAAAAAAAAAAAGCTAAGAACATTTGCTTCACACATCTTCACAAAACATCTTCACAAATAGCTTCTGATACATCACCTCCTCCAACACCACCTCCACCTCCGCCACCACCTCCACCCGCCACCACCTCCTCTGCCACTCTCTGCATCCCCGCCACCACCTCCACCACCACATCTCCACCACCACCTCCACCCCCACAGACCTGCATAAGAGGGAAAGAAGACAGAGAGACCCTAGAGAGAGAGAGAGAGGGAGCGGCAGGAGAGAGAGAGGGAAAGAAGAGAGAGATCGGCGGTGGTGGGTTTGATGTTCTTCATCTTCAAACAAAACCCCCAAATCGAACGACGACGGTGGTTGTTTGGCTTCGCGGCAGGAGACAGGGGGCTAGGGTTTGCGGTGGTGCTTGGCTTCGCGGCAGGAGATAGGGGGCAGTGGTGCTTGACGGTGGTTGTTGGTTGTGGTGGTGGCAGGTGGACGGTGGAGGAGTGGTGGCGGATGATTGTGGTGGTGGTGGTGAAGGCAGAGAGAGAGAGAGAGAGAGAGTGCTTTTCTCTGTGTGTTGTGTTGTTGTGAAGGGTTTTGTAGTAGTAAAAAAAACAAACCCTCTTCTCCTTGCAGACTCCAGACCTTTGGTCCACATCTTCTACTGCAGATGCCTGCAGATGTGGTCCGCAGACTACAGACCTTTTGCATCTGAAAAAACAAACACCACCTTATATAAGTTATCAAAAAGCAAATTAAATTATCAAATAGAATTCAAAGTTTTTGTGTGATAACAAAATTAAAGAGAAAAGTACAATTTAAGAATTTAGAACTTGACACGCTTCACCTGTTAACTGCCAGATTTGTATCCTATAAACAATGTATTTCATCGAATGAGTAAAAAACAATAAGAAATTGTAAATATAACTGATCAAACAGATCAAACAAGTAGTGATGAATTTCCAGGTGGCGCCGACTTAGACGCCAAGAAGCATGAATAATTTGTTTGCTTTGTTTGTAGGATTATTGTATACCAATTACGTAGGTAAGATTATTATTTACCAACGGGACAAAGGTTGGTTTATTAAAAACCAATTTTCCAATAGTAAAACCAATTAATCTCAATTAAAATACACCAATGTACAGAAGCATCGTATGTATGTCTTGCACATAGCTACTCTAAAGTTCCATTTCCTATTTAGATTAAGTAATAAAATCATAATGTTGATGTCTGTTTTCAAAGGGATTAATATAATCAATTGCCATTTGTAAATTTAATCCTTCACCTATAGCTACTGAACCAATGAATGATGCACTTTGTTTTACACTTTGACTTAAACCCACATTATGTTTTTCACAGTTGAAAAGCATGGCTTGAGCTTTTCCCCAAATTGATGGATCTTATTAGGGGGAGGGGGTGGTGATCACTCATCACTCACAACATCCAATCAAATTCTGCCATGTCATTAACCATTATTTCATCACTCACAACCTTTTTTAGTGACCATGCCCATCACTCACAACACCCAAAAATAAACCCGCACACCCCCTCACAATATTCCATTTTCCAGGCGTTGAAAAGTTCACGAGTGATCAAGAAACAGTGGGGGTGGTGTTTGATCTTTCATCACTCGTTATAATAAACCATCACGGGCAAAAGGTATGCCACCCCGCCTCCCCTTAGGCAACATACAATAATTTGTTAAACAAACAAAATGAGAAAGAATATATTAAAAGTGTGACAACTCGCATTTCAGGTTACTACCGTTAGCTTTCTCAGTTTAATCTTTATGGTTTTCTAGCACATACGTACTTGCATGCACATTACACGTGTAGGTGATAACACACGAACTAACATAAACTAATGGGACTAGTTTCGTATATACACTTAAAGTTAAATTGCTAACTTTCTATACGAGTTTTATTATGTGGAAACTTGAGGGGATTATTGTGGACATAACAAACCCAACTCCATAAGCTCGGACTAACTCTAAAAGGGCTCCTAAACCCGGAATCCTCTTAAACTCAGACACTCCTAAAACCCAACACCAAACTAGGAAATCCTAAACTCGAGCATACTTCCCCCCACTAAACCTCCTAAACTCAGAACCTCTATATTGTTATACAAACTCGGACCAAATTTAATAACCCCTCACCGACTCAAAGTTGTGTGTATATATATAAACATGCATGAACCTTAATCAGCCCCATTACGTGCGATCTCATCTCTTCCCCTCGGCTCTTCTCTGGTCGACAACACCCAACACCCACGAAGCTTTACTTGCCTTTCAAGCTTTTCACGATCCCTATCTTTCTCGGTAATCTATCTTAAACTTATTTGTAGTTCTTGTTTATACGTGAATTCATGGTTGCGTTTTTTATGATTACATGATGAATAAAACCTTGGTTTACTAGAAACAAGAATCTTTATAGTTATGAAGTTTGTAGTATTACTACTACAAAAGAGGCATTTGCTATGAAATTTTGCTACGGAAAAAAATGGTGGCAAATTTTGCTACGAGTTAGCTACGGATTAGCTACCGACACATTTTTCTACAAATTTGCAAAAACTCACAAAAGTAAAGGACTATATGGTACAAAAAGTTGTTTTGAATGAATATGACAAACATAACCAAACCTTAGGAACGATTTTGGCAATTTACTCTTATATGTATTATACATAACTTTTATAAGCTTTTTTATAAACAATTCCCAAATAATATAAACAATTCCCAAAAAGAATCAAAATTTCATAATTTTACTTTGCCGCCCCAATATCCCGCTCCTAGTTTCCCTCAAACCCACGTTCCAATAAGAAGATTTAAACCTCCCTCAACCCCCATCGTGCTCACCAAAAACCATCGCTCTCACGTAATAATTCTTTTTGTTTGCTCGATTTCTCTGATTTCGTTGAGCTTCATCAATGACCAACAAGGAGCTTCTGATATTGATCATAATGTGAGTAAAACAATTCACTCACGTAATTATTCTTTTGGTTGCAATTCATAGTTTTTTTTTCTTGTTGTAAATGTTGATTTAATGTTTTTAACATAGTTATATGCTTTACGAGATATTTTTTGTATATGCACATTAGTTGTTTCATAAAATGTTTGAGTGAAATACAGATTCCATATCGGATTTATTGTACCATTTTGATTTGATAAATAAAAGACAAAATGACAGTGCACGTCCTTTAGGTTTACCTAAAAGTACAGTGCACGTCCTTAACGTTTAAAAGTTGCACTGCAAATCCTTTACCTTTAATTTTGTTGCATTTCAAGTCCTTTATGGCTAACGGTGTTAACTTTTACCATTAAATCCCCCACGTGCCTCCCACGTGAGGGGTATATCCGTCCATTCCCTGCATTTTTATGAGTTGTCATATATAATTTAATTATTTCTAATTAAACTAATATAACAGATCCCCTCTCTCTCCATTTTTGATTTCGACAATCCCCAACCTTCAACCAGATCTGCAACAACCCACCATCTACCACCTTCGGCCACCACCCTCCAACCACCTTCGGCCACCACCCTCCAACCAAGAACCACAACCACCCTCGAATAACCCACCAACAACCACCTCTGGTCACTTGGTTTGTAGAAAAGAGTCAAAGGACCTGAGTAACACCGGCGACTCCGCCCACAATTCCTTAGCCCAAAACCCGGTAAACTATTCTAGTTCTAGATCACTGTTCCATGATCAATTAACATAAACATTTACCAAATGTATCTTGCTGCCTTCATTTCCAACTCGAAGCAATTCCTTAGCAGACTCCAAATCATCCATTAACGAAAGAAAAGCTTGATGAGAATCATCAGGAATCGGCTTCTTAACATCTTCAAACAACAACGTTAACAACTTCAAGCGTTGAACTAGATTCGAGAACAGTTTCTTCATCGTGCACCGGTAGTCGGAGATTGCAGATATTTCAGTAACTGTATCGATAAGTTTCTGGATTAGCCCAGCTTCCGCCATGATGAGATTCGTGAGCTGTTGAAAAAGAAGTTGAGTTTCTGTTAATTGACGGAGACGGTAACTGAAATGTGAAGGGGGAGGGGGTTCAGCTTTCTGTTACAGTAATACTTTTTTTAATTTTTTTTCTTAAATTTGGTGGTGGTGGGCGGAGACGGTGGCGACGGGAAAGCTGGTAGTGGTGGTTTGGGGAAGTGGCGGTGGTGGGTGGCTTTAAAGGGTGGAGTGGAGAAAAAGAAGGGTAGGATGGGTGGGGTCCATTTGTTTTTATTTTGTAGAATTCCCTGAAAGTGGGAAGTGGCGGTGGTGGGTGGCTTTTAGGGGAAGAATGCAGGGAATGGACGGATATACCCCTCATGTGGGAGGCATGTGGGGGATTTAATGGTAAAAGTTAACACCGTTAGTCATAAAGGACTTGCAATGCAACAAAATTAAAGGTAAAGGATTTGCAGTGCAACTTTTAAACGTTAAGGACGTGCACGGTACTTTTAGGTAAACCTAAAGGACGTGCACTGTCATTTTGTCTAAATAAAAAAATATTCTCTCATAGTTGTTTGTTGTTTGATAAAATCGTAATTTGAGGTGCATATGTTGAAGACTCTACTGATGCTAATGGGTATATTGGTGCTCAAATGCATATTTTTAATAGAATTATTTCACTAATGCTTTAAATGATTAACATTATATTCTATAACCATTTTGCAGACTCAACGAGTGAAGCCTTAAGGAGGAATTGTTTTTCTTCTATTAATTGATTAATATTTCATTGATAAGATGCTATGAAATTTATAGAAGGGACTATTTTTTTTCTGAGTTATGTTGACAATCTCATCAGGTGATTTTTTACTCTAAAAGTTTCAACTTTTCGCTTTGATCAACTCTCAGTCTCACACACACTCGTTTTCTAATAGAGCTATATATTTGTAGAGATGTGCATCCTTTGAATCCTCATATTTAAGAGATGATACTGCAAGTTCATACTTGCATGAAAGCAAACATGGGTTGTGGATATCAATTAGAATAGAATTAGTTGAAGAGACTATAACAAATCCGAAACATAATAAAGAGAGGTATTCTTTAAATGTTTGTTGAAAAAAATAAATTAAATGCAAGGCCGTTTGGAATCAATGTGTTGTTAAGTGTAGTTTTTTTTTTCATTATAGGTCCAGCCGTTGAAGGAACAAATAGCTAAGTTGGAATGGGATATAATAGAGAAATATATTATGATGGAGAAAATTGGAGAAAATTGAAGAGATTGCGAGGTTATACAGTAAAATGAATGGAAGACTTCAATTGTTGTCACAATTGATATGTTGAAGTTTATTGTATTATTTTGAAGAATTTGCATTATTTATTGGGTTATATTTCAATAAGTTGGATATTTTGTTCTATTTCCGATGAATATTTCTCTTTGGTGTGATACTTTATATTATCGAAATGTGAGTATAGTGTTTATAAAAATAGAAAGTAATATAAAAAAAAAGATTTTTTAGAAGAATTTCTGGATATAATCCATAGCAAAAACTTTATAGAATCCGTAGCAACAACATGCCAAAATCTATAGCTAGCTTTGTAGCAAAAATCATACAAAATCAGGAGCAAAATTGGTAGCAAATTTTCGTAACTAGACCGTAGTAACATATGTAGCCAAAGCGTAGCAGAAACTCCATTGCTAAAAATTTGTAGTAAAATTCTGTAGCTAAAACTCTGTAGCAAAATTCGGTAGCTAAAAATTTGTAGCAAATTTTCGTAGCCAACATTCGTAGCAATAACTACTCCGTAGCTAAAAGTATCCGTAGCGAGATTCCGTAGCAATCTTTTTCATAGAAAATCCATGGTAAAAATAGCGACGTCATTTTTTGTAGCTAAGGTCGTCGCAAACATAATTTTCGTAGCTAAAGTTTGTAGGAAATAAATTAACGACGAGACTTGTAGCTACGGACCAAATGTGTAGCAAATCCGTAGCAAAATGGGTGTTTGCTATGGATTAGCTACGGATTTGGCCATAGCAAATGCCTATTTCTTTAGTAGTGTATGTTACGAACATATGTGTGTATGCTTAGGGTTTTCGATTTATAACATGATCCTGATGGTAACTTGTTGTTAGATCTGATGTATTTGATGTTAAACATGGTCATGAACATGTTTTTTATGAAGAGTTGAAAGCAAACAACTTCTGCGCAGAAATTTAAGCCGACTCGTATCAGATGTTTCTTGGTCAAAACATAATTAAATCGAGTAGTTCTTGAGTCTAAAACGAAGTCCAAAGAAATAGCTTTCAAACCCAACCGGATTCGTATTTTACCGACGAGTTTTGGTTAGTTAAAAGATTTAAATAAAATTAAAAAATATCAAATATCCCTATTTAAATTAACATTATGCAATAAAACACTATTCCAGGGCCGGCTCAAGCATGAGTGAAAACAAGCTAGGGCTTTGGGCCACCAAATTTTTAGGGCCTCATCCTAAATTTTTTTTTTGAAACATAGAATGTGTATATTAAATTTGTTTCGACAATTAATAGAATTGAAATTTGATTGTAGTCTAGTGATGAAATTGCTCTCCTTCATCACACAGACCTGAGTTCGAATCCCCTTTAGCCATATTGTTTTTAATTCTTCTAGAGATATGGATTAGCTCATTGTTTTTTTTAACTTTTTTGTCATCTATCGAAAATATGGAATAGCTAATAGTTTTTTTTTTCTATTTTTATTACAGTTCTTTTTTCAATTTTTTTACTCATCTATCCAAATTTAAATTATAAAGTCATTATTTTAGTTAAAACCATTAGTTTTTTCATCTATTCAAGTTTTAATAAATTTCATGAATATTTTAGGAGCATGTTACTACTATCGTAGTAGAACATTACTTTTACAAATATTAATTTTGTTTGTGTTGATTATAAAGAACATTAATAATTTTGTTTGTGTTGATTATAAAGAACATTAATAAAATAATGTATGAAAATGTATCAAATATTAGAGGACGTTTATGTAGCCCGTTAAACCTATGCTCCTCGTAGATTATAGCATATTTATAATAAGCGATCTTAAAAAAGTAAATAAAAAAAGTCTCTAAATACCTTTAAGTGTCCTCATACCTAGCAATATTACACAAAGAAATACTCATGGCTACCTCGTGTTTTTCTTGTGTGCAAGTCTTAAACTATCATATTTTAATAACTTTATTTGATAGAAAAACCACTTGGTTTATAAATTCACTAGTAATCCTAAAACAAAAGTGAAAGGGGCCTCAGTTTTTTTATTTCGCTTTAGACCTCCAAATTGGTTGAGCCGGCCCTGCACTATTCAATAAGAACTTAATTTGGTAATTGTCTATATAGGTGACTGGCCCTAGGTCATAGTGTGCGGTGAATGTAAGGGACAAAACATGTTCATGCAGGAATGGAGACTTAACTGGCATGCCATGCAAACATGCTGGAGCAGCTATTTGGGATATGTCTAGGAATGATATTAGGGCTAGAATACCTATATAGTGGGTTTATAAGGTGTATTGGTTAGAAACATGGAAAAATGTCTACATTACTGTCATAGAACGAATATATGGACCAGAAATGTGGAGTCTATCTTCGCGACCAACAATTCTTATCCTACCCAAACATCATAATATGATTTGGATATGTTTAATTTGTAATGTTGTAGTTATTTAACATACATTAATTAGGTTTGTTTATAGGTTGGAAAGGTCAAAAAAGGAGAATGAAGGGTTTTGGAGAGGCTGAGGTTGAGGTAGTATTTTCAAGTGGAGCCAAGATGACCAAAAAAGGCAACACCGCAACGGGAAGTTAATTTGCAAACCAATGTGTAACACCTCGAAATTTCATGTCCAATAATGTATTGACACGTGTCATAAGCTTTGAACGTGTGAAAGAATACTCTAGAGGGACTAAAGTTGACAAACAAGGAAAGTATGTGAATATAAGGGTTCAAAATGTCAACAATGGATAAATATACTTTATAATAACCCTACATGATGTTTATACCCTTAAACGAATGAATCATGGATCATACGAAACTAATTGTGAAAGAAAGTGAGACATTACAAACTACAGGGGTTAAATGTGACAACATGTTTAAGGTATACCTCTGAGTGACCTTTTAGCAAACCCGAAGCTTTGTAACAATTAATGATGCTCACTAGAATACATGATAAAAATTTCACCAAGTTTCGTTATCGTATGAGAAAGTTATGATAAAATACGTATACGAGGGGTTAAAAGCGTCAACGATGAAATTTATGACTTTTCGGGTAATCAAAAGTTGACCAAGGACTTAACAAAGTTGGTAAAAGTCTTGAAGTCCTTAGAATTCAATTTAGAGGGCTCATGGTGCAAAACAAGAAGTAAAAACAACTTTTAGGAGGACCGGGGGCCAAAAATGCAATTTTTGGAAACTTGTTAACCTGACACCAGGCCTCAGGCGGGGCGCGTAAGACTTGCCCAAGGTCTTACGCGGGGCGCCTCAGCCTCCCAGATGCAGAAACTTTGGACAGGTGTCTGTCCAGCCTTTGTAACCGACTTATATCACTTGTATGCAATACCATGGGCTGCACAAACTTGTTTTTAGGCACTAGGGACACATGTTTAACATCAGGGGACATGTATAGACTTCTTTGGCATGATCTAGTGGGATTAAACCCACTATATAAAGGAGCACAATGTTGCAACTTTGATCATTCATTCACAACTTCATTTGTGGAACTTCCTGAAGCACAAGGGCTGTCCCTAAGCATCTCTAGTCGTAATTAGGACTTCGGTAAGTATCCTTAACCTTCCTTAATCGTGTTTTACTTAGTTATTAGCTTAAAAGTCAAACCGTCGTAATTAAGGTTTGACTTATCGATTAATCACTAATGGTCCAGTGATTAGTCAAATTGAAAGTAGTTATAAGTTGGTAATTATGTGGGCTTTAAACCCTTAAAAGGGCACCCTCTGATTCCCGCTCTAACTAGATCAAATGTCGGGTCAAACTTAATCCGAAAAAGTCAATAGAATCTTAATTTTCAATTTAACGCATAATTAACAATGTAGAAGACGTGTAACCTGTTTTATTACTCATATAACTTGGTAATTAGTATAAGAACTGGTCTAAGCTTGTTTGATCCGACAATTTTCTGTTTAGGCTCGGTTCGGAACCGAAAGTCGCAAAACTTTGACTTTTGCTTTGACTTCAGTTCTGACCCGATTTAGATGGGTTTAGAAATGCCTTAGAGCTTCCTTAGGACCAGGTTACATGATGGTATAAACCTCTGTGATTGGTTCGTTGATTTTCCGATTCGTTTACACGTTTCCGTTAATTGCTTAATGTTGACCATAATGCCCTTTTGACCATAAAACGAGAATTTTGGAAATGTGAGAGGACAATAATCTTTGTTACTGATTTATAAACATGTCCCTAAATTTTCACATCAGTTGGAGGTCTAGATTAGGGGTTATGCTTAATGGCGTAATTAGAACGCTTTTTATTAATTAAACGACGTCATTAGCGTAAAGCCTATCTAAACCCAATTTTTGACACCAAACCTTTTACCCACTGATGTAATATAATATTTTGGGATTTTTGAAGATTTTTAATTATTTTTAAACTAATCATAACATAGGGTTATTGCCTTAATTCGGTAATTACCAATTATACCCTTTTACTTGTAAAATGAGTTTTACATAATATTTGGACACCAATTCAGTTACTACTGATTTTGTATAATAAATAAAGTATTTTGAACTTTATAAACTGATCAGAAAACTCAGATTTCCTGTATAACCCGGAAATCGCTTAAAACGGCTTTTTACGCGTATTAAACACATAGTATGGGTTTAAAACCGTTTTGTCATATAAGACATATCACCAACTGATATAACCTATGAAATTAAGTTGTTTTACTGATTAATTCAGACCCGAATCTCAGAATTTTATTTAATCTCTTTTATAATCTTTAAAATGACCAAAATACCCCTACGGGGCTTAAATTGAGATTAAACTCGTTTTGGGCATAATGGAAGGTATCCTACTGATATCACAACATATTTAAGGCATATTAACTTAGGAAACCTGTTCGTGACTCATTCGGTTACCCGTTATACGTTATTCGTGTTTGGTTCGGTTTATGTAACTAGTTTACATAAATTAGCCGAAACGGGTCGAACCTTATCATTTTTATCTCAAAATCCAGAATGTGTTTAGTTTACCCATATTATACAAGTCTTCAAACTTGTCGGGTCTAAATCACATTCTATTCCGGTCTTCGCTTAATCATGCGTTCGAACCGTATCTTCCTTTAAAACTAACCGGTCTAAGTTTAGACTTAATTAAAGACCCGTTAGGATTCTAATAGGTTATTATAAACCTTCGTTCCAGAATAGGAGACCCGGTAAAAGCTACTTGCACTTGCTTATTGTGATTATTACTTGCAAAGGTAAATACTTTTAACTTATTTTCCCTATACGGGCTTGGGGTATGGTATATAAAATACCACTTGGTCGGGCATTGAATCTTTAATCGGATAGAGGTTAAATCATTGAAATGCTCCGTTTGGAAATGTATTGTTTGCTTAAAGCCTTTGGGGGGTTAATGACCATGTCCCGGATATCCTTGGCATCATTTTACGAAATGGCCACGACCTAAGCACGGGGTGTAGGCGTACACCCGTCAGTGCCTAAATAAATAATGTGGTGTGTCTATTGATCTTTAACCCTGCACGAACCGGGCTACTGAACGTATAAGGAACATGTAATTCTTTTACAAGATTATATTCAAATAATTATTCCAAGTTATAAAAAGTTTGTGCCACGTGCATTCAAATCAATTTTATTAAACTTTTTCAAAATGAGTCAGTTAATTGTATTTACTAGTGTAAACTGACGTATTTTCCCAAAAAGGTTAAGTGCAGGTACTACTCGAAATAGACTGGCTTTCTCCTAGCATCCACAATAAGTCTCGCAAGCTTGGATGACATAAAACTGTTGAACAATGTTTCCTTTTTTATTTTGATCCACCTGTGGATTATTTTCAACTGTTGTGATACTTAATATTACAATTTTATTCGGTTGAAATGAAACTATCTTTTGCTTCCGCTGTGCATTTAAATATTGTGTTGTTTGACTATAATGATATCAACTACGTCACGATACTCCCCCACCGGGCCCACCGGTAATACGTTGAAATATCGGGGTGTGACACAATGCCATAATTGCAGAAGTTGCAATGGTCAATGTGGAAATGAGGGTTCCCAATCTACTGCAGCACAAGAATAACAAACAAGTCAAGGTGCACTAATGCCAAGTCAATATGTTTAACTGGAGTTGTTATGACGTGTAACTATTTTAAAACAATGTTGGATGTTTTTCATGATGTGTGACTGTCGTAAGGGTCATGCAAACTTATTAAACTAAGTAGATAGCGTAACTAGGGTATCGTATCCATGGGGAATTTGTGGTTAGTGTTTAACTAGGAAATTATTAACTATTACTAATGTCATTTGGGGATAGATAGAGAAAACACAATCTTCTCCAGGTTTCTAGTTCTAGGTTTCACACAACTCAATTTAATCAATTAATTAGACACCACATAGACACGGTGCTAAAAAGTCGGTTAATTTAAGTGGTAATAAAAAACAGGTATTTGTCATCAGATCTTTTACAGTTCAACCTACCCTATGTCACCCAACAAGCTACAAGGTTTTATCATCAACCGTGCAAGTTGTAAAGCAAGAACTCAAACACATGCAAATAGTTTAAAATAACTAACTCATCAAATTGTTTATAAAACGTTGTCAATGCCAAAAACGATTCCAAACATGAATAAACTGAGAAAAGTAATAAACCCTACAAACCGTCACCCTGGTGAAGAAAGCCACAGAGTGCCTAGTCGCTCATGCTTATTGTGCGGCTTCAACCGTGTAGGGCAGCTAGTTCCATGCACAGCCGCCAAAAGGCAGCTGCCTTCTACGTGCTTCCCCTTGTCATGTGTCCTAAACTCAGCCGTCAAATCCTCTTTTCCAAATTCTGCCGTGTGATGATTGTTTTGGTAAAAAATTACCGAAGCAATTACTTGAGTTATAATTTACTTGCAGTTAACTTTTTGTTTAGCAATCTCTATAAATGAGATGTCGTCATTTTTCAGATTTTGATAAAACAAAACAAATTCTCTCACAATGTTTGTGTTCGGTTTGAACTTGTTATTCCTATATGAGGTACTTGCATCCATATAAACAGCAACCAAAACCAAAAAAACATTCAAATATGGGAGAAATGTTTAATACTTAGACTATTGAAAACAGGAACAGATTAAAAAAGTACAAGGAAATAAAATGAGGACAATGAGCTGGTAAGCATATTTGTTAATGCATAACTTCAAAAGTGTTGGCCATTTGAGTAATTAATGAATTATACAACCTTTTAACATTTTGGTATGCAATGTAGATGTCAGCAGAGATGGTTACATAAACTTGATATAAAATTATCCAGCAGCCCTACCAACATATATGGTGACAAAATACCCCAAATGACTCCATTGTGAATTGAAGCCTCCTCTCCATAAAAAGGGCTCATGAATAAATATAAATTTTACACACTACTTTTGTTTTGAAACTCTCTACTTTGTGCTTTGTGTACTCCATCTTTCTATATATGTATGTATCTATATAACTGAGAATCTTGTCTAACTCTAGTAATATAAATTTTACACCGAATCGAGAAAAAGAATATCCCCTTCAAACTATATAGCATTAATCTCTTAGGTATAGAGCAAGTCAAAGAGATGATGATAGCTACAGCCATCATGTTATTTGTTACTCTCTCACTTTTGCTGACCATTAATGCTGCTTGTCTCCACACTCATCAGCTCCAAGCTTCCCATGAATTAGGTATCTATCCATCTATGCCTGATATCTTTCCTAAAGTGTGTGTGTGTGCGCGCGCGCGACGCCCCGCATGTGTTGTTTGTTGTAGTAATTGAATATATAATTTGTGGAGCTAACGACTACCTGCAGCATGATCATCCTGCACTGCCAAGAAAGTTAATGGTCAACAATAAGGTAGGTTTATCAAGTTCCATCACAAGATAGACAAGTCATAATGTTTAAATCCCATATAATTTTAGGGTTGAACATTTTTTTTTTTTTTCATTTTGCGTCAACAATCAGCAGGTTGAAGGTCATGTTGCTAAGGATTTGGTGTCATCCAATGGGCAAAATAAAACATTTTCAGGTAGTTATTCTCTAAATTGGGGATTTAAAGAACTACGTGATGCATGGATGCTTTGAATCCTAAATGAATGAGGCTTAATTATGTTAATTTTTTTTTTTTTGTTAAAATTGAAACTTGAATAACTATTTGTAAAAATTTTGGAGGGCAAATTTTTTTTTTGTTGGAAAATCAAGTACGTGTTTCCATCAAGACATAAAAATTACGCCATACTTGTGTTCTGCCTAGCTTTGTCACTAGCAATGCATGCGTTGGCGACTAGAAAACCGAGTATTTACGACCATTTTAGCTACCAAGCTGCAACATATGTAACTAATTACATGACTGTAAAACCCTAAGAATTTTAGTTTTATTATTAGTTTCTGCACTACTTATGAAGTTAAACGATTCACAATCATACACTAATTATATGTCATTAGATCACACAAAAACCAAAAATGATAAAAGAAAATGATATTCCTAGTACAATAGTACAAGCACACAGGAAAAAAATGGGTTATTGGATTTTATCACCCCTAATTATTGGCTATTGGCCAATGCCACCCCCAAATATTACTTTGACGTTCGTCACCTCCAACATAACATTTAGTGTGTTCTGTCACCACGTCGTTAACTGATTACTAGCTTTTGATTATGTTACTATACTTTTGGGGTGTCAAAGGGATCTTAGGAAGGTTTTAGAGATCTTAGGACACCCCCAAAAGTATAGTAACAAGATCAAAAGTTAGTGATCAGTTAACGACGTGGTGACATAACACACTAAGTGTTAAGTTGGGGGTGGCAGACGTCAGAGTGATAGCTGGGGGTGGCAGCGGGCAATAGCCAATAATTAGGGGTGATAAAATCCAATAACCCAAAAAATATAATACAACACTTTCTGATATATGTGATTGTCTTCTCAAATGAAAACTCGTGTTTCACTAGTATCAGACTTTAATTGCTAGATATAAGAAATCAATGTACATTCCCATAATTCCTTCATTACACATAAACATATTTGTCTCGATTTATTATATTCTTAATGTGTCATTTGTGCATGTAAAGGTAAACCACACAAGGGAGAAGAAGAAGTAAAAGTGACCATTCATGTGACAAAAGGGACAAGGCAGGAATGGATAGAAGGATCCGACCCGACTCATGAGTTCTTTACAATGGATTACTCACATGTAAAAAGACGTCGTCCCATCCATAACAAGTCTTTTCCAAAGACCGTCACTAATTCTCCATGATACGTGGCTAGCGGAATTAAAATGAAATAAAAATCATGTAGGAACTAAATTAATATATAGAAAAAGTTGATTAGTTTTTGAAGGAATGTGTGGAATTTTTTGTCTTAGAGCTATGTAATGGCCGACATAAGGGGGAACAAAAACCTATGTTTTGTGATAAACAAGGACCCTACTTGTGGTTTTTATGTATGTACATTCTCTTTGTTCCTTCTATTGAAAGAAAACAAGTAGTTATTTTCCTTCAAATGTGGTGTTTTGAGTTTTGGTCGATTAAGTCTTTTAAAACAAAATGACAATATAACTGTGCTATAAGAACTGACCGAGTTACATCAATATCGTAAGTAAGCGAGCAACAAGTCTTTGAAATTGAATTATATGTTTAATTGGGGAAGAGAATTATACGAATCGTATCAAAATACATTAACATATATTGATATATAGTGTAAATCTCTTAATTTTAACACGATAAAGATCAGCTTGATTTACCAACATAACCATCCCCTATGGCTAACACGTATGTTTCATCACATAAACTACAAATTCATGTTAGTACATTCTTGTTTCAATAAAATCTATTATAAAATATAAATTGATATACACATAATAGTATAAACTTGTTTCAATAAAATCTATTATAAAATATAAATTGAAATACACATAATAGTATAAACATTTGAATTCTTATTTTGCTCTTCATCTTGCTCTTCATTGCCACAAGTTTGTGAAATTTACGACACACGTCTATTTTCTTAATTGATGACTGATCCAGAATGTTCCCGTATTTGAGATTATAAGTAAAAACATGCATCTCGAATTATTATTGATCACTTGTAAAATAAAGAAAATGGTCATCTAGAAGAGTTACTCAAAAATTCAAAATGACCGGGTTGCCTGACAAGTAGATAGCACTTACGTTGTCATAATATACCAAGGTAGCGAATTTGGGAGGATGCCATAATTCAAGCGTAGGTTCCTTAACCAACAAATTTCAACAACTACATCTAGCGACGTCTCAATATTTTGCTTTGTGCTCGAACGTGATAGGGTGGATTGCGGTTTGCATGAGGATGGCACCAAGCAAGCACAAAAAACTTGGGTGTATTGTCTAACACGACATGATGCTATGAGCGTTACAAACCTAGCTTGCACGAGAGTCACGGGAGTTTGTGCTTATATGTGCATAATAAATACATATACTACATGCTCGATTTGTGTATAAGTATACATATATATAGAATAGAATAGAAAATCAAGATAATTGTAGCTCTAAAAGATGAAACTGAAGAAATCATAATGCATATTTGTGCTAATCTATTCGAACTCACTCAAATATGCAATTAGCAAATTAAAATAGACTATGCCTTCCTTAAGCTTAAGTATCCCGCCAAACTATATAAATTCCTTAAGCTTAAGTATCCCGCCAAACTATATAAATTGACATTTAGAAAAAGTTGACCTCTATAAATAGATGAGCATGCATACATACATCATTATACAGTTAGTTCGTATGTATGTTCTTAGTTTTACCATTTAATAAAATAGCACCAAAAAAAATTAATATAAACTTTACCATTTCATTGCCATAACAAATTCTATTCTACTTCAGAAATATATTTTCCCAATTGCATCGAAAGACAAGAAAACATTTTTTGATTGTACGGAATAATTTTTTTTTTATCACCATATAGTATACAGTACAATGGAGAACTCAAACCCCAATATTTCGATACGTGTTCTCACAAGTTACAAA